>JAUIMM010000334.1:3963000-5284000 GCA_031769625.1 Taudactylus pleione
AGAACGACAGGAAAGCGCCCCCAATTCTGACACCCTCCTGGCCGAAGCAATTGCCAGAAGAAAAATAGTCTTAACAGTCAACCACTTGAGTTCCACCGTATCTAGTGGCTTAAATGGAGGACCCTGGAGGGCCCGAAGCACTATCGCCAAATCCCAAGGAGCCACTGGGGGAAAAAAAGGGAGACTGAATCCTGAGAGCACCCTGGAAAAAGGTGCGGACATTTGGCAGTATAGCTATCCTACACTGGAACCACGCAGATAGTGCAGACACGTGAACTTTCAAAGAAGCTAGGCGTAAGTCTAGGTCCAAACCAGACTGAAGGAATGCCAAGATCTTAGAAACCCGAAACACCTGAGGATCGTAGTTTCTGGAGTCACACCACTGGAAATAAGTATGCCACACTCTGTGGTAAATCCTGGCGGAAGCAGGCTTGCGCGCCTGTGCTTGCGCGCCTGTAGCATCATGCTGATGACAGAGCTGGAAAAACCCCGGGACCTTAAGACAGATGTCTCAAGAGCCACGCCATCAAAGACAGATGACCCAGATCCGGGTATAGGCAGGGACCCTGAGATAACAGGTCCCAACATTGAGGCAGAAGGAACGGAGCGTCGACAGAGAGGCTCCGAAGATCAGAGTATCAAGGACGTCTGGGCCAAGCAGGAGCCACCAGCAGAAGCATGCCGCTGTCCTGTTTGAAATTCCGAAGGACCAGAGGAAGTAGGGATATCGGATGGAATAGATACACCAACTGAAAGGTCCATTTCACAGACAGCGCGTCCACCAGGCTTGCGTCGGCATCTCTTGTCCTGGACCCGAACAACTTGTGACGGGAGGCCATGAGGTCCACCTCCGGCAGTCCCCACTTGTCCACGAGTAGTTGAAACACCTCTGGGTGAAGCGTCCATTCCCCGGGATGCACGTCGTGATGGCTGAGGAAGTCCGCCTCCCAATTGAGCACTCCTGGGATGAAGACTGCCGAGATGGCCGGAAAGTGGCACTACGCCCAAAACAGGATGCGTGACACATTTGATATCGCTGCTCAACTGCAAGTACCCCCTTGATGGTTGATGTACGCCACCATGGTGGCGTTGTCAGACCAAACTTGCACGGCCCTTCCTTGAAGAGCGTGACCGGATAACTGGAAGGCCCTGTACACGGCCCGAAGTTCCAGACTGTTGATCAGGAGAACTGCTTCTTCCGCAGTCCAACGGCCCTGAAGTGAAAGTTGACCTATCACTGCACTAAAACCCCGGAGACTGGCATCTGTCCGTAATCCAAAAGGGGCGGCACTTGGTGAGATGAGATGTCTGAAGCCACCAAGCAAGCGACAGGCGCACCTCCGGGGACAACACCAGCATCCGAATCCGGATCCGGTGTGGTAACCCGTTCCCATTTGGATAGAATCAGTCCCTGCAGGGGCCTGTAATGGAACTGGGCATACTCCAACCATGTCAAACGCTGACACCATGGACCCCAGAACCCTTATTGCTGAGTGAACAGACACTCTGCAACTCTTCAGACAACTGCGCACCCGCGATTGTAAGGAGGAAATCTTTTCTGGAGTCAGAAAGATCCTTTGCTGATGAGAATCCAGCTGGGCTCCCAAATGAACCATCCGTTGTGATGGAATCAGGGAGGAATTTTTCCAATTTATTAGCCACCCGTGTGTTTGCAGACAAGCGATCGTCAGGTGTAGATGTTGTAGAAGTACCTCCGGAGAGCTTGCCAGCATTAGGAGGTCGTCCAGATATGGCAGAAGCCATATACCCTGGTTCTTTAGATGGGCAGCCATGACCGACATCATTTTGGTGAATATCCTTGGAGCCGTGGAGAGGCCAAAGTGCACAGCCTGAAACTTGTAGTGGTGTTGACGTATAGCAAACCTCAGATACAGTTGGTGTGAAGGCGCTATAGGAACATGGAGGTAGGCGTCCTGGATGTCCAGGGAGACCATGTAATACCCCGGTTCCATAGCCAGAATGATGGAACGTAAAGTTTCCATCCTGAATTTGGGCACTCTGAGGAACTTGTTCAGCGACTTTAGGTTGAGGACAGGCCGATGAGACCCATTGGGTTTCTGAACCAGAAACAGAGTAGAGTAGTAACCCATCCTGCGTTGAGAAGGCGGAACGGGAACAATGACCCCTGCTTTCAGCAAGGACCCTATGGCTCCCAGAATCTGCAGGGCCTTAGTCTTGTCCTGAGAAGTACTCATGCAGAAGAACTGGTGGGGAGGTCTTTGACGTACCCCTGAGAAACCACTTCTCGAACCCAAGTATCCGTGCTGGTGTTGTACCAGCACTGGGTAAATTGAAGTCGTCGGCCTCCCACTCTGGGATCCCCCAGAGGGAGGCCCGTCCCATCAGGCAGAAGGTTTATGATCCGGCTTGGAAGCAGGGCATCTAGCACTCCAAGCTTGCTTCTTAGGTTTAGGGGCGGTTGGTTGCCGATTGCCTCGGGAAGGACTGTCCCTTGGACTTTCCCTGAGAACGAAAGGACCGAAATGCAGAGGTCCTAGCCTTAGACGGCGCAGCTGCCGATGGCAGAAATGCTGACTTATATTTTGCAGAGTATCCACAATTTTGTCCAGGTCTGGGCCAAACAATATTTCCCCATTAAAGGGTAAGGCCTCCAAGAATGTAACCACAAGGAACGGAGAGCAGACACCGCTGCGGCCGAGACTCTGGATGTCCGAAGACTGGCATCCAAAGCCGCCTCACGAATATATGAAGCGGCATCTCTCATCTGTCCCACTCTGAACCTCAGGAACTTCCTCAGGAAATGCATCTTCTAGTACATTGGCCCAGCTTTCAATGGCTTTAGCTACCCAGGAGACGGCCATGGACGGACGTGCCACAGCCCCCGAGAGAGAATAGATTGACTTCAAGCAAGTTTCCACTTTCCTGTCCGTGGGATCTTTTAGGGATGAAATGGAGGGTATAGGCAAGGTAGCACTCTTGATTACGCGAGTAACATGGGAATCCACCGCAGGCGGAGTTTCCCACTTTTTACAATGACCCGCAGGAAACTGATAACTAGACGGTAAACGATTCCGTGGCTGGAACCTCTTACTAGGCGACTGCCAGGCCTCCGCCATGTGGTCAGTCAGCTGGTCAGATAAAGGAAAAACTGCCGAAGTCACTTTGGCCTGTTTGAAATTTGGGTATTTGGATTTAGGGGCTGGAGCATCATCCGCAATATCAAGAATGGACCGCACCGCCCTTACCAAAGCTGATACATTAATAGAAGACTTAGTCTCTACTTCCCGGGCAGGGGAATCCGAGTCAGAGTCCTATGGCAATTCCCCATCATTCGAGGATGCATCAGAGTATGATAGTTGTACAGACTGGGATGACAAAACTGGGCATTTAGATGCCTTCTGAGGCTTGTCACTCCTTAGCATAGTTTGAAAAGCTGAAGATGAAGCCACCAAACTCTGGACTGAACTAGAGAACACATCCACCCAAGGTGGTTGACCCGCCTGAGGGAGTCCTTGAAAGGGAATGAGACTGCTGAGTCACCTGTGGGGATTGTATATATACTGGTAAACCCGTACAGGGACTAACAGTCTGAGGCCCGAATGCAACAAATTCGGCACACCATGGGATGGGAGGACGGCTGGTTGTGGTAACCCCATATGGAGGAGAGTAGCTGGGACTGCGAGGCGATCCGCGATGGAGGCCAGTACCTGAGAAAATACCGCCCAAGGAGGGTCCTGTCCCGTAGTTGGGGGGTTAGAGGGACCAGGTAACTGATGGCACCTCACACACAGCCCATCCTGTCATAAATCCTCCTTATCTACCCCTGCAGGAGAACCGAATGGAAGCCGCGGGGCGCTCAACTTCGTCAGACATATATATATATATATATATATATATATATACACACATACATACATACACATACACACACAGATATATATCAACCCTATTGGGAAGTCCATTGATTCACTCATGGCGCACTCACAAGCACGCAATACACAGTTCCACAGATATGGCACCATGTAGCACGCAACTGTACGTGACCGACCTCACAAATATATGAATTTATATTCGATGTGCCAGGGAAGATGGCCGCCGGAGACCTCAGAGGAGGAGTGGCCGAAGGAGGAAGCAGCTCAGCGTCGCCAGACCCAAGCGAAAGGCGCGCTGAGCTGAGGGGAGGAGCCGCTAGACAGGGAAGGCTGCCTCCCCTGGCTAGCATTTAACCCACGGGATGCCGGTTCCCGCTGCCAGGAACGTACTCCATGGTGGTTTAGTGGTCCCGTGGGGTATGCCTCCGTAGAGGGAGAGCCCGCCGCCACCGCTAGAGCCTCCGTTCTGTCCCCAGAGACCGGAGGCAGACTACTGCATATACCCGCGGGTCACGGCAAGCGGTGACCCGCACCTTACTTTATCCCCGGCGCTCCGGCAGCAGTTGTGGGATTCCCCCAGAGCCCGGCTAGTAGACTCTGGGGACCCGCCACGATCCCCAGATCTGTACTGGCGTCGCGGCGCCAGCGGGGTGTAGGAGCGGCAGCTTGGACGTCCAATGAACAGTCCGACGCTGCCACTCTGAAGAGTAGTAAAAATTAAAAAAAAAATGTAAAAACCCATAAAAGAAAATAAGCTTAGGGGCTGCTAATCAGCCCCCCTGCACTAATAGTGACCCAACTTCGGCCGGGCACCAACTTAAACTGAGGTGCCTGTGGATCGGGGGCGGGATATAGAGGAGGATGGACCCAGTGCATCCTGGGAGCTAAAGCTTTAACTGCGTGGTGCCTGTGGATCCAGATCCAGCTATACCCCAAGGTCAACTTGTGGACCCCCTATGGACCCTGAAGTGGAAAGGAGATTTAGAGGAGTCGTCAGCTCAGAGACACTTCCTTACAGAGGCTATAGAAAAAAAAAACACTTTCCATGTAAGCCTCCTTACATCTATAGTCTGAAATGGTTTGAAAGGAGCTTCCTGAAACACCTCCAAAACCAATTTCAGATCCCATGGTGGAACTGGCAGAACACAGGGAGGTTGAATCCAAACAACCTCTTGCATAAAAGTCTGCACTTCCAGCAGCAATGCTAATATCTTCTGAAAAAGAATAGATAAATCAAAATTTGGCCCCTCACAGAAGCAAGACTTAGACCCTGATATAGCCTTGGTTGTAAAAAAGAAAAACTGAGAGGCGCGCAACTCCCGGCACTTACACCAGCCAATACAAGTCTTCCAGACCCAACTCTTAATCATAGTCTGTACCACTGCCTTTGAGAACCCTCCAGATATGGGTAGTGCCTCACCGTTAAAGCCAAATGTTGCAAACTTGGGTGTCGATGGGAAGGCACCAAGGTGGATCCACCAGCATGGACAACAGAGCACAAGCGTCCTCTCTCTCCTGATCCGCTGGAGAACCTTTGGCAAAAGAAGAATTGGTGGAAACATAAGCTAGCTAAATTGACCATGATGCCGTCAGGGTGTCCACTAAGGTCGCCTGAGGATCTCTGGATCTTGCTCTATAACAGGGAATTCTTCTGTTTAACCAGGAGACTACCAGATCTTTCTCTGGAACCCCCAGCATTCCACAATCAAATTGAAAACCTCCAGATGGACTTCCCACTCTCCCGAGTGAATCTTGTGCCTCCCTAATTTTCTACTTCCGGAATAAATACCGCAGAGATGGCTGGAACGAACATCTCTGCCCATCTCATTATTCGAGACGTCTTTGATATTGCTAGACAGCATCTCACGCCACTGCTGTGGAATTGTTAAACTATCTTGAGAGGATACCACTGTAAAAGGTTCTGCGTCTGAATCAAAACATTGAGCACTGCCATTCGTTCCAGGATAAGGATTGGAAGAACAGCGTCCTTCCTGGACCAGCTGCCCTGAAACTGCAGCCTCAAGTTAAGCGCCCACCAACTGGATAAACTGGTATCTGCTGTGACCTTGGTACAGTCCCAGACTGAGAATGGGCACCAAATTGCCAGACCTGTTGCATGAAACTACCAGAGGAGTGACGGGCGTGTCAGAAGAGAAAGCATGAACACCTGATTGTTCAGTCTCTGTTCCAGTCTGGACCAACTAAGTAGAATTTGGTGTTGAAGATCTCTGGAGTGGAACCTTGCCAATGCGCTGGCCTTGAAAGAGGCCGCCGACTTCCCAAAAGTATCATGCACGCCAGGATTGACACGCTCTATGCATGCAGGGATAGGGAAGGGGGAGAAAGAGGTGGAAGAGGTATATTGGTGGGGAGAGATGGAGGGGTGTGTGAGAGAGAGAGAGAGAGAGAGAGAGAGAGAGAGGCACGATTAAGATAGGGTGAGAGAGAGGAGGAGAGAACACAGGAGAAAAAAAAAATCCCAGCAGCGGCAGGAACAATAGTTAGTATGTTTATAAGTTCTGTTGAATTCAGGCACATATCGTGAAGCTTGTACTGTACAAGGCCATGTAGAATAATATTCTCCTAAATTACCATGTCCATGACACTCAAGCTACATATTTTATAGTGCTTTCTAGGGACACCTCCAACACTTACAGCAGCTGTAGGTGAAACAGTTGCATAAGAGAGTGGTGGGTGCAGCAATTGTTTTCACTCTACCAGGGAATCCAGCTTAAACACATGGGACAGGGATGACATGGGGGAATAGTGAGGGAACCTGGTGTAAGCAACAACACTTTGCTAGTCCCACGAAACCAAAGCAGAAAGCATAGCATTTCTAAGTCTTTGTTTCAGTACCTACTGTTTGCCAAATATTAAAGTAGTAGTAACACATGGGTACTCTAGATCTGCTGTCTCTGCATTAGAGGTACTACTTTTTCTGTAAAACAGAATTTGTTATTTAAAGACTACTAATGCATGAGAACATCATTTAGATGTAGCACAGCGGGGTACTTATTTTTACATATCTATTTAAGCCCTTAGGAGACAAAACAAAAAGCCTATATAGCATGGGGGTCAATCCTATTAACCGCATGTGTAAGTGCAGCAATCTGCTGCCCTTATGGTACCTACGGACTTGCTGATTTTTGTTTGCAACCCCATAGGGCTGTGTACAAAATCAGCAAGTCCGGGGCGAGATGGGGCGTCGAGGGGACAAGTTGCTGTGCCATTGCCGGCTCTTCCGCTGCAACTTGCCCTGATGCACTTAATAAGAATGACCCCTTAAGCTGCATACACACACACACAGATTTAGTAAATGAACGATTTTAGTAAACGATTTTCGTTCATTTTTTCAAGGGAAAAATGAACGAAAATAGTTTACTAAAATCATTCATTTACTAAATGTAATGAATGATTTTTTTGAACTACAAACGATTTTTGCATATTCCCTTCTTGAAAATCGTTGAGTTGGTCAGTCTGACTGAACTACAAACTACAAAAGTGAACGTGCATGAACGATAATCGTTCATCGTATTAACTCAGAATGTGAACGATTTTTTTCAACAATAAACAATAGTTATCGATAATTGTTCAAAAATTTGTTGTGTCTGTATGCACCTTTAGTCATTAATCTCCCGCCCCTGAAAAATAAATTAGACCGTTTTGAGAAAACAGTGAGAGATTGAAACTATTCAAACAACTTCAGACATTTCAAATCCATGTAAAACGGAGATGAGAGTGAAATAGACACATTAAAGGACTAAATTCCAGCGTTACAGAAAGGGCTACAACGTGAACAGTTCTTTTTGGGGAACTTATTTAAATGATTTAAAAATAAATGGAGCAAACTTTGATAAGTGTAAAAATTATGACACAGAAAAACCAATTGGGATGTATGTCATGTCAAACGGAAATGCCTTTAGAATGAAAGAGATGGATTATCTTACCATCCCTGTTTGACAATAGGTATACAAGGCCATTAAGACACGTGTCAGTCACAGCAGATATATTGGTCGCACATCTTCCTATTGCTTGGATTGTGACTGCAGCAAACTGTTTGTCTTGGCTTTTTACATAGGTCTAAAAATAAACAGAATTATGCATGTTAGAAGAGGACTTTAAAATTGCATTACAGACTTGGGCAGCTCAGTGACAAGTGAATTCACATGGTAATGAAGTATCAATCTTCTTATTCATTCCCTTTTCTACAATTTCATTTAACAGAGGTGGAATGTGCGAATCCGTAGCACCGTTCTCATCTCAGGGGACCTCCTGCTGAAATATTTACTTTTTCTCGTCCAATGCAATGGCCAGTATTGACATGACTTATAGTGGCTATTCTCAAACTGCAGTACCAGTTTTACAATATGAAATCAGAACAATGGAAACAAACGATACAGAAGACAATGTATCTCATTGATACAGTCGTTGGTTACAAGCAACACAAGCTAAAGCTAGCCATAAAGCCAGCAATATCAGCAAACTGGTCTGACAACTGAGTGCATATGGCTACAAAAAAAAAAGCTCTATGATTGGAAATGATAACATCATAATTCATCAGATCGTTCTCGAGGATGCCCTTGAAATGAGGTGGGCAGATGGTCACGGTCAGGCTGTGTGTGCAGTCATCTTGTGACTAACAGGCTCTCGTGTGATCCAGCTGTTTGATGCTTGGGTCCCAATTAATAAGCGATTATCAAAGTCTGGACAAATGGCAGGTTCAGTTTATGTGTGGTCAGAGGTAGGTTGTAAACTAGCCCAAATTAGACTATGCTTGTAAAGACAGGGGTAGTTCCATATACTGTAACGCACTATCTGGGAGACAAAGCGCAACTGAGCAAGTTCTTAAATTGGGGCTGACTAGTTGTAATCCTTAGTCTCATTATACACTATAAGTAAGCACAGGCTGATCAATTATTATAATATTAATTATAAAGTTATAATATAACTTTATTAAGACCCAATTTCAGCTCTCGAAAGGTGTCTTTATCAAGTGAAAAAAAAAAAAAAAAACAGAGAATGGTCCACAGAGGTCCAACGCATTATTTTCTGAATGTGCCTATAATAATGTGAAATAGTTTTAGATTTCACCAGTGTCCTCGAGAGACAATGGGTTATGTGCACTTCCCATCAAACGCTCTATCAGGACACAGCTGGAGACCTATTAGCCTTGAATCCCAACAAGACCTATGGGCAGCAATAAGTGATAATTAGTAGATAGGGGCATGCTCTTATTTTACGCAGGGAGAGATTGTGGGAATTGCAAGTTTGGCAGACACTAAGAGAGACTTTGTTCTGATTCACGTAATATAAGCTAGATAGGAATCGCTGCCTGCTAAATCACAAGACTGAAATATTCTGAAAGGACACTGCTGGACCAGAGGAGAGTTTGCCTATTCACTGTACTTGCACTTTGATTGTTTAAATTAAACAAGATAATCCCAAATTACCAGGCATCTATACTTTAGTGCCATATGAGGTGAATGTTAAAAAAATAAAAATAAAATAAAAAGCTTACATTTTCAAACAGAATAAAAGAACACCACAACAGTAGGGTCAAACTAATAGGGCAAAATCCAGATTTACATTAGAAACAGTCATGTCAAATAAAATAGACTGAAATGAGGGGGTCACAGATCACATGGTGTCAGACGGCCAGATTTTACTGACACTGGGATAAAATACATACAAACCTGGAATTCGCGTAGCAGAGTGGAGACATTTGCTTCAGTTGCCAAATTTGTCAATATTTCAAGCTGCAAAAAATACAAAAAGCAACGAGTGTTACGTCATGGAGTAGTGTACTGTATACAAGTCTGACAGTCACATACAGCAAGTCAGGCCTGGCCAACCTGTGGCTTTCCAGCTGTTGTGAAACTACAAGACCCAACATGCCTTGCTACAGTTTTGCTATTAGGGTATGCTAAAACTGTTGCAGGGCATGCTGGAACTTGTAGTTTCACAACAGCTGGAGAGCCACAGGTTGGCCAGGCCTGCAGTAAGTGATCAGATTGCACAATAACATTGAAAATGAAGTCAGCAACGTATATAAAAGGTTTTTTGCTTTTACATTTTTTTAAAACAGCATTCCTAGATAATCCTGATATTTGCTGCTTGATTTCTATTTGGTCGCTGAAAATGGAAATGAAACAGGAAGCAATCTTTGTATCTTTTCATTGGTCTGTGCTGTTACTTCTGCTACACTGTGGCCCCAGGAAAAATGGCTCTAGCGAGCATTTCCCGGGGCTCCACTAATGCCGGGCACACGCTGGGACAATGTCGTTACAATTTGGCCAAATCGTAATGACCTATCATGCAGTGTGTACGCAGGATATGCGCACTCCCGTGGTTGCATGCAACGTTTTCAGGTTTCATGTGCTACACATCAAAGCTGACGATATCGCATGCAGTCCAATTCATGTTTATGAAGGACAGAACGAGTGATCAAGTGTGTGTTGGGGGGCGTGGTATGAAAAACAAACAAGAATCCTGGTAAACCAAAGACTAAACAACATCATAAAGGATGACACAGGGCATGTACCTACACTGCACACGCCACTTCTCCTCTCCAGGACACAAAGGTAGTACAACAGAATTGCTAAATAAATAACTGTGCCCTCTAATAACCTAATATCTCAATAAACCAACAAGAACAACTGATAAGAAGAAGAACTAATAATGGAGTTCATCTACATGCTGCACACTGGCCTCATAAATCTTTATAGCTGTTACTTAAAGAGAACCAAAAGCTCGCTCTCACCTTTAACGTTTTTATCATAGTCGGATCAGTTGATCTGACATAGAAACTCTTTAAAAATGGCTCAAACAGGCCCTATAAAAGAATGAATGGAGATACAAACAGAGTTAGTAGTGGGCATGGCACTGGTTATCACAATCCATATTGTGGTCATTAGCTGCATTACCTTCCTCTGTATAGACATCGTTGCTATGTTCTGAAGAACAATGTATTGCACTTCCCTGAAAAACATAGATGACAAGTAAACCACTAGAAATGATAATATAGATTTAAGCTTCCACTAAATCTCTACAGAAAAAGAAGTTGACACAATCACTGCAGGGGAAACATGATTTCTGCACATCTAGTGCACAATTGTTATTCATTTAAAAATACAATATTGAAACAAAATACTTAAACAAAGGATATTGTTTACATGTAATCAGACTGGGCACCATTCCAGTTGATTCATGATTGCTTTTTTTTTGTGTTCGTTTGTTAAAACTTTATTGATCGGTTTGGTCTTAAATTCCAAGCCAGGTGAGGACAATTTCAAAGCCACATAAATCCTCTGATCCATTCAGCCAGTCAGGAAGTTGCTGTTGCTCTGAGCAGTCATGGGTTCCTTTACACTGACTGAGGACTCGAAGATTAGGAGAACGAAGGGCTATAAAGCAGGGCACAGATATAAAAAGTAAATGAAATGCTTGTAGCTAAGAATTTCAACGGTCGGAATCATCATTAAGAGATGGAAAATAAGTGAAAATGAAGTGGAATTATTGAACTCCAGGCAAGATCTGGAACACAAAAATCTGTGATTGAATCCACTGAAGTAATAGTACACAGTACAGGGTTGCTTCTACTAGAATGATTTCCATGGAAGAGCTGCTAGAAATAAATCTTTCCTATGACTTTACCATAAAGAACATCAGTATGAAACAAAAATCGTAGTTATGCCACAAAATGCTATGCACCGTTATTATCTCTTGCTGATACGCCACCATCAAGTGTCTGCAGCGCCGTAAAGGCAAAATGACAACAAAAAACAAACAACCTAATATTTAATAGTTTCAAATAGATAGTACAAGTTGTAAAAACAAACTTAAGATATTTAAAAGGACTTGTACTAAGCCATAGAGTGTGATAAAGTGGAGAGAGAAAGTACCGACCAATCAGCTCCTGTCATTTTTCAAACATAGCCTGTAAAGTGACATCGTCCGGTCAGCCGAGCAAGAGGCCCAGTTGCAGGTAATGAAAGACAGAACGAGGAATCAGTCCGTCGTTCATTACCTCGTTCTCATGTGTACCCCGACATATCGGCTGGGTACACATCACTCGTGTGTGTACCCAGCTTAAGACAACTAAGTCAGTGACAGTTAATAACAATATAAACCAGTCTTGCCGACTATTGCAGGCAGGACTCAGAGATCCATCATGTGGAAGGAACAGGTGAGAGGGACGGCAGGCGGAACGCTAAGTTTCTCAACATTTTAGCGAATTGTGTCATCAAGGCCCCCTGTCACACCCACTTCACAAAAGAAGTAGGCGGCATGGTACAGTTGCCCACTATACTGGGAGCCGGGCCACTATACTGGTCGTGGGCAACTATAGGTAGTACTCACTGACCCATTGCCCTGGGAAGGGAGTACGGAATGGATTAAAGCAGTTTACCATTAGTGGGAGTGTATTACAGACAAGGGTGGAACGCCCTCTTGTGTCAGTTTATAGTCTAGGGGTGACAACAAAAAAAATACTTTTAGCCATAACTACAAAATACACATTTGGACGAACAACAGGTGAAGCACAAAAAACACAGAGGGGTGGGTTATTGTGGCTGTGTGTTAGCCAGAGGAAGGAAAAAGGGAGTCAAATAAATATCCAGTAATCCTGGAAGCGAATACTCTACAGTCAGTTGATAAACTGAAGCAGGGACAAGGTTAGCTATTTCAGCAAATACATCAATACAAAACATATACTGTGCAGTGCTTAGAGCAGTGGTTCTCAAACTCGGTCCTCAGGACCCCACACAGGTCACGTTTTCCAGGTCACCCAGCAGGGGCACAGGTGTATTCATTACTCACTGAAAATCCACAGGTGGAGCTAATTATTTCACTGATTCTGTGAGGAAACCTGCAAAACATGTACTGTTTGGGGTCCTGAGGACCGAGTTTGAGAACCTGTGGCTTAGAGGAACGAAACATTAAGGTTTTGGAATGGCCTCCACAGTGCCCAGACTTGAAGGGTACTGAAGCTCTATGGGGAGATGTGAAACATGCAGCGCATACAGAAATCCCCAGGAACATTAGGGAGCTAGACGAGTTCCGCCAGTCACTAAAGAAAAAATAGCGTGACTCTTAGCAGGCTGCAATAAAAGAAATATATGAAATATAGAATAATAAATATGTAATTTCTGCCAAAGGAGATGTCACAGAAGGCCGACTGACAGGGCACCAAACCTTTTGACATTTCAGTTTTATTTTTCAATCTGATATATATACAATATAAATGTTATATAGTAAATCAGTGATGAACTCCTTTAAATGGAAAGTTTAATTTTGCCCAAAAACAACATGCATACAAGCCAGTGCCCACAAACAACAAGCAATCATTCTCCGGCAGAATAATAGTGTGTAACCAAACCAGACACCACAAACCACTTTCACCATACCTGTGACTGCGGAGAAGGCGTACCAAGGATTTGGCAACTGTACTGGTTTCAGATTTCGGTGCCAAATGCCAATATAGCTGTGCTACTGCCATAACAACCTATTTAAAAGACCAAACAAAAAAAACATTTAGATAATGAAACGTCTTTAAATAATTGCGAAACAGACAAAAAAAATCCATAAATTTCTCCCCGGAAATCAGATTCAATGATTATCTATCTTAAAATGCTAAGGGGCATTTTCAATCAGGTACGAGTTCACCAAAAACCCACAGGTGCAAGATTTTTGGTATTCAGTTGGGTGCAGGGTTATGATTTATTTATTTTTTTGAGCGCATCCAGAAAGAGTCTGGAAAAATTGTTTGGACTTGCCTGCGGCACTCCTCCTAATGATTAATCAATTGGAAGTTTCCAATTAGCTTAATTACTCACCTTCTGCAGTGCTGTCCTCCTCCTCCAGTTCTCTTTTCATGTTTCCAGCACTACAGACAGCTTCCATGGACCGGCTGGGCACATGACAGGTACTACCCCTAACCCTGCACTTGCTCCCCACACACTGTCTACACTACAGCCTCTAACCCTGCACCCACTACCTACACTACAGCCACTAACCCTGAACCCACTCTCCGCACACACTACCTACACTACAACCGCTAACACTGCACCCACTCCCACCATATACTACCTACACTACAGCCGCTAACACTGCACCCTCCTCCCCGCACATACTACCTACACTACAGCCGCTAACCCTACATTCACTCCCCGCACACACTACAGCCACTAACACTGCACCCGCTCCCCGCACACACTGCCTACACTACAGCCGCTAACACTGCACCCACTCCCCCCACACACTACCTACACTACAGCCGCTAACACTGCACCCACTCCCCGCACACACTACCTATACTACAGCCGCTAACACTGCACCCACTCCCCGCACACACTACCTACACTACAGCCGCTAACACTGCACCCACTCCCCCCACACACTACCTACACTACAGCCGCTAACCATGCACCCACTCCCCGCACACACTACCTTCACTACAGCCGCTAACACTGCACCCGCTCCCCCCACACACTACCTACACTACAGCCGCTAACCCTGCACCCACTCCCTGCACACACTACCTACACTACAGCCGCTAACACTGCACCCGCTCCCCGCACACACTACCTACACTACAGCCGCTAACACTGCACCCGCTCCCCGCACACACTACCTACACTACAGCCGCTAACACTGCACCCGCTCCCCGCACACACTACCTACACTACAGCCGCTAACACTGCACCCGCTCCCCGCACACACTACCTACACTACAGCCGCTAACACTGCACCCGCTCCCCGCACACACTACCTACACTACAACCGCTAACCCTGCACCCACTCCCCGCACACACTACCTACACTACAGCCGCTAACACTGCACTCGCTCCCCGCACACACTACCTACACTACAGCCGCTAACACTGCACCCACTTCCCACAAACACTACCTACACTACAGCCGCTAACCCTGCACCCACTACGTACACTACAGCCGCTAACACTGCACCCGCTCCCCGCACACACTACAGCCGCTAACCCTGCACCCGCTCCCAGCACACACTACATCCGCTAACCCTGCACCCGCTCCTCCCATACACTACCTACACTACAGCCGCTAACCCTGCACCCACTCCCCGCACACACTACCTACACTACTGTCGCTAACACTGCACCCACTCACCACACATACTACCTACACTACAGCTGCTAACCCTGCACCCACTCCCCGCACACACTACCTACACTACAGCCGCTAACCCTGCACCCACTCCCTGCACACACTACCTACACTACAGCCGCTAGCACTGCACCCACTCCCCGCACACACTACCTACACTACAGCCGCTAACACTGCACCAACTCCCCGCACACACTACCTACACTACATCCGCTAACACTGCACCCGCTCCCCGCACACACTACCTACACTACAGCCGCTAACACTGCACCCACTCCCCGCACACACTACCTACACTACAGCCGCTAACACTGCACCCACTCCCCGCACACACTACCTACACTACAGCCGCTAACACTGCACCCTCTCCCCGCACACACTACCTACACTACAGCCGCTAACCCTGCACCCACTACCTACACTACAGCCGCTAACACTGCACCCGCTCCCCGCACACACTACAGCCGCTAACACTGCACCCACTCCCAGCACACACTACATCCGCTAACCCTGCACCCGCTCCCCCCATACACTACCTGCACTACATCCGCTAACCCTGCACCCACTCCCCGCACACACTACCTACACTACAGCCGCTAGCACTGCACCCACTCCCCGCACACACTACCTACACTACAGCCGCTAACCCTGCACCCACTACCTACACTACAGCCGCTAACCCTGCACCCACTCCCCGCACACACTACCTACACTACAGCCGCTAACCCTGCACACGCTCCCCGCACACACTACCTACACTACAGCCACTAACACAGCACTCACTCCCTACACTACATCCGCTAACCCTGCACCCACTCCCCGCACAGACTACCTACACTACAGCCGCTAACCCTGCACCCACTACCTACACTACAGCCGCTAACCCTGCACCCACTCCCCGCACACACTACCTACACTACAGCCGCTAACACTGCACCCACTCCCCGCACACACTACCTACACTACAGCCGCTAACACTGCACCCACTCCCCGCACACACTACCTACACTACATCCGCTAACCCTGCACCCACTCCCCGCACAGACTACCTACACTACAGCCGCTAACCCTGCACCCACTACCTACACTACAGCCGCTAACCCTGCACCCACTCCCCGCACACACTACCTACACTACAGCCGCTAACACTGCACCCACTCCCCGCACACACTACCTACACTACAGCCGCTAACACTGCACCCACTACAGCCACTAACACTGCACCCACTACAGCCACTAACACTGCACCCACTCCCCGCACATACTACCTACACTACAGCCGCTAACCCTGCACCCACTCCCCGGACAACTACCTACACTACAGCCGCTAACACTGCACCCACTCCCCGCACACACTACCTACACTACAGCCGCTAACACTGCACCCACTCACCACACATACTACCTACACTACAGCCGCTAACCCTGCACCCACTACCTACACTACAGCCGCTAACACTGCACCCACTCCCCGCACACACTACCTACACTACAGCCGCTAACACTGCACCCACTCACCACACATACTACCTACACTACAGCCGCTAACCCTGCACCCAGTCCCCGCACACACTACCTACACTACAGCCGCTAACACTGCACCCACTCCCCGCACATACTACCTACACTACAGCCGCTAACACTGCACCCACTCCCCGCACATACTACCTACACTACAGCCGCTAACACTGCACCCACTCCCTGCACACACTACCTACACTACTGCCGCTAACACTGCACCCACTCACCACACATACTACCTACACTACAGCCGCTAACCCTGCACCCACTCCCCGCACACACTACCTACACTACAGCCACTAACCCTGCACCCACTCCCCGCACACACTACCTACACTACAGCCGCTAACCCTGCACCCACTCCCTACACTACAGCCGCTAACACTGCACCCACTCCCTGCACACACTACCTAAACTACAGCCGCTAACCCTGCACCCACTCCCCGCACACACTACCTACACTACAGCCGCTGACCCTGCACCCACTCCCCGCACACACTACCTACACTACAGCCGCTAACCCTGCACCCACTCCCCCCACACGCTACAGCCGCTAACACTGCACCCACTCCCTGCACACACTACCTACACTACAGCCGCTAACACTGCACCCACTCCCCGCACACACTACCTACACTACAGCCACTAAAACTGCACCCGCTCCCCGCACACACTAACTACACTACAGCCACTAACACTGCACCCGCTCCCCGCACACACTTCCTACACTACAGCCGCTAACCCTGCACCCGCTCCCCGCACACACTACCTACACTACAGCCGCTAACACTGCACCCACTCCCCGCACACACTACAGCCGCTAACCCTGCACCCACTCCCCACACGACTACCTACACTACAGCCACTGACACTGCACCCACTCCCCGCACACACTACCTACACTACAGCCACTAACCCTGCACCCACTCCCCACACACACTACCTACACTACAGCCACTAACCCTGCACCCACTTCCCACAAACACTACCTACACTACAGCCGCTAACCCTGCACCCACTCCCCACACACACTACACTCATACCCACGGTAATCCAAAATTGGTAGCGTGGTCCACAGAATTTTTTGTGGGCAAAACCTGGCAGCCAACTGGGTATGCCCCTAAAAACGCAGTTTTGATTCTATTTATCCAGACTCAAAACTCTGCAACTTGCCTGAGAAGTTAAATGAACCTTTGTCTAACAAATGTCTGTACAATATTCTATTATAGAAGGATCAGTAGTCTCATTTCTGACAATAACTAAAACATGTATAATAGAAAATGGCTGAACTGTAGGTAGACAATCATACCGCGGCGTTCCTGCTCTGCAGCAATGGTTTGGTGTTCCGTAAGAGAAGCCTGTGGTCTGGATCCATTGTATATGGCTTTTTATGGTTCGCTTCCTTTTCATTTTCTTCATCTGAAGCATAAAAATTGTTTGTTGCATTCTCCGAGATTTCATCCTGTAAAAGATCATCAGTAAAGACCATCAGTTACCGAAAACAATAGCAATGAAGAGCCAGTTAGTGCTAATCATTCATTTCACTTCCAGTTATTGGTTACAGATGTGTCCTCATACACTTTACGCCACACGGCGCGAGACGCCCAGCAGGACAGGTGCTCTAAAACATGTGGTGTACCATATTTTTATTTAAATTTAGCATCTTACTCACATCCACTCGCGGTGTACCGGAGACGCTGGGCTGCGACTTTAACTGCACAGGAAATGATTGTCCACACGTACAAAGTGGCAAATGACGTACAATGGAACGTGGCCTGAGGAAGAGCAGTGGTTGCCCACGCCAGAGCCCTTTTTAGACAGAGTTGGACTCAGTCGCACACAGATGTACAAATGTTTTACACCCCAGTGGTCAGTGTACCAGTGTATGAGGCAGATGGAGAAGGGAAAGGGGGGGGGGGCGCGTACCTGGGGGAGACCAAACCCTATCACAGCAGGTAAGTGTTCGAGGGGGGTGGCCTGTATCACCCTTCCAGCGGGGACTGCAGTGAGCTGCACTTTGACGCTGTCAATAAGTCGCTCTGCGTTGACTGTTCTTTATGAAACATCAATATGCGGCTCAACTTTCAGCCATGTTACAGTGCCAGGCGGCAGGGAAATATAGCGTGGGGGGAATGCTGGGGCACGCTAGCAATGCAGATCTGTTGCTCCCAGTTGTTTTATTTATGCGAATAAGATGCAAGTATTGAGCAATCCAAAGAGGACGTCCAGTATACTACGTCAATTGAGGAATTGTACAACACCACTCTCACATACAGTATATCCCTGGCATATGGATAGCTCACATCACTTGTCAATACTGGACTAAAATGTACAATACTCCAGGCTTCAAGTTATAAAATAATTAAAGAGCATTTATAACGTACTAAACACTTACCAAGATGAATAATGGTCATTATGCAACTGTAGTGTTTATTGTTAACAAAATCTCATATACGTTTTATTAGCTCACCCTTTTACAGCAGTTTGCTTATGTTTGAAGTGGGATTCTCTATCCAAGCAAGCAGAGTATGACTGACAGGCTGTCAGACGTGTGTTGGAGGATTAAAACATGGGGGAAATTCTAGCAACGTAAAACAAATCTTGGCTGAAATTATAGCCATCTGATCATTAACAGATACCATTAGAACATGGTCATAAACAAGTTCTTCAGAGATTGGCAAGAGTGTAATCTTCAATGTAGTGACAGGGTAAGCACTCCTCAGCATCCACTACAGGCCACATTTCAGCTGTGTTCAGAAAGTAACAAAGGACAGGTAGGTAAACTGTCCTGTGACAATTCAGCCTCTTATATTGTGTGTGCAGAGATAAGAACATGGAATGATTGTAGCATTATACAAACCAAACAGTAGCTGTATAAAGCAATCACCCCTTTTGGCATTTTTCACATTCCATACATAATGCATTTAATATGGCTTTTTCATGCCTAACCAATATTAAAAATACTCCTCTTAAACACAAGACAGACAATAATTGGATACATACATGATCCTACCCTTTTAGAAAGATATCTAAATAAACCCTGGTACAAACAGTTGTCTTCAGAGGACACAATTTATTGACTGGAGTCAATTTAAAAACAAATATAACCGTCTCGGAGAAAGTCGCCAGCTAGTTCAATTCTACACAAGAGAAGATCAAAAACATTCAAAGCAACTCAAAGAAGCTGAGGAAGCTCATCAGACTATGGCACAGACTGTAATAGTGCATACACACTAGACAATATGCTCCCTGAGCGATATCGTCTAGTGTGTCCCCGGCAGGCTGTGCTCAATGTCGTTTATGACATTGAGCACAGCCGCTGAACGATATCATTAACGATATCGTTCAGCGCCGGGCTCTCTCCCCCATTCCCTGACATGCAGCAACCTGACGAGATCGTCAGGTTGGCCTGCATGTCAGCCCGATGAACGATGATGACGAA
Source organism: Taudactylus pleione (assembly GCA_031769625.1). Lineage (NCBI taxonomy): Eukaryota > Metazoa > Chordata > Amphibia > Anura > Myobatrachidae > Taudactylus > Taudactylus pleione. Next base: position 3,982,954 of record JAUIMM010000334.1, read on the forward strand.
CGACCCGCGGGAACGCGCGTCGTCGTCATCGTTCATCTTTTTGGGCTTAAAAATGGACGATAAAGTGGACGACTGAACGATAACGATATCGTTATCGTTCAGTCGTCCACTTTATCGCCCAGTGTGTACGCACCTTAAGTCTTCCTGGACTAATCTATCCTCCATTGTAGAGTAGTTATGCAAGATGGACGCTTGCTATGGCGGCAACAAAGAGTACTATGGCAACTCTGGCTAAAGGGGGCTATCCATTAGAAGATTTTTTTTTTTGTGAAAGACCAAAGACACTTCCTGCCAACAAAAAGTCTTTCATGCAAATCTTTCACAAACATGAAAGACTTTATGAACAATTTCTTTAAAGACCAAGGATTGTCGCTGAAGAGACAAGGGAGTGGACATTTTTAATGAGTGCAGTGAATATTCATTAGAGAAGAAGTTTGCCGTTCGCCATTGGTCGTTCACTGCATATCCACTGAACAACTTTTCTAAAGTCGTTCAGCAATATGCAGAAATTGATCAGCGAATGGCAAAAGACTTGTTGTTCGCGGGAGTGCGCGGCACAGGACATTTGCAGCCTATCCATTAGATTACTTTTTGAACGATCTGACCAAAACCTCCTGGTCAGATGTTTTGGTCGGATTGCTCAAAAAACGTGTCATGGATAGGCCCCTTAAGTTAGCTACTCTTCGATAGCAGAGAAATCGACCACAGGTCAACATAAAACCTCAGGCATTTTGGAAAACCTATGCTTTATGGGAGCAATGTTATGAGGACGTGTAGGGATGGAAAAACAGAGCGAGCTAAGTGTATGCAGACCGTTTGGGGAGATTCAAATAATTGATGGTACTGTAATTTAGCTAAGTGCCCGGGAGCTATTCAATGCCTCAAACTAGCCTTGAGGCTTTATTTATTGTGTATTATTGCTTACACATGTTAAGTAGGGCTTTGGGGCAGGTTGTGAATGACAGGCACACCGTAACTGCACTGCACCCTGCCCTTAGCATGGGAGAAGCTGCTTAACGCATTTAGCCAGGGAGCTAAATTCCTGCAAATAAAATAAATCGCCCCCCCCCTTCAATAAAACCCATTGGGGCGTGATTCAATTGTTGTGCCCTATCTCCTATCTAAAGTGACGGGAGTTCGGAGGGGGCAATATTCAATTGTTTTTGGGGCACCCATGCTTTATCGCACATGTCACATACAAATAGACAGGCTTTAGCCACGTAAGGAGGCTAAACCCATCTAAAGTACTGGTTAGGGTGCCCAAAAAGCAGACTTTTGACGCATTTCTGCTCTGCAAATCAGAATAGTGCGGTCAGAAATGCCAGCGAAAACATTTGAATTCCCCCCATTGATTGGGAGAAAAATTGCATTCCAGCAGGAAATTGACACAAGGCAAGTAAATAATAGAAATGTAAAATATAGAAAGGTTTAGGACTGGCCTTTCAAAACCCCACTGACCACCTCTGAAACAATCTGCAAACCGCAGTGTCCACAAGTTCAAAAGTGGTGGAGACTTGTCCAACTAGTGTCACCACTGTAACTAGTGGTGTGCATTCACTATGGGGACATCCATAATGTCAATACCAGAATGCTGAATGTTAGTATGACAACATGGTTAAAATGTCGACCTCTAAAATGGAGATATACATAGACAAAACGTTGAAATGTGACACGTCTATATAAGCGTAAGATGTTAACATTGTGAACATATTGACATGGTACGTGCATGTCGGCTTTTACTGCTAATTAAAACGAAATTGATATTATTATGCATTACAGAGTATTTTGTAAGACCTTCCAAATATATACATTTTAATTCCACATAATTTGAAAACTGTTAAAAAGGGGGCAATAGTTTTATACCACCATATAATCACAACTTCAGCATTTTAATCCTCAGTGTGAGTCAGTGTATGTAGTAATAATAATAATAATAAATATTATCCAGTTACTGAAACGGAGCATAAAATACTGCGATTTTACCTTTGGAAAGCCTGTGATGTAAACAGTTGGGAACACACAGTCTTAGCAGATTTTCTGCTGTGCTCCGTATTTTAACAGTAGCAAAATTCCATTAACAAAATCCACCGGCGTTGATTTGTAATGCAATTACTCTAATGAAACACATCACGCTTGTGCTTACTGCGCTCTGCCAGTGATATGGGTCACAAGCCGCTGTCTTCATTGGCAGTATGCAAATTAAGTGTTTTATTAATAACAAAAAGGAAAAAAAAAAAATCAAGCTTACTCGAACAGACCCTACATGTAGCAAGAAGCAAATTATGATGGCAGCCATATTTTGTTTATTAGTACTATCTCAGAGGTTCTCCAACTCGGTCCTCAGGACCCCACATAGTTCATATTTTCCAGGTCACCCAGCAGGTAGGTGCACAGGGTGTATTCATTCTCACAGATTTTAAACGTTCCACTGGTGGAGCTATTTATTTCTCTTGTGATTCTCTGAGGAGACTGGAAAACATGCACTGTTTGGGGTCCAGAGGACTGAGTTTAAGAACCTGTGTACTAGCAGATTCAAATATTACCATCAACCCAAATATTATCCATCTTTCTTTAAACCGGATGAACAGATTAAAATGAATGCTAAAATAGACCTAACTAAAAATGTAAAAATAAAAAACACTTAAATGCTTTAAAAAGTGTAGTGTAAGTTAATTTGGTGTTTATTTACTTTCGTGCCTGTAACTCTAATAAATACGTTGTTTTCTAGCTGAAAAACAAAACTGTACTCAAACATCTCTGCTCGATCTTATCAAGACGGGGCTGAAAGGCACAGATGGAAGCTAGAAAGAGAATCTGGTTATCCAGTAGGGTAAAAGCATCTGAAGATGGAAATCCCATGGAATGGGGGTAAACCATTAAACATTGCTTCTTACTTTACTATACTTCGCAGCACCCATTTTACAACCATTTGCATAACCAGTGAATGATGATGTTGTACTGGAGCAGAACACCCCTCCCCCATCACTTAATAACAGAATATGTGCACATTGCAGAGACTGACACTAAAGTAATGAGAATATGAGCTGTGCTCGCTCACAAGTCAATCACCCTCTTTGGGGTGGGGAGCAGGGGCCCTTCTGCTAACCTCCAGTACCGAGGCAGAGGCCCCGAGACTATAGCAGCCATCCAAATTTTTTTGCTTTTATCGATTTATAGGATCTTATTTTATATCCAAAATCAGTTATGTAATTTGAACACCGATGCAGCTATAATAAACACACCTGTCCCCTTTCATTAGTGTCACATAGTACTAACCGTACCGTTGGAGGGATGAAAACCTGATCACAGAATTTCTATAAAATCTAGGAAGGCCCCTTAGGTCACAGTGTGAGGAAACATTGTACAACACATAGAAGCATAACATCGCAGACGTCCATTGCAGACTTCAAACAGTGCGCCATCAGCCCTCAGTAATAACAATATGATCAATTGATATGCATGGCATTCTGCTTTTTTGCTCGCACATCCAAGTTATTCTGGAATCAACATACCATCAATATCAATTCACTAAGAAAATAGAAATCACATGGGAAGGGAAGTCATTAGTCAGAGAGACTGTTGTGAAACGTGACAGAGGAAGTGTGCGCTATCGGCGAGGTAGATTCTTATACAACTAAATCTGCTAACGTTCATTTCACTAATCTCTAGAATTCATTAACCTAAAAAGGTTTAATTTCCATTTCCCTGCATCAGCTCTATTTATGAAATGTTGTGCCCTATAAATATGCTGTTATTTTCCATAGTCAAGCACCCTCTTAACAAATCTTCTCATTAATATGTAAATGTAAAGTCAATCGGTCTTCTCCCTGACAGCACTATGAATTGCCAGTGCACTGTATAATCTGCTTTGACTTGGCACCCGCTATTTATCATGAAATATGTCAGTTAGAAAAATTATGGAAAATGCACTGCAATTGATAAGGCTGCAATCTGCTTTGTCAACACTTAATTGTTCCTTAAATCTTACATTTACATAGAAACAGCCTAAAATCTGATCCATAATGATAGAAATAACCAAATTAAAAGTCTCTTGGGCTTCTCAAGATGTCTTGTTAAGAGACTTCCTTGGGAGAGGGAGGAATATTTTGTAAAAACCACAAGGGCTAATCCTAAATTCCAACAAAAATAAATTAGAAAACACAACATAAAACATACATCTTTGCCTAACAAATAGGAATGTTTTTGTTATTAGAGACTTTACACATTATTCAGAAAGTTTTTAACAGTTCTGCAGTGTTCTTCTAGAACCTGGATTGCTAGTATACCAATGGGTTTAATAAAGAATTCCACTAATACTGAATATTTTACAATAAATTTCCACCCCTACCGCTATTAGAGTGGCATCAGTATTGTGTCCAGCACCGCACCACTCTGACCATACTCCTCTCCAGGCACAGGACACGGAGTACATAGGAGTCCACCAATTCAACCCAACATATGTTACCAATTAAATATACAAAATGAGTCTCACTCTTGGCGCTGCACCCCAAGGCAACCGAAATAAAAAACGTACAATAATTCACCCACTTATATAACCAGAATACACAACAAAAAACAGTCTTACACTTCAGCGCTATGGGTAGCGCTGAAGTGTAAGACCGGTTTTTGTTTGGTAACATATACTGTATACACAACAAATTGCAGACACTCACGGCCAGCACAAATATTTACTTGGGTACAACCCAGTCTGCTTAGAAATTGTAGGGAAAATAAAGGCCTGGTTCCTGCGTGTTTGTTGGCACGGTTACAAAAATAAAACTATGCCGGGTTAACATAATCTACCCGTTATTCTAAACACTCAAGTCTTACTGAGCCTTTGGAACGGACCGTTAAATTTACCTATGGAAAGATCTAAAGAAAACTGGAAAAAACTATTAGGGGTGCATACAAAAATGTAAAACACACAAATAAAACATTGCATGGCAGGTTTAATCAATGGTTTAATGAATAATATGGAGAAGACAAAGTATCTAACCACTTTCTAGAAAGCAGATGACGCTTTTGCCAGGTTAAAAAGACACAATTTCAAAATAACTAATCATTGGCATGTTCCCACTGGCATGTGCAACTAAAACACTATCTCTAAAGGGGCCCATCCATTAGCAGATGTTTTTCTGAGCAATGAAAGACAAAAGATTTATCCCTTGAAAATTCTGGTGGCTGTGCTGAACGATATCTGTCATGTACATGACAGATTTTGGCAAATGACGAACTATATCGCATGACATCATTCAGGGAGTGGATTTTTTCTCTGTAGCTGCTGCTAATTTATTTTGTCGTTCACCGCATATAAACTGCCAGATACTTCTAATATCTGTCAGCGAAATGCGATAATTGACCAACATGTTGGAGAGATGAGTGATTCAATTTATCGTCTGCGGTAGTGCGCATCTGTCATCGTTCAGGGCCTATCCATAGCAGATCGATTGAACAATATATCGTTCTATCGTTCAATTTATCTGCTAATGGATAGGCCCCTTTACAAGACATCTCTGGAACCAGGTGGAGCATAGACAATCTTGGGATCCGGTCTAAAGATCTACAGTAAAAAGGTAGACAATGTCTAGATAACCAGATATTAGTCAAAAGGTCGACAGGGACAAAGGGTCGACATGCTGAAGGCCGACAGTGTGAAATTGTCGACACAAAAACGACCAACACAAAAACCGGCCGACACAAAAAAAGCAACAGAAAAAAACGGATGACAAAAAAACGCACGACACAAAAAAAAAACGGTCGCCACAAAACCATGGTTTTTGCGGCGACCGACACAAAAAACGTCCGGCAAAATATAAACACCCGAGAGAAAAAAAAAACGGCCTTGTCTCAGTGCTGGCATTACTGTATCCCATAAATGTTCATCTAAAAACAGAACTCTTCTCTTACATCTACAACACAGGATTACATATAGGAACAATGGGCCTTAAGGTACCCACACACGTGGCGATCTGAACATGATCAGCCGATGTGTACGATTTCCCTTGAAACTCTCCCCGGCAGCTCTGCACACGATCTCCACACAATTTGGTGTCCAATCTTCATACGATCTCTCCTGCATCCAGACTTTCACAGTGCATCATGTCCCAGATTGTCAGATCTGCCCTACTGCACGGCAGATCTGGCGATGCGATGTGCGACCAGCGGGGACGCACATCGCATCGTGAGTGGGGACTCACGATTTACTCAGGATTTGGCCATATTTTACAAGATCTGTCGTTCCAATGTGTCGGAATCGGCCAGATCGGGTAAAATATCGCTGTGTGTGTGGCCAGCACAATTCAGAGTTGTACACCATGCTGATAGACACATCGCTCAGCTCTGTGACTAAGTCGCACTACGCATGTGTCACGGTACATAACCGATGTCGCGTGCAGTAAGGATTTATTTGCAAAGTGATGGACAGTCCCGGGTGCGTTTCTGGGATGTAATGGGGGAGTGACGACAGAAACGCAGGCGTGTCATGTCCTTCTCGTGGGGTGTTACAGGCTGCTTCTTGGATCCTGCACACAGTAAACATGGCTTCGGCGTCTTAGTACACGCGGCCATTCTGAGCAACCATAAGGTTACTCAGGAGGCCGATTATCAAAGGATCTGCGACCAATGCTGCGTCTTTGTACGCAGCCGACTGGATCTGCTGAGCCGCTTGTCGGCGTTTCAATGCTTCTCCTTGCATCTGCAACATTTGCATGTATTTTTGCACCGTAGCTGCGTACAAGTTTGCAGCTGCAGTGGCGTTCGCGTACAACGCTGAATTAGGACCAAAGACCCCTTTCAGACAGTCTCCCCATAGAACAATCTGTGGATGGCAAGTAACAATATAGCGGTGACGGGGAGTCATCCCAGCGAAGGGCAGACGTTGAAATCTGAACCCATACTTATATTAAGACAAGCATAACTTTAACATACATTCATAATTGTGCATAGTCTTAGAAACACAGCTCAAAAATAAAGACGACAACACTTGAATCTAGTATTAACAAATAGGTTATTTTACCTAATTCTTAAACATTTTCTCACTCACCTCTTTCCATGGGCTGACAAACTGCGTGCGTGCGTATCGAGTCAGCATATGGATAATCACCACTTGCCCCCACTCTTCCACATCGACCAATAGGTTACACAGCTTACGGTAATTTTTGTGAATTAAATCAATTCTATCCGGACATACCTCTTCAAACGCCATCACTACGCTGCCGGCCACAAGCTGCACAGCAAAAACAGGAAATAATAAAATAAATGTATTATTAAAGACAAAACACTGTAAAATTAGCTGGATTATTAGTGCAAGACCATATTTTATTTATGTGGAGATCTTTAACAAAAAAATAAATGTTACAGGAATAAAATCGATATCAATATAGTAGAGGTGCGCAGGGAAACTTGCGATGTCGGCATTACAGCAAGTGGAGGATAAGTACATAGCCAGGCATTGCACATGAAACCTCTAATAGCAATATGAACAGTAAAAGGTCTTAAAGCAATGTACAGGTTGAGTCTCCCATATCCAAAATGCTTGGGACCAGGGGTATTTTGGATATCGGAATATTCCGTATTTTGGAATATTTGCATAATATAAAGAAATATCTTGGGAATGGGACCCATATCTAAACACATAATGCATTTATGTGTTATATACACCTTATACACACAGCCTGCAGGTAATTTTATACAATATTTTTAATAATTTTGATCAAAAAAGTTTGTGTACAAACATAAAATTCATTTATGTTTCATATACACCTTATACACACAGCCTGAAGGTTATTTTATACTGTATTTTAATGATTTTGTGCTTTAAAAAAAGTTTGTGTACATTGAACCATCAGAAAGCAAAGGTTTCACTATCTCAGTCATACTAAAAATATTCCGTAATTCGGAATATTTGGATATGGGAGACTCAACCTGTATATCCAGACAAGATATATAAAAACATTTGAGAGACTTTTCCTCCAACTGTCATAAAACAAATGGTCCAACAGCCACAATATTCTCAAATCAGATCATTTAGGCCAAAAACTACTAGGATTAATCTTAGAAGCGGATGAGGACTCATCATGACCTTGATACAATAAAAGCAGTGACTGGTTCAATAGGATACAGTGCATGTCTCAAAGAGAAAAGAAAACTCACCGAAGCTATAAAGCAGCACAGCAAAATGGAACAGTACAGTATTACCCCTTTCACATCGCAAAAATAACCCGGGATCAAGGTGCAGTGTGATGCTCCACCAAACAAATTCCCGGGTCGAGCAACCTGGCATGTTGAACACGGGAACAAGCCAGGTTGAAGTGCAGTGTGAACAGGCCCTACCTGGGTTATCCAACCCGGGACTCAGCAAACACCACCGACTACTGATTGGATGTGCTGGGTCTCACTTGATGATGTCAGCAGCCAGACACACAAGCAGCACGGTAATGTCTAAAACCCCTTCACGGAGAGGACCCTGACGTCATCAGCCAGTGTCCAGCGTCATTCCCTACCATCCAAGTGGGCACAGAGGGGGAATACAACCTTGTGGCGAGCATAGAGAGCCACCGAGCCCGAAGTGTGGCGAGGGGACAACTTTCTTCTTTAGGTGGCCTTAATGGGCATGGAACTGCACTTCCGCCCTCACTCACGTCACTTCCAGGTCCCTAGCATGAAGGGGAAGTGAGCTCTACCAGGGCAGCACACTGCAGACAACAGCAGAGGCAGCATTCCAGCAGTCTGAAAGGGGTTAATACCACTAGTGTCATTACAGTGATGGATAATTGGAGTGATGAAGAAGCAAACTGTACACTATGCTGCCAGAAGCTGCATCATGCTCTCACTGGCTGAATCAAATGGCAGCACAAACAATTATGAACTCAGGGCTACACAGTGGTAATCCATCAGCCATGATTCCAGCAATGCTGTGAGCTGTCCCCACCCCTCCCTTGTGTTCCTTTTTGTCATCTTATCTTTGTGAGTCTGAAAAAGTAAATTTTCAATGACAGCCATAAGGCTTTACATGGCTGACCTGGGTTCAGTGTGAACGGGGCCAACCCGGGAATAACCCTGGTCGAAGGTGCAGTATGAAAGGGGTCTGAACCGGGTCGCAGCTGGGTTGGAACCGTATTCAAAATCCCGGGTCAAAGCCAAGTTTGCGATGTGAAAGGGGTATATATGAATATATAAGGAAGTTAAACTTAGCTGTGTTTTATAACGTTCCCCCATATTACACAGCACTGTATATGTAATCATTCGCAACGGAGCCTGTCCCATTGTAGCGTAAAGTCTAAGCTCCCTAATTCTCACACACCCATTATAAATCAGCAACCAATTAACCTGCTAGTATGATTTTGGACAGTGGGAATAAACCCACACTAACACAGGGAACCATTCTAACTAAAGAACCACCATGCTGACTTAGTTTACCGAGTAGCTTTAAATTTTCTATTCTTTTTCTCAGTGATTCTGCACGAATTCACTTTCTTTGGTCATATACTTTGTATTTAATTTATGTTTGGCATATTCTGTGCCTATTTTTGGGGTTTCTCTTGCTTAACCAGTCAGACACTGTACATAGTATTTATAAAACAACCCCATACCAATCTAGCCATGTAGTAACTAGCTCCATTCACCAGACCTGTTGTCCATGTTCCAGACTAAAACGACAGGGTATATAAAATGCACAGAGTCACTACGTATGACATAACATGTTTCACACACCTGATGGTCTCACCGCATTTTTTCCTTTTAGATTGTAAGCTCTTATGAGCAGGGTTCCGCAGGTTGTGCAATGGTTGTATTTTTTTGTGTTTTTTACTTACTCTAAGTAGATATTTTCTACAATGTGTTTTAGCCCCAACAGGAGCTATTTCCAGCAGTTTCACACATATATTTACACACCTTAAGAAATATTCTAATATAATTACAAAGAGAAACACTACATTTAAGTTGCCCTTAAAACATTCATAATTAGTTACTTCCTGCACATACAAAGCCATCACAAGGGAAGCTATAAATATAACACACAGAGCCAACATATATTATTTGTAAAATACAAAATGCAATACAAAACCCCACAGGAAAATAAAAGGTTTCATTCATTGAAAGCAAACAGGATTACTTGTAAGTACAAGCAATTTCCCAAATGACTTTATATAGTAATTGGATGAAAACACAACTTGATGAAAGCCTTTCGGTATAAAAGAAAAAAAAAACAAAACTAAAAGAAAACCAAATGTTATTTGCAGCAATATTAATATTTTTTAGCTTTTCTTCCGTTAGTATTTGGCCAACATTTGGTATATTAATATGCATCCAACATTACAATCAAAAGAAAACAGTGCGGAATATATACTTGCTATTATGCTAAGCAAGCTGGAAGTCCTTTGGGGATTCTATGAATTACCAATCAGTATAAGCGTGAAGTTGCATTTATTGACTCCAGCCCTGTCCACGTACTGGAACCTGCTGGTACCAGCATGAAGACAATTCATTCCACAAACCAAGCATTTGATTATTTGTAAGAACTAAATAAAATACATCAGACATCTTAGGGTAATTTGCTTTTCCTGTTATTCATAACATGAAGAAAAAGGCCAAAAGAGGTTCGCTGCAAGTACATAGGAACATAATTCCTATCCGCTACTCCATCAGGTAGAAGAACATGCCAAGTGTTTAATTAATGACAGCATTATTCGACTGATAGAGTGTGGGAGTCTATTACTTCATTCTTCAAACGAAGGTAAACAATCAAACAACAAAACCATTTTAATAGTCATGTCGGCAAATTTAAAAGGCAGATTATACTAGAAAGCCAAATAGAGAAAATGTAACCAAACAACAATATTGCATTATATTAATTTCCCCGATCTTGTGCATCGGTAATAGTAATTGGTTCTTCAAAAATGTTAATAAAATGGTAATTGTTTAGAGTACTCCCATACGGTCTCATTTTTCATTAGCCAGTCCTGATTTTCTGGCAGACATGCCTGAAATATGAATAAGGGGACAGGTCTCATGCGGATGTGCAAGGGGTGTAGTGGGTACCCCGCGAGTGTAACATAAGCAGTTTAGAGAGTGGATTCAATTGTCCCGATGCTCCTGCTAAACAAAAAGGATATAAACTCATATAGCGGGTCATTTAGGGTGCAAAGACATTTTCTCTGTATTAAAACAACATTGAGCCCTTTCATTAATTGAAAAACCAAACTATTAGGTGCGACAGGGCACCATAACTTGCCCCCCAAAAAGCCCAATCTGGCACAGCCCAACGCGGTGGTGAAAAAAAATCTGCAAGCCCGGAGATAGCATCTTGTACCCAACCACTTTATGGTATCAGTCAAAATCCCGACATGGTAGGACACAGACACTGGTAAGTATCCTAACCCTACAACTAAACCTAACCCTCCCTCCTCCTCTAGTGCCTAACCTTCCCCTCCTCTAGTGCCTAACCCTAACCTTCCCCTCCCTAGTGCCTAACCCTAACCTTCCCCTCCCTAGTGCCTAACCCTAACCTTCCCCTCCCTAGTGCCTAACCCTAACCTTCCCCTCCCTAGTGCCTAAGCCTAACCTTCCCCTCCCTAGTGCCTAAGCCTAACCTTCCCCTCCCTAGTGCCTAACCCTAACCTTCCCCTCCCTAGTGCCTAACCCTAACCTTCCCCTCCCTAGTGCCTAAGCCTAACCTTCCCCTCCCTAGTGCCTAAGCCTAACCTTCCCCTCCCTAGTGCCTAAGCCTAACCTTCCCCTCCCTAGTGCCTAAGCCTAACCTTCCCCTCCCTAGTGCCTAAGCCTAACCTTCCCCTCCCTAGTGCCTAAGCCTAACCTTCCCCTCCCTAGTGCCTAAGCCTAGCCCCACTACTTATCGTCGGGATGCAGGCATCGGGATTCTGACTAGTGTCGGGATTCCGGCGCCTGCATCCCGCCAACCGGGATTTACACTATATCCATGTAAAGTGTGCCATATTGTTTTTCCACTAAATGAAAAAATTTTATTTGCACTTTCAGATCACGATCCTCAAACCACATACATGGCTACAAACAGAAACTAGGTAGTGTGGAAACCTCAACTGCGTAATAAACCAGGGAACAATATGCAGCCCACCAAACTACGTACAAGCAAATCACTGTATTTCATATGTTGTACTGGATAAAACCAAAGACTTGTAGAGTGGTCTGGTGCTACATTTTCCAGAAGAGGTCGTCTCATGGATACATACAAAAAGAAATAACAAACAAACATAGTGTAATACATTTGGATAAATTCCCCTTTATGTGCCAAATTCATATAGAAATAGTGATGGGTATTTAACGCCCCCCTACAAAAAGAGATGAGAGATTCCAACAGCAAAGGTTCCCCTTATGGTATTATTCTTACATGAATATATAAAGATGAGTCTTAATGTATATCCTTTCAGTGGTTTCCCCAATCTTGTCTCCTCAGACCGATATATATATACACGATACCATGTGGAAGAAATATACTGTATGTACAGAAGTACTGTGTATACCAGTAAAGACAATTTAATAAAAACACAGTACTGTACATAAATGCACTCACAAGAGTAAAACAAATGCAGGCTTCAAATACAAACCTATACTTGTTTTTACTCTTGTGAGTGCATTTATGTACTGTGTATTTAATAAATTGCCTTTACTGGAATACATCTTTTCTTCTATATGGTATCACAGACGTCGGTCTGAGGAGACAAGATTGGGGAGACCACTTAAAGGATATACAATAAAGCCCATCTTTATATATTAATGTAATAATAATACCACAAAGGGAACCATTGGTGTTGGACTCTCTCAGCTCTTTTTGGAGGGGAGCATTAAATACTCATCACTATTTCGATCTGAATTTGGCACATAAACGGTAATTTATCCAAATGTATTACACTAAGTTTGTTATATTTATTTTTGCAGGAATCCACGAGACCACATCTGGATAACTCAAAGTGAGGCATGTTTTCGAGCATAAAACTGTATTTGCTGTAAGCCTCTGGGTCCCACAAAGTGGTTGTTATTAGATGGAACACTACTCGGGATTGAATGGAAAGTGTCCATTTAAACCATTGCATCAGACATGGGGCTTTTCTACTGCAGCAGTCTCCAAAAAATATCAGTCATCATGAACACCTAGGTGATCCCGGGGAGGAACCCCCAAATATAATCTAGGTGTCAGAAAGGCAGGGTTGTGGAAGACCCTTCCCCCTTTTAGGTAGATCATATACTGAATACTAGGGATGATATTCAAGCCCACACTCCTAGACAGGTCATGTTGCCCACCACCATATAACAGTGACGTACGGTGAGTTCAATGGCTGGGGAGGCACACATGGAGATGGGTCAGTGCTGGGAGCCAGTCTCATCCCCTACTCACTGTAACTCCCCCCTCACTACACTAAGCTTCAGTGTCCATTGATTCTCCTACCTGCATCACTGTGTCGTCTTTTGCTTCTGCTGACTGAGCTCCGATCTCTAAACTCTGCAGTGCACTTCCTGGTCACATGACACATCCAAGGTGTCCATCAGTGCTGAAGGCACATCCCCCATACTTAGAGGCATGCCTCTATTAGCTCTCTTTCTGTGCAGCTTACTGCTCATGGTGTGGCCTCGCCCCCAGCTCTTCAAGCAGTGTCTGACTATACAGAAGCGTGGCTGCCTCATCTCTCATCTCCCTGCAGTCCCAGAGAGCTGTCACAAAGCTGGTGAGTGTTAATTATAAACATGATTACAATAAACAAAGAAGAGGTTTATAAGTTATAAATATCTTCTTTGTATTATTCTAATCTTTTTTTTTTTTTTTTATCAAATCTCAGGAGTATGACAGTGGAGGCTCTGCCTCCCCTGCCTAACCTGCCTGCATGTCCCTGCCATATTAGGGTTAGCACTACACACTTCAGCAGCCAGAAATCATGCAAGCCCCTAGCCACAATAATTAATCACTGCATTGAGAGCTGTCATAAACAGCACCACCACCTTCATTTGTCCACAAACACAAACTGTAACACATGAAAGCAGGCCTTTCCATCTATAAGCTGCACAGCTCAGTACGGAGGTATGCTGCAAATTGTTAATATGTAAAAATAAAAGACATTCAACATTAAACAGAAATGCAAGAAGCAACAACAAAGTCAATAAGACAAAAAAGAGCTATTTCCACCAGCGCACGTCTGGCTCCAGATTACAATGTAAATTCCTTTCTTGTCTCAGTAAGTGGAAAAAACAATTCTGCACTCATCCAACAAATTTAGATTCTGACGTCTAATTTTTTTTTTCCATTCATTTTGAATATAATAAAGTGCTCAGCTATTTCCTAGTGATGCCATTTGGACAAACAAAAATCTATTTTACATTAGTATTTCAATGAAATTAATCTATTCTCGCTGGCATGCTGCTCAGTTTATTCATACACAATGCAAATGAACACCGTCACCAATACTAAAACAAAACCACACTAAAAATTAAGGCTGCAAAGTGTAACATTACATGTAAATATATATAAAAAAAACCTAAATATCACTAATAGTCATATAGCAATCTGCTCTGCAACCTTTCGCTGCTCGGATAAAAAAAAAAAAGTTATTCAAAAGTGCTACGGAATAGAAGATCATTGCAGTTTATTAAATGCTCAGTATTGCATAAAACCACTTTGAATTAAAACAAAATGATTCACTGGTAATGTAAAAGCAAAAAATATTGCTTTCTAAAAATCAGGCCGTTAATTCCTATCCCTTGGTGTCAATATTAGCGTTTTTCCACAAGGTGGGGGGTGATAAATAAATCACTCCGGCAAAACTAGCAATGAGCTCATCAAATTCAAATGCAGCCTTCCATTTATGTATTTTTTATATTAAAGCAATAAACACGGTTCATTTGTCTTCCAGCAGTTGCCACGTGTTTCTGTGCTGTTGCTATGAACTTGAGCCATTAGCTGTGCTCCAAGGTAAACTACATGAGCCGTCAACAAAAGTGACACTCAATCTAAGGAGTTTATATTTTCCCCAGATTATCTATAGTGGTTGACAAGCCGGTAATGAAAAAAATCACACTAAGCAAATGGATCCTCTAATAACAATAAATTCTCTGTAAAAATATGAGGGGTACAGAATGTTTCCTTGCATCTATTTTGTCATGAATTCTAATTAACATTGGGAGGGGGGCGCACGGAGTGCTGGGTCATCACAAGAAGTGCGTCAGGGGATGATTGATAATGTGCTGCAAAGACTCCCTTCTCTTAAATTAATGACCCTCCTACCTGCCCTAATCATAGTGCTCAAATGATATTCCCCTTCTTATTTCAATTTTCTAGAGACATGGAAGATGAAGAGGATCAGCCATTAATCTTCTAATAGCAGTATAATAGATCTATCACAATGAAACATCTGCACAAACACACATTTTTCCCATAACAGTGAAGCTCATACTGCCCTTAAATCAATAACTTATGAAAACAGCAGTTTACCCATGTCCAGCCCAGCAGCCATAACTAGACACTCCAAATGCACCTTTCAGCTACACTAAAGTAAAGGTTCCGTCTGTGGTCAGAAAAGATATTAGTAATAACGATTCCCTGCAGACCAGATATATAATGGATGGATTTATTTTTACTGCATGTGCACCAACAATTGTATTGGATGGGGTGGGGCAGGCTTTCGGGCAGGGGAAGATGACTTGTAGGTGCTTGATGTCGGTTGCAAAATGCGAACTGATGATGAGAATCGGTGGCCACATCCGATTGGCTGAATGTGTCTGAGTCCCTTCCATTTATAGAGATGTTGCTGCTGCCGTGATAGTTTTGCGTTGTTAGTGATATTAGCAATCGGTTCACAGTAATAAAGCAGATTCCCATTTTAAAGGGTAACTCAAAAACTAATAAAAACTTTAATTTTGTCTTTGTTTCTTGTTCGATCTTACTTTGATATGGTGAATGCAACTTTATTAGCTACCATAGTAGCATATTGTGTAATGAATATTTAGCATGGTCTGCTGTCACTATGAAGCCACATCTAACAGAATTCTAACACTGTAACACTTTAGTTTGGATAAAGTGGTACATAATCATTGCATAGACGTCAAACATTCTTCAGAGCTCAGTAACGTAGATGTATTATCAACCTAAACTGAATTGCTGGAGAAAGAGAGCCCTGATCGGAGAAGGTACTGGGTGATTATCTATGACAAAGAACCAGTTACAGAAGTCACTAGCCGCAATGGGAAATCATGTATATGGGTAAACAAAAACTCCCCCCCAAATAGGTATGCAGCAATGACCGCTTTAGGGAAAGATACTGCAGAGATGTGTCCGAAAGGTTGCATAATACAGATATACTTGTCGAAAACTTGTTCTACTCAAACTGAGAAGGAAACTTGTCTTTCAAAAAAGTAGAGATATGGTCAGAACTTTCCTTTGTTATCTCCTTTTATACAAGGTCCATAGGGTCCACAGGAAACCTTGAAGAAAAAGAGTTAAAAGGTATATTATACCATAACTCTTATTTCTACTTCAGGGTCCATAGAAGGTCCACAGGAAACCTTGGGGTATAGGGGATGGCGAAGACATCAGGGCATCATGCAGTTAAATTTTTTCTCCCAGGATGCAACGGGGGCCTCCCTCTATACCCCGCCTCAGGGCCGGAGGCACGTCAGTTACGTAGCAAGCCAAAGGCCGGTGAAGGATAAAAGAGAGAAGAGAGTCTGGATCACTCAAGAATCACATTCTCACACAGAAGGAGACGGAAAACCGGTGACCAGAGTGAAGCCCATCTGAAGCACAGGTACCCTGTGGACCTCGTAGAAAGAGATAAAAGGTAAGTTCTTACCATATATCTACTTTTCTACTTCAGGGCCTATAAAAGGTCCACAGGAAACCTTGGGGATTCCCAAAGCAGTACCCTCTCAAGGGCGGGGACGCTCCTGTGCACAAAGGAGAATCCGCCGCCCGAAGGTACAACCTGAGTGGCAAAGGTATCAAAGGCATAATACCTCAAAAAGGTCTGGATAGAAGACCACGTGGCCGCCTTACAAAGCTGTACAGCCGAGGCACAACAACTAGCTGCCCACAAAGGGCCTACAGACCGAGTATAATGAGCAGTAACAGAGGGCGGGACTGGAAGGCCCTCATGAATGTAAGCCTCAGAGATAGTTATGCGAAGCCATCTAGCCAAAGTGTGTTTATTGGCTGGCCATAAAGAACAAACAAGGAAACAGATTTCCGAAGAGAACTGGTACGATCCACATTAATCCTGAGGGCATGTGCCACATCCAATGAGGCCTCCCCTGCCAAGAGGTCTGAGGAATTAAAGGCCGGCACAATAATTTCTTCATTAATTTGGAAACTAGAGACCACCTTAGGAAGGAACCAAGGGAGAGTCCGAAGCACTGCCCTGTCCCTATGAAAAACTAGAAATGGGGAACGACGAGAGACCCTAAATCAGAAACTCTTCTGGCGGAAGCAATGGCCAGAAGAAAAACTTGGCAGTAAGCCATCTGAGATCCACTGAACCCAGTGGTTCAAATGGAGGGATCTGGATAGCCTTAAGGACAACAGCCAAATCCCACATAGCCGGAAAAACCCCTGGACCTTAAAAGGGATATTTCAAGAGTCATGCCGTCAAAGACAGACGACCCAGATCTGGTTAGAGGCAAGGACCCTGAGACAACAGGTCCGGACGTTAAGGCAATAGCCACGGAGTGTCGATGGAGAGACTCCGAAGACCTGAGTATCATGGACGTCGGAGCCACGCTGGAGCCACCAGCAGGACCATGCCTCCCTCTTGTTTGAACTTCCGAATTACTCGAGGAAGGAGGGAGATTGGAGGAAACAGGTACACAAACTGGAAAGTCCACTTGACTGACAAAGCGTCCACCAAGAGAGCACTGGCGTCTCTTGTCCTGAACCCGTACTGAAGCAGCTTGCGATTTAGTAGAGAGGCCATGAAGTCCACGTCTAGAAGGCACCACCTGTCCACTAGGAATTGAAACACTTCTTGGTGAAGAGACCATTCCCCTGGATGCACGTTGTGATGGCTGAGGAGATCCACTTCCCAATTCAGCTCTCCTGGATTGAACACCGCTAATATGGCTGGTAGATGGCCTTCCGCCCATGTCAGAATGCTTGACACCTCTGTCATTGCTGCCTGACTTCGAGTTCCTCCTTGACGGTTTAGATAAGCCACTGTCATGGCATTGTCTGACTGTGCTTGCATGGGTTTTGTGAAGCAACAGCCTGGCTAGCTGCAGAGCCCTGAAGACTGCCTGCAGTTCCAATATATTGATAGAAAGCGCAGATTCCTCTGCGGTCCACCTTCCCTGAAAGGAGTGTGGACCAGTCACTGCGCCCCAGCCCCGAAGACTGGCATCAGTCGTTAGAAGGACCCAGTCCGAGATACAAAAGAGATGCCCCTTGGTAAGGTGAGCAGTCTGAAGCCACCAGGTCAGTGACAGGCATACCTCCAGAGAGAGCACCATCATTTGAGTCCGTATATGATGGGGAAATATGTCCCACTTGGAGAGGATCAACAGCAGCAGAGGCCGGGAATGAAACTGGGCATACTCCACCATGTCGAATGCCGACACCATGGATCCCAGTAACTGCATTGCTGTGTGGACTGACACTCGGCGATTGTGAAGGCATCTGCGTACACGCATCTGCAAAGTGGAGATCTTTTTTGCTGTCAGAAAAATCTTTTGCTGTTGTGAATCCAACAGAGCTCCCAGATGGACCATCCTTTGATAAATTGGAAAAAGTCCTCACTGATTCCGTCTCAAGCACCCGTGTACCTGGAGCACAAATATCGTTAGCTGCAGATGGTGGTGAAGTACCTCTGAGGACCCTGCTAGTAGCAAGAGGTCATCCAGGTATGGTAAAAGGCAGATCCCCCTGCAGCCGCAGATGGGCTGCCAATACCGCCTTGACCTTTGTATACACCCGAGGTGCAGTTGCAAGGCCAAATGGCAGAGCCCAAAACTGGAAATGTTGTTGTGATACAGCGAACCTGAGAATACACTGGTGAGCTGAAACAATCGTAATATGCAGTATGCATCCTGAATATCCAGGAATACCATAAAATCGACAGGTTCCATAGCCAGTATATCTGAGCGTAGGTTCTCCATTCTGAACCTGGGTACCCTGAGGAATTTGTTCAGGGACCTGAGATTGAGAATAGGACGGTAAGAACCGTTTGGCTTCCGGACTAGAAATAGGCTGGAATAATAGCCTGTTCCTCTTTGGAAAATCGGGACCGGTACAATGACTCCTGCCTGTAGCATGGATTGTACCACCTGTTGAATAGCCAAAGCCTTGTCTGCGTTTTTCGGAAGCCCTGTGCAAAAGAATTGATGGGGAGGCCTTCTGTGGAAGGAGAGAGCATACCCCAGAGAGACCACTTCCTTCACCCAGGAATCCATGGCAGTTTGACACCAGTACTGAGCGAACTGAAGAAGTCGACCTCCCACTCTGGGGTCCCCCAAGAGGAGGCCCGTCCCTGTCAAGCAGAGGGCTTGTCATCAGGCTTGGCAGCCGGACGTCTGGTACTTCAGGGCTGCTTCTTAGGTCTGGCAGATTTATTGGTGGTGCCTGGGAAAGGACTGAGTTCTAGCCTTACCTGGGGCCTGATAGGTCCGAAAGGACGGAGTCCGAACCCCTGAAGAGGCCGGAGCAGAAGGCAGATAAGCCGACTTAGCTGCTGCTAAAGTATTCACAATCTTGTCCAGATCAGGGCCAAACAAGACTTTTCCCTCGTGAGGCAAACATTCCAACCCCTTCTTGGATTCCACATCAGCTCTCCAAGAACAGAGCCACAGAGAACGGCGAGCCGCAATGACCCCCGAAGAAACCCTGCCATTTAGTAGGCCAATATCCAAAGCTGCCTCATTTATATAGGTAGCCGAATCTGAGATTTCCCTCCAGATTCAGCTATTCCCTGGTAGCATTAGAGGCTAAGGATGTTTCAAGGCTTATTAGCACAACATTCCATGGCCCGAGCCACCCAGCAAATGGCCATAGCTGGTCTGCACGCAGCACCCGAATGGGAATAAACAGATTTAAGGCATACCTCTACCTTCCTATCTGTAACATCCTTCAGGAACGACATGGAAGGCATAGGAAGCGTTGCGCTTCTTACCAAGCGTGTGATAAGGGAATCCACCACCAGTGGAGTCTCCCATTTGGAAAAATTATTCTCAGCAAAAGGTTAAGCAGAGACTAGACGCTTCTGCAGTTGATATCACTTTCCAGGCGTTTACCAAGCTACCTCCAAATGATTCACCAATTGGTCAGACAATGGGAATGTAGCCTCAGTCACCTTTTCTTCCATGAAATATGCATGCCTAGATTTAGGCGCAGGAAGCTCATCCTCCTCAATGATCAGGGCTGCTTTTACATCTTGTATTAGCTCTGGAATATATATTTTATACTTGACCCCCGCCTCCAGAGGAGGTAGCTCAGAGTCAGACACATCATCGTCATATACAGTAGATTGCGACGATAGAAAGACCCTTTTAGCTGGTCTGCTGATAGGTGCATCCTGCTGGCGTATCTCAGTCGCACCCTGCAATATAGCAGGAACTGTATTAACCCACTAAGGGGGCAACACCTGTGAAGGTGTAGGAGGTTGCAGCAGGTCTCGCACTGGCAAAAGGTGCTGTTGTTGAAAACTGAACTGTGGACACATAGGAGGGCCTGCTAAACGCACTGCAATGGTTGTTAGTGCTTTTGCAAAGCACTCCCATGGCGGCTCCTGCTGAACGGCAGAAGCCTCAGAAGAACCCGGGGCAGTGTAATACCGGAAACACAACTCCTCAGAGGCTCCTCAGTCCCCTGCCCCTAACACCACTGTACATTTTTTACAGAGCAGTTTAATAGGGGTTAACTTAGTCATATCACTCTCACTGCCATAGTAAAGAGGATCACTTAACAGAGACTGAGTCTCAGCTTCGACTTGTGCCATACCCATGCTTATGGCCCAGAATAGGTACAGGAATAGCAACAAAAGAATGATAGTTTTTAGCAAAGAAAACTGACAGTGCTAGCACACAGTCGCAAACAAATGCAGAAAACAATAATACCTGCACTTAATGGCACTTCCTTAAGTCAACCACAGAGACTAGTAGGACAAAAGTGCTACAACCACTGACCACCAACCAGAGGAGAGGTATGTAGGAGGACCCGTACTCCGCACTGCCTGTGGAGACAAGCGACACAGCCAGGAGAATGACCGAAGAACTCATGGGGAGGCGGAGCTGGAAACAGGAAGCTGTCATAGATCAAGCCAGACCACAGTGGAAAGGCGTGTTCAGCAGCGGGGAGGAGCCGGCTGTTAAACAGGGAAGGCTGCATACCCTGGCCAGCGTTTAACCCCTGGGACGCTGGAGTGTTCCGCAGAACTCCAGTCCCAAGTGGCTTAGTGTGGACGCAGGACGCTTACCTGCACCCTGTAGAGTCCAGCCACAGTCTAGGAATCTTCCGGGGTCCCTGCTAGCCAAGACCCTTGAGGCCCGTTGAGAGGTACAGATCAGTACCGGCGTCTCAGCACCAGCAGGGTGATGATGCAGCCACGCAAACTTCCACTGGACTGTTTGTGGTCAGCGCGCTTAGAAAAAAAACTTGAAATTTTCAGGGCGGTTAGTAACAGCCCCACTGCAATACAGTGACTCGACTTCGGCCGGGCACCAAACGAAACTGAGCCGCCTCCAGCCCGGGGGCGGGGTATAGAGGGAAGCCCCGTTGTAACCTGGGAGAAAAAAAAATTAACTGCATGGTGCCCGAATGTCTTCGCCATCTCCTATACCCCAAGGTTTCCTGTGGACCTTCTATGGACCCTGAAGTAGAAATAAGAGTTATGGTATAATATACCTTTGTTAACTCTTTTTCTTCAAGGTCCTTAGGAATTACCTTGGGGTATGTGGTTGGATTGATCCAGGCACCAAACAGTTACAAGCTTTAGCTCCCAGGATGCACTGGGTCCTCCTCCATATATACCCCGCCTCTGGCTACAGGCATTCAGTTTGTTATGAAGCACAAGGCAGGAGAAGGAAAGAGGAGAAGGAAGTACAATTGTACCACAGAAACACTCTAAGAAGAGGGAATCATGGAAGTACAATAGAAAAAGATTACCCAATAATACCAGGTGCGTTAGGGTGGGTGTCCTGTGGTCCCTATGTACCTCGAAGAAAAAGAGTTAACAAAAGGTATGTTATTCCATAACACATTTTCTTCTTCGGGGTCCACAGGAATTACCTTGGGGATGTCCCAAAGCAGTTCCTTTAAGGGTGGGGA
Organism: Taudactylus pleione; assembly: GCA_031769625.1. Classification (NCBI taxonomy): domain Eukaryota; kingdom Metazoa; phylum Chordata; class Amphibia; order Anura; family Myobatrachidae; genus Taudactylus; species Taudactylus pleione. The sequence goes on from JAUIMM010000334.1 coordinate 4,005,221, forward strand.
CGCTCCTGTTTAGTAGAAAGGAAAATCCAACGTAATCCCTTTCTTCATAAGCTTCAGTATTCTCCTAGTATACAGTGCCTATGGAACAAATGAGAATGCTTTAAAGTTGGGTATGTACTGGAGCTATATCAGCCCAATTTGACCAAATCATAACGACAAATCAGGCATTTGTGCAATGTGTGTATGCCCAATTTGCACGCTCCCGCGGTCATATGAGAGTGTAATTGGCCCTGCTGCATGTCCAATCACACGGTATTGCATGTAGCACCATACATATTAATGAAGAACAGAACGAGTAATTTTATGCGATGTCCAGGGTGAAGAGAAATCACCCTGAACATCAGACGATTGCCGGTCACTCCAGTGTGTACCCAGCTTTAGAGTTTTCCAGTACCAGCTCCCCCTCCAATGGGCAGGAGTACGCATGATCTTACTAAGTAACCCTCACCGCAACACCAAAAGAAAGTGCTGCTTGTGATTGGTCCTCACACACTCTCCTACAAAATTAAACTTGTTGACTGAGTTACGGAATCCGCATAGCCCCAGGAAAGAGTTGCAGGTAGCAACAGTGAGGGGGAGGCGGCATCCTGTCAATGTCAGTGGTACACACTAACTATCCTATTACCTTTTATTTTTAAGGCACCACAAGGGCTCCATATTGCTGTGCATAGAAGAAAGAGCAAATCAGCATTTGTACAAACGGATAGAGACAAGTTAATAGAATTACATATACACATACAGTAATTGCAGTGCACAGACTGTATATTTATGGTGAGAAAACCGTGGGAAGAGGACACTGCTCACAAGAGCTTACATTTTAGAGGCAGTGAAAGGGAGAGAATGTAGCAGAGAAGGGGAGGGCAGAGGTTGGACAGTTTGGAGGAGGGGGTGGTTAGACTTGAATGCAAAGTTGAGTTTTAAGAGCATGTTTAAAGTCTTGGAAGCTGGATGAGAGTCTAATTGAGCATGGGAGGGCATTCCTGAGGATGTTAACAGCCCGTTCGATACCCTGAAGGAAAAAGCAAGAATAAATGATATGGGGTCAGTAAAGGTGGCAGCCATTGACAGAGCAAAGTAGGCCAGAGATAGTGTGTGATAAGGAAAATAGCAGATGAGTGATTTGTAGAGGAGTCAGGAATTTACACTGGATACTGTATGAGACGGGGCCAGTGGAGAGACAGGCAGAGGGGACAGCAGAGTTAGGGATAGACTGAAGAGAGGAGAGAGTTGGGAAGGGTGGAGAGGAATAGGTTACAAGCTAGAGATGATGAGGGCATGAATAAGAGTTTTAGTGACTTTCAGGGCTCGTTTAGCATGAATTACCCTTTGATATCCATTGGTCAACATTGCAGATCAACAGCTTTCAGCTTTGAAAATCTGATGTTTAGTAAACCTACCCAAGTCAATTATTATGATCCCCACTTGAAATGACATTACGTGTTACCTTCCTGAAAACAACTCAAAAAGTGCATTATATCCTGCAGACCAGTACATGTGTCTGCTTACCGTGCTTTTGTCTTTCAGAAGTTTCTCTATGATCTCGATCAGCATGTCCTTTTGCTCTGGATCTAGGCTAGAAAAATAGGAGAACAACAAGTAAAAAGCAATTCTGCACTGGTGTGTCTAAAAACATAGAAGCATTTATTCAACAGTACATAATTTATAAGATCAAATAAAAAAACAACATGTATACAAAGTTGCAAATATAGCAATATGGAGTGACATGGACACAATTCTGCAGATAATATACAAAAATGCAACAATAGGAACAATAAAAAAAGATTTAGAAAAAAGTGGTAGTTACTGTATATGTCCGTAGTCTAAAATCCACACTTGATGATGTAAAAAGCTTAGATTTGGCAAATTTAGCAAATTCTCAATGCCAGTTATGTATCAGCAAATATAGCTTGCAGGTAATTTAAGTGCACTTATTAGGCTGATATAATGGCCATATTACGCACTATTCCATTCGTAATATGAACAATGTAGCGTTTGTCAATTACCTCCAGTAAATTTGTTGGTTTGGGACCCAGTAATATTTTGCTGACTGCACCTGCTATAGTATCTGGGACTTCTGTGAGCTGTGAATATCCTCACAGAGAGGACCTGTCCCTGGGTGCACAGTCAGCCGCAGCTTTTATCTCTGTATGAGCCAGTCTGTAGTACCAAGCGGGGAGGCAGTCCCTGACACCAGAAGCAAGGACTGCCACACGTGTTTCCCCGTAAGCGAGGAACTGCCTTACCTGACATCTCAGTGCGTCCGGTAGCAGTCCAGGTCGCAGCATTGCTGCTAGCAAGCTCAGCCGCGACCTGCCAAAATCACCAGCCCGGTTACTGGTGTTGCAGTACATGAGTTAATTCAGATGCTTATTACTGCCAACCCAAAAACATAAAATAAAAGCTTTGTACTGCCTGAGCAGTCCCTTGTTATAAAGGTGCGTCTTGATTTTGCCGCACCAAACGAATAACTGAAGGCCTATGGCTAGTGGCGGGGTATATGTGGAGGAGTATCAGAGGTATCCTGGGAGCTGAAGTTTGGTGCCTGGATCTCTCCAACCATAATATCCCCATGGTATCCCTGTTAATCTCTATGTGGATCCCTATGAAGAAGAAAGAAAGGATTTAGGGGTACAGTAAACTTGGATACACTTATGGGATCCAGAGGTACATCTGGATACACTCAAGTGGACGGAGGAACACATCTGGATACACTCAGGGGGACTCAGGTGCACATTTGAATACACTCAAGGGGGCTCAGGTGCACATCTTTATACACTTAGGGGGGCTCAGGGTTATGTTTGGATACACTTAGAGGGATCTAGAGGTACATCTGGATACACTCAAGGAGACTCATACACATCTGGATACACTTAAGGGGACTTAGGGGTATGTTGGGATAAACTTAGAAGGACTCGGGGGTACACTTATGGGGATTTTAATGTAAGCTGGGAGGGATTCAGAGGTATGCTTAAATACACTTATGGGAATCAAGAGTATGCTTGGATACACTTAGGGCTATCCAGGGGTACCCTTAGTTGTATCCGTGGTAACATCATGATTGTCACCACTCCGTTCCATTAGCAATTGTGTAATTACACAACCTCTGGGCTTATGTCCTGCAATGTCAGAAAGTTATTCAATGAAGAGCTTCTAGTGATGCGAGTAGTATACATTTTCAAGGGCATTTATCTCCAAAATGCTCAACTGTTCGTAGCTTAACCCTATGTGGCACATTTCATATAAGTGTCCCATTTCTGTCCTTCAGGAGGCAGGCCTCCAGAGAAGTGTATTTGTACTTTATGTCATCTTGCAAAGTTAGGAGATAAAAGATGTTACTTTCCCATCGCTTGATGCAGAATCGTCCCTGGAACATTATTTAATTGATGTGCTAGAGGAATAACGCCTGCTTTTCTCTAAAGCATAGAAGACTCCTCACACCAAGGACGCTTGCAGAAATCACAAGTCGTAATAAAAAAAGAACAAAGCTGCGTTGTTCATGTGCAGACAAGTTCTAGTAGTGTCACACAGAGTCATGCATTACAGCCATCTTACCTATATAGCTTCTGGATAGCATGTGCTGCCGTCTTCCGCACGTAGGGAGATAAATCTGCTGAGGCTTCTTTTATAGCCAGCATCATTATAGGGACAATGATTGGCACCCGGATACTGGATAACACCCTCAGGGCACTTGCACGAATCAGCTGGTTAGGATCCTGACAGGGGACAAAAAAAAAAAACCTTATTGCAAAAAGTACTAAACATTTGCTTTTAGAGTGTGTGCACATCACACTTTTAATTTAAACCTATTCACCAGGGGTATTCAACACACAGCCCTCCAGCTGATGTGGAACTACACATCCCAGCATTATATGTCTCAGATTTAGCATGCCCTAATAGTAAAACTGTGACAAGGCATGCTGGGATGTGTAGTCACCACAGTAACTGGAGAACCGCCTGTTGAATACCCCTGCAGCACACACTACTATTCCGCCCCATTTCCACACCTATATAATCACCAAAACATATTAAAAGCGAATACTGGAAAAAAAGTAAACTAAGAAAAAGGTAGTGCTTATAGATTTTAGTTAAACTCGGCAACAAAACGATGTAGATGAAGAAGAGCTGGTGTGGGTTTGGCTTTTTCTACAGCCACATTTTATGCAGCGTGCCATACTGACGTCAACTACAAGTAATAAAAATAACCATATAAAACTAAAACACTGTAAAGAAACCCTGGTTTGAACTACAGATGTATCCTCATACACTATTGCTGCAGTCGCACCAAAACAGCCCTTCTCGGCGCGCCAGGTCCTGTGAGACTCTGCTTGCACCAAGTGTATTTTTTACATATTGTTCAACTGAAAATGATTCTTATGGGCATATTCAATTAGGTGCGAAAAGTCCAGGACTTTTCGCCGACATCGCTGGGTTTCCATGCGAAAAAGTATTGTGCTCGTCCCCGCTTATCCCCCCGTATTCAATTAGAAATCGGCGAATACAGGACCCGGCGAAATGTGGCGTCAGATTTGGGGAAAAACAGATTGACACGCCCCAAAAGATGCACTGACATTGGGGATCACTATAGATACCCCCGAATAGGCCAGCTGAAGGTATTTGGGGTACTTAAATTCTGTCAAATAGCTGCTAATTAGCGTCTTTGCAGAAGTAGTGAAGAATAGCATTTAGCAGGGTTTTTTGCGGAAAATAACTACTCCCAGTAAATTTGGGGTACATGAAAATGGGTACTAGCATATTTTAAAGTTGCTAAAGTGAAGTTTAAAAAACGTAAAAAATCCACCTGCCGCAAGCACTTGCCAACTTAAAAACACCTGGGGCATACTTGGGGACCCCCCTGGAGTCTACTTCGCTAGTTTTTAAGTTTGTCCCCTAACTTTGTACTTTTTTCGCCCTTTTTTCAGTCATTTTTTGGGGTGTTAAGGTTTTTTTTTTGACACAGTTTACCTTTGGGGGGCTGTCCCATGGGTGGTTCCCGCAAGTTTGCACCCCAAAACCCCAATTCCGCACTTTTTTTCGACAGCTTTCATAGACAAATCTTTTTTACCAATTCCGATACATTGACTTTCCGCACTGGTGAAAAGTCTTTGGAATTGAATACGGGGATAAATTTTCGCCTGGCGAAATGACGTCACCGGCGATACTTTTCCACAGAAACGGGCTTTTCGCACCTAACTGAATACGGCCCTTAGTCACAAACGGTTGCGACAAACCATGTCACAAGACTGCATTGATTAACTTGATATGCGACCTTTGTACATCTGTGTGCCACCGAGTCTGACTTGGTATATGAAGCGTTATAATACAGTGGCTGCAGCTTTTTTTCTACGTCAAGGTCCACAACGCTTCATATACAGATTTAGTCACACAAAGATAAACCAGTGTCACATATCAAATTAATCAGTGAAGTTTCATAAAGCGGTTTGTCACATCAGTTTGCGACTAGGCCGCATTTTCGGGTGAAAAAGTCACGTGGCGCAAGCTAAGTCGCAGGAGACCTGGCAGCCTGCTCGCGCCAGGCGTCTCACACCGCAAGGCGAAATGAGACTAGGGGGTATATTTACTAAAGTGCAGGTTTTTAGAAATTACCCATAGCAACCAATGAGATTGTAGCTATGATCTTCTAGAAGGTGCTAGATAAGTAGAATCTGATTGGTTGCTATGGGCAACAACTCCGCTTCTAAAAAAACCCGCATTAGTAAATATACCCCTAAGTAAATGAGAACACATCTGTAGACAATGGCATGACAATCCCAGCGGAAGCTTGTGCCACCTGTGGAATTCTCACGTTAGTTTAGGGTGGTCTCCTAATCAGCATCTACAAAAAGATCCATTTATCTACGCACAGGAACGCAGCTGTTTTGAGGACTAATTAATTAAGATCTAGGGAAATCATTATAGAATGGGGTCTTGGGGGCAATGTTATCAGTGGCAATAGTCACAATGTGTCGATGTTGGGGTACCGTAGTCTACATAGATGTGCACAGCCACACACAGATCATCACAGCCATACAATTATTTTTATAGTGAAAGCATATATTTCATTGAGCTTTACAATTGAGAACAAAACAATAGACCACAGGTTCTCAAACTCAGTCCTCGGGACCCCAAACGGTGCATGTTTTCCAGGTCTCCTGACAGAATCACAAGTGAAATGAGTTCCACCTGTGGATCTTTTAAAATGTGTCAGTAAAGGCCCCCATACATCAGCAATCGATTGTGGCAATTCTGCAATTTGCAATCGATTGTGTATAAAAATCTGCAATGTATGGGCTTCGCAGATTGCAACCAAAAAGTGATTGGAATTGTTTAATCAGATTGTCCAACTTGTTGGATTTCACAGATGGATTGGGGCTGTAGATCGCTAGTGTATGGCCATGATCAGCAGATTTGCAGACCGTTACCAGTAAAATGATGGGCCTTTCAAGATTGTCCGATCTGTGTTTTCTGCAATCGATCTGCAAATCACTGAAAAAGATCTGTAGTGTATGGGCGCAGATTGCTCGATTGGGAAATCCTAAGATCGGGCAATAAATCTTCAAATTGTTCAATTGTGGTTTTCAGATTGCTGATTTATGGGGGCCTAAAGGTGGCCATACATCAGACACCAGATTTTGCGATCCGGTGATGCGATGGGAAGTGCCGGGGTTTCGGGGTGGCCTTAAGTAATGAACACACTTGTGCACCTGCTGGGTGTCCTGGAAAACGTGACCTGTGTGGGGTCCTGAGGACTGAGTTTGAGAACCACTGCAAAAGACAAATAAATAAGAGGGCCCTGCTTGCAAGCTTACTATCACAACGCAACAAACTAAATACAGGCCTAATTACACCACCAGTTGCTAATGAAATGATAGATGACTGATTCAACCATTAAGTAGGTTTAGGAGGAAACAGTTTCGTCTTTTAGATACTTGGAATGAAGTTCCTGATGTTTGAACACTTGGGGGTTTATTTACTAATCATCGGGGTTCTAAAACCAGGTGCTTCCAATTGTGCTTATGCCCAAAATATAAAAAGGGCAATGATTTTCCTAGCAAAACACAGCTAGTAAAATCATTGCCTTTTTAAATTTTGGGCATAAAAATGATCGGAAGTGCCAGGTTTAGTAAATAAACCCCTTGGTGTGCATCTTGGCAAAATAAAAGGTACTGGTATAATTGTGCCCCAAGGAGGGAAAAATAAACTACACATGCTATAAGTAGCATATAACAAACATTAGGCCCAATTCAGAGTTGTACGCTAATGCTTCCGCAACTGCCATTTTTGGACTTGTACTGAGATGCCCACCGGAGCCATCGCAGCTATCCGCAACTGCGTACACATACGCAGCATCTGATGCGGACATCGGCTCCCTGAGTGAGTCTATGGGCACGCAGAATGACCGCCCGTAACAGACTCTGGAGCCATGTTTCCTGCATATGGGTTCGCAGTCTCAGGATGTGACACGACCCAGAAACGGTCGAGACACGCCTGCTGTTTAGCCGACATTCCCAGTTGCCTCCTCCAAACGCTCTCCGACTGTCAAGCTGCGAATAAATACTCTACTATGACTACAGTAATGTACCTTCAAGCATGGCGCAGTGCGAATCAGACGCATGTGCAGTGAAAAAAAAAAAAATTGCTCCATTTGCGAAAAGTCATTGCGTAAAACACTGAATCAGGCCCGTACAGATGTGTCCTCATACATCTAGCCTCCTTACACGTTAAACAGCCCTACTATTGCGCCATGCCGGGGCGTGACTCTGTAGCACCGAGCGTCTTTTTGTGCGATTTTTTACCTTCAAATGTGTTATTCACACAGTGATGCGAATAGCTAGCACAAGCAGCTGCTGCTTATTAAAATGATATGCAGCATGCCTATATTCTCTGTGCATCTGCGGGTGTATTACAAACCCGCTGCTGTAAAAGCAAATGATACCGCTGAGGGGACCATAGAAACGCAAAGGACTGAATACAGTCACCATCTCCTGTAAAAATAGGCAATTTCATATATAGGAAATGTTTTATAGGCCTGAGTAATGAATGTATACTAGCAGTAAATGGGTCACTTACAGTGCATCCGGAAAGTATTCACAGCGCTTCACTTTTTCCACATTTTGTTATGTTACAGCCTTATTCCAAAATGGAATAAATTCATTTTTGTCCTCAAAATTCTACACACAATACCCCATAATGACAACGTGTAAAAAGTTTTTTTTGAGTTTTTTGCAATTTTCATAAAAAAAAAAAAACCTAAGAAATTACATGTACATAAGTATTCACAGCCTTTGCCATGAAGCTCAAAATTGAGCTCAGGTGCATCCTGTTTCCACTGATCCTCCTTGAGATGATCCTACAGCTTAATGGGCCCCATCCATCTGCGATGGATTGTCGCGATCCCGCAACCCGGCATCACGGGATCGCAGAAATCCAACATGTTGGATTTTCCCGATTTGACGATCGCAATCAAAAAATGATCGCGATAGTCAAATCGCCGACATTTAACATGGAAAATGTCTGCGATCCGGCGACGGATCGCAGAACATCGATGGTGGGAGGTCGGCGTTTCCACCCCGAAACGCCGGCACTTCCCATCGCATTGTCGGATCGCAAAATCCGGTGTCTGATGTATGGCCACCTTTAGGCCCCCATAAATCAGCAATCTGAAAACCACAATTGAACAATTTGAAGATTCATTGCCTGATCTTAGGATTTCCCAATCGAGCAATCTGCGCCCCTACACTACAGATCTTTTTCAGTGATTTGCAGATCGATTGCAGCAAACACAGATCTGGCAATCTTGAAAGGCCCATCATTTTGCTAGAAACGGTCTGCAAATCTGCTGATCATGTCCATACACTAGCAATCTACAGCCCCAATCGATCTGTGAAATCCAACATTTTGGACAATCTGATGAAACAATTCCAATCACTTTTTGGTTGCAATCTGCGAAGCCCATACATTGCAGATTTTTATACACAATCGATTGCAAATTGCACGCTAACTGCAATCTATCTCTGATGTATGGGGGCCTTTAATTTTAGTCTACCTGTGGTAAATTCAGTTGTTTGGACATGATTTTGAAAGGCATACACCTGTCTATATAAGGTCCCACACTTGACCATGCTTGGTTTGTCCTCTAACATGCACTAAGTCCAAGGAATTGTCTGTAGACCTCCAAGACAGGATTGTCTCGAGGCACAAGTCTGGGGAAGGGTACAGAAAAATATCTGCTGCTTTGAAGGTCCCGATGAGCACAGTGGCCTCCATCATTCGTAAATGGAAGAAGTTCGGAACCACCAGGACTCTTCCCAGAGTTGGCCGGCCATCTAAACTGAGAGATCATGGGAGAAGGGCTCTAGTCAGGGAGGTGACCAAGAACGCGATGGTCACTCTGTCAAAACTACAGCATTCCTCTGTGGAGAGAGGAGAACCTTCCAGAAGGACAACCATCTCTGCAGCAATCCACCAATCAGGCCTGTATGGTAGAGTGGCCAGATGGAAGCCACTGTTTAGTAAAAAGCACATGGCAGCCCACCTAGAGTTTGCCAAAACGTACCTGAAGGGCTCTCAGACCATGAGAAACAAAATTCTCTGGTCTGATGAGACAAAGATTGAACTCTTTGGCGTCAATGCCAGGCTTTATGTTTGGAGGAAGCCAGGCACCGCTCATCACCAGGCCAATACCATCCCTACAGTGAAGCATGGTGGTGGCAGCATTATGCTGAGGAGATGTTTTTCATCGGCAGGAACTGGGAGACTAGTCAGGATAGAGGAAAAGATGAATGCAGCAATGTACAGAGACATCCTGGATGAAAACCTGCTCCAGAGCGCTCTTGACCTCAGACTGGGGCGACAGTTCATCTTTCAGCAGGACAACGACCCTAAGCACACAGCCAAGATATCAAAGGAGTGGCTTCAGGACAGCTCTGTGAATGTTCTTGAGTGGCCCAGCCAGAGCCCAGACTTGAATCCAATTGAACATCTCTGGAGAGATTTGAAAATGGCTGTGCACCGATGCTTCCCATCCAACCTGATGGAGCTTGAGAGGTGCTGCAAAAAGGAATGGGCGAAACTGCCCAAAGATAGTTGTGGCATCATATTCAAAAATACTTGAGGCTGTAATTGCTGCCAAAGGTGCATCAACAAAGTATTGACCAAAGGCGTGAATACTTATGTACATGTGATTTCTTAGGTTTTTTTTAAATTAATTTTACAAAAATCTCAAAAAAAACAACTTTTTTCACGTTGTCATTATGGGCTATTGTGTGTAGAATTCTGAGGACAAAAATTAATTTCTTCCATTTTGGAATAAGGCTGTAACATAACAAAATGTGGAAAAAGTGAAGCGCTGTGAATACTTTCCGGATGCACTGTATACTTCTATAAAGTGGAAAAAAAAATGCTGAAAAAATTTGACACTAATTATTTTAAGATGCAGGTATGGATGGCCATTGATGGGCGAAAAACATCCATGGCCATCACTCCAGCAGTCCATCGTTGTGCGGAGGCAAAATGTGGCAAGCCAATCAGGGAATGGAGCAGGGCTACATAGTCCCTTTCAGGGGCAGAGCTAAGCTTCATTTCCCCTGCGCTGCGAATAATTAAAAAACACGTTGCTACCTTTGGCAGCTCTTCGCCATCGATGGTAAAACAACAGCCCATTGATGGTAATCCATAGATACTTGATGAAGGGCAACATTTGCAATAGTTACAAGCTACACTGTATCAGTCATCTGAAAGGCATTTTCACTCCAGTTTATAGACATTATTTCTATTTTTCCTTCTTTTATTTTTTCCTGAACCTGCAGAGAACAAACTTACCTTTAAACCACGCTGAAACGTAGCGATGGATAATAGTGCCAAGTCTTGCTGTTCCTCTGCGTATCGTACCAGGTAAACATATACCAACTTTTTTATCTAGATGAGATGGAAACAATATTAAATTAGATGGAGCAGTGGAATAAAAAACTGCATAAAACTTGTATTTCAAGCAGAGATCTGTGCGAAAAAAAAAAAAAAGAATGCTGATTTGTTGAATGGTTTAAAGAGTGAAAACAGCTACATATAATACTAAGAGGGTTTTGTATCTTAATGCTCTGTGTGTTCGACGTGCCAACACAGTACATTTTCAAACTTCTGTCTTAACCAAATAAAATTATATACTCTCATTCTCCAGAGAGGCACTTTATGGCTGCTGGGGCAAAAGACATAACAATATTAAATCACAGAAGGTTGCAAAATACAACACTTGTCCTTGTTCTGCTTTAGATTAGAGCAAATCAATACTGACCACAAGAGGCCTGTGCGCTGAACGGCAGCAGGTTGCTGAGAAAGGCTCCTTTCCTTGAAACCACTCTGTGCCCAGATAAGGGAGAGCTTAGAGATGCGTGACTACACCTTTCTCTCCGCACTTACTGCCATTCAATGTTACTACATGCCCGGCTGGGAAACTAATCACAACAGGGCCACATTAGTCTTGGGGAACACAGGAAGGTCTGTTTAATTAGTTTATCAATGCTAGAACATCAAACTTCATGACATATTGACTAAACCTTTGATTTTGGTCTGTACCTCCAGCACGGTACAGGGTCACACACAGTATCCTTTGTCATCTGCTAACATCTGTTACACATCCCAACAAAGACCAAGGCAGCTTGGGCTTGCAAAAAGAAATCCACAGGGCGGCATTTTATAAGCAGCATTCAAATCATTAAGAGCAAGGAATGTGCTAGACTGGTTTATATAGTTTTACTTTTTATATCGGTCATTGCTTATGATGGTAGAAAGACACATTTTTAATATTTTGTACAAATGTTAAGTGTATGGTCATAGAGTAAAATTTAAGCCTTAATCATCAAAAGTAAAGCTCAGTCACACACAAAGCAATAATCGCTCAATTGGGCTGATATTACTGTGCGTGGCCCTGGTACACATGCCATGCCTGACCAAGGACCAATAGGATTGATTACTGAGTAAGTTGTAAATGTGGTAAGACGAAGACTGCTATTGGTCTGTGCAATAGCCCCGCTGTAATCCAGAAGCGAAGTGACCATTCAGTTAGAATATTAAATGGCCAGATCTCATCCAAACTAGCCACTTATTTGTGTGGACAAATCAGAATGTAAATCTACCGTACAGCAAGCAAGTTACAACATGATATTCCCGTGTATGGGCAGCAAAATCCACTACGGTGTAATTAATGAGCATTCCCGGAGAATAAACTACATTGCACTAAGTGGTAACCCTTGCAAATGCTGCAATTTCAAAACCGATGCAATGTAAAGCTTAGGATTTTCCGAAAAAGTGTGCACAAGCCCATTCGCTCACATTATTTTTGAGATTATCAGCATAACATTTACTTGGATTAAAAGAATATATGTTTAATTAACAATTATTTAATTGCAGGATGAAACTGGAGTACCCAGAGGAAATACAGGTAGAACCATACACCATCGATCTCACTCATGAGAGACAGCGATGCTAACCCCTACCCAACTGAGTTACCCATGTATGTGATATTAACACAAGGCCTTAAGAGATTATTGAGAGATGGTGAGGTCGCACCAAATGCAACCTTGCAAGGCTGGGCTTTCCCTGACATGGTCGCATCTGATGCGACCAATCACAAATGCACAAGCTCAGAGGGTCCTTCCAGACACCCTGCACCCACTGCTCCACCCCCAGTGTGTCCAGATCACAGTGATCGGATAAACTGGGGGCAACCCCACCTGTCGGTTGTGAAATAGCCGAGACTGAACTATAAACTGAGAAGCTGCAGCTCATGGTAGCTGTAGCTTCTCTCCCAGTTTCCTGATCACTGTGGCCAGTAGTGTGCTGGCTTCAGTGCCCCTGAGGCTGCACTAGAAGCACAGCAACCGTAGCTCTGCCCCACTGTGTCCCGATCACTGTGGCAACTATGATCAAGTAGTGAAGGGTCACCCTACACACTGGCCACTCATCCAGGTATTACTGCAGCAGTGATGGGCGATCTTCTGGAATGCCCATTCACCGATGCTGGCTTCTGCAAGAAGTAGATTTACAGTAATAAAAAAAAAAAAAATAGATAGATAGATAGATAGATAGATAGATAGATAGATAGATAGATAGATCTATCTATCTATCAAACATCACACACATTAATATATGTGTGTGTTTGTCCACTCTGCCGGACCCCTAACCCCCTCGGAATCGGTATTCAATACCGCCGGCCGCATGGTAAGTACTATCTAAACTAACCTGCCCCCCTAACCCTCCTTTAGGGGTGCCTAACTCTAAACTCCCCCCCTCCCCCTTCCCCGCTGCCTAAACCTAAGTCCCTCGGGGGAGTGCCTAACCCTAACCTCCCCCCGGGGGTGCCCAGCCCTAACCCCCCCTTCCCCTAGCCTAACCCTAACCCTTCCGGGGGGGGGGTACCTAGCCCGAAGTCCCCCCCGGGAGCCCTAAACCTAGCCCGAAGTCCCCCCCGGGAGCCCTAAACCTAACCCGAAGTCCCCCCTCGCGGCTGTCCGCTCGCAGTGCCCGGCATCCCTTCGATCGGGATGCTGGTCTCTCGGCGTAGGGGTAATGTCAGGCGTCTAGATTTTAGACGCCTGTCATGTAACCCTAACCGGGATTGAGGAGTCGGGAAGCCAGCGGTCGGTATTGTGGCCGCCAGCTTCCTAAACGTATACCCCCCCTCTGACTGCTGAGCCTGCTCGTCCAATTCATCCCTCGACACTGCTTCTTCACGATCCAATCCGTCTCCTCACCACTCCCCCCCCCTCCGCCCAATACATCATCCACTAAAATATGTGTGTGTGAATATAATCAAGTTAGAACAGTAAAGGTTTTTGTTTTGTTTTTTTACTATTAAATTTTTTTTTATTTTTTTTTAAAGTCCCCAAAATTGTCATTGTTTTTTAAATTATCACATTATATAAATAATTGCTATTTAAAATTGATTTTGCATTTTTGTTTTAAAAATTTAATTGATTCAGGTTTAAAAAGCTATTTGATAATAATTAAAAAACAAAACAAAAAAAAAAACATTAAATGCCTTTAATGGATGACCACCACTAAAAGTTTCATATTTGGGGAAAAAATCACTCTGCTATCTAATGCCAGGGACTACTGTGTAGGCCTTCATGCAGAGTACTGAAGGACTACAGCCTAACCCTCCCCTCCCCCCACAGCCTAACCCTAACCCTCCCTAACACTTACCGTCAAGATGCCAACAGTTGGGATTCTAGCACCGGAATTACTACTGCTGTGGAGATTCCAGCGCTGGCATCCTGACTGCCGGAATGTCAACTACATCCTGACCGAGAGGAACAGATTTATGTCTATATCATAGTATAGTACATAGTCACATAACACTTTATCATCAAAACAGAGCAGAGCATACATGATACTTTCTTTCCACTTAATACATAGAACTCAGAACCAAACCATTGTTGCACAGATCACTATGGCAGCTTTCAACCTACAAAATGTATTGCAGATTTTGTACATCAGTATATCCACATTTAGAGATATAAGGTTATCATGCATAAGCTGACCTCCACACTTTACCCTGTGCACAAACTTTGTGGCATTATTATCATTTATTTATATGGCGCCACAAGTGTTCCGCAGCACCTTACAAAGTACATAAACAAATAGGTTGACCAGTGACTTACAGTACAATACAATACAGGACGAGCACAAGGATAATATACATTGCTACATTAGCGACCATAACACCCAGATAAGCAACCAAGTGTAAGGTGCCCTAGTAGGGAGTAAGAAGTAGATGACAGTAAAGTAAGGAGAAGCATAAGAGGGCAGAGGCCCTGCTCGTAAGAGCTTACATTCTAAAGGGGAGGGGAGACAAACAGGGTGACACAGATGGGGTAGAGGAAGGAGCATGTAGCAGCAAGTTAAGATGAGAGCTGGAAGGCTTTGATGAAGTAGTGGGTCTTAAGAGCCCTGTTTGAAGGATGTAGAGAGGTAGAGAGTGTGATTGGAAGAGGGAGAGAGTTCCAAAGGTGGGGAGCAGTACAAACAAAATCAGTTGGCATGAGAGGCGGCGTGCATTTGTTGAAAGAAGAGGGCAGACAGGAGGGCATAGGGAGATGAGGTCAGAGATGTAAATGGGAAAGGAATGGGTGAGGGGCTTTGTAAGAGAGTGAGAACTTTGAATTGGGGTCTGAAAGGGATGGGGAGCCAGTAGAGGGCTTGTAGGAGAGGGGAAGCAGATGTAGAGCGTTTGGAGAGGAAGATGAGCCGAGCAGTTGCATCGAGGACAGACTGGAGAGGAGAGAGATGGGAGTTAGGGAGACCAGATAGGAGGAGGTTACAGCAGCCCAATCTGGAGATGACCTATGAGTGTGTGAGGGTTTTAGTGGCTTCCTGGGTGAGAAAGGGTCTGATCTTGGAAACGACAGGATTGCGAGAGGTTCTTGATATGTGGCTTGAAGGAGAGGGAGGAGTCATATAGAAGCACCCATATAACACTGTTCTACGTGAAACAAGTTTATATGTCCAACATGATTCATGTGCAGTTGCCTCCACCTTAAACAAACTGAAAATATAAAATAACCTTTCGATTTGTATGTTCTAGATAACAACAAATCCCTGTAGTATATGATTAGTTTGTGGTCTTCAATAACTACAGGGTACCAGCTTGTAGCCCACTAGTCAAATAAAGATATTCCAATATTACCAAAATACTTATGGCTTTTATAAGGATCAGGGTTTAGAGGGATTTGCTTTTTGCATTCATAAGTACAAATTATTATTTATTATTACATTTGCAATTCTGTAATTTTGGCTACTTTACTGCTGTAGATGAGCAGATATAATGAACAGTGGGCCTGATTCAGCAAGGAATGCAAGTGAGAGAACGCACGCACGCACTCGGCCGATGTTTTTGCACCAGTGCGATCATGTAAGGGTACGCAAATTACACGCAGTGTCTACGCAGACCTTTCCGATATTGATTGACAGGAAGTGCCGTTTGTGGGTGGTGACGGGGGTGGTCGGGTGAATGCAGGTGTGCCTGGGCGTTGGGACGCCGTTATAGGGGCGTGCATAATTAAGGCAGTGTGGCGGCATACGCAGCCAGAAGACTCGATGCACGCAGGAAGTGGCCAAAATCCTGCAGGAGATCAGGTCAACCTCTATTGTGCGTATGGCTCCGATGGTTCTTGATGTTACCGATGTTTCAGCTGTCTTGCGGATTACTCAGGCTTTGAGTTAAGGGAAGTCGGCAGTATTGTGTAGTTCTGGGCGTCTGCATCTTATGCTGCGATTGCCGTACATATGCATTGATTAGCATATATTTGCAGCAGCCGAGTGCGTACGTGGGCACACTTACGTTCCTTGCTGAACCAGGCCCAGACTCCTGCTCTATTTTATAGCTGGAAGCTCCAGAACAGCACAAAAAAAACTCCATACAGGGCAAAATAAAAAGCCAGCATGTAAATATATATTATGTTATAGAACTATGCATAATGTGCTTTCCCTAGTGCTGGGGAACCTTTTTTCTGCCGAGGGCCATTTTGATCTATATAACATTATTTGTGGGCCCGATGCAGGCCACGCCCCTCCATGTGACTTCACACAGGGGCGGGGTCACAATTGCCGGTGATTACAGCAATGCTCGGAGCATCCCCAGGATGTTCCGGGGAGCTATAAGGGCAGCGGTGTAACAATCTGAAGTGTCCTAACGACGCTCCAGGTGGCACTGCTGCATAGATTCTGACTGCAGGGTGCCATTCTAGGCACCCTGCTAGCCAGATGAGACTAGCAGAAAAAAAGCTCAGAGGGCCAGACCAAATGATTCCGGGGGCCTTATACAGCCCCTGGGCCTGAGGTTCCACATACCTGCCCTACTGTGTGTGTATCTGTATGAGAGCATACATCACCACAATGCAATAATGACATAGCACTGCCAGTATAAACAGATTTTACTTACCTCAATATTTTTGCTGGCTACATTCTTAACAACAGCCGGGAATAATTCAGAGGCGTTTTTTCCATGTGAAATCATCTAAAATTAGTAAATAAAAGTTAGTCAGAAAACCAGTGACAACGTATTGGCTTATTTAAATGGAGCAGAGAAGTTGGCCACAGAAAAGAAGCAGCTTCTAGCTAGCACTGCATAGCATGTACCTGATAAATACTAGCTATAAGCTGCTTGGTTGCTATGTGTGACTTTACAACTTCTCTCTTTAGACGATTTGCTACATTTCCTCCTTAGTATCTTATGTCAGCAAAGGTTACCAAATGATGGGGCACGTACATCAGAATTAACACAAAAATAATTCACAGATTCTGCATTTTTTTCCGCGATTTAACAACTGTCCTATTCGCCATTATACACTTATACATTGCCGATACTTTTCTGTGATTTGAAGATCAGATCTGCGTATCATGAAAGTGCCCATTTTACTTGTAAAATACTAGTAATAGTCTGCAAATCAGCTGATTGTTACCATACGCTAGCAATATACAGCCCCGATTGGTTGGTGAAACCCAACATGTTGGGCAACCTGATTCACTGATTCCGATCACTTTTTGGTCAGAATCGGCAATCGGTGAACCCCATTCATTGCCTATTTTTTTTTCCACAGATTAATCTGGAAAACGCAGAATTGCCCCAGTTGATTGCTGATGCATGGGCCCCATGAGCCTTAATATCTGTACATATTAAAATAAACAGGCCTATTTATTAAACATGTACTTTTAATATTTTACTCCAAATCAATTGTGTAAATGTATTTTCAACTAAATTTAAGAGGCTGGCATACGCTTTTTGGGTATCTGTATCTATAGGACAGTAAACATGCAAACACTATTGCAGCTCATCAATGGGGGAAAGAAAAAAGATACATGACTAATGAAATCCCAGTGTGGTCGAGCAATCATGGCAGTGATTTAGGAGTACATATGTTTATAGTATTATATGAAAAGGGTTGAGAAAGTGCATAACTAATAGTCTATAAATAGGATTTCCTGCATTCCCCCAAAAACTAAACAAACTGCGAAATTTGCTTTCAAGATTACTATGCAGATATTGTTGTTGTAATGTCAGGAATTTACAAAACCATCAGATTAATCATGCATTTTAACATAATTGCTATCTCTAAATTTGCTTTCTACAAACTAAATCCACATCCTGCCATAAATAGTACTTACCAAAGTGAATGCAACAGGCAAGTAACACCAGCATTAGGGTGAAAGTGGACTGCCCTGGTGCAAACAACTCTTCTAGATTATAAAATGACAGTGGGACAATAGTTCTGAACCAATCTGGGTGCAATGACAAGGGATGATCTGGATATTGTGGCTAATACGGAGTCATGGTGCAATGAAAATCATGACTGGGACATCACTATACCGGGATATACTTTATTTAGGAAGGACTGAATGGGAAGAATAGGAGGAGGGGTAGCAATGTATGTCAAAGAAAGCATAAATACTACGTTAATACATAGTATTGAAGAAAAAAACAAGTCCCTTTGGGTGACTATAGAAACAGGGGAGAAAGTAATTCTTCGTGTTGCGGTGATCTACAGACCACCAGATTAGGAAGGGGAACTGGGCAAACTATTGCAGGACATCACTAAAATGGCATTAAATGGAGAGGTTATAACCATGGGAGATTTGAATCTACCCGATATAAACTGGGAGGTGTCTGTGGCAAGTTCCACTAGAAGTAGGGACATCCTGAATTCATTTCACGGAGCCCCCCTCCAGCAATTGGTGAGGGAGCCCACTCGGAAGGAAGCAATATTAGATTTAATGCTTACAAATGGAGACAGAATATCTGATGTAAAAGTGGGTGAAAACCTGGGATCCAGTGATCATCAAGCAGTATGGTTCAGAATAAAAACAGATACTGCCTCACCCCATACAAAAACAAAAGGTGTTAGATTTTAGGAAGGCTGATTTTGCAGGGATGGGAAGATGTGTAAGCGAATCTTTGGCAGAGTGGAGGAACTTGAAAGGAGTGCAGGAGAGGTGGGAACATTTAGTGCAATATTAAAGGCAACAGACCTTTGTATCAAAAGGGTTAGGAAAACCACAAGGAAAAGGAAGCCAGTGTGGTTTGGGAAAGAGGTAGCAAGTATTGTGAAAGCAAAAAAGATGGCCTTTAGGAAATACAAGCAGACACAAAATAACGAAGACAGAGGAGTAACTTGTAAAACAGAATGAGGCTAAGAAAGTAAACAGATGTGCAAAGGCAAAAGCTGAGGAGAAAATGGCACAGTCAGTGGGTAAATGGGTCAAAAAAAATTTTTTTAACTATATGCAAAAGGAGAAAAAAAAAAGGTGGAATAAAAAGACTAAAGATAGAAAGAGGGATTTTTTTTAGCTGATCATCTTAATTATTTTTGTTCAGTATTCACTACTGAGAGGGCAAGGGGCCACAGTTAAGTTGCAGGTGTAATCAGAAAAATAGGTAGGAACAAGCACATTTACAGAGGAGAAGATCCTAACAGAACTCTCAAAACTGACAGTGGATAAATCAATGGGGCCTGATGGGATAAATCCAAGGATACTAAATTAGCTTAAAGGGGTGCTGGTAACACAATTAACAGAATTATTCAACCAGTCACTAGCTACTGGAGTAATTCCAGAGGACTGGAAAAGAGCAAACTTTGTCCCACTGCACAAAAGTGGAAGGAAGAGGCAAGCAACTACCGACCAGTGAGCCTTACATCAGTAGTAGGGAAATTGATGGAAACACTCTTAAAAGAAAGTCGTAGATTATCTCAAATCCAACAATTTGCAGGATCCAAAACAGCATGGGTTACAGCATGGATTTACTGGGGGGAGATCATGTCAAATAAATCTTATTGATTTTTTTGACTGGTTTACTAAGGAAATATATAAAGAGTGGGCCATAGATATAGCTTATCTAGACTTTAGTAAGGATTTTGACACTTTTCCACATTGCAGACTGCGGTGTCCTGCGCTCTGGATTTGAATCGTAATATGTTAGGGACCTACCCTACAGAGGTTACCTGGATATGGTGGGTAGGCCCATAACCTTGGCCAAGATTATGCTAAAAACCTCTATTGATTGCAAAATTGTATTGCATTTATATATTATTAATAATTTGGAGTTGTGCACCTGAGATTTGTCTGTTTTTGTGCCTGCAATTTGTCTCATCAGGTAGCACCTCCCATTATATATATATTCAGGGTGTGCAGTCCAGAAATCTTTCCCATATAGACTGTTAAACTGGAAAGCATGGGATTGGATACAAATATAAGATCATGGCTGCAGGATAGGAAACAGAGTTGTAGTAAACGAAGTGCTGTCTTAAGAGGGAAATGTTCCCATGGAGTACCTCAGGGATCTGTACTTCGGCCAGTGCTTTTTAATATCTTTATTTGTGACATTGCAAGTGGGATTGAAGGGAAACTATGCCTTTGTGCAGATGACACAAAGGTATGCAATAGGGTAGACACACCAGGAGGGGGTAAAACAAATGATTGATGATCTAGGTAGACTAAAGGAATGGTCAAGAACGTAGCAACTACTGTTTAATGCCAAAAAATGCAAGATCATGCACTTGGGTCTCAAAAATCCAAAGGCTAACTATAGCATTAATGGCACTATACTGGAAACTACTGAAGAGGAAAGGGATCTAGGAGTGACTATTTCAGGTGACTTAAAGGCAAGCAAACAATGTAACAAAGCAATGAGGGATAGATCAGAATACAGTGCACCGGCGGCTGACTTTTAAAAATATCACAAATTAACCAACTGGTCGCAACTGCAGGGGGGCGGGTTGGCGGGCCCCTACAAGCTTCAGGCCCTTGGGCAACTGCCCAACAAGCCCAATGGAAGAGATAGCCCTGCAATGGGTGTGCTGAAAGCAGCGTTAAGTAGCACAAAGATGTGCACAGTAGTTTGCCAAATTTGGAAGCGGGGGAGGAGTGGGGCACTCTGGACTATAGGATAATAATGGCCTCCTTTAGGACTTTAAGTGATTGTAAATATTTTGTGCTCCTCCCTTTTAGGTCTCCACATCCTGCATGGATGCCAGTTATATTTTTAACCATGCCATCCTATCGTGTTACTAAGGGCAGGGCTTACCTGCCTGTACACACAGAGATGTATAGGGTAATATGCTGCAGCTTCAGTGAAAGAAATGAGGGATAAGTCCCTTAGCCTACAATTTGGGACGAGTAGTAAGTTCTCATGATTTTACATTTTATTTTTATTTTTTTTAACAAGAAAAAAAAAAAAAGCACATATAAAGCAGTAGTGGTCCTTAACATAGAAATCTAGAATTTGACTGCAGATAAGAACCACTTGGCCCATCTATTCTACCCCCTTTTTTAAACCAATGGTAACCTTAAACCTTATTCGATCCTTAGTTCTTTGTAAGGATATTTTTAGGTCTATCCCAAGCATGTTTAAAATACTCTCTAACATGAGCATCCCCCTCATTGTATCGGTTAGATCATATACAAGCTACTTATGTGTCTTCATACATCTAGCCTCAATATGCCATGCAGTGCGAGTGAGCCTCTAGGTACTGTGCTACTCTGCTACCATTGGGTGTCTTATGTTGCCGAAAATGCAGCACGCACCAGCAGACTGGGCTGATTAATTTGATATGCGACACTTGTATATCTTGTGTGCACAGGAGTTTGTATATGAACCACAGCGAAACTTGGATAAACAAAAGCTGCGTCCACTGCATTGTAGCACTTCGTATACCGATTCAGAGTCTCCGTCGCACCAAAACATACAAGTGTCACATATCGAATTAATCAGCACAATCTGCTGGTCCGTTATTGTCGCATTGCATTGTGACATAGATGCATTTTCGGCGAAGAGAGACAAAAAAGACGTCCAGCACTAGCAGAGTCTCACCGATAGGGGATTTTTAGTGCGTCTGCAGCACAGATGTATAAGGACACATCTGTAAGAGGATGCAGTAATCCCAGGACTAGTCTGACCAATAGAGGGTGGAGAGGGATGGGAATACACAGTTTTCAATAATGGTCTTTTAGGTTTTTAAATAATCAAACATAAAACATATCTAATCCACAAATTATTTACACAACTTTGGCATCTAAATAAAAAAGTAAAAACACTAGCCTAAAGCATCCTGGTGAAAACAATACAGAAATTCTCAACACAAGTAATAAACCTTATATTCGCTACAAAACAAAAGACTAAAGATGTTACCGAGTTAACGTATTACGCACTGATCTTTTAAAACAAATTAAATGTCTTTGTACAGAAACACCTAAATTGTATACACAGTATATTATACAAAGGACATTCGTACCCCGACAATCCTTTTCATGGCTTCTAATTTGGCAGAGTCTTTGTTACTTTCCAACATTTGCGTTAAGTCTTCATTCCTAAAGTAAGAAAAAGGTTATATTTAGTACACAAACAATATGATGATGATAAGTTATGCTGGGTACACACTAGACGACTGGACCAACATATCGTCTGGATCATCTAGTGTGTATGTACTATGCACGCTTCTGCGCACAGACATCAGGGTTGTTCCGTCGGGCGTACATGCACGGTCGACAGAGCGACCCAGCAAGGTGAATAGTGCAAGCGTACGACATATTGGGCAGTCGTGCACCGGATAGTGCAGTGTGTACCGCCCTCCCGATATATCGTGCCGTCGTACCACTAGACGTCGCATTGGCGGGCCGCCTAGTGTGTAACCAGCCTTAGTATTTAGTTAGTATTTTAATAACAATTTTATCCTTATGCGTGTGGACATCTTTTTATTATTACTATCTTTAGTTAAATAGTGCCCAAGGGTTCTGTAGCACAATATACAGGTTATAGCATTAGCTATATACAGACTAGTTTACAAATTTGCATATTACACAAATACATAAATCATAGAACCCAGACTACAAAATGATGTAGAGGAGACAGTAGATGAGAGGGCCCTGCTCACAAGAGCTTACATTACTAGAAGGAAAGGGGACAGAACTGGAGCATGCAGACGATAGTTCAGGCTAGGAAGATGGATAGTAAGCAAGGATGAAGAGATTTATGGGCATGTTTAAAAAGCTGGGAGGGTAAAAGGGACTGTGGGAGGACATTCCAGAAGTAGAGAGCAACGTGGGAGTAATCCTGAAGGCGGGAGTGCAAAGATGGTGATCAGAGAGGAGATGCGGAGGCTCCCATTGGCCAAGCAGAGTGGGCGGGAGGTTTGCGGAAATGAGGCTGGAGATAGGTAGGATAAGAGTAGCAATACCGTTACAGTCTCCTCACTACAATTTGAGCCAATACCCTCCTTACAGAAATCCACTTAATTTAATCATTGATAACTTCTTAATCTTTATAGTATCAACATACTGTATTACGCAGCACTATAGAGAGAATGTTTTAATTAATTACAACTATCCCTGCCCCACTGGAGCTTACAATAAAGTATTTTAGAACTACCTGTTGCCCACGGCTTCACCCATGATGAAATCACTTCTGCCAACATTTTTTATTTGAGGTGTCTAGTTGTATTCCTTAGCACAGGGGCCTTGTCGTGAGAGTGGTTCACGTGACCAGCAGCGCTATACAGACTGGTGGCAGCAGCACCTTCACCCACCTCTCACACCAATGTCACTGTGTGCCCTGTGCACAGACTGCTATGTAACCTATCCTATTCACCCACCTCTCACTCCAATGTCACTGTGTGCCCTGTGTACAGACTATGTATCCTATCCTATTCACCCACCTCTCACACCAATGTCACTGTGTGCCCTGTGCACAGACTGCTATGTAGCCTATCCTATTCACCCACCACTCACACCAATGTCACTGTGTGCCCTGTGCACAGACTGCTATGTAACCTATCCTATTCACCCACCTCTCACACCAATGTCACTGTGTGCCCTGTGCACAGACTGCTATGTAACCTATCCTATTCACCCACCACTCTCACCAATGTCACTGTGTGCCCTGTGCACAGACTGCTAAGTAGCCTATCCTATTCACCCACCACTCACACCAATGTCACTGCGTGCCCTGTGCACAGACTGCTATGTAACCTATCCTATTCACCCACCTCTCACACCAATGTCACTGTGTGCCCTGTGCAGACTGCTATGTAACCTATCCTATTCACCTACCTCTCACACCAATGTCACTGTGTGCCCTGTGCACAGACTGCTATGTAACCTATCCTATTCACCCACCACTCTCACCAATGTCACTGTGTGCCCTGTGCACAGACTGCTAAGTAGCCTATCCTATTCAAGGGAACGCAGGCAGTGATTATGTCAATACAATTTGTATTTGTTATTGCTCAGCTTTAACTTGACAGAACGAGATGAAAAAGTGCAGGTTATTTGTAGGTGTTGCCACCACATTACTTTTTGTGTCAACTTGGATAGATGAGAAGTCAGAACTGAGGGAGGAAAAAACTAGGCGCTTCTTAAATAAATAATACATGTAAATATTATGTCTAAATGCTGCTCACCAACACTCACTGTTCCGTTATAGCTGCTGGTGCAAATGGCAGGATGCATAGCAATAGAGATGTGCTTCATACAGCGCACCAGATATGAGAGTCACCACTTCCATCAATCCAGGTGCTGCATCATACAGTATACAGCTCTAGTGCAGGGAAAATTCTTCCAGAACTAATATGTACAGTTACCGTCTATTGCTTTCAGTAGCATCTGGTACAACTATGGGACGGCCGATGTACCAGCAATGTACCAAGGGTAACTTCGTGCTTAAAGGGGTTTTAGACCCATTTTTCTTCGCTGTTTTTTGTTTCACAGCCAATACACTTTTTCTGAAATTATTCTAGTTTATTCTGGTCTTTGAGGGGGTGAGGTGAGGTCCCACCAGAGGAAATACTACTCCTCTTGTCCAGCTACCAAAACCTCTTCATATACAATCAAGTACTTGATCAATGTTTCCATGTTATTTAAAATGCAGTCTTTTAGGTCATGTTCATGTTCCACTATTATTAGTAGTACTTAGCATTCCCGCTAGATTGTTTCAGCTGGACACTGCACCTAGCCCAATTTTAAAGTGCTAAGTGTGTCCTGCCCTTATGGAGGCTCTCCACTGATCACACATCGGGTGTCCCACGCAGGGAGAGCTTGGGGACCCGCCCCCTAGAGTGATGGAAAGGGGGACGTGTCACAGAGCCACATCCTCTTCTAGTGTTCCTGCTAGGCTATTTTAGCGGGGCACTGCGCCCTGCCCAATTTGTAAGCGACGAAATGCAGTGCCATCTATTCACACTGCAGGGAGAGCTGGGGGGCAGCCCAGTATCTTTTTCAGTTCTGGGCACGCCCCCCTACAGTGATGAAAAAAGAACGTGTCTCAAAGACAGGCCCTTTTCTGAGTGACCACGCCCCTTTTCGGGCACACGCTGAGGTGCGCCTTTTTGACAGGAGCCCTGCCTGCCCTAGCGCGAAGACTACCTCCACTATTCAGATGCACGAAGATGTGACCCCTATCATAATCGGTGCCCTGCCCTAATTAAAACCTAGAGCTGTGGTTCCCAAACTGAGCGCCGTGGCGCCCTGGGGTGCCGCAGGCACTTGAAGAGGTTTCATAGTTTGGTGGTCCAGGACCAAATAAAATTTTGTATGGTCAATCTGAGGATAAACAGAACTACAATCCCATCCACAACCATATAAGTGAACCTAAGGATGACAGTAAACACAATTTACTTTATTTTTTTTCTGTATTTCTCTATGAGAAACGTTTGGCCTAGGGGTGCCGTGAAAAAAACGCCAATACTCTCGGGCGCAGTGATTCAGAAAAGTTTGGGCACCAGTGTGGTAGGATATGACTACATAAAACATGATTCAACAGAGAGATGAACAGTTAAGGTGCCCACACACAACGACTTTTCATCCAATTTGGCCGATTTCGATGAATCGTGACGACAGATCATGTAAAAAATGGCCAAATCGTGAGTTTCTACTCTTGATCACAATGCCGATGCGCATCCCCGCTCATCGTACTTCGCATCTTCAGATCTGCCGTGCTGTAGGGCAGATTAGCCAATCTGGGATACAATGCACTGCAAGATAGATCTTAAGTCAGATTGGACATTTTTAACTCCAAATTGTGACCACGACTGCCTGGGGAGAGTTCAGGGGAAATCGTGTACATCGGCTGATTGGGAGCAAGTCGATATGTGTGTGGGCACCATTAGTGTGAGGTAACTTGCTGTAGGATGTACAGTATTATGTAGTGAATCATTTATAAAGCTGTCATTTCTATATCTACAGTAGCAGATTTTTTGATCAGCCTGTTGCAGGTGTACATAATGTAGAGTTATTGAATTATACATGAGATGCAGTGGGACAAGTTTATTTTTTATTCATAAAGATAAAATAAGATTTGATTGCTACTATATTGTGGTTCTTTCTTTACAACAATATAAACTTTAACAACAAAAACAAACAAACAGGCTGTTATCATTATGTCATAACGGCGTGTGTTACAGAAGTGAACTAAAGCACTGCCCACTGTAAAGCTGGGTACACACTAAATGATGTGTGTACCCAGCGATGCGAGTGACCCCCCCCTGCCGACTTATCGGGCGGCCGGTACACAGACGATTCAGCGCCCGACTGCTCGATATGTCGGCCCCTGCATGGGGTCGTTAGTCGCATTGCCAATTTGAGCTGCATGTAGTGCCGACTTGACGATGCGACCGACGAAACCGTGGGAGCGCACAACAGGTGACAAAGCACATACGCACTTGACGATTTGTGATCCATCAGTCGTTAAGTGTGTACCCAGCTTTAGGCACCTGTCTTGCTGCAGACTCACTTGATAGTATTAAGCAGCTTTTTCTTGGTGTTCAGTCTTAAAATCACATGACTTTATAATAATACTGAAATGGACTCCTCTAAAGACAACTTTATAGAGAAATCTATTATTGAAAATGTGGAACAATAACATACTGAATTCCATGCTGAAGATCTAGAGGAAGTGCAAGTTTAAGATGCAATGGATGGCTCTGATAGCAATACTGTCCAAAGTGTGGAAGAAGAACGGCAAATTGAACTGCATGATGTAGATCTAGAGGAACAACAACCGGCTAATAATAGAGTCATAGAGGATTATATGACCCAATGTGTGGGAGGACAACTAACTATAGATTACCAATAGTGTTTAGTGTTTAATAGAGCTGATAGTTCCAGCAGATGCCGATATAAGTATTTTCAATGGGGTACCTGGGAATCTCCTGGCCCGCTCCTTGAGGGAACAAAGTGCTTTATCTCTAAAATTAAAAATTAGCAGGACAGTGTCAGCTTTTTTTACAGAGCAGATTACAGATTCTCTTCAGAGGTTTTATTCTGGTCTTTATTTCCTCTCTCCCCCATGTCCCCAGAACAATTTCCGCTACACACTAAAGAGATAGATGATTATTTGTCTTCTATTAATTTTCCTAGAATTTCAGATGAAGCGCAACTGCTTTTAGAACAACCAATCTCACCAGCCAAACTGGGGTTGGCAATTAAGTCCGCACCAACTGGTAAGAGTCCAGGACCTGATGGGTTTACCATATCATAATATAAATTGTTCCAATCTCAGCTGGCCCCTCTCTTATTACAGGCATACTATGACGTTGATGATGTGAAGAACTTGTCTGCCCAAATGTTTGAAGCTCATGTCACTGTTCTTCCTAAGGCAGACAAGGACCAGTCCCTGTGTTTGAGATACCGGCCAATATCTTTGCTCAATGCACGCACACGCTGGAGTTCCCTTTCTCAAAGTCCAGCACCCTGCACGCCGCCGGACCTAGAGTGAACACCATAAGATTTGGGAATTTTCCCGACGTTCCTGGAGGAGTAGGCATGTATGCCTGGGGCAAAGGTTATGGGAGTACAAAAAAAAAGCATGGCTTAATCATGGCTGCCACAGTATACTTGCAATTAAAAAGTCACACTTGCCAGCTTGCTCTGGCAGCAGGGACCTGTAGTTTGCCAAGGAAAAATGTAAATGCAGGTACAAGTTAAATAAAAACACTGTAATAAATAAAATAAAAAAGTCATGGTTTAGTTCTAAAACATCTCATTACTTAGCTAGTCCCAGTGTTCCAAAGGGAACCTGGAAAACCCTTACCTCCACCTTAAAAAAAAAGAAAAAAAAAAGAAGAGGTAAACCAGGAACAATCCAGCAGTTAATTAAATATCGCCTGCTGCTAAAAGCCCTCTACTTTCTCACCATTACTTGGTGTTAAATTGTGAGTAAATCCCATATTAAGTGTATGCGCAATGATACTTCATCTAGAAATAGTTTTCGGATGGATTTTTTTTTCTTATTTCAGGGACTGTACAGAGTCCAGTCCGAGCTTTTGGGGGGGTGGGGAATGATCCTCAAATCTTTGCTTCCATTCTCATGACTTATATTCCATTTACAGTAACCTGTGAATCAACCACTGTTACAACAAGATTAACAAACAAATGTTTCTAAAATCTAGAGCCAGGGTGAAAGTGTTGGAACCAGACCACTCCCCCACGCGGCCACAATACGGAGCAGCTAAAACCCGGGAAACCAAACACCACTAACGTGGCACATCCATGCAATCCACCCCCCCCCCCCCCCGCAGCCATATTACTGAGCAGCTAACCCTCCCCCCAGGCAGCCAATCCCCATACAACTAAGTGGGTACACCCCTCCGCAGCTAAGAAACACGTGGAAATCAAAGCCCCTGCCGGCCATGCATAGATCTTCTTACCGAAGCACAATACAGACGGAGTTAGGAGACAGCAGACAGTCAGGACGGACTGGAGGAGTCCGCACAGAACGGGACAGACAGCAGGAGCCAAAGCAGGCCGGGTCGAAACAGGAGTCACCACAAGCGAGGAGTCAGCGCACCGGGACGGACAGGCCGAGAAGTCAGCGGAGGAGACACACGGCACACGCACTCCTGTGCATGAAATGGCCGCTGCAATACAACGGGCCGGCACGCCCACAAATCTCCACTAGGGCTGACAAGGAACAGCTTCCTTCCTCCCTGCAAAATCTGAGCGCCAGGGAGCAAAATCTGGTCACCATAGCGACCTGCACCCTCGGTAAATGTCAAGCACTGCATTAACTCATTATAGGCGATTCAATTGTAATAGACGTACCCTGCTGGGCGCCTATAGGAATAGTCGCCCGACGGAGCAATTTAAATTGTTGCTCCAATCGGAATCCTAAAGCGATGGGGGGATACATTCTTCTCATAGCGTCCTGAGGTGCAAGAAGAAACGTGTCCAAAGCCTGTTTTTTGGGTCGCCCGGACGGTGGTTTGGGTGCCCAAACCACTACATAAGACAAAATTAGCCGCTGTGCATGGCTAAACCCGGTGTTTGTGGCCATGATAACTACTAATGGGCGACCAAACTGAGAAACAAGTGAATTGCTCCATCAGGGGCCTGTTAGTATAGACGCCCAGCAGGGAATGTCTAACATTTGAAATGCGGCCATTATTAGCAGAGACTTCTGAAATTGCTAAATATATTGGAAAATGGGACATGCTGGCAATGCAGGCAGCCTTGGAAGTACAACCAAGGCTCAGTTCCATTTTCATTGGCCTTTAATGAAGGTTCGGCAACGTCTTATGGTAGGAAGTTGTTGGGCTACATGTTTCAGATGACTGGTAAACAGCCCTCTCTGCAGGCTTCCAAGAATACAACTGGTTATGTGTTTGAGTCTAGGTCTCAGGAGAGGGGGTGGTGACAGTTAATTTACGTGATATGGGGGGTGGCACACACCCCTTGCCCTTAGCCTTCGCACGCTAATACAAAATTATTGCATAGAAGGAGACATATATGTAGAACATAATAAGAACCATAAAGCCAGCCCCTGTATAGATGTGTCCCTCTGTATCTGGGAGATGCTGTGGTTTGTGTAATTAACCAACCAATACATATAGGATGTTTCTGAACTTTGTGCACACTTGCTCCTGAGGAAGCTGGGCTTGTTCAGACCCAGGGAAACGCGTTGAGCTGTTTTACAGACCACTTGGACATTGATTGGACTCTTGAACCCTATCTGGAACATTATCTGGACAAGTCTCCTCAAATGAAACTGGATTGCAGATAACCACCAGTGGATTACCCCCTAGAGCACATATACAATTGGAGTGTGTGTTTACAGACGTTTGGGGAAGTTCCACACGCATATGGAAACCTTTGCTGCTAATATCTTCACTATACAGGAGGAAGTCCTAAACCTATGAGAGATCGGGGAGTCTAACAAGTGGCAGTTATACTATTTCCTATTAACTTTTTTTCTTTTTAAATTGTGCACTTTGATGAATTTATGGTTATTACTTTTTATCTATAATAAATTGCAATTATTTGATATGTGAAAGTACCGTCCTGTATCTTCTTAGTATAATGCTTATATAGTTTTATTTATTTCTATTTTTATTCTATTTATTGCCAGTTATCAACTGTGATAGATGATAGATTTGTAGCTAGCGCTGGTATATATACACACACATTTCTTTTTTCTGTCTGGAGGTTTGACAACCCTCGTACCAGCTGCTGTTTGACAGCGCACCCTATTGAATATATTGTAATATATGTAGAACATCTTAAGTGAGGTTTATGCTAGGCCAGTGGCTCCCAAACTGGGTGTGTGGGGCACTTGCCACGGGTTGGTGGCCCAGGACCAAATCAATTTATGGTCAATGAAATTGGTAGCCACTATCAATGGTTTTGCCTATCGCAAAATGTGTGGACTAACAGGTTCAGTTATGTGGTGGTGGACAGAATTGTGCTCCTAAAGGATGGCAGGTAAACACAATTTACTTCATTTTTTTTCTCAACTGTTCAATAAGAAACTTTTAGGCCTAGGGGTGCTGTGAAAAAAGTCTGAAGATGGTGTAAACTAGCAGGGCAAACTAGTTTGGTTCATAGGGGTCAGATTGTAGTCCCCATTCATTATAATGGGGACTGGGAACTGCAGTGCTAATTAGCACTCCGTCTGATATTTCTGCGAAATCTCCTGCATTTATGCCATTAGTACATAGCAACAAACCATAAAACTATGCGGAAACTGCCGTTTCTACAATATTTTATGAAAAAAAGTGATTGATAAATTGGCCCCCAAGTACTAGACCAGTCATTATGTATTCTGGATACCTAGTAGTAGCCTCCACTATCAAAGACCGTACTTCCAAAACCTGCACAGTATACCACAACCCAATGGATGCAGAACTAAACTGTCCCATGAGCACACATTGCCCTTACCTAACATGCATCCACCACTATACACGTCACATTAACTATGCAGGTAAGTACTCGTATGCAAAACACTTGTATGTATAGATGTGTAATATCTCATGCTTGTTATTTATGTTCTGTATTCAGCTTACTTGCATGTGCTTATTCTATATTGGGCCCTGAATATATCTGCTTGTTAGCTCAAAAACTGAAGAAAAAAAATAAGATACTAGCGGAATTTCCACATATCCAACGTGCCTCAAACACAGAAGTTTCTAAAACGAGTATAACTACATAGCTCGATCAGAACATGCTGTGACCTCAGAGAGTGAGAGACACATGAAGGTGAAATGAGCAAAGACAAACAGAAGGGTAATTAGTGCTCTTTATACATTGTTTTCAGACACTTTCTCTCCAACCTTGTCTGAAATGGATTACATATGCATATAAAAGAGACCGCTTAGTATATTTCCAGAAGAGATTCATTGTGGACTGTCAAATGCGTACGACCAACATAAGACTGTCGAAACAGTGTACGACTCACAAAAGTATATATTGCGATTATATCATAACATATACTGGATCCAAGTTCCATCACAACATACATATACTGAAGTGTCTAAGGTTCTCTATACCAATGTGTGGCAGTAACAATTCTTATGTTGCATTTCTGATGGCACAAGACCATAGCTGCAGCTTCACTGCTACTAATGTTAAATGTTTAAACATTCAACCCTGAAAATGTTTATTTCACATATTGAACAGGCAGGTTTGTATTTTCTACCTCCAGTAATAGTACAAGCCGTTTGACAAGTTCACCAAGTTCTAAGATATCTGGTCATCTATCAGGCAAGTACTCTGCCCCGGATCGAAGGCCATTAACATAGTTGTTTTAGAAAAGAGGATTAGTACATAAAATTCTATTCAATTGGGTATATTGAGACGTAGGAGTGGAATTCCAAAAGGCATTTACTGTGGAACTATATGGATACAAAGCATTGCACACAGCAGAATAAAGACAGGTATGTTTGCTGATTTTAAAAGAATACTTCCATTGCCAACACCCAGAACTGACTCATAAATCGGTAGCGAGTACCTTCCACTATGCTTTAAGCACGCAATCCTAGACCGCTTCATAGAGAATAAATCAGGGATCACTTATGAAAACTATGTCCTGAGCTTCATTTTACCTTTTACACAACATTTTTTTTTTTTTTTTAAATCTATAGACATCTATAAAATGCATCACTTAAACTTAATACATACCTAGTAATTAACTGAGTGCAAGGCTGCTCAGTGCTGCTCAATCCTATTTCCTCAGCAGTTGGCTCGGGATTTAAACTAAGCTGAAGGTTATCGGCCACATTGAGAACAGACTTCACGGCAGAGGTGGCACTCACTTTCTTTATTAAGTCTATTTGCTGTTCCATGGTGCACAACCTTAATCAAAAACGAAACGAATTTCCAGACCTGATCTTCTGATAAATCTCCGGGACACAGTTGCGGTGCCAGGACAGGATACCCACTCCCTCTAGCACACAGCCAGTTTCTTGAAAAATTGTCAAAGGTCATTTCCTTTAAAAAACAGCTTTGCCATGGTGCTTAGGACAAAGTTGGCTTGAAGTGACAAATCAGCCAGTCTTTCTCGCTCTTTTTTTTTTCTTTGGACTTAAGGGCGGCTAGATTAAAGTGTCTCTCATCCCTGTTAATGTATGTCTGAACACAAAAAGGAAGCTCAAAAACAAAAGTTCCTTTTTTTCGCTCATGTGTAACTTAATATGACACAATCCCACATGTCATGCTCACATGGTATAAGTGAGAGAGAGAGAAAGACGTCCATCCACTCACGTGTCTTAGGAGAAGAATGTACAATAACTTAAATGTTGCTCTACAAGACAAGTGTGTATGTTAACCTGAAGGCAGACCTTCCCATAAGGTGTGTCTGCTTCATGGAGCTCATTCATAGCTACTAAATGCTATTAAAACGTTTACAGTGTCAGGTCAGCTAGGTGAAGCGATCGCCTTTTTAACTCTGGTAGATAACAGGCAGCTATCAAAGAATTCTCTAACGTTATCTACAATGAATATTTCATATATTTTTTTTATATATTTTTGAAAATTATATCCATCAGGAAAAAAAAAAAAAACATTTAAAGTAACCTTTAAAGCTAACATCTTGGAGTTTTGCAGCATCACATTATAGAATACATGAGGACCGAGTCCCATGATCACGCTATGTCACATGATGAGGTACTAGAAATAAACACAAACACAATGATGAAGTTGTTACACAGCACTAAGTTTGTACAGCCACCTGAGCTTACTAGGATGTACAGATGCGTTCCCGTACACTACTGACAAAGGTTTGCTAAACCAGTCCTCAGTGCGCCAGGTACCGTGCGACTTGGCTTGCGTCAAGCATCTTTTGCTTTCTTCTGAGTCTTAAAAATACTCAGATTCAGTCGCAAACAGATGTAGAATTGTCACTTATCAAATTAACAGTTCAGTCTCATGAAGTGGTTTTGAAGCATCCATTGATATATGACCAAAGCTAAGGTAACACAGTGGAGTGATGTCGGGCCGATTTTCCGTTTCATAACGACAAATCGCCTACATCGTCACTGTGTGCGAACAATGTGTGTGCTCCAGCGGTCGCATGCAACGTCGTCAGGTTTGATGTGCTGCACATAGAACCGGTTTGATGTGCTGCACATAGAACCGGTTTGATGTGCTGCACATAGAACCGGTTTGATGTGCTGCACATAGAACCGGTTTGATGTGCTGCACATAGAACCGGTTTGATGTGCTGCACATAGAACCGGTTTGATGTGCTGCACATAGAACCGGTTTGATGTGCTGCACATAGAACCTAACGACATTGCTAGTGACATATGGTAAGTTGATGAAAGACAGAACAGTGATCGTTCCGTTGTTCTAAACTTATCTGGTTAACTGGTTCAAGTGTGGACGGGCAATGCCCGTTGTCTCAGTGTGTACCTAGCTTAAGTCTACACCCCTGGGCAGAGCTCACTCACACCACATGGCATATTGAGGCTAGGTGTCTGTACTGCATCAGACAGTTATAATGAGCTGCAGCTGTTTGGGGTCTGGTGCCACTACACGTGGTAGTCCTGTGACATGGCTTCAGTGATCGCTTACCATTAGAAATGGGAAACTTCAGCCAGCACTCTACATTCACACCTTAGTATTCAGTAATAGACGGGAAATTTCAGTATTCCATTGAAACTTCCAATTTTTTAGATAAATTCATAAGGAAAACATTAACCTGAACTAATGTACATTCCAAGACACCAATAATCCTCAAGAGAAAGTAGAATGTATATAAAAGGAAAGAAAATACCAGAGCCTTTATATTACAATGTTAATATTTACCTAAAACTTGCTCAGCATGTGAGCAGTCCCTTTAAATTAAATACCAGCTTATGACAGCTGAGAATCTCCGTCTTGCAGAATTATTGAGAAGTGCAAAAGCAAAGTCTGAATGACACCTCGAGAACAGAAGATTTTCATACAATGACACCCATTCTTCCTAGCGAATAATAAATATAATGAAGGTCATCGGTACATTATATGCACATGTATAGCAAAATAAAGGACAGACTAATCCCTAAAAATCAACAGATGATCGCCTTCCTTCAGCTTGTGTGGGGACATTTTATTTAAGAACAATTTGTATTTAAGATATGTTTACAATGCACTAATGGGAAATCTATTTTAGTTATATTTATGATATATGTTCATTATTTTTTTTAAAACATCCATTTCTAAAAAAACAGTATGTGCCCATAAGGCGTTATTCTGCTCAGTGAACCTTGTTGCTCTGGAGGCATGACTGCCACCTACAGGACTATGAATGCATCAACTATAACTGAAGCAGGTGGCCATAGAATCAATTGAAATCAATGGTTTCCGTCTTTAGAGCTGCCATCATAAAATATACAAGTACTATCAGTACTAGTATAGCAAGCATTATTTAGAACGTGTATAAAATATTAATTCGTATAAGCCCCAACGCAGGGTCAGGGTATGAATTAGACCAAATAGTGAATCTTAAAAGAGGGGAGAAGTCAGAACTGAACAGCAAAATCAATATTTAAAGGGATCATATCCACATAAATGTCATTTAATCAAAATAGTTAGAGAAGTAATCAAATTAATAATAAGATAATGAAACACTTTGGACAATTGTCCAATAATTTATATACTTAATCAGTTGGCATATGCCTTGTTGAAAAGATATATAGTTTGTGCAGTAAACACAGAGGCTATATATCGTCATTAATGTCACACCCTGTAACCTGAATGCAGCTGAGAGAATATATTGTGTGTTTTTATATTGCTGACAAACAGCAGCACCTAACAAGGGATGTTTTTGGGTGGGTGGATGGATGGATGGCTGCCTGGCTGGCTGTTTAAGCAATTACAGTGCTTTCGAAAAAGACCCCCCAAATCCCCACACTACCTGCTGATCATACTATACAAAGAGCCGCCATCTCCCAATGACATGAGGGTGTGTGTGTTGTACACAAAATAAATAAAAAGTATGCTGGTTTACTTCAGGTCTGCAATTACTGATATGAGGCTTGTTTGCATTTAGTTGCTATTTACTGCAATTGTTCTAGCGACATCTTGTGGATGCAAGTTGGTATTGTTTGTGTAATTGTATATAGCACTTCACAATACTGGGATTATAATAATTTTATTTATATAGCACTTTTCTACAGAAGGACTAGAGGCTCTTTACAGAAATCATAAACATAATACAAAGGTTTAGATTTGCAGGAAATACAGGAAATAATTAGGGATGTGCAGGCTCGGATAAGTTCGAATTTGCACGCAGAGTTCGGATTTTTCCCTCCAAAAATCGGGTCTCAGAAAGAGGCAAAACGTCATCTTTCATGGACAAACATCATCTTCCATGGACTTTTGTCAAGGAATGATTATGTTTGTACATGAAATGTCATTCAGGTGGCGATTCAATACAGTGGGAAGTGAAAAGAGCCGGGAGGGAACACCAGGATCTATTCAATTCAGTGCGCTGTTTAGTCCGGCTAATGATTTCTTCTCGCACCCTCCTGAGGGTGCGAGGTGAATTCAGACCAAAGTGACAGCCGCGAGGCCGTTTCCTGGCTTAGCGCGTCACTAACGGCCTCGCGGCCGTCACTTTAGTCAGAGAATGCCGGTTCTCGCGACTAAACACACAGGCTAAGGTGCGAGAGCAGAAATTCTCAGACGTAACCGCTTCCCGTTGGAGTAAACATCGCGATGAATTGAATAGCTCCGGGAGCTCCCTCCGAGCACTATTGAATTCCCGCTGAGACGAATCACCCCCTCAAGTTACTACTAGGAGTTTCCAATAAAACCATCTGTTCCGCTGGCAGCTCACAAACTGCAGGAGAGCAGACATAAATGTGAACAGTCCCTTTATCTCCATGGATCACATAAGAAACAGAAGAATAAATATTGGATCAAGTTTACTGTTCCGCTGTCTAAACATAACCATAAGAGCTGCAGCCATGTAATGGATTTATGTCATGATTGTCACACGCAAGGCTCTTAATGGTGTCACTCAGCGTCTTCCAACATTGTCCTCAGTTAGATTGCATGCTCTAAAAGCATAGTGATATATAGTGAGATCCCAAACCAACAGGTATTCTGTTCTATGCCACTTTTAAGAACACTGAAAGTGACAGCATAAATGTAACCCACACCCAGCATTGGATAAGACTGCTACCTCCTGGCCTGCAGGCATTGTGTGTTCCAGTATAATTAAGTTCCATAACCAGTATGAAGTCATGTGCACACCACACACAGACTACTCTTTCATGCTGAAAAAGCTAAATCCTCTACAGGGTGAAAAAAAAAAAAAACATTCCAACCCCGGGCCTGAAGGGAAAAGCAATCCAAATAATCTACGTATATCACAAGTGATATGGTGCATGTTGCAAAAGAGGCTGCAGGGAATTCTTCATGTGAATCTAAATATACAGCAGTGTATACATGTATAAAATATGGTCCAATGGAAATCTCTCCAGTAAGCAATCAAAACTATATATGAAATATCAAAATTGAAGGAAAAAGACCTGTTAGGCGGATCAGTAGCACTGGCATTCTCTACCGTAATGTACTTTTTTCTATAATTCAAATAGCAACACTGCGCCCCTCCATCCATTTTTGTCTGGTACTTTTTGCGCTAATACAGAATGAGCTGTATATTTGGGCTGAAGACACTGCAGCACTATTGTGATCATCCACACCCAATGAGGGCGCTTTTCTTAAAACATGGAAACGTCTGTGTTTAAAGCAAGGCCAGACAAGTTTTTGTAAATATCTAGGAGCCATCTTAAAAGTTTAGGAGCAGCACCATCGTCTGCGACCAAAATATATGAAAACTTGTATAGGCCACCACACATGCCCCTTAATCTCTCTGCATGCCATCAGATCACCAAACATGCTTCTTTAATGGTCATCAGATTCTATTGCATGCCCATAGCTGTCCCCAGTTCATGTTATGCCACAAAATATACCCCAAATTCAGTGAAGCCCTTTCACAACACTGCACACAGCACATACTAGTTTCAAAGGTTGCTCTATCTAGCACTGAGTAGTTACAGGGGCAGCAAATGTGCGGCCCTCTGGCTGCTGTGGAACTACACGTACGAGCATGTCCTGCAACAATTTGGCTGTTAGGACATGCTGGGAAGTGTAGCTCCAAATCAGCTGCAGTGCCTCATGTTGCCTACCCCTGGTCTAGCACATCTAAGACTATCTCCTTTATGCGATAACTATTGCACAGTCTTTTACATATACGGAAATTACACTTTGGGTTAGTTGGATGGCAGGGCTCAATACAAAGGTGTGGGTGGCAGATAGTCCCTGTAATCCCCTCCTCCAGAATGAGGCCAGGCCTCTCCATTCATAGCACTATTGACAGATGACAGGACAGAGGGGCAGTTATCGGTGACTACCACATATACAGCTGGGTGGGCAGTTATTGGTGAGTGGCACATATATTGGGGGGGGACAGTTCCTGATGGGCGGCACACATACAGAACCCTGTACTGATACCAATACCCACCACACAGGGTACCCAATATAATAATGCCCTCCTCTAAGCTGCAACACAACTCACCCAGCTGCAAACTAGCAGTGGTGTTAATGACAGGCTCCCCCATACAACCATAGGAACTTTCCCCTTATAGTCACTGCAGCAGGCCGAGGAAACTTGTAGGGGAACTACAAGTACCAGTATGCACTGTAGAAGCCCCAGGCTGTAGGGGTTGCAGGCTTATCTACCCCACTCTGTTCGAGCTAGGAGGGCTAACAGCCACTTACTTTAAAAGTCTGAGCCCTCATCCCCGTTGGACTGGGTATGTGGGCTCCCTGTCCAAGTTGATCCCGCGGGTGCGAGACCAGGGAGCTGCAGCGGCCCCAGCACCATCCTGCAGCAACACAGTCAGGCAGGGTGGGCTCCATTCATGCTAGCGGGCAGTCATAGTGCGGCAGCATGGCCCGTGAGACTGTCGGTCTGTCCGTCCGTCTGTCCCTCTACGTGGTGAGGCTGAGGCGGCTCTGGTGACTTCTTCACCACAAACGTTGCCTTGCAGGAGGGAGGAGGCGGAGCCACACTGATTGAATGTGGCAGGTACACACTCCTCTTCCTGTGACAGGCATGCCTCACCTACTCCTGTAACCATTTCCGGAGGAGCCTTTTGCGTTTTTTAACAATTAAATATACTTGTACTCTTGTAAAACTTAGTCGCCAGGTCTAAAGTCTTTGTCGAGCCCTGGTTTAAAGACACAAGTTTTAATAGAGCATAGTGAGCGTGACCCAACCAGTACATAGGCTATTCTCACTCAATAACATAGTGCTTATGCAGATGTATACCTACCCAGATACCCAATTGCTATTTAAAACACAAAGGGAAAGCTATTTCAGAGGCTTAAATTGTACTGAAATTACATTAGGGGCACAGAGGGCAAATTTTTAAGGACATTCCTTGCTATTTCACCTAAAGTGCTTTATGATCCACCAGCTCGATGCTTCATTCAATATTTTATATCGCACCTTACAGTTCTAAGTAGGCAGGGGTGTCGAAAGGGAAGTGGGGGGGGGGGGGGTGAGGCAGGGGCATCTAGACTCTTTTTGCCCAATGTAAAATAAATCTTCAAAACACACAAAAATAGCGGATGTAATAAAAACAATGCCAATATCCCCTCACGCTAATCCATCCAAGAGTACAAGCTGAGCAGCATTTTTAAGAGAGAAACAAAAGAGTAAAGAAAAACACTGATTAGCCAGACATGCCAGCTGCACTTTCACACTGTCTGAGGCGTGGTGGTGAGCTGGGCATAGCACTGCAGAACCAAAGCATTTCTCAGTGTGAATATGATTTGTACATAAAGTCCTCTTTTCTGGTAGCTCATAGAGCCAAATGTGACCCTCATAAGCCACAATGGGTAAACCAGGAACTAGACTAGAAAGTGCATGTTAGACCTGATTAAGCCACACATCAGGCTAAACTGAGCAAAATTTAAGGAGGAAAATGTAAAAATAATAAAATGGATGGTTATAAACTAGTGGGGAGTTAAACATTTGATGTTTACATTAGAAAAGTTACTTTGATAAGATTTATCACTGCGAGATTGATGATGTTTGTTTCATACTTTGTGGTGTGTGGTCTGTCCCCACTCCAACATGCATGCGAGTGGAAGCGCCCCCACTCCTTCTCTCCCACCAACAGCCCCCCATTGCAGCAAGTGATGGGACAGACCCTGGCCGAAGAACCCTCCCGTAGCAGGAAAGGGTTGCAATAAAAGTGTTACAGATGTGACATTACACATCTTTGCTGCAGTTGCACTAAAAAGCCAGGTCACGTGATATTCTGATACCACCAGGCGCCTTTTTTGCTGAAAATGCATCTAATGCTGGCCATACACTAGTGCGCGTTCGGGCTGATTGCCCAATTTACGACGCATCGTACGATGAATTGTGTGGAAATACTGCACTTTTTAAATAGGATATGATCCAAAGCGTGCTCCCGCCGCTCTTAAAATGTATCCTATGATCAGATGTGCAGCCCGTCATATCCATCGTTATCGTATGCAGGTCTTGCCATGTATTTGTGCATGCGATTCATCGTGCGTCCGACCGGCATCATTTCAGTGACATTTTGAAGTGTGCGTTCTTTCAATGACCTTCCCTCCTAAACTGCAGATCGATCGTATCGTGAGATCGTATGTACATCGTGTATCAATCGTGTGGCCGGGATTGCCAGGGAGTTAAAGGGAAATCGTAAGATGAATCTTATCTTATGCTGATCGTACTAGTGTAAAATGGAAAACAGCATCCCACCCGGCACTTACAGATGTGTCCTTATACATCTATAGCCTCCTTGCGCATTAAACAGTTCTTCTAGTAGTCCTATGCCGTGGAGTGACTCGGTAGTGCTGAGCGTCTTTTCGTGCAACTTTTTACCTTCAAATGAGTCTTATTCACACAGCGATGTGAATAGGACGCACAAGCAGCTTCTGTTGATTAAAATGATACGCGGCCATATTGCGACCCAGTCCACTGTACCTACTATGCTTCTATCAACTGATACCGAAAAGGCTTTCGATCGCGTCAACTGGGGATTTACAGTCAGGTGCATAAATATTGGGACATTGACAGAATTTTCATATTTTGGCCTCTATTCACCACCACAAAGGCTTTAAAATGAAACATACAAGATGTGCTTTAACTGCAGACTATCAGATTTAATTTGAGGGTAATTACATCCAAATCAGGTGAACGATGTAGGAATTACAACGGTTTCTATATGTGCCTCCCACTTTTTAAGGGACCAAAAGTAATGGGACTATCAACTCAAAAGCTATTTCATGGACAGGTGTGGGCTATTCCCTCATTATTTCATTATCAACTAAGCAGGTAAAAAGGTCTGGAGTTGATTCTAGGTGTGACATTTGCATTTGTAATCAGTTGCTGTCGTCTCTCAATATGAGATCCAAAGAGCTGTCACTATCAGTGAAGCAAGCCATCATTGGGCTGAAAAATCAAAACAAACCCATCAGAGAGATAGCAAAAATATTAGGTGTGGCCAAATCAACTGTTTGGAACATTCTTAAAAAAAAAAAAAGAACGCACCGGAGAGCTCAGCAACACCAAAAGACCCGGAAGACCACGGAAAACAACTGTGGTGGATGACAGTAGAATTATTTCCCTGGTGAAGAAAACCCC
Source organism: Taudactylus pleione (assembly GCA_031769625.1). Classification (NCBI taxonomy): domain Eukaryota; kingdom Metazoa; phylum Chordata; class Amphibia; order Anura; family Myobatrachidae; genus Taudactylus; species Taudactylus pleione. Next base: position 4,046,643 of record JAUIMM010000334.1, read on the forward strand.
TTCACAACAGCTGGCCAAATCAAGAACACTCACCAGGAGGTAGGTGTATATGTGTCAAAGTCAAGAATCAAGAGAAGACTTCACAAGAGTGAATATAGAGGGTCCACCAAAAGATGTAAACCATTGGTGAGCCTCAAAAACAGGAAGACCAGATTACAGTTTGCCAAACAACATCTAAAAAAGCCATTACAGTTCTGGAACAACATCCTATGGACAGATGAGACAGGAAAGGAACTGTTCATGATCCAAAACATACCACCTCATCAGTGAAGCATGGTGGTGGTAGTGTCATGGCATGGGGATGTATGGCTGCCAATGGAACTGGTTCCCTTGTATTTATTGATGATGTGACTGCTGACAAAAGCAGCAGAATGAATTCTGAAGTGTTTCGGGCAATATTATATGCTCATATTCAGTCAAATGCTTCAGAACTCATTGGACGGCGCTTCACAGTGCAGATGGACAATGACCCGAAGCATACTGCAAAAGCAACCAAAGAGTTTTTTAAGGCTAAAATGTGGAATGTTATGCAATGTCCAAGTCAATCCCCTGACCTGAATCCGATTGAGCATGCATTTCACTTGATGAAGACGAAACTGAAGGGAAAATGCCCCAAGAACAAGCAGGAACTGAAGACATTTGCAGTAGAGGCCTGGCAGAGCATCACCAGGGATGAAACCCAGCGTCTGGTGATGTCTATGCCTTCCAGACTTCAGGCTGTAATTGCCTGCAAAGGATTTGCAACAAAGTATTAAAAAGTGAAAGTTAGATTTAGGATTGTTTAGTTTGTCCCATTACTTTTGGTCCCTTAAAAAGTGGGAGGCACATATAGAAACCGTTGTAATTACTACATGGTTCACCTGATTTGGATGTAATTACCCTCAAATTAAATCTGAAAGTCTGCAGTTAAAGCACATCTTGTTTGTTTCATTTCAAAGCCATTGTGGTGGTGAATAGAGGCCAAAATATGAAAATTCTGTCAATGTCCCAATATGTATGCACCTGACTGTATGCAGGGCTTGTTAGAACACATGGGTTTGAAATCCACCTCTTTACATAGGATATTGGCATCATATAAGAATCCCTCCGCCAAGGTTAAAGTCAATGGAGATTTCTCCAATCCTGTTCAAATATTGAATAGGAACGCGCCAGGGTTGCCCTCTGTCTCCAATTATATTTATATTATGCATGGAGGCTCTGGCAAGAGCTATTCGAGCTAATCCTAATATTACCGGTTTGCGGGTTTTAAATTCAGAACACAAACTCTCCCTTTTTGCAGATGACCTCTTGGTGATTATTACCAATCCTACGGTATCCCTCCCTAACTTGATGCAGGAATTTCTGACTTTTGGCAATTTGTCTTTCTTTAAAATCAACTATTCTAAATCAATGGCGTTAAATATCAACATACCCCAGATGGCTCTCACTGGGTTACAGCAAGCTTTCTCAATTAAATGGCATCCCGCATATTTGAAATACCTTGGTGTTCTTCTCCCCAATAACCTTTCCAAAATTAATTTGCTTAATTTCACTCCTATTTTAGGAAAAATCCGACATGAGCTTAGTTCTTGGTCCATTAGGGGCATCTCGTGGATTGGGAGGGTGAATGTTGTCAAGATGAACATCTTGCCTCGCATTCTATACTTACTACAGGCTCTTCCAGTGTAGTTAGTTCGCAGATCTCCATAAAATGGTGAGACTTTTTGTATGGGGTGGGAGGGCTCCCCGTTTCAAACATGATATTTTGTTTAGAAGAAGACATTTAGGTGGTTTCCAACTACCCCATTTTGGCATTTATTATGATGTGGTAATGCTGATTAGAATATATGACTGGTCTAGGCCGAACCCCCCAAAACAATGGATATCCATTGAGAACTCCTTTTTAGAGTGTTCACTTTACCTTGGTTATCTAATCTGCCTAGGGTCTCACATCCTACTATAGGCCCGACTCTTGCTGTATGGAAGCGTCTGAGGGGCTTGGGATGTGTTTCCTCACCCTACTCCACTATTTGATAACCCCAAATTTCCCCCTGGTATCTCAAACCGGACCTTTGAACTTTGGTCCAGGCCAGGTATTGTATTGTACGAGTTGGACAGCTATATGGTCCATCTGGAATATTGCCCTTTGCTGATGTCCAGTCCAAATGGTCCCTCCCTAATGGCGAGATATGGCGATATCTCCAGATTAAACACTTATGTCAAACGATCTTCGATCGGTGGGATCTCGAGGTTTAACGCCTTTTGAGAAGTTGGTAGTATCTCATTCACTGTCCTCCCACACATTGACAATTCTCTACAAATTTTTTATTGAAAATAATTTCTCTACATTACCAAATTTCACTAAAATTTGAGAGAGGGACATTGGCATGGAGATCAGTGCTCCTCAGTGGACGCCTATATTTGAGAAATCATGGAGTAGCTCCACCAATGTCCTTACCCTTGAGACTCTTTTTAAAGTCTTGTCGAGATGGTATAGATGTCCATCCATTTTATCCAAAATGTATCCTGAGGTATCAGCTTGTTGTTGGAGATGTGGAACGGATCTGGGAACCCCCTTTCACATTTGGTGGACCTGCCCTGTCTTAAGAGTTTTTTGGGATGATGTGATCTCGATAGCGCGTGATTTATTGGGCTCAGATGTCCCTGATGGCCCAGAGTTTTGGCTACTAAACTTTCATAACTCTCCATTATCTGTTTACAAAAAATATACAGATCCATGGATGACATTATTATGTCCTCTCCTGATAAATTTCAGATGTACACATCAATTTGGAGAAAATGGTTGGAATTCTGTGAATCTGACAAATATAAAACCATGACACATACGACTTGACTCCTAGTTTATAATTTGTTTTATGAGTCTCGGCTTCTCGTGTCCTAGCCCCCAGAGGCACCCCCACCCCTCCTCTACCCTTCCTATTTCATTTCTTTTTCTCTTTTAATTAGTTTTTCTGTCTCTGTTTGTCTATGACTTTGTTATGCTTTTCCTTTATTTCTTTTTATGTTTATAATTTTCTATGGAAACAATATAGAATGTGTATTTCAAGAATATATCAATGTCTTTTTTCTTTTGTTTAGGCTAAAGTATTAGAGTCATGCTTAGATTCCCAAATTTATGAGATAATTTCTTGTTTGAAGAAATTTTTGCCAGTGTAACTCGTATATATATATTTCTTGTTTATATTTGTCAATGTATTCTACAAAAAAAAAAATGTTTTCAATAAAATATTACTTGCAAAAAAAAAAAAATTATACGCGGCATACCTATGTTCTGTGTGCGACTGTGGGCAGTTATGCATGCAAAATGCTATGTTAGTGTCACAGCCGCTGACACTAACACAGATATACCCGCAGTCGCAGACAGAATATAGGCATGCCGCGTAGAATTTTAATCAGAAGCTGCTTGTGCGTCCTATTCACACCATGTGCAAATAAAACACATTTGTAGGTTAAAAGAAATCACGAAAAAAACACTCTGCACTACCTTGTCGCATGTAACGCGATTTGTAGCGCACGGGGGTTAGATGTTTGAGGACACATCTGTAAGTCCAATTTCTGCTCTCAGCGGAGGGTGCAAGCAGAAATCCTGTAGACGGACTTAACAGTGCAGACAATTGAATAGCTCCAGGAACTCCTTCACGGGGCTATTCAGTATAGCAGTGAATTCAATCGTGCCCTTAGAGAGAGAACTGTCATGTTGTGACACTTTGGGGTGATTCAATTGTTTTGGGCACCCACCACTTATCACGGCTTTCTGCTCGCAAAGTAAGGCTTTTGGGCACCTTAATTGTAGCAGACATGGCTTTTGGCCGCCTTAACTGACACTCAGCACGGGAGCAGCCGCTTTTCACAGTTAATCCCAGGATTTTGGGCGTGCGACTGCGGCCAGAGTGGGGCTGGTTGCTCAAACAATTGAATAGTTCCCATCACTTGGAATGCAAGACAATTGAAACGCCCCCCTTTGCCTATTCCAAGTGGCAAATTACATCATATCTGGCTGAGGGTAACACTGGTTGTCATTAAAAGCAACTGCTCCTACAAATACAACCAGCTGTAATTACATTAGGCCTCTTACGGACATTAGTTTGGCAGAACTGTGACTTCGCTAGCTCCAAGCGCCGTTAACAACTATTCTCCTTTTTCTACATAAAGAGGTTTGAACTATAAGTTAGTATTTGAGTCCGTGGTTCTAAGGTGTGTTCAATATTGGAATCTTACTTAAGCAACATTGTATTGAGGATTAAGATTAACATTTTGTTTTAAACTTTTGTCTAGACATTCTATCTGCTCCAAAGTTTCAATGTAAAGGTGCGTACACACGGTGCGATTAAAATGCACTAAATGAACGATATCGATCACATCTCTATCGCACATTTTTCGGTACCTCCAACCCACCACTGAACTGCGGGCACATTTCGACAATAAAGATCTCGTCCATCGACCGTGCATGCAGGCCAACCTGGTCGATAACAACCAGGTTACTATAGGGACCCGCGATCGTTGATCGCGGATCGTTGGCGGGTTGGTGGTGTGCCCGGGAGATCGCGGATCGTTGGCGGGTTGGTGGTGTGCCCGGGAGATCGTTCAACTATATCATTGACGATCATCCCGTGTGTATGCACCATTAGTAATGTGATTTGAAGATTTATACTCCGGGAGCAATTCATTTTACTTTGTATTATTGTGCATTGGTTATTAACCAACCAGCCCCATTTCAGCCACATAACACCCACTCTCTACTCCCTTCACTGGCTGCCTGTCAGATGGCGAATTGTTTTCAAGATTGGATTACTAACTTTCAAAGCCCTACATGACCATGGCCCAAGGTACCTAAAGCAGCTTCTGATTCCTTATCGCCCCACTCGATTACTGCAATCCGTTGACGAAGGACTATTAACATAACAGTACCTAGAATCTCCAGGAATTCGTCTGGGGGTCGAGCTTTCAGTTTTGGGGCTCCAACCTTATGGAACTCAATTCCCCGCACAGTTCGAGAGGCCTCCACTCTAGAATGCTTCAAAAATAGACTCAAGACTTACGTCTTCACCCAAGCATTTCACTAATGTCCCTTGTTTAAGCTTGTTTTGTATTTTGTACTGTAAATGTAAAGCACTTTGAGTCCTTTAGGAGAAAAACGCTATATAAATAAAAATTATTACTATTCATTACAATTATTTCCTATTTTAATAAATTCACTTTTTAGTTTATTAATTCATATGTGTTATTTATGATGCTCTAAGGCCCATTACATTATTTTTGTTTGATCAAACTTAAATCGTTTTTTTAACCAATAATTGTTTTTTGCAGAACACTAAAATGAATAACTAACGTCAGCCTCAATTCACACATAGGGATCAATTTAATTACGAGTGAGTTGGGTTGTGTGAGACGATTTCACAGCAAATTGCAATTCAATTCCAAACTCGCATTGTATTTTCAAAGCAAATTCACATTTTCTGTGCACACCCCCCTGAGCAGGTGAAAAGATAGAGAAAATATTTATTTTAAGGTAAAAATACTAGGACATAGTGTAGAACATAATTTTTTAGGTGAATTTCTCTAAAAAGAAAAAAAAAAAAAAAAAGGTCAATAATGGGTTAAATGATGTGGGACAGGTATGTGGAGATGTAAATGATGTAGGACAGGTATGTGGAGGAGTAAGTGATGTGGGACAGGTATGTGGAGGAGTAAGTGATGTGGGACAGGTATGTGGAGGAGTAAGTGATGTGGGACAGGTATGTGGAGGAGTAAGTGATGTGGGACAGGTATGTGGAGGAGTAAGTGATGTGGGACAGGTATGTGGAGGTGTAAGTGATGTGGGACAGGTATGTGGAGGTGTAAGTGATGTGGGACAGGTATGTGGAGGTGTAAGTGATGTGGGACAGGTATGTAGAGATGTTGTATTGATGAGAGAGGGGTTTAGAACTTAGAAGGTGGGGAACTAAACATGTTTTTTTCCAACTTTTAAAAACTTGTATAAAAACTATAAAATCACTTTACAGTATTGAGGGGCACATTAAATGCCTGTAAAGAATTGAATTTGCTGAATAACACTTGTTGCCTATCATTTTTACACCATTAATAAGAAATGCAAAAACCAGTCATTTGCCACCTTTAAGGAACTTCCACTACTTTACTTAGTTGCCACTTTTTTGGGGTCCTGTATAATTCCCCACTTTTTTTAGGCACTTTGGCAGGTTACTTACTGTAAGAAAGTGGCGAGACCTCACTGCGAGACTCACAAATCGCCATTTCTAATTGAATTCTGCATTTCACAGGTGCATGCATTGATGTGATTTATGTGAGTTTTGTGATGCAAGTTTGCTTTGACAAACTTGCATCTAGTCGAACTGACCGCATAAAGTGTAAACTATTTGGAACTTTAAAACCTACACTGTATATTTGATAAGTTGACAAATTAAAAACAGTACATAGAGCAACCTTACGCTGCCTCTAGCTCGCCATCAGCTGTGACACTGCAAGTACCATCATGCCTTGACCAAACATTAGGATTGGAGCACTAACAAGTTTATTAGCATTTATTTATACAGTGCAATCATATCCAGTTGCACTTTATGTACACAGATATAGCCTATAGCTGTAAAACTGAAAGTTCCCACATGCCTTTTGCGGGCCAAACATCTAAAGCCCAGATTCCAGATTCTGCCAATCTCACCCGATCGACGGCCATCGATGTTTGGCAATCCATATGCAGATCAGGGAAATTCAACAAGTAAACAATCCCCGCCTTGCCGATTCCGACCATTGAAGAAGAGTTTGTTCATTCAGCAACCAGTCTCAGATGTATGGGTCTCTTATGACTCTAAAGCTGTAGAACTGCAAGTACCAGCATGCCTGACCAATACCTAACCAACTTACTGTATATAGCGTAGACTATGACTTTGCAATTGTAGTACTGCAAGTCCCAGCATACCTTCATGCGACTAGAAGACATGACTGGTATCTAACCGGCTTAAGTACCCCAAAAGCGCAGACAGGCAGGCTATGGCGCTAATGCTGTAGAACTCCAAATCCCAGCAGGCCTGAGACATATGTAACCGGCTTACCTATCATATACAGCGCAGAGACAAGTAGCCTAGGTCTCTGATGCTGTAGAACTACAAGTCTCACACTAGCACAGGTCTACAGCACGACCACAGAGAGTACATGACAGCTGCTGCACCTTCCTGCTCCCCCCAGACCTCCTGACTGACCTCCCCCACTTACTTCTTTAGATCGAAGCTGAACAGACCCAGGCCAGCCGGTGTGGAGCTGCTGCCGCCGCCCGGTGTGGCCTCCTGTGCTAGCTCTGTAGACTCTCCGCCTCCTCCGCTGCTGCTGCTGAAGTCGTGGTTGTAGGTGAGGGCGGTGCTGGAGTTAGACATGGAGCCGCTCATAGTGGGATCTGTGGTAGGTGGCAGTGCCGGTGTGAGGAAGTGTGACAGGACGGCGGCGCACGGTAACTGCTGTCAGCGTTACGGAAGCCGGGACTGGCAGAGAGAAACCAGGGGGGGGGGGGGGGGGGAATCACGTGACGAGCGCTGACACGGCGCCGCTGAGGGAGCAGACGGAACAGCAGCTGGCTAGTGGGAATTCCGGCTGGACCAATCAGAAGCTGAAAACCCCAAAAGGGGCGTGACAGGCCGTGTGTAAGAATGTGTCACGTGTTAACTCCTAGGTAGCTAGCGCTGACGTCACGAATCATCGCTTTTTAAGGGGGAAATGTCGTAAAATAACCCAGGACAAGAGGAGGTGTTACTCATGGCAACTAGCCAGGTTCTAGCTATCAATTATCTAATTCATTCTATACAGTGATAGCTAGAATCTGATTGGTTGCTAAGGTCAAAACCTCCACTTTTATCTTTTTTAGAAAGTTTGATAGTCTGTGGCTTATGGCATTATTGTGTTATTTATTGTGTTAGTATTAGCCCTATGGGTATTGTTTTTTGCACAATCACCATCATTAAAATATGTATCACACTCCTGGCTGTCATCACATAGGCTGGGACCCCTGCAAAGATTAAAGCTGGGTACACAGTACACACTATACGATATATATCATTCCGCCACGGATCGGAAAGATATATCGTACACATCTATATAAAGTGTAGGCCCGATCCATCATTCACAATGGTCGTTCATTGCATTGTCCCATCTGCTCTTCTGAACGGCAGAGAGATGGGACGATGTAATGAACGACCCAATGCTGTTACATGCAGCATGTAACGACACATTGGGCCGAATTCAATTCAATGCGAAAATGAATAGCCGTCGGAGGGAGCTCCCAAAGCTATTCAATACACCGCGCTGGTTGGGCAGGCTAAAGGATTTCTTCTCGCACTTCTCTGGGGATAAGATTGCATCATTTGCCCCGACCCCTATTTAAATATGCGGTATTTGTGGCCAGGGGTGTATCTAGGGATCCGAGCTCCCCTGGCAATGTAATAGACTGGCGCCCCCATAATTTCTGAATAATTACACTATACATTAAATAAGTACTTAAAATGTTTCCCCAGCTACCCCCCTTCTGTCTCCCCAGCCAGCCCACGTTTCATCAGCCAGCACCTCCGTCTGTCTCCCCAGCCGTCCCCCTATACAGTGCCCCCAGTAGTAGTCCCCCCTATACAGTGCCCCCAGTAGTAGTCCCCCCTATGCTGCATTGACCCCAGTAGTACTTCCCGCTATACAGTGCCCCAGTAGTAATCCCCCCTATGCTGCATTGCCCCCATTAGTAGTCCCCCCTATACAGTGGCCCTAGTAGCGGCCACCCCCCCATAAAGTGCCCCCAGTAGCGGCCCCCCCCATACAGTGCGCCCAGTAGCGGCCATCCCCCATATAAAGTGCCCCCAATATCGGCCACCCCCTATACAGTGCCCCCTAGTAGCCACAGCCGTCCCCCCCTGTGCCATACACACACATTAAAAAAAAAAACACAACTTGATCCCCAAGCGCCGCTGTCCACTCCTTCCAGCCCGCTCTGCACTATGGGAGTGACGTCATGAAGTCTCTCCCATCACCCGCTGTGGGGGAAACCGGCTTCCTCCGTGGACGCAGCAGCCAATGAGAGTCTGTCTGACTCTCATTGGCTGGCTTCTATACCAAACACACAGCCGCCACTGTGTGTTTGTTACTGTGTAGGGCAGACCGCTCTCACTGCAGTCTGCCCTACATTTGTGGGGACCGGGGGACTAGCGGTGGCTGCACCGCCACTAGTTCTGGTCCTGGTAGTCCCGACCTGATTCCATCCCTTGGCTGCTGGTGGCACTGCCGGACGGTGCCCCCCTTTGGCCGACGCCCCTGGCGAGGGCCATCCATTCCAATGGGTAGATACGCGATACGCCCCTGTTTGTGGCAAGGGAGCAGGACATAATGACGCGAAAAGTCCGCCCCCCTTCGCCGCCCACCTGCTTCTCCCCTGGGCTTCTCCCGGGGAGGAAAAACAAGAAGTAAATGTGTCCTGAATGGATGTAGATTTATGAAACAGTGGTTGGCGGAAGTTGCATCATGCCAACCACTACAGGTTCAGGTGCCACTGTCTATTTCATGTTTCAGCTTATGTTCAGGTATGCTGAGTGAAAGAGACGTTCTGCAGCCCTCCAGCATCCTGTCCTGTATTCTGCATACACAGTAATCTACAATGGACAAAGCTGAAGTTGATGGGTTGGAGAAAGTAAAATCGTGAGGAATGAAGCCAAAGTTTATATAAAGGCAAACCAACTGGAACTCACTAGTGGTATTCTTTCTACAATAAAAATTTAAAATTGTTCAGGACAAACTACGCCAGGGCAAGCTTTTGGGGTGTTCGACCAGTGCGGTTGAACAGGGGCGCCACAACCCCTCCCAACATCCCGATTTCAGCGGAACAGCAGTGTCCCGCTGTTCCACCCATGGGCCGAAGTGTCCCGCAGGAGGTCTGGTCAGGTGCCGGACCCCGGAGTAGCTGAATGGATGCTGCGTGCATGCGCGCGGCATCCATTCAGTGCCGGGAGAGGGCTGGGGAAGCCCAGCTAGCGACGTAGTGCTGGGCTCGCCTCCAGCCTGACGTTACACGGGAGACGTGCCATGCGGGGGCGCCCCCAAATAACGTCAATTAGGGGCATAGTTTATGGTAAATAGGCCACACCCCCATATGGCGCTTTATCCTGATCCGGCACAGGGCGCAGCTACCCCTGGAGCCGGCCCGGAACTATGCCAATACAGTCCAGGTTTAAACGATATTCATGCTTGAGCAGAGGTGACTTAGGCCCTGATTCAGAGCCGCTCGTAAGTGGCCGCTCGTTCGTTCTGACCGATGTTCGCACATCTGTGCATGCGTACGGATTTTAATACGCATGCGCGAACCAGTCAGTGCGGCAGAAAATCGTTTGTTCGCTATATAGCGAATGCCTGCTATTTTGAGTGACAGAAGGAGGCGTATGTGGGTGGTAACAGGGGAAGGTGCTTGAAAACGGGGGAGTGGAATTAGAACGCAGGCGTGCTTAAAGGTCAAAACGGGCGTTTTAAGGGAGTGCATAATTAATATAGCAGCGTCATTGACCACGTCACTTGGTTTTTTTTACTCAGAACTGCTCGCAAAATAGCGGTTGAAAAAACCAGCCACAAGAATAGCGAGCAGTTCATACGCTGTTCGATGTACTCGATTAATCTAATAAATAGCGGACATGACGTATGGTGCGAGCGGCAAGGGGGCGTATTTTTAAAAATTACAACCGCAAGTTTTGCTCGCTCGTTTAGACTTAGAGGCATGAACAGACCGCAATGAGCGAACGGTTCATTTGAATAGCCACCCCTTGTTTTAGAACGAACGACTGACCGCAAATAGCGAGCGGCTCTGAATGAGGGCCTTAATTAGTACCTCAGTCAATTTGATTTAACCATCTTGACTCCTCCTCCTCAGTGACATCTCTCAGTGCGCAGCCGGCCACCGGACTCAGAGGAGACTGCATACGGGCCCCCTCATCTCTAGAAATGCCCCTTCACTATACTCTTGATTTTAGACCTTAGAGGCCCTTGCCTTAAGTGTCCCAGGCCTCCCAAGGTCTAATGCAGCTCTGTATACACCATTCTGAAGAATATCATTATTATTATTTTAAATTTCTACAATATCATTTAGTCTGTGTGACTATGGTTGTAGTGGGGATTTATTCGCATGTGATTCACAGACGGGGTGGTTTTGTGGGAGGTAACTGTGAGTGGGTGTGTCGTGATATTTACGTCATACATGCCTACCCTCCCGGTTTTCGCGGGAGGCTCACGATTTTTCGGGTAACCCCCCGCACCCCCGGAAGGGTAGGCATTTCTCCCGCATTCTGCCCACTTCCTAGTGAAGTGGGCAGAATTAGGGAGAATACCCGCGGCAATCGCGGGTCTCCGTGAAGGGGGCGGGGCTTAAGCTGTGATTCTGCATGAATCACAGCATTTGGCCCCGCCCCCTATGTAAATTGTGCCCAATTGCGACAATTTTACCGCGAGGGGGCGGGGCTTAATGACGCGAATCGACAAGCCCTGCCCCCGTCGGCCCCCTGCTGTTTCTCTTACCCGGGCTTCTCCCGGGAAGAGAATATTAAAGGTAGGCAACCCTGATTTACGTTTTTGAGGCATTTATCTGCCCACATCTGCTACTAGCCCATTCTGGGCGACCATAGGATTCTCAGATGGTTGATTACTGAAGGATCTGCTACTACCGCTGTGTATTTGTACGCAGTCGCTTGGCTCTGCGAGGCCGCCGGTGGGCATCTCAATACATTTCCAGGCTGCTGTAGCATTAGCATATTTTTGCACGGCAGCTGTGTACAAAATCGCGTACATTAGCGCCCACATCTGAACCAGCCCTAGTTTGATACCTATCTGTCACAGGGCACCAAAGCCCAGTTCCTACTTAGCGTGTCCGGTGGTGCTGGTCCCCTGGGGCTGCAGTCAATCGGTCGCAGGCAGAACCTGCCGCAGTAGTTCCCCTCACTGCCAGCGGTCTTTTTCATGGCCGCTGCGGGGCCTGTCAGCATCACCATTTCTCGCGACTTTGATTACAGGCGGCTACGGCTCGTTTGAAATTTAAAGGGCCAAGTGCACCAGAAGTGACATCATGTTTGGCGCCAAATTCAAACCTCCTCCCTATAATAGTAAGTCTCTGGGCACTATTCAGTGTCAGACAGAGCATATTAAGAGAGGAGGGGGCCTGTGCGCAGTCTCCATCTGGGGCCCCATCCTTTCTACCCAACGTCCGGCAGCGCACTGAGCGCAGCAGACTCCAGGCACTAGAGTAGATTCTAGTGTTATACCAGAGTCTACTGCGCACGCTCTGGTCACTGGGGAAATGGGACGGCAGCCATTTTTTCTGTGATTTCCCTACTGCGCCTGCACAAAACACCGGAAAAATGTCAGTGGCGGCCATTTTCCAGGCGATATGTACAGAGTTGCCTCCATCGACGTGGGACTACGGAGAGGTATTTAATAAATGGGTGCAGGATGTGCCCCTTTGGACCAGAGGCCAGTGTGCATAGCACACCCTGCAACCGTTATAGATACGCCCCTGGTGCCAGATTATTAGGCTCACTACCTGATCTCCAGCATCTTTTCCTGATGAATTCCCTGCAATCCTATGTTCTGATCCGGCATGTCTGACGATTCTCTTTGCCTGTTCCCATGGTACTCCTCGAGGGAATTGGTATGTAATGCCACCGGATGTATTGGCGGCTGACTAAATACCGACGCTGGAAGCCCGAACCGTCAGGTTCCTGAATGGGGCTGGTAAGTACCCTAACCCTCCCCTCTCCCCCTATAAACCTCCCTTAGTGGTGCCTAACCCGAAATCCGCCTGGGGGTTACCTATCCTAACCCCCCCCACCCCACCCCCGCCTAAGCGCTAACACTGCACTGCTTACCTTCATTCAGGAAGCTGTCTGTCTAGATTCCGGCGTGTGGATTTTCGACGTGTCGTTAATCACGCTTCGGGATTTAAACGCCGGGATTTAGTCAGATGGCTTCCCGGCCATCAGCATTTTGACTGTATCCTTTCCTCGAGTGACTTCCTGGCTATTCTTCTGGCCTGATGCTGCCCGTTCCCTGATACCACATTGCCTGTCTGGTTCTGACCTGTTTCTGTCAACTATTCTCCAGTACTCCTCAAGACGAGCAGTCTCACTGCCTACCTTCGTATCCACCAGCACTTACATAGGAACCCAGAGGATTGTAACCTGCGTATCAGGCACAGCGAAGCCGAAACCTGGTGAGGGCATTGATACGTTAGTCTCCGCGCCTCTGTTCTGGCTCCATGCCAATCCTAATTGTACGGTCACCATCCATACCATCCCAGTGAAAGTTGTGACACTGTCATCATTATCCGTGTGTGCTTACATCAGTCTTATACTAAGCGAGAGAGATCCATCTGAAAACAGGTGTAAACTCATCCTCATTGAACGTATCCATCATAACAACACCCCGTTACAATCCATACCTTCATATGTGTTTGGTTCGCATTCGCGACTTTGCGTCACCACTTGTTGCATGCGCTTGGTTCCAGAGCAAGTGCATAGCAAAAGTATGCTCTGCAAACAGACTTGTGTTCAGCCCCTTTGTGTTTTAATACCATTCAATACATTTTATGTCGTTGTTGTGTGATGTGATCTATATTGTACTGTATACCACACTTTCATTGCATGACATGTAACTTAAACAAAGGTACAATTTATAAAACTCTCAAAATAATTGTTTACTTTCATACATTATAAACAACTATACCTTAGTGTTTCTCCTTGGCTACACAATATACATTTATCCCTACACACTGATAAAATCATTACGATATGGTGGTAGCTATGAGATGTATGGGACGATTCAATGAACGACACGGTATAGTTACATGCAGTATGTAACGATACATTGCACTGTCATACGCCGGATCATGCAGGGTGTATGGCGTAGTGATTGGTAGTTCACGAATGATCAGTTCAAAATGAACTGATCTTCAAAATGAACTAGTTCACTCAGGCCCTGATTCAGAGCCAGACGCTCTGACAGAGCGCTCGCTCTGAATCAAGGCCGGTCTTTTTTTAGAACGGCTTCCTGGCCGCTCGCATAGCTGTGGGTGACCACCCACAGCTATAGCGAGCGGCCATGATGATGGTTGCGATGGTCAAGACCATCGCGACCATCGGGCTTGCGACGAGACCCTTATGGTAGGGTCTCGTGGCTGCAAGCCCCACAGAGCTTTCGGCTCAAACAGAGCCGAAAGCTCTCCCACTGACATCACTTGTGATGTCAGTAGGGCCGCCCCCAGACGGTAGGTGTTCTCATGGGAACGCCTCCGTCTGGGCAGCCACCCCCCCAGCCCACCCACCAAAGGGGGCGTGCTGTCACTCAACATCGACACCACGCCCGCTTTGGTACGAGACCCGGAGCGACGGATTGCCCGTCGCTATCCGGGTCTCGCGCATGCGCACGGTGTAGCCGGCTACAACATGCGCATGCGCTCTGGGCCACCATCGACCCGGTTGCGAGCGCTCAGCACTTGCGACCAGGTCTGAATCAGGCCCTCAGTTCACAGCTCTGGCATAGATCAGTTCATCAGGATCTAAAACAAGTGGGCGGAGTTAGACACAGTGACAGAGAGAGCACAGCAGCTGAATTTGGCATGAGTCAGTACTGCTAAACGACCACAGGTGGCACTGCTATGCTCAGACTATATGTGTGTGACTGTGCAGCTCATTGAACTAGATTCAGGCATTCTAGTTCACTAGTTCGAATAGGTCAGTGAGTCGGTGACTCATGTGGAGCTGATTGAAATATATTGTCATGATGACTCAACTCATTGTCACTGTCAGTAGCCGGAGCCAATCAGCAGCCACTCTACAGTCAGCGCGGCCGCTGATTGGCTCTCGGGACTGCCAGCTCCGTGGATGTGCCGTCAGCTGGCATTCGGGAGCTATGAGTATGTGTGGCAACACACATACTCATAGCTAGTTCGTGGATCGTGTATTCGTTTGTTTGTTTTTGCCACGTACGTGGAGTACTGCAGAGACCAGCTGCAGGATATAGGTGAGTATGATTTTTTATTTGCAGGGCCATGTTTTGGGGATATTCTACGTGGAGAAGGGGACCAGATTCATCTGGTATAGGTAAGTATGTGTGAATGGGTAGGTGTGTGTAATAAAGTTATACTGTCACGGTGTATGTGTTTTGGTTTTTTTTAACTATTTTTTTTTCAGTGAAATTACAGGTGCCGCATGTCTGCTGGCACTTGTAGTTCCACAAGTGCAAAATGGCAGGCATGCTGGCACTTGTAGTTCCACTGTAAAGTACTATAGTGTTGCATTATTTGGCCCCCCTATTACCCCCATACCCATCGCTCCAGGTGTATGGGGATGAGCCCCAGGCTTCAGCGTAAGCCTGTGGTGCTCGGGAGAGGGGGGGTCCCAACTCCCCCGAGATCACCGGCTTGCGCTGACCGACTTGGGGTGTAATGCTTTGGACCTGGAGCCCCGGTGATTGGGTCTCCGGGCTGGGGCATTACACCCCAGTCGGTTGGGTCTGGTGCTGGTCTTAAATTTAGGGAGTACCCCACGTCTTTTTTGCCCCCTATATTTAAAACCAGCACTAGTCCCTGCAGCCTGGTGTTGGTTTCTAAAATACGGTGGAACCCTACACATTTTGTTCCCCGTATTTTTAGAAACCACGGCTGGCTGGCAAGCCTGGGCCTGATTTGGCTTTTGGGGGGGGGCCTTATGTCATTTTTTTTGTCAATTTTTACAATTTTTTTTTACAGGTTAAAAAAAATGGGAATTTTCGGAAAATATTCTAGGGACCCCCTAAAGATGTGTAGACATGGGGGGTCAATATGGGTACCCCCATTTTTAACTACTGAAGGAAGTCGGGGTTTCTAATAGCCGCGGCCGATGCATAAATGCGACTTTGCATAAGGTGATGCAGAAGAGCATTTAGAAGTTTTTTGGGGGCAAAACAACTATGGGCATCAAATTTGGGGTAGTTGAAAATGGGGTTCAGCATATTTTAAAGTTGCTAAAGTGAATTTAAAAAATCGTGAAAAACCCTCCTGCCGCAAACACCTGCAATCAAAAAAACACTTGGGGCATACTTGGGGAAACCCCCAGGGTAAAGTTCGCTATTTTTTAAGTTTATAGCCCAACTTTTTTTTTTTTTTTCCCTATTTCAAAGTAAATTTTTGGGGTGCCCTTAATTATTTTTATTTTTTTACACAGATTACCTTTGGGGGACTGTCTGAATGCTGCACGGGGGTTCCCGAAATGTTGCACCCCAAAACCCCATTTCTGCACTTTTTAACGCCTGCCATTCATAGGCGATACTTTACCGCCTATTACATTGCATTGACTTAACGCCTAGGTGGAAAGTCTT
This sequence comes from Taudactylus pleione, assembly GCA_031769625.1. NCBI lineage: Eukaryota > Metazoa > Chordata > Amphibia > Anura > Myobatrachidae > Taudactylus > Taudactylus pleione. The sequence continues at coordinate 4,063,011 of JAUIMM010000334.1, forward strand.
TCAAATTGAGGGCCTGATTCAGAGCCGCTCGTAAGCGGCCGCTCGTTCGCTCCGAGCGATGTTCGCACATCTGCGCATGCATATGGGTTTTAGTACGCATGCGCGAACCAGTCATTGTGGTCGAAAATCGTGTGTTCGCAAAATAGCGAATGCCTGCTAATTTGAGTGACAGAATGAGGCGTTTGTGGGTGGTAACAGGGGAAGGTGCTTGAAAACGGGGAGTGGAGATCCAAACGCAGGCGTGCCAAATGGTCAAAACGGACGTTTTAAGGGTGTGCATAATTAACAAAGCAGCGTCATTGACCACGTCACTTGGTTGTCTTTTAGCCTGAACTGCTCGCATGATTGCAGTAGGAATATGCTACCACAAGCACTGCGAGCAGTTCATACGCCTTTCGATGTACTCGATTAATCAAATAAATAGCGGAGATGACGTAGGATGCGAGCGGCCAGGGGGCGTTTTTTCCAAAATAGTGAGCGCATGTTTCGTTCGCTCGTTCAGACATAGAGGCGTCAACAGACCGCAAAGAGCGAGCGCTTAATTTAAATAGCCAACCCCTTTTTCTGAACGAGCGGCCGCAAATAGCGTCCGGCTCTGAATCAGGCCCTGAATACGGAGGAAAACTAAAACAGGCGATAATGATGTCATCGGTGGTAAATTACCGCAAATCTGGACTTAACGCCTCAAATTGAATACGGCCCATAGGGGGAGATGTATCAAACCTTCAAGAGAGATAAAATGGAACCTATCAGCTTCTGTCATTATATAGACTATGCTTTGCATAACTTCTTTACTTTATCTCTCTCTCTAAGGTTTGATACATCTTCATCCTATCTTTACTGTACTGATCTCAATTTTATAGGTGTGATGTATAAAACATTCTAAAGAGGACAGGTAGAGAACTTGCCCATATTGAGACCATCCCCCATACATGTTATTTAGAGACCGGCCTAAGTTATTGATTAAATAATGCAGATAGCAATAGTTTCTCATATCTCTCACCAAGGTCAGGTAATACAGAGTGTCTCCTTAGTATTATACTTAGGGGTAGAATTACCAAACGGCAGATTTTCAAAGCCACCAATGATCAGCATTTTTCTAACAGTAATAGTAATTAATGCTAAATCAGGCGTGTTTGGCATTATTTGCTATGGCCATTTGAAAAACATTGGTCAAAGCCTTTGAAAAACGGACATTTAGTATATCTGTCCTGTTGAAGCTGGATAATTGGCTGAGACAAAATCAGTTTAAAATTGAATTGCAGCGACGCCATCTTGCGACTCGCCGCAAGACGCCATTTTAGAAATGAGATCGCAAGGCGCCATTTTGCGAATGGCCGCCTAAGCGCCATTTTAGGTAAACTTACACTTTAGTACATGTGGTGATATTACTATTAGCAACATGCGATTGCATCTTTCACCATTTCTCATACACACATTAATACGCACAATTGCGCTGTTAACTAGTCGCATATTAGCGAATGCATAGGACTTTGTATGAAACTGCTGTTTTATTAGCTTTATGCGCACGCATCTGCCCCAAGTTAACTAGCGTCCTTATATCAAACCCCGCATACTCACCCATTACATATTCACACATAAGGTTTAATAGGCTTTAAAGTATAAGATTTAAGTTGGTTCAGTTAGTATAAATGCTGTGAAATAAAGATATTTGATAACTAAGGTTTTATACATGCTAAGAAAGCCGTGTTTGGTATCGTACTGATGCGTACTCTTTCAACAGAATTCCGGTACTATCGGTGTGGAGATCGCATCATGCATTCTCAACTTATGGACCGCAGAAACTTCAATCAACAAAATGTATAACTGTTAAGATTTTGCATGGGGGCGGGAGGGCAGAGACCCCCAGTTGTTAGAGGCTGGGCGAGTCTATTTGAACCAGCCTGTTAAGCCCTCTGTAACAGATGCTTCCTCCCTGGGAACCAATGACATCAGCAACAAACTTCTCTATTGTCCGGTCTATTCTGGGGGGGTATAAATATGTGTGCTCAAACACTGGGATTTTAGTCTTCGTGCCGAATGCTGAATGACGATGGGGTTTTTTGCTGATGCCTATCATCCGGTCCGGAAGCGCTGTGTATGTATACTGTACTTGGTGTCTGTATAATTCCTTTGCGTCTAATTGTGTCTGAATTGTGTAACTGACTGTACTTTTACTTGAATAATACTTTGTGCTTTGGAACCACATGTTCTAAGTCTGGAGTCTTTATTTACTGTATGACTGCGTATGCAAATTAGCGTCATCTTTAGAGGTTTATAGGTAGGATTTTAGAAGGTATAGGCAGGGGTATATAGAGGTTCTAATCCAGTATTGTTAGTTGGGGGCTCGTAGTAGTGAGGTCACTTACCTACTCACACGGCACATACGGCTATCGATATCTCAGCAATGGGTGGAGTGGCCACATGCAGGGTTTTCCTGTAACCGCTTTGTGCTGAAAGATCGCTATCCATTTTCGTGTGAGCAAAGGAAGCTGACTAGAATCCAGGGACAAGAAAGGAAAAAGTCTGTTTTCCTTTGTTGATAGAACCTAACGTTTAAAAGGGTGCCGCAGTATTGAGTACGTGGTTAAGTCACAGTTTTGCGCACAGTAAAAATGCACTTTTGCTTACGCAGCTAAAAAGCCATTATACGGTTGTGTGGTAGTCGCATTATTGTGTATGCGGCTGGTCGCACAATAGCGTATACGTACTTCCGGTTCTGCTGCCACATGTTTAAACAAAGCCGTTGAAGTTTACATTTTTCAATTGTTCTCAATATCTGGGTTAACGTTTGTTTTTCTGCGCAGGAAAAAAAAGTGTGTAACGGTGAATATTTGTTGAACAAAGTTAAGGGTATCGTATGATCCTTAAGGACTAGGTGCAAGGGTTAGTCTAGCTGCTCGGTAAGTAGCTTTACCATTCTATACACAGTAGCAGGTGTACATGTTGTCTTTGTTGTAGAGAGGTGCGTGGAAGTGGTCGACATATAAACTTCCATAGGTGTGGAAGTTGCCTTACTAAATCTTATCCGGGTGTGGAAGTTGCCTTTTTCAAATCTTATCCAGGTGTGTGGGCGCCGCCGACTTAAATCATCCACAGGTAAGTGAAAGTATCTTGATTCTTTCACCAGTTTAAATCTTTATTGAAAAGCGTAGGATTTTGTCTCAGAATGGGAGCCATGCAAACAGTAGAGATTTTAGACAATGATGTGCTGCTAATGGAGGCGCCGATCGGATCGGCCCGTCGTGTTATGCATACTAAATAAGGTACTTATGCAATAAGGTATTGTGATGTATGGTTTAAAATGACGATGAAGAGTGTTAGACCGTTTCCCAGAATTGGTAGTTTTGATAAGGATGTATTAGATAATGTGCGGGATCACATCAGTCTGATGCGCTCCCGAGAGAAAAAGGTAAAATATTGTGAATGTTTAAAATTGTGGCAGCATGAAGGGGATGCGTGGCTTAAAAATGTGCGACGCAAACTAGCGTTGCGAGCGCATTGCCAGAAAATGCATCCGCAACGCTGAATTGCAATACGGGCGAGTCGCAAAATGGCACGCACGTGTGGCAAGGTAGCGTTGTGTAGAGTATTGCCAGCAGTTCACGCTCACCTCCCCCACCTTATGTGGATGGAGGTGCAAGTACAGTTACCAAAAATACCCATAAAAATCTAACAAGCAATTTGTAACCCTCTTAAATAATCATAAAGAAAATGTTTATGATGTGGATGATGAGCCTATTGTAATGTCTGCCATTTCCCATGCTGTGCAAATGATAGATGCTGCATCACCACAATCACGAGTGGTGCCGCTATCTCCATCGGTAACAGCAAGGGAAGTGTTAACACACTCTGCACCCGTAGAGGAAGTTGTTAATACCATATGTAGCAGCAGCAGATTAAACCGCCAGCCAGGTAACCAGGTCAGAGGTAGCAACGCTACCGGTCTGCATCCCATTCGGATGATAACTGTTCCAAATGGAAATGCAGATGCTAACGGTGTAGTGCCCACGAGGGAAGTAGTAATGCATTATCCATGGACAAGAGCAGAACTAACTTCCATCATAAATGATTTCCCCCGATCCCAAAAAGGAACTAGCCAAATGTCAAAGATTTTTGCGAAATTTGGGTAGTTCTCATGAACCAACTAATAAAGATTGGCGTGTGGTGTTAAGGGCTTGTCTGCCACGCAATACCGACGTGACAAAATTTATCACGGATTGTGTATTGGATGGTGACGTTCCCTTAACAGACCAAGTAAACCAAGGTAACATTTCCCGCATTGTAACTCAATTGGGCATATATTTTCCAGTAGTAGTTAACTGGAACAAAATTTTCACAATCAAACAAAAGGAGAGTGAAACTGCAGAAGATTATTGCGACCGGGCTCTGCAGGCTATCACCCAGTACACTGGGATAGAAGATATTAAAGATAGCACTCACCACAGGGGAATGATAGTCACGGTACTCATGGACGGTCTGAAGGAGAAATTAAAAACTCGGGTTCATACCTCACAGCCTGGCTGGAGGGGACTCACAATAGATAACCTCATAGAGTCCGCCATAGAACATGATAAAAACATCTAAAAAAAAGGGAGATCCAGAGCGAAAAACTAATGGCTGTCAGTATCCAAGCTCTGGAGGGAATGACTGTAACATCACAGCCAACGGACACACTCGCACCTGCACACACACTTACACCTGCCCTCACTAACCCCACACAACACAGCTCTATTCCACTAACCCAATACAACCACAGGTCCCATACTCATATCCCCCACAATACCCTTACCCTCCCTATCCTTACCCATATCCACCATCTTTACCCTCTGCTCAAACCTCACAACAACACATGTTTTCACCTGATCCACGGACATGTTTTAATTGTAAACAAACAGGACACTTAAGTAGAAATTGTACAGTAAAACGAGTAGGAACCCCAAATCAGGGAAGACCTGGATATCCCCATAAGGGATATGCACAGAGACCAGCAAATGTTCAACAAGCACCAGCTCCAATTGTGGCCGTAAATGCTTTATTGGAGAATGGTAGCCAACGCTAGGGGTCAGGTCATACCTGTAGTCTACAGATAGTCAGGTTAACGGGAAGTACTAGGGAAGAACCGGTCATGATGGTTGATGTAGCTGGTACTGAATATCCTTTTCTTGTAGACACAGGGGCGACCAGTTCAGTGATGAAATCTCCCGTTAATTTACAGGTGACCAATGAGACAGTACCAACAATGGGTGTAACAGGTAAAGTGGAACATTATCCTTTAACAAAGTCCACAGAGGTTACTATTGGGCCGTTGCATACCAGACATTCTTTTCTTCTGGCTGCTGCGACCCCTACTAACCTGCTGGGAAGAGGCTTGTTATGTAAAATGGGATGTGTTATATATTGCACCCCTGATGGTGTATTTTTAGATATCCCAGAGAGAATGGTATACGAGGTGCGGGATATGTTAGACACTCCTCAAAGGATAATGTATCACTCTACAGTTTTAAATGAAAATCCATCACAGGTAGATGAAATGTTGTCCCAAATTCCCTTTGGACTAAGGATGGACAGGACACTGGATTAATGGCAAACGTAAGCCCTGTAATGGTAAACTTAAAAAGCGGTAGGCAAGCTCCAAAAATTCCCCAGTACCCACTAAAACAGCTATGTTCTGACTCGTTTATGTCATGTTTGAATGATACTAAACTTTTGTTACTTCATCTCTCGCATACAGGACACAAGGTGGCTAAGGACAAACTACAGCTGTGCCAATCCAGAGTAAAATATTTGGGACACTGCCTAACCCAGGGGTTACGACATCTTACAAATGATAGAATCCAAGCCATACAAAACATGACACTGCCGCAGAATCAAAAGCAAATTCGTACCTTTTTGGGAATGTGTGGATATTGCAGAATGTGGATCCCAGATTTTTCTATTTTGGCCTTGCCTTTACAGGAATTAGTCTCTTCCTCAAAGCCCGATCGTGTCATACACACAGAGGAATCAGAGCAGGCTTTCCTTAATCTTAAGGATAGCCTGACAAAAGCTCCTGCATTGGGAATACCTGATTATGAAAAACCTTTTGATTGGTATTGTACGGAAGCCAATGGTTGTGCTGCAGGTGTCCTTACACAAAAACATGGTGATGCCAGTAGGCCCGTAGCATACTACAGTGCCCAATTGGACACGGTAGCAAGATCACTCCCCACTTGTTTGAGAAGTGTAGCAGCTACCGCTCTATTGGTGAGTAAAAGTGAGGACGTAGTACTGGGCCATGATATGATTGTCTACACTCCCCATGCTATATATGCTCTATTGAACTCAGCTCAAACCAGACACGTCTCTTCAGCTAGGTTTACCAAATGGGAACTAGCCCTAATCGCACCCGCAAACATCACTGTTAAACGTTGCAGCACGCTGAATCCAGCAACGTATTTACCATATGTACAACATGATGTACAAAGGGTGGAGGGAGACAAGTTGCTGGCGGGAGGTGAGTTCAGCGGACATAATGATATGCACGATTGTATGACATATCTGAATCAGACCTTTACTGCTAGAACTGACATACATGACACACCTTTAGAGAATGTGGATGTGACTTTTTATACAGATGGGAGTTGTCATAGACAAACAGACACAGGTGAATTATGTACAGGTTATGTTGTTGTAAATGACACAGACATCATAGAAGCTAAACCTCTTGGTCCTCCTCACTCAGCCCAGGTGGCAGAGTTAGTAGCACTAACTAGAGCGTGTAAACTAGCAGCAGGCAAATCTGCTAACATTTACACTGACTCGAGGTATGCGTTCGGGGTGGTGCACGATTTTGGGTCTCTATGGCGTCTGAGAAATTTTCTGACAGCAGCAGGCACACCAGTTGTACACTCCCGACACATAAAACATCTTTTAGAGGCAATCCAATTTAATCCAGTAATTAAATGTAAAGGCCATACATGTGAGGATGACCCGGTGTCACTAGGCAACAACAGGGCCGATGAAGCTGCAAAATGGGCAGCAGGGTTGAAAATGTTCTCTAGAACTGAAAAAATTATGTCTTTCCAAACAATTGATATGCTGAAGTTAATTGAGATGCAAAATTTGTGTTCAATTCAGGAAAAATCCATTTTGAAGTCCAAGGGATGTGGGCAAGAGTCCTCCGGGCTCTGGAGGGATGGACAAGGTAAACCAGTAGCCCCCAAGGCATATTACCCCAGCCTGACTGAGGCAGCACACGGTCTGACTCATCTGGGAAAACAAGGTATGTGCAAGTTGGTGAGGGCATACTGGTGCGCACCAGGGTTTTCTTCACAAGCAGAAAAGATAGCAATGTCCTGTCTGACCTGCTTGAGGAAGAACATAGGGAAAGCGATCCCTACCGAACCGTCCCACATTCCACCGACTGATGGACCTTTGCAGGTGACACAAATTGATTTCATCCAATTACCACCCTGCAGGAACCTTAAGTATGTATTAGTATGCACTGATGTATTTTCTAACTGCGTTGAGGCTTACCCAGCGGCCACTAATACTGCTGCGTTTACTGCCAAGAAAATAGTTCAGGAATTTGTATGCAGGTACGGTATCCCTAAAATCAAAATATGTGTAAGCTGATGGGTATTAATAGCCGACTTCATACCCCCTACCGACCGCAAGCCAGTGCCAAGGTAGAGAGGATGAACGGGACTATTAAAAATAAGTTAAGTGAAATTATGGCAGAGATTGGACTGGGATGGCCAGAAGCGTTACCTTTGGTCCTACATAAAGACCACTCCTAGACCCCCTCTAAATCTGTCCCCATTTGAAATATTGTTCGGTAGACAACCTCATTTGATTATAAGTCCACAGGAAGACTTGAAGGGTAACAACGAGGTAACTGTAAAGTATCTTATATCAATGAGTACGCAGTTAAAGCAACAGCAGCAGAAACTGAAATTGTTGTCTAATGATATGCCTGAAACTAACTGTCATTATGTTGAACCAGGAGAATATGTTATGATCAGAAATTTCTTGCGTTCAGGTTGTTTGACTGATCGGTGGGAAGGTCCATACCAGGTGCTGTTGACGAGTACTACATCTTTGAAGGTGGCCGAGAGAGATAGCTGGGTCCATTCCACTCACTGCAAAAAGGTCAATCAACCGTTGGAGAAACAAGTCGGAGACAAGGCTAATAGCGTGGACCTGTCGATCACGAGCTTGTTCCGGGAGGATTGAGCAGGTTGTAGTGAGATACCTGAACTGAGAGAATTTTGCAGGACTTGCTGTGACAATGGATGGGCCTGCTGTATTCATTTTCATATTCTCTTTTAGAGTGTTCACCATCCTGGTCGGTTTGGGGATATCCAGTGTCTGTGATGGGGGACAGATTGAGGAAACGGGAGCTGATGGCAGTGCTGATGGAGTGGAGTCAGGAGGAATGCAATGCCAATCAGGGGAGTGTCTGACCAATCTTAGTACTGTTATTGTTAAGAGAGCTGTCATTCCGGATACTCTGGGAAGGTATGGAGGTTTATCGTCTGAAGATTCCTGTATTTGTGAGCTTTGTGGGTCCCTAGTTGATGAGAACTGTATCCAACGGTGCCAACCTAATTATAACCCGTACTGGGGTGGGTATCCTTTAGAGGATTATCATAGCATGGTAGGCAAAGTGTTAAATCAAACTGCTGGGTGTGTTCACACATGCCACAGGGACAGCATAACGTAGGGTTTGTGCCATTTCCTCTGAATACCACGGAAATTTTAGAATTACAAAAAGGGAAAACCTTGGATGGAAAATTCCTCTCATCCAAACCACCTCATTTCAAACTCTATCAATTCCAAGTAGATAGATCACTTTTGTGTTTAAACATAACAAACCCCAATAAACCCGGGAGTTGGGAAGTGACGGGGAATAATCAGACGATGACCTTCTCACAAAGAGCTGATAATGAGTCCATAAACCATGATCTGTTACATTCAATTAAATCTAGTGGGAAACATTTTAGGTATCGGTATACATTGAGTTCCACCAAAGAAATTATTGGTAAGGTGCCAGATGGTTATTGTGCTAAAATAATACAGCCAGAGACTTTCATGAACCAGATGGAAGACCGAGAAATAGGATTGTTTGCAAGAGAAATGTGCTTGACGATGATGCATACCATCCCTTATGTTGTCCCTGATAATGTATATTTTGTATGTGGAAGAAAAGCGTATAAATGGCTCTCCCCGAGTTCTGAAGGTTTGTGTTACCTGGGAAGAGTAGTCCCAGAAGTTATGTCCCTCACACATGTTGAAATGCTTGGTATACATAAAAACACACCATCACTATATCTTCACACGCAATATGTACACAGAGGCAAAAGAAACATGATACCTGGTGATGTGCATAAAGCCACTCAGTTAATTAGTGAGACAACTGGCTTTCAAGTTTTAGTGGCACTGGATCCCACCAGGATCGCTCGGGGAACACTAAATTTTAGATATATTCAGGAACTTGCTAAATTGATAGATAATATAACCGAGATGTATGATGACACATTCTGGTATACAGGGAGAGAATTGCAAGCGTACAAGAAAGAACTGGTGCAACACAGGCTAGTGTTGAATTATTTAACTGCTGTTACTGGAGGGTATTGCGTAACATTAGCCACCCAATTTGGAGTAAAATGTTGCACCTATGTCACCAATGATACCAGCGACCCTAAGGAAGTGATAGACCGGAAGATGGATCAAATCCTGCAGCTAAAATGGGAGTTTCGTAAGAACCATAATGCTTCAGTGGCTGAAGTAGGGGAAAAGATAGAAGGATGGGTGTCATGGCAGAACCCAGTGAAATGGTTCTCAGGTCTAGGGGAATGGGTCCAGGATGTGATCGCCAGCATAGGCAAATTCTTGATCCTTATACTAATTGTCATCATAATAATTGGCATATGCGTCCAGTGTGTTCCTATTGTGTTGAAGTGTGGAAAATGTAAAAATAGAGTAAAACAAAAGAATGAAATTATGATGGTGGCCAGTATGAATACCGAGGTAAATACTGCATTACAACCATGAGCTAGGAAATACCATCATTTAATGTATATTTAGACATGCATAGAATGTATTATTGAAATGTTATTTTTAAAGCATCTCAGATAATGTAAAGTCTGAATTCCCCTTCAATTTTATAAGACTGGTGCATTCCCACACCTTTCACATGATCTTCCAAGATCCGCGGTGTGCGTATAATAGTAGTTTTATGTCCCCACCCAGAGACACATTATTGATGGATTAAGAACCACCTTGTGCCATCCCATAATAACACTAAATAATATGTAAATGTAAGCCTAAGTTAAAATTCCAACAACAGATTGTGATAGCATGTTGTTTGCTATCAAAGAGTGGACTGTCAAAGCTGGATAATTGGCTGAGACAAGATCAGTTTAAAATTGAATCGCAGCGACGCCATCTTGCGACTCGCCGCAAGACGCCATTTTAGAAATGAGATCGCAAGACGCCATTTTGCGAATGGCCGCCTAAGCGCCATTTTAGATAAACTTACACTTTAGTACATGTGGCGATATTACTATTAGCAACATGCGATTGCATCTTTCACCATTTCTCATACACACATTAATACGCACAATTAGCGAATGCATAGGACTTTGTATGAAACCGGTTATATTAGCTTTATGCGCACGCATCTGCCCCAAGTTAACTAGCGTCCTTATATCAAACCCCGCATACTCACCCATTACATATTCACACATAAGGTTTAATAAGCTTTAAAGTATAAGATTTAAGTTGATTCAGTTAGTATAAATGCTGTGAAATAAAGATATTTGATAACTAATGTTTTATACATGCTAAGAAAGCCGTGTTTGGTATCGTACTGATGCGTACTCTTTCAACAGAACTCCGGTACTATCGGTGTGGAGATCGCATCATGCATTCTCAACTTATGGACCGCAGAGACTTCAAGCAACAAAATGTATAACTGTTAAGATTTTGCATGGGTGCGGGAGGGCAGAGACCCCCAGTTGTTAGAGGCTGGGTGAGTCTATTTGAACCAGCCTGTTAAACCCTCTGTTACAGATGCTTCCTCCCTGGGAACCAATGACATCAGCAACAAACGTCTCTATTGTCCGGTCTATTCTGGGGGGGTATAAATATGTGTGCTCAAACACTGGGATTTTAGTCTTCGTGCTGAATGACGACGGGGTTTCTTGCTGATGCCTATCATCCGGTCCGGAATGCTGCGTATGTATACTGTACTTGGGGTCTGTATAATTCCTTTGTGTCTAATTGTGTCTGAATCAATAGCGTGTAACTGACTGTACTTTTACTTGAATAATACTTTGTGCTGTGGAACCACACATTCTAAGTCTGGAGTCTCTATTTACTGTATGACTGCGTATGCAAATTTGCATCATCTTTAGAGGTTTATAGGTAGGATTTTAGAAGGTATAGGTAGGGGTATATAGAGGTTCTGATCCAGTATCGTTAGTCCCTTAGTCTTTGTTTTTTCAGTCTTCGGTACAGGGACAGAGGGAAATGAAGGGTCCGGGGTGACTGGGAGCACAGTATGGGACGGATCACTTCATATCTGTGGACGAGCTGACAACCCTGCCAGCTGGAAAATGTAAAACCTGGAACACAACATACAGACACATGACTGACAGCAGCCTGGTTGCAGCTGAGTCATTCCATAGTATAATGACTTTTACAGTTTATTAAAGCTGGGTACACATCGGACAACTCAGGGGCATAGCCAGAACTTTGTGGGCTCCATAGCAACATTTCAAAGGGCCCCAGGGCCAGACCTAGGCAAACTAAGCAAATACCTAGGGGATCCAAGCCTGCCCAGGGCCGGTGGAGGTTTGGGGCAGGCACAGCCAGGGCACCTGCTGCCGGCATGGCAGAGACTCTGGCGCTACTACTGCTGCTGTGCAGCTTCAATGATCAGCTGACAGCTCTGATCGAATCTGCCAGCAGCAAACAGTGAGTGGGCAGCAGCAGAACAACCAGCGGCAGTTTGTGGGGCAGGGCTCTTGGAGGCGACTAGTGGTTAGCACCCTGCCAGCCTGAGTCGGGCAAAGCAGGTCTGCCGCCCGCGGCTTGCTGTACCTCGAGTCGGGCGGCTCTGCAGCCTGTGCTCAAGTAAAGCGAGTCTGGAACTGGAAGAGGGTCGGGGATTTGTGGTGCTCACAGCTGGGAGAGGGGTGCTGGGTGAGTGCTGATACCATGCTGTGCAGGGAGAGGGAAGTGCTGTGCTGGGTGAGGGCCAGGGTATTGTACTGGGAGGGGTGATGGGTGAGTGGTGCTGTGCTGGGAGAGGGGTAATGGGTGCTGTGCTGGGTCAGGGGTGCTGTGATCTGTGATGTGCAGGGTGAGGGCTGCTGGGATCTGTGCTGGGTGATGTGATCTGTGCTAGGAGCACAGCACAATGGGGGAAGAGGCCACAGCACAGTGAGACCACACCCCTTCCATGAGACACCTCTCTCTGCAGCTTTTGTTCACTGTGAGGAGTGTGCTAATGCGCAGACTCCAATCTTCTTGTCCCACCAATAAGGCTTCATGCCAAATTCCAAGATGTCCACCAAGATCACTACTGAGCATGTGCAGCGGCCATATCTTCCTTAGTCTTTATTGTGTTATGCTGGGTACACATTAAACGACCCGGCAATCTTGCCGATGGTCTGGGTGATTACCCTTCGCCCCAGACCATGTTAGACTGCCGGTACACACTAGACCAGTGGTTCCCAAACTTTTTTGAACCACGGCACCCTAGAGTATCAGAATTGTTTTCACGGCACCCCTAAGCCAAAAGCCTGTTATTGAAACTGTACTGTAGTAAAGTGAAGTAAATTGTGCTTAAGTATCATCCTTAGGTTCAGTGAATTGGTGGTGGACAGGTTTGCGCTTCTGTTAGTCCACATAATTAATTTACATTGACCATAAATAATTTGATTTGGTGCTGGACAACGAAACTGAAGCACATGAATCAGGCCCTCAGTACGCAGAGCACAAGGGGAAGTAGAAAGCGACCAAGCTTGAGGAGCACTGTAAGCAGGAGCCCGCCAATGTGAAATTGGGTCATTGTGTGGCATTATGAGAATTGAGGCACTAAAATGTGGCATATTGTAAACGGTGGAACTATGTAGTATATGAACTGGGGACTTTTGTGGCATAATTTGAACAGAACACTGTGTGACATAATGTTAACTGGGACCTTACAATGTGGCATAATAAGAATTGTGCACTACAATGTAGCATAATGTGAACTGGGAGCACACAATGAGGCATAATGTGAGCTGGCAACACTACCTTGGGGTATCAAATGAATAACCACTGTGGAGTGAGGCGTCTCTCAAGAAGTATTGGGGGTTCCTTCAAAATGTTGCTATTGAGTCCAAAAGTTTTAGTAACACCCCTACTGCTAGCAGTGATGGCAGCCTCAGAGCCTTTACCTGTGGCCCTCAGATAATCCTGCATTCTTGTACAATTGCTATAATATAGTGTTCCCGCTAGGAAGTGGGGAGGGCAGGGTGCAGACCCGCGGACAGCTCAACCTTTGCGCACGTGCTCCGGAAAATGGGGCATGGCAGACCAGGGAGGGGGCATGTCCTTACGGAACTTACGGGCTTCCTACATGCTTTCCCATCACAGTGAATAGATGCCGTGCGCCATGCACATGGTGTCTACTCACCTGGTTTTAATAGGTCACCGAAAATGTTCCAACCCGCGAGTGGGGAAGGCTCAGGGCAGGCTGTTTTAGCACGCCATGCTAAAAGGGCAGGGCGCATTTTGCCCTATTAACATTGGGCAGGGTGAGGCGCCCCGCTAAAACAGCCTAGTAGGAACACGATCTATAAACCTTGTTTTAAATGCCTACTGATGTTTTTACATCGGTGTCTCTTTCTTTGATTGAATATATTGTTCAAAATTATTACGGATTAAGGTTAATGTGCAGTCCTTTTGAAGTTTAGAGAGATAACCATTCCGCCCCTATCACTGTGCTGTAGCGTGAACCTTTCTTTAAAGCATTCACCAACATCTCCCCCTCATATATCTTTGCTCTTGTCAAAAGATACTCTCCCTCACAACTTCTTAGATCTACCTTGCCTCCTCTGATATAAGGTTGTCCAGGAACATTATTACCATTACTAGTTAAACAATGGTTAACTCTTACACATGCACAGTCCATGGCCACCATTCACTATAGGAAATACCTTCATTGATATTTGCTATTAGTGGTCCACCCTATCAATGTCAAAAACCAGTCACCATTAAACCATTAGTAGTTGTTAACCATTAATGGCTGATGGCCACCTCTTACCCACAAATTGTGGAACCCGAAGTGCCATACCAAGATATTTATGCACCCTGGGCAGGCTTGTTTGATTGGCTCCCTCATCTTAGCCCGTAAATACAGCAGATATGTGCACCTTCAGTTAAACCCCACCTGTTTTTAAAATGTTTTCTCAGAATGCCATACCCAGAACTCGAACTCCCAACCTCATGCACTACAGTTTGACAGCTAAAACATGGAGCTATTTGTTCCTGCATAGGAAGATTTGTAATTCTAACCATATGTAAACTAGTAGTAATTGTCAGTTTAAAACATTGCAGCTAAGCATATTTATGTATGGGTGGCTGACCATTACATTTGGCTTCCTATACTTAGAATGACAAAGATTCTTAAGCAGGAACAAATAGTTCCAAATGTTAGGTGTCTTATGTCCTGGGTATGTCATGTTGGGAAACATTTGTTTTAAATAGGTCGTTTATTGTTGAAACACCTTGGTTTGAGTTTTAAGTAATTAGTTTACTTCAAACTAGAAACATTGGTTAATATCAGAAACCATCTGTGTTTCCGAACCATTGTATAGGGCTAAACAATGTTTTTTGACCAATTTTAAAAATTGCATATACACTTCTAAATATATGGAAATATAGCCATTATTCTTTTGAAATAATGATCATAGAGGGAGAGATGGTTTGTCAGAGTCAGCAATGAGGCTACAAAGGTTTGCTTTGGAGTCCCATGGTGGCGTATTGTGATGGGGCAGATTTTAAGCCAGAAGTGACTGCAAAGATCAAAAGCTTCCAATTAATGTGTGAAATCACAGCACCATAGATGTGCATGCAACCTATTAGGGCAAAAGAAGCTAACTTCTTCTATGTCACTCTTGATGGATGGAAGTGAGATGGTATTGGTGGATGGAGATGGTGTCAGTGGAGGACAAAAATATGAGATATGGTAAGAACTTACCCTTGTTATCTCTATTTCTACGAAGTCCATAGGGTTCCACAGGATACCTTGGGGTATAGGTGTGACGTCAGTCGCAGGGCACCAAAGAGTTAAGCTTTCAGCCTCCCAGGATGCACTAGGTCCCCCTCCTATACCCCGCCCCCGGGCCAAGGCACCTCAGTTAGTTACCAAGCCATAGGCCGGAGGAGGAGAAGGAAGAGAGAGAACAAAGATCTGGACACATACAAGAATCACATTCTCACCAGAGGGAGACGGAAAACCGGTGACCAGAGCAAAGCCCATCTGCAGCACAGGTGCGACAGGGCGGGAGTCCTGTGGAACCCTATGGACTTCGTAGAAATAGAGATAACAAGGGTAAGTTCTTACCATATCTCATATTTTCTACTTCAGGGTCCATAGGGTATCCACAGGATACCTTGGGGATGTCCCAAAGCAGTATCCTTTAAGGGTGGGGACGCTCCTGTGCAGAAAGGAGAATCCGCCACCCGAAGGAAGCATCCTGAGAGGCGAAGGTGTCAAACCTGTAATACCTCACGAAGGTATGGACAGAAGACCACGTAGCAGCCTTGCAGATCTGAACTGCCGAGGCACCACGTCGAGCTGCCCACGAAGGACCCACAGACCTAGTGGAATGAGCCTTCAGAGAAGGAGGGACCGGTAGGCCTTCATGAAGATAAGCTTCAGAAATAGCCATACGGATCCAGGCTGCCAAAGTTTGCTTTGAAGCAGGCCAACCCTTTTTACGGAAGCCAAAGAGGACAAACAAAGCGTCCGACTTCCTAAACGAAGAAGTGCGGTCAACATAAGTCCTTAAGGCCCGCACAACATCCAAAGAGGCCTCACCCACGGAAAGACCCGGTGAGTTAAAGGCCGGAACAACTATTTCCTCGTTAATATGAAACTGGGAAACAACTTTGGGAAGAAACTCGGGCCGAGTGCGGAGCACTGCCCTGTTCCCATAAAAAACCAAGAAAGGGGGTCTACAAGAAAGAGCCCCTAACTCAGAAACACGTCTGGCCGAAGCAATGGCCAGAAGGAAAACAGTCTTAGCTGTTAGCCATTTAAGATCCACTGAGCCCAGTGGTTCAAACGGCGGTCCTTGGAGAGCCCTCAGGACCACAGCCAAATCCCAAGGCGCCACAGGTGGAACAAAGGGCGGCTGAATGCGGAGAACACCCTGCATAAAGGTGCGCACATCCGGGATTGTAGCAATCCTACGGTGAAACCAGACAGATAGGGCCGAAACCTGTACCTTCAAAGAAGCAAGGCGAAGCCCATGATCTAGTCCCGCTTGCAGGAAGGCGAGAATCCGAGACAGACGAAACTCCCGCGGTGCATAACCTCTCGGTCGACACCACTGGAAGAACGTATGCCACACGCGATGGTATATCCTCGCGGAAGACGGTTTCCGAGCTCGCAACATGGTACGCACCACAGAGCTGGAAAACCCCCGGGACCTCAGCATGGCCGTCTCAACAGCCACGCCGTCAAAGACAGCCGAGTCAGGTCCGGGTGAAGGCAAGGACCCTGAGACAGAAGGTCCGGTCGTAGCGGCAACCGCAGAGGAATGTCCACGGACAGACCCTGAAGGTCTGAGAACCAGTGCCGTCTGGGCCACGCGGGAGCTATCAACAGGAGCGTCCCTCCTTCCTGTTTGAATTTCCGGATTACCCGTGGAAGAAGGGAGACCGGAGGGAACAGGTATGCGAACCGGAACGTCCACCGGACGGACAGAGCATCCACCAGAGACGCCCCTTCGTCTCTTGTGCGAGACCCGTACACCGGCAACTTGTTGTTGTGCCGGGACGCCATGAGGTCGATTTCTGGAAGACCCCACCTGTCCACCAGTAGTTGAAAAACGTCCGGGTGCAGGGACCATTCCCCCGGATGAACGTCCTGGCGACTTAGAAAGTCCGCCTCCCAATTGAGCACTCCCGGGATGAAGACCGCTGATATGGCCGGAAGATTGCGCTCCGCCCAAACCAGGATCCGAGAGACCTCTACGAGAGCCGCCCGACTGCGAGTTCCTCCTTGCCTGTTTATGTAGGCCACGGTGGTAGCGTTGTCCGACTGGACCTGCACCGGGCGACCCTGGAGAAACCGCTGTGCCTGCTGGAGAGCATTGAAGACCGCACGGAGTTCCAAGATATTTATTGGAAGCTCCGCTTCTGTCGGCGTCCACCTGCCCTGGAACAAGTGTGGACCCGAAACTGCTCCCCAGCCCCGAAGACTGGCGTCCGTTGTCAACAGGACCCAATTTGGAACCCAGAACGGACGTCCCTTGTTGAGGTGGGTCGTCTGTAACCACCACGTAAGGGACAGGCGAACCTCCTGGGTGAGCACAATCGTCTGGGACTTCAGAGACTGAGGCAGCCCGTTCCACTTGGACAGGATCAGGTGCTGCAGAGGTCTGGAGTGAAACTGGGCGTATTCCACCATGTCGAACACCGACACCATGGAGCCCAGTAACCTCATCGCCGAGTGTAAGGACACCCGGCGGCTGTGCAGACAACTGCGCACCCTTGACTGTAAAGCAGAGATCTTGTCCTCCGTCACGAAGATCCTTTGCTGTCCCGAGTTGAATAAGGCTCCAAGATGCAGAATCCTCCGAGACGGGATTAGAGTGGACTTCTGCCAGTTGATTAGCCAGCCGTGCCGTTGCAGCAGTGCAATGGTCAGGTCCAAGTGGCGTAACAGGAGCTCTGGAGATCCTGCCACCAATAACAGGTCGTCCAAATACGGCAACATGCGGACTCCCTGCAGCCGCAGAGAAGCCGCCATGACCGCCATCACCTTGGTGAAAACACGTGGTGCTGTTGCCAGGCCAAAAGGTAACGCCCGAAACTGGAAGTGGTCGCTGCTGATTGCGAACCTGAGGAACTGTTGATGGCGCCAAAGAATAGGGACATGCAGGTAAGCGTCCTGTATGTCCAATGACACCAAGTAGTCCCCAGGTTCCAGCGCCAGAATGATGGACCGTAGGGTCTCCATCCGAAACTTCGGGACCCGCAAAGACTTGTTGAGTGCTTTGAGGTTGAGAATCGGACGATATGACCCATTGGGTTTCTGTACCAAAAATAGATTTGAATAGAAACCCTGGCCCCTCTGGGAGAATGGAACCGCCACTATAACTCCAGCCTGGAGCATAGTGTGCAATACCTTCCGCAGCTCCGTAGCCTTGTTCCGGTCTGATGGGAGACCCGTGGTGAAGAAGCGAGCCGGGGGTCTGTGCCGGAAGGAGAGGGCGTATCCGTGAGAAACCACCTCCAGAACCCAAGTGTCTGTCGTAGTGGTCGACCAACACTGGGCGAACTGTAGCAGGCGGCCTCCCACCCTGGGATCCCCCAAAGGGAGGCCCGGACCGTCAGGCCGCAGGCTTGTCATCTGGCTTGGGGGCCGGACGTCTGGTACTCCATGCCTGCTTCCGGGGCTTGACCGATTTCTTAGGGCCAGCCTGTCGAGGAAACGACTGTGGTTTGGGCCTGCCCTGGGCCCTAGATGACCGAAAGGACGATGGTCCCGAACCAGAAGGAGCAGCGGCCGACGGGAGACAGGCAGATTTGGCTGCCGCCAGCGTGGCCACAATCTTATCCAGATCCGGACCGAAGAGAACTTCTCCGGTAAACGGCAACGCTTCCAGACCTTTCTTGGAATCTGCGTCCGCCTTCCAGGATCGTAGCCACAAGGTGCGACGAGCAGCTACCGCTGCTGAAGAAATTCTAGACACCAGAGTACTAATGTCTAGAGCCGCCTCGTTGATGTAGGTGGCCGAATCACGGAGATTGCCAATCAACTCCGCCTGATCGGCCGGACAGTCGGATTCAAAAGAAGCCTCTAATGAATCCGCCCAGCGCTCCATCGCTCTGGCAACCCAGCAAATGGCCATAGCCGGCCGTGCTGCCCCCCCTGCAAGGGAATAAGCGGACTTCAGGCAGATTTCTACCTTGCGGTCCGTAGCATCCTTAAGGGAGGACATGGATGGCATCGGCAATGTGGCACTACGGACAAGACGGGTCACGTGAGAATCCACCTGTGGAGGGGATTCCCACTTCGCAAAATAATTATCCGCGAACGGATAAGCCACCGCCAGGCGTCTCTGCGGCTGGTATCTTTTGCCAGGTTGTTTCCACGCCTCCTCTAAATGGTCCACCAACTGACCCGAAAGAGGAAAGACTGTGGCATCGCCCTTCACATCTTTGAAAAAGGCATACTTAGATTTAGCCGCTGGGGGAACTTCGTCCTCAATCACCAAGGCTGTGCGGACCGCCTGAATAAGTCCAGGAATATATACTTTGGACTTAGCATCAGCGTCCTTAGTATGGAGAGGTTCCTGATCGTAAGGATCTAGAATCTCCCCATCATCAGACGTCCCTTCGTCATCCTCATAAGGAGCGGACAGAGACGCCACCGGCCTTTTATGAAACCGCATCACAGACTCCCCTTGCAACACATCCGACAAGTGCTGTACAGAACTCGTCAGGGAGTTAACCCACGCTGGCTCCTGAGAACCCGGGAGCGGGGAAATAGGGAGACTGTGGGGTACCACCAATTGTCGTGGGAACCCCTGCATGGGTGACGACACCACAGACTGCTGGGACAAACCCATCGGAGTAAACGCGGGCTGCGGAGCTAACTGGCCCACTAAAGCTGTTAACGCCT
Organism: Taudactylus pleione; assembly: GCA_031769625.1. Classification (NCBI taxonomy): domain Eukaryota; kingdom Metazoa; phylum Chordata; class Amphibia; order Anura; family Myobatrachidae; genus Taudactylus; species Taudactylus pleione. The sequence continues at coordinate 4,082,908 of JAUIMM010000334.1, forward strand.
GAGCGAAACAAGCCCAGGGCGGCTCCTGTACCGGTGCTGTAACCGTAATAGGCCGCGCCATGGACAAACACTGCCGGCAAAGGCCCTCCGCGCTACCCTCCCCCTCCGCTAACGGTACTTTGCACGTGGTACACTGTAGCCGGAGGGGAAAATCACTTTCAGACATGATGGCACCACGTATGTGACCTCTCTCACCAATTAAGTATTAAATAGGCGAGAGACCACCCTGCAGCACCGCACCGCAAGGGCTTTAGCAGAAAGAACAGGGACAGTAATAAAGCTGACAGTTTAGATGAAGAAAAGATTACAGGCAGCAGCGCTAGCACAGTCACATACAATGCAGAGAAATAACAATTCCTGCACTAACAGCGCTGATCACTCAACTACACAGACACAGGGCCTGGTAGGACACAGCGCTGCATACACAGACCTGACCACAGCGGAGGAGAGGTATGCGGGGGGACCCAGACCACGATGCTTCCGTCCAGCGCTTCCAGCAGCGTTCACCATGCGTTCTGGAGAAGATGGCCGCCGAGGAGCAGAGAGGAGGCTGGCCTGGGGGAGGAGCGCTGCCACAGGACCAGTCGGCAGCATGCAGAGAGGGCTGTGTGCAGCGGGGGAGGCGCCGGCTGTGAGACAGGGAAGGCGCGCTCCCCTGGCATGCATTTAACCCCTGGGACGCCGCAGCGCTACCGCTCTGCTGCGGTCCGCTGTCCCAGGGGGTAGTGGAAGCGCAGGTTGGTCGCCTGGCTCCACGCTGCAGCCAGTCCCCAGGGAGCCCCCTGCCTGGGGACTTAGGACCATGTGATCAGCGGGGACCCACCGCGGGACCCCGCTGCTTACCTCTGTCCCCCTTGAATCCGGCCATGGTCCGGAGCATCTGGGGTCACCGCTAGCTGTGACCCCAGACGCCCACCAGCATCCCCGGATCAGTACCGGCGTTCTGGTACCGGCGGGGTGTAGGGAAGACAGCATGGACGTCAGGACTGACTGTCCATGCTGTACATCCAGTTGTGCAGCCACAGCTGCATGAAGAATAAGCTTCAGGGGCTCTTCTAGCCCCCACTCCAACAGGTGCACCCGACTCCGGCCGGGCACCAAACTAAACTGGGGTGCCTTGGCCCGGGGTATAGGAGGGGGACCTAGTGCATCCTGGGAGGCTGAAAGCTTAACTCTTTGGTGCCCTGCGACTGACGTCACACCTATACCCCAAGGTATCCTGTGGATACCCTATGGACCCTGAAGTAGAAAGATGGTATTGGTCGATGGAGATGGTATTGGTGGAGGAAGGTAGATGGTGTTGGTGAAGTAATGGAGATGATGTCGGTGGAAGGACAAGAGGTGGTGGAGGCTGAGAGATCATGGTGGAGAAAAGGAGATGTGTTTGTGGATGGTGTTGGTAGGGAAATGGTGGTGGAGGAAGAGAGATGGTGGAGTAAGGGAGATGGTGTTGGAAGTGAGATGGTTTGGTGAAGGGAGTGTCGGTGGAGGTTGAAAGATGGTGGTGGAGGGAAATGTGTTGGTAGATTGAGATGGTGGAGGAAAAGAGATGGTGGTGGAGGAAGTGAGATGGCAGTGGAAAAAGTGTTGGTGGAGGAAGGAAGATTGTGTTGGAAGTGGAAGGAAGCTGGTATTGTTGGAGGAAGGGAGATGGTGTCATTGGGGGAAGGGAGATGGTGCTGGTAGAGGAAGAAAGATGTGTTGGTGGATGGAGATAGTGGTGGAGGAAGAAAGATGCATTGGTGGAAAAAGGGAGATGGTGCAGGTTGGAGGAAGGGAGATTGTGTCGATGGAGTAAAGGAGATGCTGTTGGTTTATGGAGATGGTGGTGGTAGTCAGGGTGTCAGTGGATAATGGGAGATGGTGGTGGAGGAAGGAACATGGTAGCAGAGGGAGATGATGGTGAGGAAGGGTTATGGTAGTAGAGGAAGATGGTGTTGGTGGAGGAAAGGAGAGTGTGTTGGTGGACGGAGATGATTTTGGTTGAGAAATGGTATAAATGGAGGGAGGCATACGGTGTTGGTGGAGGAAAGGAGATGGTGTCAGTGGATGTAAGGGAGATTGTGTCGGTAAAGGAAGGAAGAGAATGACTGAGATGGTGTCAGTGGAGGAAGAGCGATGGTGTTGGTGGAGGAGGGGAGAGAGTGTTGGTTGAAGAAGGGAGAAAGTGTCGGTGGAGGACAGGAGATGGGGTTGGTAGAGAAAGAGAGGTGCAGATGGAGGAAGGCAGATGGTGCTGGTGGAGGAAAGGATATTGTGATGGTCTATGGAGGAACGGAGATTGTGTTGGTGGAGAAAGGGACTTGGGAATAGAGGGCCTGATTCAGAGAAGGACGCTCTGAATCAGGGCGTTTTTTTTTTTTTTAGTTCGGCCTCCTGGCCGCTCGCATAGCTGTGGGTGACCACCCACAGCTATTGCGAGCGGCCAAGTTGATGGTCGCGATGGTCAAGACCATCGAGCTTGCGACGAGACCCTTGTGGTAGGGTCTCGTGGCCGCAAGCCCCAGAGAGCTTCTGGCTCTAATAGACCCAGAAGCTCTCCCACTGACATCACTGGTGAGGGGCCGCCCCCAAACGGCAGGCGTTCCTTCGGGAACACCTCCGTTTGGCCAGCCACCCCCCCTGCCCGCCTACCAAACGGGGCAAGCTGTCAATCACCATCAAAAGCTCGCCCCCTTAGGTGCGAGACCCGGGTCTCGCGCATGCGCACGACGGAGCCGGCTCCATCGTGCGCATGCCCAGTGGGCAAACATCGACCCGGTTGCGGGCGCTCAGTGCTTGTGACCGGGTCTGAATCAGGCCCAGAGAGAGAGATCTCTCTCAACTGATAATTTTGGTGAAACCATGCTGCACTGCAGGTGGGGCACATTTTAAATATGCAGAGATTTAGATTTGGGAGGAATGTTTCCAAACTGACATCTAAATTGTAGAGTAATAATAAAGCTGTGCAGTATTTGTGGGCTACATGCAAAAGCAGCCAGTATTTACCCCACATGTAAAAAAATTTATGTATTTACACCCCTTGCATTGCAATATGGTTTGTTCAGGTTCACAGTTGAGAGAGATAGCTCACTCTGGGCCTGATTCAGAGCCGCTCGTAAGCGGCCACTCGTTCGCTCCGAGCGATGTTCGCACATCTGCGCATGGGTTGTAATGCGCATGCGCCAACCAGTAAGTGCGGTCGGAAATCGTGTGCTTGCAAAATAGCGAATGCCTGCTAATTTGAGTGACAGAATGAGGCGTTTGTGGGTGGTAACAGGGGAAGGTGCTTGAAAACGGGGAGTGGAGATCCGAACGCAGGCGTGCCAAATGGTCAAAACGGGCGTTTTAAGGGTGTGCATAATTAACAAAGCAGCGTCATCGACCACGTCAGTTGGTTGTCTTTTAGCGTGAACTGCTCGCATGATTGCGGTAGGAAAATGCTACCACAAGCACTGCGAGCAGTTCATACGCCTTTTGATTTACTCAATTAATCTAATAAATAGCGGAGATGACGTATGATGCCAGCGGCCAAGGGACGTCTTTACAAAATAGCGAGCGCATGTTTCGGGCGCTCGCTCAGACATAGAGGCGTCAACAGACCGCAAAGAGCGAGCGCTCAATTTAAATAGCCAGCCCCTTTTTCTGAACGAGTGTCCGCAAATAGCTTCCGGCTCTGAATCAGGCCCTTGGTGCGGGTGGAGAAAGAAAAATTGTGTCCGTGGAGGAAGGGAGATGGTGTCGGGGGAGAAGGGGAGATAGTGTCAGTGGATAAGAGGTATTTTTCAGAAAAGGAAGGGAGATGGTATTGGTGGAGGTATGGTGGGTGTCAGTGGACAATGGAAGATGATGGTGGAGGTAGCGAGATGGTGTTGGATTATGGAGATAGTATTAATAGGGAGATGGTGGTGGATTAAGGGATATAGTGGTAGAGGAGATGGTGTAGGAAGGGAGAGTGTGTTGGTGAATGGAGATGGTGTGGATGGAAGAAGAGAGATGATGAGGATGGAGGAAGGCCGATGGTGTTGGTGGAGGAAAGACGATTGTGTTGGTGGATGGATATGATGTTTAGTGTTCATTCTAGCAGCCTGCACCTCTCACAATCTGTGCAGTTCCTCTTTGCCTGGGGTGTCACTCTCTGCTCTGGTGCTTCTAATACACTCAGCTAATGCAACAAACTGCTAAGATATAGATCAGTGTGCTAGAAGCACCAGAGAAGAGGGACACCCCAGAGAGGAAAGAGAACTGCATGGGGTGTAACAGGTGCAGGGTGCTACAATTAAGACTAGTGTTAATGCCGGAATGGAGATGGTGTCGGTGGAGGAAGAGAAAGGTGTTGGGGGATGGAGATAGTGGTGGAGGAAGGGAGCTGGTGTCGTGGAAATGTCGGAGATGGTGTTGTGGAGAATGAGAGATGTGTTGGGGATGGTGTTGGTAGGGAAATTGTGTTTGTTGTATATGACAATAGGAGTAAATATGGGTAGAACGGGCAAAGGTAAAAAGTAAGCCAGTGAAAGAAGAACCAATGGAGACGAAGGAAGGTCCTGCAGGAAGAAGTGATCAGTTCCCCACAGATAGAGCCGCAGGATACAGAGACGTGCAGTGAGTAATACACAGCATGTAGGGGAACGACGAGAGAGGAGGCCGGTGACCGCTGCTGCAGCAAACACCAGTCCCAGCAGGGCAGCCGGGTCCGGCTTCTCTTTTCCCCGCTGTTGCTGCTGCTGACTGTGACGCCGGTAGGCGGCGGCTCTCCGGCCGGACACCCTCCTGGAAAGCCGGGACCAGGTTGGTCTCGTGACGTCACATCCGGAGTGGCCATTTTTCTGCCAGGGCTAACGGATTGTGCGGGTCGGTGCCCGGGGAGCTGCCCGTGACCCGCAGCCATGTCCGACTTCGACAGCAACCCGTTCGCGGATCCGGACCTGAACAACCCGTTCAAGGTGAGCTGGGTGCGAGGGTCTTGTACATGCATGTTGTATGTGCTATCTCCACGTATATATGTGTGTGCAGTGCTCCTGAGTATGTAGCTGGTCTTGTGTCATGATGGGTACCTGTACATGGCAGGAACACTGTGTGTTTACTATGCATATCCGTGTGTGTGTGTGTGTGTGTGTATATATATATATATATATATATATATATATAATTAGTTGTGCTGATGCATGTCAGTATCTGTGTACATAGATTGCAACACGTATACATGTCATACTGCAGAGCCCTCCATCTATTCCTTCCCTGCAGGCTGTATGTACTGACCTGTCATTCAGAGGTTTCCCTATTAGATCAATAGAGTGAGGCTGCTGGCAGGTTACAATATTGTCTAAGTAAATATTACTATATTGGGATTGCTGTCCCGTGTGTGCTGCTCTGTGCTATACAGTACACATATGAAAGTATTGTTTGCACTGCTGAACGGTATTTGACAGGTATAAAGTTAAACTAAATACTGTGATTACTGTTGACTTATTTGTTACCTTAGGTATGTTTCCACCTCGGTACTCAGGATGTACAGTAGGATGTCCTGAAAGCTTTGCCTCCTCCTCTCACAATCTTTTTTTACTTGTCTGTATACTCTTGCCATACACATTTTAATACAAATTTTATATTTAAGAACTGTTTTACATAATTTGCAGTGATATGTAAGTAATACAATAGCCAGGTGGATTGGCACTCCCACTATTCACAGCAATGTGGCCGATGTCCTCACAATCCTTCAGGATACATAGTAATGGTGCAGCACTCACAGCTTCAAATATTTCCACATATACCTACTGTAGTTTCCAACGCTCCTTACTTTGTTCCTGCTAGGCTGTTTCAGCTGCCTGATCTTTAAAGGCTAAAATGTGCCCTGCAACTTGGAGGTGCCTCGCTGATCACAGCCTAAAGCAGGCGGACTGGTGGCGCATCGCCTCCTGCTATGTTGCTGTACATCTCCCTCACACCCCCTGCCTGCATCTATTGACAGTGCGGGGAGAGCTTGGAGGCAGCCCAGCATCTCCAGGGAGAGCTTGGGGTCAGCCCATCATGCCCCCTATGTAAAGAGGTGTGCTGAGACCATGCCCTATTTTCCATGTGCCTGCCCTCTTGATCAGTGCCCTGCCCGATCAAGAAGCTACAATGAACACTATGGGCCCTATTTATCAATATTATTTTTACACCCTTTTCACATTATTTTAGTATTACATACATTTATTACATACATTTATTAAAGGGCAATTGGAGTAGTTTTTATGAAAAACTGCTCTATGTCCTTTAATTCGCATATAAGTATGCAGATTGCATTTCCCATACTTGTAATGGGAAATGTGATCTGCCTGAGATTTACTAAAAATATATTGTTCAAAAATACAGGGGGAAGCCCTATGATAACGCCACCTGGAAATGGCGTTATCCAGGGTTTCCCCTAGTTCCCCGACTCCTGCTCTGCTCTCCAGCCACCTGTGATCAGCTTTATGGTCTACATAGACCACAAGCTGATCATTGGAAAAATTAATAGTTAAAAAAAAATACTTACCTGCATCCAGGGATCGGTGCTCCCGTGATGTCCTCTGGGGCTCCGGTCAGCTGGTTTCCCGGCTCCTGCACTGTGACCCTGGTCAGCTGTTGCATAGAACAGCTGACCGGGGTCACCGTGCAGGAGCCGGGAAACCAGCTGACCGGAGCCCCAGATGGAGGACTTCACCAGAGCACCGATCACCGAGGTAAGTGAAAGCTAAGCGGTTTGTTTGCTGTTGCATGTACAGATACCTTCTCACTGTTTTTTTTGTGAAAAATATAGTGAGAAGATTGTGAAGGGGATATGCAGGGACAGAGCTTTATCGCAGTCTCGGTCCCTGCAAGGGATTTTTGATAAATCTTATGGCCCGTACACACGGGACGATCAGGTATCGTCTGATCGTCCTACATGTGCTGGATGTTCGATATCGAACATCCAGCAAGATTTACCAACCCCCAAACGACGTAACGACTCGCGATCGGGTAAACGGGCTAACCTGGTCGCTATCGACCAGCTTTGCTTGCATGCACAGGCGATGGTTGATATCGATGCCCGCGCATCAACCATCGTTTGGTCGTTGGAGGGGGTTAAAAAAAAGTTACAGTGTGATATTTCTGCCTAAATTCGCATTGCATACACACGGTCAGAAAAAAAGGATGATATAAACTATAATGTTTATATCATCCTTTTTTTCTGACCGTGTGTATGCACCATTAGTGATATTTCCAAAATTCGCAATGCGAATTTAGGCAGAAATATCACACTGCAACTGCATTTTAAATGTGAATTGTAGTAAATAGGGCCCTATATATAGCAAAAGTTTACTTAAGTTAAATTACGAGTTTATGAAAGTTAGGTTAGTGTACCTCATGTTCTAAACTTTTTCCCCTTAACTAATATATAGTAATATTTTATGGATATCAGCTTTCATAGTGCCACATAAACAAGTCAGTGGACTGCGGTTTATCACTGGTTATATTGCTGTACAGTAGAGCTTAGAAGTGTATATAGTGCTAAACAGTAGCAGGTATCACATCCTTCATCTTCCACCAGGGAGACATTTATGAAAACTATTTTAAACCAAAAGCTGCATACACACACAACGATTGAGTTAATGAACGATTTTAGTAAACTATTTTCTACCTTGAAAAAATTAACTAAAATCGTTTACTAAAGTTGTTCATTTACTATGTTCATATAAATGTAATGAACGATTTTTATGAACTACAAACGATTTTTGCATATTAACTTAATGAAAATCGTTGAGTTGACAAGTCTGACTGAACTACAAACGTGAACGCGCATGAACAATAATCGTTCATCTTTTGACTCGGAAAGTGAACGATTTTTTCAAAAGATTATCGTTAAATGATATAGTTTAACGATAATCGTTCAAAAAATCGTTGTGTGTGTATGCACCTAAAGTGTTAAGAGCATAGGTGCTGGTCTGAGCAGCCAATCAGAGCTTTGCTTTAACATCTTAACCCATATCTGGTTGCTACGGCCGACGCCAACTTTCCTAGAAGGTTATCTGTACAAAAGTTTTTATATACGTCGTCCAGAATCTTTCAATGTTGTTCTAAAAATGTTTGTCACAAAAATATGATTGTTGTCAGTTGTAGCTAGAATTTATCATCTGCAGTATCCTCTATCCATGTATGTTTTATGCGACAGGGTCAGATTCTGCAGTGAAGTAAAACGTTTTCTTGTCATATAGTACATATGTGCTGAAAAGTTCACCAAAGTCTTTGGCACATATTAATATTTTACTTAGTCTACATGAGCACTTCACTGTTGTTAAATCATTTGTCGGCGCATGTCCCTCGCTGACGATATCGCCCCGACGGGCGATGCCGCTAACACACGGGAGCACGCATCGTCAGCGCAATAGCGGATACACACTGCATGATGTGGACGGTATGTGGATCGGACGACTTATTGTCTACAGTCACTATTATGTACTTGTGATATATACGTTTTTTTCTATATATTAGTTGATGATTGTATTGACCTATAGATCCCCCATGACTCATCGCATTATATCTGCTGTTCTCTTAAATGAAGGGAGACTGTCACAGCTGTATTGTCTATAGTGTGGTTGTTCTGTCTCTGGTTACATGCAGGCCTACAATTACACATTATTAATGATGCTGTCTAATACAGAACCGTGCCACAGAAATGCAGCCAGTTATACGCTGTAATGTTGTTGTTTTTTTGTGGGTTTTGCTTACATAAACCATGTTACACTGCATGGTACAGTGTAAGTCAAACAAAACTAATTCATAGACCCAAAGAGCTTACAGTCTAAAGCTGGGTACACACTGGAGCGACCGATAATTGTTCCGACTATTTCCCATGAGCGGGGATTGAGTGTACACACTAATAAGACAGAACGATATATCGTTATATCGACAGCGCTCCAGTGTGTACTTAGCTTAAGATCTTGCGTTTAGTTTTTGCTATATATTTATCTGCTTGCTGCTACTACTACTAGAGCTACAGGAGGTTGTTTAGTGGTGCTAGTTAATAAAAAGGATGTTTCTTTAATATTAATGAAACCCATGTGAACCTGACTTAACCTGGTAATAAAAATATATCCTATTCTCATCATTGTTTATTTATAAGGTGTTGCAGAACTCTGCAATGCGAGATAGTCTGTATAACAAATCGGGACATAGTAATTCTGCATAGGGAGTCGCCTTACTTTGTGTATTTGCATTTATTAAAATGTGTACTTTGATTACCATTTAGGGCCATATTCAATTTGGAGCAAAAAGCCGTTGTCGCTGAAACTTTTTCGCCGACGATGTCATTTTCGCCGTTTTCACTGAAAACGCAATGTAATAGGCGAAAAAGTTGATTACCTGTGATTACCCGGAAAAAAGTGCAGAATTGCGGTTTTGGGGTGAGGAAACCACTCTGCACCCCTTGTACACCCCCCTTGACGCTAATTGCGTAAAAAAAACTCTTAAAAAAACACAAAGGACACCCGAAAAATAGCACTTTGAAAATGTGGGCGATAAAGTTCAAAGTGGGGGCACAAATTCAAAAACTAGTGAAATAGCCTTTGGGGGCGTCTGCAAGTATGGGGGAGGTGTTTTGTTGATTGCAGGTGTTTGCTGAAGGTGCGTTTTATGCGCTTTTTAATGCTTGACTTTAGCGTTTTTTAAATATGCTAGCATCCATGTTCATGTACCCCAAATTTGATGGGACTAATTATTTTTCCAAATAGCCCCTATTGAGACCATTTAAAAACCCCAAATACCTTTAGCAGGGCTAATCGGGTGTACCCATAGTGGACCCCCATGTCAGAGCATCTTTTGGGGGGTGTCAGGCTGATTTCCCCAAAAATGACAGGATTTTTCGTTTTTGCCAATTGGGAATTGAATCCCGGGATACACGGGGACAAGTGCGATAAGTTTGCGACCTAAAAACCCCCGATGATGGCGAAAAATACGGCAACTGACTTTTCGCTTCAAATTGAATATGGCCCTTAGTGGGGAATTCAATTCAGCCCATTATGGGCGGAATTCAATTGTTTCGCGGTCAGCATCTCCCGTCTAAAGTGACAGGAGATCGCGGGCCGCTATGCAATTGTCCAAGATTTTCGTGCTGATCGCGCCCATAGAGGTCAGGTTTAGCCGCGTAAAGCAGCTAAACCCGACCAAAGTGCTGGGCGCGATCGCGAAAAGTGATATTTGGGCGCCCAAACATGTCACTTTTAGCACATTTCAGCTCTCATCCCCCAGGGTCTGCGAGCTGAAAGGTAGCGCTGGCAGCTGATCGTGCCCGACAGGAGCAAGAATTGAATAGCTCCGTCGGGCGCGATAGGGGCTGGAAAGAATTGAATTCCGCCCTAAGTTTGCCCAGGTGAAAAAGGGAGGTAGCCTCTGGCTTTATCATCTGAGGCTATTCAGTTAGACTTTTTAACTCAGAATTACCAAAATATTTGAACAGATGACTGATAAATTGATTAGCACCTGGTATCGTACATTCTCCATCTTGTGCCATTATCGTTCCTCTCGTAATGATTTTCCTCCCACTGTCTTCTAGGTATACAGTAGCTTACGGTTCACTCTGCATTTGCCCAAGGTGCACAATGTGGTGATGTGACTAAATGCTAAAGAAAAAGGGATTTTGGGCCTGATTCAGAGCCGGACGCTCTGAACGAGCGCCCGCTCTGAATCAGGGCGTGGGGTTTTTTTTGCGAGGCGGCCTCGTGGACGCTCGCATAGCTGTGGGTTACCACCCACAGCTTATGCGAGTGTCCATGATGATGGTCACGATGGTCAAGACCATCGCGACCATCGGGCTTGCGACGAGACCCTTGCGGTAGGGTCTCGTCTTCCGCAAGCCATGGAGTGATTTTGTCTCTATCAGAGCCAAAATCACTCCCACTGACATAACTAGTGATGTCAGTGGGGCCGGCCCCAGACGATAGGCGTTCCCATGGGAACGCCACCGTCTGGACAGCCACGCCCCTGGCACGCCCACCAAAGGGGGCGTGCTGTCAATCACCATCGACAGCACGCCCCCTTTGGCGCGAGACCCATAACGACGGCTACCCTGTCGTTATTCGGGTCTCGCACATGCGCACGACGGAGGCGCCTCCGTCATGCGCATTTGGGAAACATCGACCCGCTTGCGAGCGGGTCTGAATGAGACCCTTTGCTCTGGAGCACCAGCAAGGAAGGCCTGTGTAAAGCCGCATATCCACTATACATCTAATGAACGATTACGACATCGTTATCGCTCATTATATTGTGCAGTGGACATTGAGCCCACACTGAACGATATATCGTTCAGTGCAGGCACCTTCCCTCATCCCCGATAGATGCCGACAACGACCAGCGGGAGCGCACATCGCTGGTCGTTGCCGGCATATTCACTGGACGATTAATGAACGATAACAATGTCGTTATCGTTCATTTATATCGTGTAGTGGATAACCGTCTTTACACTTAAAGGTGTAGATGTATGAAGCAGTGAAAAGAGTGGAGAAGTGTGCCAGTGGAGAAGTTACCCATGGCAACCAATCAGCTCCTACCTATTATTTTATAGAATGTACTTGATAAACGCAAACTGAAAACTGATTGGTTGCCATGGGTAACTTGTACACTAGCACACTTCTCCACTCTTTTCCCTGCTTCATACATCTACCCCAATGTACTCAAACCTTAATTGGAGAGTCAGGAACTTTCTGTCTCAATCACCTGGTGTCTTAGGCAGACAACACCAGTTGTTATAAAGAAAGGAATCCCCTGTCTCAAGTCCGTTACTACAATCAAACTGACAACAAGTGTTTGTGGACCATGCTTTAATAAAATAAAGCTACTGTTGTCTGCCTGTACCCTGGGAACTGATGGAGGAGTAAGGGCGTTGACTACATCGTTGCCTGTTTGAAACGGGCAAACAGTATTCGGAGCAAGGAGTGCATCAGTGGGCTACTACAGACATGGAGGGGAATAATATTTAGCAATGTAGTATAATCTAAAATCCACTGAAAACTCAGTTCTTTAATTTTATAATCTTAAAGGCCAGTTGCCTGCTTGAGGTGGTGTTCAAAGGTAATCTCCCATTCCCTTTATTGGTGATTATAGCAACGTAATAATGCAGTGGGAGGTGTGTTCCTAACCTATTGCTCAGATTGTGTCCTGGAACATTGCCTCTCCATATTCTATCTAAGGGGGCTAATAAAGAGTGACTACTACACCAGTTGTCCCTTTTAGACTATTCCACAAAACATATATCGTCAGGGATACAATATAGAATCCACCTGCGTAACTGCCCTAATATTATGCGTCTAGAGCAGATAGCTTTCACTGCTATATTTATAGGAAGGGATCATTGTCCCTCCGGATATTTAGTGGTAAATATGACATTTAACCTGACACCAATGGAAGTGACTTATTTAATATTTATCTAATGGTGCATACACACGGTCAGATATGTCAGATGAACGTTTTGAATGATTTTATCAACAATTTTAGACTGTATTAAAATGAATGGAATCGTCCAAATCTGACTGCAAACACATCAGATGTCAGATATCGTTATCTGACATGGGGGAACGCGCATCGTTCATCGTTCGCAGGCTCACATGTCAGACTTTCTTTCAGATATGAACGATTTTTTTAAATCATTATCGTTCAGATCTGACAGAAAATCTGACCGTGTGTATGCACCATAAGGAAGACACCCACTCAGAATATCTACGGCATAGCCTTCTCCTTGTTAACATAGCGTTCCCGCTAGGCTGTTTTAGCGGGGCGCCCTGCCCTCCTTCTGGGGGGCAAAAAGCACCCTGCCCTCACAGCCTGCGGGTCGCAGTGTCCCGCGGGTGGGGAAATATGCGGTGACCCGCTCACCGCCGGAGAAAAGACGCTGGGCGCCCCCAAGGGTGACGAAAAGGGGACGCATCTTATAGACACTCCTCCTTTCAATGGCCACACCCCCTTTTCGAACACGCGCGCACAGCCGTGACCTCTCTAGCTCCGGCGCCCTGTCTGCCGCCGGAGCTAGAGTGAACACTATTAACATAGTATTAATAAAAGTAAATGACCGTTATCTGTAGGTTCCCTTACTAGTACAAAGCTTAATGCTGTATAAAGTAATGTATGCAAATAGGAAATTTCCAGATAAATTTACTGAAATCTTTGGTTCCTGTGTACAGATTTCCAGGCTACTACAGCACTTAGGTTGCAGAATGGAGCACGTCCAGAGACATGTTCTCTCCCTCAGTGGGGTGATCGGCACAACAGGTTTATTGGAGGAAAGTAGCAACCAATCGGCTTCTAACTTTCATTTTATGTACAGCCATGGCCAAAAGTTATGAGAATGACACGAGTATTAGTTTTCACAAAGTTTGCTGCTTCAGTGTTTTTAGACCTTTTTGTCAGATGTTACTATGGTATACTGAAGTAACATTACAGGCATTTCATAAGTGTCAAAGGCTTTTATTGGCAATTACATTAAGTTTATGCAAAGAGTCAATATTTGCAGTGTTGACCCTTCTTTTTCAAAACCTCTGCAATTCGCCCTGGCATGCTGTCAATCAACTTCTGGGCCACATACTGACTGGGACCTGCAGGACGCGCTGTTTGTCCTGTGTGCAGTGCCGCAGAAACCAATCGCAGCCGGCGGCGTCTTCTCAACCAATTGCCGCCAGCAGATTCTCTTCACTACAGCTCCCAGAATCACCCTGGCGCTTGCGGCTCCTGCTCCCTCTGTGTCTGCCTTCTGCAGCTGCCGCCCGCTCGTCGCTCAGACACAAACACAGAGACTGTTACTCTTCCTGTGCCCCATGTTCCCGACTCACTACAGTCCCTCTCCATCACACGCTGCTCCTGCCACAGCCACTCTCCATCACTGTGCCTCAGTGGGGATCTCGGACCCGGGCTGGGGAGGTGTGCAGACCCGTTGGTGCCGCAGAAACACTTCCAGAAGCTGGTGCCAACTAAACTTCCCGGCGCAATGCTGTTTCCCGGCGCTAAGGGCAGAAAACAGCATCGCTCCTGAACTTTTGTCAGATTTCCCAGGAGGGATGCGAGAAGAAATCCTTAGTCGGGCTTAGCAGCGCGATTAATTGAATAGCTCTGGGAGCTGATTCCTGGCGCTATTCACTTCACATTTAATAGAATTGAGCCCAAAGTGTGTTTTAATACATATTCTGAAGGTATAGGCAGGATGCAGAGAACCTCCCTGGGTCTTACTAGCTCTCTGTGGGCTCTCCGCCCTGTATGGAAACCCCGGTAGTGACATCAGGAGGTGGAAATTTGGAGGTATTCTGTGGCTTTGTGGCAGGAACTGACAAGCCTGATGGAGAGAGAGAAAAAGCACCGTATGTTTTCTTAGACACAAGACCTGTCTGTAAATGGATTGTTAGGAAATGATACCCTGCAACAGATGTTGGTTAGTTTGGTGGAATATGATCATAATGGAGACAAGTGCAGCTATATGTTTTATGCTTCCATAGCAAACATTCTCCAGCTGTTATGACTGTAGGGGGTAGCGCACTAAAAGCCTTATTATTATTATTATTATTTTTTTATTATTTTTATTATAGCAGTGAAGAGGTCGGCTTTCTTCTATTGACAACTGTTTATGGGGCTATGATTTTCTCATACAGAGAAATAGACCAAATAAAAAAGTATTTAACACTCTACCAGCGTGGCCTCGTTAACTATATCCCCAGATTGAGCTACATATTCAGCCGCCTGGGGTTATCGTTAACGACCCGCAGGAGCTTACATCGCTGATCGTACACTGAATACACGCTGGACGATATGAACAACATCGTTATTGTCCCCATCGTTTAGCGCCTTACATAGTACATAGAACTAATAAGTGAACAAGAAACAAGTAACTTACAGTACATTACAGTGCAGGACAAGGACGCGATTTATATACATTGCTGCAATAGCGATTAAAGAACTCGCAATAAGCTGCTGGGAGTTGGCAGTCCCGTGTTAGGTGCCCTTATGGGGAGTAAAGAGTAGAAGAAAATGTAAAGAGAAGCACATGAGGAAAGAGGTCCCTGCTCATGAGCGCTTACATTCTAAAGAGATATATATGTAAAATATATATATAGTGTGTGTTTATTTTGAGTTCTTACCCCTCCCTCCCCTTCTGAAGTTGCACGATCAGAAAGGGCTGTCTGCATTTCCTTCCTTAAAGGTAGCCCGACTTAAGCAGGAAATACACGTAAGCTGTGAACATAAACCCGGAGAATGCACGGCTGATTTATGTGTGATATAGCTGCTCTCGCACATTGTGGTTTTAGTCCAGGTGCTAGTCCATGTGATGGGTGTCTGGCCTATCCGTGCCTTGCTCTGCTTCTGGTGTAGCTAGTTTCCTCACATACATAATGGCCAACCCAATTTTATTTATTTTGTTCCGACCGGAGTGTGCTAGATGCACCAGAGCAGAGAGTGACACCCCAGGCAGGAAAGAGGAACTGCACCAGTTGTGACAGATGCAGGGTGCTAGAATGAACACTAGGTCATTGCTGCCATTTTGGGTAACAAATTGTACAGGTTACATAACTCGCCCACAAAAGGTACCTGGTGAGAGCCATTTTGGGCGCGCCACATAGGTTACCCGGGTGGAATAAGCAACACCTAGAAGAGATGACACGAAGCGAGGAATTGTTTTTTGGGGGCGTCTTAAGTAATGGGCATCGTCTATCGGAGCAGTTCAGTTGTTACTCCGATAAGATGCCCATTCGCAGCTGCGGACAAATTTTTTCTCGCAACCTCCTGAGGTGCGAGAAAAAAATGTATACAAAGTCCGTAGTTTGGGTACCCAAACCAGGAGTTTAGTCGGGTTTAGCGGCTTCTGGGCGCGTTAAACCCTAATGGGCGTCTATCGCAGAAACATTTGAATTGCTCTAAAAAATGGCCATTAATAAAGACTCCCCAAAAACACGATTGAATTCCCCCCTTACATGACCATCAGTTCCAAGTATTTTTCATCTCCCCCACGGGTGTACCAGTGGAGGCAGCCATCTTGGGTGCACTACAGAGGTTACAATGTGTGGGGTAAGCGATACAAGAAACTATGATATGTATGAGTGACTGAAACGTTTGTAATATACACACTGAATGAATAGATCCACATGTTGTTCATCCTGCCCAAGAAAGAACCAAGTACAGATGGGTCCTCTAACACCTAGTATCTGCACGCCATACAGCGCAAGATAACTGGCGCCACTCGAATGCTCTGAGAGGATTAGCGTTTTGTACTTTTCTTTAAATTTTGCGTCTTGGTTGCATCACAGACACAGCAAGAAGCTGCTCACAGTGTATTAGAGAAACTAACGTTGACATTAACCGCACAGAAATTGGCATAACACATGTACAAAGTCGCACATTAAGCACAACGGAAGTTGGCATGAAAGAAGCCGCAGCCATTCGCATCGGAGCCCTTTTTACACAGATTCCGTCGCACACAGATATACAAATGTCGCATATCAAATTGATCAGTGTAATCTAGCAGTGTAGTTTTGTCGTTCCCAGTTGTTTCATTTTTGTGAGTAAAGCTGGGTACACGCTGTCAGATATACTGGCTGATCAATTGATCGGCCAATATATCTGCTGCCCGTCGTCGTTTAAAGACATATCACATTGGCTGTGCTCCACAGTAGATGGACAGATATATCTGCAGACATCTGTCCATCGGCAAGTATGTACGGGCGGTCTACACACAGCGGCAGCCGCTGGGAGCGGGACACACCGCTGTGACCCGCGGCCAAGCACAGGTGATGGCCATTCAGCGTGTATGAACAACCATCATCTGCAGATATATTTGCAGATCACTCAATCTGCAGATATCTGTATAGTGTGTACCCACCATAAGGTGCAGAGAGAGGCAATTTGGTGTGACTGAAGCCACAGTGTATGAGGGCACCTGTGTAATCAGCTAAGGCAGTGGTTCCCAGACTGTGCGCCGTGGCACCCTGGGGTGCCTTGGAAGACTTGCAGGGGTGCCTCAGGTTGGTGGACCAGCACCAAATCAAATTATTTATGGTCAATGTAATGTAAATATGTGGACAAACAGAAGCACAAACCTGTCCACCACCACATAACTGAGCCTAAGGATGACAGGTCAGCACAATTTACTTCACTTTACAATTTTACTAGATTTTTTTTTTTCTGAATTTCTCAATAACAAACTTGAACTTAGGGGTGCCGTGAAAACAATGCTGATACTCTAGGGCGCCATCATTCCAAAAAGTTTGGGAACCACTGAGCTAAGGTATCCAACAGTGTTTGTGCACAGCTCTGCGTGGCACTCATTATCTGATAGCACGTGATGCTAGAGGATTATTCTGTGTCATCTGGTATTCTTATCAGTGATCACAAATAAAAGAGGTCAGATAACGGTGTCCATGGCTATACCAGCTGTACCCTCCGTAGGCAGAGCAGAAAGAGGTTAGACACCGCTATGTAGAACAAAGACCCTGGATTCTTCATCCAGCCATAGCCAGAGAGATGGAGGATAACGGTCTATGGTATGTTGCATTTTTATCATCTATCTCCCTGCTCTTACTCATAGTACATTGTACAGCTATCAGGGACTTTTTGTATCTCAACTGGCTTGGCTTTAATCATCACATGATAAATAATCTGCTAAATTCTGATTCTGTACAGATGACTACTTCCGGAGTACCCAAAGTCAGTAGATATAAGATTTTACTTTTTTTGTTTTTCTAGATTTTTATTAATTTTTCTATATTTATATTTTTTTACAATTATTGTACTGTCACATAAATGTTCTGAAGCCTTTATTATCTAGTCTGTTGTTTTATTCATTTTTATATTGGTTGTGAATAAAGTTATTGTGTTCGAAGACATTAAAAATTTCCATGAGCTCACTAGGAGGTAATAAGTAACCCAATATACTAAGAGGCTTTTTGCTACTGCTCATAGGTCTAGTTGCTGGTTTCATAAGAGAATGTGGTGGTCAGAATAATGTAAAAAAAAATGAACATTTCACCCAGGAAATGAGTATCCCGGTCCTCTCCAGGCAAACAGCCCTCGCCTGCAGAGGTGCCAAATACATTGTCCTGCAATAACCAGCTTTATAAATGTGACGGGAGATTCTATAATATTGCTGTTAGCTGTGTGCTGCCATTTTAAGAAGTTTAATTTCTTATTCTGATGATAAAAAAATACTAGCACTCTTACTTCTAGCGCCCCCACCCTCTTACAAATACACCTTTAATTACAATGAAGTCCAGAGGAAGAGATACAGATGAGCACTTGCAGAACTCCCATTACGTACAGTGAATGGGCTCCTGTGTTGTGCATACTGTATAGGGGAGCTCAATTGAATTACATGCTACGTGAATCAAGACCACCACATGTTCCCTGTGCATGCACTTACAGCCACCAACTGGAATAGGCTTTGGGGTTTAATGTTTAGAGCAGAGGTTCACAAATGCGGTCCTCAAATCTCCCCAACAGTTCTGGTATTAGAGATGTCCAGGTTGACCACAGATAACTTAATTAGTACCTCAGTCAATTTGGTTTAACCATCTCTGCTCAACCATGGCTATCTCCAAGACCTGAACTGTTGCAGTGCCTTGAGGACAATGTTTGGGAACCTCTGGTCTAGAGCCACCAATTTTTTTGTTATCTATTTCAAATAAAACTAAGCAGCACATAGTTCAATGCAGCATTTTTATGAAGAGTAAACAAATTACTAGTTTATGTGAAGGAAAATTCCACCTTTTAGAGTTATTGTTTATTAATGTTCCCCAATTTATAGTACCTAGAGATTACCATAGTTAGGGAAAAGATTGAAAAGATCAATTTCGACTCTCGATGTATCGAGGTTTGTTTGTGTCTTCCTTACGTGCCCCCCTGACCTCGTTCGATTCTGGAGACAAGATGTATTCATGGGAGCAGTATAAAAATCAATATGCTGCAGTAGTGGTGTATTTAACTGGCCCCCGACGTGTCTGGCTGAATAGCACATGCATCGTCTTTTAACTTTTCTTTTACAATTCGTTCATAGTTTTTGCCCTATCTCCCCAACAGCGCACGCGCCAAAATAATAAGGGTCTTGGGAAGATCAATCCGAAAGATCGATACACAACCGAGGGTATTCGTGACTGCTCCACTGAAAGTTTTAACTTGCATACATAATCTGATGCTAGCTTTCATTGGGAGTATCGAGGATAATTTTTCTTTTGTTTCAAAACATTGGTGATATTCAGTGGATTGGATAATACTGAATGTGGGTTTTATGACTTAGACACAATGGGGCTGGTGCAGCGTTGCATGCAAGTCCGTTTGGTCTTGTATGTATTTGTTATCCATGCTATGTAGCCAAGCGTGCTTATCTACAGGTGTTTCAGAGTCATCTGCAACTCACTCGCATTTCCACTTTTGGCTGACTGGGTGTAACTGGGCAGCAGCGGGATGTTTGCACGTCTCTTAAGCTGACTAAGGACGTGTCAACGGAATTGCGGGCTGTGTTGATCTCAGATGTATTTCTTGCACTGAGTATAGGACTGGAATAATAGTGCTAACAATGATGACTGCTATTCCCACAAGCAGAATGGGGTGGTGCCTCCGCATAGCTGCGTCCAACTCTTATTAGTCCCCACTGTTTTGCCCTAGGTTTGGGGGTTTGCTTTGCCAATCTAGGAAGGTTATGACTTTCGGTATCCCCTAGTCTCAATATAAGCTGTATCTATGTATGTAGACTCCCATTGTGCCAAGCACAGCAGTTTATAGAGGCGGGCATGGAAATCTGAACGTGTTGCTACACAAATGACACTTGAGCTGCCAGTGACTCTGCATAGAAAATGACACCGAGCCAGTGACCCTTTCCTGCCCAATGTCTTGGTATTCCTGCTCAGTTAAGACAATAGGATCAGTCCTGCAAACGGTGTGAGAGTTTCATTTGTCCTAATACAATTGTAAAGTTCCCTTAGTTAGTACATATAACATTTCCTTCCCTACCTTTTCAAAAACATATGTATAGACAGAACGGTGGATGAGTAATAAATGCAAGCAATGGGTGCTAGATGTAAGTGCATAGTCCTTTGCTGTATGGCTCCCCCAAAAAGCCACATATGTGAGTTTAGTGGTCTTCTGGACTATACTGTGGCATTAGATAATGAGTGATGTGTATGTTTGCCTATAAATGCTTAGCCTGTCTTGAAAAAACAAACAAAAAACTTTGTTTTAGAGAGAGGATATTTTTTCTGCTTTACATTTAGAAAAAATGCTCTCAAAGGTGATTTGCAACTCTGCACTGACGTGGAAAGTGGGGATAGGGCTGTGAGTGGGTGGGCAAAAATTGGGGTGATGGTGTTTCCTTTTTTTTTTTTTTTCTCTCCTATATAGTTCTGGGATATCAACAGGGTGGTCCATAAGTGTGGAAACACCCTTAGAAAAATGAAATGAGTAAGGAAATATTAAGCCATTGTCTACACATATGATTTTGGAGTCATAGCAAACATTTTAGGGTATGTCACCAGTATGGCGGCTATCTTGAAGTTGCCAGCTTTGACTCCACTCTAAGTTTTTAAATTGGGAAGGTCAAACAGATGCAGAATTTCATAAGAAGAACAATGGTGTTCTTAGTTTTTTAATGTATCTTTATTCATTCTCGAGTCTTAACATAAAGTTTATAGGATAGGTTCGAAGTGCTGTCCACCATGTTGCAGTGTTAAGGCTATTCTCTTTTCCCATTCCTGATGAACCTTGATCAGCATGTCTGGCTGAATCTGAGCACAAGCATCAACAATACGTTGTTGCAGATGATAGCGATCTTGTATCTTCACAGCTTAAACACGTTCCTTTAGGTAACCCCACAGCGAGAAATCCAACTGAGTTAATTCTGGGGATGTTGGTGGCCACTGGACTGGACCTCTACAGCCAATCCACCTTTGGGCAAACTGCACATATAAATATTCTCTGACAATGAGTCCATAATGAGATAGGGCACCATCTTGCTGGAAGAAATTAGGATATGACCCATCCTCTGATTACAATTAAGGAAACAATCTTTTCATCTAACAACCTCCTGTCACGTGCTGCTGTTAATGTTCCATCGTTGAAGAATTGTCCCACAATACGGGTACCCCACAAACCACACCATACCAACTGTTTGGCCGAGGCTACAACCCTACAGGCATCCATCCAGGGAGGGTTGTCTCTGACCAGTACTTGTGGTTCTGTTTGTTTACCTCACCATTGACGAAGAATTTGCCTCACCACTAAACAATACCTGATGTGGAAAATTAGGGCTCAGTTGAAGTTGCCGTGTTACCCAGTGTGCAAACTACACCCTACTGTCTGGCTCATCCACAGTCAGGTGTTCCAACATATGAATCTTGTAGAGGAACCATTTATGTGTAGACAAGTCTCAAAATAGCCATACGACTAACCCCACATTCACGAGAAAGACGACGAGTGCTACTTTGTGGGCTCTTTGAAAATGGTGCCAGCGCAGCAGTTGTTGCTTCATCTGCAACAGTTTTTTTGGCCATCCACTTTTTGGTTTATCTGCAACTAATCCGGTTTCTTTAAATTCGGCACGGAGTTTGGCAACTGCACTGTGAGTAATAGGTGGCCTGTTTGGCTGATGGTTTAAATAATTAGCAATAGCACTTGTGCTTCATTCTACTGATATCAAGACAATCTCAACATGTTCTGTTTGTGTTAGTGCTATTGTCATTGATGTCACTACCTGCCAAAGGTAGCTCAGTTAAAACTCGAGAATGAATAAAGATACATTAAAACGAAGAACATTGTTGTTTTTCCTAAGAAATTCTCCATCCGTTTGATATGTCACATGGATACCTTAAAAAAAAAAAAAAAGTTGCTTCCACGATGGCTGACTTCAAGATGGCCACTGTGCTTGTGACAGTCCCTAAAAAGTTTTACCCCACTCCCATATCATGTGTAGTAGACACTGGATTAATATTTCCTTTTTATAAGGGCGTTTCCACACTTATGGACCACCGTGTGTGTATGTATAATATATATATGTGTGTATGTATGCATATATATGTGTGTGTGTGTGTGTGTGTGTGTATATATATTATAAAAAAAGTTTGGAAGCTTTGCTCATGTTCTCTCTTCTGCAGCAATAATCTTGTAAATGTTTGGTGTGCTAATTTGCATTAAATGACTGTTCTCATTACCCTGCAGTCATACTGGGGTGTCCTGCTAATATTACAGAGTCCTTGTTGGCCTCAGTGGGTAAACCTAGTTTGGTGCTGTGTGTGCAGCGATCAGATGCCTGGGTCCTAAATCAAATGGCATCTGGGCCTAGTGCTGAAAGCAGAGTCTTATCACACAGATGAGCTGCCATCATGTAGGGATGCCTACATAACTACCCTCAGAGGAAAGCGACTCCTAATAAGATGTGGATAAAATGCACATAAGATAAAAATAGTAGCACTGTAGTAGTAAAGAGGTGGAGTGGAGGTGTTGTCTGTACAGATTCTTATCATTTTACAGAATGTACTAGATCTGCAACACGAGGATCCTCAGTGGCTCCTGATGTGATGTCCAGGGCTGCCCAAAATATTTCTCTAACGATGGAGTGGGCGGCGGGAGGTGATTGTCCCCTAGGGAAAGCAGTCTTTTAGGGGTCTCCACCCCCACGCATCACAGTAGGACCCTGATAACAGGCAGTAAAATGCATTGATATGGTCACTGCTGTTTCCTGCATTAAAGAGATTATCTCCATGTTAATGTTATGACTGGTGCAAGTTTCAATGGTGTAACAGATGGTGGCTTCTAAGGACGCACCAATCGTATTTCTGCGTGTCCAGACGCTGAAAGTGGGCGTCTCAGTCCTTGCTCATTGGGCCGCAGGCATGTACACAAGGGAAGGAGTTTGTAGCGGCATTTGCATAAAGTCGCAGACAGGCGACCTCCAATAGATGATGGTGTGGGCGCTTCTGCTTCCTTCTCTGATTCAGGACCAATATTCATATATTCCTGTAATTATTAGGACATGACCTAAATGAAAGCCTATCTGGGCTATAGTTTTATTGTCCATTTTACATTTTCTGAAACTGTAATATGTGAGAAATATCTATGTACAGTTTATTCTATTGTAAAAATGTTTTAAAATCTTGTTTACAGCACATTTATAGCTTTTGTGTACAGTATAGTGGTGTCCAATGTCAATTATATTCAATACAAAGGTTTTTCTTTGCAAATGCTGGGGGAACGTATAACACAAATGGGGTGCCAGCACAGCAGATGGGGAAAATGCAATGAATGGCGCACTATGTGATCCACGCGATATATCGCTCTGATTCGCATCTGAACGATATATTGGCCGATGGATCGTATTGTGTGTACCCAGTTTTAACCTGGGTACACACTGATTAATATATTGGCCATTCTACTGAACGGCCGATATATCTATAATACATCGGCGGGTGTTTACACCAGATATGTCCGATATAGCTTTCAGATATCTTGTCATCTACTGGTGTGTATGAGCAACCCGCTGATTGCCCGTACACATGCTGCAGGGACCCGTCGATGCTCAACTGGGATGGCAAATTTAAATGCCTGCCCAGTTGTGACGGCAAGCCAGGCACATCGAGCAGACGATTGAGTGTATATGCCCTTGCCAATCATTAGTTCCCTACAACCTAGTGTGTACCCAGTTTAAGTCTTACTACTATACACTAAGGACTATAAGATGTGCCCGTTGTCAGCTACCTATGGTGGAGGGGTGTTGGGAAAAGCAACATTACAGCATAGAGATGGTTAGTGTGACAAAGTCCAGTAACATTTATCCTTTTCTTTATAGGATCCTTCCGTTACACAGGTGACCAGAAATGTACCCCCCGGGCTAGAAGAGTATAATCCTTTCTCAGATTCCAAAACAGTAAGTCCCAGGAAGATACATTCTCTATGACCAATGGTAGAACTCATTTAATTTGACATTACCCGGCTACTTGGTTAATCTGAGATTAGCTGTATTTCACAGCCAAGAAATTATTTTATTTTCACATTGTTTTTTTTTATTTATTTATTTTTTATTTTATTTTTGTTTTACTGTAAAATGTGACTGTTTCCATATTGCCCACTAACTCTTTTTTTTTTTTTTTCCATTCCTTGGTTTGTTCTTAGCCTCAGCCAGCAAAAGTGAAAATGCCCACCGCCCCTCCTAGCACACAGCCGGCTATAATGAAGCCGACAGAGGAGCCTCCAGCTTACACTCCGACTACGAAAGTTAGTAGACCTTCTTATTGTCTCTGTATAAGAGCGGTGTCTGCCTCTCCGATGTAACATCTGTATGGGGGATCTGTAATATTGTGGTTGTTGTCATCACTATGCTTTCTCCTAAGGAACATGCTCTGGCCCAGGCTGAGCTTCTGAAGCGCCAGGAAGAGCTGGAAAGGAAAGCGGCAGAACTGGACCGCAGAGAGCGGGAAATTCAAAGCCTGAACCAGGCTGGAGGTGAGTGTGAAAGATGCTCTAACGTGTGCACGGTTAGATTTATTCTGTGCACGGTTAGATTTATTCTACCGTCAATGGGTGCACGGCGCAAGTGCCAACTGTAGCTTCTAGCATGGCTTACACACACAAGTCATACATGCTGTAGCTGTGCGCTATTAATAATCACAAGTCTGTATGTAAATGTTTCTCAGGAGTGAAGATGTGAGGAGATAATGTGAGTGTTGCCTACGCACAGCAGTCTTCCTGTAAAGTACTTCTATAGAAGTATACGGCAGCCCCTTTCAGCCATATAATAACCTGCAGTTCCTACTTAGCACATTTGTGAAAAGTGGACAAAATGACAGCTAGGTTTTCTTTATGTGGGCACATTGGCTGTCTCATGTTTGGGATTTGTATAGCATTTGAGTTTATAATGTGTATATTGTGGGAAATGTTTCTAAACACAAGATCCCAAATTCCTTATATGCTCCGAGTAATTGATGTATATGTTGTGCCCATAGTGGGGCAGAAGAAGGAGCTGAGATCTTTAAATATTTTCATTCCTTGCACCGGCTATAAACCAGGCTGTGATTGGCGCAGACACCATATTATCATTAGAAGACTGAGATGTAATTCCTTGACACGGAGAATAAATAATATTAGGAACAACAGTTGCTTCTGTGGCCGCTGAAATAACTTCTTCTTTGTTCCTGATCTTTTTGTTGTTCCAGGTAGGAGAAATAATTGGCCTCCACTCCCTGCAAACTTCCCTGTCGGTCCGTGTTTCTACCAGGACTTCTCTGTGGATATTCCTGTGGAATTTCAGAAAACTGTTAAGATTATGTACTACCTATGGATGTGTAAGTATTGGCTTGTCACATTTAAGGAACAAATAGATAAATGTCCATCACACAAAACCTACCTCCAGTTTTCCCTGTATCTATTTATTACCAGTTATTTATATAGCGCACGCATATTCCGCAGCGCTTTACAGAGAATATTTGGCCATTCACATCCGTCCCTGCCCCAGTGGAGCTTACAATCTATATTTCCTACCACATGCTCACACACATACACACTAGGGGTAATTTTGTGGGGAGCCAATTAACCTACCAGTATATTTTGGAGTGTGGGAGGAAACCGGAGTACCCGGAGGAAACTGACACAAGCACAGGGAGAATATACAAACTCCACACAGGGCCGTAGTTGGAATCAAACCCGCGACCTCAGTCCCATGGGGGGACTTGGGGTTAGGCTAGGTGAAGGGGTGGTTAGGCTTAGGCGCCACCGGGGGGAGGATAGGGCTATTCACCACTAAGTTAGGGTTAGGGGGTGGAGAGGGGAGAGTTAGGGTACTTACGAGCCCCAGTCGGGATCCTGACGGTTTGGGCTTCCAGCGTCTGTATTTAGCCTGCCGGCAATATATCGGGCCTTATATACCGATTAATTTTTCGGGTAACTCAAGGGTTCTGCTAGTTGGGTTCAGTTAAGGGTTAAGTCATGTCAAAGTCCTTTTTTTTTTTTTTTATTTATTTATTTTTTTTTTCTTTCTGCCAAGATTGACAGCAGTGGTCACTACCCATTGTATTACATTGGAAGGCCTTGTGTCTCCCACTCTTTGGGCTGGTTCGCACACAAATTGGGAAAATGCCCAAAATGCATGAAAATGTATTTAGGCCCTTTTTATTTATATATATATATATATATATATATCATCTTTCGATACATACTACATACATTGTGGTTTTACAGATAGAATTCAGTGTACGCATGAAAAGTAGGTTGTGCTGTATTCTACAATTTAACTTGCAGCTCAGGCCCGCTGGGGAGGGGGATGTGATGCAACCCCTGGCCAGCGGGACCCCTGGTCAGGTAGGCATTGATGGTTTTTCAATGTGTATGAACAACCATCACCTGCAAATATATCTGCAAATCAGTTGATCTGCAGATATATCTTTCAGGTGTGTACCCAGCTTTACAGTACAGAATATTGAGGGCATGGGCTTGGTTTATAAACCTAGCCGCATCAGTAGTTATGGTACCCAAATACGCTGCAGGGCGGCAGAACCCAAGGGTAAGGTGTCTCTGTAGGCAGTGGGGAGGAAGTGCTGGTCTAAGTAAGGGAAGGAGAAGTACATAAGGGAAGAGAGAGCTCTGCTCGTGAGAGCTTACAGTCTTCTGGAAAGGGGCAGACAGACTGATGACACAGTGAACAAGGAGTATGGAACAGTGGGTTAGGATGAGAGCTGGAAGGCTTTTATAAAGAATTGGGATTTGAGAGTCTGTTTGAAGTTTTGTAGAGAGGTGGAGAGTCTGATAGGGAAAGAGTTCCAGAGGTAGGGAGCAGCACAAGCAAAATCTTGGAGGAGGTAATGAGGGGAAGTAATCATTTAGGAAGAGAGGTGACATTCATTTGTGGAATGAAGTGGGAGTGTGAAGTGAGATAAGATCAGTGATATAAAGCCCTCATCAATCCTCTCCTATTTACAAGTGCAGTTGAGAAGTTTGAATTGGGTTCTGAAGGGGAATGGGATCCAGTGTAGGACTTGTAGGAGAGGGGAGGCAGATTTAGTGTGTTTGGAGAGGAAGATGAGCCAGACAACAACATTGGGGACAGATTGGAGTGGAGAGAGGTACGAGGCAGTGAGGCCAGGTAAGAGGATGTTACAGTAATCCAGTCTAGGGATGACCAGTGAGTGGATGAGGTTTGGTCTTGGCTGTGAGGATATCAAGCTTCCTGCGTGCATTGTTTTTTGTTTTCTTATTTCGATGTCCCCGTATAGTGGAAGTACTTTGATTTTTATTATTATATTTATAGCAGCATATCTTACATGCTATATCACATACTGGAATGTTGTATTACTGTCTTGAGTATTTAGAAAAGATTGTATGAATGATTATTTCCTGTGTGTGCGCCAGGGTCCTCACTAACGATTCGGGAGTAGAATCTACACCTTCGGTACCCTGGTGACAGAGGGCCTGATTCAGACCCGCTCGCGAGCGCTGAGTGCTCGCAAGCGGGTCGATGTTGGCCACGTGTGCACGACGGAGGCGGCTCCGTCGTGCACATGCGTGAGACCCGAATAACGACGGCCAAGCCGTCGTTATGGGTCTCCCACCAAAGGGGGCGTGCTGTCGATGGTGATAGCACGCCCCCTTTTGTGGGTGTGCCGGGGGCGTGTCTGCCCAGACGGAGGCGTTCCCATGGAAACGCCTACCGTCTGGGGCCGGCCCCAGTGACATCACTAGTGATGTCAGTGGGAGTGCTTTTGGCTCTGATAGAGCCAAAAGCACTCCAGGGATTGCGGCAACGAGACCTTACCACAAGGGTCTCGTCGCAAGCCCTATGGTCGCGATGGTCTTGACCATCGCGACCATCATTTTGGCCGCTCGCTATAGCTGTGGGTGGTCACCCACAGCTATGCGAGCGGCCAGGAGGCCGCTCTTAAATTCAGAGGGACGGCCCTGATTCAGAGCGAGCGCTCTGTCAGAGCGTCTGGCTCTGAATCAGGGCCAGAGTACGGCTGATGTAGACTCTCAGAATATGCCCATGAGTGTAATGTAGAATATACCAGACATTTGGCAATCTAGTAGAACTGACCAATTGCATACTGCTGTACACTTCTATCCCTTCTCTAGGGATGTTTTAAGAGAGGAGGGGTCCGTGTGCAGATTCAATGCTGCCCCTTCCTCTCTCCGTTGGTGCTGTAGATTCTGGCTAAGTGGCATGTACATTCTGGCATGTGCGGGTCACTGGGAGAATGGCACTCGCGCTGTTTTCCCGGGGACAGCAGTGCTGCGCATGTGCAGAGCAGCACTCTGGAGACAACGGACCGGTAAGTATAAAGACTATAATGGGTGCATGGTGTGCGGTGTGGGTACCGCACACCCTGCACCCATTGTAGATACGCCTTTGCCCTTCTCCTCTTACCACCACAACTCTCTGATTATTAATGCAGTCCGTGTTTATTTTGCCAGAATTAGCACATGATGTATAAATGCAATGGAAGCAGATTATTATTATAGGTACATGCAGTTTATAAAGACTAGTATATTAAATATAGCAACATCAAATAATAGGATAAAGAATGAGAGAATAGGCCAACAATGCATACATTTTTTTTTTTTCCTCTTTCATATTATTCTTCCATAATGTATGTTGTACTCTGCATCACGTGACGATCATCTTTTGCATCTCTTCCACAGTCCATACGGTCACCCTGTTTGTAAATATCTTTGGCTGTCTGGCCTGGTTCTGCGTTGATGCAACTCGAGGGGTTGACTTCGGATTGGCCATCCTGTGGTTCTTGCTTTTCACTCCATGCTCATTTGTTTGCTGGTACAGACCACTTTATGGCGCCTTCAGGTAAGATGAAGCCTATAGTCTGCATTGCTTGGGAAAGCTCGTTGTGCAAGCTCTCAGTTTGTTGCATTAAATTACATTCTGCACATTGCGTTTCTAGTATCTCCTAAGTTAGAATATTATAGCTGGCCACATGAGTCAGTATCTGCAAATTAGCTCCATATCCGCTCAGATGTCTTCAAAAACAGCATTTAAAAGTTTTATCCAATTAGATTATTT
This sequence comes from Taudactylus pleione, assembly GCA_031769625.1. Lineage (NCBI taxonomy): Eukaryota > Metazoa > Chordata > Amphibia > Anura > Myobatrachidae > Taudactylus > Taudactylus pleione. The sequence continues at coordinate 4,111,898 of JAUIMM010000334.1, forward strand.
TTGGGACATACCTGACAATCCACTTGGCAGATGTAAACTTTTGCTGTGGCCAAACTACAAACTGATTATGTCACTAATCGCTCTGGACTTATGGTAGAAGCAATATTTGGGTTGCCGCATTACTAACCCTATACCTGAGCTTCATCCTGCCATTACTCTTTGTATAAATACACCGATCAGCCATAACATTAAAACCACTGACCGATGTAGTGAATAGCAGTGATTATATCATTACAATGGCACCTGTCAAGGGGTGGGATATATTGGGCAACAAGTGAACACTCAGTTCTTAAAGTTGTTTTGTTGGAAGCAAGAAAAATGGGCAAGAGACTAGATCTGAGCTTCTTTGACAAGGGCCAAATTGTGATGGCTAGACAGCTGGATCAGAGCATCTCCAAAACAGCAGAGCTTGTGGGGTGTTCCTGGTATGGACTGGATAGTACCTACCAAAAGTGGACCAAGGAAGGACAACCGGTAAACAGTCAACTGGGTCATGGATGCCAAAGGCTTATTGATGTGCGTGGTGAGCGATGGGCTAGCCCGTCTTGTCCTATCCAATAGAAGAGCTTGCTGTAGCCTAAATTGTGAAAAAGTGAGTGCTGGCTATGATAGAAAAGTGTCAGAACACAGTGCAGTGCAACTTGCTGCATAGCCGCAGACCAGTCAGAGTGCCCATGCTGACCCATGTCCACCGCCAAAAGCACCTACAATGGGCATATGCTGCATCAGAATTGCACCATGGAACAATGGAAGAAGGTGGCCTGGTCTGGTGAATCACATTTTCTTTTACATCATGATGACAACCTGGTGCATGTGGGTCGTTTACCTGGGGAAGAGATGGCATCAGGATACGCTATGGAAAGAAGGCAAGCCAGCGAAGGCAGCCAGATGCTCTGGGCACTGTTCTGCTGGAGAAGCTTTGGTCCTGGCATTCATGTGGATGTTACTTTGACCACCTACCAAAACGTTGTTGCAGACTAAGAACAGCCCTTCATGGCAACGGTACTCTCTTGATGGCCGTGGCCTCTTTCTGCTGGATAATGCACCCTGCCACACTAAAAATTGTTCAGGAATGGTTTAAGGAACATGACATAGCATGATGTGCTGGAAAAGCAAGACCGAGCCAAGGAGGCTCCACCTCACAACTCACAGGACTTAAAAGATCTGCTGCTAACGTCTTGGTGCCAGATACCACAGGACACCTTCAGATGTCTTGAGGAGTCCATGCCTCGATGGGTCAGAGCTGTTTTGGTGGTATAAGGGGGACCTACACAACATAAGGCAGGTGATTTTAATGTTTTGTCTGATCGGTGTATGTTCCAAGTCTGAGGTTGAGTTGGGAATAATAGCAGAACTGTTACTATTAAGCACAAAAAAACATAATATACCAAGGGGGCGATTGAATTGTTTTGGGCACCTCCTGCTGGGCTTCTGTACGATGAAGAAATTCAATTGTTGCTTCTCGCAGCATCCTGAGGTGCAAGAAGAAATGTGTGCACAGTCTTTTGTTTTGGCGCCATAGCGGTGGTTTAAGAGCCCTAGCCCCTTGTCTAGACGGGTTTAGCCTAAACCTGGTACTTTTAAGCGCTTTAAATACTAGTGGGTGCCCGAACAGATAAATAATTGAATTGCTCCGTTGGGCGCTTATTCATATTGCCCCCGAAAGAGAGAAAAGATAAGAATGCACTTATTTCATATTTACAGTGAAGTCAAATACAAAGGTTTGTTCTAATATCATAGTTACTCCAAGCCATTACGTATTTGACAGAGTTCAGGATGTAGTGAAATAGTTAATTCAGTGATAAGTTAGAAGTTTACATATTTTCACCAACACATTCAAGATTATACACACCGCAAGATTGTTTCATGATTGAAACTTGTATTTCCTCTCATATCATTTCCATAAATGGAGCCTTTCTCTGTAACCCTTACACAGCAAATCAGCAGAGGTTTATCAGTCCTACATGTATTGTGGAGCAAACCGCGCGCTTCCTTGTAACTGAGAGCATATTTTAATCTTGGCGCGCACAATATGCATTCCCTTGCTTCATAGCAGGGCACAATGCATGTACCATTGTGTTGGAGTGTGGGTGTGTTTTATAGCCTAATTTAACCAATAATTCACTGGCTTATCTGAATGGATCATTCACCACTTAGGTAAAGCGTTTGAATAATATAAATCCCTTGAATTAGTGAATATCCACTGGAGTTAAGAATTTCAAAACTGACCTTTTGGTTATAGACTATCACATTATAATAAATACTGTAACATAGTATGACAATAGGTGACATTGATGGAAACAGATGCGAATGTAAAGGCAGGAGTAACAGCAACCAATCAAATGCTTTGTTTGATTTCCTAAAGAACACTAGGAATGTTAGTTACAGTTTGGTATTCCTATAGGCAGCGCTATATTTATTTATTCTTACTCACCAGTTTTCATGTCATACATTTTTTGGATATCAATTTGTATTTTGCCTGTGATTCAAATGTGATGAGTTTACTTGTTTGATTTAATAAATAAGTAAAGATATATACAGGTAAATCAATAAGTGCTTCAGATCAAGATAATCTGACTTTTTTTTGTGGATCAGTATGCATGGGTTACAGAAACCAATATTAAATTGTTATATATCAAAGTTTAGAATAATATCCTTAAAATAACATGCCTCTTTTTACTTGTCAAAGAGGTTGTGCAACATTTAACATTATGCTAATATTCTATCGGGGCGATTCAATTCAGCGTGGACTGAATAGCGCTGGGCAGGAGCTCCCAATTGACCGCACTGTTTAGGCTGACTAATGATGTCTCCTCGCACCCTCCTGAGGATGCGAGGTGAAATCCGACTAAAGCTCCGGCCGCGAGGCTGCTTTCCGGCTTGAGGCAGCACTAACAGCCTCGCTGCCGGCACTTTAGTCGGAGAATGCCAGTTCTCGCGACTAAACTCCTGGGTGAAGTTACAAGAACCGGTATTCTCTGATCTAACAGCTTCCCGTCAGAGTAAACATCACTGGGAATTGAATAGCCCTGGGACCTCCTTCCCGGCTCTGTTCAACTCCCGGTGAAATTGAATCGACACCTTAATTTCCTTACCCCGCACACTCAGATGGGTATATTTACTAAAGTGCAGGTTTTCAGAAGAGGAGATGTTGCCCATAGCAACCAATCAGATTCTAATTATCATTTATCTAGCACCTTCTAGAAGATTAGCTAGAATCTGATTGGTTGCTATGGGCATCATCTCCACTTCTGAAAACCTGCACTTTAGTAAATATACCCCACAGTATACCTGAGTTTTGGCTATTTCTCCCTGTGTACCCAGCTCCTTGTCTTTATAGATCAGGAGTAGACAACCTTTTGCCATCAGTATGCCAGACAAAATCTAGTTAAGTTAAGCAGATTGTGCCAGATCTTTCTATCGATCTACATATATTTTATGCCATCAGAGTCCTCTACATGCCCCTTATAATTCTTAAATGCCCATCAGAATTCTCTCCCCGTTTACCTTAGAAACTGGAGCCCATGTAGAGAGGTGATAACAGCACATTTATCTCCTCCAGTCCCAAGTCTGACTAACCCATGTTGTGCAGAGGAGAAGGTCATGGTATAAAGCCGCAGGTTCTCTCCCCAGCCACCAGCACAGTGACACCCACCCTGCTTCTGTAACTGCTCCCAGCTCAGGGGAAGCCTGTATGCCTAGCACAAGTAAAGGGGTTGCCTGTCTCTGTTATAGAGACTGGTTATGGTGCTGTAGTTTGTGTAGAAATGTTTTCCTGTTTGATAGCCATTTATCAGAGCACCCAAGTATAAGAATTGTGATGTCCTAACAAATGGCCCCCAAACTAGGAAGGTTTCTATACCATTTCTATTATGTAGATGGGAAGCTGGGAGGAGGTGCACAGGACTGAGATTCAGAGATTGGGCATTGCGTTAAGTACAGTTCTAATCCAGGTCCACCACAGACTAGAACAGCATGAAGTACATTTTATAGTACGTATATATCCTTCACTATCTAGGAATATTATTTACCTGCTCAGAAAGTGACATCAGGACTGAACAAACTCCAGGTAGCCAGCAATTCATTCAGAGATCCTGCCACATTTGCAATTTGAATAATTTGCTCCTGATTTGTACAGTAGACCGTGGTGGGAAGTGTGGAGCATTGCAGATTCCTGACTGAATCAGTCTCCTAGCTAACTGCACTTCAGACCATTGTGTCTGGTCAGTCTGGTGTTAGAAGGCGACTAGTATTTGAAATTGTGTTGGTGACATTTGGCACATAATGAGGAACTGATGGGCTTTTCAGTACATTTTTGAACAATCTTAACTTTCTACAAAGCTGTAGCATAGAGATCAGGATAGGATTGCAGTTCTGTTCATGCATATGCAGGCCTGCACTTTGCCCTTAGGTAGTCTCTTTAATGGGATAGCACTTGTTCATATTGCAGCATAAACCTGAATCTGGTCTCACTATCTATCTTGCCATGTAATATACAGCTGCATATGCACCCTAAGGTGCGTATCCACTTGCCGACAGTGAAGGGCTGAACGATTACGATATCATTATCGTTCAGTCGTTCATTATACTGTGCAGTGCCCACACTTAACAATATGTCGTTCAGTGCAGGCACCCTCCCTCATCCCCGAACATACTCAACCTGACAATATTGTCAGGTTGACAGTCATGTTCGGACGATGAGCGATGGTGACAACGACCAGCGGGAGCGCGCATCGCTGGTCGTTGCCGGCATTTTACCGCACGATTACTGCATGATTAATGAACGATAGCTATGTCGTAATTGTTCAATTGTCCATTTATGTCGGCAAGTGGATACGCACCTTTAGATATACAGGTTGAGTCTCCCATATCCAAAATGCTTGGGACCAGGGGTGTTTTGGATATGGGAATATTCCGTATTTTTGAATATGTACATACCCTAATGATATCTTGAGAATGGGACACAAATCTAAACACAGAATGCATTTATGTATTATATACATCTTATACACACAGCCTGCAGGTAGCTTTATACAATATTTTCAATAATTTTGTGGTTCAAACAAAGTTTGTGTACATACATGAAATTCATTTATGTTTCATATACACCTTATACACACAGCCTATAGGTCATTTTATACTTTATTTTTAATTATTTTGTACCTTAAACAATGTTTGTGTACATTGAACCATCAGAAAGCAAAGGTTTCACTATCTCAGTCATGCTAAAAATATTCCGTATTTTGGAATATTTGGATATGGGAGATTCAACCTGTACTTCCGGATTGTGTTACTTTAATGTATAACACATCAATCAGCACTATTTAGATGTAAGTAGTAATTTCATGCCTGGCACTAGAACATGTATGTGTGTGTTGTAAGTTGCAGCTAAATGTTTTGGCGCAGTATTATTAGATGTGTTGCTACATAAAGACCTCAGCCAATCCTTCCTTTCATGTATTTGCAGGAGTGACAGTTCTTTCAGGTTCTTCGTGTTCTTCTTTGTGTACATCTGTCAGTTTGGTGTGCATGTTCTTCAAGCTGCTGGGTTTAAAGGCTGGGGTAACTGGTAAGTCACATTCTATTATCCTGCAACGTGAGAATTTAGCATGAATGCAAAGTGTACACACCTGAACTACCTGATGAATATCTAATCCAGTGTTTCCCAACTCCAGTCCTCAGGGAACCCTAACAGTGCAGGTTTTCCAGGTCTTCTCGTAAAATCACAAGTGAAATAATTAGTACCACCTGTGGATCTTTTAAAAATATATCAGCCAGAATTAAATAAACCTCTGCTCCAACAAGGAGATATGGAAATCATGCGCTGTTCGGGTTCTCTGAGGGCTGGTGTTGGGAAAAATCTATATTTTTAGATAGGGTTGTGCAAGTGGTGCCATCACACAGGGCACCGGGCCTTGGGGGTGGCAGCCTGCAGTCAGCGCAATTGCAGAGCCATCCTCCCGGCGCGTCCAAGGGACACTCTGGGCAATGCTGCCTGGAGCGTCTTTAAAACACTCCAGGCAGTGCTCTACTTCCCAGAACCAGTGGCCATGCCTCTGAGGGTGACATCATGTCACGGTTTGGGGAGCAGGGTTGACACAGGGCGCTCTGCAACCTTGTTACAGCCTTGGTAGTGATTCCCAAACTCTGTCCTCAAGGCACCCTAACAGTCCAGGTTTTAAGGATATCCATGCTTAAGCACAGGTGTCTTAACTAGTACCTCATTCAGTTTAATTATACCATCTGTACACATGCATGGATTTCTTTAAAACTTGGACTGTTAAGGCGCCCATCCACTAGACGATTACTATGAGCTACTGAACGATAACGATATCGTTTAATCGTTTGCCAATTAATCAGAAAAATGTCTAAAACGACCAGCAATGCGCGCTTCCACTGGTCGTTTAGACATCTATCATCGTGCAATCATGCTGGACAACCTGACGATAACGTCAGGTTCAGCATGATTGCAGATGATTGATGTGCCTACACTGAACGACTGCTCGTACAGTGTAGGCACATAACAGACTGACAAACGACTGCAGTCTGCTAGTGGATGGGCACCTTAAGGGAGCCTTGAGGACCGAGTTTTGGAAACTGTACCCTAGATGTTTCAGAATGGTATGATGCACTTACTGTCCCCTTATCCTCATTCTTACCCAAGTGTTAACTGCCCTTTCCCCATTTTAGGAGAGATTCTCAAGGCCAAGGGGTCTATTTACTAATCAGTGTTAGGAGAAGTGAAGAGTGATGAGGTGCCAGCCAATCAGCTCCCAACTGCCATTTTTCAAACACAGCCTGTGAGATGGTAGTTAGGAGCTGATTGGCTGGCACCTTATCACCTTTCACTTCTCCTAACACTGCTTAGTAAATAGACCCCCAAGTCTCCTATCATGGTTAATCAGTGGCCCAGTGCTCCTGTATAAATAGGTTTCTCTACTTTTCTGATAGAGCCTTTCTAGACACATATTGTAGCCTATGGGCAAAGGATAATGGGGGGGGGTCAACCACTTAAAAACTTTTGCCCATCCATAATAATAGATTAATGGTGAAGATGCAGATTTCAAATAATAATTGAACCGTGCTGTGCAGCTTTAGAAGTTTTTCCATTCAGTAAAGTTCTGTTGCATTAAGATAACTAATAAACACCACTGGCTTGTGTGAGTTGTCTCGAGAAGGAGGATGTGCCGTACTGCTAATATATTGGTTTTTCAGTAACATAAATCATGTAGCAAATCATTCTTACTTTGCTTTATATCACTACAGTAAATGTCTTTATTGTTTCCAGCGGTTGGATTTCTGCACTAACTGCACTCAACAACAATATTCCAGTGGGGATTATGATGATATTGATTGCCGCCCTTTTCACAGCCTCTGCAGTAGTATCACTAGCCATGTTTAAAAAGGTAAGATGATGACATGACCATAAATTCAGGCACTGATGGTCCTTTTTGAAGTTGCAAGAAAATGCTGGTGCACAATCTCATAAATGTATGTATGTGTGTGCCAATAGCCGCCATACATATACACAGGCTCACTTCCACTGAGATTTCATGTTAATCTGCATGTAGATTTTGCAGAAGGTGTCTCATTTGCTATATTGGGCAACTCCCATATATCTAGAAAAGCACAAATCAATGTTAAGATATAATTTTTAAATACTATTAATATATAGCTCCTTCCTAGGGCTGATCATAGGGTTGTGTTAATTCTTTGGGGGCGAGTCAATTGTTTTGGGCACCACGATAATTAATGGGCGTTCAATGTAGCAACTCCAATCGTTTTGGGTGCCCAAACCATGGACTTTTCGCACATTTCTGCTCGCCTCCTAAGGAGGGGGCCAACAGCAATGTTGACACTGGCTGCTGTTCATGCCCGAACAGAGAAATTATTGGCACCCAGCACCGACAGCTGCCGACACTAACAATTCAATCACCCCCCTATATGTCTGCCACCTCTGATCTAGTCATTGCAGCGACCTACCAATCTAGGTATACCCGTCTAATTGTGCAGTTGCCATTTTATAGAATTGTGACATTGCATATGTGTATAGTCCAAGGCACATGACTGCACATGGATAGCTTTCAGCTAGTAATGTCCTTACAGAAGAAGCACGAAGCCACAAACATAGCCTACAAGGTCATTTTATCAGGCCCGGCCAGCTGTGGCTCTCTCCCCCATGGAAGCCAATCCCCAGGATTTAGGGATTGCATCCTCTGCAGCTGCGCAGTCACTGAAGTCCCTCTATAGTCATTCATAAGTCACTGAGCAGACAGAAGGTGACAAGATGCCCGGGCTGTGACCTATGAACGGCTGTGCGGCAGCTGTGTGCCCCCCCCCCCCCCCCCTCCAGAGAACCCAACACAGGAGGTGGCATGTCCCTTTACCCTGCGGGTCAGCGTCTCCTCTGATCAAGGTGTGAAGGTGCACTTGGAGGTCACCAAGATCTTCCTTGAGCTTGAGCCCGGCAAGGGCGAATCACTCAGGGAGGAACTTCCCCACTCGCACTTCTGCCCATGGTCGGGGGACCCCAGAAGGAGCGGGTGGAAATAGCGGTCAGTCTGTGGACTTCTTTGCCGTTTTTAACATGGAAGGCAAGATGCCGCTCATTTCACCAGGGACTCGTTGTGGGTGTTCATCAGGGAGCAGAGGGGGTTCATATCCCAGGACCCGGAGGAGGTGTGTGCCGCTATACGGAAGGGCTTCATAGCCTGACACCATGCCATGTGGAAAAGCACAGGTAGTATTATGGTATGAGAGGGTGCTTAGTGCCTCCCATTTATTATGTGTCCCATACCTCTGACAATATTCTTTATTCACCTCATGCTGCTGAGAGGTACACAGTGCCTCGCACATTATCTATAGTGGCCCATATATCTATGTCCTCTGTGACAATGTTTAGCATTACTATAGCAGACTAAATAATAAAATATACAGTGTGTGTGTATCTGTGTGTGTGTGTATCACTCACTGTATTATTAATTGCAGATATATGTACTGTATATCAGGCAAATTTTTAAGTTGATAATTTTGTATGGCCCGCGAATGGTTTTATGGCCCTTGGCAGAAAAAAGGTTCCCCACCCCTGTTCTAATGCTATTCTGTTCCTACTTGTGCTCCGTGACGCCCACCTGTAGGTAAAAGATCCAGCACAGTCTGTAGATAATTCAGTGCTGGATGAAAATGGGATCTGGTCTCGGGTGACCAACTGCAGGAGAAAGGCCCACACACCGCAGATTGCTGTATTAATAATAATGCTAGTTTGCATCACCACGACCAACCTGCATGGTGCCTCCTTCTGCTGAGCATTGAATAAAGTATTTTATAAAAGAAAAATTCTTTAAACTTTCAAATCATATAATTTGAAAAGATGAGTGATATTGAACAGGGAAACCCATCACAGACTTTCAAGATAACAAATCTGGCACTGACCGCACGTACTGCAACTCACAATTGGCACCTAATCCCTGTTTTTCTAGCTGGTAGAACTGAAGTGACATCATTTTCCTTAATGCAATGGTTGTATCGTTATACTTTATAAACCTTTATGCTTTATATTGTTGTTGAACATTTTTTACTGTCCGATCTCAGAAAGCACATTTTCTAATATAGAAGGCCTTTCCTCTTAATTAAGCCCACACATTGCCTTTCAGCCCAGTCTAATTAAATAATTGTAATGCTAAAAACTGCATTTTGTAACAAATCTCAATAGGATGCCTTATTTTCTGTAAGATGTGGGGGAGTTCATTTAAAGGTTGGTTCGTCTATAAAGCTATTATTTAGCCAATATCCATCCATCCCCAGAACATGACAGTTAAGACCAAGAAGTGAAACTTGGGATCTGTACTTAGGCAGGTGATTAGCAGGTCATGATATCAAGTGACTTATGACTGCAGCGTTTATTCTTACTAGAGAATGTGATCTGTTCTGTGGTGAGTGGTAAAACCTGCTAAGCACGAGGGACAGCAGAACCAACTGAGGACCTGATTCACTACGGAATGCTAAAGCGATTACACACGCAGTTCAACTGCGATGGTATGCTAATTCATTGCGATCGCAATGCTGCCGCAGCACTACATAAGGACGCCCCCTTTACCTTACACACATCCGTAATGTTTAGCAAGACTGCGAAAACATCGGTACAATTGAGTACACACAGCCTCACGCACACTTCCAAAAGCTCTGACCTTACTAAGAAAATGCTAACTTCATTGCACGCTATGAGTCCTCAGGCTGCGTACGGCATGCCCATTCAGCGGCGTTCAAACGCACTGGCACGCCTGCGTTTCCCCGACCACCTCCCCGTCACCACCCGCAAACTGCACTTCCTGTCAATCACTCTGCATTGGGTCTGCGTAGTCACTGCGATCGCAGTCCCGAACGCAGTGACCGTTTCATGCATGCACACTGCGATCCATACGCAGTACGCAACAATCACACATTGCGTGTGTATTGGCAACTGCGCTCCTTGCTGAATCAGGCCCTAAGAGCATTATATCAAAGTGGGTGAGTGTACAGTTGTGTCCTCATACACCAAGCCTCAATACGCCACGCGCCGTAAGATGCCTGGTGCAAGTATATTAGCGACTTTTTCACACCGCAGGAGCAACAAAACGCCACTCAATCCGTACCAGAGATTCCTTGGCTGCGACATTAACCGCACAGGAATTAGTTTTAAAAATGTACAAATTCAAAGATGAAGCGCAACGAAATGTGGCGTGAAAAAGCTGCGGCTGCTGCATCGCAGTAATCCGTATACGGATTCAGATTCATTGCACACAGATATACACGTGTTGCATATGAAATTGATCAGTGCAGTGGTTTTGTCACATCTGGTTTGTTTAATGTGACTAAGACGCACTTTAGAGCAAAAAAGATGTTCAGTGCAAGCCAAGTTGCTTGGAACCAGGCACGCGGAGAGGGGCAGTATGACGCTATCGTTGCAATAATGTATGAGGTCACATCTGTATGTATAAAGTTGCACCATAAAAAGTCTGAACACTGTACATTCCCAATATCCCAGCTACAGGGAAGTGCATGTGTGAAGGTTTAGGTTATAACTGTAATATCCAGCAGCCTACCATGTTATTGGTGACCCTTGTTGCTTTGTGTTATTTCTTGCAGGTGCACGGACTGTACCGGACAACGGGTGCCAGCTTTGAGAAGGCCCAGCAAGAGTTTGCTACAGGCGTGATGTCTAACAAAACCGTGCAGACTGCTGCAGCCAATGCGGCCACTACAGCTGCAAGCAGCGCTGCCCAGAATGCTTTTAAGGGTAACCAGATGTAAGGGAGTCGGGCTACAGGCAACCATTACCACAGTCATCTCTCTTCAGTCACTTTCTATTCCTCCAGCAATGTATGCAACACCCCACAAAAGACTTGAAATTGCACTTGCCATGTGTATTTGTTCAATCCAGCCCGGTCAATGCCAGTGGGCACTGGAATGTCCCATTCTGTATAGGGACCCCAAGGCACGCATTGGGTTTATTGGTTGTGCATGGCGTAAACCAATAATGCTGTTACTAGATCCCCTATACACTCCCCCCCTCCCCCCATCATAATGTTGGCCTCCTCATCCTAATTTTTCTTGAGAGCAGAAAGCTCAGTCCCAAATATTGTCTATAGACTTCTAGTGGGTAACTGTAGTGTGACTATGGAGTAATTAGGTTGGCATCGTCTTGAGGTTCTGATTTCTGAAAGTATTTTGCTCATGTTTTGCGCTAAAGGGCACATTTTTATTCTATTGTATTTACTTTATTGTTCGTACCATATTTTAAGTATAGAACATTAGATTCTAGAAGTGCGTTCCCTGTTAGAGAATCTAGTGAGCTACCACACATACATATTGTAAGTAACTGATGCATCTATTTCTTACATTTTAGTGGCTATAGCACTAAAGGTACTTTCCAGCTGATCTGTCGTCTTAGAGACACCACACTGAAGCTGCAAGGCTGTGTTACCCCATATCATTAATACTGAGTTATGTCTATTAAGGACAAGGACACCACTTGTTAAATGTCTAAACCAGTGATTCCCAACCTCGGTCCTCAAGGCACACTAACAGTCCTGGTTTTAGTGATATCCCTGATTGTGCACAGATGGTTAAATCAAAATAACTGAGGTACTAATTAAATCACTTGTGCTCAAGTATGGCTATCCCTAAAACCTGGACTGTTAGTGTGCCTTGATCTAAACGATAACCTGTATTTAGGACCATCTATGCTTGGTGTGGGTACATCCTACTGCTACAGAATTGCTTGTTACTACAGTCTGTAGTGCCCATTCGTGCTGAAGATCAAAAAGGAAGGCAGAATCAGTGATCACGCTGAGTCTCTCTATAGCCTCCTCGTGTCTTGTGTGTGCGTGTGTTTGTGAGGTCTCTGTAAACTGTTCCATGTTGCTGTTTTTGTTATTTTATGCAGTGCATTGTTACGTTGCTTTGTTGTTCTTTTTATTTATTTGGTTATTTTATAGTCATTCTAGCGGAAGTACTTAACTCGCTGTATGTTTTGAAAAGGTCTTTTACAGACCCGACTATCACGGATATTGTTATTGCAAGTTGAAGTATTCCTGAAAGCATGAGACCACGTTAGAAGATTCTTCAATGTAAAGTTGCCTGTGTCTCTAACTTAGATCACACATGGCCTCTCTTTATTATGATAGTGTTCTTTTCAGTCACTTCGTGGTCGTAGTCCACAGATCCTTCCTTTTAAATAGTTTCTGACGCTAAATCTGCACACTTTGGCTTCGGACAGGCAATCCTTCATTGTTTTTTTTTTTTTTGTTTGTTTTTTCATATCTAAAACCTGTGATGATAAATTGTAAATGGTTGCCCTAATGTAGGTATCATTTTATTTTCTATTTTAAGGAATAATTGACAGTTGTGAATAGTGATCCCCGGCTTTCCAGCCTAGTGCATTATGGGGTGACTTGTACTGCCAGAAAACAACGGACAATTAAGAAACCAATAGGAATGATTTTGTTTATCATTTTTTGTTTTTAGTGAAATATGGTGATCATTTTTTTATTTTTTGTCACCAGTGAAACATATTTATATTTTAACTGTGAGAAAACCAATCACTGGTAAATAAAACTGCTCACCCCGGTCAGACCTAATTGGTGGCATTAAAGTATTAATAGATAGAAGTGTTTTTTAATTTTTCTTTAATCTTAACGCTGAAATGTTGGAACCACCATTTTATAGGCATGATCATTTTCCAATATGGGCCATTAAAATAAGCTGGCAATACGTCTTTTGCATTTCATAGTTTATTTTTTCACTTTGCGCAAATGTAAGGAAATCCAACATGCACAGAAACGAAGGGACTTAATATAGAAGAATTGATTTACGGATGAATGTTTCCGTTTTATAAGGGGAACGTCTCCTTCCATGTCTGTAGAGCTGTACTACAGGAGGAAGCCATTTTCATATCCCACCTGTGTCCAAGGTAGAAGTTCTCTATCGGGGGGAATCGCCATGAGAAGACGAATGCATGAAATGTTGAGATTTTATTGCTTTTCAATCTGACAACAACCACATAGACCTGTTTGTAAGATTTTCCTTGGCCACTGCACATAGGCAACCAACTATGCAACCTATGCATAACAATGTAGGAGAAACTTCATCTGCTTCCCTAATTCTGGTGCAGTCAGCTGTTGTTCAATCTCAGATAACCACTTGGATTTGTTCCCCCAACTTGAAATGTTTTTCTTATAACTGGCATAACTCAGCCATATTAATCCAGTAATGTTGGTGGAGTACGGCAGGTATTGTCACTAGGACGCGGCATGAAAAACTACAGTACTGTATAGTTTACAAATATTGATCAATATTCGTTCATCCTGAAGCATATGTAGCAACTTGAGACTACCATTTGTGCAGTTTTTTTTATCTATTGTTTTTTATTTATTTAGTGTATACCAACTTTACAGCATTGTGCAACTAAACCAGATCCACAGTACTGTACCTGCACATGGCCAGTAACAGCATCAGGGTAATAAAACTATTCTCAAACATAGACATCGACACAACACAATAGTTTTCTTGCCTTTGATGGTGCAGATGTCCCATAGCTCGACATCATCTTACTGATTAGTGTGGTCTCCCTAATGATTTGGCTCTTCATTCCACTTGCTTAACCTATAAATATGCATAGAAGCAAGCGGTAGTATGGGGATTCATCCGAGCGGCAAGAGGCACGTTTTGTGCTTGCGCTATACTATCTTATAAATGGTCACGTTAATTTTTCTAAGGAATTCTGTGATGGAACACAGAGAAGATGGTTACCCACATGTAAGCATCTCCCCATCCAACTTGTTCTTACTATACCATATTTAATTAAACACTGTTTTTGTTACTCAATACTTCTAAAACCATTCGAGCCACTTACCAAAGCATGAGCCAGTTCCGAGGTTTTGTGGTCCGGGTCAGCTAGCAGTGGTTAAGATGATGCTCCTTCCTAAAATGTTGTACCTCTCCCGGGCCATCCCTTTTATAATCCCCTCCAAACTTTTTAATCTGTTCTAAACTTAATGATTTGGGTTTTCCTGGCTGTATTTAGCTGTGGGTTCCAGAAAAACCTAAATACCTTCTTTAGCAGCACTATTCCTGACTTCTGATTTATAACAGTAAATAGTCTGTAGGCCAGATGACCTTTTAAGGCACATTGATCTAATTATTATATATAAAATACATGACCATTAATGAAATCTGCTATGATTGTTGTGCACAGAATGGTTTTGCTTGGTGTACATGTTATGTAGCTGATTGTACCTCATGTAAGGTAAAAAAAAATCTTAATGGTTTATAGTTTTTAATCTACTTTGACAAAAATATTGTTTGATATTTGAGTTTTTAGAAATAAGATTCGTTGTACTGTCATCAGCTGTACATCTTTGTCTTAGGAGGTTTTGGCAGCTCTTTAAGCCATGTCAACAATATTCAATTAAATTTCAGACTCTGCCACATGAGATAAGCAAACTGGCTACAGGGAGAAACCAAACCACACCTAAATACGGAGTGTCCATTGCCGTGGTCCAATTGCGGCTCAATGATTGGAAAACACTTTCTTGGTTAGAAGGAAATTTTGGTCTTATGCACTAACTGTTCTAATTCTGTATGCATTAACATGGACTGGCCACTTAAACGCAGTGGAGGTAGCTATCTTGTCTGCTGAATTAATGCTCGTAAAAGTCAATTTATACGATTATAGGAACTGGTCACCTCAGTGAGGCCTCTCATCTATTGCCTCGGTAATGTCACTAGTCCCTGGGGAAATGGCAAGACGAGTAATGATTTACCGCACACAATGGCCGCCCTCACTACGTGTAGTGAGAAGTCCGCTGTAACTCAATCAACTGTAAACACTGGAATGCTGCACTCTACAATCTTTCTGCATTGTAAAGCTTGGATTTATTTATCTGAAGGATGTTTGTATATTTTGTAAATGACTAATAATGCTCTCCCATCACAGGTAAAATGAGAGGATCGTTGTCCTGTACAAATGTACTCTTTCCCACTCTGTGTTGCATGTCTGAGTAGTTCAGATGTTTTGTATATTTATTGTATTAACACAGAGTGTCATAGAATAAAATTCATATTTATGGAGGTGTTATTCTGTGTTCACAATGAAAGTGTAAATCTGGGCTTGTAGGGACCGTGTTAGTAATTACTTTGATTTTTGCTGGGTTGTTGGGCCTAAAAGTTCCCTGAAATAATTTTCTAGAGTAGTTTAGGATTTCATATCGAGATAGTGCTGAATGGTGGAGGTTCACATATATGGAGATGTATAAATATTTTAGCCAGGCCTTATAGGAAAGAAGTTGCCCAAAAGTATGTTCACAATAAAATCATCATCATAAAATCATCTTTATCATATGTGCTTGTTGAACTTATCACTCCTAATCCATGGGACCCCCATTTGCTGCTATAAGAGCCTGAACTTTCCTGGGAAGGTTTTACACTAGATTTTGAAAGTTTGACCGTGGGGATTTGCATCCATTAAGTCACTGATGTAGGGTAATAAGTCATGCATTGCAGTCACAGTTCCAGTTCATCCCAAATGTGTTTGATGGTATTGGGGTCTGGGCTCTGTGCTGGCCAGTCAAGTTCTTCCACACTAGACTCTGCAAACCAATTTTTGACCATTTTGTGATCGGGATCATTGTCCTGCTGATACAGGAAAGAGCCTTCCCCAAACTTTTGCCATAAGTTTGGAGGCACACAACTCTCTTAAATGTAATTGTATACGGTAGCATTAAGATTAATGAGCCCAGATCATTATTCCTCATTACATTTTACAGTTGGCAGTATGCGTTTGGTCAGCAAGTGTTCTCGTGGCATCCGCTCAACCCAGTCCACCCGGATGGTGAAGCTTGATTTGTCGGGAAATACATTGCCACGGCACCATAATCCGGCAGTCTGCTTTACACCTCTCCAGTCAACGCTTGCTATTGCACATCATGATCTTATGCTAGGTACACACTATGGATCGGTGTGACATATCGGGCACACCTATTGGGTGACCTACTGAGCTATAGCAGCCCTCAGTGCAAAGTATTTGTAGCGCTTGCTCTCTTTTCTTTTGTAACACCTATTGGGGGCACACTAATATGGAAATAAATGTGATAAAATAAATAATGTAAGGATATACAAAAATTACCTGAAACTTAATGGTGCCCACTACACAGTGGATAAATGTGTTTCAGATTCCTATCATGTACACTGCATGGTCAGATTGTTTATATATTGTATCAGCTTGGAGACTGTGGAACCTTTAAAAAGGATATATTGGTTTTTGACCAAGTATTCGTCTCATTGTCTTTTTCATGTGATACATGGCTGAATCTGCTATCCTGTTGTTGGCTGTATACATTTTGAGATGGGAACTGATTGCTGCTTAGTATTGAGTGAATTGCCCCTGTAATTGGGGGGAGTACTTGGAACAAATTACAAGCCAGTCATGGAGGATATGCCTTGTTTTTTTAACCCATTAAATTGTGTTTCAAGAGATATTTTAATCATTTAATTAAAGTTAAGTATTATTTCTTAATTGTGCCCAATACACAGTGACCACTTAAGTGTTTCAGTTTAGGTTTGTATATCCTTACATTTAGTTATTTTATCCCTATAAGTGAGCCCCCAATAGAGTCTCTTTTGTTCCTTTTCTCTTTAGGCTATTTCACATTGTGGATACTGACTCTGGGGTGCACAACTTGTAGGCCCAGTTCCCTGTATCCCAGAGAGAACATACAGCTAAACACTTGGTTCACTATCCAATTGAGTGCGGATCATTAACTACAAGTTAAAGGGAAACACATTATCTATCATTTCAAATATACCCACATATATATCTCACACTTTTATCCTGTGTGGTCAGTTTTTTGTTTTTCTAGTAGTATATCGGGCACATCGTCTAGTGTGTACCCGCTATATCGCTGACTATGCGTGCTCCCGCGAGTTGTCGCCGACATCCTCCGTCAGCCCTACATGCAGGGCCGACGAAGGATTTTATTAGCGAGGGCCATGCTGCCGAATCCAGCATGGCCCCCACCATTGCTTTGTCGCTTCCAGCTTCTGCAAGTGTGTATGCACTTGCCGATGCAGGCTACCCAGCCGGGTCCCGTCGCTGAAGATGTCTGGCACACTAGACATCTTCTAGTGTGTACCCGGCTTTAGACTTGTGCGTCGCTGCTAGGTCATGGAAACCCAGTTCTGTAGTTATTTCAGTAGGCAGATTAAAACTCGCTAGCGAATGTTGCAGCTACAGACAAACTATTGTAATGCTCTCTGTCCCATTCTGGGAGTTTGTGTCCTAATGTTCTGTAACTGAGCTTTTATTGCTCCTCAACGTTTCCTCTTCACAATAACAGAACTCACAGGTGACTAGGGCGGAATTTTAATGAACAGACTTGCTGTAGTGGGAGCATCCTATGACAGTGCCACTTTGAACGTCACTGAAATCTGAATGACCCATTATTCCGCTAATGTTTGATTAAGGAGATTGCATGGCTGAATGCTTAATGCTGTTTGTAAACCTTTATATGGTGCAAGCATATTCTGTAATGCTTTACAATTTACAGGGGGTTCCATAAGTGTGGCAAAACCCTTATAAAAAGGAAATGAGTAAGGAAATATTAATCCAGGGTCTACACACATGATATAGGAGTGGTGTGAAACTTTTTAGGGTGTGTCACCAGTATGGTGACCATCTTGAAGTTGGCCATCTTGGATGCAACTCTAATTTATTTATTTTTTCATGTAGTCATGTGACATCAAACAGATGCAGAATTTCATAAAAAACAATGTTTCTTCATTTTAATGTATTTTTTATTCATTCTTAAGTTTTAACATAAACTTTATAAGATATGTTTAGCGTTCCTGCTAGGCTGTTTTAGTGGGGCGTGGCGCCCTGCCCTCCTTCTGGAGGGCAAAAAGCACCCTGCCCTCCTTCTGGAGGGCAAAAAGCGCCCTGCCCTCACAGCCTGCGGGTGCCGTTCTCACCCGCGGGACGCAGTGTCCCGCGGTGGAGAAACATGCGGTGTCCCGGTCACCGCTGGAGCATAGACGCCGGGCGCATGCGCCCGGCATCTATTCTCCCTTTCTGCAGCGCTTGGGGGCTGCCCGGCATGTCCGTAAGCGCCGGGCACGCCCCCAAGTATGACGAAAAGGGGACGTGTCTTATAGACACGCCCTCTTTTCATGACCACGCCCCCTTTTCGGACGCGCATAAAGTTGCCCTCTAGCTCCGGCGCCCTGCCTGCCGCCAGAGCTAGAGTTAACACTATATGTTTGAAGTGCTAAGGCTATTCTCTTTTCCCATTCCTAATGAACCTTCACCAACATGTCTGGCTGAATCTGAGACAAGCATCAATAATTCGTTGTTACAGATAAAAATCTTGTATCTTCACAGCATAAACACGTTCCCTCAGGTGACCACCCAGAAAGAAATTCAACAGCGATGAATCTGGGGATCGTGGTGGCCACTGGACTGGACCTCTACGGCCAATCCACCTTTGGAGAAACTGCACATCAAGATTTTCCCTGACAATGAGTCCATAATGAGGTGGGGCACCATCAAGCTGGAAGAAATTAGGATATGACCCATCCTCATATCCTAACATTGAAGGAAAAATCTCTTCATCTAGCAACCTCTTGTAACGTGCTGCTGTTAATGTTCCATCAATGAAGAATGGTCCCACAATACGGATAACCCACAAACCATACCATACCAACTGTTTTGCCGAGGCTGCAACCCTACAGGCATCCATCCAGGGAGGGTTTGTCTCTGACCGGTACCTGTGGTTCTGTTTGTTTACCTCACCACTAGCAAAGAAATTTGTCTCATCACCAAACAATACCTAGTGTGGAAAATGAGGGTTCAGTTGAAGGGTTACCCAGTGTGCAAACTCAACCTGACGGTCTCAGTCATCCTCAGTCAGGTGTTGCAACATCTGAGTCTTGTAGGGGTGCCACTTAAGTGTAGACAATTCTCAAAATAGCCGTACGACTAATCACACTTTCACGAGACAGATGGCGAGTGCTACATTGTGAGCTCTTTGAAAATGGTGCCAGCGCAGCAGTTGTTGCTTCATCTGCAACAGCTTTTTGGTCGTCCACTTTTTGGTTTATCTGCAACTGATCTGGTTTATTTAAATTTGGCAAGGAGTTTGGCAACTGCACTGTGAGTAATGATGGCCTATTTGGGTGATGTTGGTTGAAATAATTAGCAATAGCACGTGTGCTTCATTCTCCTGATATCAAGACAATCTCAACACGTTCTGTTTGTGTTAGTGCTATTTGTCATTAATGTCACTACCTGCAAAAGTAAACTCGAGAATGATATGATAAAACGAAGAACACCATTGTTTTTCTTATGAAATTCTAGATGTTTGATAAGTCACATGACTACCTCCCCAATTTAAAAATTAGAGTTGCAGCCAAAATGGCCGACTACACGATGGCCGCTAAAACTGGTGACATACCCTAAAAAGTTTCCCCCCCACTCACATATATGTGTAGACACTGGATTAATATTTTTATCCTCATATCCTATTTATAAGGGTGTTGCCACATATGGACCACCCTGTAGTTTAAACCTTTTCTCTCCCTTTCTTCCATTTGTTTGTCCTCCGTGTTCTTATTCCTTGGCCTTTCTCTATGGATTTCTATCTTGCCTGTTTTTTTGCATTCTTACAGTGAGCGATAACTCAGGGAATCCATTCCACTTGCGTGTCTCAGCCCCCGTCCCCTTCCCAAGCACTCTGCCTTTGGTCGGAGCAATCCTGTATGCATCAGCCTAGGAAGCAGCCCGGTGCCTCAGTACGCAAGCAGCCGTTCTCCCTATCCTGGCATGGGGTGAATGGAATCCAATTTCTGGCCCTCACGCTGCATCTAGCCCTGGCTGTGCCCCGGTTTGTTTGTGGGTAAAGTAAATTATGGCAGATTTTATAACTGTACTCACAGTTGTTCGGCTTTATTCATCAACACCTGAATCTCGCGTTCAATAAAATCTGATCTGTGTAATGTACAGCCAATCGGCATCACTGTTTCACAGTATGTAAATAAATGCCATAGAATGCTAAAATAAACTTTAAAAAATATATATATATATATTCAACTTCCGTTTCGTTAAGTCTGTGGTCAAATAAAATGGTTCAGTTTTGGTCCATGGCTAATCTGACATCTAAATGGCGCCCCACCAAGGAGAGTACTGTGTATTTCTCCTTATTCTGTATACTCTATATTACTCTCATGGGAGCACCTCTATGTACTAATTTTAAACCAATATTGGGTTCATTTTTTTATCACGGTAACACATCCACCACTACTATCTCTGCACATACCTTTTACTAATTGAGAGGTTCCATACCAGTGCTCAGGTCTTATCCCTATTCCCCTTTCCCATCACACTCCTCAAATCTAAATGGTGTAGCTGGAACCTACAGGGTTATGTAAGTTGTTCCAATATTTATATAGCACCACCATATTATGTAGTGCTGTACAGAGAATATATATCAGCCCCTGCCCCTTTTATTAGCAACCTTGCACAGAGACTAAGGTTCATTTTATTTGGCAGACAATTTAATATATCGGTATGTGTATGGGGTGTGGGAACAAATCCTCACTCAGACCCCATACAATAGAGCCCTCAGCAGAATTGAACTCCACATCAGTGATAGGAGGTTACACTGCTAACTACTATGCCACCATGCTGTATCTCTCATATACATTATAAATGATGCCCTTAAATTGGCTCAATCAGCCTTCTAACTTAATTATGCTGAAACTATAAAACCTACAAGAAGTTTAAAGAAAGAAGAGTCCTGGAGAGATTCTAATCCTGTCATGTATCTCAGAAGAAATAGGGTTATTAATGGAGCAATACTACAGATCATCTATAGATATTTTAAACTCGTATAAAGGATAGTGTTTAGTTGGTAAATGTAATGGGGGTCTGCGGTCAGCATGTCGATGGCCACTGTGTCCATACACATAACAATTCCGGCGTCTGCATCCTAACATAGATCTAATGATGCTCAGGGCATATTCAGTATGTTGATACTATAAATTAAAATATACTGCTCACGACATTTTTTAACTTTTAAGACCTGTACGCTTAAAATCTTCTAAAGCTGGGTACACACTAGATGATAAATTGGATGATTTGTCTCTTTGAGGTGAATCAGAACGACAAATCGTCCAGTGTGTACACACTATTGCGCGTTCCTGTACGTCGTAGTCCGATCTGGAGATCTGTCGGCCAACTCCATGCTTCTGGATACGGTGGGGGAACGATATATCAGGCGTTCGTAAACCAGAACTACAAATCCCAGAATGCCTTGCAACAGTTTTAGCATGGCCAAATAGCAAAATGGTGGTGGGGCATGCTGGGGTTTGTAGTTCTACAACAGCTGGGAGGCCACTTATTGCCACCCCTATTTAGGATGGAGCTGCATCTGGATCCCCAAAACACCAATTAGACAATTGTTCTTCATTGGTAAAGTTGGTGCAAACCACTGGGTGACTGCATTGTACATTATATTTAAAGTATGCATAAAGATTAAGCACACCAGCTAACTTACTATACACTAAAATTGCACAGCTTTCATTTACAAAGGTACCAAAATTCTCACTTTTGAGTCTTTGATTGTATTATGATGTAACGGCCACTAGAGGTTGCTGAAGAGCAAGTTTTTTGCTTGATTAATGTTATGCCCCAGCCTGAATGGGATGCTATTTCTGACAAAGAAACTGGAAAATGTATGGAAACTTTATTCAATCCTCTGAAAGTGAGAGAGTTTAAGTGTTGGCCTGCATACCCATATAATTACTTTATGTACCCTACTGAATTAATACCTCCAATTCTAGAATGATCAAACATCATTCATTGAGCAGCATGGTTGGTGTAATGGCTAGCACTGCTGCCTTTAAATCACTGAGTTCATGGGTGGAGTTTGGAGTACACCCATGCAAGCATGGGCAGTATATACAGTTTCCACCAAATCCAAAAATATTAAAAAAAAAAAAAAAAATAACCCTACTGTAGATTGTAAGCTCCACTGGGGAGGGGACTGATGTGAATGAATATTCTCTGTAAAGCGCTGCAGACTGTGCGCTATATAACTATCGTAATTAGTAAGTGCAAATGTAAACGA
Source organism: Taudactylus pleione (assembly GCA_031769625.1). NCBI lineage: Eukaryota > Metazoa > Chordata > Amphibia > Anura > Myobatrachidae > Taudactylus > Taudactylus pleione. The sequence continues at coordinate 4,134,556 of JAUIMM010000334.1, forward strand.
CTTGTGCATCAGACATGGCCTCTGAATGAGATTACAAGCTGTGCATCACAATTACTGATATGAAAGATAATCTATATCAAGATATACAGTAAGCAGAGCAATGTACAGCACAGCTTCTGCTACTGGTAAATGTAAGAACTGACACAGCGTAAATTATGTCTTGTGTTATGGTGAAACAATCTGTGTTGCAAGATGGCGTCTGTGATTTCTCATTTCTCAAATGTAACAATGGCCCCATATCCAGATTCTCATTATTTAATCACACTGGAATTAACATATGCATGCTGTAAAAATGGAAACAAAAATGTAATGTATTATGGGAACATCACAGGTTTACTATTGAAAAGATTAGATGATCTACAATTGGATAATGAAAATTGTCACATTCAGTGATATAAAAAATAACAAAAGGAGCGGCAAATTGTTTACTATGGTTTAATAAAAGCGTTAAATTGCAGGAGAACATAAATATCTATTACAGAGAGTTTTCTTTTCCACATTTGTCCAAGGGTGGAGCGACAGGATTATAACACAGGCTGACTGCACACCTGTATCACCCGGGATCCTACAGGTCGTCCCCTGGAGCTGATTGCATAAAATCTTTCATGTTCGATAATGAGCTGCACAATTTTAACAAACTGTACAATAAAGAAACTATTCTTCCCCCACTGGTACAAATCCATGAAGTGGAGAGGTAAGATGAGAGTACGTAAAAGGGCCTATCCATTAGCAGACCTGGAAGTCTGAACATCTAGTGCTCAGACCTTCAGGTCACTGAGGTGCGGTGCGTTCACTGAACGTCTTTCAGTGCAGAGCCCGACCTCCCTATCACTGAACATGCTGAACCTGACGACCGTCGTCAGGTTGACGGGCATGTTCAGTAGATAGTCGTGGTCGTGCACGCGAATCGCTGGTCCATGCCGACTATCCATTTACTTTCTGCACGATCCAACCAAAACCTCCTGGTTTTGGTCGCATCGTGCAGATAGTCGGCATACGGATAGGCCCCTTAAAAGATTTGGCTTGGATTAAGGCTTGTGTTATTGTTAAAATTTGAGATTGAATCATGTTTAGGATTTTGGGTTATTATCAGGTCTGCCAAGGAATTATTATTGATACTATTATGATGATGTTGATATTTTTTTTTATTTTATATAACGCTGTGAAAGATGTCTCTGCTCTTTGTAGAGTACAAGAGGGCTAAGGCCAAATGTGTCGGACCGCAATTTGCGGCACGATTCTGTTAAGACAGTCATATAAAAAGCAGCTATTAGTTTAAATGCAAAACAAACCTAGTTTTGCATTTAAACTAATTGGTGCTTTAAATCTAATGACTATCTCGCTGGAATTGCGATGTACCAGCTAATAGTCGGCTAATATATTTGGCTCCTAATGCTAAAGCTCTTTAGGGCTACTCTGCCCAGACTCCATAACTAGGAAGCCTCACCCAAGAGGCTTTGATTAAACTCCCGATGAGGACTTTGGGGAGGGGGAGCCGCCCTTCATCAGTCTGAGATTATATGAAGCATTGTTCTTATGTGTCATGCACAGTAAAAGTGGCCCTAAAACATGAGAAATAGCAGCTTTTATATACCCACCCCTTACTGTGTCTCTCCGTCATTCCAACCAAAGTACTCTTGCACAATATAACCATGCCTGTCCTGAACAGTATGGGGTTTTTATCTGAGTTGGGAGCAAAGCAGAATGCATAGCAAGTAACTGCAAATTGGCATAACCATGTTGCACTGAAGGTGCAGCAGATGTAAAAAGTGCAGAGAGATTTGGATTTGGAGGGGTGTGTCCAGCTGTGGGTTACATGCAAAAGCAGCCAGCACTTACCCTGCATGCAGTAATATAAAATGTACAGCCATGGCCAAAAGTTATGAGAATGACAAAGTATTGGTTTTTACACCTTTTTGTCAGATGTTACTATGGTATACTGAAGTAAAATTACAAGCATTTCATAAGTGTCAAAGGCTTTTATTGACAATTACATTAAGTTAATGCAAAGAGTCAATATTTGCAGTGTTGACCCTTCTCTTTCAAGACCTCTGCAGTTCGCCCTGGCATGCTGTCAATCAACTTCTGGGCCACATACTAACTGGCCGCCTCTTGCCTAATCAATGCTTGGAGTTTGTCATAATTTGTGGGTTTTTGTTTGTCCACCTGCTTCTTGAGGATTGACCACAAGTTCTAAATGGAATTAAGGTCTGGGGAGTTTCCTGGCCATGGACCTAAAATGTTGATGTTTTGTTCCCCGCGCCACTTGGTTATCACTTTTGCATTTTCGCAAGGTGCTCCATCATGCTGGAAAAGGCATTGTTCATCACCAAGCTGTTCTTGGATGGTTGGGAGAAGTTGCTCTTGAAGGGTGTTTTGGTACCATTCTTTATTCATGCCTGTGTTCTTAGGCAAAATTGTGAGTGAGCCCACTCCCTTGGCTGAGAAGCAACCCCACACATGAATGGTCTCAGGATGCTTTACTATTGGCATGACACAGGACTGATGGTAGCGCTCACCTTTCCTTCTCTGGACAAGCGTTTTTCCAGATGCCCCAAACAATCTGAAAGGGGATTAATCAGAGAAAATAAGTTTACCCCAGTCCGCGGCAGTCCAATCCCTGCACCTTTTGCAGAATATCATTCTGTCCCTGATGTTTTTCCTGGAGAGAAGTGGCTTCTTTGCTGCCCTTCTTGACACCAGGACATCCTCCAAAAGTCTTCGCCTCACTGTGTGGTAAGATGCACTCACACTTGCTTGCTGCCATTCCTGATCAAGCTCTGCACCCGTGGTGCCCCGATCCCGCAGCTGAATCATCTTTAGGAGACAGTCCTGGAGCTTGCTGGATGTGCTTGGGCGCCCTGAAGCCTTCTTCACAACTCTTTCCTTGAAGTTCTTGATGATCTGATAAATGGTTAATTTAGGTGCAATCTTACTAAATCAATGATGACTGCACGTGTTTCCTTGCAGGTAACCATGGTTAACAGGAAGAACAATAATTTCAAGCTCCACCCTCCTTTTTAAAGCTTCCAGTCTGTCATGCTGATTGAGTTAGATGAACAGAGTGACCTCCAGCCTTGTTTACGTCAACAGTCTCACCTGTGTTAACGAGAGAATCACTGACATGGTCCTTTTGTGGCAGGGATGAAATGCAGTGGAAATGTTGTTTTTGGGATTAAGGCCCTGATTCAGAGCCGGACGCTCTGACAGAGCGCTCGCTCTGAATCAGGGCCGTCCCTCCTACTTTTTGGAGCGGCCTCCTGGCCGCTCGCATAGCTGTGGCCAGGAGGCGGCCAAAATGATGGTCGCGATGGTCAAGACCATCGGGCTTGCGACGAGACCTTTGCGGTAGGGTCTCGCTGCCACAAGCCCTGGAGTGCTTTTGGCTCTATCAGAGCCAAAAGCCTCCGTCTGGGCAGCCACGCCCACCAAAGGGGGTGTGCTGTCAATCACCATCGACCGCACGCCCCCTTTGGTGCGAGACCCATAGCCGTCGTTATTCGGGTCTCGCGCATGCACACGACGGAGCCGCTTCCGTTGTGCGCATGCGCACTTGGGCAACATCGACCCGCTTGCGAGCGGGTCTGAATCAGGCCCTAAGTTCATTGTCATGGCGAAGAGGGACTTTGCAATTAATTGCAATTCATCTGATCACTTTTCATGATATTCTAGAGTATATGCAAATTGCCATAATAAAAACTGAAGCAGCAGACTGAGAAAACCAATAGTTGTGTCATTCTCAAAACTTTTGGCCATGGCTGTATTTGCCCCCATTGCATACAAAGTTATTTTGACCTTTCACCCAACTAATATCTGGAGAAGGAGTATATTTTGGGGTATAACTCAGGTGTTGCACTAACCATAAAAAAATGCAAAGTCTGTATTTTTTGTTTTGTTACATAGGTTTGAATGTATTTATCAAATAAAGCCTATAAAATAAAATTAATATTCTCTCATCATTGCCAGTTTTTCTACAGCCCTGTTTGGTGCTTGGTTAACTGGAAGGTATACCTTTTATTCCTGGTTATATTAGTGTGATTCTGTGCTCATAAACCAGATGTCTGATGTGCATGAAAACACCACAAATCAATTTAATTTTATATTATTAAAAGATAGATGTATGTATGTGTGTGTGTGTGTGTGTGTATATATATATATATATATATATATATATATATATATATATATATATATAATAAGAATAATCGTAATTGCAACTGTTTCCTTATAACATGGCAATAAAAATGATGTCTTTATCTGAGACTTAATACAGAAAACCCAACAATGTTCATGCATGCAAAGATCTCTCATGGGAGGTAGATTGTGTCAAGAGTAAATCGCTTTTGCAACAACTACACATTCCATTATAAGCTTTATAAATGTCTCCAGAGCACTTGTAAATATTGTCAAAACCCTTTAGTGCATACCTATATCAGAGGGTGAGATTCATCACGGATCGCAACAGCGTATGCAGATCAGCCGATGGTGCGTACTGCGCATGCTTAAGTTAGCATTGCGGCCGCACTGCGATCACCTACGCAGATACAAAACCATTGCAGACCGAGAGATGGGAAGTCAGCGTTTGGGGATGGTGACAGGAGTGCTTGGAAAAACACAGACGTGTCTGTCCGTTTGAACGTTGTTGCATGGGCGTGCATCAATTAGCCTCTGTGACGGCATACGCAGCATAAGTACTCACTGCGTGTGACGAGGTTAGCCATTTCTGTGTAATATCAGGTCTGTTGTAATTGTGTGTGAGGGGCTGATGTATATGCAGGACGGTACAGTATTACGGATGTGAGATAGCGGTAGTGTGCATCTCTATGCTGGCTGTGCAACGGCTTTGCGATTGCAATCAGCATACTTCCGCAGCAGACCTGTGTGCGTAATCGCAGCCACGATCGCAATAGTGATACGTAGTGAATCAGGCCCATAGTATTTATATAGATGAGACCAGCATGTGTCTCTCCTTTGCGCCAGGTACGCTATGCAGTATGGGTTAAAATTAACAGTCATCAAGGATATCCCGATATGTGCTACTTGCAGTTGCAAGAAACTGATGTATAGGTGTGCCCGGAACACAATCCTTATTGCAATCCTCCCAGCTCACAGGTATACTGTGCGTGCAGGTGCTTCACTTTTCCATTTTGGCAGCTGGTTATCGCTTCCTGCTCCTGGGTCCTTAATACACAGCTTCCAAGGGAATTTACAGCAGAATAGTTGAACATGTTTCGCTCCTTCAGATGGGATCTTTAACAAAGAGATACATTTATTCCTGGCCTAAACTGCATCAGACCTGCACTGCTGAGCCTCAAGGCAACATTCAAGGGAAAGCCGGTTGGCAATTCTGATCCCTCCTTTGGTGGCCCTCACTCTGCTTTCTTGATGAATGGGCAGGTAAGCCCCATACATGGCTTCAATGGGTAAGATTTGGCCCTCATGCCTACGACAAGCAAAGAAAGGCAGCAGGAGAGTGACCCAACATCACCAGGCTCTATAGAGGATGTACCCCTTGCAACCAGGGCCGTAACTAGGGTAGTGCGACCTGTGCCATGGCACAGCACCGCAGGGCAGTGGGCGCTGTTTGGGCCTGTCAATTTTCTGTTTATTATCAATCTTACTTGTTGCTTCCTCTTATTTTTATCACCAGCATCTCCTGGCCTCCCCTATTTACTGTCTAATACAGCCACTATGAAACACAGGGGCCTCAGTCAGAGATGTACGCTATTCCAATGTTTACGCAGTTGACTATAATTGTCAATCTGTGCATGCGTCTGAATCGCACAAAGCATGCGCCAGAGTCCATTACCGTTGTCGCTCGCAGTAACTATTAACGCAGGGCGCTTGGAAGTAATGGGGGAAGGTGGCAAAAACGCAGGCATCTCGTGACCATTTGCGGGGTGTGCCACAGCCTACGTCTGCGATCCAGTACACAGATAACATGGCTCTAGCATCTCGGTACATATGGCCATTTTCAGTAACCATAGCATTACTCAGAAGGCAGATTATCAAGGGGTGTATCTATAATGGGTGCACCACACATCCTGCACACATATAGTCTTATACTTACCTGTCCGTAATCTCCAGAGTGCTGCTCTGCAGCGCCGGCGGCCATTTTCCCAGTGACTCACGCATGCGCAGTAATGCTGTCACCGGGAAAACGCTGTGGGTGCCATTGTCCCGGAGACCCGTACATGCGCGTTAGATTCTGGCACTAAGCCAGAGAAAAGAGGGGGCCCGCGCTGAGTCTGCACACGGACTCCCTCTTAAAACGCCCCTGTCGGAGGGTCTGCAACCTATGCTGCGTCTTTGTTTGCAGTAGCTGGCTTTGTAATGCCGCCTGTGGGCGTCTCAATACAAATCCCGGCAGCTACGACATTACCATATAGTCGCACAAAGACACAGCTGCAATGTACATCTCCGAATCAGACCCCTAGTACTATAATTCTCTCCTACAAATAAAACACATCTGGGGGAAGAGATTTATCAAACACCTTCGAAAGATGATAGGGTTTTTTCTATAGCAACCAATCGGCTATCCGTTCATAGAAAGTACTAGATAAATGATAGCTGGAGTCTGATTGGCTGCTATGGCAATAAATATTTAATATGCTGTCAAAGCAAATCCCTGACAAAATAATGTATACATTCTAAAGTGTTTTTAGCTTAACATGTATTATCGACTAGATTACATTCCATGAAGGGGTTAAATTAGAATGTTCACTTTTGACGGCATCTCCTAACACTTGGGTGAATTTTCTTTCATTCTATTCATTGCAGAATGTCATTATTATACAACATAGAGTAATCTGGGTTTTAACGAGATTTTATCCACTCGGAATTAATCTCCTTTTCCTAAAACTCCACGACTAAGAACACATTACCGTCCTCCTACGTGTCATCTTGATCCTTCAGCTTCCGATTTCCACTCTCCCCTCGCTGTTGCCACACACACACTCCTCGTCGTTCTGGATTCTGGCCAGAGACCCCGTACAGATCTCATATATCACAGCTTTTTCTCTAAGGAATTCTATGTATTATTTTCTAAAGATTTAAAAAAAATATAAAAATATCTCCAATGTAGCATCCAGAAGTTGAAATTATTGGAAGACTGCACGATGGATGTCTGGTAAATCAGAATACTGTATTGGTAATTCATTGCCTCTATCATACTTCATATTTTATATATAATTATGTTGTACAATCTCAGCTCTTGTCAGCTGAAAGGTAAGGTGGTTCTGTGGTTTAGGTTCTGAGAGCAAATTAAATTCTTTGGTGGTGACTCAGTTACTGCAATTGACCTTGATTGTTTATTATGAACATCTAGCAACATAGTATTTCTATGGATATGGGAGACATGTATGTGTAACATGGAATCGGTATGAATTACCGCAGGACGCAAGTCCAGCGCTTCAAATCCTGACAGCGGCTGCCCGACATGGGTGAAAATCCCGATCTTCCCCAGGTAAGTATTTCTCTAACCTAACCTTCCCCCCAGTGCCTAACCCTAATCCCTCCTCTAAGTGCCCCCCCCCTTCCCCACCGCCTAAACCTAAGTCCCCCGGGGGGGTGCCTAACCCTCCCTAACCCTAAGTTCCCCCTGGGAGCCCTAAACCTAAACCCTGCGGATTTCCACAGCAGCGCCCCGGCATCACTTCGATCGGGGTGCCGGTCTCCCGGTGTCGGTAAAATGACAGGCGTCTAGATTTAGATGCCTGTCATTTAACCCTCGCCGGGATAAAGCAGTTGGAAAGCCGGCCGTCTGGATAACGTCCGCCGGCTTCCTGACTGCATACCATGTAACATAGATTCCACTGACTGATATACTGAATCATAGTTACGGACTGATAGTGAATAAGCCTATCCATATGATTGTGTAACAGATTTTATATTTACAAAGTAATGATTTTTATTCAATAATAAATATTAATTGATATACAAGCCTCTTGTGTTCCTCAATATCAAGCAGATTATTGTGGTGTTATCATTCATAGTTTTATATATATATATATTCTCAAATAACTCAGCGCAGTGACATCTGATTTAATTATCTGCAATGGCCGCAAATTGTTTCCTGGAACGGTTGGGTGACTGAAGTTCCCTCACACCACATACAGCTGCCGTAATGTATGGTGATCTGCGCCGCAGCCCCAGATCACCAAGAAATACATTTCCTCTTATGATTTGAAATGTTTTCTTTAAATTATCTATATAAAAAAACTGTGATGAAAATGGATAAAAGAGGTGTAAAGCGTTTTTGGGCAATGTATTCTTTAAGATCAAAATCAGTTACTTACATTTGGTAGTGTATGGCCATCTTATCATCAGAATAGGCCAACAAAATGATCATGAACTTGACTCCATACACTGACAGATGGGCATCGGAAATGCCCGATATTCAGTCTCTAGCAGTTGTTGGTCGCAAATCTTAAATTTAATGAAAAGGTTGCAACAAAGCAAGCTCATAAGAATAAAATAATTATTAAAAAAAAAAAAAAAAAAATGTGTTCCCTCATAATTTCTAACCAGCACTAGTGCTTTCACCTGAATGCCGTTACCCCAAAATCAGGAGGAAAAACTGATGCGGGGGCCCTCCTTGATTTTAGGGTAACCAGCACTAAGCTTTGCCAGCCTGTGCTGGTAGAACCATAGAGGGGAGCATTATAACAAATAGCCCTAAACCAATTGGCACCAGGACTGGATTTTTCCAGAAGGAACAGACCCGCTAAAGACATACTATATGTAGGACCCCCTACTAGATAGGCCTAATAACTTGGGGAACTTAGCCCTGGTGCCAACAGGCCTAGGGCTGGGTAGAACCATGGAGCAGGCCCCATCCTGTGGGTTTCCCCACTATTAGTCTACTAGGCTGCCAAAGCCTAGTGCTGGTTCCCGTAAAATCAAGAGGGACCCCATGTCAGTTGTTCCTCTGGTTTTGGAGTAACCATCACAAGGACGAAAACTCTATTACTGGTGAAGAATTCCTATGCTATTTTTTTTTTTTTAATTATTTATTTACATCAACACCAGAGCCGAACAATGTCTGCATACAAAGGTGACATCGAAATCATTTCACTTTCAACAAATGTTCACTTTCCCATACACCTGAACGATACCTGTTGGATGGAGTACTGGCAAAGCAAACATGTCAGGAACACAAAGAAGCATGACGTTCTAAGCGTTTTTGTGTTTCTAATGCACCAAATTAATTATTGTTTGTCGGCATTCATTGAACACTAATTGTTCAGAATAATCGTTTTATCGGCTGACCTGAAAGATTATCATTTAGTGTATGGCCAGTTCTAGGTTGTGGTAAGGACTTTCACACAAATATGGCAATAAGTAACAACCTCTGAATTATAAATTATGAGCACACACATAAACACCTAGTGCTAGTCAAGCAGGGGGATCAAGTATCAATGCAGCAGTAAAAGAAAGACGTGATTGACAACCTCACTAGCAGAAATAAAAAATGGATAAACTGCGCTCTAATACTTATGTAAGGACATAAGGTGTAGTAACACATATAAATAAATATAGAATGTATTGTAAAAAACAATGAGCATAAACATACAATTAAGGAAACAATGACAATATATACACGTGTATGTGCATATACATACACATAAAACTCTTCTGCCACCTAATATAAGTGTCTAAATGGAACACATATTACAGTGCATCCGGAAAGTATTCACAACGCTTCACTTTTTCCACATTTTGTTATGTTACAGCCTTATTCCAAAATGGAATAAATCAATATTTGTCCTCAAAATTCTACACACAATACCCCATAATGAGAACGTGTAAAAAGTTTTTTTGAGATTTTTGCAAATTTAATAAAAAAAAAACCTAAAAAATCATACGTACATCAGTATTCATGGCCTTTGCTCAATACTTTATTGATGCACCTTTGGCAGCAATTACAGCCTCAAGTCTTTTTGAATATGATGCCACAGCTTGGCACACCTATCTTTGGGCAGTTTTGCCCATTCCTCTTTGCAGAACCTCTCAAGCTCCATCAGGTTGGATGGGAAGCGTCGGTGCACAGCCATTTTCAGATCTCTCCAGAGATGTTCAATCGGATTCAAGTCTGGGCTCTGGCTGGGCCACTCAAGGACATTCACAGAGTTGTCCTGAAGCCACTCCTTTGATATCTTGGCTGTGTGCTTAGGGTCGTTGTCCTGCTGAAAGATGAACCATCGCCCCAGTCTGAGGTCAAGAGCGCTCTGGAGCAGGTTTTCATCCAGGATGTCTCTGTACATTGCTGCATTCATTTTTCCCTCTATCCTGACTAGTCTCCCAGTTCCTGCCGCTGAAAAACATCCCCACAGCATGATGTTGCAACCATCATGCTTCACTGTAGGGATGGTATTGGCCTGGTGATGACCGGTGCCTGGTTTCCTCCAAACATAACACCTGGCATTCATGCCAAAGAGTTCAATCTTTGTCTCATCAGACCAGAGAGTCCTTCAGGTGCATTTTGGCAAACACCAGATGGGCTGCCATTAGCTTTTTACTAAGGAGTGGCTTCTGTCTGGCCACTCTAATATACAGGCCTGTTTCGGGTCTGTGCAGACCTGGCTCCGGTATGAACGGCGCTGGAGCTGGAAAATCCTGGGTCGGCGCCGGCTAAATTCCGGGTCTGATCCAGATTGGAACCCTGTTCCAACCTCCGGGTCAGACCCAGAATTTTGGTGTAAAAGCGGTATAAGTAACACATCTGAAACAAGTAGAGTTGATCAGACTCCTATACAAAGGTTTGTATCCCAATAACCAGATACAAATTGCAACATAAAAACTGTTGTTTATACACAATTCAAGACTGTAGTAAAAACACAGGTGATGGATATTATGTCCAAGACTATAAGGATTCTTAGGGGATTCCTAGGTGGACAGATTGAGGTGTCTGCCATTAATTTACAACTCTCCCTACAGATGTTATTTATTATGGGTAAAATGATGCCTGTCACGATGATTGCTAATAGGCTGTAGTATTGATAAAGAACTCAGTCAGTAAATCACATTTCAGCCATATTTTTAGAAAAAAGTCCAGTCATAGAATTTGATATGGACACCTTGACTGATTGATGTGTGACAGTCCTGTATATAACACTACAATGGGTGAAATAGATACCAGTGTTATCGCTGGTTAACTGTGACCAGTACTGTACCTGCTGGGGTGGAGACTGCTTTGAATCAATACAAAAAATCCCAAAGGTCTGGTCTCATTGTCACAAACTCGGTAAAAAGTAAAAATATCTGTATATAAACAACAATTACTATAGGAAAGGTTCAGTACCATGTACTGTATAGGAAGCATGTCCATCCTTTCCTCCCCTGTTCTCTTAACACATTTCTTACTCTCACTTTTTTATTATTTCAAATAAACACAACTTATGCTGTTTTATACTGTTTCTTTTGTTTTTTGTTTAACTAGTTAACCCAACACCTCTCTTTCTTCTTCATGCTATAGAGGATACAGGCATTACCTTGGGTATAGGCTGGAGCAAGAGGAGTCCGGGTGCCGACTAGTTCAACTTTTTCTCCCATCAGCCCTGGCTCCTTCCCCCCTATACCTCACCCCCAGCCAGCTGAGTTTTAGTTTGGTGCCTTGCAGGAGTAGGCACTTAGAGACTGCTTTAAGCAGTCTAGCTTTTTATTTCATTTTAATTAATTTATAAAAAAATTTAACATGAGTGAACAGCACTAGGTGTCCTATAGGACACCTGCACCGCTGCTCCACTGACCCCCTGCACCGGTTGCCGCAGCACTGGCAAGTGGGTCAGCGTCTTTGGCAGGTCCCTGGCACGCACCAGGGACCCACAGCCTGACGCCGGGGGGAGCACAGCTGGTGCTTATGCCTACTTGCAGGGAGCCACATATGCTCGTGTCTATACACTGATGCTGTGAAGACCACCGGTGGTGTTGGTACTGTAGGCTCCGGGTGTCCCCACACCATACACTAGACAACCCTGTGAGGTCCATGTCCCTGGGGTCCACCCCAGAGGGGGAGACAGGCTCCCTCCCTGTCCCAGGGAATTTCCATCCTTTATCTCTCACCTCCTATGGATATATGCTGGGCAGCCATTTATATAATGCAAGCTTCCTGAGAGTAAGGGCTGTTGTCTCCATGTATACCTCACTATAGCTAGTCTAGTATACATTTAACTCCTTCCTGCTCTGTGGGAGCTGGTTGTTGAGCACCATTATTGGCCATTGGTTCTGTGCCTTGAATGTTGTGTAGTCCTGAGGTGCGTGCGTGCGTGCGTGCGTGTGTGTGTGTGTGTAATATATAAAGATGTCTATATCTAGGTACCCCATCAGTAAAGCTCATGTTAATATCTCAAATCATAGAGCTATTACTTAAGTATGACCTGAGTTTTTACTTTTTTTTTTTTCTCTATAGCCCTACTTATTTCTCTATTTGTGGCGCTTTCTCGTTCACGGCACAGCCCCGTAATCTACACATCACTGTTTTTATACCTTTTGTGTGGGAGATACACTTGGACTGCTTTTACATGGCTTCCAAGGTTGAAGCACCCAGGGAGGTGGGTGTTCCTGTCTTGCGTAGCTGTTTGAACCTTTTTTTCTAGAGCTGGGTAATAATGTACTTTCTCCACAGAACTCTGGGTTCTAAAACAGCGATGGCTGAGGAATCACTATCACAGGCCTTGGTGCCGGGTGTTTCACGGCTACATGGTGTGAAGGTTTCTTCAACCCTACCAGTCAAGGTTGCCGTCACAGACTTCCATTTACAGGTAATGTGGATGTTTTATTACCAGTTTGCAGTTCCTGGCCAGTTAGTGTTCCATGGTCTGTCGGGCTAATGCGCAGGTCTCCTTCCTTTGAGGAGGATCACACCTACTATAGAGAGATGCAGCACACCTTCACTAACTCCATACAGGAGTAGGCTAGCCAGCAGGCATGGCTCAGCACTGGCCTTCCAGTCCTGACAGCACTTCTCGGCTTTTAGCTAGGATCAAGTGTAGTTTCTGTTTTTATCAGTTTAATATCGGATATGCCCAAAGAGCTTGCTCACATTGCCTGGTTAGCCAATAACATTTCCCTTCCTAGTGCTAATAGGACATCTCTTAAGGATCTGACTGATAGGAATTTGGAAACTTTTCCATAGGGTATTAATGCTCAGACAGATGCCATCGCAGATCCAGCCCTGGCTTTTGCCTGTGTGCCTAAAGCCTTTGGAGACTGGGTCTTTCAGGAGGGCCTCAGATCAGGTACCTGTAGGAACGAGGTTTGATGGTTAGTGGAGCATTTCAGTAAGGTGACCTCTTATCTTGTAGATGCAGCAGTAAATACTGCTGTCCTAACCACCAAGGTGTCAGCATCCTCGACTTCCTCGGGCTTCGTTCCTGGTGCACTGGCTTAAATTGGCCACACATCTAAGGATTATCTGTCCAACCAGCCAACTAGTTGATTGGTTGGAATGAAAATCTGGTAACATATGGGAGTAAATGATGGTGATCAATTTGCTCCTAAATGCCAGAAAACAGATGAAAATGGTCGTTCAGACAAATTTGTTAAATATTTGATCTAAACAATTTGTTCAAACAACAGTTTTTGTCCATTTTCTGGTGTTTGAGAGCAAATTGCTGATTGTCATTTGCTTTCATACCTTACCAGATTTTTTTTTCCCCCAGAGAAGACCTCTTTGGACGCTGTGGGGCCCTCTGGTCCTTGCTACTAAGGACCGGGAACTCCGTAGGACAGGTTCATTATCTTGTCTTCTACATCTGCCATGGATGGCGCTGGCCTCCTTCAGGACAGACTTTTTGCCAATTGGCTCTGTTTGTCTATCCATGGTGCTGTGCCATCTGTGGTGAGGACTCATTCCACCAGATCGGTGGGTACTTTATAGGCAACTCGCGAAGGTGCCTCGGCTAAGCAACTTGTAAGGGGGTGCCAGTCATGATCCTCCTCCCACTTTCCTAAGATTCTATTCATTTGACACCTTTCGAGCTCCGTCGCGTCCCCTCCCTCAAGGTTATAGCTTTGGAATGTCCCAAGGTAATGCCTGTGTACCCTATAGCATGAAGAAGAAAAAGATTTATGGTCTTACCTAGTTAAAGCCTTTACTTCGGAATCCATAGGGGACACTGGCATTACCTCCTTGGGTATAGGTTGGAGCAGGATGATTCCGGACACCAACTAGTTAAACTTTTTCTCCCGTCAGCCCCGTCACCCCCCCCCCCCATACCCTGCACCCTGCCACAGGCAGCTCAGTCTAGTTAGCAAGCCAAAGCAGGAGCAAAAAGAGAAGGAAAATCGATCTATATAGTCCAAAAACAGAGAAACACCAAAAGAAGGACTGCAAGCAGAGTAAAAACCCTTCAAGCACAGTAATTCATTTGCTGAAAAAAAAAATCTCATTTTTTCAGCAAGTGCTTTGGTTTTATAGTCACCCCTTTGCCAACATTGCATCTAATGAGTCATCTGCCAGAACAGGTTCTAATCTGAATGATCTGCAAGGTTGGCAAATGGGTGGTTCAAGCTGCAGCATATTACTCTAGATGCAGTAATGTAAATGTGCCCTTAATGAACACAAATAGGTGATTGTCTTATGTAACAAACATAGTAGTCATAATAAAACATTGAATAAAATGTTCCCGTTATAGACTAGAGATGTATTTGTAGACGTCAGTGCCCAACAATTCAGCTGCGCTCGCACACAGAGAGCTGGCCAACAATTTGGTCATTTAGGACCAATTTGGCCCAACATTGCAATGTGTGTAGTAGATGAAATACAAGGAAGATTTCATTATAAACCATACAAAGGATCCTCACTGAGACTTAATAAAGCCAAACGTTGTGATACAAAAAGGTCATTGTTTGGAAAGTCCCACATAAAAATGGGTGATGTCAGGACATTTATTACAAAACAGGATTTACTTGAAAGAAAACAGATTTTTATCCTGGAGTGTTAATTTTTTTTTTCTTTCTGCCAGGATATTACAGTCCTTTGATATATTTATAGAATAGCTGTGAGGGACTGGAATATTTAGGAAACTGGCTTTTTGGAAGAGGATCAATAGGTAAAGTACAAGATAATCCCCTATGCGACAGACGCAACTTGTGAAATTTCATCAATTGTGCAATATGCAGTTCTCTAACTCAGAGGTTCCCAAACGCGGTCCTCCAAGCACCTCAACAGTTCAGGTTTTAGAGATATCCATGGTTGAGCACAGGTGGTTAAGTCAAATTGACTGAGGCACTAATTAAGTCACCTGTGGTCAAGCATGAATATCCTTAAAACCTGAACTGTTAGGGTGCCTTGAGGACCACGTTTGGAAACCTCTGCTCTACCTGCTTTCTAGGCATCCGCTGCAGAAACTTGTGATTCCATAACAGATGAACCAGGCTTGAGTAACCTGCACTACATTACCACACTCGCTGATAGAGAGCTGTCCTACATTTCATTCATTTAAGGGACATGGGAGCTCATTCAGACCAGTCGTTTAGATGCAAACGCTTGCTGCTGCCGATGGTATGCATTGTGTATGCAGTGTGCTCATGCTTATGCATCGCAGTGAAAGTTCACAATGCGTTCGCTCGCTGCGCATAGACAGCCCAGCAGAGTGAGTGACAGGGGAAGCAGTTTGTATGTGGTAACAGGGGCTGGCCATTAAAAACGGGGGAGTGGAGGTGCAAACGCAGGCGTGCCTGAGCATCTCAACGGCGGTTTACAGGTGTGCATAATTATAGGACAGCATCATAGTACACGTCACCTGGCTTGTTTTTACACTGAAGTGCTCGCAGTAGGGTATGGTCAACCTCAAGCGATGCGATCGCATCCGATGTACCGATGGTTGCATACACTTTCCGGACATAACGTGCGCAAGTGGGCGTCTTAAGACAGGCTGGTGGATGTCTGCATAAACTATGTGATTGCTCTCTAAGAAATACTGGGCGTGCTAATGCATTGCTGTGCGATAGCATTGCCTACGCAGTTTACATACACCGTGCGAGTGGCTCTGAAACCATGAAAATAGTGGAAGCATATCACTGTCATGTAAATGTAGTAGTGAAGTGTTTTTTTTGGGGGGGGTTTTAGTTTTCTTTTTAATAATATTTATTTTACTGATAGACCTGCAAAAATGGTAGTTTATATAATTTTATTTTATCCTTAAAACAACGGATCGTCAGCAGACCGATCCGTTGTCCTTGCAGCCAATTTGTAAGCTACACACACCAGTTCCAATCAGCCGCTGGATGTGTCTGGGACCAGTTGAGAGGATCAGCAGCCCCTGCAGCAAGTGCACAGGCGGTCGGCAGGTCACCCATACAAACAGCCAGAAGTACAGATATAGCTGCAAGATATATCGGCATCGATGGTGCTGCATGGCCGACCTCATAAGTCTGAACGACGTTGTGTACTCACCTGCCGATGCACTTGCAATATATCGTTGAAACGAACAAAACAAGTGTGTACCCAGCTTAAGGCCAAATGTAACAACTCAGTTGTATGGGTTAATAATGTAACAAATCTCCTGCTGGTCCACTGTGGCATTTGGAGTCCAGTACCATTAGCACCAGTGATGATAACGCAGTAGACATAACATCTTAACCACTGAGCCATCAGATCCTCCCATAACAATACAAGATATTGATTTCTCAGCAAACCACATATCACAGTAAGTGACAGCCCTACTACTACTGCATGTATGAGTGACATGACAAATGCTGTAACACGGCATAGCGATTAGGTTCCTGCAGGATTAAATGTATACCTCTGACCTGCCAATTTCCACATTCCTGGCCCAGAACGACCATTCTTCTCCGCTCTGTACTAAGCTGTACTATTTTTGTCCTGGAAACTTGAATGAGCTGTTCATAGGCCGAGCACTTGTAAGAGGCACAGCAGCCCCACAGGAAACAGAAATCTAAGCCGCATATACGCGCTCTCATTTGGAGTCTGGGGGCAAGAATTAATATCTGAATGCTACTGCAGAGCTAGGATGACCGTCTGCTATAAATCACTGCCACATTGTGTACGGATGAAAAGAACTCCAGACATTTACCCAAGGAAACCTCTTCTGTTCATGTACAGCCGAGATGTGCCCTTCCCATTATCCTTATAGTCATCTTTCCAGCATTAAATTATAACTGTAAAATGAAATCGGAAAGAAATCCTTGAGACACTAGAAGCAAATTACTGGCACGTTATCTGCAGACCAGCTTATAAATGTACGAAATATAATTTACCATCACACTTTCCATTTTCCTAGCTTGAGCTGTAAAATTATTTTTTGTTTCTGCATAAAAGCCACAGCTGGCCACACTGGTGAGACAGTGGGGAAGGAATGTGGCATGGGCTGGGGAACCACAGTCACAGCACAGATTAAATGAAATTTTTTTGGCCTTCACAGTAACAGACAATGTGCTAGTGAAGGTGGGAGCGTACTAATGTATATATAGTTTATCATTTCCATTTACTTCATTCAAGATATTTGAAAGTGTTTTTCCCTGTTCGAAACTCTTCACACATTCAGGATGTTACTGTGGCCTACAAATATAGCCTAGGTGGGAGTCGCATCCCTAGGTACTAAACATAACATTTTTTCCTAAAGGGTATATTTTTTTATATAAAAAAAGATTCTGTGAACGAAAAAAAAAAAAAATTAATCTTTTGGATTTTCTTATCCTGTGGTCAATATAATAAAGAGGGAACCCGTAAAATAGGTGCAAGAAATATCATTGCAACTTTATATTCTGAATAGCAAACCTTCCACCTGTCCTGATTTGAGGGCTGGCCGGCCAGCAGATACATGTGCCCTCTATTAGCATTGAATGGGTGTTTGGAGGGGGGAGGTAACAAAGGGGGAGCTTAACACTCAACAGGTGATCGGTGCGCATCACAGATGCTAGACACGCCCCTGAGGTGATGCTGCAAAGTGTGACTGCAATACAACCACTCCCCAATGATGGTGCGTCCATGCCTCCTGTCCCAATTTCTGGAGCAGGCATGGCAGGGAGAATGCGACAATTCACGGAAACAATTTGCAATAATTTGTTTTTGGAAAATACTAACGAGGGATATTAAATACAGGGCGATGTGCCGCCAGACAACACTAAGATCTGGTTGCATACATAACCCCTTATTACGTTAGACAAATGTCACTCATTTTCCTGCACACTTCTAGGGGGTGAAATGAGCAAATACTGGTCACGGCGAGCCTTCGTCCAACCATTCTGAATAGAAAAAGTGTAAAGGTGCGTACACACTGGGCGATTAAAGTAGGGGTGAGCGGGTTCGGATTTCTGAAATCCGAACCCCCCCGAGCCCCCCCGATCCGAGTCAGGCTCGACTTTTCCCGCCTGACTCGGATCTGAAATCGAGGCAAAACGTCATCTTCCCGCCTTCCGAGTCTCGCGGGTTTTGGATCCTATATAAGGTACACACGTCGGCGCCATTTTCTCACTCGGCTGTGGACAGTGAAGAGGGAGGGTGGGAGTTAGGGCTGTGTAGTGTAGTGTAGTGTAGTGCTGCTGTTGTCCACTACTTCAAAGTCCATAGGGGCTGGCTGTGTTGTGCTGTGCTGCTGTTGTTAATAGGGGCTGTGTCCACTACTTCAAAGTCCATAGGGGCTGGCTGGACTGTGTTGTGCAGTCAGTTCTCCATAGGGGCTGTGTCCACTCCAAAGTCCTGTGCAGTGTCCCAGTCCTAAAGGGGTGCTGAAGTGTTGTCCAGGGGGTGCTCTGTCCATCAGGGGTGCTCCCCCCAAGTGCTAAAAAAATAATATATTTTCTGTGTTTGTGAATTGTGTGCGCAGTAGCCGCACGTTCATCAACAAAGTAGTGCCAAGCGTGCGCCTGTGTCATAAGTAAAGGGCCGGCTGGCTTGACCGTTAAGGGTGCTGTAACCCCCGA
The DNA here is from genome assembly GCA_031769625.1 of Taudactylus pleione. Taxonomy (NCBI): domain Eukaryota; kingdom Metazoa; phylum Chordata; class Amphibia; order Anura; family Myobatrachidae; genus Taudactylus; species Taudactylus pleione. Next base: position 4,153,444 of record JAUIMM010000334.1, read on the forward strand.
AAGTACACTCCAGTCCAAACCAAAAAAAAAATTATTTTCTGTGTTTGTGAATTGTGTGCGCAGTAGCCGGATATGCATCAACAAAGTAGTGCCAAGCGTGCGCCTGTGTCATAAGTACAGGGCCGGCTGGCTTGACCATTAAAGGGTGCTGTAACCCCCAAAGTACACTCCAGTCCAAACCAAAAAAAAATTATTTTCTGTGTTTGTGAATTGTGTGCGCAGTAGCCGCACGTTCATCAACAAAGTAGTGCCAAGCGTGCGCCTGTGTCATAAGTAAAGGGCTGGCTGGCTTGACCGTTAAGGGTGCTGTAACCCCCGAAAGTACACTCCAGTCCAAACCAAAAATAAAATTATTTTCTGTGTTTGTGAATTGTGTGCGCAGTAGCCGCACGTGCATCAACAAAGTAGTGCCAAGCGTGCGCCTGTGTCATAAGTAAAGGGCCGGCTGGCTAGACCGTTAAAGGGTGCTGTATCCCCCGAAAGTACACTCCAGTCCAAACCAAAAAAAAAATTATTTTCTGTGTTTGTGAATTGTGTGCGCAGTAGCCGCACGTGCATCAACAAAGTAGTGCCAAGCGTGCGCCTGTGTCATAAGTAAAGGGCCGGCTGGCTTGACCGTTAAAGGGTTCTGTAACCCCCAAAGTACACTCCAAACCAAAAAAATATATATTTTCTGTGTTTGTGACTTGTGTGCACTGTGGCTGCACGTGCATCAACAAAGGAGCAGCGCCAAGCGTGCGCCTGTGTCCCATAAGTAAAGAGCCGGCTGGCTCATTTCTTAAAGGGTGGTGTAACCCACAAAGTGCACTACTCTCCAGCAAAAATAAAAAAATATTTTCTGTGTTTGTGTGCGCTTTAGCCGCACGTATATATCAATATAACATAAATGGAGGACCAAACTTTCTCCGATAAAAATAAAATAGGGAAAGATCAAGAACCACTTCCTCCTAGTGCTGTTGCTGCTGCTGGGAGTTGTTCATCATCCCAGAGAGGAAGTAGGAACATCACTACTTTTACTAAACAATTGACCCTCCAACAGTCCCTAGCGATGAGGATGAAGTACGACAGCAGTCATCCTGAAGCAAAACGTATAACTGAGGCCTTGACTGCTATGTTGGTGTTAGACGTGCGTCCGGTATCCGACATTAGTGCAGTGGGATTTAGACAATTGATGGAGGTAGTGTGTCCTCGGTTCCAAATCCCGTCTAGATTCCACCTGCATCCTCAAAGCAGCAGCGACAAGCGTGCGTCTGTCTGTTAAAGGGTGGTGACACCCTCAAAGTGTTCTACAGAAACAATTAAAATATTGTTCTTTTTTTTTCGGTCTTTGTGAAATGTGTGGGCTGTAGCCGCACCTGCATCCTTAAAGCAGCAGCGACAAGCGTGCGTCTGTCTGTTAAAGGGTGGTGTAACTCTCAAAGTGCTCCAAAAATAAAAAACTATTTTTTTAATGTGTTTGTGACTTGTGTGCGATGTAGCCGCACTTGCATCCTCAAAGCAGCAGCGACAAGCGTGCGTCTGACTGTTAAAGGGTGGTGTAACCCTCAAAGTGTGCTACACAAACAATTAAAATATTCTTCTTCTTTTTTCTGTCTTTGTGAATTGTGTGGGCTGTAGCCGCACTTGAATCCTCAAAGCAGCAGCGACAAGCGTGCGTCTGTCTGTTAAAGGATTACATCAGTGACAGAATCCAAGTAGGCATGTCAGACAGTCCGTACCTGTACTGGCAGGAAAAAGAAGCAATTTGGAGGTCCCTGTACAAACTGGCTCTATTTTACCTGAGTTGCCCCCCCTCCAGTGTGTACTCCGAAAGAGTGTTTAGTGCAGCCGGGAACCTTGTCAGCGAAAGGCGTAGGAGGTTGCTTCCACAAAATGTGGAGAAGATGATGTTCATAAAATGAATTATCAACTCTTCCAGGGAGACCAGCCTCCAGAACGTACAGAGGGACCTGTGGTTCCTGCAGGGACGAATTAATACTCTGTGAGGATGAGGATGTACACACTGAAGAGGGTGAGGAATCGGTGGATGTGGAGGATGAGGATGACATCTTGCCTCCATAGAGCCAGTTTGTGCAGGGACACATTAATTGCCAGCTTGTTTTGTGGGGGCCCAAACGAACCAATCATTTCAGCCACAGTTGTGTGGCAGACCCTGGCGCTGAAATGATTGGTTTGTTAAAGTGTGCATGTCCTGTTTATACAACATAAGGGTGGGTGGGAGGGCCCAAGGACAATTCCATCTTGCACCTCTTTTTTTTCTTTGCATTATGTACAGTTTGGGGCCTAGTTTTTCAAACTGCCATCCTGTCTGCCACTGCAGTTTCACGCCTAGATGGGTCACGTGTTTGTGCCGCCCACTCGTGTCGCTTAGCATAGTCATCCAGCTACCTCGGTGCAACGTTTTGGACATAAAAACACTATTGTGAGGTGTGAGGTGTTCAGAATAGACTGGAAATGAGTGGAAATTAAGGTTATTGAGGTTAATAATAGCATAGGAGCAGAAAAACCTACAAATTCTGTGATTTTAGCTGTTTTTATGCTTTTTTAAAAAAAAATACAGATCCAAAACACAAAACCCAGAACCCAAAACACGGAAGGGTGGTTTTGGCAAAACCAATCCAGATCCAAAACACGAAGAAAGATCCAGATCCAAAACCAAAACACAAAACACGAAAAGTGGCCGGTGCACACCCCTAGATTAAAGTGGACGACTGAACGATAACGTTATCCTCCATTTTTTTTTACCTAAATGATGACAGATAACGATGAACGACGAACGATGAGCGTTCCTGCAGGTCGTTCGTCTTTATCGTTCATCGGGCAAACATACAGGCCAGCCTGACGATATTGTCAGGTTGCTGCACGTTGGGGAATGGGGGAGAGAGCCCGGCACTGAACGATATCGTTAATGATATCGTTCAGCGGGTGTGCTCAATGTCATGAACGACATTGAGCACAGCCTGCCAGGGACACACTAGACGATATCGCTCAGGGAGCATACAGTCTAGTGTGTATGCTCTTTAAGTGTTTCGCTCACGTCCTGGTAAAAAGCAAGTAAGTTAATAATGAGCAATACGGATAATATCCCTTATATCAAATGGCTTTATGGATAAAGCAGCACCAGTACATGCTATTATTAAGCATTTTAATGTCAGTGTGTGTAACTGCAGATTTTCTAGCCCTTGGTGTATCGTAGGTACTGTATACTTCTTGAAAAAGATAGCGTGTGTGTGCGTGTCCTTTCAGAGGAGCAGAAACACAATTTTGACCCAAAAGGATTTATTTATTTTTTTTAATGAAAGTTAAATTTCCTCATCTCCGAATGACTGAACTCACAGTATCAAAAGCAATACATTTTGGTTGTGGCATTTCATCCAATTTAACAGACTATGTACAAAGGTTTCAGTTGTGTTGCTTGAGAAGGTTTAAAAAAATAAAATAAAAAAAAGCACAAGTCTACGCCATCACCCACATACCATGGGAGCAGCCATTTTGAGGTGTCAGTAGATATTTATGTTAATGTAGACAATCCATTCGGAGCAGATATCTCGTGCCTCAGTGGAGGTCACTAGTCCATACTGAATTGAATAAATCAATATTGGTCCAGCCCACACAAAATGGCTGCCTCCAACCCCTTCTAGGAAACCGGTATATTATAAAGCACATTACTTCATAATACTAAACAGTTTCATATGGTATTGCACATAGTTTTACACAGACCCAGACATATTTCATTTGTTTTCACTTCTAAATATGCGACAGCTGAATTAGAAATAAAGTTATGGCACAAGACAATACATGGCTTGTGTACACAGTCTTTACAGACCACAGACATTTTATAATTGTTCCACACTTAGAACAAGGCTCCAGTTACATTATACTCTAAAAACAGGATGCTTCAAGGAGATGCATTTTGGTCTTAATGGGAGTTTTCAAGCATATAAGAATAAAAGGAAATTAATTAAAGCATGCCTGTTTCTAGTATGTAACAAAAGGGCCAGATCATAGGATTTGCTACCTATAGTAAGCAGCGATGAGTATAGGAATTCCTTTTTTTTTTTGTTAGTCTATATGGCACGTTGGTTTGTACCAATACTGAAACCCCTAAATAGTGGCTACTACATGCTTTGGGAGATACTTACAGGTACATAGGAGACCATGCATTTACAAGTTGTAAATGCTAGAAAAAGCAGCAAGAATTTGTCTCGCTGTTACCTGTGCTCCAATTCTCCCCCAAAAACGGAAAACCTACAAATATGTTTGATTTCCATTTTCATTACTAATGGACACCTGCATTTACGGAGGAAGAACCCAGAACAGTCTACCGGTACCCTGAGGCTCTGGAGAGGAAATGTTCTTCAATAAATAAGACTTTTACTGGTCTATTTACTAAGCAGTGTTATGAGACAGAGTGAAAAGAGACAAGTCTGTGATAAGGTGCCAGTCAATCAGCTCCCAACTGTCATCTCACAGGCTGTGTTTGAAAAATGACAGTTGGGAGCTGATTGGCTGGCACCTTATCACTTTTCACTCTGTCTCCTAACACTGCTTAGTAAATAGACCCCAAAGAACTTTATGTAGGCTGTGGCCCTGTGATAAAGTGATGGGATAAACAATGGTCAGACTGAAATGAGAGGATGATTTGAAGGAACACGAAGATGGATGGTCTCCTATAATGGACTGTAGCACAAACAGTGAGAAAATTTATTTCACACTCACAATGTACTAAGCTCTGAAAAGTGATAAAGTGGAGAGTGGTAACAGGGCCGGTTCTCCCGATACGCATGGTACGCAGCTGTGTAAGGCGCCACATAGTGAAGGGCGCCTCAGCTGCATACCATGCGGGCCGTGGTGCAGACTGTGTCTCTGTGACACAGCTGCACCGCCTGGGTAGCGCTGACCGGATGGAGTTCGGTCAGCACTACACAGCACAAACACACAGCCGCCGGCGCCAGCAGCTGTGTGTTTGCTTTAGCAGCTGATGAGAGTCAGACAGACTCATCGGCTGCTGCTCCCACTGCCGGAGCCGGACATCTTCCGGCTCCTGCAGTGGGTAATGGGAGTGACGTCACTCCCATAATGCAAAGCGGCGGACGGAGGAGCTGGTATCGGCGGCGGGACCAGGAGCGGGTTTCAGGTAAGTGTTTTTTTTTTAATTTTCATTACGTCTCTACTGCGGGGGCACTACAAGGGGGGAATACTACTTATGACACTACAGGGGGTAATACTACTGGGGGGCACTACAAGGGGGAATTACTAGGGGGGGAATACTACTGGGGACACTACAGGGGGTAATACTACTGGGGACACTACAGGGGGTAATACTACTGGGGACACTGCAGGGGGCACTACAGGGGGTAATACTACTGGGGATGGGGACACTACAGGGGGTAATACTACTGGGGGCACTACAGGGGGGGAATACTACTGGGGACACTACAGGGGGTAATACTACTGGGGACACTACAGGGGGCACTACTACTGGGGGCACTACGGGGTAATACTACTGGGGATGGGGACACTACAGGGGGTAATACTACTGGGGGCACTACAGGGGGGGAATACTACTGGGGGCACTACAAGGGGGGGGATTACTACTGGGGGCACTACAAGGGGGGATTACTACTAGGGGCACTACAAGGGGGGGGGGGTGACCACTACTGGGGGCATTATATAAAGGGCACTGCATAGTGGGTACCACTACTGGGGGCACTATATAAGGGGAATACTACTGGGGGCACAAGGGGCACTGCACAGGGGGGGACCACTACCGGGGGCACTGCATAGGGAGTACCACTACTGGGGGCACTGCACAGGGGGTCTACTACTGGGGGCACTGCACAGGGGGGACCACTACCGGTGGCAATGTAAAAGGGGCACTGCATAGGGGGGGCGCCAAAAAATATACTTGCTTACCAAAAAATTTGGGCTAGGGCCGGCCCTGAGTGATAAACCACCAGCCAATCAGCTCCCAACTGTCATTTTTCAAACACAGCCTGTAACATGACAGTTGGGAGCTGAGCGGTTGGTCGTTTATCATTCTCCAGTTTATCACTTTGCAGAGCTTCATACATCTGGCCCATTGAGAGATGTAGCAAACTTTTGAGAGAGAATGTGGAGAAGCTGCCCATCTAGTCACGCGAAATCACATCGTAGCCCTGCCCCCTGCTTTACAACGCCGGTAATATCGGCATTATAAAGCGGGGCGGCGCGCCCCACTCCGCCCACTTAAGCCACCCCCACCCTCCCTGCTACACCGACCTGGCAGTCCCCTCCATGAATGTTGGTATGTATGATGTTCAGATGCTGTGGAACTACACATCCTGAGTGCCATAGGTCTATAAAATGACAGTGAGAAGCTGGTTGGTTGCTATGGACAACCTCTGCACTTGAAGGGGAAGATGTTTCAACCCTTTGAGAAAGATTAAAGTTTTAGCCGTATTCTGTAAAGATCTAGTGTAATGCTTTGCAAATAGGGGAGGAGCATTCAGTACACAAAGATAGTCCTCAAACAATGGATTTGTACTAGTTGTCGGACACTGATCAATGACGTGATCTGTAGCATCAGCAGCATCAAGCAACCATACTAAAAACTTGGCACTGCTGAGTAATTATTGGCACATACTAAATTGTACAATATTTATTTTTGTGCAGATAGTCAGATAATGAATGTTTAGTGTAGGAATATCCTGATCTAGTTACGCCAAGCAGTACTGTGAAACTAATATCGGACAAAAACACTGCAATAATAACACATACAAGTACATATCCCTCAACTGTCCCGTTTTTCTGGGACTGTCCCGCTGTCCCATCCGTGGGCCACAGTGTCCCGCGGTGGGGGGGAAGTTGGGGTGTGCAGGACTGCCTGGGGGCTGCCCAGCATTTCGGAGAGTGCTGGGCACGCCCCCAAAGTGACGAAAACGGGGGAAGGGCAAGGCTCCGCCCAGTTTTCAATAGGCTCTACCTCTTTTCTATAAGCCATGCCCCCTTTTCGGACTGTCCCTCCTTATGATGTCCAAATGTTGGGAGGTATGCAAGTACATTATGCAAGGTCTGCATTCTAGGCCAGTATATGCTGTGGGGAGCTCATACAGCTGACCATTACAGAGAGCAATGTCATATTGGCAGGGTACAATACAGAGATACAGAGACAATCTTTACAGCTTTGTAGATGTCAGCTTTCAACTGTACTAGGTATTCACAGAATTCTGAATGTGGAGAGCACAACTAATGGGAAATATTAAGCACCAAATATGTAGTCGGTTTTCAGAATTCCGTAATTTGACAAACCTCAGCAAATGAAAGTCAGAATGTTATACAGTGATAACTGTCCAATGCTGCATGGTTTTAATAGCTTATGTGCGTGTACGTTTTACTAGGTTCAAGTCTATATACACTTGGCTTAAATGTTCCCTACACTACCACAGCACAATCAAACCACATATCACGAGTGCCCAGTCTTCTAACATGGCACTAACAGTATACAGGCAACCAGTAACCAATCAGATTTACTTTTATTGGCAAGTGTGGCTTGCACTAGACAGAATAAAGCATGGAATGTAGCCTATATTTCTCCAATTTACCTAAACCTTCATTGTGTTCACCCCTACAGACCGCCGACAGCGGCATATTGTAGGTTTGAACCAATATTTACAAAAATGAAGCCTATAAAATCATTTTAGCCCTCTTGCTTCTGTCATAGCACCAGTTCCTAGCAAATCGGTAAGCGGCATACTTGGTTTAAGTTACAAAATGTCCGACTACCCATGAGTGGGAAGTAGGTGCACATTAAAATACAAGCTCACTCCGTGCAGACCTTCCTTTTACTTAGTGACCCATCATTAATCTGACAAGAAAATGCATGGCTCCCAATTATGTCGTTACCAATACAGTGGTCAGTGCATATTCATCACTAATTGAGGAGTCTACAAGTCTAACAAAGGCTAAGAAAGGTACCTTCAAACGCTTGCATACAAATACTTCTTATTGTTAATGCAGTGGTTTCCCTCCATACCTAATAACATTATTTCAATATGTATCTACACATTCATATGCACCACATAAAGAACCACGTCAGAACACCGGCAAGGAAATTCCAGTTAGCAGACCTCTGTATAGAGAAGTGACACAGATTATTCTGCGAGCAGTGGCTTCAAAAAATAAAAAATCTGTGAAACAAACAAATCAAGAGCACATTGTTGGCTTAATGATATGCAAGGGGGAAAAATTAATCTCACACACACAAAAAAAAATAAGTTTTAAAGTGACTTTGTAGGACCAGAAACGTGGGCAAATATTAGACACAGGTCTATAGGTTTGCACTTCATTTCCTTGTGCTGTGCACTACAATCACGTCTTTAGGTCCCACATTTCTGCTTCACTAACAATCCTTCCACAAAAGGAATAAGACGCCGGGGAGGCGATATGGCAGAATTAATATCCGTGCAAGCTTTGGGCTGTGTAAACAGGTCAATCCCATTTTTTGAAGTCTAAAAGGTTTTTAGGGACAATCCATCCTTGCCGGTTAAAGCAAACATATGAGGCTCTTCCCCTCTTCTATTTCCTCCTGCACTTTGTCACTAGAGGTGGCGATCTCAGCTTGCGCGGAGAAGATGGCACAGATGAAGGTGAGGACGGTGCCTCCGATGGCTGTATAGAAAGCCCAACCCAAAGAACACTCTCCAAGCTTGTATGCCGATGCATAATGTCCACAGTAGGTGAGGACTTTCTGGGACCCCCAGCCAGCAGGGTACAGAATTAAGCCGAGTATAAGAAAAAGACCTAAAAAAACAAAAAAGAGTGGAAAGAAATTGAGAGGATGTTACTATGATGGACATTGCAAGGTTATTCTAAACATTTTCCATACTTTGTAACATGTCATCGTTCGAAACAGCGGTTCTGCCAGTGTGTTCTCAAGCCTGAAATTGCAATAGAACCAGCTGCACAATACAGTGATTGATAGGTAGAACACATTTGTTCATTCATTTGTGATACATAAAAAGTTCAGTCATTCTTTCTGCACAAAAATTAAACAAAATATTTTTAATAACTAATATTCACTCTACATTCAGTCTATTGATGACTCAGAACTATTATTATGTTAGTTTGTTTAGAGATTTTTTTTTTTTTAAAGGGAATAAAACATTAGCAAGGCGACCCCTTTTGACTGGAGCACGTCTCTGTAATGCCGCAGATGGCAGCGCGCTATTTCATCTTTAACCGACACTCTCAGCCAGGGGGTGGGATAGAGACCACACACTCAACGGTCACTCTGACAAATCCTTGGCTTCCCCCTCCCATGTAAAGTACGTACTTTGCTGTTACAATAGCCCTGCTATAGTGTAAAAGCAACAATCTCCGCCATGTAGCCTGAGATCCATGTCTCTGCAGGCATCCGGGTTATTGATCCCAGTGGTATATATTTTGAAAAGAGTTTAAATAACATGAAAACAAAATCTGACAGCAGACAGAAACCACATGGCCTGTTTCGATCCCTAAAAAAAACCATCAGACACACTTGAGCCTTTACAAAAAAAATAAAACAAATTAGATTTTATATATAGTCTCCCAGGTATCCCCAGCATGTTTAAGTCCCCCGACTGTATTTCCTCTACTGAGAGCATTTTTCATATATCTACTACTCTTTCAGTAAAGAAATTGCTCCTCAAACCTCTGTATGACGCATCCCTCCTGGGGATATACATTTCCTGCCATATCCATGCCTCCAGGCTATAGTACATAGAGATCCTTTAGTCTTTCCTAGTAAGTTGTGTGATGATGAACTATAACAATGATCTGTGAGCTGCAGTGTATAGAGAAATAGGTATTTATATAGAAGTCAGTGATAGGATCCCAAACGTGCTCTATAATCTAGTATTAGAGTGCAGAAACTGGTTTAGTGCTATATCCATTATAATACTATTACCTCACAAATGGGTACGCAATAGGCTGACATGATCTAATTACAAAGTCTGAACACAATGGATTAAAAGGCAGAAAGCCCTCTTTGGAGTCTCTGAATTAAGTACATGAAACAAATGAAATCTGCTTTCCAGCTGTAAGTTACAGAGTGAGAATATAGAGGAGTGCTACTGAGAGGAAGACTGAAGTAGGAGGCAAACAGCCTGAGCAAGTCCTGAGAGCCAGCACACAGCCCATTGCCCGTGATCGGTATTTCAATCCCATTCCGATGTAGTTATGAGACCGGCACCCCCAGGGGGAGGTTACAGTCAGGCACTAGGAGGGGATGTTAGGGTTAGGTACCACTAAGGGAGGGTTAGGAGGGAGGGGGGGGGGGGGCAGGGGAGGGTTAGGGTACTTACCTGCCCCAGTCAGGATAAACAGCCGCCGGTATTTCAATACCATTCCGTCTGTGGGTATAATATAGGAGAGTCCTTGGTGCACTTCCCTAGGTCTCCCTAAGCACAGAAATGTGCAACATATGCAAGGAGCACATTAAATGGTATATTTTATTATAGACTGAATGGACAGCGCTGCGTTCCTGCACTATACCCTGTTCACACATATACCACAACCAAACAGGTCTATTGTAACTTCTCCGTGTCTTTAAAGATATATCAGGGAGTATGAAACTATGGGGTCTATGTACTAAGCAGTGATAAGAGACAGAGTGAAAAGTGTTAAGTGATAAGGTGCCAGCAAATCAGCTTCCAACTGCCATCTCACAGGCTGTGTTTGAAAAATGACAGTTGGGAGCTGATTGGCTGGCACCTTATCACAGACATCACTTTTCACTCTGTCTCTTATCACTGCTTAGTACATAGACCCCATGGTTTTACATGTTACTGAACTTTATATACTCAATTTCACCAGCAGTTGGGTGAGTTATTTGAGGTGGGTTTACTTACTGATTGCCTAGCAGACAATAAGGTGGTAATAATTGTTACCCTCTGGGGTTACTACACTTTAGTGCTAGATTTATGGATAGGTTTCAAGCTTAAGCAGTGAAAAAATTGCTATGTTGACATTTTGAACGTTAACAACAAGTGTGTGACCGTGGCGCGTCGTCCTCGTTTTGTAGGCGTGCAGAGGATAGTGCGTCTTCCAACACAGATTTCCTGGCCCCGGCAGAGGGTAAACGCCGGCCATCCCAAGTAACCGGAGGGTTACTCAGATGTCTGATGGTCATGCAGATGATCTGATGCTGCGTCTTCGGATCACAGAAGCCGGCAGGAGGCTTCTATTCAAACAAGACGCCTCCTGTGGCATTAGTGTATTTACACACAGCAGCTGTGGCAAAAGACTCAGATGCTCTTTACACTGGGCTCACTGTGCTCTGGCGCTAAAAGAGTTAAATCCGTTATTGTACTTTTAAGTATCTGCTGCAAGTGGAAAGACGTGTGCTGCAAGTCCAAGGGATACAAGACAATCCAGTGAAAAGTGCTTCCCTGCGCGGTTACACAATATACATAGTAACAAGCATATAGTTCAGCTTCGAGTCAAGCAACTACTAGGCTTCTTCACATTTAATATGCAACAAAACAATATACATTAGTAACTTAATAAAAATATAGAATTATAACATTTTCTGGAAAAGGCACCATGAATAAAACAAATTAATAGGGCAAAGTCCCACTATAATTAGGGTTGCGACTATAACTCCACAGTGAATAAACAAAATTCTGTTGACTGTTGTAGTTTTTAGTTATTTTAATGAGCCACACAATACCACCATGCGGGGGCACTCAATACTGATCCAGTAAACGATGGGCATCTGATAACCAACGTTTCAATGTTTATTTATAACATTTTCCTCAGGGTGCATATTAGATAGATAGATAGATAGATAGATATATATATATATATATATATATATCTATCTATCTTATATATAACATTCATTGGTTGGTCTATTTGTTTCGGTTATGTATTCAGACAGCCCGGCACCGATTGGGATGAAACAAACGCGAGATAGTCCAGTTGGAACCTGCCAAGATTTTAAGGCGGCCCAGAACAGGCTCATCGGATAAAAGTCCTGCCCTGCGTACATCAATGGGAGGTCCGACCTGGACCTCAACACCCTAGTATGACTTCTGGGATCCAATGTTACTACACAAAAAAAGGAAAGAAAAAGCACTGTCTCTTTGTTGGCGCACAAGGAGAAAAGTAGATTAAAATATAACTTTTAATTTTAAATATCTAAAATAATCCAGCCTTACTAGTGAAATATTCCGTAGAGATAAAATCATGAAACCAACACATAAATGTATATAATTCTGATATTTATTAATCAATATTAAACAATAACGTAATAAGTAATGTGTTTGTCTCTATGTCCTTGTTCTATTATTAATTGAATTATAGGAATTTCTTTTATTGATAATTCATTCTCAAATGGATTGTGCCTATAGCAAACCCACAGTTGTGGATAAGTGGCAATGTTGTCGGATATCTCAAATTAACGATGCCTTCATGTGACTTATATGTTAACATATAAGTCACATGAAGGCATCGTTAATTTGAGATATCCGACAACATTGCCACTTATCCACAACTGTGGGTTTGCTATAGGCACAATCCATTTGAGAATGAATTATCAATAAAAGAAATTCCTATAATTCAATTAATAATAGAACAAGGACATAGAGACAAACACATTACTTATTACGTTATTGTTTAATATTGATTAATAAATATCAGAATTATATACATTTATGTGTTGGTTTCATGATTTTATCTCTACGGAATATTTCACTAGTAAGGCTGGATTATTTTAGATATTTAAAATTAAAAGTTATATTTTAATCTACTTTTCTCCTTGTGCGCCAACAAAGAGACAGTGCTTTTTCTTTCCTTTTTTTGTGTATTGCTTATTACTGTCTGTGGCAGCACCCCCATGGGATAATCATACATTAGTGAGTTATCAACAAGTTGGGGCTTTCATATTTATAATTATTTTCAAATTAAACCTTGTGCAGAGGTACTTCCCAAGTTCCCTATTCCTAATTTATAATCCAATGTTACTACTCTGAAGTTTTTGCCCAAATCCATCCAGTGGAAGGCTCAGAACAGGCTCCCCAGGTCAAAGTTCTGCCCAGCATACAGCAACAGGAGGTCCGACCAGGGCCCTAAAGCCCCTAAAACCCCTAAAACCTGGCCAGGATCCAACTGGACTACCTCGCGTTGGTTCATTCCAGTCGGTGCAGGGGTGTCTGAATGCATAACCGGACAAACAGACCAATGAATTTTATATATAAGAGAAACAAATGCCCGGCACTCCTGTGCATAGTCATTCAACAGCACTTTTCCCTGATAACCTGATAACAGCATAAGAAGTGGAGTGATGGACGCCACTCCCGGCTTAGCAACTGAAATAAATCACGCTCACAACAGCGTTATACTGCCAACACTACAGAGGCTTAAGCTCTTTATCAAGAGCTGCGTGTGCGTTTCAATCAGTCAGATGTCATCGGGTCTCCACAGGGTCCGGCTGATAGAGATGCACACGCAGGGTGTTTAAGCTATAAAAAGGTATGTGAAGTTCTTATCCTTTTTATGTCTTGATAAAAGAGCTAAGGCTCTGAACGTTGGCAGTATAACGCTGTTGTGTGTTTCAGCTGTCTACTGCTCCACTTATTAGTTCTATATATATTCATACACACACACACAAACATATACACACATTTATAACTCAACCGAAACACACACATATACATGACAACAGGCTGCCTAACAAAAAAAAGGTCTATTTGAGCCTAGCAATAACAAATGTCCTGAATGGAAAGCTGCATAAGCAATCAGTCTAGTAGGGGGTATTTGTACCAGGGTGGTCTGAACTCAGAGCTACAAGCTAGACAGATTTTCAGTGTCTCCAATTAGCTCAACTCTGCTTACTCAATTAATTGTGTTGTGCCCTGAAAGCATGACCCATTACAGGTCCTCTGGACCACCATGGGCCGTACACAGGTTTCTTTACAATAAAAATATGCCTATCTATATAAATAGTGTTCTAATGTCATCACTTCAGAGTTCACTAAGAAAACTTTTACACTAAGGAATAGGGGCTGACAGGAAACTTTCATTCTAGGGGGTAAACACAAGCAAGTGACCCCAGCTATTCTACCTTCAAACTGCGACACAATAAAAAAAATGTAGTTAGTAATATTACAGAGTTTGGAACTTTACTGACTTGGTATAGAGACATGCATTTATTTACATCTTAAAAACAAAATGTATGACACATGCAATAATTAGATACTAGAATCGGCCAACACCCACCTGGCCCACCTAATCCCTCATTATAAATCATATCCCAAATGGGCTTCCCCCATCTCTCGTTAAAACATACCCAATATTTGCAACCCCCTTTATTTAAAAAATCATGCCTCAAATACCACATGTTCTTTAGAAATACAGTCACTTGAACGACCTGTTGAAAATCAGACCTGAGATCAATGGGCCGAACCAATCAAATGACTCTTTGGTCCCTCTCAGTATCTCCTTATAGCTTCATGCAATCTGATTGGTGGAGAGCTCCAGCCAACCTCCAATTACTGTGTGGAGCCATCCATTAATCAGTATCAAATAGCCAACCACCATGGATAATGCTGCATGTACAGTACGTGGTAGGCAGCGGAGAGACGGGCAGAAGATGCTGCCAGGCTACCATGACTGCATTTTTAAACATTATTGGAGCACCCAGGGAGTGTCTTCTGTCTGCCTCCTGCCTTATTTATAGCACTCCTGTGGCCCCAAAGCACAAAAACTGTATATGCGCCCCTGCTAAGGAATAATGCACCACTCCTATAAATTGTATGTGCGCTATTACATTGCTTGGAGGATTAACAGTAGGTAAAATAGAATGATGTTCTATGAGAGTTCTCAGAAAAACCTGTTCTACTATATATATTCCCCTCCCTGTAGTTATTATCCTTGGGCTTGCATATGTTTATTAACCAAATGGAAACAAAAATGCGGTCAATCTGCTGGGTGGTGTAGGATAAAAACAAACAATTAAGGCTCAAATCCAAAAGCAAAAATGTGCAAAATGAAGTGAATATTTCCCTATATTTTTTTTTTTTATTTATTTCAACTTAAAATAAAAAAACTCTCCTGATCTACTGAAAGTGTAAGTACAATGGAGACTACCGGAGAAAAGTTTACCCCACCACTAAGGAATAATATTTAACTTGACCTCCACTGGAGATGTGGAACGGAAAGCTAGAGTGGAAATCAGCATTAGTTACAGTATTAGAGGTTTATTAGTCACAGAGAACATGTAATTCTCTCCACAACACCAGATGTCACCAGGATGTCTTCCAGTAATGAAAATGTTCTTTTAAGATGTGACCTTTAGGAAAACACTGATCAACTGGAAGGCTCCAGATACCTTTCTCCCGCCACTGAGTGCAAGCTCCCCGGCCTGGACAGGAAGCATGCTATAACTCCTTGTCTTACTACCTGATTTGGTGATCTGGGAAGACTTATCCATTATTATATCTCACTATTCCAGAGCACCAATACAAATATAACACGGTCACCCCCAGGCATCATTTTTAAGTGCCGACCATAAAATTCCTCATGTTCTGAGTTTTAGTTGCAGTTCTAACCATACAATACTGTATCTATTGAACAGGAGTATTTAAAAGCCAACTGGTCATAATCGAATCAATTGAACATGACGCGATACGGACAGTAGTGCGTGAAGGCTGCATAGCACACACTTTGCTGTACAATGTACAAGATCATCAGGTCTATGTCCATGAAAATAATTTTCAAAGTTATCAACTGTGTAGTGGATCTGTATAATCTTAACGTGTTGCATTAAAGCGTGTGCCTAATATTCCAATGAAAAGTCTATATAATACCCAATAGTAGATCTGTATTTGTCGAGAGGAGTGGGAGCAGATACCCAACTTGTTCTGCAGGGGTGACATGAAACTGATATGAAGTTAAATAACCCATTCCTCAGGTTTACTGGTGTTACAAAGCAACGTATTTAATAATAGTAGAATGGGTTAAGGCGGTAAATGAATGTCGCCTAAAGTTGTGACACCCCTTCCTGTAAGTCTGTAATAGGAGCGCTATAGGACACTGCTAGCCGAACATCGGACGTATGTTGCTCCCAAGAAGAGTGCGCAGAAAAATACCTATACAGGTATGCAGCCGCCCCTATGTAGATCCTTGGTTTGCTACTGGTCATCATCCTCAGTGCCCCTTCCACCAACACTGCGCTAGATGGAAAAAAGACCACTCTAAACTGGCGTGCCTGACTCCCTCCTCGCGGCTGCATCTGTACGAGCGGTCTGCAGACCACCTGTACACACTTGCCGATGGACAGATATGTCTGCAGATAGATCTGTCCATTGGCTGTGCTACACAGCCAATGCGATATGTCTGAACGACGTCGCACACAGACATATCGCTGGTACACACTGGCCGACAGCCAGCAGATATATTGGCCGATCAACTGATCGACTAATATATCTGTCAGTGTGTACCCAGCTTAATCCACAAAAGTCACTGATCTGTAGAAGATGCTGCTGATTAGTATGGCTGCTCGGCTGAAGCCCATTGTCAGGGAACAAATAAATGACTTGCCAAAAAAAAATAATAATTAATTTAAAACAAATATATTAGGAAAGGTAGTTTTTGCTTTGGTTATATGAAACATTATATACCAGTTTTATAGATTAAGATTGGCACTTACTACAAAATATAATCAACGATGAATAATTCTGCATAATGGAGAATTATGGAGTATTTCAGTCTCTAATCCGATGGACCTCGAAAGGAACATTCAAAATATCCATCACAAACACTCTACATAAATAACATTGTTTTGGGTGGTAAGCCCCTCGTACATACTACATTGAAATAGACAAGTGTTTCCCCTTCACATGGATGTACAGAAACACGGACAGAAAGATTAAACAGAACCTTTTATAGCTTGGGAAAACTGATTGCAGTAGAGGGAGGCCATGGTTTACCTCAGCCAACACCATAAAATACCCCTAGATAAACAGATAAATTGCATTACTCATGTGGCATTAATAAACTCGCCCGGTGAGGTAGAATCAGAGTACACACAGGGAAAGTGTAGAAAGTTTTGCTTCCAGAATATCTGCATTACAAATTACACTGACCGATCCATATCTGCAGCCACATTATTCTATACTGGCTCCTGCAGCCAAGAACCATAACAAGCAAAATAAGATTTAATTCCAAATTGATCTAATCGGAATAATATCTAGGTAGATCAGATGAAAGCACAGTGGCCACTGGCTTGTGTATACGGTCATTTCAGCACCTGAACCTCACCTATTGTGGTGTTATCCCCTCACTGATTATAATTTGCATTTACATATAAATTATACCAAAAACTTTAAAAAAAAATTCTAAATCTAATTATTTCAGTTGTAAATATATTTACCCAGAAGCAAAGGGAAAGTTGAAACTTTAATTAAAACCTACTGTCCTATTATCATCAGTCATTCCAGGTGCAGATGGGCCGAAAGCAATGTATTTCAGTCAATAAGATCTGCTGTGTACAGTCGCTGGTTGTATGGGGGCCATTACACTCAAGCCATCTATTTTATTTTACAATGTAATCTGTAGTGTACATTATTGGCTCCCAAACTGTGTGCCATGGTACCCAAGGGTGCTTAGGGCACTGGCAGGGTTGGTGGTTCAGTACCAAATCAATTTACTTAAGTTCAATATTACAGCAAAACCAGTGATAGTGGCTCCCAATCATAAAATATGTGGACAAACATATGGCCACCACCACCACCACATAACTGGACCTAAGGATGACATATAAGCACAATGTATTTCTAATTGTTGATGAATTCCTCAATAAAAATTTGTCCTATGGGTACCGTGAACACAATGTTGATAGTCTAGGTCTCTAGGATTCAAAAAAGACTTGGGGATGAGAAGGCCTGCACTGTAATACCACTAGGAACATGGGGGGAGGGGGCTGTACTGTAATACCAATAGGAACATGGGGGGACAGCTGCACTGTAACCACTAGATACTTGGGGGCCCGCACTGAAATGCCGCTAGGGACTTGGGGGGGCCTGCACTGTAATGCCACTAGGGACTTGGGGGGGTCTACAAGGTAAAGTCAGATAATTTGGAGTCTGCATAGTAGGCTCTAAAAGAAGTATAGCATTTAACAGTATTCTATCATATACATTGTGTCAGGGCCGGCTCTTGGGGTGTTCGACAAGTGCGGTCGAATAGGGGCGCCACCCTATAGAGGGCGCACCCCTCTCCAACATCCCGATGTCAGCGGGACAGTACTGTCCCGCTGTTCCACCCGTGGGCCGAAGTGGCCCACGGGTGGTCACATGGCGGTGCCGGACCCCGGAGTACCTGAATGGATGCTGCGTGCATGCGCGCGGCATCCATTCAGTGCCGGGAGAGGGCTGGGGGAAGCACAGCTAGTGACGGAGTGCTGGGCTTATCCCCAGCCTGACGTTATTTGGAGGCGTGCCATGCGGACACGCCAACAAATAATGTCACTTAGGAGTATGGCCTATGGTAATTAGGCCACGCCCCATTTTCAGGGAGACACTAGAACGGGGGGCAGTCTGATCCATTCCCAACACATTTCGTACAATTATGTACTTTTTCAAGAAAAAAATCCTGTTGAAGTTATAACAATCATTGTGGTTGACATAAAAATAAAAGGAGCGTTTTTATGTATGTATTTATTGTCTAGTTGGTACCGGTCTTAAGACGTGTAAAGAGTTACTAAGCTTTGTTAGGAGATAAAGTGAACAGTGATAAGGTACCAGCCAATCAGCTCCCACCTGTCATCTCAAAGGCTGTGTTTGAAAAATGACAGTTAGGAGCTGATTGGCTGGCACCTTATCACTTTTCACTTTGTCTCCTAACACTGCTTAGTAAATAGACCCCTTTGAGAGCAAAGTACGCTACCTGGATATATCTAATGCTTTGTCACCTTGGCCAAAGAATCAGTATGGCATTGTAGATGATAGGATTATTATATATATAAAATTCATTGGTCTGTTTGCTTCTCTGTCTGGTTATGCATTCGGACACACCTGCATCCCGGTTGGACCTCCCGCTTGTGTACACTGGGCAGAACTTTGACCCAGGGAGCCAGTTCTGAGCCTTCCACTGGATGGAATTAGATGAAAACTTCACAGAGGGGTTGGCGATTGGTCTGGGATGCCTAACTTAACCTCAAGATTTAAACCCCGGCAACGTCGGGTACTTCAGCTAATGGGAAATAAATCTATTATTTCCGTGCTAATTCTATGAATCATGCACCTCGTGGCATGCTCAGTTACACAATGTTGACATAATTTTATCTATTTTTATTTACCAAAAAGCTCAATTACTTCATGTAGGATTCTGACCAACTATACAGAAAATAACTATTACATGTTGCTGGCAACCTGGATTCTCTCTTAACCACATCAACACAGGCTGGGAGGAATCTTGGCTCTTTCACAGTTGTTCAGTCTATTCTGTAACTACTGCACGTCACATCTGCGGAGTCCTGGTGGAAATGTGTCAGTGCACAAGTTAGATCCTGCAAATGACAAGTTCACTCTTTATTGATTGCCCAGAAGTCAGATCTTTTACCAACTTATTAAAAACTGGGATAATGAACTCTTCCCAGCAGCAGAAAGTGACCCAATATCAGGCATAATCTTATTCACAGGAGCTAGAGTACCATGAGACTGTCTCAAGTTATACACAACCAGCCTCATAGTAACCATAAGGGCTTCTAATGAGGAAGTTCCATCCAGACCCCCTTTTAATCTGCCTCTACCAGCCATAGAAATCTAGATGCTCACATGTGACTACTACAGAGAATGAATCATTGCTACAGATGAGTCTTTTACATAAATCACTGCCAGCGTACATAGTGTGTAGACCTTTCATTGACTGGAAAATTAGTCTGTTCTGCCGACTTATGTTACACAAACTTGCTCAGTGACGTTTCAAAGCATTAAGACATAACTAGGTAATACTCGCTAATAGGCATACAATATGGGTGGTATGTACTAAAGTGAAAAATGCAGTTAAACCCCTGAAAATGCAGTTTCCGGGGTTGTTACCGCATTTTCAATATGTACTAAAGCACCAGAATGCGATGCATTCTGGTGCTTCATCCCGGTGGGTAATGCCATCTTCAGGTGGCGTTACCCAATAGAAGCCTATGGGCTTCTTTTCGGGACACCTCCTGAGAGGGATACAATCGGATCCCTCCCCTCTCCCCCCACGGCTCTGGCGTCCTTCTGCGCATGTGCAAAAGGACGCTAGAGGGACTTCTGGGTGTTAAACCCGGAATTCCCTCTATCAGGGGGTATCGCAAAGGACATCTCTTATCGGGAGAGCTGTCCTTTGCGATTTGAATCGCATTTCTAAGTAATATTGCAGAAATCAATCACAGTGTGTACCTGATAAGACGTGGGATGTACCATCGCTGATGCGGTGCTTAGTATATCCCGCACTATGTGAGACAGAATGTAAAGGGTTTTCTCAATCAGAGGAAAAGCCATAACACTATATTAGACATTGACGGAAGTTAAAGGTTTCAATCATGCAAACATGACCTGTAGTTGCCACCTCCTGGACTTTTAGTTATAAAAGATTATAGAATTCTACACAACGGATTTTAATTTGTTTGCTTTCTTTTGAGTTTAATACAATATATTTGGATTTAAAGGGGGATAAAAATCAGGACACTGATTGCAAAAGGCTGTTAATCATCAGAAACACAGGAGACATGGAGTCTAATAATGTACACAGAAGAACGTGATTTTGGGGATATATTGCTCCATGTCAGTTCAGGGTATAACATGATCAACCATTGCACGCGTGTGGATGATCACTGCAGATCTAACCAGATCGTTATGGTGACGACTCGAGTCTGCCCTGAATCTCTCATATTCAGCATTTTGTATTAAGTATAAAATGCAATTTAAGCTATTCTTTCCATGTTGATGGCTAAGATGCCAAGTGATTATTGTGTTGCTTGTGTGTTAAACAGCAGATCTTTGACTATTTGGCCAACAGAATAAAAAAAAAAAAAAAAAGACAAATGTCAATAGACTGTTGACTTTTCACCTATGCAGTATTCAGCAATAGATCTTACACATCGATATCTAATGTATGTACTAAGCAGCAAGTATCCTATAGAAATGGCTCCTCTCCAGATACACTAAGAAAGATCCAAAAATAAACATAAAAAAAAATGACAAAAAAAAAAATGGAATCAACTTGACCTGAAACGCAGGCGTGCCGGTGCGTATGAACGCGGTTACAGGGGGTGCATAAATTAGCCACTGCGATGCCATACACAGCTTGGGCTTGCACTGCGTACGATGAGGTTACCAATTCCTAAGGTCAGACCTTGTGCAAGTGTGCGTGAGGCTCCGATTGTACTCGCGGTTACCGATGGTTTTGCAGTCTTGCTAAGTATTACAGATGTGTGTAAGGTAAAGTGGGCGTCCTTATGTTAGTATGCGTATGGCATTGCGATTGCAATCATTAGCATATGTTCGCAGTGTGGCTGCGTGCGTAAACACTATCCTTACTGAATCAGGCCCTCAGTTCATAGCATCCTGGGGAAGAGACAGGGACATAAGTGACAGCAGCAGAACACAAAGGAAGGGAGCGTGCGGCAGCAGTGGGGACTCCGCTAATCTGTCAGTAGCTCATATCAATTGCAGAGATCCAATTATGCACAAAGTTCCATATGATGTGCATCTGCTCATACATCTATTATGGTACAGAAAACATTGCTTCTTATTGCTAGTACCTTAGTCTCAGTAACATCTGGCGGAGTCACCTTGTGCTTTATTGTATCATCCCCTTTATCAGTATGGGGGGATCCGTGTAAAGAATAGATTTTTCTGTAACTTACATATTCTAAAAGGAGCGATGTAAGGAATCTTGGAGATATATATATATCAGACATTAGATATGGCTGCAAGTCACAGAACTCCTCAGTAACTAGCATCATCCTTATAGATCACGTTATGGGTACAATTATTCTATATAAACCTGATTACGCCCAAGTTGCAGACGTGTCTGCGGATTGCACAACATTCTCATTGGCTCATTTTGGCTCCGATTTAGGAGGTGGACACTGTTGTGACATGTGACGCAAGTGGCCGATGTTTTCAGTTTGCGCATGTGTCCTAATGGTTACCGCCGGAGAACGCAGAACAAATTTGGACGCGGAGAGGGGCAAATTCAATGGGCATTCCTAGTGGTAACGGGGGTGGGCTAGCCAGACGCTGGTGCGACTCTTTCTATGCAAAGTGGTTGTTTAGAGCGGCAGACTATGGGCGTCTCTGTACAAATTCCATTGCATCTGGCATTAGTATAAAGGAACAGTCGCTCTGCGGAAAGAAGCGCAGTCATGGCTGCATTACCGTCCACCTCTGAATCCGGCCCTATGTCTGCAGACCAGACCTGAACTACACTGTGGAAGCCAAGCAGAGGAACGCCAATGCAGGTACTGCATAAAGGATGTGACTGCTGTATGTGATACTACCTCACTCCCACTGGTAAATGGAAATATGGAGGCCTCTATAAATTATGCTCTTACAGAAATATATAGCCCTACATATAAAAGAAAAATATCCTACAAATCAGCATTGAAAAGCAGAAAGTTATTATCCTTTATTTATATGGCGCCACAAGGGTTCTGCAGTGCTCTACAAAGTACATAAACAGGAACAGTACGAACAAAACAAGGAAAAAGCGACTTACAGTGAAGAACATTGTAGGACACGGACAAGGTTTATAGACATTGCTGCAGCAGTCACCGTACCCAAATACGCAGCAGCGCGGCAGAACCCAAAGGTTTGTTGCCGTTGTAGGCAGTGAGGGAAGAAAAAATACGAGGGAAGAGGGCCCTGCTCGTGAGAGCTTACAGGCTAAAGCTATCCTATGTCCTGTATGAACTGTATAAAATTCATGTGAAGCTTTTCAAATTAGGATCCTAGGAGGAGAAAATTGGTTGGGAGACAAAGGGGCTGCCTGGTAAATGTCTCTTCACTGCTAGATAATGTCAAAGCCAGCTCACTGGCAGACTTAATCTCATTAGCCCAGGACATGTGGTGAGAGCTGTGTAGTACGCTGCTCCCGATATGAATTTCCATAGACATGCAATGGAAGACTAACAAAACTTAAATAGAACTAAGTAGTTATCCCTCAAATATGTCCAGCAGCAGCTTGTCCACAACTGATTCCCTTTGTGCGCTCTTTCTACAGCCTAATTGCACATGTTCGTGTCTGCAGACCTTACAGCCTAGTGTACCAGTGCTCATCTCATCCCCTACACACCAAAGCCTAGTCAGCAGCAGCAGTAATAAAGCCCATTTAATACAAACCTTTGGTTATGCTTAGAAGTAAAACAAAATAAAATACCCCTGCAAGTTGGTTCTGCATTCTTCCTGCATCCTGACTGACCCCAGCCCCATCACTATTCTGTGCTGTTGGGAGGTCCCTGATCCTTCCACCAACTACATTTATGTATCTGGCTTCCTGTTGCCTCCTCCCCCTCTCAAACAATGTCTGTCCCCCCCATCTTCCATCACATGCTGCCATGTCCTCATTAATGTTGCGTACACACAGTACAATTAAACACACCGATATGAACGATATCGTTAATATCGTCCTGTGGGCACGAATGGTCGATATAGATATTGACCATCGCCCATGCATGCATGTCAACATGGTCGATATCGAGCCTGTTTACTATAGGGACCCGCGATCGTTGATCGTGGGTCGTTACAGTAATTGGGGGGTTGCTGCCAGGGCCAGATTAACAATGAGGTGGATGGAGCTACACAGCTCCAGGCCTCCACATAAAAATAGGCCCATCAACATAACAGCATGATTACCAGCTGCCTAACTGGCCATACATTTGAAGTATTTAAATAGTTTTTCTAGTTCTCCCCCGCCCCCCCCCCAAAAAATGATGCAATTTTGCTATTTCTATGTAGTTAGGGAGACATAGGGCCTTATTTACGAACGAGTTTTATCACCAAAACGAGTGATAAATGTCAGTGTGTGTGATAAATGGTGCTCCAGCCAATCAGCTCCCAACTGTCAACTGTTAGAAAAATGACAGTTGGGAGCGGATTGGCTGGAGCACCATTTATCACACACAGTGACATTTATCACTCGTTTTGGTGATAAAACTAGTTAGTAAATGGGGGCCATAGTGTTCAAAGTGTAGGGGTTGTACACACCAAGGTGACTCTGAACACACTCACACAGCACCAAACCTTCTCAGTTTTCGCCTTTGAACATTTTCAGCTCCAGGCCCATGTGGGCCTTAATCCGGCACTGGTTGCTGCATGTGCTGGATGTTCGATCCAGCACATGCAGGACGATCAGACAACAATCCACTGTGCTGCTGGGGGACCCTGCACCTTCTGATATACATCTTAGTTCATGGCTTCCTGCTGCCTCCAATTCCCCATGTCATGCTGCCCTGGCTGAGACAATGGATGGGATTCTATTTGGAAATTAGCAAACAGAGAGGTATTAAAGAACAGAAAAAAAACTCTTTGGCCCAGAGGAGCCTATTTTGGCGCTTTTTCTGGTCACATTCCAACACCAATATCAGTAATTATTTATGCAGAATCCCCAAAAACTATAACTTTTTTTTTTTCAGACCTTCAGTTTGCCAGATTCGCATGGCCGGCGGTTCAAATCCCAACAGCGGTAGCCCGGCAAAGGTGAAGATCCTGATCGTCCCCAAGGTAAGTATCACTAACCTAATTCTACCCCCTAACCCTCCCTTAGGGGTGCCTAACTCTAGCCTCCCCCCCAAGTGCCTAACCCTAATCCTCCCTTCCCTGCTGCCTAAACCTAAGTCCCCCGTGGGGATGCCTAACCTTAACCTCTCCCCGGGGGTGCCTAAGCCCAAGTCCCCACGGGAGCCCTAAACCTAACCGGGCGACTGTCCGTGCTCGGCTTACCTTCGTTCGGTATGCCGGGCGTCGGTCTTCTGGAAGCCGGCGGTCGGAATTTAGACCGTCGGCTTCCAGACTACATCCCACAGAAATGATTGTGTATCGTTTGTATGTGCTTGAATAAAATGCATAAAATGAGCAAAAATAATATTGCAGCGTGTACCATTATTTTATTTTATTTTTTTTTTAAAAAGGCACCTACCGTATTTATTGAGGAGACACCGGTGTTTATTGATGCCAAAATGGGGTAAATCTAATCATGAGAACCCTCCACCCTAGATTTCTTTATGCTTTACTTATTTGCTTATGTACTTTGTAAGGCGCTGCGGAACACTTGTGGCGCCATATAAATAAATGATCATGATAATAATGCTTCTGTAGTATATACTACTAATGTCCGGTAATCACCATACAAGAACTACAAAGGGGTCAAATTGTATAAAAGAGGAGACTCCATTCTTTGGTGCGCTCAAGTGTGTAAGTGGCAGGAATGTCAATAACACGCATGTTAAGTACCCTCCCCATCCACAAGCTCTAATAGTGTCTCTGCAGTGCAGGTTGATCTTTTCTGCTGATCACAAAGGATCACAAGAGAATAACATCCCACTGATACAGTACTTAGCAATGAATGGGGTTACAAAATAGTAAATTAATAAAAAAAAAAAAAAAAAAACTAAAATTAATCTTAAAAAAAATAATAAAAAAAAATAATCTTTAAAATATATATCACTACATGACTTCTGTTTAAGAACTGATCACTGATTTCATATTTCTAATGGGCAAAAATGCAGCTAACGGACATTGAGAGAATAAAGACCCCCATTAGGAGCAGAATAAGGGTAAAGGGTGAATTACACAATACATCATTAGCAGGGTTCATTTCGCAGTGCCTAGATCAGGGGTGGGCAATAAGCGGCCCTCCAGCTGTTGTGGAACTACAAATCCCAGCATGTCTTGTAACAGTTTCAGCATGGCCAAATAGCAAAACTGTGGCAAGGCATGCTGGCATATGTAGTTCTACAACAGCTGGGGGGGGGCACTTATTGCCCACCCCTAGCCTAAATAGATGTTATACTGCAGTAACTGCTGTGTGAAAGGATCTATACACAAGCCTGCAGCAATAGCTGCCAATAACAGTGGTTTTCCAGCTGTAGGAAAATGAGCTGTATGGAGTAAACCAGCTGTGAGTCAGTCAATGAGAATTACTCCGGAGGAGGAAAACTGACAGCGCAGATGAGATTACCAGCTGCAATTATTGACACTTTCCCGTAATGCAGCAACGGTTGCTATACAATAAACAAGGTGACCTTTGAGGTATGGCAGGTAATAAGTACAATGCAGACAGTGATACATCCCAGGTACAAAGGCCAGCCGGTAAGGACTTCACCGCGTTCCTAATTAGGACTTTAGCATAATGGAAAGTTACAAGCTTTGTGATAAGGGCATAATACTCTGTGTACTGGAAGCCCACACAAACACGGGGAGAACATACAAACTTCCAGACTAGCATACAAAGTGGAGCTTAATGAAAGAAACACACAAATGAATGGAAAATAGGAGAAGAAGATTTTATCACGTGTGTGTGTAATGAAAGTGCAATGGGTAGTATAATATGAATGACCATAGCTGACCATTCATGGGAGCAGTCTTTATATTTATTCTGATTGACAATCTGTGGCCAAAGGAGAGATATGACTGTCCAGCACAAAGGAACAACTACTGTAAATGGACCCTAGAAGTGCGATAGGCCAATGACCGCAAACCAAGAAGTTTGTGGTGCTATACTGTCCGAGTTTTCCACTGCGCAACAACCAATACCTTACTACCAAGCTCTGCGGCAATTCAAAATTCTGCTTACAATACGTTATATATGGGGGAGGGGGGGGCAACGTTGTTCTTGAACTACAATCACAAACTTATTACGTCAGCCAGTAGAGCATGTTGGGAGCTGCAACCACACAATTATTGCACTTGTATTCCATTACAGTCTAAGGCAGTCATTCCCAACCTCAGTCCTCAAGGCACACTAACAGTCCTAGTTTTAGTGATATCCATGCTGCAGCACAGATGGTTAAATCAAATTAACTGGGATTCTAATTAAGTCACCTGTGCTCAAGTATGGCTATCCTTAAAACCAGGACTGTTAGTGTGCCTTGAGGACCGTGGTTGGGAACCCCTGGTCTAAGGGGTGATGTCTCAAACCTTCTAGAGGAGGACAAAGTGGAGGTATTGCTCTTAGCAAACAATCAGATTGTAGCTACCATTTATCTGGTACATAGCTATAATAAGATTGGCTGCTATGGCAACACCCCCACTTGGTCTTTACAAGGTCTGATGAATTTCCCCCTTAGATTCTCAAACAATGGAATTACTTGTAATAGTTCAGTAAGGGACAATGATAAACTGTTTAACCTCCTTCAATAAAGCCACAATACAATAGGTCATCTGAATCTGGAATTTCAAAGTATTAGATGAAGAGAAAAGTGATATAGGTATAATGATTGCCCAATGATTACCCACCTGCAATTCCTTGTAGCAGCCCACAAACATTGAATATGCTTTTCTTCATGACACTTTGCACGCACATGGTAAAGACGGATACAAAAGCTACAATACAGAGGATAGAGATCCCCACTGCTAGGAAGATAGCGGTAGCCTGCCAGAAGCCACTTGCTATCTCATTAAAATGCTCTGCATAGGGACCACAGAAGGGATCTCTTCTGAAGTACTGTACTTGAGGCACTTTGATGCAACGTCCATAGATGCCCAGTGTGGGATGATAAGCCTCTTGCTGGCCGCCAGTCACATTCTCAATGTCAGTGTATTTAGCTCTGCCAATCAGCCAGTCCTCGCTCATGAAAGCTATGAGTTCTCCAAAGGCAACTACAATACTGAGGATGGTCCATAGCATAGAGCGGCATGTAACAATGACATGACACATGGTGAAGCCCACTCAGAATAGTATGTGGACAAGTTCAGGGAGAAATAGAAAAGAAGAAAAAAATAAAATAAAATGTATATAATCCTGTGAGAGGGGGGGGGAAAAAAAAAAAAAGTCCAGCTTCCTAAGGTTTTGTAATCCAGACAGAGAATTGTAGTCAATGAAATAGCTCTCCCCTCATCGGTCCTGTGCTGCAGATCCCTCCGTCATACATTCATACTGAAACATGATTCTTCAGTGTTCCAAGCAAGTTCCAGGGCTCCGCCCACCAGGATGACATCACACTCCTATGGGGAGTAGGCAGAGAAGGGAGAGGGAGATTAATATTTGTTTCACCACTGTAATCACTGTCCTATTCTGAATCACTACAGGCTTGTACTATTGCATAAAGGCAGGCTGCCTGGGATGACATAATATATACCCATCAAGTAATATGGTTAACACGGAACGACATTTGAAAACATTTAAAACTTTAAAAGACCATTCCAGTTTTGTCCTTTAAAAAAAGTACACCCAGCTCCCCAGATACCCGAATGATGACACTAATGCTGTACAACCTGCTTCTTCTGCACCCGTGTGACACCAGAAAATATTTAGCCTCAGCAAAAGAGAACCGGATATGCTGTGGTAGATTAAAGAGAGCACTGATCAGCATCCCCTCTCATGCCATGGCACTATGTGTTGAGATCCGATAGACCAGAGTCTGCTAACTAACTAAGGTGGGCCTGTAACATTGGCAAAGCGTGGCATGGAGGGTGGCTCAGTCACTCATACCACATACAGGGGTATTCAATATGGGAGCGAAAAGTCCAGCACAGACTTTTCGCTCCCATATTGAATACCCCTGTATGTGTACCTTAGGCCCACATCGGAGATTTTCCTGGGATAAAGTATCAGGCACGCGCCCGCTTTATGCCCGTATTCAATATAAAAGCTACGAAAACAGGAACCTGCAAAGTGGGATCTGCGTAAAAATACGAAATTTTCCTGGAATAAATTGTAGGACCTCCCTAAAGCTGTAAAAACATGGGTAACCCCCGTTTTAGCCTGCAAATGAAAGTCGGGGTTTTAAATAGCGGCTGCAGGTGTTTTTTTCCCGACATTGAAGAAGTGTTGCAGAAGAGCACTTAGGTTATTTTTTTTGCTTTTTTTAGTGGTCCCATCAAATATGGGGTACATGAAAATGGGTACTAGCATATTTTTAAGTCCCTAAAGTCTTTATTTAAAAATTCTGCAAATATGCACCTGCCGCTAATAACCTATTCTAGAAAACACCTGTAGCATATTTGCAGAATACCCCTGAACCTATTTCCCTATTTTTAAACACTGTTTTCCCATTTATTTATTTTTTTCCCACCCCAAATTTAAAATAATTTTTTTGGGGTGTCCCTATTTTTTTTTTTTTTTTTTTTTTACACAGTTTATTTTAAAATGACATTCCCAGGGATGCAGGCTATTTTTTTTTTAGCCTGCACCCCTAAACCCCAATTCTGCACTTTTTTTCGCCACCTATTCAAGCTGCGAAAAGTCTTTGAAATTGAACACGGTGTAACAACCAAAACCAGCGAAAATGACATCGGTGCGAAATTATCACAAAAAATGACTTTTCGCTCCATATTGAATCCCCCTGATAGTCTTTCATAAACACCTGGGATAGATCCACGTTACTGGGTCGCAGATGAACCACCCCCATTATACAGGTACAAGGTAGGGGCAATGTCTTTAATAGGACATTCTGTTAACAGGGAAATGTTCTTTACGGATACAAATATTTTTTAAACCTCTCAAAGACTAAAACAAAACCTCCCTTTTACTTAACTGTACATGTTATTCCCATAATCTTTACATTACACTCATTCACTCCAGAGAACCAGGCAGAATGACCACAGTAAAGGTTAATGTTAAGCAACAGTGTGACTGACATGTGGACGCTTTGGTTTAAACAGTGAATTTGATAAATGACACTTGGATCTCACTTTTTGCCTGCATTAATCTATGGTATAAGTTCAATGTAGGCACAAAATAGACCCATCCAGGAAGAGGTCAGCAAGTATTACTACCCATCCTTTATAAATGGTGGGTGTGTGCTACAATATACACTATGGTGCAAAGACTGTAAATCACAAGTAGAATGCAAACTATCCCTTTAGTGTTTGCTGTAGAGGTATCACACGTCAGGGTCAGATGTGTTTGCGTTCAGGGTTATTGGAGGAGTGTAAAAATTTTGAATTGCATCTTTTTCAGTTGCATGTTCTATCATTTTGTGGCTAAATCTGCAATCAGCCCCCGAAATGTTTAGGGCGCAATCCCAACCCTTTTATTTCTTAAAGATTAAAAGCCACCCCTCCTCCCCAAACAAAGAAACACTATACAACAATATCTGATAGGGTGTCTGATAATTACCTACTGTCAGAAAGTTGGCTACATAATAAATGACCCAATACAAAAATAAAAAAATGTGAATTTTAGCGAATGCTGGGTAAACACTGTATACGATATATCCGTCGTACAGCCGATGAACGATATATCGTTCAGTGTACCTGCAGCTGTGTACCCACGATATATCGGTGAACGACATAATTCACAGATATATCGCGACAGCCATGCAGCAAGGCAGATGTGATATGTCGGTCAGATATTGTGTGCATCTGCCGGTGTGTACGGACTAACGACCGACCCATATGTCAATGACGTCGACACTGGTTCCTCTGGCCAGACATATCGGCCGTTTGGTAAGTGCACAGACTCATACTTACCAAATCAATTGTCGAAAGTCCGATCCGGCGGCCAAGTGTGTACCTCACATAAGACCAAAAAATTTATTTATATCTTCCTAAATTTAATGAATAAAAACTAGTGCCAAGTTAAGGCAGTGGTTCTCAAAGTCAAGCCTCCAGTTTCCAAACAGCCCGATCTAGGTGATGTGAGCTTTCTGCCTGTGGAAGCAGGTGTGATAATTACTGACCCAGCAAAACATATTAAATCTGTGCATTGTTTAAAGAAATACACAAAACATGGCCTGTTGGTGGTACTTGAGAACTGGAGTGGAGAACCCCTGCTTTAAGAGGGTAAAAGGACTAACCACATAACCAGGGGGCTCTAAACTGAAGTGTATTTGCAACTCAACTGCTAAATTCTATTTTTTTCTTTTAAATGTTTCAAGAATTCATAGTGGTCCAAAATATACAGTATAACGTACTAATGGCCAGCACTTCAGGAAATCTAAGGCCAGACAGCCAAACGTGGTTTTGCCACGGATACGGAGGGTCTATTTCTTGTGACAGACAACAGTTGGGTGAGGAAATTATTTCTCCTGTTCAGAGCTGGAACTTTACACAATGTTCTGCTCAACATCACAAACTTCCTTCACAAATAAATGAAATGAAGCCCTTTGCTGTAACAGTCTGATGAATACCAGAGCTAGGTAAATATCAGTCCCATTAAAGGGAGAGCAGATAATGGCAGATATGGTTACAGTAGACCACAGACCGCTTGCTTTCACAGCACACAGGAACAAAGTTTGTGTTTACTTTTCCGGGTGGGAATCTTCTGATAAGGCCTCAATGCTGAATAGTTCACTTCACACTGTAAATGACGTAAACAAGACATGCTGGATTGCAACAGGTCAGTCATGCTGATCATCCACACACAACCAACATGAAAAGGAAGAAACATGCCAGGACTAGGTTTAAGCTCCCAACGGTTATACTATAAGCAACACATAAATAAATAGGATTACGGGTTGTTAGTATCAGGAAAGCTGTATATGTCATGTATGGATTTTCCACAAAAAAAAAAAAAAAAAAAGAATTGCTATCCCGGACACATGGACTTTAAATTTGTCCAAATATTTCGGGGAGGCCGGCTTTCCCTGGTTTAAAAATATTCCTATTTTTTTTCTCTCCTATGAACACTTACCAGCATAGCAAAAACTCCCATTTTATTTTATTTTTGTTTGATATCCACAATGATACACGGGGACAGGTGGGGCAGCAAGTGTGGCATATGGCCCAGTAACATTAGAAGTTTCCCCACATCCAGACATATCTGTCTGTATTTATTTGCACTTTACATGGTAAATGTGATTTTTGCATTTAATAAAGAACACTGTCCAGTCACTTCACTGCACTATTAGATTGTGTACAAATAGGGTACACCAAATCTGTATCGGTTTCTTACTCCGAGCATGAAGCAAGTGCTGCCAATCTCTCCTGGTGTAAAGCTGACATGTATGCAACCAGTGCAGAGCAGGACACACTATGTGACGCATCCGGCCCTGCATACACACAAATGTGTCTTTTACAGCTGTATTTCATAAGTGTGTGTGTGTGTCTCTTTTACAGCTGTATTTCATAAGTGTGTGTGTGTGTGTGTGTCTCTTTTACAGCTGTATTTCATAAGTGTGTGTGTGTGTGTGTTTTAAATGCATCAAACGGTAAACAAGCCCCTGAATGTGCATTACAGAGTATGTCTGCACCAGGGTTGCCTACTCTCCCGATTTTAGCGGGAGTCTCCCGTTTTTTAATAAACCCTCCCGCTCCCCCGCAAACATTAACTAAACTCCCGATTTCTTAACCCCCCTAGGACTCCGCATGCGCAAACCGGACTGTCGGGGGGCGGAGTCAGCCGAGGAGACGTCATGATGTCACAACGCGTGGCGTCATGATACTTAAAGGCCGGCCACAGCGGGGTTGTGGGTAGCGGTGGCCAGCTAGTCAGCAATCAGCGCACATGGACGGAGTGTGCTTGGGCGCGGCGGTGGCAACGGGCAGAGCGGAGCAGATCGGAGGCGAGTCAGCAGCGCTGCCTCACTGGTCAGCAGCGCTGCACTGTGTGCAGAGACAGGTGTGTGATCTGTGATGGCCTCACAAAATATAATTAGAAGCGGCCATTGAGACCTGTGTCACTAGCGTCATGAGTATATATATATATATATATATATATATATATATATCTATATACACACATATCTATATATATCTATCTCTGTTGGGGTGCTGACTGTCACAGGCAATATCTGCACATTGAAAGTGCACTCACTGACAGCCAATAAATGGATGGCTGGCAGTGAGTGGCCAATAAATGGATGGCTGTTAGTGAGTGCCCTTTCAGAGTGCAGTTGTTGCCTGTGACTAATCTGGATATATGATATTTCACAATAAGGGAACGAAATATACAGCTGGCCCTAATCATTGGCAACTATTGTCTAAGGACATTCAATGGTTAACAAGTCAATATATGATTTATATATTTTTTTTAACAGGCAGCTGTACTTTCAGGAGCCTCCTGCTAATATAGGGAGGGTAGGCAAGCCTGATATTAACCATAAAATGGCCTCAAACAATAGATTCCAATGATTAGTGTTTTTTGAAAAGTGCTCAGAGGGGGCAGCATTTCC
The DNA here is from genome assembly GCA_031769625.1 of Taudactylus pleione. NCBI lineage: Eukaryota > Metazoa > Chordata > Amphibia > Anura > Myobatrachidae > Taudactylus > Taudactylus pleione. The sequence goes on from JAUIMM010000334.1 coordinate 4,186,724, forward strand.
ATGCCCTGCATGCCACAATGACCACACCCTGCACCCTCTCTAGTTTGCACATTGTACGTGCTTGATTAAACAATTTATCAATGACTGGGAGGGGACTCAGGACCTCATTCAGAGGCGCTCGCAAAAAGCGAGCGCTTGCACTGAATGAGGGCGGCCACTTTTTTTTTGTAATCATTTTTCAGCCTGATTGAAACCATGCTATAAAATTATATACAGATACATCTTAACCATCAATCACATCGCAACTAACACATGATATTTGACTATACAGCCTTTTGTAGTATGATACCCATACAAAAACTAGCTCTGGTGGTATGCTGCTCTTAGTACTATAGTTTTCATCTGCCACTGCAGGACACGCCCCTAAATAATAGACACGCCCATAGGTGGAGCTAGACACGCCCCAGGGCTGAACATGACACGCCCCCTCAGCCACCGACAATCTCCCTGAAACTAGTTTTGAAAAGTAGGCAAGTATGGTCTGCACCCTAGTACATGGAATAGCTGCTGAGTACTATAACCTTGTAGTGAGATTAGGGGCCTGATTCAGAGCCGTTCGCAATTTGCGGTCGTTCGTTCAAAAACAAGGGGTGGCTATTCAAATGATCCGTTCGCAAATTGCAGTCTGTTCACACCTCTAAGTCTAAACGAGCGAGCAAAACATACGCTCGTTTATTTGTTAAAAACGCCCCCTGGCCGCTCGCACCATACGTCATGTCCGCTATTTATTAGATTAATCGAGTACATCGACCAGCGTATGAACTGCTCGCTATTCTTGTGGTTGGTTTTTGCTACCACAATCTTGCGAGCAGTTCTGGCTATAAAATAACCCAGTGACGTGGTCAATGACGCTGCTGTATTAATTATGCACACCCATAAAACGCCCGTTTTGACCTTTAAGCACGCCTGCGTTCGGATCTCCACTCCCCATTTTCAAGCACCTTCCCCTGTTACCACCCACATACGCCTCATTCTGTCACTCAAAATAGCAGGCATTCGCTATATTGCGAGCACATGAATTTGGGCCGCACTGACTGGTTCGCGCATGCGTATAACGATCCGTACGCATGCGCAGATGTGCGAACATCGCTCGGAACGAGCGTACTGCCGCTAGCGAGTGGCTCTGAATGAGGGCCTAGGTTCCTATAATAAAAATGAAAAACAAACAGGACACCAATGATCACTGATTATAAAAACCACCGCAATACTGCATGTAAGATGAAGCCGTTACCAGGAACTATTCCCACGTCATTTGGGTGCATGAGGAATCAGGATTAAGGGAAAATGTGATTTACATTTTTTTTTTTTTTTTTTTTTGGAAGAAACCAGTGACAGCAGGTGAGAAAATGTCCTTCATTTTATTAAATGCTTTGCCATTAATGCAGCCGTAGTGGACCAGCCACCGGCCAGACATAAATAGGTAGCATAACTGAATAAATTATTATGTCTTACTAAACCAGACCTATGGAAACATTAAGTGTACTTGGCTGTTTCCAACTTCAGTACAAGTAAATGACTATATAGATTACTAACCCTTCCTTCCACAATTTCCCAAACCTACAGATAGTTGAAAACAGAACAGGGTGGGACCACGACAAACTGTCCTGAAGAGCAATTCCATATATAGGGGTAGATGTACTAATTTACATTTACAACAGAATTCTATGGGGGAGATGTACTCAGCCTTGGCGAGAGTCGATAAAGTACCAACCAATCAGCTTCACCTTAATTTTTCAAACACAGTCTATAGCCGATTGTTTGGTACCTTATCTATCTCCAGATTCTCTCTCTCCAAGGTTTAGCACACCTACCCCATAGAATTCTGCTGGAAATGTATATTCAAGCTCATCCAATGATGCAACTGCAGGGAGGAAACCCTAATATAAAAAGACAGCCTGTGCACTCAGAGTCACACTAAAGGTGTACACACACACACACACACACACACACACACACACACACACACACACACACACATACATATACACACACACACAAACTACTAAAACTCTGCATTTAGGATGTATTTCTAACAGCAGTTATGCCCCATGTTTGACTGAAAACCACTGTACCAAACAAGACCATACTTCTTTGCCTTTTTATGTACTGCGGTGCTACAGGTGTTGTCCCGCCATCAGAGTGTCTGACTGGTGTTAGTGCGCATGAAAGGTAACGTTTCCATATGCAAGTTGGTCACACTGTGGCGGTCTAGTGAATTAGTCATTGGTAGACACACACGATGACGCTGCACTGACTGGGTCATTTGCCACCGGAGAAAAAGGAACCGCAAAGTAAAAGGGGCAATCGTAGGGCTGCAGATCACCAGCCAGCTTGATTTTCCATATCTGCCATCTCAAATTACAAGAAAAAAACCTGGTAAATCTGTGTAGATATTTGTCACAAGAAAAAAAATATTGCAATGAAAATCAAGCACTAGGAACGCAAAAAATTAGAGCGAAGTGTCATTTCCGCTCCTACAGATATATTAAATAACATTAGTCCATAACAATTTGAATTCACTCATGTAATTCCATGAAATGGTTCTAGGCTTAATTCAATTACCTTACGGCACAAGAATTCCACTCTTTCATTTCATAACTGAATTATGCGCAGAAAAGAAAAAAATCAGAAGGAACCAACATGGTTAGTCATTTCAGAAATGTTCAGTTCTAAATAGCCTTCAGGAAAGTCTACAATTCTCCTTTTTGTGGATGTCATGAAACACTAAAACAGTGCTGTTTAGCGTGTGGCTCTATAAGGATTGCCTGTGCACAAATAGGACCTCATTCAGAGGAACTCGCTCTGAATGACGGCGGACGCATCTATTTTTCGTCCCGGCCTCCTGGCTGCTCGCTAGGCTGTGGGTGACCACCCACAGCTTTAGCGAGGGGCTAGGTTTAAGGTCGCGATGGTCAAGACCATCGCGATCATCGGGGCTTGCGACGAGACCCTTGTGGTAGGGTCTCGTCTGCCGCAAGCCCCAGTGAGCTTTCGGCTCTATTAGTGAGGTCAGTGGGGCCGCCCCCAAACGGCAGGTGTTCCGTCGGGAATGCCTCCGTTTGGCAAGCCACCCCCCGCCCCGCCTATAAAACGGTGCAAGCTGTCAATCACCATCGACAGCCGCTCCTTTTGTAGTAAGCCCCGGAGCGAGAGAATTTCTCTCTTGCCCCGGGGCTTGCGCACGCGCAGTGCGGCCGCTGTGCCCAGGGCCTCTACATCGGCCCGCTTGCGAGCGGGTCTGAATGAGACCCATAGTTCCTGAGAAATGTCTTTTCTGCTATTGCAGAGTAGCTAAATGTAATATCTTTAGCATTTGAAAACCACATGATCCCTTAAAGCAGGGGTGGGGAACCTTAGGCCCGGGGGCCATATAAGGCCCCCGGAATCATTTGGTGCGGCCCTCTGAGCTTTTTTCTACTAGCCTCATCTGGCTAGCAGGGTGTCTAGATTGGCACCCTGCAGCCAAAATCTATGCAGCAGTGCCATCTGGACAGGGGCGTTTCTATAGAGGAGGGGGCCCGTGTGCAGTCTCCGACATGGGACCCCTCCTTCCGCCCGGCAGCGCACTGAACTGTGCTCGGCCAGCGCCGGCGTTATAGACTCTGGGCCTGATTCAGACCCGGTCGCAAGCGCTGTGCACTCGCAACCGGAGCCGGCTCTGTCGTGCACATGCGCAAGACCCGATTGTCGCGATTGTCTTGACCATCGCGACCATCTTCATGGCCGCTCGCTATAGCTGTGGCTGACCAGGAGGCTGCTCTAAAAAACAAGAAGGCCGGCCCTGATTCAGAGCGTGCGCTCTGTCAGAGCGTCCAGCTCTGAATCAGGCCCTCTGGCCACTAGAGTGTGCCCAGATTCTATAGTATATGCACAGGTCACCGGGAAAATGGCCGCAGTGGCCATTTTCCCTGTTCTGCGCATGCGCAAACGAGGGGAAAATGGCTGCAGCGGCCATTTTCCAGTGCCGGACGCCCGCACCGACGTGGGACTCCAGAGAGGTAAGTATTATTATGGGTGCAGGGTGTGCGGTGCGGGGCCCCCCTGGACCCAGGGGCCCATGTTCCCAGCACACCCTGCGCAAATTATAGATATGCTCCTGCATCTGGAGAATCCTTAGGATGCGTCAGACAGTCACACTGCTGCCCTTACAGCTCCCCGGAGCATCCTCAGGATGCCTCGGGCATTACTGTAATCACCAGTGATTGTGGTCCCGCGCCCCTGTGTGACATCACATGGAGGGGGCGTGGCCTGCACCGGGCCCTCGAATAATGTTATATATATTAAAATGGCCGTCGGAGGAAAAAAGGTTCCCCACCCCTGCCTTAAAACTTCTCCTGCTGACCACTGTCAAAAATAATTGCATGCAAGCCCTATATAAAGGTTATAGTCAAATCAATGAAACAGTTCCATAGTGTACATCATAATTAAGAAATGTATTCAGCCAATATATAAAAAATATTTTTAAAAGCTAGAAGGCAAGTGTGTCCTTGCACACTAAGGTCTTCCGAATAGAGAAGAGAGGTTGCATTGGGTAGGCGCACTAATCAAATTACTCTAAAATGTAACCTTTATTGATCTGCTACTAAAAATAGACTCAAACCATGTCTTTAGGTTTGGGTTGGAGCATAGTGAAATATATGGTTAAAATTACACATATAAAGTGAATGGTGTTAGTGTACAATGAAAAAAAAAAATTTTTTTTTTTTTTTTTTTAAAAAGGATGTCTGTTTTTATTGTGTCTTGACCATTCATTACCACATGGACATTTACTGCCCACTTATTGCTAATGCAGTCTTGATATTAATCTGCGGATGGTTCCTCCACGTGAATGATTATGTGGTAGGAAAAATGAGAAGCGTGTGGGCTGTAATCAATTCATTAATATTCACATGAATCAGCCCTTAGTGAAATCCCAGACACCCCACATGTCCCTCTGTAATCGTTGGGACTAAGGGCTTATATTGTCATTATTAATTATATTAGGTGAATATCATATGTCATTCTTGTACTTAAATGAAATCAATTAGATGCCATTCATATTCACCATTATGATACTGTGGGGTATCCGGTCTATAGATCTACAGTAAAAAGGTAGACAATGTCTAAATAGACACCAGATGTTAGACAGGCAATAAGTCGACAGGGACAATAGGTTGACACACTAAAGGTAGGCATGTAAGGTGGTCGACAGGGGCAAATGGTCGACACATTATAATTATTATTTTTATTTTTTAGGCACTTACCGGAGGGTTAGGGTTAGGTCCTAGAAGGGACGGTTAGGGTCAGGTACCTACCCTGACGGTTAGAGTTAGGCACCAGGAGGGAGGGTTAGGAAGAGAAAAAAAAATATGTGTCGACCATATGCATGTTGACCTTTTGACCCTGACGACCATTTGTACCTGTCGACCTTCTTACATGTCTACCTTTAGTGTGTCGACCTATTGCCTGTCTAACATCTGGTGTCTATCTAGACATTGTCTACCTTTTTACTGTAGATTTATCAATCCATAACCACACTGTGGCATCTGTTTGTTGAAGGCTCTTAAAGACGATATATCTCTCAGAAAAATAGGTATTTACTCCAGATATAAAAATGTAGTTAAATCCCTGTATCTACAGACTAATAAATTAGTTCCTAGATTACTATTGTTGTCTGGATGCCATCAGTGAGATGTAATGCAAATCACGGTTTAACCCAGATGCTTCTATTACAGAACAGATTGTATTCTTATTTCTTATACACTGTAACAATGTGTCTAAGCAACACAGATACAGATCATATCAATGACAGAACTTTGTGTAAATCACAGCCGTGCAGAGAAGGAGCTCTGATACACTGTTGCTGTTTAATCGAGCAGTGTGGATACAGCTGGCATAATATATTGACACTATGGGCCATATTCAATTGCCGGCAAAAAGGCGTTTTGAGCGTGAAAATTTTGCCGATGACATCATTATGTCAGGCGGAAAGTTTCCGACCGATTCAATTGCAAAGAGTGCAAAAAGTTTGCGCCTTGTAACCAGCGGACAAGATTCGCCTATAAATGCCCGGCAGAAAAAAGTGCAGAATTGTGGGTTTTGGGATGCAAACTTGCGGGAAGTACCCTGCACCCTTTGGATAGTCCCCCAAAGGTAAACTGCATCTAAAAAATGCAAAAAATATAACACCCCAAAAAATTACTTTGAAAATGGGGTCGAAAAAGTACAAAGTGGGGCTATAAACGCAAAAACTAGCGAATTAGACTTTGGGGTGTCTGCAAGTATGGGGGAGGTGTTTTTTTGATTGCAGGTGTTTGCTGAAGGAGCGTTTTTGGTGCATTGTAAAGCTCCACTTAAGTGACTTTTAAACCATGCTTGCACCCATTTTCATGTACCCCAAATTTGCTGGGACCACTTATTTTTGCCCCCCAAAAATGCAAAATGCTATTCATCACTTTTCTAAACCGCACCTATTGAGACCATTTAAAGACCCAAAATACCTTCAGCAGGGCTATTCAGGGGTACCCATAGTTAACCCCCATGTCACAGCATCTTTAGGGGAGTGTCAGCCTGATTTCCCCCAAAATGACAGCACTTTTCGCTCATTTCATTTTCGCCGGGTCCCGTTTTCGTCGATTTGGAATTGAATAGGGGGAAACGCAGGGACGAGCGCGATACTTTCCTCGCACCCAAAAGTGGCGATGACTGCAAAAAGTCGGCAACTGACTTTTTGCCGGCAATTGAATATGGCCCAAAGTCACAGACATACGCGCATTTCACTAGTGCGCTTTATTTATCAAGGCTAAGGTCTTCCAGCAGGAACACGGACACTGACTTACAAGCGATCAGCAAGCTGGCACTATATCTCAGACCTATACTCCCAACTGTTAGACAGAAAAATCCCTGTGAGAGGGGACTGTCCCATCTTCCCAACAGCCAGCAGATTGCAGGAATTTTGCAGTATGTCCCAGCACACCATTAATAGCTCGGACATCTCGCACATACCTGCTAATGCTGTACACCTAATTACAATGGGGGTTGTGTTATCCTAGCACTTCTGAATGCAACGTTACATCCAACAAACCCCGATTTCCAGAACACCAAAATGGGGAGGTATGCCAGTTCGCCACACACACAAGAGAATACCAACGTAGGATTTAATAAGACTTTGATGACATGTTAAGATGGCACCTACCACCTGGTTTTGCTGGCTATACCAGTTTAATAGCACAGGATGCATAAATGACTTGAGGCCTGAGAAGAACTGGTTCTCAGGTACAGCATACAAACATGTTCTACTAACAGAGTATAATCTGAAAATATCAGAGCCATGTGTAAACATTAGATCAGTTTAATGGCTAATAAAGTAATCACAGGAGCTATTTGAATTTACTGTATTATTTCTAATTAGGTATTCAGTTTTTCTGTATTAACCATAAGGTCTAGGTGGGGGGGGGGAGGGGAACATGAAATTATAAAGCTTTTGGGGGTTTTTCTTGCCACTTTCAATTAAAAAAACAATACAAACCCCCCCCCCCCCGAGAAATCTTAGCTATACTCTCATACCAGTCACCCTAATCCAACCAGAGTCCTCCCCATAAAGTAGGATTGTTCCTGTGACCAACCCAGTGCTTCTTTGGTGAGCTATTGCCAATGGCTCAAAACTGATGGATGCTGATCAACAGACCATAAAAGCTTTCAAGCCAGCCACTAACTTGCTCCAGCTCAGAGGCTCCCTGCTACACCCGGGTAACTAGCTCGAGCTCAGAGGCTCCCTGCTACACCCGGGTAACTAGCTCCAGCTCAGAGGCTCCCTGCTACACCCGGGTAACTAGCTCCAGCTCAGAGGCTCCCTGCTACACCCGGGTAACTAGCTCCAGCTCAGAGGCTCCCTGCTACACCCGGGTAACTAGCTCCAGCTCAGAGGCTCCCTGCTACACCCGGGTAACTTGCTCCAGCTCAGAGGCTCCCTGCTACACCCGGGTAACTTGCTCCAGCTCAGAGGCTCCCTGCTACAACCGGGTAACTAGCTCCAGCTCAGAGGCTCCCTGCTCCACCCGGGTAACTAGCTCCAGCTCAGAGGCTCCCTGCTCCACCCGGGTAACTTGCTCCAGCTCAGAGGCTCCCTGCTACACCCGGGTAACTTGCTCCAGCTCAGAGGCTCCCTGCTACACCCGGGTAGCTAGCTCCAGCTCAGAGGCTCCCTGCTACACCCGGGTAACTTGCTCCAGCTCAGAGGCTCCCTGCTACACCCGGGTAACTTGCTCCAGCTCAGAGGCTCCCTGCTACACCCGGGTAACTTGCTCCAGCTCAGAGGCTCCCTGCTACACCCGGGTAACTTGCTCCAGCTCAGAGGCTCCCTGCTACACCCGGGTAACTAGCTCCAGCTCAGAGGCTCCCTGCTACACCCGGGTAACTAGCTCCAGCTCAGAGGCTCCCTGCTACACCCGGGTAACTAGCTCCAGCTCAGAGGCTCCCTGCTACACCCGGGTAACTTGCTCCAGCTCAGAGGCTCCCTGCTACACCCGGGTAACTTGCTCCAGCTCAGAGGCTCCCTGCTACACCCGGGTAACTTGCTCCAGCTCAGAGGCTCCCTGCTACACCTGGGTAACTAGCTCCAGCTCAGAGGCTCCCTGCTACACCCGGGTAACTTGCTCCAGCTCAGAGGCTCCCTGCTACATCCGGGTAGCTAGCTCCAGCTCAGAGGCTCCCTACTACAGCCGGGTAGCTAGCTCCAGCTCATAGGCTCCCTGCTACACCCGGGTAACTTGCTCCAGCTCAGAGGAGCCCTGCTACACCCGGGTAACTTGCGCGTCACTGACTAGTGTGGAGGTCTCGCTCCATCTGAGAACCTGTCCTCAGACACACTCCTTCTCTTCCACGTCTCCTGCCAACCTCCCTCTCCCCTGGCATCCTGTCCCATCTCTCCTGTTTAAAATAAAATTAAGAGAAGCACTAAACTTTATTGGGGTTTTCAGGGATTCATTAATAGCAATTTAAAAAAAAAATTTTCTGTATCTGAAAAAAAAAAAAAAAAAAAAAAAATCAAAACTGGTAAAAACCCCAGGAACAAAATGAAAAAAAAAAAAAAAAACAGCAACAACATAGTTCCTTAAAGCTATTTATGGAAAATAAGCACATGGTAAAAAAGAAAATAATAAGTTATATGGACGGTCTGCAGGAGACACTTCATGTCATTCTGACGGTCTCTGCATTAACTTATAAGTGACGTTCCCCACGTAAAACCTGTAAAGTGTAAAAGGTTTGCTAAGAAAGAATGAAAAGAAAGTCACTCAAGCAGAATAAAAGGGGTGTGGTATAAGAGATAGTATTTAGATAGAAGGTCGACATGTTCAAATGGTCGACACAAAACACGCCCGACAAAATAATGTTCGACACATGATTTTTTTTCTAGCCCTTATCTTCACCCTAACCCTCCCCCTTGGTGCCTAACCCTAACCCTCTCTCCTGGTGCCTAACCCTAACCATCGAGGTAGGTGCCTGACCCCAATCGTCCCTTCTAGTACTTAACCGTAACCCTCCGCTAAGTGCCTAATCCCAAACCTAACCCACAAAAAAAAAGTGTCTACCTTTTGTCCTGGTCGACTGACGTTTTGTCCGTCTAACATCTGGAGTCTACCTAGACATTGTCTAGCTAATTACTGTCCATCTACAGTCGTCCGGAACCCGAATAAAAGTTAATGAAAGATGAGATCCCAGGCAAAATTCTTATCCTCTTGGGCAAACACAGGATTTCTGGTGTGGGGTCTATAACTGACAAATGTCTTAATTTCAGCACAAAAATTTTAAAAATAAAAAGCATACGTTTTTAAAAAGTATAATGTATCTCAATGTAATGGGACTTTAAAGACAAACAGCTGAAATAATCTGGAAAAGTACATTAATTTAAAACACACAAAATAAAATCTATCCAATAAATAGAATAGCTTGTAATTTATTACAACGGTAGAAAATGAGCAATCTCCCCTCACCAACAATGACATAAGATAAATATATTACAGTGTTACTTTCCACATCCCGCTCAGCAACCAAGGAACTGCAAATGAGCACAGGTAACTTTCTTAGCAATAGGGAACCGTAGACACTTTCCCCTCCCATTCCTCCTTTGCTTCTAGGAATGATAGTCATGCATTTGGCTCATTCCATGAAATTATTGCACGAGTCACAAACAAAACTTGTGGCCTTTTTATAGTGTGTAAAAAAAATATATATATATTCTTTCATGTGTAAATCCATTTTTTGTTATAGATGCAACAATTTCATGCAATTAGCTAATTTGCACAGAAGAGCCAAACTGAGTAAGAAAATAAAAATAATATTGTGGCGACTTGGAGGCACAACAAACTTTGTAAAACCCCCGACATACAGAAACCTCAAGAAAAGGAAAAAAAAATTATATACACAAAAAATATATCTATGTTGTCCACTACTCCCACTACTCTTGGGGGCGATTCAATTCAGCGCGATGTTGAATAGCCCGGGAAGGAGTTCCCGGGGCTATTAATTGACCGCACTGTTACCCTGACAAAAGGATTCCTTCTCACAAACTCCTGAGGGTACGAGCTGAAATCAGACTAAAGTGCCAGCCTAACGCCGTTTTCCGGCTTAGCACGGCGCTAACAGCCTCGTGGCCAGCACTTTTTCCCGGGGAATGCCGCTTAGCGCGACTAAACACCCTGCTTTGGTCGTGCTAACCGGCATTCTCTGACTTAAGTGGCTTTAGTTGGACTTAACAGCACACTGAATTGAAAAGCTACGGGAACTCCTTTGCGAGCGCTATTAATACCGCGTTTAATGAATCACCCCCATAGCGCCATTACCCATTTAGAGAGTCGTGGGGCTAATCTAACCCACAAAAATCATTAAAATGTATATCACTAACAGAGGTCACCAATAAAAGAAGCCAAACGTCTGTCTATTACCAATAACTGATTAAATACAATAACAGAACCTGTATATTTATCATTGTCCATTTGTATGGAGAAATAGATTCTTTACACTAACCTGAAAGTTAAAAACCTGGATAACATTTTAGGAGCCAACAATCTTGTAATAAAACATGATCCAAACCTGTCACTTGGTGCAGGGTGAAAAAAGAAGTCTAATTTTACCACACATAGGTGGGCAAACCTGGGTAAGGTCTGATGTCATTGGCAGTAAAAATATGGGTCAATCAGGGTAATCTGTGGTCATCTCTGGGCCACATGCCCGACATTGTATTTGCTTTGCATGGGGGGGTCATTATCTGGCAATGGTTTGTTTCCAGGCCATACTGTGGTATTGCTGCATTGAAAAACTTTTATTTAAAAGCATCCTATAAAACTGTTCCAATACTAATTACTTATTCTATTTCCAGTCCTATTTTTGGAGCAACTTTGAAGTGGAACAAAGCCAATCAAACTTAAAAAACCCCACAGCCATTAAACTGAGTTTTCTGTTAAGCTTAAAGCCGCTATCCAACCCATTAACTGTACATTTCATTACAGAGTTCTTTATTTACTTTACGGTTAATGCCAACCCATTGGCAATGCTGGACACTCTCCACGTGATGTGCCCTAAAAAGATGGGCAGTATGAACCAGGATTAGTAATCAGTATATTAGTGTTCCCGGTAGCCTGCGGGCAAGGCAGGGGTCTGAGCAGGGAGCTTCTGCGCGCATTAAAGGTGAGGGTGGGTCCCGGAAAGGGGCGTGTCCTTGGGACACGCCCCAATTCGTCACACTTGGGGGCCTGCCCAGCACTTACGGAGGTGCTGAGCTTCCCCCAAGCTATTCACTCGGCGGAGATAGGTCACAGCTACTTCTGTCACCCACGGGACACTGCGGCCCATGGGTAGACGAGTCACAGGGCAGGCTGTTTTAGCAGGGCGCTGCGAAAAAGGCAGGGTGCATTTTGCCACTTTAAAATCGGGCAGGGCGCGGTGCCCCTCTAAAACAGCCTAGCGGGAACACAAAGTATATTTAGATAGTAGAACACCCAACTGTCTGCAGAGAGGATCATGGGAACACAATCTAAATTTCAAGGTGACCACTAGGTTAATAACTGTTGCTGCCAAGAGATCACAGTCAACTAAAACAGTGATTTGGCTGGATGCTGTTACTGTACATCTGCCCTGCTGAATCATTGTGCTTGCTGAATAATACACAAAGCAATAAAGTTTATAGCTGAACCTTAGGTCTGTAGGGAATAAACAGTCTGAGACAAACTGGATGATTTACTTCATGAAATCCTAAGGGGACAATGACTCACTGAAGAGCTAACACAAATCACAGACTTCAGTATCTCCGATAAGAATTAGCTCAACAGGAAAAGGACGGAGTATCTAACTTCTATGGCTGTGTAATGAGGTCTTCATGTAATGATGTAATCGGGTTGCTTTGGCAGGCAGGACGCATACAAATCAGATGTGAAGTCAGTATTTGGAAAAATGTTTTCTAGACACAGCATCCAACTGTAGTTTTCAGTCCACAATGATGGTCTAAATTCCCCTCTAGAATATAAGCTCTTATGAGCAGGGCCCTCTACCCTCTTGTGCTTCTCCTTACTCTACTTTCATCTACTTCTTACTCCCCACTAGGGCACCTAACACTTGGTTGCTTTGCTCAGTTGCTTATCTTCGTGTTATGGTCACGAATGTAGCAATGTATATTATCCTTGTCCTGTATTGTATTGTACGGTACGTCAACCTGTTTATGTACTTTGTAAGGCGCTGCGGAACACTTGTGGTGCCATAAAAATAAATGATATTATTATTAAGTCAAGTCCTTTTAAAATGAAAACCATTGGTGACTATTCACACCTTTCCTCTGTAGGGTAATGAATATCCAATGCAGGGCATCCAACAGAAGTCAGAGTAAAGCGGGTAAAGGATTGGAAGACAAACCCAAGTGAAGGCTGCAAGGTACTCCTGTAGTACAGATTTAATGGTATAGTACTAGATTCTCAACTGCTACATGGCTATTGTACATTTACAGGCTACTATACAGAGGCTGCAATCCTACCAGCGGTGCTCCAGGAAGTGTCGGTGAGTATGCAGGACGAGATTAATGACATCTATTTTGACAGCAGTGTTTAAGATGCTGTGATTGCAGCTCAGGTTGAGCATACAGCTCATGCATCCAGGTTATGGCTACTTGTGATAATATGGCTGCAAGTTATGGTGTTATATAGTTTTTTAACAACAATATAAAACTTCTACGTGCAAAGCTTGTTTTGAAGGTTCCGTTCACTTATGCACTGACCGTTACTGAAATTATTAAATGCAGAGGTTCAGTAAAATCCTGGTCAACACATGAAAGTGGATTTCAAGAGGAAATATAAATGCAATTAGATGAACTTATGGTGCATGCACACGGTCAGATAAAAACAGGACAATATAAAACGATAACTGTATAGTTTGATCGTTTAGATCGTCCTTTTTTTTAACCCCTCCAACAACCAAACGATGGTCGATGTGCGGGCACGGATGGTCGATATCGATCATCGCCCATGCATGCAGGCCTGTTTACCATAGGGACGTCATTTGGGGGTTGGTGCATGTTGCTGGATGTTCGATATCAAACATCCAGCACATGCAGGACGATCAGACAACGATATCTGATCATTGTCTGATCGTCCTGTGTGTACGGGCCATTACATGTTGTAGTGGTCTGGCCATTCTATGGTGATGCCGGCCACCTATATATGTGGTCAATTTCAGATATGTCAAAAAGCAAACAACATTTTACTAACGGATCCCAGAGTTATAGGAGGATGTTCTGGGATACTAGCTTCAGGTTACACAACTTGCTCTGAAAACAGTGGATGTTAAATACAAGAGGTGTTGGTTAGATTCTCCTGCAAGCAGAAGTGCCAAATACAGCAGTATGTACACACATAGCTGTCACAGTACACACTATTTGTAGCATTTTTAATGCAAGTACAACAAATGTGAATGAGTATGAAACTAGAAACTATTGTTTCTGGTGTCACCCAGCCACCTGCATTCATACTTGTATTGGTAGCATGTGCAGTGATGTTAGTGTTCAACGCAAGTCACAATGCAGCGAATGCAGCGTAATGCCCTCCAGTGAACTTCCAAAATTACAAGCATTTGTGAACCAAAGCATCTGAAAAGCGTGCAAGTTTGACAGGTAGCTGCACTACCATTTAAATTAACGGTGTTGTTGTCATAGTAACTGGCTCTATTCCTATCAGATTGTATTACCAAATAAAAACTACAACAATGATTAGCCCATTAGCTAATAAGAACGGGAATACAAATGTAATTGAACTCCACGGCCGTCGCAGCGCTCTTTGTTTTTCTTTTAAAGCATTTTTTATTCGAAAACTTGTGAGACAGAACAAACTGAACATTGCTGTGATAAACATACAACTATCCAACCCATTTTGCACACAGTGAATAGGACAAATATCAAAGAATTGTTATATAGAAGCAAGATAAGTCTATATTGTGGGCGGAGGCCAGCCACATGGGGTTAATGGCTGCCGCGGCACTGAAGGGGTTAACCCCTGTGCCATTTTCGAAAGGAACAACGGGCGCTAGGAGCCATATTTAAAATGTACTAGCGGCGCTAGGCGCAGAGTGTTTTAAATAAATGTTTTAAATATAGACTTCTCTGCCGCGTTCCGGCCTCGCTCTGGCGGCCGCGGCAGGGATGAGGTAACCCCCGGTGTGCCAGACCGGGGGAGAACTGAGTGCAGGGAGCCACTCTGCGCTCCACGCTAGGGACTCTGTGACCGGATGGCTTCCAGCCTGGACTCCCGATCACAGGTTGAGGTTTTGATCCCCACTTGACCTTGGGGTATCAGGGATTCCTGCTTACTGTCAGTGACCGCCTGTCACTGACTCCACCCACTGCGCCGTGGGTGTAACAATGCTGCCACCACCAAACTCTACAATCAGCGTTTGGAACCGCTTCTTAGGTACACTCAGGCTCCTACCGCCTGGAACCGCTCTGCTGCGCATGGGTCGACTGGCTGCGGCCACACCTCCTGTTTGGTGTCGGCTGTTCCCACCTGATCTCTTGCAATGGAGCAGGCTCTGCACGGTAGCGGCAGAGGGCTTGAACTTCGGAGACGCTCGGCTCAACCCAGAACAGTAGAACGGAACAGCGTTTGGCGCAATTCTGTTGGTCGCAGAGTACAGATGTAGTCAAAGTAAAGGCAAAGGTGTTTATTGCTCAAAGTCTTTAACAAGACTCGTCCCTTCGGATTGAAGGGGAATAATCGGTACAGGATGTTACAGCAATTCTTCTCCACAAATGGATAAACGAAGATGTACAATTTTACCAGGCATGAAGCCTTCTTTTATGCTACTCCAATACACATTACCACAGAGGGCAAGTCCGCCCTGTAGTTTCCAACCAATCTCCTTAAGTGCATGACCTGTGCATGTGCTGGCCACATGCACACTTAACATTGTCCCTTATGTTTCGGTCGCCACCCAGGAGTCGGCTCGTCTAGGGCCGGGGGAGGTTTCCCTCCAAAAACCTTCTTCCAGGAATCTGTTAAGGGACCAAGCCTGCCATCTCTGCCTGAATCGAAGTTCCAGAGGTGTGCAAGCAGGGTCCCTACGCAGGGTTCCCTGCTACGGAGGGGAAGCCCTTTTGGAGCTCCCTGCCACAGTTAGCTGGCTGCATTAGCTAGCTTCCTATGCACCTTCTCATACCATCCCCAGGCATGAGGCTGCATAGGAGGACATTTTATTTCTTCTGGAAGGGGCTGGGGGATCCAGCAGCCCATGGAGGACTCTGGATCCCCTGGCCATCCAGAGCATCACAGGTAAGTGCACTTTTCCTTAAATTATACATTTAAAATCATACATTAAAGATATACATTTAAAATACATTGTGTTTTTACATACACCCCAAGCCTGTGCCCTGCATCAGGCGGCTGTTACACACTTGCAACACTGCAGCCCAGGACCTCCCTGTCCTGGCTCAGTGCTGCACAAGCCATTTCAAATACATTTATATTTATTTATTATTTTACTGTGCCCAGCGCTCAGCGCTGGGCTCCCTTATCCCTGCAGTCCTGGACTGCTGGGGTTAATCCTCCTGAGCTCCGTAACACAGAACTCTGGCTGCGAGCGCTCCATACTGCCCCCTCTCAGCGCTGGGGACTCAGGGAGCCAATGCTCCCTGTCCCCCCCAACTGGTGGCCATGCTGCCCTAGACAACCCCGCTGCTGCGCTGCACTGGGAGCCGGCTTCTCCAGTCTCCCAGTGTGTGGCCTCCCCTCCGTGCTGGGGTATCTGAAGCCAGAGCTCCTGACCCCCAGTGTGCGGCCGTCGCAGTCCTCCCCTCGGTGAGGTTAACTGCCCCCACGCTGTGCTGTGGAGCTAGGATGCTCCCAGTCCCCAGTGTCAGTGCACAGCACCACCTGGGGAGCTGGCTAGCCCGGTCCCCCTGTGCGCCACTTAGCCCTGCCGTCCGGGACAATAGTGTCCATGCTGCAGCGGCTTTCTGGTGTCCTGTGGTGCTGGGAGCGCTGCTCCCGGTCCACAGCGTGGAGCGCAGAGTGGCTCCCTGCACTCCGTTCTTCCCCGGTGTGGCACATCGGGGGTTACCTCATCCCTGCCGCGGCCGCCAGAGCGGGGCCGGACCGCGGCAGAGAAGTCTATATTTAAAACATTTTTTTAAAACACTCGGCGCCTAGTACATTTTAAATATGGCGCCTAGTGCCCATTCTTCCTTTAGAAAATGGCGCCACAACACAGGGGGTTAACCCCTTCAGTGCCGCGGCAGCAATTAACCCCGTGTGGCTGGCCTCCGGCCACATACAGTATATAATATGTGTAGTTAATGGAATTAAAGAACACTTGTGATGTGGAATAAAAATTATTATATGTTTATTCTTTTTACTGTAAAGAATCAATAAGTTTACATCACTTCATCACCTGGTCAATTTTGGAATATACACACACACACACACACACACACACACACACACACACACATCATCCTGTTACTTCAAAAGAAGTCTTAAAAACACATTAACTAGAATTTTTCTCTTTCACCCAAGTCTGCTTGTCCTCTACAAGTAATAAATCACTAGTAGATAATAAAGCCTCACTGGCGGCAAGTCACCAGGTTCTCAGCGTCCTGCCCTGTGTAACAATTCACTTTCCCAGAATCTCTAACCGCGGCTTGTGGGAACATCTGCAGCCATGCGGCTGTGTTGTCCTTTATATGTTACAGACATGTTAGAAGCACAAAGCACCCCCTGCTACTTGTAAATCACCTTATAGGTTTTGGTGACATAACCATAGATAGAAGTTGCCACTCAGGGCCGGCTCCAAGGTGAGCCGCGCCCTGTATGAGACCGGGACATGTCGCCCCTCACCTGCGTGTGGCTTTGAAAATAGGGGCATGGCCTAATTACCATAGGCCATGTCCCCTAAATGACGTTATTTGGGGGCAGTGCCTGTATGGCACACCTCCCATTAACGTCAGGCTGGGGGCAAGCCCAGCACTACATTAGTAGCTGGGATGCCCCCAGCCCTCTTTCAGCACTGAATGGGATGCCGCGCACATGCACGCGTTATCCATTCCTCTTCCCCGGGGCCGGCACCACCACGGCAATGGATGTGCCCAACCACCCACGGGACACTTGACCCCGCGGGTGGAACAGCAGGGCAGAGCCCAAAAAACGGGACTGTCCCGCTGAAAGGGAATGGTTGGGATAGGTGCGCCCTCTATGGGGTGGCGCCCTGTTCGACTGCACTGGTCGAACATACCTCGAACCGGCCCTGTTGCCACTGACATTTATGGAGCCATCTCATATGGTTAACAAACATCAGCATTTGCCCGATACCCGCTATGAAGGTGGAAATACAAAAAGAATAAAGTAAAATGATGTTGGCTTCTTATATAGGCAGAACATTTTATTTATGTAGTCTTGTCATTAATATACTGACTGCAGGTTGTTGTCGCCTTGTCAATAGAATGATCCACATAACTAACTAATTGCACATTAAAAGCCCAAACTTATGCAAACAGCATACAGACAGCTGAGAAAATAAGAGCAAAAAGCCACGTCCCAGTGAAAGGCGCTTATAGACTGATATGAGCCCAGAATTACTTCCATGTATTTGATTGATACTTAATAGGCTTAGAACTGCATTTTACAAGAGACGGAGTGCAGTTATTGCAGTCTTCCCTAGGGACGTGCTACATACTATATACTCATATACAATGATATAATAAACTGCTTTCAGAACACAAAGGCTGTATTGTACAGACGGTGTAACCACTAGACAGGGTGATAAGAAGTCATGAAATTCTGAGGTGTCTGGCCAATACAGAAATACTTCAATCAGCAAAACAAGGAATAGCTGCTATTATATATTATTGGAATCCTCAATGTATGTAGAAGAATTACATTTTTACTTTTAGACTGAAGTATAAAAAGGAAGAATTTGACTTATTACAAAAAAAAAAAATAAGAAAAAGTTCTACATTTTTAAAATCCATATTAGGAATAATACTATGCAAGTTTAAATAAATTTTTATTTTATAGATGTAAAGCTGCCCAAAGACTGTCGCCAAGTTAAGCGAGTCTTCGGAAAGTTTCAGTAGAAACAGCTGTAGTTCCAAACTTATATTCAACAATATAGAAAGAGTGAAGATCCGTATGGAATTTATCGGACACAGAAAGGCATCTACACCCTAACATGCAGTATACACAACTGAGGATTACATCCCTTTAGGACACTGAATATAAGATTATGAACACGCACATCAAATTATAAAAGAAGTTCAAGTGTCCGCAACGGAATACTGACTGTCAGGGGTGGGGCGCCAGCGCAGTCCCAGCCGGTAAGGTTTGGCAGTGTGTGAAATGACAGGTGGTGTGACTCCCCTATTTGAATTTTGGAATGCACTGCAGCCCCCACCTCTGGAGCCGCCACTGCTGACAGTTCACATGTTGGATCCAAGATTTTCTGACATGCAGGTGTTGTTTGAAGATGTACCCTACGCATTTTGTCTATTGTAATTTCATCAGGGGCGCTTTTTCATAATTTAATGTATTGTTTTCTTATCATATTGTGTCAAAAAGAAAAAAATAAAACAGTAAAGCAGGATCAATTAAAGTATGCAATATTTACTATGTCTCTTCACAAAGCCTAAAGCAAACTCAATATGGAGTCAAAATGAGTAACCTCTGAGAGATGCAGAGCTAAAAAGGATGACTTGTCAAAAGCTCTTGTAGTGACAGCTTGGTGATGCAACAACTAACAAAGAAAGATCAAACACAGTTGCTTATTAGCGTTAGACTGGTCACAGTTTGAAACCCATCAAGTACTAAAACACAGTGAGCCCTGGGAATGATACCATTGCTTATAGATATGAACCTAACATCATATGCTACCTCAAAAATCAATGCAAGAGGGGGACCAGCACTGGTCAGAACACAGCGGAAACACAGACCCAGGATGGAATATTTCAAGACTATAACTGAATCACATAGGGTCAGTTACAACAAAACCAACACAAACATTAATTGCGGTATTATTTGTGGCTTTGGGTTGCAGACTCTTTAAGCAGTGGCCAAAACAAATACCATTGGGACTAGTCTACAAGTCAATCTGCTGCATCATCTATTATAGACTCATTTAAAACAGGAACTCTACATTTGAGTTGAGTTACAAAACTCACTATTTATTGTAATATCAGAAAGATGTCTGGATAAACATACCCCATGAAGTCAGAGATTGTCTAGTTAGAAAGGGAAGATCTAATAGGTTAAAAGTTGGGGAAGGAGATGGATGTTAAGTATAGAATTATGAAGCTCTGGTGATTGCTTGTAGGGCCCTGGTGTTATAGGACATAAGAATAAATCGCCACAAAACAGTAGGTTAAACATACATAGAAGGGAGTTTATGAAGAGCCGCTATCCCCTGACTGGCTGACTTTGGTTCCCATTTATAAATACATAAAGAAGACCTATAGAACGAAGTACCTTCTACATTTCTTAACTTCTTTGTTTGACACCCTACCTATGTTCTATGATCTGACAATGGCCCTGATTTAGAGCCGGACGCTCTGACCAGAGCGCTCGCTCTGAATCAGGGCCCACCTCCATAAATATGGAGCGTCCTCCTGGACGCTCGTATAGCTGTGGGTCACCACCCACAGCCTATACGAGCGTGCAGGATGATGGTCGCGATGGTCTTGACCATCGCGACCATCGCCAGTGCGAGCAGAAGCCTGCGGTTGAGTTTCTCAACCGCAAGGCCAGGAGTGATTTTGGCTCTATCAGAGCCAAAATCACTCCCACTGACATCACTAGTGACGGTAGGCGTTCCCTTGGGAACGCCTCCGTCTGGCTGGCACGCCCCCGGCACGCCCACCAAAGGGGGCGTGCTGTCAATCAACATCGACAGCTCGTGAGTGGGTCTGAATCAGGCCCAATGACCTATGACTATAATCCTCACTTCTCACCTTCCCATCTCCAACACTTCTCCTGTGCTGCACCTATATTATTTGACCAAAATAGTGCATTCTAATCACACAACTTTTTTACACATGCCCAAAAACACATCTTCAAATTCCTGAATAATAAAACCTGCAGTGTTGTTTTAGATAACTTTGATCCCCTCTTACCTATTCAACGTATATAGGTGACACCAAACCCCCTCTGTCTGCATTATCTCCTTATCAGTTTCTGAATGCATTTTAGAAGTACTCCTTTATCAATCACTTTCTTCTACCATGGTCCTGCTACACCACCATTACTAAGCTCTGCAACCTTCCTTCTCTCCACGTCTCCATTCCTCTTCTCCACCCACACTAAACTTCCACCTTGCCCACCACCTGCTGTCACCCTTCCTCATTCAGAAGCCTGTCCCATCCCTACACACTCCTCTTACCCCTGCTCTAAATCAATTTCACCTCCATGCTACTGCAACCCTAATAATCTAATTCACGTCTCTCCTCTTCACTCTGTCCCACTCTCATGTGCTCTCTGGAATGCCAAATCTATCTGTAAAATTACCTGGACCCCATCCATGACCTCTTTCATCTTCAAATCTATGAGTCTCCTAGCCATCAACAAATCCTGGATTTCCCCCTCTGACACCACATCTACCTGCTGCTCTCTCCTTTGGGGGTCTCACATTCTCTTGCACTCTAGCCCAGAGATCACCATGCGGTGGTTTTGAGATCCTTCTATCTTCTGGTCACTTCTACCAAACTACACCCTCTGAACCCTCCCTTTCATTCTCTAAATTCAAGGTTCATGCTATTCGCCTCTTCCAACCATTTCACCTTCGAGCAATGGTCATCCCCCTGGCACCAGCTCCAAATTCCTTGAAAACTTTGCTTCCTGGCTCCTAATCTTCAAATGGGTGCTCAAGATCCAAATATTCCACAAAGCTTTAAAGCACTCATCCTAACCCACTGCTCCATTTTCCTTGCTCACCATCTACCACATCTGTGTCACCCCTATCTGCCCTCCCATTTAGAATGTAAGCTGTCACGAGCAGGGTCCTCTTAGCTCACGTGCTTCTCCTTCCCTTACTTATGCTATCATTTACTCCTAACTCCCCACAACAGTACCTAACTGACGCCCTGCTGCTTATTTAAGAGTGTTATGCAGCAATGTTTATCAGTCATGTCCTTGTCCTGCATGGTTTTGTACTGGTAATAATGGTTTTTCTTGTGTGCTCATTTGTTTATGCACTTTGTAAGGTGCTGCGGAAACCTTGTGGCGGAATCAGTATGTAATGCCACTGCATGCATTGCCGGCGGACTAAATACCAATGCTGGAAGCCCAAACCGTCAGGATACCGACTGGGGCTGGTAAGTACCCTAACCCTCCCTTAGTGGTGCCTAACCCTAACCTCCCCCCCAGTGGTGCCTAAACCTAACCGTCCCTTCCCTTAGCCTAACCCCAATTCTCCCTGGGGGGTACCTAAAACGGAATTGGTATGAAATACCGCCAGCCGCATGGCCGGCGGTTCGATTCCTATCACCGGCAGCCGACAGGAGCAGAGTGCGACGCAGCGGAAGCCCGACAGCGCTGGAAATCCCGATCGTGGATAGGTAAGTATCCACTAACCTAACCCCCCTAACCCTCCTTAGGGGTGCCTAACCCTAACTTCCCCCCCAATTGCCTAACCCTAATCCCCCCTCTAAGTGCCTAACCCTAACCACCCCCTTCCCCGCTGCCTAAACCTAAGTCCCCCGGGGGGGTGCCTAACCCTAAGTCCCCCCCGGGGGTGCCTAACCCTAACCCTCCCTTCCCTTAGCCTAACCCTCCCTTCCCCTAGCCTAACCCTAACCCTCCCTTCCCCTAGCCTAACCCTAAGTCCCCCCCAGGAGCCCTAAACCTAACCCTCCCCCCCGCGGCTGTCCGCTCGCGGCGCCCGGCATCACTACGATCGTGATGCCGGGCGCTGGTCTCCCGGCGTCGGGGAAATGCGGGTGTCTACATCTAGACGCCCGGCATTTCACCCTTGCCGGGATAAGACAGTCGGGAAGCCGGCTGCCGGTATTTAGGCAGTCGGCTTCCCGATTGCCTCCCCCTAAAACTAACCCTCCCACTGCACGGCTAACAGCGAACAGTCCTCGCTTACCTTCGTTCGGGATGCCGTGCATCGGGATTTCGGCGTATGGCTAAAGATAGGCGTCAGTATTTAGACGCCCATCTCTAGTATACAGTCAGGATTCCGACGTCCGGCATTCCGGACGCCGGTAAATAAACTGCATCCCCTTGTGGTGCCATATAAATAAAGGATAATAATATTAAGTAGCTGCCCTTGCACTTATGTAAGGTCTCAGCCCTCTATTGAACTCTCCTAGATTGTAAGCTCTGGTGAACCTTCTCACCTTTTGGATCATTGTTTATTATGGTATTACGGCGACAACAGGCGCGGTCAGGCTGAAGTTCAGCTGTGCCTGTAAAGTAATATACATTAAGAACAGGTGACAATGTAGATGACTGGCTGCTTGCAGTCTGCCATAACTAGGAGCATAGTCTAAATGTTTTTGCAAAGAAGTTCATTTCAGTCATGAGCAAAAAAGAAAAAACACTACAACATTTGTCACCCAATCGTAATGACAATTGCCCCCCTCTTGCCAGGAAATCTGTATGGCAAATAATTTTGATTGCTAAAGCGCTTAAGCTGAGTACACACTGGAGCAATGTTGGGCAAATATGCCGCTTCGTAAAGATTTATCCCCTACATCGCTGAGTGTGTACGCATGTTTTCAAGCTCCCGCGGTTGTTAGCGACGGTTGCCAGGTTTGATGTGCTGCAAATCATACCCAACGATATCTCTAGCGGCCAGTGCATTGTTAATGAATGACGTAACGGTGATCGTTGCATTGTTCATTAAAGTCATCCAGTGTGGACGCACACACACTGTTGACATTTGTTCCGATGTCAGAACGAATGCCCATCGCTCCAGTGTGTACCTAGTCCTAGCTTAAGACTAAGGGGGAGATGTATTAAGGGCGACATCGCCGTTGCGGTACATTCCCCATCGACTTCGCGTACATACCGCGGTTCATTACCGCGGTATGTACCAAGGATTTCGCAAAGGACAGCTCTCTTGATGAGAGCTGTCCTTTGCGATGCTGCCGGGCAGAGGGACTTCCGGGTTGAACACCCAGAAGTCCTTCTACACATGCGCAGAAGGACGCGGGCCGCGGGGGCTCATGGGAGGGATCCGATCGGATATATTGCTCATGTATATATTTACATGAGCAAATTAGGAGCACTAGACCTTTGCTTAAGGGCGGCAGAGAGTGCGGGGTGGTTGATTTCTTGCATAGTCAGTCTTTATTCAGAAAATGAAAGATGAAATGGAGCGATGTGTGCTTATCTGAGGAGGGGATCGGATCACTTGGACTGGGGAAGCTATATAATGTTCTGGGTACAAGAGCTGTGTCTATTGGATGGGGCGTGGCTTGGACAGGCAAAGGACAGCCTATAGAAGTATAAATTCATCTCTATATCATTCATGACAATAAAGAATACAGGGCCTGATCCAGTAGCGAACGTAGTGCGATTGCAACTGTGATTTTGAACGGAACACAGCTGCAGATATACTGTAATGCTTGCCAAAGCTCAGCCGGCATAAAAAAGCCCACTACTGCTTTCTCACATCCGTCCACTGTCGCTGTTCTGTATAAACATCGGTACCATCGATGCAGATCGACCACTCACGCAGCATTTACAGCAGGTCTGACCTATTGTAGACCTGTCCCTGGGATGTCTTAGAAGTAAAGTGATCGCTAATGCACTCACTTAACTTCCTGGTTCGGGGACTGGCTATGTGAGGATATGGGGTTCTTTTAAATCAGCCAGACGCTGAGCAGATGACCTCAAAGTAATTGTGTCTTTTTCAACGCACACAGAAAATCGATAATACACAGGAACAGCAGGTAAAAGTAGTGAAGAAACAATATGCAAAAAAACAGTCCCAACAGAGCCAGTCCCTGGAGAGGATATAGGCCCAGATTTGTCAAGGAGTGATATTCTTGTTATCACTCGTTACTAATCTTAAATGGTGCTCCAACCTATCAGCTCCATCATGTATTTGAAAAATGACAGGAGCCGATTGGTTGGTGCACCATTTAAGATTGGTGTTATTGTTATCACTCGTTACTAATCATTGATAAATCTGGGGCATTGTTCCATAACAATTTCACACAGGAATTAAGGACAAATGGTTCCACACTGTAATAGTGAATTAGTGTACACATGAGAAACTAATACTTCCACACAGGAGCTTCACATGTATTTGTTATGGCTTGGTGGGACGATTTGTGGGGGAAAGTGGGGTTGGCACAATTTCTTATGGTCACGGCATGCTGGAGGTGGTGCGAGCAGTTTCCTATGGCCTCAGCCGTATGGAAAAGGTGCGGGTGGGGAGGTGAGGCCAGCACAATTTCCTTTCTTTACAGGGGCAGGTAGGGGTAGTACAGAGGTGTGTTGGACGGCTATGTTTACATACAGTAACTTTGTGAGAGCTGCGGGCGGGGGGAGGCGTGGTGGGCTATATTCTGTCTAGCAGCACCTGGAGGGACGAGGTCTGCTCCCATTCGTACTGCACAATGGCTAGATGGGCACTAGCAGCATTATATAATAGATGCCAAGATGTTTGCAATGGGGAGTAAATAAGAGACCAGGAGGAATAAAGGAGAAAGGGGTTGAGGTTATTGGAACATATATAGTAACAATTGCAAAACATTAAAAATTATTAATGATGTTTATTTTCCCATAAGCTCTTAAGGAGACAATGAACCACTGTTACTTTAATAGATAGAGGGGGTGTCCTCCGCCATATCAGTGACGATCCCAGTGGTCCAAAAAGTTACATTCATTCCCTTGTAAGCAACAACCAGGAGATTTGTGATGTCCAAACTCTTCTGCGTTCTTCTAAAATCAAACCTTTAGCGCTCAAGCTTGGCTGTTTCTAGAGGCTGTGGCTCCCAGGCCGTGGCCTCAAAAGAGAAGACTACCCCAACTGCTGTTTTCCTGTTCTAAGGTACACCATCAGCCCGCCCCCAGGATAATAGCACATTGTTCCCCGACAGAAAAACATAAAACTACACTTAACTGCTGTCGATAGCTCTGCTGAGCTGTCCCTCATCGGCTGGCCGCTGGGGCTGAGCAGTGAGAGCTGCAGCTTGCAGGCAGGCAGACAGGATGGGCAAGTTTGACCTGCACTTATCCAGAATCATTCTCTACAAAGCAAAGGTAAAAGGTCTACCACTGCCTCTTGGAGTACAGGGAATGTGGTCAACGACCTAACCCATGTAACGGATGGTGTTTGGTATAATAAATAGCTACCAGATTTCATCTTCCATAAGTTTGTTATTAAAATATACAATAGTGATTTCAAAGCATATTACTACCAAATATTTATACCAAATGCTAAGAGAGCCCACAAGCTGCACACAACATAGTGAATCGGTAGCACATGGCATTACTGCGACAGTATAATGATACTGAATAGAACCCTCTGCATATTCATACAACACAGTGATTCGGTAGCGTATGGTGATACTGCGACAGTAAGATAGTAAATAGGACACTACTGTATATTCATACAACACAGTGATTCGGTAGCGTATGGTGATACTGCGACAGTAATGGTGCGTACACACTGGGCGATTAAAGTGGACGACTGAACGATAACGATATCGTTATCGTTCAGTCGTCCACTTTATCGTCCATTTTTAACACAAAAAAGATGAACGATGACGACGACGCGCGTTCCCGCGGGTCGTTCGTCATCCTCGTTCATCGGGCTGACATGCAGGCCAACCTGACGACCTCGTCAGGTTGCTGCATGTCAGGGAATGGGTGAGAGAGCCCGGCGCTGAACGATATCGCTAATGATATCGTTCAGCGGCTGTGCTCAATGTCATGAACGACATTGAGCACAGCCTGCCGGGGACACACTAGACGATATCGCTCAGGGAGCATATCGTCTAGTGTGTATGCACCTTAGTAAATAGGACACTACTGTATATTCATACAACACACTGAATCGGTAGCACACGGTGATACTGCAAGCGTATTGAGATACTTACGAGAACACTACTGCATATTGCATAAACAACCTCAATCCTATCTTAAAGTGTGTTCAGAATTGTTTGTGTAAGAGGAATTGATGTCTGGAAACCTTGGGGGGGGGTTTCTATTACATAGTTATAGTCATTATATGGCACGAGTACACCAAAACAATATTAAGGGCATAACCTTTCCAGCAAAGAGATCTCATCAAGATAGGTAATGCTCCGGCTTCCCGAGCAGCAGACACAATAACTGCAAACAAAGTACATGAGTCAGCAGCTCTCTGACTATTCTCCAAGATCCTCATCAGCGCAGAGACTTCCAAAACACCGTAGAGGAAACAATCTCTCATTAAACTGACATATGGTGACTGTACAGAACCTTTATTTCATCAGTGCTTCACCATTTGTTAGACCAATGCTATATTATTCATTTCATTTTATTTTATTACTTGCTTTGACAAAACTACACACAGTATCCAAGTACAAACTTCATATACAGAGATGTCAACTGTGTGAGAGCAGCATATCAGGATTACCACCCCATTACAAACGCTGCATGACCAAAAATAAAATAATAAAAAAGTAGCCTGACAGGACAACATCAAACACAGATAAACAATCCAGGAAGATAAAACATCTGCGTGGGCCAATTGCAGAAAAGTGTGAGGTCTCCCAAGCCAATTACACACACAAAACCCGCACAGCAAGATTGTGCTGCTGACCCCAACGGGGCGCAACTCACCAGTACAGCAAGATGGCTAAAGAGGCAGGTTAAAAGCCAACTGTACAGGCTCCACCTATACACAACTACAGTACGATTTACTGTCACAATAAATCACAAAAAGGGGAGCACAATGTTAATGACATTTTTGCTCACAACCTGTTCCATCCTTGGAGGATTACAAACATTCGTATTCCTGACTCACTACATACTGTATATAGGTGTTCCTAAGCTCACAATCAATTGAGTCATATACTGAATGCCAAAAAATTTCAAACAGCAACGCATTGAAAACAAAAGCATCTCCGAGACTTAAGTCCATCAATAGGGAGGGATGGGAAAATGAGAGTGAATTTATCCCACAGGAGATAATTGTTATATATACCAATAACACAAGATGACTGGCAAATGACACTATGTAGAGAACCAGCACTGAAGCAGGATTGTATTAGAGCAGGTTTAGCCAACCTCGGTCCTCGAGAGCTACTAACAGTTCACATTTTCCAGACCGCTGGTGCACAGGTGTATTCATTACACATTTGAAAAGAGCCACAGGTGGAGCCAATTATTACACTTGTGATTCTGTGAGGAGACCTGGAAATCATGCACTGTTGGTAGCTCTCGTGGGCCATGGTTGCCTACCCCTGTATTATTTTTACATTTGTTATCTAAGTTATGGAATGGATAGTGTCAACATAGGTATGTTTTAATGTAACAGATCAAATTTAATACATTTAAATATATTTATTGGAGTGTACCTCTTTTCTCGAGTACTACTACTCTCATCTCTTTTTGAATAGTATATTGTGAGCACTAAATAGCAGCTCCAGGAGTACCGGTCTTCATTGGACGTCAGACTGAGGTCACCCCCACCTCTCAATTTACGTAAATATTTAATAGTTTATCCATGTTCTCCTAGCTCAGCCAAGCAGTCATGTGCAACGGCTCCAAAGCCCCCACATAACTCCCTCTATATTATCTATGTTCCTCTTATAGCGATACCAACATTATATGGATCATTAAATACAAAGCAGGAAACCAACGTTTTTCAAACATTTATCTGTAAATAGTTTGCTAGTTACAAAGGACACAAATAGAGTTTAGAATCCATATAGGGAATAACGAACAACTAAGTATTAGATTTGATCATAGATTAGCGGCACCATAAATCATTACTACCATAGAACTTGGCTGTTTTTTTACATTTCAGAGTTCTGTAGAAGTAACCAAACCAAACCATATAGTTTTTAGCAGTAGATAGAGAATTATGAATACATATTTAGCAACTAGAAAAGGACTTTTAGATATATATATTATATATATATATATATATATATATATATATATATATATATATATACACACACACACACACACACACACACATATATATATATATAGATATATATATATATATATATATATATATATTACATATTATACATATTATACACACACATATATATAACACCATACATTTTGGTTTGGTAATTTAATAAGCCACATGTTCAAAAGACTAATCTGGCACGCACAAAAGGTCATTTGAAACCCATTCATACTTTATGCACTACACACATCAAATGGCAAGTCCGCTTGTATAAAGCAGCATGCCTGCAAGTAATTTACTAACATTTTAGGATGTGTGTGTGTTAATCACTAAAGTATTAGGATGTGTGTATTAAGATATGATTTATCATTAATATTGCAGCTAAGAACTATAGTCCTGCAGTAATGAGTAATGAGAGGCTGTGCCAAATAAAACAGAAAAGTAACTTCACAGTATTGTAATAAAACTTTTTCCCCTTAATAGGGATGACCTCTCCTCTGGAATGCAGACATTGATTTTTCAGTAAAGTAACATTTAATTGTTTTGGATTAGAAGATTTCCATTTTACAACAATAACCATATATCTGTAACACTATCCGAGGCCAATTGGAATATTTATGCTTTGGATAAGGATGGCCTCGCAGGAATATGGAGACATCAATATTATTGTATGGACTGTACTGGATTTAAAGATGAATCAGTGTTTCTGTATTACCCGAGTTATCTTAATTTCATCCAGGAAATAGAGAGCCCAGGATCTGACTGATTAGCTTGTCTCACGGTATTAAAGACAACCATCACGGATTGTGTGTAAAAAGTCTCAAACACACCACCAATTACTTTGCCATCTGGACAACTTGTCAACATTTAGAAGGTTGACAGTCAGAATGTCAACACCACATTATTGACAGTTTCTTAACGTCAAAAGGTTGGCAAAACGCATGTTGGTCGACAGTGTTAAAATGTTGACTCATTCGAATGTAGTCATTCAACATGTCGACATGGTTTTTTTCATGTTTTTTAGGGTAAGATTAAAATAAGAAAAAAAAAAAACTTTGAAATTTTGGTGTCAACATGCTAAAGGTTGTCATTATGATCATGTTTAATATTTTAACCATGTCGACATAGTGGATGTCAGCCTAATGACCATGTCAACATTTAGACCGCGTCGATATACTGCATGTTGACAAGTCAGTACTTCTACAATACACCACCTACTGTACTTAACCAGCAATTGCCTCTCGGTCACTCAAATTCATCTTGTACCTATTATTACGCATTTAGCACATATAGGTAATTTAGAACCAACCTCCTGCATTTGTAAGTTGGTAGAAACAACTATGGAAAATTGGAACTCAACTATAGGATAGTTATTCTGGGAAGGAAAGACAGCAACGATTTTAAATACAACCCTTGAATGCTTAGGAAAAATAATTATTTAGCAGATTTATCAAACCTTCTTAAAAGGACAAATGAAGCTGTTGCCCATAGCAACCAATCAGATCATTTTGTCCTCTTAGGAGTTTGATAAATACCCACTTAATGCTGTGAGTCTATTAGTAAAGTTCCCCTGGTGTGAATTACTAAATATTCTCTGCAAAGCGCTGTGTAGTATGTGTGTGTGCTATATAAATAATTAATAAAGATATACCTACCGGCATTAATCTGGTGTGTTTTCTAATTTTTTTTTTTTTTTATGTAAACGGTAAAACACCTAATGGTTATACAGATATACAGATACATCCTCAATGGTCTTTGCTGCAGTCGCGCCAAACAACCCCTAGCCCCATGAGATTCTGCTAGCGTCGGGTGTCTTTATTGTTGAAAATGCATCGAAGTTGCAATGCGATTAGGACGCACCAGACTGTGCCAATTAATTTGATAACCGATTGGTGTACACAGATATATAGGTGTCACATGAGTCTATCAATCAGCATCTGAAGTGCTACAAAGCAGCATCAGCGGCTTTTTTCCACTTCAAGTTCCCTTTACAGTCCCAGGTTCACAAATATACAAGTGTCCCTAATCATGGCCTCATACTGTGGGGCTCCGCATTTGAGAACGTAGCCGCTTTCACAGAAATGCCCTTAACACTCCCAAAAACAGATCCGTTTGCAACAGCGGTCAGTGCGTACACATGCGCTGTAGGAGTTTCTCTGACATTTTGCAAGTGCGGGTGGTAAAAAGATCTGTCAACTGCAAAAACATCGACAATGCGTTCATCGCTAAATCAGGTCCTATGTTTCTGTACATCAAGACTCATTATCTCTGAGGAAAAGTAGCGACTCGTCATTGGGCGCCAATAGCGCAGAAGGATCTCCGATAGCAGCCATGGGCTTGGATAAGTGCTAATTCAAACTCCTGGTGGAAAACGGATATCATTCCTCCCACCCAAACTCCTACTCCTGTTTCTCAGGGAGAGAGACTGAGACATTTACTAGCACCAGTGTAATAGTCCTGCTCAATTCAGCAGATGTTTCAGAGACCATTCCTCCCTCAGTAGATATCTCTCAAACCCACGTGAAATATTAACCTTCAGAGGTTTTCTCCGCGGATCAGAACAGATAACAGTTTCTAGGTTTCATTATTGAGACGAAAGCAAAAGTTCGGGCTCCTCTCAAAGGGTGGGTGTGAAGTCACCAGCAGAAGGCACCTACGCCGATTAGGTCAGCTGGCACAGGTTAAAAGGCTTCAATTTCTGCCACCTTTAATTGCTCTCCTCTTTATTAAGTGTCTAATTGGGCTTTAAGCCTGGCTAAAAAAAAAAATATATATGACAAGTAAAAGAAACGACATAGCAATGCAATACAATTCGATGATCGGAAGGAACATTCTAATTAACATTAGCATCAAAGGAAATATTTAGAAAGTGTTGAGATAAAGTACCGCATATGTTCCCTGCAGCGATCACTTGAAACAGAATTAGACAAATATTTCCTATGCAGAAACTTTTTCAGAGCAGTCAGAAAGTGTCACAGAATTTCCGTACAAGTTGAATGACTGCCGACATCCCGACGCCTGTCATTAGACAAACGCCGGGAGCCCGATGCCTGGCATCTCGATCGAAGGGACGCCGGGCGCCCAGTGCGGATAGCCGCAGGGAGGGTGGGGTGGGATAGGTTTAGGGTTCCCTTTGGGGACTTGGGGTTAGGCACCCCCTCGGGAAGTTAGGTTTAGGCTAGGGGAAGGGGGGGGGGGGGTTAGAGTTAGGCACTGGGGGGGAGGAAGGTTAGGGTTAGGCACCCCTAAGGGAGGGTTAAGGGGTAGAGTTAGGTTAGAGAATACTTAACTTTGACGATCGGGATTTCCTCCTCTGCCGGGATGCCGCTGTCGGGATTCCAACTGCTGGGCATGGGTCCGGCGGTAAATCATACCGATCCCACCTCATACACCTCGCCTGAATACATCATGTGGCGCGTGAAACCTAACACCAGTGAGCTGCCTGGTCCTGTGAGAGATGGCTTGCCTACTTAGGGCGATATTCAATTAGTTTTGCATATGCGATAAAGCTTCGCCTGCCGGACTTTTCGCCTACATCACGTATTTTAGCCGCGGAGACTTACCCGCTATTTGCCCTATTCACTTCCAAAAGACGGAAAGTCAGAACAAGTGCAAAGTATTGTCAGAATCGGGGAAATCAGCCTGAACCACCCGAAAAGATGCAGACACATTGGGGATCAATGTAGTAGTGCCCGATTGGCCCTAATGAAACTGTTTGGGGCACTTAAGTTGATACAATTGCCTCTAATTAGCATCTTTGCACAAGTGGTGAAGAATAGCATTAAGCAGGTTTTTTTTTTTTTTTTTTTTTAGAAAAGTCTTATTTGGGGTACTTGAAAATGGGTGCAAGCATATTTTAAAGTCGCTAAAGTGAACTTTTTCGCGGATCTCGGCTTTTCGCTTCTAATTGAATACGGGCCTAGGTCGCAATTGGATGTGACAAACTGCACAGATTAATTTGATATGCAACATGTGTACGTCTGAGTCTGTATATAAAGGAACTTTAGTCCACTAAGTGTAGCCATTAGCAATCAGTATCATTACTAAAACGGGTTCGGTATGATTTACCACCGGCCGACAGCGGCTGCCTGGCAGGGGCAAAAATCCTGATCATCCAAGGTAAGTATTTCCTAACCCTATTCTACCCCCCAACCCTCCCTTAGGGGTGCCTAACCCTAATCCCCCCTTCCCCGCCGCCAAAACCTAAGTACCCCAGGGGCGTGCCTAACCCTAACCTCCCCCCTGGGGTGCCTAACTCTAATCCCCTTCCCCTAGCCTAACCTCCCGGGGAGGGGGTGCCTAACCCTAACCCAACCCTCCCCCCCCCACGGCTGTCCACGCCCAGCTTACCTTCGATCGGTAAGCCGGGTGTCAGTGAACATCTTCAGTGAACAAAAGGGCTTCACAACAGTGGGCCTGATTCAGAGATGAACGCGATGTCGATTTTTCCGCAGATTGAGCGATTGTTTGCCACAGCGCGTGCGCAGTGATCACCCAGCGATTCCGGAAGCACAGAGGAATCCATCACAAAGTGAGTGACAGGTTGTCAGCGTTTGGGGAGGGTCAGAAAAAACGCAGGCGTGTCTGTCCGTTTGAACGCAGTTTCATGGGTGTGCATAAATTAGCCACTTCGATTGCATACACGGCATGAGAGCAGGGAGAGCTGCAGTGTTTGCAGCTGGTCAGACCTGCCGCAAAGGCAAGATGGTTTCTCAATGTTACAGATATTTACTCAGGTAAGCGTAAACATCAGGTAAGGCGGCCTAGTGGGCGTCCTTATACTCGGGTGATCTTTGGAACCAGTAGCATATTTTCACACCTGCGATGCGTACGAAATAGCAGCTGCAATCGCATTAATCTCAGTTTCTAAATCAGGCCCATTGCTTGTTGTCAATACAACCCAATATGTGCCACCAACAAAATAACCAAGGATTAATGGCGAGGCAATATATGGGTCATGCCTACTCACTTTCATATAATGTGTGGTCGTGTGTACACACTACACTATGTGCACCACATCATACAACGCATCACCCCAGGGCCATAAATAGGGGTGTGCAAGTGGTGCCATCGCGCAGAGCTCTGTGGGCAGCATCGTCACTGCCCCATGGGCCCTGCATCTGTCTAATATGTGTGCAGAGAGGGGGGGGAAGCTGGTACCGATTACCTGGGGCCAGGCATGCACCCAGCACAGCTGCCCAAAGCGCAGCTCTGTACTTCCCGATGCTAGTTGACCCATCCTCTCAGTGCTACATCATGACATTATGTGTTTGGTGTGGGGGGGCTCATAGGGCGCACCGCCACCACGTTACGGCATTACATAATCCCGTCTGACGTGCAGCACATCAGAACAGTGCGATGAATGACGAATGTAAACAATAGACACACTATACAATGGTCATGCAGATTGGTTGAAACGCTCGAGATATGGTACAGTAAATTTGAAATACTAAAAAAAAAAAATCCTATATTTTAGGTCACATTGCTAATCCAGATTTTTTCACATATGGTTTTTAGTCTGTGCAATTTCAGCACTTTTTATTACATAGACCAGTCCTGGCTGTGCACACAGACATCACGAGTGCTTTCGTTTAGCAGAGAGAAAAAAAAAATTGCTGAGTGGAAACTTTAACTCACAACAGTTGATGTGTGGTGCGGTGCCAAAGCCTGGTCATTTCTGCATTGCACATCCTTAATCATGTGTTTATGTAGAACTTTTTAGTATTTTTTAAATTAACAGTTTCAAAATGAAGCTTAATGAAAAGCAGAAGACCAAGCTATTTTTTTCATCAACTAACAAGCCATGTAGTATTGAAGTACCATAGGCAGCACCAAGTCATTACCCTTCACCATAGCGGAATGTCATCAGTGAATTAAAAGGAGAAGCCATTAAAAACAATGAAAACCTAATTTTGCTCACAGATCCGAGCAGGGGTACAATGGAACTTTGCAGCGGAACAGTCCTGGCCCACCACGATGATTACATGCCCTGGTAATTTAAGGGCAGGCATAAACAAGTGTTTGGTGGCATGGGCAATGCCTACTGTGAACAGTGGGCCCCTGTAGAGACATGGTTAACTATCTTGCAGCTGAGCCTACTTGGCAGACTTGAGGCCCCAGATATACCAAGGCACAGAGTACCCCCTCCTTTCAGCACCCCTGGAGCAAACTATTCCATAGACTGTGCACACATCCAGCAGATGTATTCCTTCAACAGTGTGCTAAGTGAACACACCAAAATCAGGATAG
The DNA here is from genome assembly GCA_031769625.1 of Taudactylus pleione. NCBI lineage: Eukaryota > Metazoa > Chordata > Amphibia > Anura > Myobatrachidae > Taudactylus > Taudactylus pleione. The sequence continues at coordinate 4,221,557 of JAUIMM010000334.1, forward strand.
ACTGCGCCTTTGACCATCATTACTGTGGTTAGTAGAGGACAACACACACACAGAACAATAGACGTCTCCGCCCACCTGCAACAAACTTAAAATTCCAATAGAATACAGGTTGAGTCTCCCATATCTAAAATGCTTGGGACCAGGGGTATTTTGGATATCGGAATATTCCGTATTTTGGAATATTTTTATACCATATTGAAATGTCTTAGGAATAGGACCCAAATATACACACAGAATGCATTTATGTGTTATATACACACCTCATACACAGCCTGCAGGTCATTTTATACAATATTTTCAATAATTTTGTGGTTCAAACAAAGGGCCTGATTCAGACCCACTCGCGAGCGGCTGTCCCACGGGAACGCCTCCCGTCAGAAGCCGGCCCACTGACATCACTGGTGATGTCAGTGGGAGTGATTTTGGCTCTGATAACCTCAACCGCAGGCTCCGGCTCGCAGTTTCGATGGTCGCGATGGTCACGACCATCGCGGCCATCAAAATGCACGCTCGTATAGGCTGTGGGTGGTGACCCACAGCTATATGAGCGTCCAGGAGGACGCTCCATTTTCATGGAGGGCGGCCCTCATTCAGAGCGTGCGCTCTGCTCAGAGCGTACGGCTCTGAATGAGGGCCAAAGTTTGTGTACATACATGCAATTCATTTATGTTTCATATACACATTATACACACAGCCTATAGGTCATTTTATACTTTATTTTTAATAATTGTGTGCCTTAAACAAAGTTTGTGTACATTGAACCATCAAAAAGCAAAGGTTTCACTAACTCAGTCATGCTGAAAATATTCTGTATTTCGGAATATTTGGATATGGGAGACTCAACCTGTACTACTGCTGGCTACTTATGGCATTTGATGGAGCCCGAATCACACATCGAGTTAGCGCCAACTTGGTCTAAATCAGCCAAAGGTAGCAAGCATCAGGCTTTGGGCGTTGAAAGTGTCTATTGGACATTGTGGTTTTTTTTTTAATTCACTTTAGCAATTTTATCTTTTACAGCCGAAAAAATACACTTGACAAGCACTCACTCTGCACCAATTTCAATATCACTTGCAACACTCAGAACACACTGTAAAACACGAAGGCGTCCCGTGTGCGGCCACTCAGCACACTATGCTGCAGGGAGACTTACAGATGCATCAGAGAATGTGTTTAGTGCTCTGTTAAAGTGAGGAATAACCAGAAGGTTTATGTATGTCATTGTCTGGGTGTATGAACCCTTAGTCATGGTATGTAACCCTGCAGTAAGTTATTGGACCTATTTATGTATACAAGTGCTATTATCAGAGCGAGGAAGTTTAAATCCCGGCTGTCAGGATGCCGGCGCTCAGAATGCCGCCACTGGAATCCTAACACCAGTCAGAATCTGAGTGCCAGTATCCCAACCGCCAGCAACCCGATGGTATGTATTAGTGTTAGGTACTAGGGGGGTGGTTAGCTTTAGGCACTAAGGTGGGGGGGGGGGTAGGTTTAGGGTGCAGGGAGGTAGGGGTAGGATACTCACAGACAGGTGTCTATATCTTAACCCTGTTTGGATGCAGACACCTGGATCCTGTACCCAATCCATTATCAAACTGTAGCTCTGTTAAATTAAGCAACATGGAGGAAGTGTCGTCATCTGGCTCATATAGGGACCAGAAAGGAGAAAGAAGTAGTGTGTATGCCTTGTTACTAAGAGACAAAGGATCGCCCTGGGAAAATCCCCTGCAACAACAGAGGCCAGAAACACCATTACCAGCGGCTCCATATCCGTGACTGGACAAACACGGCTATCATACTGCTTTGTGTTCGTTATTAGGTCAGGAAAATATGTGCTCACACAATAATCCCCCACCTAGCAAGCTCTACCCCACATCAGCAAACCAAGGCCTTTGATGTTCCATGCGTGCATGATTTGTACTGTCTATCACAGAGGGTGCTCCAGTAATTGCCCTTATTCCGAATCCTGGGCCATGAACTTAATAAAGCAATGATTTATTAGAGCTAATTAAATAGACATTGTCTGCTGGGAGCTCACAGACAGACTGATCTTAGGATACAATCTCCAAAATAAGATTTTAGTTCACATAACCAGTAGGATGTTGGGTGTTCTCTGTGCCAACTTCATGATTTGTGCCTAATAGAGCAGATCGTACCTAGGAACCTGTGGTTACGGAACCTGGGGACCGGACACACGTTGCTTATCCCCAGCACAAGCAAAGGCTTAAATAAGAACAATAATAAAACACTAGTAATTGAGAAAGTAACTAACCCAAGCATTCAAAGACAAAATGCCCTTGTAGTCCAATATCATAGAGGAATCCAATTCTAGTAAACAAAATAAATATTTATTTCATTTATTTATTAACAGTTTCTTATATAGCGCAGCAAATTCCGTTGCGTTTTACAATTTGAATCAAGATTAACATTATACTGGGTTGTAAAAAACATACCCTTATGTATGTCATGTATGTAAGAGGGCCCTGCAAATTTTAATTTAACCACCAATTATTTGTTAGTACAATCTATATATTTAATCATGTGTTTATTATGCATTAGGGCATGCCAACTAAATGTCCAAGACAGACTTTTACACATTTATATTGGTTTAATTAACTCAGCTACCACATAACACTCAAACTTAACACTTCTTACACATTACGCTTATTTCGTATAGTATATTTTTGCATCAGAGCCTATAACCTAGAATCACACACACACATACGGGTGGTTTAATAAGTAAGGTAACAATAGCTTAGGCCAGAGCAGGTAGAGACTGCGCATTATATCAGTTATACTGTCCCAGCATCAATTGTAAGATGGCACGGCAGGCGGAAACATTGTCAAACACTGAGGTGCGTAGTGTGATCAGATTTCTGTCTGCAAAGGACATAGCAGCTGAAATTTATTGCCAACTTGTCGAGGGGTACGGTGATATCGTCATGGCACGGGTTTGGTGCACTGCCTTTGATAACGGCAGGGCAAATTTTCAGGATGAGCAAGGGTCCAGCCAGTCAAGCACATCCATCACAGATGACAATTTTTCCCGCATTGAAGGTCTGATTCAGGAGGACAGATGCATTTGAGTGAACTGAACATTTTGGTGGGTTCTGTGCAAAACATCGTTCATGAGCAACTGGTGTACAGGAAAAAGTGTTCACGCTGGGTACCGAACCAACTCACAATTTGTAACGGATGGTGAAGTTCAGCAAGCCGTCATGTCCTTGGGTCAGGCACGCAAGACTGATTTCTTCTATGTCGGTATAAATGCCTTGGTGTACAGTTGAAACAAATGCTTAGACAAGTATGGGGACTATGTGGAAAAATAATCTGTACCAACACCATACTATTGATTATATGTATGAATTGAATAAATTTATGCCATGAGAGATCTTGTTACTTTAAGGTGCACATACATCTGCGACAGATCGTCGCGATGCAGGGATGTGATCGGAAATTTCCGATCGCCCACCATCAATGTTCAGCGATCAGTCGCCGAATCGCTGACATTTGACAAGTTAAATGTCCCCGATTTGACGATCACGATCATGTTTTGATCGCTTTCGTCAAATTGCCAAAATCCAACATGTTGAATTTCTGCGATCCTACAATGCCGGGTTACAGCAATCTATCGCAGATGTATGGGGCCCATTATTTATTGAACCACCCTCGTATGTACAGTATATTTTTAATATATATCATTTACCTTTAACATTACACGGATATTATATATTACTAAAAAGGTTATTTAAAATGTTACAAGGACAAGACTAAACAATAATATATACGGTACATTCCATTTGGGAAAAGCCCTTGTTTGGATATGGGTGTGGCCTGCAAGCTTTTTACATCCGCTCAGTTTCACTCCTCCCCCAAGGGATCTGTCATACCATGAAATGGTGCTTAAAAAGGAGTGTGGTCTAGTCCATAAGGGATATAGAGAATAAGCACCCTGTGGCATATGAGGAATACGGCCAGGAGCCAGCAATGAGGTTTCTGTAGTAGATACTGTAGTATAGTAGTAAGTATATCATGGGGAGATCATTTCTATCTTACACATAACAATAAACTACTGGTCTAAATTCATCTGCTAATTCAGAACATTGAACTACTGCAAGTAGGCTACTGCCACGTATCACTGTGGAACTGTACCTAGATAATCCTGGGATTACAGAAAATGTTATGGCATTGGCAAACGTCTCATTAAAAAGGTTTAGTTACAGCCTACGTCTATAGTTTGCATGGAAAGAAAGATTTCCTTTTGGACAGCGCATCAGAAGCAATGTGTAAGGAAACACCTCTATTTATTAGAATTTGCAGGGACATGGAGTTTTGTAAATGGGTAATTAAAAGCTTAACTCTTTATATAGGAAAAGTCTAGCAGACTAGCAGTTGGACTACGGCTCCAAACAAGGTTATACCAGCTTCTGGCTGGATATCCTGGAATCTATGATCCATAATCACCTTTCTGCATGATATACAGGAGGTGTAAAATGGACCACACAGGAAAACGTAAGCAGTGTCCACCATAGACCGTGTGAGGACTAGCAGTTGGACTACGTAAGCAGTGTCCACCATAGACCGTGTGAGGACTAGCAGTTGGACTACGGCTCCAAACAAGGTTATACCAGCTTCTGGCTGGATATCCTGGAATCTATGATCCATAATCACCTTTCTGCATGATATACAGGAGGTGTAAAATGGACCACACAGGAAAACGTAAGCAGTGTCCACCATAGACCGTGTGAGACCATTTCTTGCTGATGTTCCTATAGCTATGACAGTTTAGGAGAGTGAAACATTTGTTAAAAACATTGAACTTCAAAAGTTACAGAAGTTTATAAACAGTACTTTGTACATTGAAGATGCATGAGTGTCATTTCCTAGGCAACTCACCGGCTGTATTCAGTCATCACTGCACATAGGCAAGAGGTGGATGTTTTGGTACTTGATATTCCCATTGCAATTGGCATGGTTGACCATGGGCTATTAATAGAGCACCTAAACTAGTCATTTGGTCAAATGTTATAGAGACTAAACTGGCAAAATCAGTCAATTAGCCCAATATAGCAAGGACTGTGCCACTGAGGACTGTGCTAAAAAATTGTCGTCATTGAACTCGGAGCACAAACAGCACAGCTGGATCAGTCTATGTAATAAACAAAGTAATCTAAACCAACAGCACTGTTCTCAAACCTTAGCATACTGCCGTTGGGTGACATAAGAGACCAACTGGGCTATAAGGAATATAAAAAACACAAAGTATACATTCAGAAAGTCGGAATTAGGAATGTTGACATTTAAGGGAGGTCAACATATATGTCGACACATACACACTGTTGACATTCAGATTTTCCCCGATTTTATGGTTAGTTAAAAGCCATATGGGAAACTGTATGGTCGACATGGTCGAAAGTCAACATTCTAGCAATGCCGACATTAGAATGTCTCCGTTTTCTACCACACCCGTAACTTAATCTATCCATCAAACTATACATAAGAATTTGGTTTCGGGGATAAGCCATTGCTTAGTGAGGACGCTGACAAATTAAAGTGCTACTGCATCTGTTGCAGTCTGGTGGTGAAATTCAGCAATATAAAAAAAAATAATTCTGCAATTATCTGGCACCTGATGTTTCCATAATCTCAGTTTTGCAGGTAAAGTAAGCAGGACAGCGAATATACAGTATATGCTCCCTCACACCTGCATTACAGAGCACAAGTAGCGACTGGATGCAGAAGATGCAGACTGTGCCCCACAGTTCCACATCACAGAGGAAGAAGTTACCAGAGACTGAACCAGAACTCAGTCCATATTCTCCTTTTGGATAAATAAAATGTAACAAAAAACACCAACACAAAACCACAAGAACGTTAGTCTAGATCTCAAACATAAGCAGTCGACGTATAACTTTCACATTACTGTAACGTAAAACCTGCCATCATGTCATTTGTTTCTCATTGCAATGGATAATTGACTGTTTCTCAAGCCTTCAATAAGAAGGTTCCCTATTTTTATGTTGTTGCCACCAAAGATGGAAATTACAACAAAACATGAACTAAAGAGCCTAACTCAAAGATTGTACCTCTACCTCAAGTACTGGTTTGTCTGTATTTGCTTCCAGTAAATGTATAAAACAAATCCCTTATGTATGTATGTATGTATTGTGGCCAAAATTATTCAGGTATCAGAGGACAGCACCCTTTATGCCACTCTTCCTTATAACGCCACCCCTGCTCATTACCAGGCATAAGGGTCTCTTCATCAACCAATAAATAGGTTTCCGCATATTTTAGTTACCGGGCCATTCATCATCAGGGGTCTGAAAAGGACCCCTGATTTTCAGCAAACTCCGAAAACTGAAAGTTTTTGGAGTTTGCTTCAGAGAACAAGTGCCATCTTCAGACGGTGCTTGTTCTCAGATCCCCGCCCCTTCCTATGGGAAGGAGCTCCGGGGATTCAAAGAGGGATCCTTCCGCAGCCTCCTCACTACCTCCCCGGCAGCTGTGCAAATGCGTGACCTCGGTCGGGACGATGGGGAGGAGGTAAGTAACTTAGCTACTTCTGTCCCCGCACCGGAGCAATGATGAATTGCTCTGGTGTAATCTATCCCCCGCTGCGAGTTGGATACTTAAGTATCCCTCGCAGCAAGTTCAATACTTCATCATCAGAGGCCATGTGGCCTTCGATGATGAAAAGGCCCCACAGTCACTGCACAAGAGTACATCAAAATGTATTTCATGACTCCCTATTTATATCATCACCCTTACTATTTCACCGTTAGGCTTTAAGCTGGAAATGCAACAAGTGATCCCTGTAATAAAAAACAGCTACCCCATATACACATACAACTCGAAAAATGCATAACAATATATTTTCCATTCCGTTCTCAGTGACAACATACACCACTCAGCCATAACATTAAAACCACTGACAGGAGAAGTGAATAACATTGATTATCTTACAATAGCACCTGTCAAGGGGTGGGATATATTACAGAGCAATGGAACACTCAGTTCTTAAAGTTGATGTGTTGGCAGCAGGAAAAATGGACAAGTGTAAGGATGTGAGCGAGTTTGACCAAGGCCAAATTGTGATGGCTGGACAACTGGGTCAGAGCATCTCCAGGTCTGGTGGGTTGTTCCTGGTATGCAGTGGTTAGTACCTACCAAAAGTGGACGAAGGTAGGACAACCGGTGAAGACGACCCAAGGTTCATTGATACTTGTAGGGAGCAAGGGTTAGCTCTCGTTTGGTCCTATCCCGCAGAAGAGCTACAGTAGAAAAAATTGCTGAAAAAGTTAATGCAAAAGTTGAAAGAACACACTGTGCATTCCACCTTGATGCGTATGCGGTCTGATCAGAGTGAAAATGCCAACTCCTGTCCACAGTCGTAAGCACATACAATGAGCACGTGAGCGCCAGAACTGGAACATGGGGCAAAAGAATGGCCTGGTCTGACGAATCATGTTTCCTGTTACTCCATGTTGGTTGTTTTCCTGGAGAATCGATGGCACAGAAAACATTATAGGAAGATGGCAAACCGACGGAGGCAGTGTGATGCTTTAGGTAATGTTCTGCAGGTGAAGCTTGGGTCCTAGCAATCATGTGAATATGTTACTTTGACAAATACCAACTTCGGCCCTCCCAGCAGGATAATGCGCCCTGCCGCACTGCAAAATTCGTTCACGAATGGCTTGAGGAACATGACAAACGAGTTCAAGGTGTTGACGGCCTCGAAATTCCACAGTTCTTAATCAAATCGAGTATCTGTAGGATGTGCTGGAAAAAAAAGTCTGAGCCATAGATTACCTTGCAACTTAGGGCCATATTCAATTAGAGGCAAAAAGTCTGAGCTCTGACTTTTCGCCATCATCGGAGGTTTCTGCAGGGATAAAGTATCGGGCGCGTGCCCGCTTATCCCCGTATTCAAGTAGGATTCGGCGAAAACGGGACCCGGCGGAATGGTAAGTATGGAAAAGTCCAGTCAATTTTCGGGAAATCATCCTGGCACCCCCCTAAAGATGGTCTGACTTGGGGAATCACTATGGGTACCCCAGATTTGGTCTGCTGAATGTAATTGGGGTTTTTAAATAGCCACAGCAGGTGCATAAATGTGCCTGTGAAGAAGTGATGAAGAACAGCATCAAATTTGGGGTACATGAAAATGGGTGCAAGCATATTTTTAGTCCCTAAAGTGATTTTTGAAAATTCTTCCAAAATGCACCTGCCGCTATCAGCCGCATTCTAGAAAACACTTGATGCATAATTGGGAAGCCCCCCGGGATCGATTTAGCTAGTTTAGAAGTTTTTTTTTTTACCCCAAAATCAAAGTACCTTTTTTGGGATGTCCTAAGGCACTTTAAAAAAAAAAAAAAATCTGACGCAGATTACTTTAAGGGGACATTACAAAGGCTGCAGGCTATTTTTTTTTTTAATCTGCACCCCAAAACCCCAATTCTGCACTTTTTTGCGCCACCTAAACAGTGGTGAAAACTTATCCCTGTTTTTTAACAAAGACTTTTCGCACCTGTGAAAAGTCTTTATAATTGAATATGGGGATAAGTGAAACACGCGAAAATGACGTGATCGGCGATAACGGGTTTGTTGCCGCTCAGTGGACTACAACACTCAGCAATAGACTTCTGCTTCAGTATCGTTAGTATACCTGTTCATCCCTTTGTCTCTAGGCCACCTTGTTGTTCTACCTGGTTAAATAAACCTTAAACCTGGTTAAGCTGTGCCAAGTGTGGACTAACCGCTACCAGCACCTCTGCCGCGCAACTCACTTAACTGTGGTTATATACATATACACTTACATCATACCATGCATCAAGTTACGGACACCAGTGTCCTTCCCTGGTCACTGTACCAGTAGGTCACGTGTCCAGGCGCAAAACAAAAAGGTCTTAGCCCATCTTTGACTCAAGTACCTGTGGAGCTGTAAATACCAGAACACAGCCTATTTTATCCGGCATTATGGAAACTATGCAGCAATAATGCTAGTCCCAATGCTATACCCGAAGCAGTTGTATAACAAGGACAGGATGTGTTTTCTAAAAAAGTAACTTCACTTATTTGCCCACCTTGTGAAGTCCACAAAATCAGGTCTCCGTGTATGTGGTAGCAGCATATAACCACAGCTCTATGGTGATCTTGAATTATGTAGCCTAACCATTACAGGCTAGTGAGCACCACTGCAATCAGTCCAGAAGGGAATGGTTTAAATACGTTCCAACTGTCCAGGCCAGGGGCTTCCCAATCATCTGTGTGCAAGAAGAACACATTTCTATAAGCCTTGTAAGACAAAACTATGAATAAACGTACATTGTACTATACAATACAGAATTTAAAAGGATATATACAGTATATATTTAATCATCACACAAACTTCTATGTTATATTACTATACAGCAGGGGTATTTAACATGTGGCCCTGCAGCAGCTGTTGAACTACATATCCCAGCATGCCCTGACAGAATATTGTTATTAGGGCGAGCTGAAACTGTGGCATGACCTGCTGGCATGTGTAGATCCACAACAGCCGGAGGGCCGCATGTTGAATACCCATTATACTGAGATGGAACTCCTGACATACCAGTACAACTGTTCTTAATAGTCTTCATTCCAATTAACAAAACTACCCACATACAGCAATCTGACAAAGTAAGAACAGAATATGAGATGAAGTTTATTTAGTTCCAATGATTTAACAACCTTTCTGACTGTACAAAACCACAATTAGCAATTATGGAAAAATGAATAGCTTCCAGATGACGGAAAAGGAAGTGGTGCTAAAATCCAATTAAGCATAGAAGCTAGTCAGTGTTTGGAAAAACGAGCCATGAGAGTGCACCAACCAGGCTCAGATGTCCAAACCATGAGCACTGCCCTGGGGAACATGGAATCTCCCTACTCACAGGATCCCTGGGGAATATGGAATCTCCCTACTCACAGGATCCCTGGGGAATATGGAATCTCCCTACTCACAGGATCCCTGTGGAACATGGAAACTCCCTAATGACAGGAACCCTGGGGAACATGGAAACTCCCTACTCACAGGATCCCTGAGCTGGACAGCACTAACATATCTCAACCTCTCAGCTTTACGGTTCTATTGATTTGAAGTGCAGGAAAGATTATTAAAGGCCTCAATAATTTTGCTTTGTTTACCCACAACGGGTGCAACTTACCCGGCATTTCTCTACAGAGATACTTTTAGCTAATTGCCCTTTAATAAAAGTGTCTCTGACACAGATGCATCAGGAGCTACAGCGTGGAATCCTTTAGCAAGTTACGCAAGACATTGAAATAATAATAACAACTTAGATTGAGAGAATTCGGTAAAGGCTTTGTAAGTAAGTGTGAGGAGTTTGAAGGGGAAAGAGAACCAGTATAGGGCTTGTATGAGAAGGGAGGAAGATGTAGTACGTTTGGAGAGGAAGATGAGTGGGGCAGCAGCAGTATAGATTGGATTGAGGAGAGGGGGGAGTCAAGGAGGACAGATAAGAGGAGGTTACAGTAGCCCAGTTGGGAAATGACCAATGTGAAGCAATTTGTGTGGGTAGGAAGATCATCTCAGTCTTAGACATGTTAAGTTTAAGAAAGTGCTGAGACATCCAAGAGTCAGAGGCAGAGACACATTTTGAGATACGAGTGAGGAGAGAGGGGGAAAAGGTAAGAAGGAGAGGTAGATCTGAGTGTCATCAGCATAGAGATTATAGTGTTCACTCTAGCTCCGGCTCCCTGCCTGCCGCTGGAGCTAGAGAGGGCACCTTAGTGCACGCACATCCGAAAAGGGGGCGTGGCCAGCCATCAAAAGGGGGCGTGCCTATAAAACGAGTCCCCTTTTCGGCACTCTTGGGGGCGTGCCCGGCACCTACGGACACGCCGGGCAGCCCCCAAGCACTGCGCATGCGCTCGGCGTCTATTCTCCGGCAGTGACCGGGTCACCGCACATTTCTCCACACGCGGGACACTGCGACCCGCGGGTGAAGACGGCGCAGGCTGTGAAGGCAGGGCGCTTTTTGCCCTCCTTCTGGAGGGCAGGGTGCTTTTTGCCCTCCAGAAGGAGGGCAGGGCTCCACGCCCTGCTAAAACAGCCTAGCGGGAACGCCAAGATTATATTGGAGGCTAAAAGAGCTGATGAGCTCGGCTAAAGGCCCATTTATCAATAAATATTTGCAGCTTATTTCCCAAAAACAATCAGTTTCCATGGGGTAACTGAAAATATTTACTATCCCCCAAATGTATGACAGAGGATTGCAGCAGATATCTCTGATACCTGCTGAGATCACTCCATTTCAGCCAGCAGCCACAACCCCCATAGGTTTCTATGGTGGATGCGATGCTGCCACCTAAAGATGGCAGTAGCTTGCTTGAGACTATGGGATACACATTGCAAATTTAGCAGGCGGAGGGTTCCCCCTGAACCCTCCCCAGCATTGGCAGCCGCGCATGTGTGGTCAGCGGGACTGCGCATGCACAGTAGCCTTGGCAGCAATCAGAGCACATCACAAGGATGGGTTCCTTTCGAATCCCCTGTCCCTGCGGGGGTTAATACATGCAGCCTGTAAAATCGCATCCTGCAATGCGATCTTGAGCGGTAACATTGTGCCAAGATAGCTTTGGAAATGAGTTTTTTGATAAATGCCTGCCGCCCGCCCCCCCCCCTAAAGAGGATGTATAAAATGGAGAATTGGAGAGGTCTAAGAACAGAGCCTTGGTGAACACCTACTGGCAGATGAAGTGTGTGTGTGTGTGTGGGGGGGGGGGGGTGTAGTCGTGAGAGGTGGAGATATAATGGTCAGAGAGGTAAGAGGACAGCCAGGAGGGAGCAGTATCATGCAGGCCGAGGATTTGCAGGAGGAGAGAGTGGTCCACATTGTCAAAAGCAGCAGAGACATAAAGGAGAAACAGCAGAGAGAAGAGGACCTTTGATATAGCAGCAAGGAGGTCACCACTGACTCAAGACAGTTTATGTGGTGTGGAGGGGAAGAAAGTCAGACTGAATGGGTCAAGCAGGGAGCAGGAGCAAAGAAACGCAGTAAGTAAAGTGGTTGTGTACAATCCGCTCAAGGACTTTGAAGGCAAAGGGGAGGAGAGAGATGGGGCAGTAATTAGACATGGTCAGGATCAAGGGCGGGTTTAAGAATGGGCAGACAATGGCATGCTTGAATGCAGAGGGGGCAGTTCCCGATGAGAGGAAGAGATTGAAGAGATGGGTAAGAGGGGAACAGGCATCGGGAGAAATGGAGCGGAGGAAGTGAGAAGGGTTAGGGTCAGGGGGTAAGAGGGACCAGATTAGGGCCCTGACCTCATCTCCAGTTAGAGGGGAGAAGTCAGAGTTGACAAAATGGATGGGGATAGGCAGGCAGGCAAAGTAGGGGATGGGGTGGTGAAGGTGTGGTGGGTTGTGATGTCCTGGGGTATGGATTAAATTTTAGATGTGAAGCGCATGGTGAAGTCAGAGGAGAGGGTGCAAGGAGTAAGGGGGCAGAGGAGGGCATTGAGAGTGGCAAAGCGACACAGAGGAGATAAGGGTCTTGAAATAAGACTGTTTAGAGAGGGAAAGGACAGAACTGTAGGTTGACAGCATAAATTTGAAATGAAGGAGGTCTGCATTGGAGCACGATTTCCTCCACTGTTGCACAGAGGTTTCAGAGCACTTTTTTGGGTATGTGGTGCCTTTTGAATGCCAAGGTTGAGGTGTGGATCTGCCAAGGTGAGTAGTGACCGCTGGAGCAACAGAGTCTAGAGCTGATGTAAGGGAGACATTGTATAGAGAAATGGCTTGGTCAGGGCAGAAGAGATACACAATGGGGGAGAGAAGAAAGTCAAGTAGGAAGGATAAGGATGCCCTTAGTAACGGTGGCCGTGGCAGGCAGAGAAGACATGAGGGGTAACTTAAAAGGAGAGAAGATGAATGTCAAAGAGATGGAATGGGTGACATGTGAAACATCACAACAGTGAGTGAAGACCAGATCAAACGAGTGTCCATTCACATGGGAGAGGAGGTCCACTGAGAGAGACCAAGTAGTAAAATGAGGGTAGAGGCAGAGGGCTCAGTAGGGACATCAATAGGGATATTGAAGTCACCTAAGATGAGGGAGAGAAGGTCTGAAGACAGGAGTGGTGAGCCAGAGAGCAAAGTACCACACAATATGGTTTTTAGAGATTCAATGGTATGTGGCATGCTTTTAGCCGTTAGAAATGTGGAGGTGTTACATATAGCGACCAATCAGATTATGTCTCATTTTCTAGGATTCTATAAAGAAATTATAGCTAGTATCTGGTTGCTATGGTCAACACCACCACTTTTCAATTTTAGAAGCTTTAGTAAATCTACCCCATGTCTCAATATACTAAACTAATCCTGAAAGTCACATTGGGTTAACATTGCTGCCATACAGCAATGAGGTCTTAGGTTCGATTATCACCAAGGCCTGAAATAAATTAACCCTAGTGTACATGTGTATGGAATATAGCATACTTACCTACTTTAGTAATTTCCTCTCTGGAAGAAGCCCAGGGAGCAGATGCAGGTGGGCTGTGATGGGGGCAGGGCTGGATTATGCATATTTGAATAGGGGGCAGGACCAAATGGCACAACTATCATAGAAACGAGTCATTAGGCCCTGTGGATTCTCTGTATTATTCTCCTCATTATGCCTACTTCACTAGGATGTGGGCAGGATGCGGGAGGAGTACCTACTCTTCTGCGGGTGCGGAGGCCTACCCGAAAAATGAGGAGCCTCCCGCAGGTCCAGGAGATTAGGCAAGTATTGAATATAGATTGTAAGCTCCACTGGGACAGGGACTGATGTGAATTACTGAAATATTCTCAGTAAAGCACTGTATAATATGTGTGTTCTATATAAATAACTAAATAAATCTCGGAGAAGAATCTACAAAATTTAAGAAGTCACCAGTCCCACTCTGCACCCCATGCCAAGAAAGATGACTATTCAAGAGAATGCAGTTCTATCAAACTGGTAAATGCAAAAAACTGTTCTATAGTCCTTTTCATTTAATGACACACATGAAAGTCAGTCCCTTCTCATTAGAACTTAGGCTGGCAATAAACACCACCACATTACATTCTTTCTGTGCTTACAAAGACCCAATCAAAGCTGCTAAAGCATTCCGCATACCAGCAGCCACAGCTATAAGGATACTGATGTTCCAACAGTAATCAGAGTAAAGGCTAATAAATAAAAAGGGAGGTTCAGCACAAATAGATTTACTATAGGATCATTTAGCCATTCAAGGTTTGCTACAATTCGACCCATTTACTATACCGAAGCTCATAAAAATGGATGATACAGCGGGTGTTTCATGGTTGATTAGGATTCAGTATGATTTACCGCCGGTCGCATGCCTAAACCTAACCCCCCCTTCCCCGCCGCTTAAACCTAAGTCCTCTGGGGGGGGTGTGCCTAACCCTAACCTCCCCCCGGGAGTGCCTAACCCTAACCCCCCTTTCCCCTAGCCTAACCCTAAGTCCCCCCCTCCCCCTGGGAACCCTAAACCTAAACCCCCCCCGCGGGTGTTGGGCTCCCGGCATAGGTAAAATGACAGACGTCGGGATTTCGACGCCAGTCATTCAACCCCTTGCCGGGGTCGGGATTCCCCTTTAGCCTGGGTGATAACTGACAGACAAAAGATATATGAGGGCCCTGCTTGCAAGTTTACAATCTGGAGGGATAATTTGAATAAAAAAAAAAAAATTAGCACAGAAGTTATTTTTGGATTTTTCCTGGATTAGGATTGGCAGCAACTACTGCAACATTACAACAAAAAAAAGACCCTAACACAATTACAGACTAAAATGCTCTACATTCAATGTGTGATAGGCAGGGTCGGACTGGGACTAAATAAGGCCCTGGCATTTAAAGAACACAACAGGCCCACCGCAGCATCAGCATCTGGCATAGATTCCTCCCCTTACGATTCCAGACTCCTCCCACTTCTTAGTCTATGCTCTCACAAATATAATTAATATTAGAACAACATACAAGTGTACATTATTCACTGTATAAAAAAAACACATAAGAGCTCCAGGGGCGTATTTACAGCTAGGCAACCAAAGCGGCCGCCTAGGGCACGGCGGGTCCCATGGCTGTGCCCCCCTGAAATCCATCCCCGAAGAGAACCTGGCCCGGCTGCGCTGTTTCGCACACAAGCAGGCAGTATAATTGAAGCAGCAAGACTTGGGAGGAGGGAGGGGGCAGAGTTACAGGGCAGGGTTTGACTAAAGCGCCACATTTGACATGTCAGTCACTTACTTGGCCACCTTCCCCCCCCCCCCCCCCCTCCCTCTGCAATAACACTGACTGAGGGAGGCAGGGGAAGGAAGAGCCAATTGAGGAGCTCAGGCACGCTGCAAGCCAGCTAAAAATGGGACGGGGGGGAGCTCCGACAACATCTCAGTCGCCACTTCATCCTTGCCTCATATTAGAGAATGTACCAGCGCTGGGATTGCAAGGAGATGTTTCCCGCTGGGGACACATCTCATTCGGCAAATGGCACTGGAGCGGCGCTAGGCTAGCCTGGAGACGGGAGCTACACTGCAGTTAGCAGAGCACCGGCCGCCAGCCAATCCTGGCTCGCGGACCGGATGTCAATTAAAAAAGGGGTTGGCTTTTTGTATCTGGAGCCGGCTGCGAGCCAATCACGGCTCGCGGACCGCCTCCACCAGCCAATGAGAAGTCGTGGGACTATCAACACCCCCCCCCCCCCCAGCCAGTTCCTGCAGCCCCTGCACAAAAACTTTCCTCCTTGGACCCATCTGAGTGCTATGCAGTGCTATGGATTGTTTGAGGGAGGGGGGGCCCAAAACGGTATCTTACCTAGGGCCCTAGGGTGCTCTGCAGAGCTCATCTTGCAGGGGATTCATACATGTGCCATAGTCAGACATTTGGTACTTGGTTGGTTCTCTTAGGTAAAGCTGGAATTCATTGGTGTAGGTCACACACAAAGAAAAGGGAAAAAATTTTCCCAATTGACCAAGCCCTACTTTAGCAGTTGTAGAGGATTAGATAGTGTTCACTGTAGGATTTTATTAGGGCAGGGGTGCTGAACACATCTGTGCACACCAAAGCAGAGCCATAACTACACACTTTGGTGCCCTGTGTACATAAAAAGCATTGGAACCCCCCACCATACCTCAAGCTGGGAGAGCATGCACCATAGGCATAAAAAAAAAAAAAAAAAAAAGTGTAATATCGCTGGGAAGGGGTGTGGCCACACAGTAGTCCCCCCAATTAAAATGTTGCCACACAGTAGTGCCTCTTATTCTCGTTAAATCACAGTAATGCCCTTTACAAATTATGCCACACACTGAAGTGCCCCTTACACTGGCAGCCTCAGTCTTAGGAGGCTGGGAGGCTGCTTCCTTTCCGAGTGCTCTTTGGCGCAGCTGCCCAGTTTCCTTGTACTGTTCGTTGTGAGGGATTTTATGTGCCATGATCCTTTTCTTACTGGCACTGGCTGGGTAGCGTTTACTATGCATGCGCCTATTCCTGTTCACAAGAGTGCCAATTTGGCCGTTTGCAGCATCCCGGGGGGGGGGGGGGGCAATGGGGCTCCGGGCGTCTCGACCGCTAGACTTTTATGCAAATGAGCTTCATTTTTTGTGAAAAGCAACTGGAGGCTACAAAACTACTCTGCTAGATTGCAATTTAATATGCGACACTTGTATATATCTGTGTGCGAATTAACCTGAATCTGTATACAAACTGCTACAGCAGCGCCCCTGGCTTTTCCTCAGGACGAGTTCCAATGTGCTGCGACATTGTAAGTTTAAAACTAAATCCTGAGCGGTTAAAGGTGTTTCGCTGTGTCTGCAATGCGAAGACGACAGTAAAAGAAGCTACGCTACACCTCTCGTAGCAGCTCAGTCGCGCGCCTTTTAGCGAACGGACGCTAGGTGTATGAGGACACATCTGTAAATTAGGGATGTGCAGGCTCGGATAGGTTCGAGTTTGCACGTGGAGTTCGGATTTTTCCCTCCAAAAAAACGGAACTCAGAACGAGGCAAAACGTCATCTTACATGGACGAACATCATCATTCCTGGACAAAAGACCAGGAATGATGATGTTCGTCCATGTAAGATGACGTTTTGCCTCGTTCTGAGTTCCGTTTTTTTGGAGGGAAAAATCCGAACTCCACGTGCAAACTCGAACCTATCCGAGCCTGCACATCCCTACTGTAAATACATATTTATGTTTAAGATGAGTTATGAGCGTAATATTATAAATTAATATAAAAAGGTTGGCAACAATAAACACACACACACACAATAACACCACAACAACATGCTTGGAAGGGGGGTTAGAAGAGGGAGCTCCATAAACACACACTGCTTAAAATCCATTTAGTTTGTTTACCTTACAATATAATATACCTCTTGTCCCAACAGCCAGAGCTCCACAGGTTGGTTCTAACTAAATGGTTTATACTGCAATGCCTATGGATTAGTGCCGTATGGTAGAGGCTGCAGGCAACACGTTTAATGTAATGTAGGAAATCTTACTCACTGATGAAACGCAGGTTTGGAAAATTAAAGTTTCAGTAAAACGTAGCCTCGACCAGACGTTTTCTTCCTGAAAAGAGCCTGCTGTTCTGTGCTCCTATCCACGTGTAAACCATTACATACACACTTTGTTTGAAACCTAATTCCACATCTGCTACTCCGCAGCCATTGGAGATCGGATGAAGTTTTTTGACAATGGTTTGCGGAGGCAGTAATCGCAAACATCTGTAACGGCAGATAAAGCTGCAGCATAACCAGCTCCATCACACCCTATGGTTCTCCTGCTTTTAACTTTTTGAAGGAACCTTTGATGCTGTAACATTCCGATTCATTTTATTTTTGCAGAGGAGGAAGGAAATTATAGGCAGCAGATTACATTTCCTTTGGACTCAAGAAAATGTACTATGATTACTTGCAATCTGAATGTACAGCATGTTCTCAGCAAATAGAATCGTCTCCTTCTAAAATCCGCCAGGTACTGCAGACAAGCGTACTGTCCTTCAGCGCACAAGAGAAATTAACTTTTCCCCCTTAGGTTCAAGACCTCCTTACAAAATTATTTCTTTGTTTCCAAATGTTGATAACTTAAAAAATTTCCATTTTCAAGCCAGTCCAATCAAATCCAATATTTACTCCAAGCTTTCTAGTTTAAGCAAAAAGTATGGAATATAGCAGACAACTCCACTAAGTTCCATTACAGTGGTGATCATTACAGTGGACCATTATCCCCCACAAACAAATGAGAGCAACGTGGTGTAAAAAAAATAAAAAGATAAATAAATAATAATAATAAAAAACAAAAAAAAAAGTCCTAAAGAAAAAAAAAAAAAAAGTATTCTCCTCATGTTTAAAGTGCAGCAGTGGGGCCAATTTTTATACAACTATATAATTCAGCCTATGTCATCCGTCAACTATTTGACATTAACATTATAATACCCTGTTATTTAATGTCACAATATGCTGTATGGTCATTTTATTTGTTACCAGGTTAGGCCTGAGGTGTGTGCTTTAAATCGGGATACCGGCCATCGAAATCTCGACCCGGTACTAAAGATAGGCGTCGAAATCCCAACGCCTAACTAAATCCAGATGCCGGAATCTCGACAGACGCCAAACGAAGGTATACCAGTGGCGTCTTAGCTGCTAGCCGCAGCAGGGGTGGGGTTAGACTTTGGGAGGGGGAGGTTGGGGTTAGGCACCAACAGGAAGTGTTAAGGTGCGGGGGAGAAGGGGGGGGGAAGGGTTAGAATTCTCACCTCACCCGTCAGCAGTGGCATCACAAGGGGGGTGCGGGATGCAAACGAGTGTCACCCACCGAGGGGTGACACAAAGGTGCTGGCTCCCCCTCAGTGACAGGAGCCGGATGCTGCACTGTAGCATTAAGTGCAACACTCGACTCCTGTCACAGTGAGGGACCTCAGTGATGATAACCACAGGGAGGGACGCCACTGCCTGTCGGGATACCGAGCACCAGGATGCCACTGTCTGTATTTTGACAGTAGGCATCCCAACTGCCGATATTTCATACCCAACCCCTGTAAATCACCCACTGCATCACTTTAATTAGGCAAAAGAGGAAATGTGTGCATAGTGCATAACACAGTATAAGACAAGACCATTGTCAGGTCCACCTACACCTCAGTGCAGCTCAGAAATGAAGCTCACCAACTATTTCTGGTTTCCCAGCTGTTAAACAATCCATGTAGAATGGAAAAAACAGGTCATTTATAAGACATACATAATTCTATTACAAATAAGACACAGCAAGTTCCTCTTTAATGTGAGTGCTCCTGTAATAGCAGGAAATGTGCAATCTGCATGGTAAGTGATTAACAGTACTCAACTCAATTAAGATGTAGGAGATGGATGTGCAGTTTACATATTGCTCTCCGTAAGGCGATCGACTGGTAGACGAGAAGACATGATGGAATAGTGGCCGATTGAAAGAAACCCTTCTGGTATATAATATATTATTAAAACAATGTTTTGCTGCATTGATTCAGCACAAGAAAATAAAAGCTAAAAGAAAACGTATACACATGCCGCTTTTTGAAAGTTAATTACAAGTTTTCTGGCTCAAAATTTACATACTTTCATATCATATTTCATTATTGGGGGGGTGTATTTTTGCTATGCATGCCAGACTTATTTTCAACCCGTCTGTAAGAGCCCAAAAATATTCTATCATTGTGACCGGATGACCTCGCCAAGCGATGACAGATTATTTTTTGATCCCACTGATCTTGGGGTATAATGGATTTCTTCTTACGGTCAGTAACCGCCTGTTACCGACTCCACCAACTGCACCGTGGCCAAGTAACACTCAGCCACCACCAAGCTCCTACTATCGGCACTTGGAACCACTCTCCCCCAGGTTCCTACACTGGCACCTGAAGCACTTCTAGCATGGCTCTACGTCGGCACCTGGACCGCTTACGTCTGGGTATGTGTGGGCACGTTGATGCAACACTTCCTGGACAGTGTCAGATCATTTCCAATGCTCCCTCATCATGGACCAGTCTCTGCAGGGTAGCTGGCAGAGGGCTTTAGTTTGTAGACACTGGGCTCATTACAGAACAGCCCGAGAATGGAACAGCATTTTGCACTATTCTGGTGGTCACAGCATACAGATGCAGTCAGCTTAAAAGGCGTTTATTGTTCAATGTCTTGAAAAAGACAATTCCCTTTGTGGAAGGTGGTCAGGGTAAATCACAGCAGCCACCATCATCCTTTAACATTGGGTGGGGCAACACCACCACAAAAGTAATTTGAACAGAAAGTAGCTAAAAGTAAATTACAACAGTAGCTGTTGCCCGTGCCCCCCACCCCTTACCAGCCGCTCGTATGGTGACACACACACACACACACACACACACACACACACCTCTTGTATTGATGAGGCCAATACATTTTGTTTATGTTATGGCTCAGTTTTACATTGACAGATTGGGATTGAAACAAAGTGCAGGTTATTTCTAGGAGGATCCACTATAAAATGATGCAGTTTTCATGAAAATCGGTTAAGTAGTTTTTGCACCAACGTAATTACATCGTTTTGAGGTGTACCGCAGATACCCATCGGCCACCATATCGTTACAAAGAACGCATCGCTCCAGTGTGTACCCATCTTACTAATCTCCTTATGTACTGGTAAATGAATGAAGATATGACATTTTAGGTCAGCTTGATGCAGCAATACAGAACACTGGAGACTCAGGGCTCCCACAAAGGAAAGACCACTTTGCTCACAACAGCCTAATGTAGCAACACCCAGAAACATATACCAGATTATTACACAGATATCAACTTCGTAGTGTTCCCGCTAGGGGCTGTGAGAAAGGGAAAAGTGCTGAGGGGACTGTCAGGGAGTCTATGCACGTGCCGAAAATGTACGAGCTCCCAAAAAGGGAACGTGGCCAGCTGGAGAGGGGGCGCCTCCAATTTGCCACAATTGGGGGCGTGCCCAGGACTTACAGAGGGGCTGGGCTTCCCCCAAGCTTTTCTCTCAGGATGAATAGATGCTGTGCGCATGCTATAGAACATTGTAACTGAACACTATGCAAAACAAAAAATACTGCTTCATGTGTTTTTTTTTTTTTTTTTAAATAAAAGTTTATTTATAAAAGAACATTATGTAAAACTAAAACAACATAAAAAAATGTGACGATTGTACGTGTAGTTTGTAATCTTTAAAACATTTTGGTCTCTATTTATTAACATTATTTTTACTAAAATAAAGTGAAAAAGGGTGTTTTCACACCCTTTTCACATTATTTTAGTTTCACCTAAATTTACTAAAGGGCCATTGTAGTAGAATTCGTAAAATTCTACTCCAACCCCTAATTATCACATATGTTTAGTAAACAGATCACATTTCCCATTATTGTAATGGGAAATGCAATCTGCCTGAGATTTACTAAAAATAAAATGTGAAAAAATACCGGGGGAAGCCCTGTGGTGGTGTTATCCAGGCTTTTCCCCAGTCACCGGACTCCTGCTCTGCTCTAACAGGCACAAGCTGATTACTGCTAAAAAAAAAACCCAAAAAAACCCTTACCTGAGTCCAGGGCCGGTGCTCCGGTGAGGTCCTCCCTCAGGTCACCTGGTCTCCCAGCTCCTGTACTGTGATCCTGGTCAGCTGCTGCATTAAACAGCTGGCTGGGTCACAGTGCAGGATGTGAGACCAGCTGACCGGAGGCCTGTAGGGAGGACATCATCGGAGCAGCGATGACCTGACTGGAGGTAAGTAAAAGTAAGGGGTTTCACTGGATGAAGGAGGGGGTGGCCGTGAGGTCGTGGTCGAGGGGAGGGGCTGCCCGCATTGGGGACGAGTAGCGGCAGCCGGTCATATTTTTTCCGAAAAATACCGTGATAAGGCTGCAGTGGGGGATTCGCAGGGACAGCACTTTATCACAAGCTCTGTCCCTGCAAGGGATTTTTACTAAATCCCTGTGATATTGGAAATATCACACTACAATTTTCATTTTAATGCGGATAAAAGTAAATAGAGCCCTTAGCAACATTAGGAGGAGGTTACAGGGAACGAAGTAGGAAAGAGAGAAAAGGACTATTAGAGGTAACAGTGTAAAATTATATAATACAGATTAGAATTACTGTGGTTTATATAACGCCACCAATTTACAAAGAGCTCAACAGGGACTATTGGTCACTCATATCCCTGCACTATTGGAGCTTACAGTCTAAATTATTCAACATACAAGTGTGCGCACATACTAGGGCAAATTCTGTCACAATCAATTAACATACCAACATTTTATTTTGGGGTGTGGGAGGAAAGGGAATACTGATCCCTATTGTAAACTGTTGTTTATGAGTTCTCTGCTGTGAATACAGCACACTGGAGGACAGGTAGTTTGGAGATACAGACATGGACTTTAAGAAAAGCTCAATGAGAAATCCTAGGTTTCATCCAATACAGCAAGTGTCTGTCCCTCAGTATCACACTCTATAGAGGGGTTCCAATTAAAAGATACAGTAAAAAGTTAGACAATGTCTAGACAGGCGACAGGTCGACATGAATGGTCAAAATGTTGACTTTTTTTGGGGAGAGGGGGGGTTGGGTGGTTAGACACTTACCCCGGCAGTTAGGGAAAAAAAAATCAACATGTCAGCCATTATTGTGTCAAGCATCTTTGTGTCACCCTTTGGTACCTGTCGACCATCGTCCCTGTTGACCTATTGCCTGTTTAACATCTGTTGACTATCTAGACATTGTCTATTGAATTCTTGTCCATCTTTTATACCAAACACCTAGAGTATAAGACCACATAATAAATATGAATTAGACAGGATTCAGAAGCATAATTGCTTATAAAAGGCAAGTTCCACAAATGTAATGCGAGAATGTATTCTCAATAATAAAAATCCATTCTGCTTTCCACTGACTGTGAAAGAAAAGACAACAGAAATTTAGTCTTAAAGACTAAACAAAATGGGCTGCTAGCTCAAGGCACCAATTGTTTTCGCTGCTACAAGCAATTAAGACATAAAAACAAAATCCAGACCCTTAATTAAACTAGTCCAAGCCACTGTCAGTGTTTCCACACACCACTTTTTTCTATTCAATTATGATTGGGATCCTGATGCCATTTCATTGTGAAGTGCTTTGTAAAGCATTCTATTACTTAGCTAGCAAAAATCAAGAAACTAAAGATCCCCCCCCCCCAAAAAAAACCCAACAAAAAACAAATAACTTGAGTATTGAGCGATTCACATACAGTTTGGGTCCTTTAGACTGCCTCCAGGAGACAGATGCACCATAGATGGCCACTATTGGTGTACACAGGTATGTCACTTACAGATAACCAGCCGAGTGAAGACCATCCATTGAACAATGGTTTTATTGACTGCAGAAGGTGGCAGTCTAACACCTACACACACGCGGTTTGGTGCCAGCTGCTGTAGTAGACCGTCCCCTTCCTTGGTTGTCAAGTAGAGGCTTCTAAGTGGGCGTTCTATAAACTATAGGATTCCAATAAATACACTGAAGTCTTCAGTTTGGCAGAAAGGAAACGTCCGGTAATCAACAATAGTTCATGCCCTTCACTTTGGCAGAAAGAGCAAGACTGTCCCCTCTAAATGCATGGTGAATGAATTAGTTATCCCTCACATTGGCAGGAGCCCTTGTTAATATTCCTTCTTTACAGATGCAAGACCACAGCTATGCCTCATTCTGACAAGCTGTCCAGATAGGGCAGCTCCCTCACAGCACACAAGTGTAAGGCAGAGAGGAGCTAAGTAAATAGCGAAACTACTCCCAGCTCTATAAACACAGCTCCCTACAGCCCTAATGCGCAATGTCACTCCTGGTGTGCTGGTAAAGAGGGAATACTTTTTGCAACATGGTACTAATAAATATAAAGCCAAAGCTTCTCCCCCCAAGGCAGCAACTATTGGGCACATTTTTTGACTGAGAAGACATTTTATTAAGAGCAGATGCGCATCTTAACAGTTGAAAATAAACAAATCAGTGTATTATGATGACAGAAATAGAGGTTTAGAATAAAACAGTTTCCATTTTTCGATATTTGCAGGTTGAGAAATCTGACATTTTGCTTGAGAAATCAAACCAAAGACAGACTTATTCTGCCCTGGGTAAAATGTTTAATTCACACAGACCCTAAACTGCAGTAAATGATGGTGTAGTGTGAGACAGGAGCTCTGAACGTTAGCACTTTTCCAGCGAGAGAAGCAGAGAGCTTAGGGCCTGATTCAGCAAGGATCGCAACTGCGATTACACACACAATCGGCCAATTTTTGCAGTCTGCTCATGCATCGCATGTGCACGAACCAGGCGCTGCGATCGGGAGTGCGATCGCAGAGACTACGCAGACCCATCGCAGAGTAATTGGCAGGAAGTGCCGTTTGTGGGTGGTGACGGGGGGGGGGGTGGTCAACGAAATGCAGGTGTGCCAGTGCGTTTCAACGCTGTTGCAGGGGGCAATTTCTGAGTAAGGTCAGAGCGTGTGCAAGTGTGCGTTAGGCTGCGATGGTACTCAGTGTTACCGATTATTGCAGTCTTGCTAAACATTCTGGATGTGTGTAAGCCAACGGTGGGCGTCCCTGTGTAGTGCTGCGACGGCATAGCGATCGCAATGGATTAGCATACTATCGCAGTGAGACTGCGTGCATAATCACAAGAGCGATCGCAGTCATTATCCGTAACGAATCAGGCCCATAGTACGTAATTGCTTTTGCGCTGACACTGAAGTAAAGGGCTTCTTTGGAGCTTAATTCTTCACTTGTGACAGGGGATGAGCTCCTGCAGACTGTGAACACTAGTGCTTTTATAGCTGGAAAACCTCCAGGATTCAAAGCACCTGTCTGATATCACTGTAAATGTAGCAGACATTGTGCAACATTAGCAGAATATGAGAGAACTAAAGCCAAAAAGGTGAGAGATAAAAGAGACAATGGGTAGATTTACTAAAGCTTCTAGAAATGAAAAGTGATGGTGTTTCCCATAGCAACCAACCACTATTTCTTTATTGCATCCTAGAAAATGATAGACAGAATCTGATTGGATCCTGTAGGCTACACCACCACTTGTCTTTAGTAAATATACCCGAATAGATCTACTAGGCATTGCATGGCTAGCCTGTGGCACTCCAGCAGTTGTGAAACTACTTTGCCAGCTGTTTGGTGGGAGTGTATGCTGGGACTTGTAGTTTCACGAAAGCTGGAGAGCCACAGGTTGGCCAGGCTTGTACTATTAGCCAAGATAGCAACCTTATGGTCACACTAGTATATTATGCTGGAAATGAAGACTCTTTGGGGGGAATTCAATTGTTTTTGCCTGCGACTGTTAAGTAATGGGCACACGACAGAGCAATTCAATTGTTGCTCAGATCGGTCGCAAAGATTTCTGCATACACCATCCAGAGGTGGCAAGCAGAAATACACGATAAGTCCAGCTTTGGGACTAATTAGGACTTTACTTAACTAAACCCAGTGCTTTCAGGTGCAACGTGCGCAAAAGGTAATGGCGCCCAAAACAACTGAATATCGACCCTTAATCTCCTGTCACTTTAGATGGGAGATCAGACGTGAACAAACAATAGAATTTCCCCCTATAACCAAAATTTAGGTCAGCAGTCAGTGTCATGTACAGTGAGATAATAAAGGCAAAAGGTGCCTCCTAGTGCATTAAATTTAGACTTTCCTAGTGTCATATAAATTCTATACACTCCACACGTACCATATATAAAGCCTAGGGAATACCTTTGGGCTAAAAGCACTTGTAATAGTGATTAATCCTGGAATCAAATCCAAGCTCCACCGGTCTTCCCAGGGACTTCCATTGCAAGATTTCCGACAGAAGAGTGAAAAGAATTATCAGAAGGGTTGACCAAGAGCCAAGGACCACATGTGGAGAGCTTCAGAAAGACTTGGAATTAGCAGGTACAATTGTTTCAAAGAAAACAATAAGTAATGCACTCAACAGCCATGGCCTGTGTGTACGCTCACTACGCAAGACTCCATTGCTTAAGAAAAATCATGTGGAAGCTCGTTTAAAGTTCGCTGCACAACATTTTGACAAGCCTGTGAAATATTGGGAGAATATAATCTTGTCAGACGAGACCAAAATTGAACTCTTTGGATGCCATAATACAAGTTTGGAGGAGAAATGGCACCGCACATCAGCCAAAAAACATCATACCAACAGTGAAGTTTGGAGGTGGATATATCATGGTGTGGAGCTGTTATTCAGCATACGGTACTGGCATACTTCATATGTGTGAAGGAAGGACGGAAGGAAGGACGGAAGGAAGGACGGAAGGAAGGACGGAAGGAAGGACGGAAGGAAGGACGGAAGGAAGGAAGGAAGGAAGGAAGGATGAATGGAAAAATGTACCGAGATATTCTTGATAAAAATCTGCAGCCATCTACCAGGATGCTGAAGGTGAAACGAGGGTGGTCATTTCAGCAAGACAATGATCCCAAACACACAGCCAAGGAGGACACTCTCAATTGGTTTCAGAGAATGAAAATAAAGCTGATAGAATGGCCCAACTAATCATCTCACTTGAATGCAATTGAAAATCTATGGAAAGAACTAAAGATCAGAGTTCATAGAAGAGGCCCACGGAACCTTCAAGATTTGAAGACTGTTTGTGTGGAAGAATGGGCCAAAGACACACCTGAGCAATGCATGCGACTAGTTTCTCCATACAGGAGGAGTCTTGAAGCTGTAATTACCAACAAAGGCTTATGAACGAAGTATTAAATACATTTCAGTAAGCGTAATCAATTTTTCCCTGTGTCATTTCACATTCTTACACATAACTTAACTTTATGGACATCTATGGTCAGCTGTCTGGCCAATTATCTTGATACTGCTATGTCGGTTCACACTGCACGGTCACTGATAAGTACTCTTTTGCTGATATGCACTTTTGCACTTTATGTGAACTGACATTTGGCTATACATAATATATTACCAAACACCCTGAACAAATGTACATGATGTATGAGTGATCAGCGCTTGCAAAACTCTCATGTTTTTATATATACATACACACACACAATCTGTAGTGAATTGGCACGTTGTGGTGGGATCAGAATCAGACAAGAGTTACAAGGCAAGGAAACCTGATTGAATTTTAGTAGAGTTTATACACAATTATAATAATAAATGTGGTGTAACGATGCACAAACAATTAGGGATTGGCCATGTGCTGTGAACTCATACAGGCTGAATTATGGTTGTTTATACATATGGTTGCTTATACATGTAAAAAAGTGTCTCATCACCATAAATTCCCATTAATAAAAAATAAAAATAACATTGGCTCACATGCAAAATAGCGCACAAGGCAGCAGATATGTAATCACGTCCTTGACCTTCTCCGGAAAAGCGGACTATATAAAATAGCCAAGGTTCACTTCCATAGTTCAAGAGTAACAGTTAAGTAATGTGTTTACACTGCACCAAATAGCTTGTATCTAGGTGATTTGGAATGGGCCCAGCTCAATAAAACAATGCATTCACCCAGCAAGCTGGTGCACAGAAGAGACACTGTTTCCCCAGTGTTTCACAATGGTAATGGGAATTCCAGCAGTTTCCTGTTTTAAGTGTACAAACGACATTCCTAGCACACAATCATCATATTTCTGGCTAAGGTAGCGGACTGAAAATATGTATCTGAAAAAAAAAATCTACACACTAAAACCCAAGGACAAAAAGAAAACAAAATAGAAAAAAAAAAGTCAAGGAGACAAACTGAACAAAAATCTAAAATAACATACCTACCTAGAAGGCAAGAAGACCCAGCATTTTTTTTTAAGTTTACAGTGTAAAGGATAGTTGAAAAACTATAATTTCATCTTAAAACTAGTCTGACTACCATCTCCGAATCCCATAGTATGTACAGAATTCATTTTTTTTCCTGATTCAGCCCATTGATTTATTGACATGTACCAGCCCTCTGCAGCTTACCAAAATCTCTCTGAATGGATCTTTAACACTTTTCAAGAGATGACTTTATAGCTTCAGGGAGAACTAATTAATTGTTTGTGTTCGGTCTGAATCAGGTTCTGCCATGCACTGGATTTAGTTCTACCAAAGCAGACATTTTGTGTCGTATCCCATTGCAACAGGAAGAATGGTCTAATTTAATAAAGACATGAATGAAACATACAGCAGGAAACCAGTGAGATAAAGTAATGGGTGTAATAAAAGTTGCTGAAAAGCATTTGCAAGCGAATACCTTAAAAATTGGGTTGGGTACGGGATGTCGGCACTCGGCATCCAGTCGGTCAAAATCCCTACACCGGCATCTCAACAGGGTTAGGATACAGACACCTGTGGGTATGTATCCTTACCCTTCTCCTACCATTACCCCCTAACCCTCCCTGCTACCTAAACCTACCCTCCCTGCACCCTAAACCTAACCCTCCCCCTAGTGGCTAACTCTAACTCTCCCCCTAACTCTGCTACTTACCATCAGGAAGCCGGCGCCAGAATTCTGACAGGTGTCGGGATTCCGGTGCCAGTATTGTAACACCGGCATCCCCTTTACCGGGAAATTTACCATATCCCCCTTAATCCAATGGTTCCCAAACTTTCTTGAATCACGTATCAGCATTTTTTTTTTTTTAAGCATTGCTGTGCAAAAAGTATCTAATTGAGAAAATTGGCAAAATCTATTAAGTTAAATAAATTGTGTGTATTTTACCTTATATCGGTTAAGTGGTGGTGGACCGGGCTACGCTTCTGTTTGCCCAGGTATTTTATAATTGGCAGCCACCAGCATTTACCTAAAATAACATAAAACAATTTGATTTGGCAATGGACTACCAACCCGTGGCACCCCTGCAAGTGCCCAACGGCACCCAGTTTGGGAACTACTGCCGTAATCTAAAGGAGGAAACCCCCTTTAATAACAGTACAATGTGCTAGAATATGTACCAACCAATCAAGCTATGGTTACAACAAGTGTATACATACGGTATCAAAAACTCAAGTGAAATATCGCACCCCGCCCCATGCAGCCTATTTAAATTTAGCAAACCCCATAAACACGTTACCTGAATGCAGGAAACTTAAGAGTAATTTCTATCAAACTTAATGGCTGGACATGGTACATTCCCAAACTCCTTAAACATTCCCCTGGCTCCTGCAGTGTTTTGAACTTGAAGTCTTTTTGCACTTTACTTCTTGTTATGTCTGTACAGAATATGTACATGTAGGCCTACTTTGTAAAGCACTGAGGACCCATTGTAGTACCCTTTAAATAGTTATTTTGTCCAAAAAATTTATTAAACATTCGACTAGATCAGCGATTCCCAACCTCGGTCTTTAAGGAACACCAACAGTCCTGGTTTTAGTGATATCCATGGTTGAGCACAGATGGTTAAATCAAAATGACTGAGGTACTAATTAAGTCACATGTGCTCAGGTATGGTTATCCTTAAAACCTGGACTGTTAGTGTGCCTTGAGGACCGTGGTTGGGAACCCCTGGACTAGATGTACCATTCAGTAACGACACATCACGTCTGTTGCCATTGTAAGTGTTCCCTCACACCTCTATTCAGTGCAATGCTGGCACTACCATTAATTGTCTGTGTGTGCAGCAGGACATTGTGTTGATGGACAGCAGCACATCTGAATTCTCCAATGGAGGTCAAAACTGCTGTATGCAAGTAGGGACAATAGCTCTGGTCCTTTGTGCTGTGAATGATTAAAAAAAAAAAAAAAAAAAACCCTTTGCATATAAATATGTGTTTTTGAAAGCAGTCTTATTTTTTTACATTAATCCCTCTAAATGCATTTCCAATCTGTGTGTTTATCTATCCTCCAAGGCCATTTTATGCCCATCTGTCTCCAGTACAATTCCTAGCTTTGTTCTGCAGATAGCACAACTCAACATATAGGGTGAGATGCATCAATGGAAAAAATGCGGGTTTTACAGCATCTCTCATATGCACCAAGTCCCGGAGTGCATTTAGTTGCAGTGGGTAACGCCAACTGACGGCATTACCCATAGAAGCCTATGGGTTCTTTCCACAGAGTGCTGATAGAGGGATCACATCGGATTCCTCCCAGCACCCCCCCGCGGCGTGTTTGTCCTTCTGCGCGCGCACCCGGAAGTCCCTCCACCGCAAAGGGCCGCTCTTACCGACAGAGCGGTCCTTTGCGGTGAAAGTCATGCATACCGGCCATAATCTTTCTTGCATCCTCCTGGAACACTACAACATACAATCTCCAGCTCATTAAAAAAGGAAAATGTATACAATCTCTTAAGAAAAACAAAGTGAAAAACGAAACATAAGAATGTTATAATAAAATGGATGTACTAAAGGGGAAAATGTGGTAAAACCCCTGAAAAGTGTTGTGTAACAGCACATCACACATAACCTACCACTGGTTTAGCATTCACTAATAGCAATACTCTGGCAAGGTATGCTAGGATGTGTAGTCCCACAGCAGCTTAAGGGCCGCATGTTGAATACCCCTGGTGTAAACCATCGATGGCAGACCCATTCATGACTATCCCTAATCCCCTCCTACCCAGGAACAGGTGTGCGCGCATCGAGTAGCAGCACCGCACCAAGCTTCCAGCACCCCCACAGGCTTGTTCTGCATTAGTGCGACCTGTTACCATGCACCGCAAAGCCTGAGCAGTACACAATGTGAGTACTGTTATAACATTAATGTTCATATAATTACGCAAAAAAACAAAGTGGCCATTTGTTAATTTCCTTATTAATACACTATGATTATATGAATTCTTCAACTTTACAGCAGTTTGCATACAAGATAAGCGCAATTGTAATTTTGTTTCTGTCATAATCTTAAATCAGGTTCAGAGTGGGCATAGGCAGGATAGGGACGCAAACCTCCATCTTGCCTCTGGGCGAGTTACGCCTCTGAATGTTTTCACCTATGTAAACAGTTTAGAAATGTTGCAAGCACGCAGACTGCAATATCACACATATTAGGAAGTTCAGGGATCAGGATAAACGACCAGATGACAGAACTTGCGGGCAAAGCATGTGTAGCTATAGTTTCAGATGGAAAAAGGACACACTGCATGTAGCAAGTGATGCCAGCCCTTTCTCCCCTAAAGACCAATTGGGTAGAATACTGTTCCGAAACCACACACTGCACAGCGATTGGCTGATATGGACAAAACCGACCAAACAAATTACATTGTGTGTTGGCATCTTCAGAGCATTGTTGGGGACCTTGATTTGAATCTATGACAGCTTGATGTGACCTTGTATGAACCACTGTCTTCCCGTGCCGTAAGCAAGTGTGGCTAAGCAGCAACACTGCACAAACTCGTCTGTGAGCCGAACTGCAAGAAACCGTGCTTTACCAAATCCATTGGTGTACACTATGGTCATTTCCCTTTCTACTACAATTATGAGAATCATGTACTGGTTTTGAGGTACAGACACAAGTACAACATAAACATCTCCAAAAATAAGAGCAGCTCCAAAGAAAAATATTCGCTCTTGGGCCACGGACACATTTGCCTTCCGCCTCTCGTGGACAGTGAGTCGGAGGAACTAAGAACTGAGCCAGGAAATACGGGTAAACAAACATGAAACCGATAATGTAAACTGTTCTACAAACCTAAAATGTACAAAGAGACGCTCTCCATTGTTCTTTTTAGGTGTATTTGGAGACGGGCTCATTTGTAGGGAAAACTCCTCGCTTCTCTCATATGCACAGCCATGTAGAGCTGCTTACAGTCTGGCACTGCATCATGTTTTCAATTAGGGGTCTATGTACTAAGCCTTAGAGAGAGATTAGGTGGACAGAGATAAAGTACCTGCCAATCAGCTCCTAACTGCCATTTTTCAAACACAGCCTGAAAAGTGACAGTTAGGAGCTGATTGGTTGGAACTACAGATGTGCACCGGACCATCTTTGCTAATTCGTCGGCCGGTTTTGGTTTTGTATTTTTTTTCCAAAATTTTACAACAAAGCAGCTAAAATAACATAATTTGAGCGTTTTTGGTTCCTAAAGTATTATTAACTTCAACAACATTGATTTCCACTCATTTCAAGCAAATTTTGACCATCTAACAGCTCACAAAATTGTTTTCATCCAGTTTAGGCCAAAATGTTGAACCAAGCTTGCTGGCTGACTAAGCCAAGCGACAGCATTGGGTAGCACAAACATGTGGCAGTTAAACTTTAAACATGACACACGGCTCACACTGCGTGGAGTCAGACCGCTTTTACACACACACACACGCTCTGGGGTACTACAGCGTACTGGGGTGCAGTGCGCAGAACAGTATAAATAAAATTGAAAAAACATTTTTTTTAACTTTTTTTGCTGGTAAATATGGAGTTGCACTGGGAACGCAGTGGGTGGGGCAGTGCAGCACCACTGTGATGGAAATAGACTAAGGAGACTGGACACACTGACAGCAG
Organism: Taudactylus pleione; assembly: GCA_031769625.1. Classification (NCBI taxonomy): domain Eukaryota; kingdom Metazoa; phylum Chordata; class Amphibia; order Anura; family Myobatrachidae; genus Taudactylus; species Taudactylus pleione. Next base: position 4,254,009 of record JAUIMM010000334.1, read on the forward strand.
CACAGCCCCTTAGATGGACACCACTGAGCAAAGCGCAGCACATGGCAGCGTGACTGGAGTGAAATGGCGCAGAATCGTGGCTGCAGCGCCTTTTATAGAACCCAAAACATTCCGATGCCAGGAAGAGGACGTTTGGCCTTGATGTGAAATCAGAGCCTGGCAGGAACACCATGCCCAGGGCTCGGATTAGACTCTGATCCCCAAGTTCGGAGCGGTTCGGATTTAAGGCAATCCAAACTATTCATCTGTAGTTGGTACTTATTCTCTGTCTGCTTTATCGCTCTCCAAGGGTTAGTACATAGACCCCGTAGTGAGGAATTTTACTAGAACCCTGAATATGTGTACACATGTTAGAGCATCTGTGCACACAATCATTAGTATACTCAAAAACAGCAATTAATGGAAACAATGACAAAAATTGATCGGAAGCAAACCAGAGACAATGAAAACTTTATTTCAGCAACATGTTTAGCACAAGTTCATCATTTCCTCGTTACTTATAGGTAAATATATTAATATAACAAAACATTGTTCGTGCAATTTCCAGGGAGTGGCATCATGGACGTATAGTTACTCCAAACAGATTGACAGAAAGAAGTGCAAACAAACAGCGATCACTCATGTGTGTGTCAGCAGGGAATGCTGCATGTTGACAGGCCACTTAAACATCACATTAAATACCACTTGCTTTCCAGCTGTAACAAATAGGGCCTGGAGCTTATAGCACTCATTAACAAGTAATGCACAATTGCAAAACAGATATCATAAAATGTAAACATATGGCTAGAATTTCATATGGAGTCTAATAATGTATAATTGTATAGTACCTATTGTGTGCAATGCCCTTCCAACATGGAAGCAGCTCTACAGTCCTATAGATTATAAGCTTGCGAGCAGGGCCTTCCTACCTATATATCTGTCAGTTATTACCCAATTTTGTTCTATCAAATGTAAAGCGCAAACGAATATGTTGCGCTATATAAGAAAACGGTTAATAAATAAAAAATACAGTCATAATATGCTCAAGAATGCATGTGACTGATGTCACATATCGGAAAGATCACACAGGCATTATGGGGCAGATTTATGAAAGCTTGGAGAGACACAAAGTGGCGAGAAAGTACCAGCCAATCAGATCCTGTCATTTTTTCAACATCCTGTAAAACGACAGATAGGAGCCGATTGGTTGGTACTTTATCTCTCTCCAAGCATTGATAAATCTCTCCCTATATGATGATAGGAGCAATATATTGCAAACTGGTGCATGATGGAATATGTACAGGCCTTTACTATATTGCCACAGAAGACGTCACTTTGTATTAGAACAGCTCTTAGGCTGCATACACACTAGGACGATATCAGCACGATTTGGCGTTATCGGCAGGACAAATCGTGTATATCGCCTAGTGGGTATGCACTATTGTGCACTCCCGCTGGTAGCATGTGTTATCGTGTGATTGGCTGTGCTGCACAGCCAATCACACGATATCACATGCAGCACCATACATATTAATGAAGGACGGAACAAGTAATCGTTCTGTCATTCATTAAATCGTGCAGTGTGTACCGGCAATCATGCGATGTCCAGGGTGAAGGCAAATCGCCCTGAACATCGGTACGATTGACGGTCGTTTAGGTATGTACCCACCCTTAGGTGTGTAAAGATCTGCAAATAGACAGGAATGAGCATATGGCCTAAAGGAATTATATCCTCAATACTCCAAGATGCTACAGTAACTTGGACCCAGGAAAATATTGGCTATTCCTAGTTTAAAAGTTTTTTCTTTCTGTAGAAGCAAAACGCAAACTTAATGGACTGAGTGTTGCCTCATTTGAAAACCATCCCATGTTTTTGGCTCTAGTTATTTATCAAGTACATTCCATAAATGTAGCTATAATTTTAGCTAAATGCATCAAATTTAATATAGAGGTTTTACTTGACACAGTAATGTCACTGTAGTGTGACAGGCGTCTCATATCACTACACTGACTTGCTGGGGACCCCGCTCCCTCAACCACTTTGCCGGTTACTCCCAGCTTGCCTTTGCTCCACCCTGCCCCTGTCTCATGGAGCCCTGCATTCACTCTGGGGCACACAAGTGGACCGATCAACCGAGGCTTCCAGTAAGATCAGTGCACTCCGGAAATAATCTGCAATTATTCTCATGATCTAACAGGTAGCTCTATTCCTGCCCATCTCCCCACTGGGGACAAACATTATGCAGGAGATTACAACATGTAACAAAAAGATACTCTGACCAAAGTCAACAGCACCCTACAAAACACCCTGTTAGAATTCCGTCTATAGGAAAGTGGCGCATACTTTTCATTAGAAACAATCAATCATTGTTAGAAAAACAAAAGTAAAATCTTGATACATTGGAGCAAACATCACCAGCAGTGTTTATTTATACATATTGGTCAAACTCTCCCCCCCTCTGAAGGAGAATAAACACTGCAGGACAATAGGGGATTCTTTAAGGATAATTAGCTTCATACATGTGGTGCCACTTAAGCCAGCGTGGAGTGAAATAGACAAACAACCAGGGGCAAACGCTTCATCCAATTCCTTCTATAGTGTCAATTTTCAAAACATTGGTGGATAAGCCGGTAAAGTCCTGATGGATCGAATGGAAAAGGTTATCTGCGTTGAATTTGTATATAAAAACAGCTCAATAAAAAATACGGAGTTCATAAGGGAAAAATTGAGTGCTAATAAAATATGAGTCAACTATAAATGTGTGTTATTAATAAAAGAGATAAAAAATAATAAAAATGATAAACAGCGGCAATAGTGGGGAGGGAGAAGAAAAATAAAAAGGGAGGGGTTTAAGATAAAGAGGGATATAGCAACAGAGTTTAAAAAAAAAAAAACAAAAAAAAAAAACCGGTATATCAGCCATAGCCGGGGGAAGAAAAATAAAGTGCAGACAGAGAGAACCTGGAAATGATCCAGCATATTAAGGGGGAGATGTATTAACGGCGACATCGCCGTTGCGGTACATCCCCCCCGACTTCACGTACATACCGCGGTTCATTACCGCGGTATGTACCAAGGATTTCGCAAAGGACAGCTCTCTCGATGAGCTGTCCTTTGCGATGCTGCCGGGCAGAGGGACTTCCGGGTTGAACACCCAGAAGTCCTTCTGCGCATGCGCAGAAGGACGCGGGCCACGGGGGCTCATGGGAGGGATCCGATCGGATCCCTCCCAGTCCCGAGCGTCGCGCTAAGAAGCCCATAGGCTTCTATTGGGTAACGCCACCTGAAGGTGGCGTTACCTAGCGACGCGAAGCAGCAGAATGCGCTGCTTAATACATACGGGGAATGCGGTAAAACCCCTGAAAACTGCATTTTCGGGGGTTTTACCGCATTTTGCCGTTAATACATCTCCCCCTAAATGTTTATACTCTTTTGAAAGTTTGTGGGATATAGGGGGAGATGTATTAACAGCAAAATGCGGTAAATCCCGAAAATGCAGTTATCGGGGGTTTTACCGCATTCCCCGTATGTATTAAGCAGCGCATTCTGCTGCTTCGCATCGCTAGGTAACGCCACCTTCAGGTGGCGTTACCCAATAGAAGCCTATGGGCTTCTTAGCGCGACGCTCGGGGCTGGGAGGGATCCGATCGGATCCCTCCCATGAGCCCCCGCGTCCCGCGTCCTTCTGCGCATGCGCAGAAGGACTTCTGGGTGTTCAACCCGGAAGTCCCTCTGCCCAGCAGCATCGCAAAGGACAGCTCTCATCGAGAGAGCTGTCCTTTGCGAAATCCTTGGTACATACCGCGGTAATGAACCGCAGTATGTAAGTCGGGGGGGATGTACCGCAACGGCGATGTCGCCGTTAATACATCTCCCCCTTAGTCCAGTTAGGTCAGCGTTACTGGTGGAACTGTCCCCATTTCTTACCCTACTGTGTTCTAGAAGATCATTGATGGAATCTGATTGGTTGCTATGGGCAACATCTCCACTTCCAAAAACCTGAACTTCAGTAAATAGATCCCTAGTTCTTTCTGGAACCTACAGTTTGAATCTCGATTCAGCTTTATGACAGGCACTAGACAGCATACAAAACCAGTGGTGGACATCAGGTGGACCGTGAGCCACAGGGTAAGCTTTCACTTGCAACCTGCAGCACTGAGCCGCAGTCCGAATTATTCTCTGCTTTGTTATACAGGTGGACGACTGAGTGGCATATGGGGAAGATTAGGAGTATTTGCATGTGATCTGACTATGGGGACAATTTAAATTAGACGTGGAAGCTGTTGGAATGGGTCCCGATAACTTCCGCGTTAAGAGCAGAACGTAGATTATGCTCACGCCCTATGGAGTTGGGAGCAGAGCATGCCTACTGTAACAGGCCGTTGGCAGCTCACGTGTCAGTAAATCCACCATACGTGGGGCTATTTTATAACAAGTGGGGCTATTTTGTGGCAAGTGGGAGGTCTGACCGGCATGTGGTTGAAATTTGGATCAATTGAGGGGCATGTGGGGGTGCCAAGGTCGTATTGTAAGCCTTTGTATACAGGAAAACTGTCATTGTGCGATATACATGCTCACTGAAAACAACAGGGTGTGACATGTCTCACGTACTAGAGTACAGAAGAAATTATTTTTTTCCACCTAAATAGAGGTATATTAAGGGCATGGTGGGTTCATTCATTGTGACTAGAGAGCAGGGCTTCACTATCGAATAGAGGGTGAGACACTTACAGAAAGGTGACACTTAACAGAAACCCCCTACTTGAAAACACTGTTTATTCCATGCATGAGTAAACCCAAAGTAGCAAAAGGTCATAGGTCATAATTTGTGGCTTTAAGGCATTGATAGGAGGAACAGCAAAGAAAAAAAAAATAGCAGCTGTGCTTCTACTCTGCAATTAAACTGACCACATGAAGGACAAATCACTGGAAAAAGCATACCTTACATATATAGGTGCTTGACTGGACTTCAAGTTGTGCTCATGCAGGATAATTACTACCACTACCAGATTAACAATTGGGCGAATGGAGCTACAGCTCCGGGCCTCCACATAAAAATAGGCCCTTCAGCATGATGATGAGCAGCCACCAGCTGGCCACAAAGTAGTGCAATTCTATTCTATATTCCCCTCAAAATAATGCAATGTTTATATTTATGGAACCATTGGGGCGGATAGTATAGGCGATACACTTTCACAAGGCACTGGCCACACCTACACAGCACTGGTAAAAGCTCCTCTGCTTCTCCGTTTAGGCCAGGCATGGGGAACCTCAGGTCCGGGGGCCGTATAAGGCCTGCAGGAACTTTTGGTCTAGGCCCTCTGAGCTTTTTTTTTGCTAGCCTCATCTGGCTAGCAGGTTGCCTAGAATGGCACCCTGCAGCCAGAATCTATGCAGCAGTGCCGCCTGGAGTGTCCTTAGGACGCTTCAGACAGTCACACCGCTGCCCTTACAGCTACCCGAAGCATCCTCAAGATTGCTGTAATCACAGGCGATCGTGGAGCCGCCCCCGAGTGATGTCACACGGAGGGACGTGGCCTGCACCAGGGGATAGAGAGAGAAGAGAAGAGAGAATATGAATGTATATGTCACAATGGCCCTCAGCAGAAAAAAGGTTTAGGCCCTTGGACATTTTCAGCCCCAGGCCCATATGGCCCTTAACCCGGCCCTGTTCATCATTAAAAGCTACCAGTATGTTTTAGACATAGGGGTCTATATGATAAACTTTAAAAAAAAAAAAAACCAGCTTTCCTGCAGCATTTTAGTTTAAGACAGTGCTGAGAAATCCACCTTTACACATCAGTCTAGTCCTGCAGCCCCCAACAGGTTTTAATGGGGACTGCTGTGCATCTTCAGACAAAACAGGACACCATCTCTTGCTGGCATTATGAGGCACAAATGCACCAGTGTCACATAGTTGTAGGAGGGAATTCAATTGTTTTAGTGCGGCCGCAGCTCCTGTCTAAAGTGACAGGAGCTATTTAATGGTTTGTGAGTTACTTTTTCTAGAAAGAAGGAAATATTAAATAATGGCTGTTTTTTCCCCACCCATTTTCATTCAACATACCTTAATTCTAAGGGAGAGATTCCATTGTTAGACGTGGCGGCTGTCAGTGGCAGGAGCCCGAAGGAGCAATTCAATTATTGGTCCATTCAGGTGCGAACAGCCGCCGGCATTTCTGCTCTTCCCCTCCTGAGGCGAGGAGAAATGTGTGAAAAGTCCGTGTTTTGGGCACTCAAACGGAAGCTTGCGGGCGCCCTAACCAAGACTTTAGACTGCTTCGGCTGTTTAACGCGGCTAAATTTGGTCTAATTGGGTGCAGGAAGCGCAATAATTAATGTGCGCCCAAAACAATTGAAATGCAACATTGTGCACCTGTTCATTTGCCTAACTTAAAAAAAACAATTGAATCACCCCCTAAAAAGGCTGAATGAGATCTAGAGTCACTTTACACATGTTTTACATATGCTCGATTATTGCTAAGTCAGTGATGGCATCATTCATTCCATGTCTGTGTATAATTTAATAATAAAGGAAATTAAATTGCCTTGAGTGAGCACCATCAGTATTGGGCAGATATTTGTCGCTAACTGAATATGGATCTTTGAGTCGAGGGTACCCAAAAAGTTTGACACATTACATAACATATTTGGCAGATATTCTGAATTTGCTATAAAGTCATGATGCACAGAACCACGACATTTAGGTTATAGGTCCACTTTAATATTCGTTAGAGGATTTATGACTGGGGTAAAGATTTTCACATTGGAACAACTGGCACTTAGCTATACCACCACCATGCCAGGCATATACATTCTGCTTATGCACATAGCACTGCTGAAAATCTATCACCTGATGTCCGTGGCTTTCTGACAGCTGCAGGACCTGCAAACAGTTCTTACTGCAGGGGATCCCATCTGTGCATGGTCTGCAGAACAATCTCTTAATTTACACAACGGGGGGGAGAATTCAATTGAACGTGGCGATGTTGAACAGAACCAAGAAAGAGCGCCTGGAACCATTACATTTTCCACATTGGGCCCGGAATTTAAACCTGGAGACGCAGTTTACCGCGCTTAATGCCAGGGGTTTAGTTGCAGTAACTGACATTCTCCGACTTAAGTAGCACAGGCGGTAAGCCCACAACTAGCACTAGTTTAGACTAATTTCTGCTCGTATGGAAAGGGAAAACGAGCGCTTGTTAAAACTAGATCAAGGAAAACAAACAAAAATTAAACAATAAAAAAAAAAAAAAAAAAAAATTATATGAAAAAGTACCTAGGCAGGTACGAAACGCGTTGGACCCCTGAGATAGTGTGGAGGAAGAACAGTGGAGCATTACTGGACTACAACTTGACGATCTTCCTGACTTGCTGACGTCATCCTGTGCCGCTGCTCACAACCACCGCTACCCCACTTACACTTCGTGCAGCTTCCTGTGCAGTGCAGGCGATTCAACACGCTGCCAGCACTAGAAGCCACAGATTAAGGTAGGGACAGCTAGGTCGCATTGGATTTAACATACCACTGCACGCTTGCTTGGACCTGCCATCAATTTTTCCTAAAAGAGCTGAAACATATGGTTTCAGTGTTTTATGTTTGTTCGTTTGTTTGTCCATATAATTTTTTTATTTTATTGTTTAATTTTTGTTTGTTTTTTTGTTTTCCTTGATCTAGTTTTAACAAGCGCTCGTTTTCCCTTTCCATACTTGATGTTTTTTAATTGAGCAGCTGTATAGACATACCTAGCGCAGTTCATTCATTTTTATTCTTGACTAATTTCTGCTCGTACCTCAGAAGAGTGCGAGCAAGAATCCTCTAGTTGGGGGTATATAGTTCGGCCAATTGAATAGCTCCGGGCACTCAATCCCGACGCTATTCAACAATCGCATAAATTCAATTCCCCCCCTTGTTCTTAAGCATGCATGCCGCAAATTAGCTGGCTAAAAGCTGTATACTAATTATAGTCAAACAATTGTCATCACATTTCCATCATTACATAGTGTCCCGACTCTATTCCTCAGTGACCCCTAATAGGGCAAGTTTTCCAGTTCACCGAGCAGAATTACAAGTGAAATTAGTACCACCAGTGGATTTTTTAAAATGTGTCAGTCAGTAAATGAATACATCTGTGCTTTGGCACGGGTGGGGATAACATGCACTACTAGGGTGCCCTGAGAACTTGGGAAACGTTGCATTATATCAATACAAAAGAAAAGTGCATACAAAGACTTCAGAGTGCCCCCATTTGTACAGAATTGCCTTGACCCTTGTACTCTAGGGTCGGCAGCCTTCTTCTATCAGTGCACCAGCTAAAATCTAATTAAGCTCAACACGTCTGTTTACATATTACATATTTTCTATAATTAAAAGTATGCATTGTTTGTCCCCTTAGAGATAGATATCAGATTAATAATATGGGGATAAACAAACCTAATGCATACTTTTAATTATAGAACATATGTAATACATTTCAAACCACACAACTATAAAAGGTGAGGGAGGTCATGAGAGAGATAGGATCAAAGAGTTGGTAGCATCTGGAAAGCCCAAAACGCCCATCAGAGGGTTTAGGATTATTGGTACGGTTTGTGATCTGTAACTGAGTAAATAATTAACTGTTTTTAAAAAAAAAAAATTATATTATGGGGAGGAATTAAAAATTCTGCAGCTAATTACCCACACCGCACGAGGAAATAGCATTTTACCTGTGCAGTAAACCAGGGGTTAACACACTAACCCACTGATCCCATGTAAAGTGCAGAATCAATGGGCTTAACCCCCAGGGTTAACCCCAGCGGGTGCCTTTTCTCACAGCTCCTGAAACTGCAAGGAAAAGTCCAACTCAGTATTTTAACACAGGTGGTAAACCCCGCAGCTAATTAGATTCCCCTCTATAAATCTTATATATATGTTTGGAACTTACATTTTGGGTTTGGCTGGCAAAACCTGTGGCATTCCACTTAAAACTGTTCTGCACGCCGGGGGTTGCCCTAGTATCAGATAAATATAAATTACATGCACTATTTGCAAGAAGATTAGGAGAGTAATTTCCATTTGTAATTAATGTAGCTGCCAATTTAAATATGGACTTGCAATCCAGATCTATTAATAAGCTTATTACGCTATTATACAAGTACGATGGTAAATTAGTTATAAAATTACCACAAGTGAAGATGTAACTATCTTATCTAAGATTATACAGCACATTACTATGATAATGGCTTCCAGACTAGCCATGAACTTATTTTCAAAAACCTCGTAATCCCTTCTAACAAGTTTACAAGATAGGTATTACGAACCCACTCGGTGAAATCTTTAATAGCAATCATTCAATTCATCAAGTCAGTAATAAAATGGTTATCTGTGGAATGGTTAGTTGGTATAAAGCACATGGTGAATTCACAATCAGTCTATAAATTACTGTTTGCACAACTGTGTTTTGCTAATTCAGGTTGGTGGGCTGGACCCCTGCCAGACCACCAGTTTACTTAATAAACCCAGAATTTCCTCTCTTGTGTTAGGTATGAGGAGGCCAGGATACTCTACAGGGCCCCAACCAGCTCCAGGGGATCCAATTCAGAGAAATTACATTTAAGAGACTTGCCTGCTTCAAGTCTTCAACAGAAATACATTTTATTAACCAGTTAGGTAGAAAAACAGCTTTCCAGCTATACTATAAAGCTGGTCAAAGAGTATAACTGTAAAAAAGTACTTAATTAGAGCACACATATAGTGGGAGCAGTTTGGCCTATTAAAATATAGGCAATGATGCACTCAAATGGTGCCAGGGCATATCTACAGTATTCATTATACATTGACTTGTATAGATAATATGGGTGCGGTATGTTTTGTCGACATGTCAGCAGTGCAATTTTCTGTGCACTTAAGCCTAACATCAGGTGTTGACATTCTGAAGATAGACATACAGACCATGTCAACAAACTGACTCCATAGAACGCTAAAACTGATCTATTTATGCACTTACCGATCTAAACCCTCGCAGTGCGAGGTAGGAGTTAAGGCATAAGACTAAGGGCCTGATTCAAAGCCGGACGCTCTGACCAGAGCACTCGCTCTGAATCAGGGCCCTCCTCCATGAAAATGGAGCGGCCTCCAGGCCGCTCGCATAGCTGTGGGTGACCACCCACAGCATATGCGAGCGGCCAAAAAGATGGTCGCGATGGTCTTGACCATCGCGACCATCGGACTTGCGACGGAGACCCTGCGGTAGGGTCTCCCTGCCACAAGCCCTAGAGTGATTTTGGCTCTATCAGAGCCAAAATCACTCCCACTGACATCACTAGTGATGTCAGTGGGGCCGGCTTCAGACGGTAGGCGTTCCCATGGGAACGCCTCCGTCTGGCCGCCACGCCCCCGGCACGACCACCAAAGGGGGCGTGCTGTCAATCAACATCGACAGCACGCCCCCTTTGGTGCGAGACCCGGAGCGATGGAAAGCCCGTCGCTCCCCGGGTCTCGCGCATGCGCACGACGGAGCTCCCTCCGTCGTGCGCATGCGCAGTGGGGAACATCAACCCACTTGCGAGCGTACTGCCGCTCGCGAGTGGGTCTGAATGACCCCCTAAGGGTCCTATTTATCAATCTTTTTTTAAACAATGTAAAAAGGGCATTTTCACACCCTTTTCACATTATTTTAGTGTCACTGAAATGTATTAAAGGGCAACTGGAGTCGTTTTCATTAAAAACTAGTCCAAGCCCTTTCATTTGCATTTCTTTAGCACGCAGATCGCATTTCCCATTCTTGCAATGTAAATCACCAATCACAGAGAATAGTGTCAATTGGGTGGGGAGATAGTGCTTGCCGGCGTTGGCGCATACACACAGACACTCACTGTATTTTTTTCTGAAAAAGTGAGAATTGTGCTTTGGGGAATCGCAGGGACAGAGCTTTCTCGTAAGCTCTGTCCCTGCTTGAGAATGTTAATACATTCTCGTGATAATTCCTATATTCGCAACGCGAAAGTAGGTGAAGTCACACTACAAACTACAATCCACATTTGAAATGCGGATTGTAGTAACTAGGGGCCTTAGAGCTACAGTATAAACATTATAGCAGAGGTTCCGAAACTCTGCCATTACAGTCCACAATTCAAGGAGCCGGCTGCCGGCCCTGCCTGTCAAAACAGGAGTAGGAGAACCGGTAGGAACCCTGCTTAATGCCATCTTCAGATGGCGTCACTATAGTAGGGCTCCACCCGGTGTTTTTCACAATTCCCCCTTAGTAAATTTGAGGCAGATCACATTTCCCATTACAAGTTCACGAAAACGGCTACAAAAGTCCATTAATACATTTTAGTGAAACTAAAATAAAGTGAAAATGGTGTGAAAACATCAGTTTTCACTTTATTTATTGTTAACTAAAATAAACAAATTAAAGCCCTACATATAATAATTAAAAACAAATGGTGGTCTGGGAGGTGGCAGATTTATATTGCAACCTTGCATGTTTAACTAATACTGTTCAAAGAAGTATAATTAAAGGACAGACTAGATGGGCCAAGTGGTTCTTATCTGCCGTCAAATTCTATGTTTCTATCCCACAATAGAGAATGAGGGCATCGTAGTTATGAAGTAAGACGACCAGTAATCATAGAATGGGAGAGGTAGTGTGTTTTACTCTGTTCCATTACAATGGATGTCTGTTTTCTGGAAGCAAGCACTAAGCTCAGAACATCAGTTTTATATTATAAAGTGACATGTTCCTGCTGCAGTCCATTACTCACCACCTAGAATACTCCACGTCATTGCCCCATTCACTTTATAAGGGGGGGTGGGGGAGAATAAAATGAGCAGATTGTGAAATCGATATAGATTTATGTGACTGCAAATGGAAATATTTACTGGGAGCCACATAATCTTGCCCAGATGTATGAAAGAATATTTTTTTTTGCCATTCATGAAAGTATTTAAAGCAAAAATAAAATAAAAAAATAGTCTCTATAGCCAATACACATATATCCATAACTCTCAACTGCGGTGTGACAGTCTCCATTTGAGGGCTCTGTTCCGCTGTCACAATCAGGACTACATTGTCCAGAATGCTGGCCAAATGGGGAGGTATGCCTGTCCACTCATGTGCGTGGCAGCTAAAGCATTATAGGAGGGGTATAGACCTAACCTGCAGTTACTCTAGGCCCTGGAATCCAACCAACACACTTCTTGTTATGAATTTAATATTGAACATGTATTAATATGAACATTAATATTATTGCATCTTTAAATCCAGCATCCGAAACCCGCAAAGACTCTGCGGCTTCGAAAATGGCCTTTTTGTAAATTTACCCCCTACTTTCCGGTCTTCTATTATACAAATTGTATAGTTTACTGGGTCAGAGTAGCACTGACAAATGGGAAGGTACAGACAGAGATCTATCCAAATTGTGGTAGAGCAGCGATTAGCACTACTGCCTCACAGCACTGAGGTCATGAGCTTAATTCCGCACCAGGATCCTATCTGAGTGGAGTTTGCATAGGTTCCTCCATGTGCTACAGCTTCCTCCCACACGCCAAAGACATAGGGATAGATTAACTGGTTTCTGTCAAAATGATACCTAGTGTGTATGTGTGTGGTTGGAAATATTGATTGTAAGCTCCAATGAGGTGGAGAGAGATTAAATATTCCCTGTAAAGTGCTGCTTAATAAGTACTGTAAGTGTGTGCCTACCCACACTGAGGTGCCCCTACAAAAGTGTAAAAGTTATAATGTGCCTCCTGCCATTGTCTAATATAGGCTATGATCTAACTATTGGAGTTCAGGGACTTTTTTTGCACTGGCACCCTCAGCGGTGGTGGGCATTAGGGGACCAGCGAGTACTGTGGTGGCTCAAAGACTTAACTAGCGAGAGCGGCAGTTGGTGGCAGCGCTGTGGTGAGGTAACTGCCGGCAGAGTTGCACAGTGTGTGTTTTTTACCTGGTTCCCCAGATGCTGTGGGTGCAAGAAAAAGCAGCGGCATGTGGGAAGCGAAGCCTGGCGGTGAAGCGGTTAGTCCTGGCTGATCGCAATCCTCCTGCACCATCCAGCAGGCTCAGCAGCAGAGGGAGTGCGGCACAGCCCAGGGGAGCAGCCTAGGAGGGCTGAGGGGTGGACACCATTACCTTATAAAGGCGGCTGGTGGGCAGCGGCTTGGAGGACAGAGCCAGAGGGGAGCAGCCAGCAGTAAGAAGCAGCAACATCCCTGAGAGGCTCCTTCAGCTCTGAGGACATTGCAGGCACAAGGAGAGGTATTGCATCACACACCAGCTGACAGACATTAGTTTGCTAGAGACCAGCTGTGTCAAGTGCAAATTAGCCGCAAAAACATTATAGAAGAGGGTACGTTTACTTCAGCACCCCATTTCATCAAGTGATAGCTGCATAGGAAAAAACTAGTTTACCAAGCACTCTCTGCAAAATAGGTGCCACTAACATTGCCAGGCTTCGCTGAGGATCTACTAGCAGATTATTGCTAGCAGCTGTTTACTCCAAGACATATTAGCCTACCATCCTGGAATGGTCGGGATGCTCCCGAAAATGGGACGGCACTCCTGGCCACCCGAAAAGGTGGACAAGTCTCCTGGGGACTGCGAACTGGAGTCAGTGATTGCCGCCGCCACCCACAAATCCACAATTACGATAATCTCGGCATTGCATATCGGGGGGAGGGGCTACTATGAAGCGATTGAGTTATCGTCATGCCCCCAGACTCGCCCATCTCCGCCGAGCCCCGCCCATTGTCGCCCCAAGACACGACCCAGAGGAGGCAGCCAAAAGGTCGGCAACTATGCTCCAAGATTAAAAAAAATGCATCTATTTCACTTCAGGCAGAAACAAGCACAAATAAGCTGTTAACCAGTCAACAGAGATGAAATAGTAATACCTGCAGGAGGAATCCTGTGACAGAGCATTGGCAACTACACAGTGCTATTTACTTTCTATATACTACAAAAACAAGAGAATCACCCCAACAAAGTGCACCACCTGTAAAGTAAGCAGCTGAACTGTAGTATTTAAACTAACAGGGCCACATAAAAGTATATCTGTCTTATACACACATACTCACACACACATTGAGGTAGTTAAACTTAGAACTGTTTACTCATCCTATTGCATTGGTCAGTGTAACCAATCTTGTGTTAGTGTTTAATATACTTATAGTTTGTTATAGTTATAGTTGTTGTGATCTTTACTAGAACCATTAGTGTGTCATTTGTAGCCTAGTAATAGTAAAGTGCATAAGTGTGCTTAATAGTCTAAAGATATACTATAATAAAGCCATTTGTTCTGGATAACCATATTTTATCACAGTAGAGGAGATCTCTCACCCGTAAAGCTCCAGTTTAATAATATTTGTTATTGCACTTCAGGTGTAATTTATTGGCAAATGTGTTATAGTGAAAACCATATCATGTTGAAAACGAACGTAGATGCTTTCAGAGCTGTAACTAGAGTTTTTGGTGCCTTGTGCCAGAAAGAGCATTGGTGCCCCCCTCCCTATTTTTCAAATAGGGATATAAGACACACATCTGAAAAAGGGCCATGGCCTCATGGGGAAGGGCCAGGGAGGAGATAGGGGAGGCCAGGAGATGCTGGGGATAAAAGTAGAAGAAACTACAATTGAGAATGATAATAAACCGGAAATCGATCAGCCCGAACACCTGCCCCCCCCCCCCCCCGCCCTGTGGTGCCCTGGGCGATGGCAAAGGTCGCACTGCCCTAGTTATGGCCCTGGCTTTATTTATCATTCTAACATTGCTGAAGAGAGACGACTTCATAAATATAATGACATCTTCAGTTGGAGCATCCAGTAGTGCAGTGGTTCTCAAACTCGGTCCTCAGGACCCCCACACAGTTCATGTTTTGCAGGTCACCCAGCAGGTGCACAGGTGTACTCATTACTCACTGACACATTTTAAAAGATCCACAGGTGAAGCTAATTATTTCAATTGTGATTCTGTCAGGAGACCTGCAAAACATGCACTGTTTGGGGTCCTGAGGACCGAGCTTGAGAACCTGTGCAGTAACGCACCCTTTGGGTGGAATTCAATTGTTTCCAGCCCCCATCGCGCTCGGCGGAGATATTCAATTGTTGCTCCCGTCGGGCGCGATCAGCTCCCAGCGCTCCATTTCAGTTAGCAGCCCCAGAGGGGTGCGAGCTGAAATCGGCAAAAAGTGACCTGTTTGGGCGCCCAAAAGGCACTTTTCGCGATCGCGCCCAGCACTTTGGTCGGGGTTAGCCACTTTACGCGGCTAAACCCTACTACTTTGGCAGCGATCAGCTGGAACAACTGAATAGCGGCCTGCAATCTCCCATCACTTTAGACAGGAGATCCGGGCCGCGAAAACAATTGAATTCCGCCCTTTACTTCTCTGTGGGGCGATTCAATTCAACGCAAACTGAATAGCGCCGGGAGCAAGCTCCCAGAGCTATTCAATTCAGTGCGCTGTGTGGTCGGAGAATGCCGGTTATAGCACCTTAACAAGGGTGTAAAGGCGCGGTAACCGGCATTCCCTGACCAAAGTGCCAGGCATGCAGCTGTTAGTGCCGCGCTATGCAGAACAACAGCCGCGCACCCCGCACTTTGGTCGGATTTCTCTCCGCATCCCCAGGGGGGTGCGAGAAGAAATCCTTAGCGCGCCCAAACAGCACGGTGTATTGAATAGCTTTGGGAGTCCCTCCCGTCGCTATTCAATAGTGCAATGAATTGAATTGGGAGTTAGAAGAATCTGTGTTCAACTAACAAGCTGCTAAAATCGGGTAAGGTGCTCAACCAGTACACCACATTAGCCATCAATTCTTACCCGGATGTTACATAAGTACTATAGAATGAACATTTAACAAGTAAATTAAACCATTTGCCATCCAGGGAATTTTACCAGTGGGTCATATTATAAAAATCAGCTGGGAAATTTCATTCTGACCAGAAATGGGAAGGTGTGACGGCTTTAGATGAGTGGTGGGAGCAGAGCTTAGTGTCGCGCACAGTGAAGAGATCCGAAGAAACAATATAAAATATGGCGCCCAAATCTTAACAGAAAATACAAGTTACATTACAGGATCCAATATGAAAATGCATTCTGTGACCTATTACAAATAACAGTTGGAATGGCCACTTCTCATCCAGCTTTGAGACCAGGAGGAGGGCGGCAGGGAGCATGGATGTGGCAATGCATGACTGCTCTGATGGAATCCTACATCATATAATGACAGTGGCATGCCAAGCACTCCACCATTATCACCCTGCTGAGAAATGCTGCAGGAACCCATCAAAGGAGACATTGTAGCATAGCAAGCGCGCCCCAAGACCCTCGCCTTCTAAAAGGACAAAAAAAATAGGAGCGGCAGTCATTATATTCTATATAGATTCATGAAAGTGGGCATTTTCCCAGTAGTCCTCCTCTTCCTGGCACATCTTTCAATGGACTAAACAAGCCTGCCATGCATAGTAAAAAACACCTCTCCCCATTAAGAAAACTAACACTGGTTATTGGTGCAAATGTTTATTTTGCAGTGTGCATTTTACATGCAATGGTCCTCTAATACCCCTTTCAGACAAATGCCCCGGCAAGGCTCTGACCCGGATGCCAGCTCAGAGAACCCCTTGCACACAACAACGCAGCCCCAGATTTTCCCAGGTCGACCCCTTTCACACATAAGCCGTGTCTCCCCTGTCATTCAGTGTGAAGTCATTTAAAGGGGACTTTTTTGGCTCACAAAAATGAGGTCATGCAAACTGGGTGGTAAATTGTATATTTGGGGGAAGGGTTGTGACTGCATTGCAGTAATTAGGGCAGACGAATTACACACGTGTAGCCTGGAGTTCATGATTTTTAGCGTTTGCGTTTTACACAGCAAATGAGAGTTTGAAGAAGCTGGTCAGACTGTGCTACATTGCACAGTGTCATGCTTATGTAATACTGTATGTTCTGGTGCCGCTGTGGGAACTCCTGCGAACTCAGGAACTCAGCCATGTTAGTAAGCATAAAGCTACTAAGAATGGACGCCTCATCTGCGCTGCTGTAATTGTAAGTGGTCTCAACACTCCCAGAAAATGGGGAAAACACCACTTTTTCCAGAGCGCTGCTCAGCGCCAATGCCCAAATGGCGGCAGCCTTTGAATCATTCTACGGCTTAGGGAACACTGCGTGGGATGACTCTGGGCCTGTTTTGTACATGCGCAGAATGGGTCCTGCGCATGCGCAGTCCACCCACCATCAGACTTCTACGCAGACCCGATGGTTTGGATACAAGTCTGAATTAGGCCCAGTGGGTACTCTGGGCCTGATTCAGAGCCGCTCGTAAGCGGCCGCTCGTTCGCTCCGAGCGATGTTCGCACAACTGCGCATGCGTATGGGTTGTAATGCGCATGCGCCAACCAGTCAGTGCGGTCAGAAATCGAGCGCTCGCAAAATAGCGAGTGCCTGCTAACTTGAGTGACAGGATGAGGCGTTTGTGGGTGGTAACAGGGGAAGGTGCTTAAAAACGGGGAGTGGTGATCCGAACGCAGGCATGCCAAACGGTCAAAACGGGCGTTTAAGGGTGTGCATAATTAACAAAGCAGCGTCATCGACCACGTCACTTGGTTGTCTCTTAGCCTGAACTGTTCGCATGATTGCGGTAGGATAAACCTACCACAAGCACTGCGAGCAGTTCAGATGCCTTTTGATGTACTCGATTAATCAAATAAATAGCGGAGATGACGTAGGATGCGAGCGGCCAGGGGGCGTCTTTACAAAATAGCGAGCGCATGTTTCGTTCGCTCTCTCAGACATAGAGGCGTCAACAGACCGCAAAGAGCGAGCGCTCAATTTAGATAGCCGGCCCCTTTTTCTGACCGAGCGAGCGCAAATAGCGTCCGGCTCTGAATCAGGCCCTCTTTACAGTGTGTATGATCAGACGACAGACAGATTTTCCAATAGTTGCGGATGTAAATCTCTATTCCTTCCGATCTTTAGGACAGATAGTAAAGATTGGAAGAAACATTTGTATAGTGTGTACGCACGATATTGGATGTTTCCTGGCAAGGAAAAATTGTAAGTTTTAAACATTTCATCGTAAGTGAGACTTGGTATAGGGTGTACCTAGCTTGAGGCCTCATTTACTAACGAGTTTTATCACCAAAATGAATGATAAATTTCACTGTGTATGATAAATGGTGCTCCAGCCAATCAGCTCCCAACTGTCAACTAGAAAAATGACAGTTGGGAGCTGATTGGCTGGAGCACCATTTATCATACAGTGACATTTATTACTCGTTTTGGTGATAAAACTAATTAGTAAATGGGGGCCTTAAAGTGTAAACAATTCATTATAAGATACTCCTGACTCATGATTAAAACAAACTTAAAAGAAACTCAGTTTTCCACCATTGCTGATGGTATTATCGATATATTAAGACATCTGATCTGATTGCATTTATCGTCACACAAACATTTTACTTTACATTCAATTACAAAATGACTGGACGTTAAAATCGGGGATGAAATTTCAGCGTCACAGACGTGCCAATGCAAATAGAATTTTATTGGTAAAAAAATATATATTTTTATTATATAGAGTTTTCACCCTCAATATTTCCTTGAAACATCCCATGAAAGAATATGGACCACTGTCACGCACCTTTGTCCGAAAGCTTGACGTTTATTTATTTCTAAAGGCATTACCAATGGGGAACGCTTTAAAAGTAACATATACACTTTCGTAATCTTCATTTTGAATCTCCTAGGGTTAGAGTGATGCCCAATTCACAGATTTAAAAATGAATAAAAATGTAGATTTACATTACTGTCTAAAAAAACAGAAATATTTCTTCTATGTAATTATAAGCAGACAAGCAATTACCAAGTGAAAATACAGACGCAAGGGTAGTTCTAGGTTGAATACCACTTCTGTTCACTATAGGAGACTGGGTGGTCTATCCTGCCCTAGGGTTCAACCACAGCTCCCTGCTCTATAAGGCCATGATGAGCTCATCCCTAATGCAATCATAGAACTTCAAGTGCAAGAACATACTGCTGCGGGGCAAATCCATATGAGACGCTGTAGGACATGTATAATTCTTTATATATGACGGATATATGGATCTTAAAAACCTCTTGTTTCTACTGTCATCAAAGGACCACATGAGGCTTTTCAAGCGCCCCTTGTGGACAAAACGAAAAAACACAATTGCAAAGGGAGACAAATCACTACTAGATTGCAGTTTGATTGCCTTTTTCCCTAGAAGTCAATGAATGCACTAAAGAACAGACAGCCATCAATGGGCATTAAATCAGTGCTGTAAAACCTTTCAGACACTTTGAGCTATGGGGGAGGCAGCAACTGAGATAACAAACAAAAAAATTGCACTGAAGTTAATTGCGCTCTGGCACATATCATGGGGACTACAAAAGGGAAGAATGTGTTAAAAAGCACAGCCAAAAATAAATAAATAAAACCCACTGGAAAACCAGATCTATTTCATGATCAAGGGGATATCAGACCAGTAAAGTGCATTATGCACTGGGGGTGTATCTTACCATTATGCAGTAGGGGTGTAATCTTACCTTAGATGCCTCGTGAGATAGACCATCCCGGACAAGTTCTCCCCTTACTAGGAACTCAGCAAGCTCCCATTAACCATATTATGCACAGAACAGCTCATCTATGCATCCTATTGCTGTATAGCAGCAAGCACCACACAGCTCTAATGCACACGACCATTGCAATTCAATCGTACTTTCCACTAGCAATAGAAGCCCAGCAAAGTATCCCTCTCAGACCATAGAGGAGGAGGAAACAGAAGGAAATGAGTGCAGCCCATTTATCATGCATGAGAAGCCCATGAATGAACACACACAACCCGACTTACCCACCACAGGTGATCGCAGCTCCCTGCTGTATATCTGCTATGAGTGATTGCATCCAATATCCCCGTTATGCGGCTCCGGCCGCCTGATGCTCCTTCCCCCAACACTCACTCATAGAACGTGCACAGAGACTGTGAGAGCGGCGTGCTACAAAGTATCAGCAGCAGTAGCAGCCTGATTCTCCTGACCCCGCCCCCACACGTCACAGGGCCCGCCCCCTCCAGTCCAGACTCCCAGTCAGACAGTCCCTGGTGGTTTGGGACTGGGATGTGGAGTCATTACACTGGGCTGCCCGGGAATCCCTGCCAGGACTGTAGTATCTGTAATCAGCGCCGCTGCTTTGTTGTGGTGGATAGTGTGCAGAAAATAGTGTGTGCGAGGGAGCTGGACCCTTTTCAGCCAGTGATGTCTGTCTATGAGAGAACTGACTTAACTTCATTCAAATCAAGAATTTATGTAAAACAGTTTCTACATCAGTTCAACAACTGAGCTAACTTTTCATTTATAAAGTGCCAAACCAGGGAGCAGGCAGACATCTCCCAGATGGGATGAGCTATATAGTGCTTGTCACACAAGTGTTTCTAAAAAAAGTTATACAACCATTTTAAATAATCAATGGTGCACGTTATCATACAGCCAATAACTGGCTGGCTGTAGGATTACTATTTACCCCATCCCAGCTAAACTGGTCGTACAATGGCGGGCAAGCAGAGCCGGATTGGGATTATGGGGGCACTAAACCCCCACACTACAGCTACACCACATATATATGATTATACTATACCTGTGAGCAGCACAGATGGTGTAACGGTTAGCATTGCTGCCTCACAGCACTGAGGTTGTGGATTTGATTCCCACTACATCCCTAACTGTGTGGTTTGTATATTTTCCCCGTGCTTGCGTAGGTTTTCTCCCACAATCCAAAAATATACTGGTAGGTTAATTGGCTCCTAAAATAAAAAATGAACCCTAGTGTGTGTGTGTGTGTGTGAGCATGTGGTAGGGAATATAGGGCCTGATTCAGAGCCGGACGCAAGTGGCTGCTCGTTCGCTCCGAGCGATATTTGCCCAACTGCGCATGCGTACGGATCATAATACGCATGCGCGAACCAGTCAGTGCGGCCGAAAATCGTTTGTTCGCTAAATTGCGAATGCCTGCTATTTTGAGTGACAGAATGAGGCGTTTGTGGGTGGTAACAGGGGAAGGTGCTTGAAAATGGGGAGTGGAGATCCGAACGCAGGCGTGCTTAAAGGTCAAAACGGGCGTTTTATGGGTGTGCATAATTAATACAGCAGCGTCATTGACCACGTCACTGGGTTAGTTTATAGTCAGAACTGCTCGCAAATTTGTAGTAGCAAAAACCAACCCCAAGAATAGCGAGCAGTTCATACCCTGGTCGATGTACTCGATTAATCTAATAAATAGCGGTCATGACGTAGGATGCGAGCGGCCAGGGGGCGTAGTTTCCCAAAAAACGACCGCAAGTTTTGTACGCTCGTTCAGACCTAGAGGCGTGAACAGACCGCAAACAGCGAACGGTTCATTTGAATAGCCACTCCTATTTTCTTGACAAGCGAGCGCAAATAGCGTCCGGCTCTGAATCAGGCCCATAGAGTGTAAGCTCCACTAGGGCAGGGACTGATGGGTATGGCCAACTATTCTCTGTTAAGCGCTGTGGATTATGTGTGCGCTATATATATATAACTGGTAATAAATAATACCAGCAGTACCCACAGATCACTTGAATAACTGCTTCCTACTACATCATTAGTACAAGAGCCACAACGCAATTATACCAGCATTACCACATCTTGTGCCCACACATGATTATACCCACGCATGATTGAGGCGCCAGGCCCCTTCTTGCTATATGTATGTTTCTCTAACACATACACACTATTTAACCTCGGCTGCACGCTTTTACGCACACGAAACTGCGTCTTTATGCTAATGCCAAAGCCGATGAGATTCGTACAGAGACGCCCACCAGCTGCGGTGCTAATATGACGCTATGCGCATTAAGACGCACCATTGGTCGCACCATTGCACCAGTCCTATGGAGGCGCAGATTATCCATCTGAAGATGGCCACGACACATCCGCCTCTAGCTAGCCACCCCTGTTCCCAAAAACGCCCTCTGAAATTGCCTCTCTCTGCATCTAAATTTGTTCTGTGGCTATCGGCGGTAACCATCGGGAGGCACGCACGGTGCGTCTGGGTCGCATGTTCCGACTGAAAACATCATTCGCTTGTGTGCGGCATTGAATTAGCGTGCAACTCAGAATCAGGCCCATCATCTCATCTGAGAGTTTGGGATATTCTAACAAATAGTGTGCTGGATCAGGATCTATCACTGACTGAACCATCTTCCCTACACAGACCTAGATTTGCATATGCGCAGTAGTGAAGTCTCTGGGAATATAACGCAGGCACCATATTCCCGGAGACCTCACATGTGCAGAAGACTCTGGCACGAAGCCAGAGTCTACTGCACTATCAGAGAGAAGGAGGCCCGCACACAGGCTGCACAGGGGCCCCCTCCAGTCTTCTGCCCCCTACAGCCAGTGGTGTGCATGTTGGCCTACTTTTCCATTTATTGATTCTTGGATTATTACATGTTTAATTAGTACTTGCTACTTCACCTCTTATATTTTGTTGATTCGAACAGGTGAAACTCATCTATATGTTACCCACGTGTGTGGCCATATTGATCGATAATCCTGTTGTTCTACTGCTGGGTGGCTGATAGCGTGAGTGTAATATTTGTGCAGAGTCTGACTCCAGCTAATCGTCATTTGTAATAATTGTGATGAAAGGATAAGCCCTTGTGCTCTGATACCAGATGGTGGAGCAAACAAATATGATGGAGCTTTCTCTTTTCATTCCATTCAGTGTTATCTCCTTGTATAATGTGAAGACTTCCTGTAGGCCTCTCTGTACTCAGTTCAAACCTTGGATACGCTCCGCCAATCCTCCTCTGATAACCAACGCACATGAAACACATGTCAAAAGTTCATTTCATCTGGGATTTCTGCTCTATACAGGAAAAAGATGTGTAAAGTTTGCATGCCTCTTTATTGTGGTTTCATGGGCCAAGCAAGACTCCACTGATTCATTTGGAAAAGGTCCATCTTAAAGCATATGAAATCACATCTCTCTGCATGCACACTACAGATATTGCTACTTAAGGACATCTCAAAACACCATACTGATTACTATAGATAAAGAAAGGAGGTCATTTATGAATCTCAAAAAGTCCACTCCACGGTGCAAAACTAGCTTTGGACAAGCGTGCCTAGATATCCTCGAAGGGGCTTACGGAATAAGGTTTCCTGCACCCAGCAAGTGAAGAGGTGTGCTTAGTTTTTTAATGGAACCCGTTAGGCAGCTCCGTGTTGCACTTCAGCAGGGAAGGGCATAAACCTGGCACACCCTGAGCAAAAGTTTATTTTACCGAAAAGGGGTTATTTCATTTATTTTATTAACAGTTTCTTAGTTTCTTATGTAGTGCAACATATTCCGTTGCCAGGGCTGGCTCTAGGGGTGTTCGACCAGTGCGGTCAAACAGGGGCGCCACCCATAGAGGGCGCACCTCTCCCCATCATCCCGATTTCAGCGGGACAGCACTGTCCTGCTGTTCCACTCGTGGGCCGAAGTGGCACGCGGGTGGTCAAGTCGGGAGACTGTGCGGCGGTGCCGGACCCCGGAGGCTAAATGGATGCTGCGCGCATGCGCGCAGCTTCCATTCATTGACAGGAGAGAGCTGGGGGAAGCCCAGCTAGTGAGGCTCCCCCCACAGCCTGACGTTGTTTGGAGGCATGCCATGCGGGCACGCCTCCAAATAATGCCACATAGGAGGCGTGGCCTATGGAAAGTAGGCCACACCCTCATTTTCGGTTACCCGCACTAGAGAGACCCGGCACAGGGTGCTCCAACCCCTGAGGCCGACCCTGTCCGTTGCGCTTTACAATTGGAAACAACATTAATAAAACAAAACTGGATAGTAACAGACAGACATAAAGGTGAAAGGGCCCTGCTTGAAAGCTTACAATCTATAGGGAAATACACAATATATATTGCATCCAGCCAGATTGCAGAGGTTGTCGGTGAGCTGTATGAATAGTTGGCCTTGGGCTAGGAGGATGTGAAAGTGATAAAGAGAAAATTTGTGAAGTTATGTGTGGACTGCAAGAAGGGATGGTTGAACTAAAATCAGCGGGGCAGAATGTGGATGGGCATCTAGGGCTGCATTGCATTCGGGTATGCTAATTCAATGACTTACAACTAAGCTCCAGTGAATCACAGTGGCTGTGCCCATAGTAATTGCACAGGATGGGTATGAGATGCCGGTGGCTGACTAGCCTGTTCAAATACCGACGCCGGAAGCCCGATCACTGAAGATCCCGACTAGAGCAGGTAAGTACCCTAACCCTCCCCTAACCCTAACACTCCCTTAGTGGTGCCTAACCCTAACCTCCCTGGGGGTGCCTAACCTTAACCTCCCCCCGATGGTGCATAACCCTAACTCCCCCCGTCCCGCACCCTAAACCTAACCCTCCTGGGGGGTGCCTAACCCTAACCCTCCCCGGGGAATGCCCAACCCTAAGTCACCCGGGGGTGCCTAAACCTCCCCCCGCGGCTAAAGCTAATACTTACCGGTGTCTAGGAGGAGATGCCGACACCGGTATCCTGATGTCCTTCGGGATAACGGCATAAACATTATGCCAGACGGTGGGATTCTGGCGTTGGTATTTCGGTGGCTGGAATCCTGTCCGACGGCAATTTGACTACATCCCTAATTGCACTGCTGGAACCTAAAACTGCACTGAGAATTACACAAGTGGTTTTCTGGAAGAAACGTGTCTGTTTCTCACATGCTCTGTTTTTCTACTTGTGATTGTTCTAGTTTTTGCCTGTGTGTTTATAGGCCATATTTATTGCTAAGCTGCCACTAAGTGGATGGGGGAATCCCTGGAGTGCTGTGAGGATGTATAAGGGAAAACAGGAAAGTGATGGAAGCTCTGCTTTGCCAGCCCCCTCGTTTTGTTTCTGTCACATATTTCTACAAAAGTCATATCATAGCAATAAACCCACATCTATCATGTAGAGAACTGTCATGTTTGCAGTGTTCAATTAGAAACATGGGGTGGCGAGAATTCGAGCCATTTTAATTGATCATGTCCCAATACTTAGGGAGGGAGGGGGATAGTGCAAAAATTCTGCTCCAGAAAGAAAGTAAATTGATATTTACCTTTAATACATTGGCACCCAAGGGGTTAAATTAATAATTGGGGCTCCACTGTTTCCTATAATTAGATTAAGTTATTACTAACACAGTGCGTGGTGTTGCTGAGTTGATCACCCTTTGAACAATCTCTTGTGTTGACAGTTCCTATGTTGTCTTGTATGTCTGTAAGCATGTAATGGATACAAATTATATATGTTTGAATTAATCTTATACGGTATTATGTAATATAATAATAAACACAGTATATTTGCTGCTAACATTGGCTCTCATTCAGAGCTCGCAAAAAGCGAGTACTCGCTCTGAATGAGGGCGGCCGCTTTTTTTTTAAAGCCGGCCTCCAGGTCGCTTGCTAAGCTGTGGGTGACCACCCACAGCTTTAGCGAGCGGCCAGGTGATGGTCGCGATGATCTTGACTATCGCGACTATCGGGGCTTGCGACGAGACCCTTGTGGTAGGGTCTCCTCTGCCACAAACCCCAGTGAGCTTTCGGCTCTAATAGAGCCGGAAGCTCACTACTGACATCATTCGTGATGTCAGTAGGGCCGCCCACAAAGTGCAGGCGTTCCTTCGGGAAAGCCTCCGTTTGGCCAGCCACCCCCCTCCCTGCCTACAAAACGGGACGAGCTGTTGATCAACATCGACAGCCACCCCGTTTGTAGCGAGCCCCGGAGCAAGAAAATTTCTCTCTCACTCCGGGGCTTGCGCACACGCGGCGTGTGCGCAGTGCCCCACCATCGGCCCGCTTGCGAGAGCATAGTGCTTGTGAGCAGGCCTGAATGAGGGCCATATTATGTTATTTTTCTAATGTTTTTATCTGGGTCGTCTTCACTATTGATTTTTTTTTCACATCATAGTGCTGCTAGTTGCTTAGCAACTAAGCTATGCTATGTATGCTAGCTGACACTGTGAGCGCTGGTGGGTGAGGTCATCAGAGTGTGACGCACGGTCCTGGCACTCACCTTGAGGCTACACACATTGGCGTCTCTCAGGTGAGTGATTTAAAGAGCTGATTAAATGACTATTCATGGTGTATATAAGTGTTCTTTGGCCCTGATTCAGAGCCGGACGCTCTCACAGAGCGCTCGCTCTGAATCAGGGCGTCTTTTTTTTTTTTGTGGAGCGGCCTTCTGGCCGCTCGCATTGCTGTGGGTTGCCACCCACAGCTAATGCGAGTGGCCATGATGATGGTCACAATGGTCAAGACCATCGTGACCATCGGGCTTGCGACGAGACCCTTGTGGTAGGGTCTCGTGGCCGCAAGCCCCAGAGAGCTTTCGGCTCAAACAGAGCCGAAAGCTCTCCCACTGACATCACTTGTGATGTCAGTGGGGCCGCCCCCAGACGGTAGGCGTTCTCATGGGAACGCCTCCGTCTGGGCAGCCACCCCCCCGACCCGCCCACCAAAGGGGGCGTGCTGTCACTCAACAACGACAGCACGTCCCCTTTGGTGCGAGACCCGGAGCGACGGATTGCCCGTCGCTATCCGGGTCTCGCGCATGCGCACGACGGAGCCGGCTCTGTTGTGCGCATGCGCTCTGGGCCACCATCGACCCGGTTGCGAGCGCTCAGCGTTTGCGACCGGGTCTGAATCAGGCCCTTTATGTGCACATTCAATGTAACTGTGTCCCTGATGACGGGGTGACTCCCGAAACATCGGTGAATAAAGGACTTTTATTACTTCTGTAAGCAAAGTCTCCCAAGTGTCGGCTCTAAGCAGCTGTCTCCTCTGACTGTGTGGGGGTGGGGGAGAGTGATCACACTGATCAGGCCCCCCCTCCTGAATTTGCCCCTGGCTGAGGGGCTCACAGCGCCCCCCTGTTCACCATGCGGTGGTGGAAATACTTTTTTCTATTTTTTTCTAAGGGGGGTTTGGCCAGACCTCCCGCGATTAGACCATGCCTCATGTACCAGAGCCCACCCCTCTACAGGCCGGGGTACAGAAACCTCAGATAAAATCAGTACTGTCCCACTAGAACCAGAACAGGTGGCAGGCTGAGGTGCTATCTACTACCTGTTCTTGCAGTTTTGACAACCTGTCATAAGTTATTTGTCTTCTTGGCTGGATCCTGGAACACTGGAGCCCTGTTTGGAAAAATGACAAATATAATGCAACTACTTGAAACCTGAGTAACAAGTGAATACTCTAGCTCCCCCCCAACCAACTCTAGCATTTAATAAATAATAACTGCATTTTATAAATAGACTACATTTCTCCCAACAATCTCCACATAAAAGTATTAATTCTACACTTACACCCCTTTCACACTTGCTGCAATAACCCAACTTGCGATGCAGTGTGAATGGGTAACCCAGGTCAAAGCAACCTCGGTCCCGTTCACTGCATAGGAAGAGCCGGTACTTGGCGATTATCTCATTTCCAAGTGCCAGCTCAGCACGTGATGACGGTGACGTCATCGACCCGGGTCGCCAGTCTGAAAGGGGTCTCAGGCGGGTTGCACCCGGGATGGACGCGTGAACAAAATCCCAGGTGCGACCCGGCATTGCGATCTGAAAAGGGTATTAATAAAAACTCTGCATTGCATTATTAGCTCCTACAATATATTAATATCCCCATCAATTCACATTACATTAATATACTGCACCTTTAATAAAGAGAGCGTTATTAAGTTAAGAGGCCCCCAGGAGCAGAGAGTGGAGTAAAAGAAAAGTGAGAAATAGAAGGAGCAGAGGGGAGTGGAAGAACAGGAGAGCAAGCAGGGTTATTGTGAGGAACCCCCTACCTTGTTTAACTGTGCACACTCTCTGTCAGACTAAGGGGCATATTAAATTGGCTGCGAGAACTTCCCTGCAAAAATTAACACGGGTATCGTGACCAATTTTCTATTACTGCAGGTATGCGCGCTCCTGATACCCACGGTATCCAATAGAAAAAGAAACCGGTTGCAATTTTTTTTTTGGGGGTGGGGCGGCAAAACCCAGCGGTAAATTTATTTTAAAAAAAATTTGGGGAACAGCCTGTGCCCTTAAAAAAATGAAAACAAAAAATATTGGGTAACAGTAATAATGGTTACCAAAGAAAAATATTGTTCTTTAAAGATGCTTTGTATAACTGATTTGTGCATTTTTTTTTACAAACAAATAAAAAATAAAAATGCCCAAAAAAAATAAATTAGTAATTTGGGGATAATTTTAGGACATTCTAAAATAAACCAACAACTTAAAAAAATATATATTGTTCATATAAATAAAGGCTCCCCACAAAATTGACCATAGTGTGCATGTGTGGGAGAATGTGGTTGGGAATATAGGGCCTTATTCAGAGCCACTCGTAAGCGTCCGCTCGTTCGCTCCGAGCGATGTTCGCACAACTGCGCATGCGTATGGGTTGTAATACGCATGCGCGAAGCAGTCATTGCAGTCGGAAATTGTGTGCTCGCAAAATAGCGAATGCCTGCTAATTTGAGTGACAGAATGAGGCGTTTGTGGGTGGTAACAGGGGAAGGTGCTTGAAAACGGGGAGTGGAGATCCGAACGCAGGCGTGCCAAACGGTCAAAACGGGCGTGTAATTGGAGTGCATAATTAACAAAGCAGCGTCATCGACCACGTCACTTGGTTGTCTTTTAGCCTGAACTGCTCGCATGATTGCGGTAGGAAAATCCTACCATAAGCACTGCGAGCAGTTCATACGCCTTTCGATGTACTCGATTAATCTAATAAATAGCGAAGATGATGTAGGATGCGAGCGGCCAGGGGGCGTTTTTTTAAAAATAGCGAGCGCATGTTTTGTTTGATCGTTCAGACATAGAGGCGTCAACAGACCGCAAAGAGCGAGCGCTCTATTTAAATATCCGGCCCCTTTTTCTGAACGAGCGAGCGCAAATAGCGTCCGGCTCTGAATCAGGCCCATAGATTGTAAGCTCCACTAGGGTAGGGATAGATGTGAATGGTAAGATAGCGCTGTGGAATATGTGTGCGCTATATAAATAACTGGTAATAAATAAATAAATAGAGTGGAGCACAGCTCAGATGTCCCGGCAGACTTTTACTGAGTCAATTTTGCTTTTCGGCCAATAACGATAAATAGGCTCCTTTGACTAAGTTAGGCATATTTAATTGTTTGGTTAAATTCCCAAAGGGACTAGCACATGCCACTGCAACTTTGTCTCTCATTTTGAATACCCATGTGAGTATCTGTCAAAGTTAATAGAGACTACTTGCTCATGCAGTGATTGTTATGTGGTGCCTATCACATTGTCACTGTCACTCAGGACATGAAGAATAAAGGGAAGGGGAAGACTTTCAGGGAATGAGAGAGGAAAATATACCTTTTACCCTAAGGGGTTAAAGAAACGAGGTAACTGAGCTCTCCCCACTCATGGGAGTTATCTGTTGTCTATTGTTTCCCATGATTGCTCCATAGTGTTTCCCAGAGCTAAATGGAGCCAATCATAGTGAGTTACTAATAAAGGAATCAGTCCCATTCCCCTAGCCAGTCCCCACAGCTAGGGGAACAATGGCACTGCTCTCCCAGGACTCCTGACACCTCTATCCACGGCTCAACATCCTTGCACAAGAGAGACAAAGTTATCTGGATTCTGGTAGGGGCTGGGGACTGCATTTCCCACTGGACTGATGAGCTGAGTAAGAAATGGTGTAAGCTTATCCAAAGGAGGTACCAGGTGTGCCGTCATTACTGTACATTTGCAGCTCTGTGTCCGACAAAACCGGTGACATTAGGACTGAACATCTGCTATACATTTCTATATGGGAATGCATTGTGGTTACACCAGTGTTGTGCTGTAATTTTCCCTTTTCAGTGTAGGTTTGCACTGCAAGTAGAAGCCCCATAGAAATAAATAGTCTATTGACTTAAAAGGAGGTGTCCATAGCTTCTCACTCACATCTTGCAGCATGCTACAAGAGCCACTAAAATGCCATACTGGTGCAGCTAGAGAGTACATGTGGTGAGCCAGTCATATACCTGGTCAAGGCGAAAGGCATGAGCCAGGTTATGTGACTGGCCGCTGTAGGAGAGGTTTATAAACGGCACCCCTCTAAATAAAAAAGTATGATTCCGC
Organism: Taudactylus pleione; assembly: GCA_031769625.1. Taxonomy (NCBI): domain Eukaryota; kingdom Metazoa; phylum Chordata; class Amphibia; order Anura; family Myobatrachidae; genus Taudactylus; species Taudactylus pleione. The sequence continues at coordinate 4,284,129 of JAUIMM010000334.1, forward strand.
TTCTGTCCCATCAATATCTTGCCCACGCTCCCTCCAATGGTGCCCAACTTTACTGTGGCACTACCAATGGTTTCCATTATACACCCTTCATGTGCCACCATACTCCAGTCCAACATGGCAAATGCGCCACGACAATGGATATTAATTTGCATGCACTGACCTGTACATGTAGGTAAAGTTGTACATTATGTGCCGTTATATAAAAATATAAATTAACTTACAATAAAATCAGAAATTGAATGGAGAGGTTTGTAAACCCCTTAGGTCATGTAACAATTTTTTTTATTGGAGACCATGCTATACCCACCCCTTCACAATGAACTAGAACCTCATTATCATTGCGCCCAGCCTGTGGTATTTGAGTTAGCAATGTCTGTCTTTCTTCTAGTTCATCTGCAGTTATTATAGATTTTGGCTCAGTGAGTCACTAGGTACAAAGAGAAAGAAAGTAGTGATCCTCTGTGGGGGTCACACTGGAGACATCATTTAGTGATAACAAAATTCTACAGAGTTCACCGTTCCCAGTAGTGACCTTGGTAACAGTCTATGAAAGTGCTCTCTGTGCAATGGTAGTGTAGCCTTTTGAACTCTTATGGCTTGAGAATGCAGCTTCTACTATTCACCATCAAAGCCCTGACCTACAGGTTACAGCTTAAGAGGCCTAGTATCAATTTCAATGGCCTGAATTACATAACAAGATGGTGTGAATGGATCAAGGCAATGTTGGGGGGTGCAGACAAAAGAGTTAAAGTTAACTGAGGGCTGCTGCACTACATGGGGAATAGTGACAGGTTACATTGAATGGTTGAAATTGGGAACCATGGAAACAAGTGCTCCTTAATGGCATCTACTTGTATTGTGACACTGGTCAGTCTGTTCTTGTTCAGTGTGGTTATCGGTGATAACTGAGTGCAAGCATCTGCGCTAGGCATACAAAAAGAAATGTTTCTGTGCTTGAGGACTAGAAAGATTGAGTCTGTTGCGTGCAATGTGTCTAGAATAGTAGCAATAGCTCCCTGGGGCATTATTAGATTATACTGTATCACAATGCTAATGAGATCTTTTGTTTTTCTACCAAAAAGGGAAACAACAATCATTATTTTACTTATTCCAGCCTTCAAACAATCGGTTTGGGACTTGAATTTTACATATATAATTTCTAGCTTTACATTTATTTTACTTTTCATATTGTATTTTTTGTTTGCCCCTGTATTTTTTAAACTCATTAGGATGAATCAGAAAAATAAAAAAGTGGAATTGTATAAACTAAATCAAGCAAAAACTGCGCTAGTATATACAAAAAATCAATTAGGCATAAATTTAATATAGATCAGATAAAAAAGACATATAAGGATATACAATACACAATCAAATAACACATATATATTGCGAGCAATAAGAAGAGTATTAGGAGCAATAGAATATGAAAAAATGATGAAATAAAAAATTATGTATATAATTGTAGAAAATGTTATATATTGATAAAATGTTCTCCACTGATAATAAATGTCCAGCTGTACTGTATTCCGGAATAACACAAGTATTAAACAGCCTGCGAAAATTCAATTGTCACAGTTGAATAAAAGAAAAGGGAGAGGGTTTTCTTTTATTTGTTTGAATCCCCCAATTGAAATGAATCAACTGCCTATGGTAGATACAATGTGTCAGCTGGCCATATCACGGTCTGTAATAATTAGATTGATGCAGGGTTAAAAGTTCTCATAAGAGCCACTTTGAAGGCTGGCAATCACAAAGCATCCCATCAGCCGTCACAGCACCTTAATTTGGAGCGTAAATATTATAGATTGCAGGTAAATAGAACGGCTTGTATTGAGAATTGTACTCCCTCGTTGTACAGAAACGCCGTTAAGACCCACACTTCTGGGATGTGCTGGAAAATTACCAATGGCTGGAAGGCGCGGCCGCAACTTAATAGTATCCACGAAGTGGAAAGGCAGCGGGTGCTTGAACAGACCGGCAGGTTGATATTGAACCGGTGACAGCAGCAGCAGTGGAGTAAGACTGGACAGCTACGCGTTTCGTCCCAATCTCGAGACTTTTTCAAGCTAGGTGCCCATTTTAAAAGTCCCTCCCTTATATAGGGAGCATTGCAGGTCTCATCAATTTAATTGAAGACAGATATGTGAACAAATAAATAAATAAATAAATGAACAAATCCCGAGAGCTCAAAGCAGTGTGTCAATTGAATGCTCATTAGATTAAAATAAAAAAACAAGTGTATATACATACATGTAATTATTAGTATAGACAAAAACCAATAATAAAAAAAGAGAGAAGAAAGAAAAAATAAAAATATATATAAAAATAAATAGTGTAGGTATAGTGTAAAATTAGAAATAACAACATTGTCTTTACAGTGGAACTGCAGGTCCCACCAAGCCTTACCAGCATGCGGGCCCACTGGTATGTATAGTTCACCTGTAAAGAAATGTGTAAAAAAGCACAACACACACCGTGAGAATAAAGTTTTATTACATACATACATACATACACTAATATACTTACCCGCTGACAGATGTTCACGTCCCCTTCTCAACGTAAAGTTTCCAATCGAAATACCTGAAAAAAAAGCCAATACTCAACTTTTGTCCCTCGATGTTCTCTGCAGAAAACCTATTAGGTGGCCGGACATTCTGTAACAACATGTATCACCATGGTTTTACAGTATCGCAAATTACTTCAGTGTCCGGGCCGCCTGCCAATCAGCGGCGGCTTCCATTAGCAGCCGCTCATTGGCTGGGACCCACGTGGACTTATCCAATGAGTGGCTCCTCCACGTGGGTCCCAGCCAATGAGCGGCCGCTAATGGAAGCCGCCGCTAATATGAGAATGGAAATGGGATGCACAGCTCCTCCCACAAATAGCGCCACTCCACAAAGGATAACTTAATAGTAAAAAGTTCTTGATCCCCAATAGAGAAGTTACACTCAGCCGGAGTGAATTTTCTGAAGAAAAATCCATGGGGGTGGAGAAGACCATCAGGAGCGCATTGAGAGAGCACAGCTCCGACTCCTATGGGTGAAGCATCAACCTCCAAGACGAATGGCTATGTGACATCAGGTTGAAGAAAAACAGGAGCTGAAATTAACTTCTGTTTGATTTTATGGAAGGCTTCCTTTGCTTCCTCTGACCATTGGGATGGATTGGCACCTTTCTGGGTGAGAGTGGTAATAGGTGCAATGATGGTGGAAAAGTTCTTTATGAATTTGCGATAGTAGTTTGCAAACCCAAGGAAGCGCTGAACAATCCTGAGAGTATTAGGAAGCGCCCATTCCTGAATTGCTTGGAGCTTTTTTGGGTCAATTTTGAGACCAGCGCCTGAAATTATATATATCAGGAAGGGAATAGATTTGACCTCAAACACACACTTCTCCAATTTGCAGTAGAGATGATTGGAATGGAGACGTGTCAGAACCTCCTTTACTTGCCGGCAATGTTCTCCCAGATCATTGGCGAATATGAGAATATCGTCAATATAGACAACAACATCTTTGTACAACAGATCATGGAAGATCTCATTGACATAGTGCTGCAATACTGCGGGAGTATTGCTGAGAGCGAATGGCATAACAAGGTACTCGTAGTGACCATCGCGGGTGTTAAATGTGGTCTTCCACTTGTCTCCTCCCCAAATTCGTATGAGATTATATGCTCCTCGCAAGTCCAATTTGGGGAAGATGGTGGCTCCAATCACTCGGTCAAAATGCTCTGTGATCAGATAGGAGGGGATAGCAGTTTTTAATTGTGATGTCATTCAGTCCCCAGTAGTCAATGCAGGGGCGCAGACCTCCATCCTTATTTTTGATGAAAAAGAAGCCCGCACCAATGGGAGAGGTGGAAGGGCGGGTGAACCCTTTTTCCAAATTCTCTTGGATATAGACATTCATGGCTTTTGTTTCTGGGAGCGATAGCAGATAAATTCGCCCTCTGGGAGGAGATTTCCCAGGGATTCATTCAATTGGACAATCCCATTCACAGTGAGGAGGAAGCATATCAGCACCAGCTTTACTGAAAACATCAGTGAATTATTGATAAGGAGGAGGAGGAGTATCCGGATGAGACGGTACTGTAGAGAATACTGGGAGAACTTTTTGGAGGCAAGAACAAACGCAGGAAGATCCTCAAGTAGTGATTTGTGAGGTTATCCAGTTAATTTGAGGATTATGCAGATGGAGCCAGGGCAAGCCCACAACTATCGAATGTGATTCCCTGAGTATGATAAGGAAACTTAAAAGTTCAGAGTGCAGAGCACCAATCTTGACTCACAGAGGTCAAGTCTGAAGGGTAATTGTACCCCCAAGGATGCGGCTTTCATCAACTGCTGTGAAGTAGATAGGATGAAACAGACTCTTGGTTGGTAATGCCCATCGCTGGACCAATTCAGATATGAGGAAGATACCAGCTGCGTCTGAATCCAACAGCGCAGAGACTTGCTTGAAGCACTTGGCCACTTGAAGAGAAACTGAGATAATGCAATCGTTTTTTTTGGAGAGGAATGAACTACTCCTAACTTAGCCTCTTCTTGCGGAGTTAGGAGCTGGAGTTTCCCGGACGCTTGGGACAATTGTTGAGCTGATGAGAAGGAGCAGCACAGTATAGACAGAGATTCTCAAACTGTCGCCTTTGGCGTTCTTCCTGTGATAGGCGAGAACGGTTGATTTGCATCGGTTCATCTTTGGGAGGAGAAGCTGACTGAGACAAGACTGTTGCCAAAGGCTTGGAATGAATGAATCTCCCTCTCTCAATAACTCGTTCTTTGAAACGTAAGTCCACCTTGGTGCACAGAGAGATTAAGGCCCTCATTCAGAGCCGCTCGCTATTTGCGGTCGTTCGTTCTAAAACAAGGGGTGGCTATTCAAATGAACCGTTCGCTAATTGCGGTCTGTTCACGCCTCTAAGTCTGAACGAGCGAGCAAAACTTGCGGTTGCAATTTTGAAAAATACGCCCCCTTGCCGCTTGCACCATACGTGATGTCCGCTATTTATTAGATTAATCGAGTACATCGAACAGCGTATGAACTGCTCGCTATTCTTGTGGCTGGTTTTTTCAACCGCTATTTTGCGAGCAGTTCTGAGTTAAAAAAAACCAAGTGACGTGGTCAATGACACTGCTGTATTAATTATGCACTCCCTTAAAACGCCCGTTTTGACCTTTAAGCACGCCTGCGTTCGAATTTCACACCCCCGTTTTCAAGCACCTTCCCCTGTTACCACCCACATACGCCTCCTTCTGTCACTCAAAATAGCAGGCATTCGCTATATAGCGAACAAATGATTTTCGGCCGCACTGACTGGTTCGCGCATGCGTATTAAAATCCATACGCATGCGCAGATGTGCGAACAACGGTCACAACGAACGAGCGGCCGATTACGAGCGGCTCTGAATGAGGACCTAAGTCTTCTAATTTGAGCGGGTCATCATGAGTAACAAGAACATCTTTAATTTTGCAGATAACAATGCGCTCGACTGGATCCACGGTGCCGGTACAAGCTGTCATGCTTGAGGGTTGGTTTGGATAGGAACATGCATGGGAGGCTGAAGAGGAGATTTGAGAGGCGTGAATGAACTTAGGTGGCTTGAGCCAGGACTACCTCATGTATAATGTGAGGAGGGAGAGATATGGCAGTGGATGATGGGCCTGAAGGAGAGAGCAGGAATAGAATGTCTTTATTGAGCAGGAGGTTGGAACTCGATATATATATGACACAAAAATTATATACTTTCTTCAACAGTGTTGCAATTAACATTGTATAATTGAAAAATAAATGACATGTATACATATGTATATTTAGATGCATACATACAAATATAAAATGACCAACAACATTTCTCAAAACAGAAAAAGAGTGAGAAACATAATAGGATCAAAAATCAAAGTCAAAATCAGTAGGCACGGCCGGCACTTCCCCCAAGATCTAAGAAACCGTTTTTTGCATATTAATTGGTGCATCTCCCGATAACAATATGGTTTTATACCAACTTGTGGAGTGAAAATCATTTATGTAACTGAGTTTTAAGGTCCCCTGATAAAGAATCAATGAACCCCTCCCAGATGATATATATTACTGAAGGAATGAGCAGAATCAGATTGGGACCCATGATGCTGGATTGAGAGCTGGATAGATTTGAGACCGATGTTGATAAATTGAAAAACTTGATGGATTTGAATCCAATGTTTAAGAATTGATGAACTTGATTGGTTGAGACTGATGTTGAAGAATTGAAGGACTTAATTGATATGAGTCCAATGTTGATGAATTGATGAACTTGATCGGTTGGGACCAATGTTGATGAATTGATGAACTTAACTGATCAGGGTCTGATGTTGGAGGCATCGGATGGGACAGATGGTTGGAGGTATTGTCTGGAACCTATGTAAACTGTAAGAACAAGTCTCTGTGGTAAGAACCAGACTGGTGTGCAAGATGATATAGTAGACTTGTTTTACAAGCTTTATCAACTGGATATAATGGACTGGGGGCCTGATTCAGCAAGGAACGCAACTGAGAATGCAATAGCAATTATGTACGCAGTCTCACTGCGATAGTACGCTAATCCATTGCGATCACAATGCAATCTCAGCACAACAAAAGGACGCCACTTACCTTACACACATCCGTAATGTTTAGCAGGACTGCAAAAACATTGGTACAATCAAGTACCATCGCAGCCTCACACATACTTGCACAAGCCCTGACCTTACTCAGAAATTGATAACATCCACGCACACTATCAGGCCTCAAGCTGCGTAGGACATCGCAGTGGATAATTTATGCACACCCCTGCAATGGCGTTCAAACGCACTGGCACGCCTGCATTCAGCTGACCACCCCTCCAGTACCACCCACTTATGGCACTTCCCGTCAATCACTCTGCGATGGGTCTATGTAGCCAATCCAATCGCAGTCACGATCACAATGGCTAGTTCATGCACGTGCACTGCGATGCATACGCATGCGCAGTACACAAAAATCATCTGATTGCGTGCGTATTAGCAGCTGCGTTCCTTGCTGAATCAGGCCCTGGAACCATTAATATACAGAGTACCTGGGAGCTCAGCACAGAGCTATAACTTCAGCGTTTAAGGGCCGGAGCATGACACTGAGGGCCTGATTCAGAGTCGGACGCTATTTGCGCTCGCTCGTTCAGAAAAAGGGTCCGGCTATTTAAATTGACTGCTCGCTCTTTGCGGTCTGTTGACGCCTCTATGTCTGAGCGAGCGAACGAAACATGCGCTCGCAATTTTGTACAGACACCCCCTGGCCGCTCGCATCCTACATCATCTCCGCTATTTATTTGATTAATTGAGTACATCGAAAGGCGTATTAACTGCTCGCAGTGCTTGTGGTTGGATTTTCCTACCGCAATCATGGGAACAGTTCAGGCTAAGAAACAACCAAGTGACATGGTCGATGACGCTGCTTTGTTAATTATGCACACCCTTAAAACGCCCGTTTTGACCGTTTGTCACGCCTGCGTTCGGATCACCACTCCCCGTTTTCAAGCACCTTCCCCTGTTACCACCCACAAACGCCTCATCCTGTCACTCAAATTAACAGGCACTAGCTATTTTGCGAGCGCTTGATTTCCGACCACAATGACTGGTTGGCGCATGCGCATTACGACCCATACGCATGCGCAGATGTGCGAACATCGCTCGGAGCGAACGAGCGGCCGCTTACGAGTGGCTCTGAATCAGGCCCTGAGTTTCATACATGACATAGGAGAGGGAGCAGAACAGGCAGGCTCCGTCTTATGTGATGGGGACAATGGTGTGAGGCACCATCTCCCCTCAAACATTCAAAAACTCAGTTGCCATGTTCGAGAAAATGAAAAATCCAAATCCAAAGCAAGTGTCCAAATGGAAAAAAACCTAGTGAAAATGTTAAGTCCTTAGCAGTGTTGACTCCAGAGGTTAGAGTGCAGCAAATCCAATATACAAATAGGGGAGCCACACCAACTGTCACACCAAATGCTGCCAAACATCACTGGCAGTTGGTGTGACTCCCCTATTTGAATATTGGACTGCGCTACAGCCCCACCTCTGAAGCCACCACCCGACCGAGACAATGAGCTTACAGTCCGCAGCACTTGGGACTTGTTGCTTTGTCACCCAATCACCTCGTACAAGGGGAAAGATTTTACCACTTTTCACCCCCTTAAGGGGTCGAATTAAAAAAAATCCCTGCTTAGTGGGTGCTTATGTCATGGAAGGAATATACTCCCCGAATCTGCATGTGTTATTATTTATTGAATTAAGTTATTGTTATTTGAATGCGTTGTTTTTATATAGGGGTACAAGCCGCCATCTGCCTTAAGAAGTTTATATTATGTGAAGGTGAAGGTTGCAAATTATTTTAGTGGTTGTTGACTGGAATGTATGTGTGGTTGAATTAGTGGCAAATAAAGAGTAAAATGGATGGGAGTAAAAATAAGGAATCTTAGAGAGCAGGGCTAGCAAGTGCATAATAACATATTTTATATATGCACCTATTTCTGGCATAGCAGCCTATATATGTGTAATACCCGGCATAGAAAAGGTGTGGTGCGGGTGTAAGCTGGACTCAACTCTGGACAGCTAGTCTGCAAATAAAGGGCCGGATTCAGACCCGCTCGCGAGCGCTGTGCGCTTGCAAGCGGGTCGATGTTGCCCAAGTGTGCATGCGCACGACGGAGGCGGCTCCGTCATGCGCATGCGCGAGACCTGAATAACGATGGCCAAGCCGTCGGCCAAGCTGTCGTTATGGGTCTCGCACCAAAGGGGGCGTGTTGTCGATGTTGATTGACAGCACGCCCCCTTTGGTGTGCGTGCCGGGGGCGTGGCTGCTTGGCTTAGCTTCACTGGGCTCTCTGGCTGCCACAGTCCCACTTAGACTGTCTCCAGCGGCAGCCTGACCGGGCTGCTTTCTCATCAGCCCACACCTGGGCTCTTTCCACAAGGCAGCCCCTAGCTGTGGCAAAACTTAGTTTAACTACCCTGTGTGGGCGGATCCCTCCAGCCCAACACAGAATCCATGGCTCACTATCGCCATCTTTGGTGATACTGCCATACTATGCAGACCCATCACAGAGTTACTGATAGAAAGTGCCGTTCGTGGGTGGTGATGGGGGTGGTCGGCAAAATGCAGCCTTGCCAGTGCACTTGAATACCATTGCATGCATGTGCATAAATTATGCACTGCGATGCCTTATGCAGTTTGAGTACTCATAGTGTGCAATGAGGTTAGCAATTCCTGAGTAAGGTCAGAGCTTGTGCAAGTGTGCATGAGGCTGCGATGGTACTCGATGTTACCAATGGTTTTGCAGTCTTGCTAAAGATTATGGATATGTGTAATGTAAGGTGGGCGTTCTTATGTTGTGCTGCGACGGCATAGCGATCGTAATGGATTAGCATACTATCACAGTGAGACTGCGGGTGTCATCGCTATTACAATCACATTTGCGATCTGTATTGAATCAGGCCCTCAGTACACATCCCAGCAGAGAGACAAGGGTTCTCCAAAGAGACAGAGACAAATGGGAGACAAAACTTTTGCAAAAACAATCTAGATTTAATTCTAGCAAGCAAAAATTACTGGAATTGTTCACTGCTATAGAATACTAGGTTTGGTTCAATAAACGATAAACACACAATTGCATAAATTACAATAGCATGCGCTACTACCAATTTTCTAAATTGAATACACCTCCATTGACTATTGCAGTGATTTCAAGAATATTCAAAGATCAACTATATTACTTTAAATGGCTAGATTTTTCTATTTCTTTGTTTAATTGACTACTTCCTATACTAAATTAGCTACGTTCCTTATGCATTAATAGAATATCCCAATAACCTAATACAGTGGACTTATTGTTGGTAATCCGGTATTATGGTTAACTCTTTGTGCGCACATTGGGGCCCTTAAAGTATATTCACAACTGAGGCTTTCAATAGCAATGTTCTAGCGCTGATATGTAAAGTAGGAGCAGTGTCTCTATATCATACATGAACTTGTGTGTAATAATGGGTTCATTTCATCAAGGGGTATAGTTACTAATTATCGGATTTTAGACCTGATAATTATAATTCTTTATAGTCACTATTAACGGCAATAAGAAATTATAGTTCGCCGGGATGTACTGTTAATCACCCGCAGGGACAGGGGTTCTGAGAGCCGGTGCCATTCTGCACATGCGTGATCTGCTGACCACACATATGAGGCACCCATAGCGGCGGAGGGTTCTAGAGGAATCCTCTCCTGACTACGCATGTGAGGCACCCAGTGCGACGGAGGGTTCTAGAGGAAGCGGACCACTCATGTGAGGCGCCCATTGCGGTGGAGAGTTCTAGAGGAATCCTCTGCTGACCACACATGTGAGGCGCCCGTTGCGGTGGAGAGTTCTAGAGGAATCCTCTGCTGACCACGCATGTGAGGCGCCCGTTGCGGTGGAGGGTTCTAGAGGAATCCTCTGCTGACCATACATGTGAGGCGCCCATTGCGGCGGTGGGTTCTAGAGGAATCCTCTGCTGGCCACGCATGTGAGGCGCCCATTGCGACGGAGGGTTCTAGAGGGATCCTCTTCCGGTAATTTTTCCTGAATGTAGCTCATAGGCTACAGCGGCTAACGCCATCTAGAACACCATCTTCACATTCCGGATCTTGGTAAATCTGACAGCTTTGCAGCCCCCTTAGAAACCTATGGAGGGACCAACGCAGATGTGGAGATATCTGCTGCAGGCCCTTCATATACTCAGGGGGGTCATTAATCATTGTATTTTTCAGGGATTATCTGCAAATATTACTTGATAGATATGCCCCCAAATCAGATAACCTATATCAGGATGCAGCTTCTTCAGATAGTATGTGTTTATCCTCAGCAGATCTCCCTTAAACACTTTTGTCCTGCTCCTTTGCCTGATCATAGTCACTGTATTTTCTCTTATCACACTTAAATGCTTTTCTGTCTCTCTTAGCTGCTTATCACTGGGCTATGGAATCCAATCAGCTCTTCTTTCTCTATCAGGGGCACAAAGAGGGGGGTTAGGGTTACTAATTCCCCAATCCTGTCCCCCTTTTACCTGACAGCGGCAGCAACCTCTCTCCCCAGCCCAGCACATGCTGCTGTGTGCTGGGCTGCGGTGGGTCCAGGGAGGCTGCTGCCATTGAGTTTAGCAGCAGTCTCCTTTGCCTACACCTCATGTGCACGGGGAGGAGAAATCACACTCATTGCAGCCCCTGGATAGGTCTCTAGTTGAGAGGTGCTAGGCTCTCCAATGTGTGGTGCGCGGCACCACAAATTAATATTTTTCTGATTTTTTTTTTTAGGGGACATGACCATAACTGCGCAATTAGTCCACGCCCTCTACAGGCATGTACCTTTGGCACAAGTAGACTGTCCCTCTTGCCACCTTACTTTTGTTGGCGAGTATACACACAGAGCTAGATTAAGGTGGGTCATGTGCCCCAGGCACCCCTCTTTCAGGGGCCCCCCGAACGGTGATTACCTCTGCAGTGCAGTGTAGGAGTCAGGATTGCACTGCAAGACTTCCAGCTGTAGAAGAGGAGACTGAAGGAGAGGTGGAGTCGAAGCAGGAGGTGGGGCTACATGGCACTGTACAGTCAGTTTTAGAACAGCATGAGAGAGAGGAGGGGAGGAGCTGCTACAGACAGTGTGCCCAAACGAATGCTGATTATTCAGCCTGTAAGGTGGGAGATGACACACTATGTTGTTTGTATGTGTGTAACTGTACATATGTGCATAAGTGTGTGACTCTGTATGTATGTGTATAAGTGTGTAACTGTATGTTTCTATACGTGTGCAACTATATATGTATGTGTGTGTATTAGTGTGTGATTGTATGTGTGTTTATTAGGAGGTCTTCATGAAAGCTTGGAGAGAGATAAAATTGTGAGCGATAAAGTACCAACTAATCAGCTCCTAACGGTCACCTTATAGGCTGTGTTTGAGAAATGACAGGAGCTGATTGGTTGGTATTTTATCTCTATCCAAACTTTCATGAATACACCCCTTAGTGTGTAACTGTATAAGTGTGTAACTGTATGTTATAAGTTATGTGTGTGTATTAGTATGTGACTGTATATGTGTAACTATATGTATGTTGGTCTGTGTGTGACTGTATATATATGTGGATGTGTGTAACTATGTATGTGTATACATGTGTAACTGTATATATGTATGTGTAAAAGTGTGTGACAGTATGTATGCATATCCTCTCAGGACATCCCTGCATTCCAGGGGGAAAGGTAGGTGGGGTGTCTTACGTGCTGTGTGAGGCTGGGTTAGAGATTTTCCAATCCCCCCCAGTGTGACATGAAATGGGGACATAATGTGTGGTCATGCCTCTTTATCATGTGCGAGCCAAAGCTTGTGCATGATAACCCAGACCCCATGTCCAAGCTGATGCTTTTTAGGGCCCCAGTCTTAGGTGGTCCAGGCCCCTCAAAGGCTTCTTTGAGCTCTGTGCGCATATGTATAGGTTTAGAAGCCTAAAACCGATAGATATATGTGACTGGACGCCTTTCGCCTAGGCCGTCCCTGGTCACGGGTTAGCTCTTTGGACTCCCACTCACCGTCAGTGACCGCCTGTCACTGACTCCGCCCACTGCGCCGTGGGCGTTTAACGATGCTGCCACCACCAAACTCTACCATCGGCGTTTGGAACCACTTATTAGGTACACTCAGGCTCCTGCCTCGGAACCTGGAACCGCTTCTGCTGCGTATGCGTTTGACTAACTGCAGACACACCTCCTGGTTGGTGTCGGCTGTTCCCACCTAATCCCTCGCAATGGACCAGGTCTGCACGGTAGCTGGCAGAAGGCTTGAACTTGGAGACACGGAGCTCTTACACAGAACAGCAGGAGAACGGAATAGCGTTTTTGCGCAATTCTGTTGGTCGCAAGATTGAGGCAATTGGTAAAGGCAAACGGTGTTTATTTGCTCAATGTCTTAAAGAAGACCCTCCCTTCCATCTGAAGGGGAATATCACACAGAAATCAAACAGCAATTCTCCACAAAGGATTTCCAAAGATGTACCACATACAAGAATCTTATCAGCAGGTCTCCTCCTCATAGAAGTTACAGGGTTGTACACATACAGGGCTCACAGTCCCTCTTTTTATGTCATTCTAACACACACTTCCACAGGGAGTAAGTCTGCCCTGTGGTTTCCAACCAATCACCTTAAGTGCGTGACCTGTGCATGTGCTGGCCACATGCACATTTAACATTGTCCCCTATGGACAGTGGGGAGTGGTCACTCCCCTGAGCCTGAGACTACCTGGTGTTTTGGTCACCACCCAGGAGTCAGCTCGTCTAGGGCCGGGGGAGGTTTTCCCAAAAAAACATACTTCCAGGAATCTGCTAAGGGACCAGCCCAGCCACCTTTGCCTGAATCTGAGCTCCAGAGGTGGGAAAGCAGGGTCCCCGGGCACGGTTTCCTGGCCATGGAAGGGAAGCTATTTTGAAGCTCCCTGAAATGGTTAGCTGGCTGCCTTAGCCAGCTCCCTATGCATCTCCTCATACCACTTCCAGGCATGAGGCTGCATAGGGGAACATTTTATTTCCTCTGGAAGGGGCTGGGGGTTCCAGCAGCCCACGGAGGACTCTGGATCCCCTGGCTGTCCAGAACATCACAGTTAAGTGCACTTTACTTAAATTATACATTTAAATACATTCACCGTTTGTACCTGTGCCCAGCATCAGCCCAGGACCTCCTGTTCTGGCTCAGTGCTGCACATATATTTTAAATAAATTTTGTGCTTTTAACCACATGTACAGTACATCTGTGCTATTTATACTGTGCCCAGCGCTCAGTGCTGGGCTCCCTTATTCCTGCAGTCCTGGACTGCTGGGGCTCCACCAGGGGTTAATCCTCCTGAGCGCCGGAGCACAGAACTCTGGCTGCAAGCGCTCCATACTGCCCTCTCTCAGCACTGCGCACCAGGGGTTAAACCTGCCATCGCCGCTCGGCCGGAGCTCAACTCCGGCAGCATGCAGTGCTTCAGACAGTCCCCCCACACACCCGGCGCCTAGCGCCCCTTTGTCCATTTAAAAATGGCGCCGCAGCACATGGGTTAACCCCTTCAGTGTCGCGGCAGCCATTACCCCTGTGTGGCTGGCCTCCAGCCACACTTCTCCCCCCCCCTCAAGCGGGCCACCAGAGGGCCATGTCCCAACGATTTGGCTCCTGGTCCCGCAGTCTCTTGGGGGGGTTCAGGGAAGCTACCTGGGGGGCTTCGGCTCTGGCCTTGACAGTTCATCCATTTTGCAGTAGGCCTTTCCTTGTCTGTGCACAATGTCCAAATAGTCACACTGAAGTCCAAGGCTCCACCACAACAGTCTGTCAGTTTCCCTTTTGGGGGGCCAGTCGCACACATAGTGCTGAAGGTGGTCCAATGCCCAAACAATTGCCAACCACTGTGTTCCAATTGTGGCATATCCCACCTCCCACCATGGCAGTATCCTGCTCAAACAAGCCAAAGGGTGCTCCTGCCCATCTGGCTCCTCCTGGCTCCCTACTGCTCCCAGTACGTGCAATGATGCATTAGTTCGTACCACAATGTCCTGGTCCTGAAATTGCGCCAACTGCACTGGAGCTGGTATCAGAGCCTCCTTCAATGACTGGAATGCCAACTCACAAACGGGTATCCAATCCACTGACTTGGGAAGTCCCTCCCTGGTCAACTCTGTAAGGGGTGTCACTACAGCACTAAGGTCAGGGACAACTCGTCCGTAGGGCCTTACAGTTTCTAAGGTCAGTACCTGTCTTGGGGTTGTGGGCCGAGGACAGTTTCTGGTTGCCTCCACCCCCACTGGTCTGGGCCTACCACTGTCTCCCCCCACTCTATACCCTGGGCACTGAACCATGGTCATCTCTACCTGGCATCTGTCTGTACTACCTGTCAGACCTGCCCTACCATCCTCCTCCAATGACCTATGACTAGGGGAACCTACCCTGTCACCTAGGCCTCCTCTCACCACCTCATTTGCTACCTGTTCCGTAGTGATGGCGGACAGATCACCAGCCTCTGAGCTCCGTGTGACATCCACCACGGGTAGGCTGCGTGTCTTCCCTGATCTACTTGGCACAAGCAGGGGACCTTGCTCCCTAACTGGCCTATCCCCTTCTACCTTCCTGGCTACCCTGTACCTTAACCCTCCCCGCCAGGTCACACTCACTGCCGCTATCCCTGAAAGGCCGCTGCCAGCTTGGCACGATATGCCTTCCAGATATGGGTCAGCAAGCTGAGCTTCCCTGAACTCCTGTCTGGGCCCCTCACTTCCTTCTAAGTAGGGACAGTCTACAGGGGGATATGGGTTGCGATCGCTAGGGTCAGTCTGGTTGAGGTCAGTCAAAGGGAAGTCAGTGTGGTCACTCATACTCACCGCCGGAGTTGGCAAACCACTAGGGACAGGAGCATCACTGGGCACCCTCACAGGATCCAACGAGCCGGAACCAACATCCTCTGCGTTGCTAGGGGACGTAGGCTTACCAGAGGCAAAAGGCATGCTGGGTAGATGTGCTGATCTAGCCGCTGTAATCTTTTCCTCTGGGCTGGTTGATGCTGTGGTAAGCTGCGCTGGCAGTTGTCTAGCCGCTGTAGTCTTTTCCTCTGGGCTGGGCTGTTCTGGTGCAGTTGAGGTAGACTGTGATCCAGAAACTTGACTCTGGGCGATGGCGTCAGCAAACGTGGTAACGATTCCACCACCAAGGTCATTCCCCAGGACCACATCAGTTGGAAGGCCATCCATGACAGCAACATCCCTCAACTCTGGGCCAGCTCCCCAGTCTAGGTAGACTCTCGCCACAGGTACCTCTCGCTCCATTCCGCCTGCCACGGTCACTTTGGCAGTGCGACCTGGCAGTACTGCAGCAGGATCAATTAGGCAGGAGCTTACAACAGTTTTTGAGGCCCCAGAGTCTCTTAATCCTTGTCCCTGCAGGGGCCCCACTTGGACCGTCTGCAGGTGCTGCCACATATTTTGGGGTGGCCCCTTGGCCATGCAGGTGACTCTCTCCGTAGAGTCCACCTGATTCTCCCCACACTCCATTGGACTGTCTGGAGTAGGAACAGTCTCTTTGGGCTCACCTCCCTGGGTCAGGTAAGCAAGCCGGGCTCCAGCACTCGGATTTGGGGCACGAATCTGGGGTGCTTGGGGTGTGGGACAATTCATCCTCAGATGTCCGATTTTCCCACAGTCATAACACTTCTTGTCCAGTCGGGTCCCCGGTGGTCTCTGATTATTTGCAGGGACAGGGCGGGGCGATTGCTGGCCAAGAGCACCCAGGTTGGAGGATGCCCGCTTTGGGGGTTGATGAGTAGAAGAGGGGTGTTCCCCTGGTTGTACAGTCCATTGGGGTCGGCTACAAGTCGGGCGCTTCTGCCCTTGTGGCCGAATTGCCACATACTTGTCTGCTAACTGGGCCGCCATCTTCAAGCTGGGTGGCTCCCGGTCTAGCACCAACTCCTTCACCTCTGGGGTGCACCTGCGGTAGAACTGCTCTTGGCATAGCAGATCAATCAGTGCGTCCCAGGTAGTGGCACCAGATCCCTTCACCCACTTCACCACATACTGCCTCTGCTGGGTGGCGAACTGCTCATGGGTGCTGGTAGGGTTCTTGGGCAAGTCCCGGAACTTTTTCCTGTAGGACTCAGGAGTGACAAAGTATCGCTGTAGGAGGGCCTTTACGACTTCGTCATAGTCACCGCAGTCCTCGGTGGCCACTCCTCGATAAGCCTCCAGGGCCTCTCCATGCAGTGTGGGCACCAGGTGTCTGACCCACTCCTGCTTGGGTAAATCATGTAGTTTACAAGTCCTTTCAAATACTTGCAAATGTCCATCAATGTCCCCATTGCTGTCTGCAAACTTGGCAAACTGTATATGTCCTGACCTGGGTACAGCAGTCTGCAACGGTGCTTGGGGTACCACGGCCGGTGGTGCCCGCTCGCCATACCACATCCGAATGATTAGCAGACACTTCTGCTCCGTTGCCTTTTATCCCAATTCCGCTAGCCACTCCGCTAGGGAATCCATTCTGTCCCCCCTGGGACGTTGGGATCCCTGCCATGCTGGGGACTGCTGAGAAACATAACTGCTGTGAGAGGGGGTGGGACTTGTTGCTCTCACCACGTTCGGAGGGGCTTCCGTTGTTGCGCCGGCCACACTTTCCACCTCCGTCTGATGCAACTCCATTCCGCTGTTATCAGTCATCCTGCGCGTTCTCCTGAACTGCAGTTACTCCTCTCCTGAGTAACTCGGCTTCTCTCGTCTGGTGACTGAAAAGCCGCCTGGGATTATCCCACCGCTATGCCACCAGATGTGACCGGACGCCTTTCGCCTAGGCCGTCCCTGGTCACGGGTTAGCGCTTTGGACTCCCACTCACCGTCAGTGACCGCCTGTCAGTGACTCCGCCCACTGCGCCGTGGGCGTTTAACGATGCTGCCACCACCAAACTCTACCATCGGCGTTTGGAACCGCTTATTAGGTACACTCAGGCTCCTGCCTCGGAACCTGGAACCGCTTCTGCTGCGTATGCATTTGACTAACTGCAGACACACCTCCTGGTTGGTGTCGGCTGTTCCCACCTCGCAATGGACCAGGTCTGCACGGTAGCTGACAGAAGGCTTGAACTTGGAAACACGGAGCTCTTACACAGAACAGCAGGAGAACGGAATAGCGTTTTTGCGCAATTCTGTTGGTCGCAAGATTGAGGCAATTGGTAAAGGCAAACGGTGTTTATTTGCTCAATGTCTTAAAGAAGACCCTCCCTTCCATCTGAAGGGGAATATCACACAGAAATCAAACAGCAATTCTCCACAAAGGATTTCCAAAGATGTACCACATACAGGAATCTTATCAGCAGGTCTCCTCCTCATAGAAGTTACTGGGTTGTACACATACAGGGCTCACAGTCCCTCTTTTTATGTCATTCTAACACACACTTCCACAGGGAGTAAGTCTGCCCTGTGGTTTCCAACCAATCACCTTAAGTGCGTGACCTGTGCATGTGCTGGCCACATGCACATTTAACATTGTCCCCTATGGACAGTGGGGAGTGGTCACTCCCCTGAGCCTAAGACTACCTGGTGTTTTGGTCACCACCCAGGAGTCAGCTCGTCTAGGGCCGGGGGAGGTTTTCCCAAAAAAACATACTTCCAGGAATCTGCTAAGGGACCAGCCCAGCCACCTTTGCCTGAATCTGAGCTCCAGAGGTGGGAAAGCAGGGTCCCCGGGCACGGTTTCCTGGCCATGGAAGGGAAGCTATTTTGAAGCTCCCTGAAATGGTTAGCTGGCTACCTTAGCCAGCTCCCTATGCATCTCCTCATACCACTTCCAGGCATGAGGCTGCATAGGGGAACATTTTATTTCCTCTGGAAGGGGCTGGGGGTTCCAGCAGCCCACGGAGGACTCTGGATCCCCTGGCTGTCCAGAACATCACAGTTAAGTGCACTTTACTTAAATTATACATTTAAATACATTCACCGTTTGTACCTGTGCCCAGCATCAGCCCAGGACCTCCTGTTCTGGCTCAGTGCTGCACATATATTTTAAATAAATTTTGTGCTTTTAACCACATGTACAGTACATCTGTGCTATTTATACTGTGCCCAGCGCTCAGTGCTGGGCTCCCTTATTCCTGCAGTCCTGGACTGCTGGGGCTCCACCAGGGGTTAATCCTCCTGAGCGCCGGAGCACAGAACTCTGGCTGCAAGCG
Organism: Taudactylus pleione; assembly: GCA_031769625.1. Taxonomy (NCBI): domain Eukaryota; kingdom Metazoa; phylum Chordata; class Amphibia; order Anura; family Myobatrachidae; genus Taudactylus; species Taudactylus pleione. Next base: position 4,302,873 of record JAUIMM010000334.1, read on the forward strand.
CTCCATACTGCCCTCTCTCAGCACTGCGCACCAGGGGTTAAACCTGCCATCGCCGCTCGGCCGGAGCTCAACTCCGGCAGCATGCAGTGCTTCAGACAGTCCCCCCACACACCCGGCGCCTAGCGCCGGTAATACATTTTAACATGGCACCTAGCGCCCCTTTGTCCATTTAAAAATGTATATATATATATATATACATAGTTTTATTTCTCCAAAAGAAACCTGTCCGATCTGCGGAAAGGAATAGGCGGCACTCTTGAATCCTGACGAAAAGATCTTAGGACTTTGAAACGTTGACTATGTATTTAATCCATCAGTGATCAATACACGTTTTTTTGGAGACTCCCCACATGGGGAGGGCCAGGTCCAGTGACACCTACTGTACTATATGCACAGTTACTACAGTCTTCCTAGATCATATTATATATATAGATATAGATAGATAGATAGATAGTGAGACGGAAGGAAAGGGGGAAGAACAGAGGGAGACGGGAGAAGATGAGGGAACAGAAAATAAGATAAAAACACCTACACAATAGGTAGTAACTCAGCCCATTATATATATATATATATATACATAACAGGCAGATAAGGGGGGTGGTCTTGTTATTATGAACAGGCTAGATTACACTAAAGAGGCTGTACGGCTCTTAGATGATCCAAAGTCATATATACCACTAACCAAAGACCCGACAGAAGAATTTGTAGAACTCTTTAGAGAATTACTTGTGTAAGGCTTACGAAAAAACTTTATTACAAAAGATGAATATCAATATGTAATGATGTCGAATCCAGTTATTCCCATTTTCTACCACCTGCCAAAAATTCATAAGAACTTAAGAAACCCACCAGGCCGACCCATTATAGCGGGCATTGACTCACTTACATCACACGCATCTGAATATGTGGATATCTTTCTCAACTCCTACCTTCATATCTTAAAGACACGACCAGTCTCCTAAACTTGATACAAGAAATTAGGTGGGATAATTGCTTCATGTGGGCCACTATAGCTGTCCAATCTTTGTACACTAGCATTGAACATAAAGGCATTGAAGCATGCAAAAAATATCTAGAGAATGATTCATCCATTGATGCGAACCACCAACCATTCATTTGTGATTTGATTTTATTAATTTTAACACATAATTATTTTAAGTTCTTAGATGATTTTTTCTTACAAATATGCGGCACGGCGATGGGTACTGTTATTGCGCCTAGTTACGCTAATTTATTAATGGGGCACTGGGAATCGGAATATATTTTTAATAATAATCCTTTTAGTCATTTTATTCACTTTTATAAGAGATACATTGATGATATCATCATCGTATGGAAAGGGAGTGCTAAAGATTTTAGTGATTTTATTGAATTCATCAATATTAATGATTTTAACTTGAAATTCACCTCCAACCTACAGAAAGAAGAGATCGAGTTTTTAGATATCGTTTTGAGAGGATCCTATGATGAAATCTCTACCAGAACGTATATCAAACCAGTGGATACTAATAGCTATCTACACTATAAAAGCGGACATGTAAAAAGTTGGAAAGATAATATCCCATATTCTCAGTTTCATCGCATTAAACGTAACTGTAGTGATGAAACTATTTGTCTTGCACAACTCAACATCTATGCTGACAGGTTTAAGGAAAGAGGCTACCCAGAAGCACTGATTACGGAAGCCATTTCAAAAACAGATAACTTGAATAGAAAAGAACTTCTGGAATATAAGATTCGACCTAAAAAGGAAGACCAGGTACCCTTCATCACACAATTTAATGAAGAGGAAAAAAGAATTAGGCATGTCCTCAACAAACATTGGGGGATACTCAAAATGGATCCTATTTTAGCTGATATCTTACCCAATAAACCCACTATCATCTATAAGAAAGCTAAGAACCTTAAAGATATTTTAGCCCCGAGTATGCTTCAACAAATCCCATCCACTAAACAAGTTTCCAACAAATGTCTAGGGGCCTATAAATGTGGTCATTGTAATATGTGCAGATACTTACATCCCAACAGAAAAGTTTTTTATAATTTTAACAACTCCAAACAATTTAATATGAGACATTTCATCAATTGTAATACATGTTCAGTAATTTATTAATTGGAATGTCCCTGTGGCCTAAAGTATGTGGGCAAAACCAAGAGAAATCTCAAACTAAGAATTCAGGAACATGTAAGAAATATAAAAAACAAGGCTGAAAGCCACTCGATATCCAGACATTTTAAAACACATCATGATGCAAATCCAGAGAATCTATCCTTTAGGGGCATTGAATATGTCAAATTAGGCACAAGAGGGGGAGACCTTGCTACAAAACTGTCCCAGCGAGAGATGTACTGGATTGTCGAATTGAACACATTACTACCTCATGGCTTGAATGACAATTATGAAATCGCTCCTTTCCTCTAAACAGCTTTTAACTCTGCACATATCCCCTCTTCTACTTCTATGCCCTATGTGATATTATAGTGTCCGATGGTATTTCTATATTTATATATTTTATTATTTTCTGATCATGTTTTATCATCAATATTTATCCTTTATTATATTATTCTCTGTTCATTTCAGTTCACTTTCACCCCTGATTTTATTCCATATTATTTCTTTTAGTGTCAATAATTGTGAAAATATTTTATATATTTTTACCTACTGTAGTTATTATCTGTCTAATTGATGTACTAAGTATCCTAACTTATATGTCTACTTATTAATTTATTATGTCAACATGATATTGATCATGATTACTAGACTGTCATAGAATAAGTTTTGATTATATATTCAGGTTTACAATATATCTTTTAAGGTACTGTGTATCTGTATAACTAACAAAATGGCCACCGTCTACATTATGTCACTCGATGGAGCCTGTTACTAACCAACAAAATGGCCGCCGGTTATCCAATCATCTCTGGATAACCAATAAAATGGCCACCGTTCATAATGTTTATCAGGAACACTGCGTTGCATCCTGACTACTTAGTTCCTATGTACACTTGCTGCTGGGTTTCCCCGATTCATTTATGCAGCACACAAAGCAGGACTTATCACTATAAGCCACTGTTTACTTGCCACGAGTCGCGCATGCGCAGTGTATCACGCGCGGCATCTTGGGATACCTATGACATCACGGATGATGTCAGCAAGATGGCCGCGGCACACTGCGCATCATCAAAACGGCGATTAGTGCCAATTCACAGTTTATTGATTACCTCCACCATAGGGTATATAAGGCTGTATATGTACACCTATACCTTTACCCCTGAGGAAGTCCAAAGGACGAAACGCGTTGGGCACTGCCAGCCTTTCTCAGAAAGATTTGATACCACCTCACAGATAAGCATTTATTTTATTCTTTGTGTTAACCTGTCCCATAATTTGTTTGTTACCCAATATATGTAATAAAGCCCCCCTGTTTTAAGTACACCACTGCTGATGATGGGTATTTATTTCATTTGAAGGCCATCATCACTTTATGTGGGTACTTCTGGGGCTGAAAAGGAAAAAGAAATTTGGATAAGCTACTAAGGATATCACTCTATACACTCATACAAGAACTTATCGGGTACGCATAACCATTATTACGAGGTTCACTATATTGGAAGTACTACACTATATTATTTTTCTTTCCCATATGGCTCTGACAAGAGCCTCTTCTCATCAAGGTCCTCTTTGGCACCGGTAACCCGGGTCCAGCCTTGTTCATTCATCCACCAACAGGATCTTCAGATAAGCCTTAAAGAATTTTTTTTTGGTACGCATATTATTATTTGAGCATGGGCACATTTATTTTTAATTTATCACTCTATTTGGCGCTTGTCCTTTCCACCCCATTCTCCAGATTACTATTTCGTCTGACTGCCATACAGACACACGGAAGGGACCGCTGCCTCCTCTTATTTGAAGGATTCCAGTGGTTGATTGACCATCCATACGTATGACACTTGCACTTTAACGTCACATTCAGGATAATACACTGTGCGCGATCCAAGAACTATCATCTTCATATATATATATATATATATATATATATATATATATATATATAGATAGATAGATAGATAGATAGATAGATAGATATGGAGATGGGGGGAATGGGGGAAGAACAGAGGGAGACGGGAGAAGGTGAGGGAACAGAAAATAAGATAAAAACACCTACACAATAGGTAGTAACTCAGCCCATTTTATATATATATATATATATATATATGTATATATGTATATATATAATATAATCTAGTGACAAAATATCGTGAGCCTTCTGTAACTTCCGGGAGAGTGGGCAAATATGTGCATATCACAGTATTATATCCTGCCACTGACCCATACTATTCTGTAAAGGAAAAGTTTAGTTTAAAAGTTTTATACACCAACTAGATTTTGACAAAATAATGTTTCAATAGATTTATGTATGTATGTTGCAAAGAAGGTTAATTATAATAGAATAATGGATAATAAATTGAGGATTAATGCTAATAATGGACAATTATGGGTGGATTGGGGTGATGCATGATGGGTTGGGGATGGGGATTACTTTTTACCGATTTGGCATTTTCAAATGTTGGGATGTATGTGAATGGACAAATGACCCCGTTTAATGGGCATCAACCTAGTGCCCTAGTGTAGTATGAGTCATATACTGCCCCCCCCCCCAGCCTTCCTCACACATTACTTGAGGACTAGACAACATTAAGAAGGCTGTGGCTGAGAGCTGTGGCTTTAACGCCAAAGCACTTACTGATTTTCTCCATGTGAAATGTGTGGTACATTCCTGGGAACCTCAAGAGTCACAAGTTATTGTCTGCATCATAAATAATTGATCTTGTGCAGCTTCAACATAAACAAAACATGTATGTGCTTATTTGTATTACAAATGAAAACAAACAATAAAACATTAAAGGGATATACTAATAAATAATTATAATAAAAACCAATGAATAAAAATAAAGTAAAACTAAAACATTAAAGGGATAGCATACTGAACAAGAACACTAAGAATAATAATGACTCTGCCAAAGGGTTTATTTAGTAGCATCAGAAACTGTCTCTCTTTGCTGCTAATAATTTATTTACTAAGTTTTCTTTCTACCATTGAGAAAAACATGAGGACTCGCACATAAGTGCTGATGTGCCTGTATGTGATTGTGTCTGGGCGTCTCTATCAAGATGCCAAGGGAGAAGGATATGGAGCCGTTTTTGGTTTAGTGGGTGACCATTTACCGCCTCCCCCTCCCCCTCTCCCCCCCCACCCACACACACACAAAACAAAGATTTGTACATGTCCTTGCTCCTTGGATGTAATAGAGCAATATTTTAGTATTAAAGTGGAATAGCTGTTACAGAGATAGACATATTAGATAGATGGGCTCTGAATTAGGCCCTTTGTTACTGTTATGTACTTTGTGCATGATTCAGGGCCCGATTCAGCATGGATCGCTATTCTGCTAGGACGCACGCACCGCAGTTGCTAATATTAACGATGAAATGCAAATGTTTGCAATCAAATTGCGATCACAGCTTATCACAAGGACGCCCACTTCCCCTTACTCACATCCGTATACTTGTACAACATAGCGAAACAATCGGTAACGTCGGACCCATACGCACAGTTAAGGCAGCTCAGACCTCACTCAGAAATTGCTAACTTCAGATCACGCTATGAGGCCTCAGGCTGCGCATGGTATTGCAGTGGATAATTTATGCACGCCCCTGCAACGCCGTTCCAACGCACTGGAGCGCCTGCGTTCGCCCGACCACCCTCCCGTCACCACCCACAAACGGCACTTCCTGTCAACCACTCTGTAATGGGTCTGTGTAGCCGCTGCAAACGCATTGCCCATCGCAATTGCTAGTTCACGCACTGTAATGCATAAGCATGCACAATGCGAATTAAACGACTGATTGCGTGTGTCTTTGCAACTGCGATCCTTGCTGAATCAGGCCTTCAGTACGGATCGCAACTGCGATCGCTATAGCGATTACGCATGCAGTCTCACTGCGAGGATATGCTAATGTCTGCGATCGCTATGCCATATGCAGCCTATCATAAGGACGTTCACCTTACCTTACACACATCTGTAATACTTGGCAAGACCATCGGTAACATAGAGTACATTCCCAGCCTCACCCACACTTGCACAAGCTCTGACCTTACTCAGGAGTGGCTAACCTCATCGCATGCAGTGAGTACACATGCTGCGTATGGCATCGCAGGGGCTAATTTATGCACCCCCTGCAATGGCGTTCAAATGCACTGGAACAACTACATTTCGCCGACCCCCCCGTCACCACCCTCAAACGGTATTTCCTGTCAATCACTCTGCGATGGGTCCGCATAGTCACTGCGATCACAGTCCTGATCACAGTGGAGTGTTCGCGCACTGCAATGCATATGCATGCGCAGAACGCAACAATCGACCGAATACGTGCGTAATCACAGTTGCAATCGCTGCCTTTGTTATTACAGAAATGTTCTTAAAGAAAAAGATGCTGGAGTATGCTGTAGTTCAGGTCTGTATGCCGTTAAACCAAACCAGATAATTTATGATTGTGAAATCCCGCGGCTAATTGGATATGCCCCTAAGTGTGTAACTTCAGACTGATACTTGGTAGTGCACAGGGATCCGTTCCAAACGGGGATCAGGCGTACCACGCTGGTGTGGCTGATTCCTTGTGAGACACTGGAGGCCGCTATTAAGCTTCCATGCGGCTGAAGGCAAAACTCTGTCTGGCTGAACAGGCTAGAGGCTGCGTACGTGTTGGTGTCCTTTCCAGGAAAGATGTATTGCATGCGCTCTCTCCGCTGACACTTCCTGAGCGTTGGCAGGCTTTAAAGGAAGAATGAAGCAAAGAGTCCTTGTCCAATGAAGTAGACCCCTTGACTCCTTTCTCGGGGCTTGTAGTTTGGGGTGTTGTAAAGTTTTTTTTTTACTTTTTTTGATGCAGTTTACCTTTGGGGGACTGTCCCAAGGCTGCAGGAGTGTTCCCGAAACTTTGTACCCCAAACCCCCAATTCTGCACTTTTTTCCGTCTCCATTCACAGGCCAATCTTTTCTACTGGTTCCAAGGCACAGACTTTCCGCGCCGGTGAAAAGTCTTTGCAATTGAATACGGCAGAAAGATTCCGACAGGCGAAATTACGTCATCGGCGAAAACTTTTTGCAGAGAACGGCTTTTCGCCGGCAATTGATATATATATATATATATATATATATATCTGTGATATCTCCTGCTTTACCTTCTTGATGAATGGCCTGAAAACTTGATTTCTACAATTGCAGATGAAAATTTAAATTTTCACCTGCTTTTGTGAAAATGAAGTGATGATGAATAGACCCCTGTTTTGTTGTTTTGTATTATTTTATTTTTAGCCTCTTTTCTTGTCTTCATATTTATGTTTCTCTTTATGCTTAGTTTTCTTTTTTTGTTCGTTTATATGTATATTTTGCAAAACCTGTGGCAATGCTGTTGCGAGATATTATATAACGATGTACACACAAGTTGTTATGTATACCAACCAGTTAATTATTTTAATAGTTTTACCAAAGTGTTTCACTGTGTGTGCTTATGAAAGAAGATTTGGGGGTAAATTTACTATTGGTCGATTTGCAGGTCGATTTGAGGAGTGATTTAGCACTTCTCAAATCTACTCAAATCGAATGTTTGAAAACCAGTGATTTTGCCAAATTTACTAATATTTGATTTGAAGTAGATTTGGTAAAAAAATTTGATTTGTTTCGGTTTTGAAATGTGATTTGCAGTTCGATTTTACATGTTCATGTTCAAATCGAACGGCAAATCACCCTTCAAAACGAACTGCAAATCCCCGACACACGAACTGCTTCATGCTTTCACTTTCAGCATGAGCAGTTCGTTGTCACACAGATACATGCAGACATCAGTGAGATGCCTGCATGTATCTGCATTGAAAAAGTGTGTAAAGAGTTAATAAAAAAAAAAAAGTGAGGTAACCTCTTAAATCAGACCCAGCCCCAGACTACTGAAACCCATTTCTGGTTGACTAAGTACAGGGAAAAAATAACGTAGGGTCTCCCTGTACTTAGTCCAACAGCACTGGGCTATGGGAGGCAGGGCTGGTCCTGGATTTACAGGGAAAAAATTGCGTACAGTTCCCCTGTAAGATTCAGAAACAGCCCTGGACCCTTTCTAACGGGGGACTGATGCCACAGCCAGGTGAGCTCTATCACCGGGCCCCCCAGCTACAGCATCAGCCCTGACTGTTAGTCAGCCCAGGCCAGGGATCCCTGGGGAGTTGGAGACCCCTCCAATAAAGGGGTCTCCCTCTCAGGGCACCCCTAGCCTGGACTGATAGCCCGGTGCTATCCCCGCCACCCCTGGGCGGTGGGCGGCAGGTTGATTGTATAGGTGTTATGTAAAAATAGATATAAATAAACATTGTCTTTCCAGTAGAACTGCAGGTCCCAGCAAGCCTCCCCCGCATGCTGTGCTGGTACTTGGAGAACCACAAGAACCAGCATGCGGGGCATTAAGGGCCCACTGGGACTTGTAGTTCACCTGTAAAGAAATGTTTCAAGAAACAGACACACACCTTACAAAGTATAGCTTTAATATAATTTTTAGCTTTAATTTTTATAGCTAAATTTCATTGGCTGCTATGTACATAGGACCTGATTCAGATCCACTTGTTTGCAGCCGATATTTCCAATCTGCGCATGCATATGCATCCCAATGTGCGTGTGTGAACCACTGCGAGTGGTCTGGAAGGGCTCGCTCGCCCAGCATAGACAGCCCATCTGAATGAGTGACAGGAGAGGCCATTTGTGGGTGGTAACAGGGGCAGGGCACTACTAACGGGGGAGTGGAAGTGCGAACGCACGCGTGCCTGAGTGTTGCAACGCCGTTCCAGAGGCGTGCATAATTAAAAGGCAGCATCATAGTTCACGTCACACGGAAGTGCTCGCAGTGCTTGCGGCAGGGTAGAGTCAACCTCAAGCGCTGCGATCGCATTCGATTGTGCTCGTTGTACCAATGTTTTTAAGCACTTTCAGGAGATGACGTACGCAAGTGGGCATCTTAAGAATGGATGGTGGGCGTCTACATACACGAAGTGATCGCACGCCAAGACATAGTGGGTGTGCTTATGTCTTGCCTTGCGATCATTGCCTTGCTGGATTTGCATAAGATGGAAGCGAGCGATTGCATCTAGCGACTGGGTCTGAATCAGGTCCATGGTCTGAACAGTGAAACACATTGCTGCAGTGTCAAACACTTCAGGATCACGTACTTTATTCATGTGGCAAATGCAGGATTTTGAAAGGGGGTTTTCCAAATCCTTGGTCACCGAACCAATAAAAAAACATCTAGCCACAAATAAATATATATATCTCATACTTGCCGACAATCAGCTCCAGCCTTCCGGGAGGGAGCTGATTGTCGGCTAATAGCGGGGGGCGGGGCCGGCCATTGGGGACGGAGCGGCCATTTTGTGTCATGCCGGGGGCGGGGCTGCACAATCGCGTCATCATGACTCCGCCCCCTCTTCACAATGCCGTGATTTTCGGCATTGTGAAGTAGGGGGCGGGGCCACAATGACGCGATTCTGCGCAAATCGCGTCACCGGGCCCCCCGCTGCGGGTATTTCTGTTTTTTTCAGGGGGGAGGAGGGGAGGGTCGGAGACTTCCGGGAGGTTTGCCTGCCTTTCCGGGGGGCCGGGAACGGCTCCCGAAAATCGTGACGCCCCGCCAAATTGGGAGGGTAGGCAAGCCTGATATACCTCTATCACTAAAAAACATGAATGCAGCAGGCAAATAAATACAGCCAACATGTATTAATAAAAAACCCTCCTTCCCCCAGTAGCACCCTTTATGCAGTGTCCCCAGTAGTGCCCATTATACAGTGCAGCCAGTAGTGGCCCTTATACAGTGTCCCCAGTAGTGCTCCATATACAGGGCCCCCCTATGTAGTGTACCCAGTAGTGGTCCCCTTCTGCAGTGCCCCCAATAGTGCCCCTTATACAGTGCCCGCAGTAGTGCCCCTTATACAGTGCCCCCAGTAGTGCCCCTCATACAGTGCCCCCACTAGTGCCCCATATACAGTGCTCCTCTTGTAGTGCCCCCAGTAGTGGTCTCCTATGCAGTGCCCCTAGTAGTGCCCCTTATATAGTGCCCTCAGTAGTGCCCCTTATGCAGTGCCCCTGTCACGTTTGGCTTAGAGAAATCCCCTACTGAGGGGATGGAAGCTGAGGTCCCTGGAGGAGAGAGTAGTCAGAGGCGTGGGGCCTGTATATATGATCTCCTTATCAACGAATATCAAACGTTGGCGAGACCTGTCCAAAGGCGCGGAGTCTAACTAGCTGGGAGGTGTTCACCAGTGACCCCTTCAAGCGGGATATGGGTTTAAGCTGCACCCAGCAGGCAGGTCTCAGTCTTTTGGACAGGTGTCTGATACCGTTGGAATAGAGACAATATAACAATGGCCCAAGAGATGCACTTCTTTTAGAAGTACCTTTGCACAGGAAATTGGTACTTGTACTGGTATGTAGGCAAGTGTTTTGACGCACTGTTGTGCCAAGGAGTGGCACCTGTAACTGTACACTGGAAAGGGGTACTTGACGCAATGTTGCGCCAGGAGGTGGTACTTGTATCGCACACAGGCAAGATATTCGGACGCACTGTTGCACAAGGAGTTGGCACTTGTATCGCACACAGGCAAGATGTTCGGATGCACTGTTGCACAAGGAGTTGGCAATTATATCGCACACAGGCAAGATATATTCGGACGCACTGTTGCACAAGAAGTTGGCACTTGTATAACACACAGGCAGGATTTTCGGACGCACTGTTGCACAAGGAGTAGTCACTGGAGACTCGAGGAAATCACGTAGGGAACCTGAAATGAGGTAACAGCAACTATACACAAAGTAGCGACAACATTGTACAGGCAACTTCCTTCTGTCCGGAGACTGGCCTTATACCCTAAGGTAGCAGATCATTGGTTGACAGCGTTAGCTGACCACCACCATGCTACCATTGGGTAAAGGATAGTCAGGTGATGTGAACTGTCATGGCTGCGTCCATGATGGCAACCGCAGCAACCAAGGCACAGTGCAGCTCATGGGTGTCCACATGACTCTTAGTATAATGCTCAGCGCGTCACTCGCTGCCACACCTGACGTCTGACCACCCAAGGGATCAGGGGAAGCTGGCGCTGTGGTGAGTAACGGATGATCCTAGGCCACAACCTGGCAGCCCCCAGTAGCGGCCCCCCCTATGCAGTTCTCCCAGTAGTGTCCCTTACACAGTGCCCCCAGTAGTAGTCACCTCTATGAAATGAAGTGCCCCTTATACAGTGCCCCCTGTAGTGGTCCGCCCTATGCAGTGCCCCCAGTAGTAGTGCCCCTTATACAATGCCCCCAGTAGTACCCTTTGTACAGTGGCCCCAGTAGTGTTCCACCCTATGCAGTGCCCTTACATATATAACACAAGACACACACAATATACTTACCTGAATCCCCGCTCCTGTGCCCGCCACCATCCGCTCCTCTGTCCTCCTGCTCGGCACTATGAGAGAGACGTCATGACGTCTTTCCCATCACTGCGGGAGCCGGAAGGCGGAGCTCATGAGTAAGCTCCAGCCTGGCTCCCTTCGTGGATGCAGCAGCCAATGAGAGTCTGTCTGACTCTCATTGGCTGCTAAAACAAACACTACCCGACACCGGCGGCGGTGTGTTCAGGTGCGCCGAGAGAGGGGGGAGCGGGTACTAATTACCCAGTCCCGAGCTTGCTGGAGGGGTCCGACGCCGACCCCCCCTTCCCTCTTACATCAAAGCAGCCTAGCACACGCTGCTGTGTGCTGGGCTACACTGGGAGACTGCTTGCAGCTGATATGTAGCAGCCACAACAGTCTCCTATGCCTGTGGGGAGAGAGATCACACTGATTGCGCCCCCCACTGACTATGCACCAGGTTGAGGGGCTCACAGCGCCCCCCTTCCCAGTGTGTTTTTTTCCCATGAAGGGGGCGTGGCCACACCTCTCGTGATTACGCCACCTTCCCTTCTTCCCCCAGGCCCAGCGCTGCTGTCGGTGCCACTGGGTTTGTTTGTTACTGTGTAGTGCGGTCCGCACTACATTTACTGAAAACGACGGCACTACGCCACTGATGATGGGTATTCAGAAACCCCCCCTGCGTGCGCATATGCGTTCATTTACATTCCTATCCTTAAATACTAATCAACTAATATTCATGTGTGTTTCTCACAATATGAAAACCAGGAGGTTTTGGTCGCATTGTTCGCAAAGTCGGGTAATGGATAGCTGGCAAGGACCAGCGATGCGCGTGCACGCTGGGTCCTTGCCGTCCCCGACTATCTACTGAACATGCCCGTCAACCTGACGACGCTCGTCAGGCTCGGCATGTTCAGAGATAGGAGGTCGGGCTCCAGCACTGAATGACGTTCAGTGAACGCCGTTCAGTACGGGCACCGCACGTCGACGACCTGAAGGTCTGAACGCCAGATGTTCAGACCTTCAGGTCGCCTAATGGATAGTCACCTTGTGGTTGGTGGTGTTCCCAAGACTAAAAAGGTTCTGTGTTACAAACTGCAAAGACTCTTTGCTGGGGTACAATTATTTGTATGTGTTAAAACAACTTTTATTGAGAGTTAAAAAAATTGGTATAATATCCTGACAAACAATATTAGACGACACCTGAACAAACATTAAGTAATGGTTAAAAACATATTAAATATAACCATTGATAAGATGACCCACTGTGTAGTTGTCCTGGCACTACCCCCCAAAAAGGGGGGCTCTTACAGGGGATTAACCAATATCAGTGGGGGGAGGACATTACTTTCAAGCACACATCAAAGCACTGCTAATAGGCTAAATATTTTCTGTATAAACAATCCTAAGTCCACAGATAATACTGTTTCAATAGTTATTTGGGATTGTGTAAACTGGTCTGCTGGAGTTTAAATGATTAACCACAAAGTAGCACTGTTACTCATATCACTTGGAGTGGTATAGATAATAGAATGTGTCAATATGTCTCACTAAGGGGGGTAGATAGTTATTTCTAGTATCCTCTCTAGTTAGGAATAGGTAAATAAATCAAAATATTTATATACAGTATTTTAACTACATGTCATCAGGTTATAAAGCAAGCAGGGCCGGAACTAGATTTCTGTCACCCGGGACAAGATAGTAATTTGGCGCTCCCATCCCCGCAAACCCCCCCAAAAAAGAGTGCACTCCTGAAAAGGGTTTGTGACACAGTAATGCCCCTTATACATTATGCCACAGTAATGCCCCTTACACATTATGCCACAGTAATGCCCCTTACACATTATGCCACAGTAATGCCCCTTACACATTATGCCTCACAATAATTACTTTTACACATTATGCCACAGTAATGCTCCTTACACATTACAGTATGCCACACAGTAGTGCCCCTTCACATTATGCCCATCCCTTCCAGCAGCCTCTCACCCTCCTGCTCTAGCAGCCTCTTCCCCTCTCCCCCTCCATAAGCCTCTTACCGTGCCTGCATCAGCAGGTGTTGATTTGGAGCCACACTGGCAGACAGCCATCCACAGTTTGTGAAAAACACAGCGCTGCAGTCATTCTAATGTGGCGCCAGTCACAAGCCAATCAGAGCTCATAGACCGGCAGCTGTTGCTGAATGGCTGCTGGTCTGTGAGCTCCTATTGGTTCGCAACCGGCGCTACCTTAGAATGACTACAGCGCTGTCACTCTTTCAAGGGCTGCTGTGGGCGGCTCCAAATAAACAACTGCAGCAACCGAGGCCCCCCATCTCCTCGGTACCTCCCACAAGTCTGGCGCCCGGGGTACGTGTTCCCCTAGCCCCCCCAGTTGTGGCCCTGATACAAGGCATATCTAGTATTCAAATTGTTCACAAATCATCACTGTGTAGCCTCGAATTGTATGTGACACACAATGGCCCTCATTCAGACCCGCTCGCAAGCGCTATGTGCTCGCAAGCGAGTCGATGGATGTGCATTGCACACACGCGGTATGCGCAATGCGTGTGTGCAAGCCCCGTAGCGAGTGAGAATTCACTTGCTCCGTGGCTCGCTACAAACGGGGCGGCTATCGATGTCAGTAGTGAGCTTCCTGCTCTATTAGAGCCGGAAGCTCACTGGGGCTTGCGGCAGATAAGACCGTACCACAAGGGTCTCGTCACAAGCCCAATGGTCGCGACCATCGCCTGGCCTCTCGCAAAAGCTGTGGGTGGTCACCCACAGCTTAGAGGGCCTGATTCAGAGCCGGACGCTATTTGCGCTCGCTCGTTCAGAAAAAGGGGCCGGCTATTTAAATTGAGCGATCGCTCTTTGCGGTCTGTTGACGCCTCTATGTCTGAGCGAGCGAATGAAATATGCGCTTGCTATTTTGTAAAGACGCCCCCTGGCCGCTCGCATTCTACGTCATCTCCGCTATTTATTTGATTAATCGAGTACATAGAAAGGCGTCTGAACTGCTCGCAGTGCTTGTGGTTGGATTTTCCTACCGCAATCATGCGAACAGTTCAGGCTAAGAAACAACCAAGTGACGTGGTCGATGATGCTGCTTTGTTAATTATGCACACCCTTAAACGCCCGTTTTGACCGTTTGTCACGCTTGCGTTCGGATCTCCACTCCCCGTTTTCAAGCACCTTCCCCTGTTACCACCCACAAACGCCTCATTCTGTGACTCAAATTAGCAGGCATTCGCTATTTTGCGAGCACACAATTTCCGACCGCGATGACTGGTTCGCGCATGCGTATTACAACCCATATGCATGCGCAGTTGTGCGAACATCGCTCAGAGCGAACGAGCGGCCGCTTACGAGCGGCTCTGAATCAGGCCCAGAGAGCGGCCAGGAGGCCGGCTTTAAATAAAAAGAGGCCGCCCTCATTCAGAGCGAGCGCTCGCTTTTTGCGAGCGGCTCTGAATGAGGGCCGATGTCTTTTATTCAAGAAGAAATAATACATATCGTTTAAATTGTAGCATATGAATTAGGGATTTCTCAACCCAAGGCCCCCATTTATTAATGATCACTATTGCAATGCGATCTGGGCATGACATTACCGCCCATAGCGACCGGATGTATCATGCGGGACAAGCAGGGATACGATGCGAGGTCCCCGGAGAGCTGCCGGCCAGTGCTGGGGCTGCTACGCATGCGCAGTCACACTGACTGCACATGCATAGCCGCCATTGCTGGGGATGGTTCCGGGTAATTATGCGCAGTGTAGCCCATATGCTACAGCATATAACGCCATCTACAGATGTTGATAAATTTGGCAGCTTCAAATCCCCCATAGGGGGATTCGGCTGCCTGCGGGAATGGTGGAATCACAGCAGATATCGGAGAAGAATCGTTGTGTAATGCCAGCTGTCGGGATGCCTCCTTTCAATATACCAACAGCAGAATCCCGATGGTTGGTATCCCGGGTAAGTATACTTTCCCTCCCCCCTCCCCTCTCTAACCCCTCTCTGTTTGTAGCCTAACCCTAACCCTCCCCACCCCGCACCCTAACCCTCCCCATTAGGGCTTAAACCAAAGTCTCCCCCCTTTGTGCCTAAACCTAACCCTGCCCAGTGGTGCCTAAACCTCCCCCCTAGGGGTGCCTAGTCTTAACTTCCCCCCCAAAACTATAACCCTGCTACGCTGCCTAAACCTAGCATTCCCCCTCCGCGGCAAACACTAAGGGCGCCCCATACTCACCTGGTTCGAGCTGGCATCCTTCTGGATTCCGGCGTCCAGATTAAGATAGGCGTCAGTATTTTGATGCCTATCTTTGGTCCCATGTTGGGCTTCCCCATCGAGATTTAGACCAGCGGCGTGCCGTCCACCGGTCTGATAACTACATCCCATCGGAGATATCTGCTGCGGTCCCTCCTTCACACACCCGTGGGATATTAAATATTTGTGGTTTTACATCCCGAAAATGGGTGTTTTCGGGGATTATACCTCAAATATACATTGATAAATTGGCCTATATGTGAAGTGTATTGGGTTATAGCGAATCCTCACTTCTTCTACTTCTCCCCTGTGTGGTGTGTTAGCAAAGTGAGATGATTCAAACCTGATGGAAGTAAGTAAGTAAGTAAAGGTGCATACACACGTAATTATTTTTTAACGATTTGTCGATAACGACGTCGTTATCGTTACGAAAACAATCGAGTTGAGTTATAACGAAAAATGATAATCACAAATGCGCACTCCTGTTTATAGTTTGTAGTTATCGTTCATCGTCCATTTCAGACTGTCCAACAGGACAATTTTCATTAAGGGAAGGAACATTGGGCCTGATTCAGAGACGGACGCTCTAAACGAGCGCTTGCTCTGAATCAGGGTGTTTTTTGTTTGTTTTGTTCGGCCTCCTGGCCGCTCGCATAGCTGTGGGTGACCTTGTGGTAGGGTCTCATGGCCGCAAGCCCCAGAGAGCTTCTGGTTCTAATAGAGCCGGAAGCTCTCCCACTGATATCACGGAGGCGTTCCCGAAGGAACACCTGCCGTTTGGGGGCAGCCCCACTGACATCACTGGTGATCAGTGGGGCCGCCCCCAAACGGCAGGTGTTCCTTCGGGAACGCCTCTGTTTGGCCAGCCACCCCCCCTGCCCGCCTACCAAATGGGGCGAGCTGTCAATCACCATCGACAGCTCGCCCCCTTTGGTGCGAGACCCGGAGCGACGGAGCACCTGTCGCTAGCCAAGTCTCGAGCACACGCACGACGGAGCCGGCTCGGTCGTGCGCATGCCCAGTGGGCAAACATCGACCCGGTTGCGAGCGCTCAGCGTTTGCAATCGGGTCTGAATCAGGCCCATTATTCATTCATCATTCAAAAAATCGTTCACTACACTTCAAAAAATCGTTCACTTTTTCAAGGGAAAATCTGACATAAATCGTTGGTTACAAAATCGTTAAGTGTGTATGCGCCTTAGCACTGGGGGGTAGATTTACTAAAGTTCGATTTGGCATTTTGAGTGATTTGAGGTGCAATTTTCATTCGATTTGTATTCGATTTTGGTTTTGGGTATTTACTAAAGGCCAAATCGATTGGAAAATCGAATGTAAAATCGAATTTTAGTCAAATCGGCCTCAAATCGAACATCGGGAAAACATTGGTACTTTTACATAGCCCAACACACAAAACCCTTATTTACTATCATTCGATTTGAAATCGACCTCAAAATCGAACTTCAAATCGAACTTCAAATCACCAAATGAATAGACCTGCTTCATGTTTTTGATTTGAGCATGAGCAGGTCGGATTGACACAGATACATGCAGACATCAGTGAGATGCCTGCATGTATTTGAATGTAAAAAGCAAATAATTAGTTAAATGTAAAAAAAAATTTGACGTGAGGTCACCCCCAAAACGGAACCAGCCCCGGACTTTTGCAAACCCAGTCCTGGTTGACTAAGGGCCTGATTCAGAGCCGGACGCTATTTGCGGTCGTTCGTTCTGAAAAAAGGGGTGACTATTCAAATGAACCGTTCGCTCTTTGCGGTCTGTTTACGCCTCTATGTCTGAACGAGCGAACAAAACTTGCGGTCGTTTTTTTGGAAACTACGCCCCCTGGCTGCTCGCATCCTACGTCATGTCCGCTTTTTATTAGATTAATCGAGTACATCGACCAGCGTATGAACTGCTCGATATTCTTGTGGTTGGTTTTTCCTACCGCAATCTTGCGAGCAGTTCTGACTATAAAATAACCCAGTGACGTGGTCAATGACGCTGCTGTATTAATTATGCACACCCATAAAACGCCCATTTTGACCTTTAAGCACGCCTGCGTTCTGATCTCCACTCCCCGTTTTCAAGCACCTTCCCCTGTTACCACCCACATACGCCTCCTCCTGTCACTCAAAATAGCAGGCATTCGCTATTTAGCGAACAAACGATTTTCGGCCGCACTGACTGGTTCGCGCATGCGTATTACAATCCGTACGCATGCGCAGTTGGGCAAACATCGCTCGGAACGAACGAGCAGCCGCTTACGAGCGGCTCTGAATCAGGCCCTAAGTACTGCAAGAAATTGTGTAGGGTCTCCCTCTACTTAGTTCAACCAGCACTGGGCTATGGGAACCAGTCCTGGTTCTTTAATTACAGGGAAAAATGTACGTAGGGTCTCCCTGTAATTCACAGAACCAGCCCTGGACCCTTTCTAACGGGGGACTGATGCCACAGCCAGGGGATCCCTATCACCGGGGCCCCCAGCCACAGCATCAGCCCTGACCGCTAGTCAGCCCAGGCCAGGGATCCCTGGGGAGTTGGAGACCCATCCAATAAAGGGGTCTCCCTCTCCAGGGCACCCCTAGCCTAGGCTTATAGCCCAGGGCTATCCCCACCACCCCTGAGCAGTGGGTGGCGGGTTAATTGTGTTAGTGTAGTGTAAAAATAGAAGAATAAAAACATTGGGCCTGATTCAGAGCCGGTCGCTATTTGCGCTCGCTCGTCCAGAAAATAGGGGTGGCTATTCAAATGAACCGTTCGCTGTTTGCGGTCTGTTCACGCCTCTAGGTCTGAACGAGCGAACAAAACTTGCGCTCGTTTTTTGGGAAACTATGCCCCCTGTCCGCTCGCATCCTACGTCATGTCCGCTATTTATTAGATTAATCGAGTACATCGAACAGGGTATGAGCTGCTCGCTATTCTTGTGGTTGGTCTTTGCTACCACAATTTTGCGAGCAGTTCTGGCTATAAAATAACCCAGTGACGTGGTCAATGACGCTGCTGTATTAATTATGCACACCCATAAAACGCCCGTTTTGACCTTTAAGCACGCCTGCGATCGGATTTCCACTCCCCGTTTTCAAGCACCTTCCCCTGTTACCACCCACATACGCCTCATCCTGTCACTCAAAATAGCAGGCATTCGCTATTTTGCGAGCACAAGAATTTCGACCGCACTGACTGGTTCGCGCATGCGTATAACGATCCGTACGCATGCGCAGTTGGGCAAACATCGCTCGGAGCGAACGAGCTGCCACTTACGAGTGGCTCTGAATCAGGCCCATTGTCTTTACAGTAGAACTGCAGGTCCCAGCAAGCCTCCCCGCATGGTGGTACTTGGAGAACCACAAGTACCAGCATGCGGGGCATTAAGGGCCCACTAGGACCTGTAGTTAACCTGTAAAGAAATGTTGAAATAAACACACACACCTTACACAGTATAAGTTTAATACATACATACATACACACTCACACAAACTCACCTACAGTATATTACCTTGAGTGGTCCCCTTGTCCAGTAGGCATCCAAGGTGTTGTTAAAATAACATTGGGTCTCCCTGTACTTAGTCAACCAGAACTGGGTTTGAACAGTCCGGGGCTGGTTCTGTTTTGGAGGGGACCTCACGTCATTTTTTTTTTTACTTTTAACTCTTTATTTACTTTTTACAGTCAGAAACATGCAGGCATCTCACTGATGTCTGCATGTATCTGTGTGAGAACAGACTGCTCATGCTAAAAGTGAAAGCATGAAGTAGTTCTATGCTGTCGGGGATTTGCAGATCGGTTTGAAGTGTGATTTGCCGTTCGATTTGTACATGAACATGAACATGCCAATTCGAACAGCAAATCACTGTTCAAAACCGACTCAAATCGAATTTGTTTTGCAAATCGCAAAACAAATTGAACTATAGTAGGGGTGAGCGGGTTCGGATTTCTGAAATCCGAACCCCCCCGAGCCCCCCCGATCCGAGGCCGATCCGAGTCAGGCTCGACTTTTCCCGCCTGACTCGGATCTGAAATCGAGGCAAAACGTCATCATCCCGCCTTCCGGGTCTCGCGGGTTTTGGATCCTATATAAGGTACCCGCGTCGGCGCCATTTTCTCACTCGGCTGTGGACAGTGAAGAGGGAGGGTGGGAGTTAGGGCTGGCTGGGCTGTGTAGTGTAGTGTAGTGTAGTGCAGAGTAGTGTCCTGTGCAGTGTCCCAGTCCTAAAGGGGTGCTGTAGTATTTTTTCTGTGTTTGTGAATTGTGTGCGCAGTCGCACGTGCATCAACAAAGTAGTGCCAAGCGTGCGCCTGTGTCATAAGTAAAGGGCCGGCTGGCTTGACCGTTAAAGGGTGCTGTAACCCCCAAAGTACACTCCAAACCAAATAAAAAAATATTTTCTGTGTTTGTGAATTGTGTGCGCAGTAGCCGCACGTGCATCAACAAAGTAGTGCCAAGCGTGCGCCTGTGTCATAAGTAAAGGGCCGGCTGGCTTGACCGTTAAAGGGTGCTGTAACCCCCAAAGTACACTCCAAACCAAATAAAAAAATATTTTCTGTGTTTGCGAATTGTGTGCGCAGTAGCCACACGTGCATCAACAAAGTAGTGCCAAGCGTCCGCCTGTGTCATAAGTAAAGGGCCGGCTGGCTTGACCGTTAAAGGGTTCTGTAACCCCCAAAGTACACTCCAAACCAAATAAAAAAATATTTTCTGTGTTTGTGAATTGTGTGCGCAGTAGCTGCACGTGCATCAACAAAGTAGTGCCAAGCGTGCGCCTGTGTCATAAGTAAAGGGCCGGCTGGCTTGACCATTAAAGGGTGCTGTAACCCCCAAAGTACACTCCAGTCCAAACCAAATAAAAAAATATTTTCTGTGTTTGTGAATTGTGTGCGCAGTAGCCGCACGTGCATCAACAAAGTAGTGCCAAGCGTGCGCCTGTGTCATAAGTAAAGGGCCGGCTGGCTTGACCGTTAAAGGGTGCTGTAACCCCCAAAGTACACTCCAAACCAAATAAAAAAATATTTTTTGTGTTTGTGAATTGTGTGCGCAGTAGCCGCACGTGCATCAACAAAGTAGTGCCAAGCGTGCGCCTGTGTCATAAGTAAAGGGCCGGCTGGCTTGACCGTTAAAGGGTGCTGTAACCCCCAAAGTACACTCCAAACCAAATAAAAAAATATTTTCTGTGTTTGTGAATTGTGGCCCTCATTCAGAGCCGTTCGCTATTTGCGGTCGTTCGTTTAAAAACAAGGGGTGGCTATTCAAATGATCCGTACGCACATTGCAGTCTGTTCACACCTCTAAGTCTGAACGAGCGAGCAAAACATACGCTCGTTTATTTGTTAAAAACGCCCCCTGGCCGCACGCATCCTACGTCATGTCCGCTATTTATTAGATTAATCGAGTACATCGACCAGCGTATGAACTGCTCGCTATTCTTGTGGTTGGTGTTTGCTACCACAAATTTGCGTGCAGTTCTGGCTATAAAATAACCCAGTGACGTGGTCAATGACGCTGCTGTTTTAAATATACACACCCATAAAACGCCCGTTTTGACCTTTAAGCACGCCTGCGTTCGGATCTCCACTCCCCATTTTCAAACACCTTCCCCTGTTACCACCCACATACGCCTCATTCTGTCACTCAAAATAGCAGGCACTCGCTATATAGCGTACAAAGGATTTTCGGCCGCACTGACTGGTTCGCGCATGCGTACTAAAAAGCGTACGCATGCGCAGATGTGCAAACATCGCTCGGAACGAGCGTACTGCCGCTAACGAGCGGCTCTGAATGAGGGCCAGTGTGCGCAGTAGCCAAACGTGCATCAACAAAGGAGCAGCGCCAAGCGTGCGCCTGTGTCCCATAAGTAAAGAGCCGGCTGGCTCATTTCTTAAAGGGTGGTGTAACCCACAAAGTGCACTACTCTCCAGCAAAAATAAAAAAATATTTTCTGTGTTTGTGTGCGCCTTAGCCGCACGTATATATCAAATCGATATAACATAAATGGAGGACCAAACTTTCTCCGATAAAAATAAAATAGAGAAAGATCAAGAACCACTTCCTCCTAGTGCTGAAGCTGCTGCCACTAGTCATGACATAGACGATAACATGCCATCAACGTCGTCTGCCAAGGCCGATGCCCAATGTCATAGAAGAGGGCACATACAATCCCAAATGGCAAAGTTCAGGAAAATAACCTTGAAAAAAACATTTAAATCATCTGAAGAGAAACGTAAACTTGCCAATATGCCATTTACGACACGGAGTGGCAAGGAATGGCTAAGGTCTTTCCCTATGTTCATGACTAGTGGTTCAGCTTCACATGACGATGGAAGCCCTCCTCCCACTAAAAAAATCAAAAGAGTTAAGCTGGCAAAAGCACAGCGAAGAACTGTGCGTTCTAAGAAGATATCACAAATCCCCAAGGAGAGTCCAAGTGTGGTGGTGGTTGCGATGCCTGACCTTCCCAGCACTGGACGGGAAGAGGTGGCTCTTTCCACCATTTGCACGCCCCCTGCAAGTGCTGAAAGGAGCACCCACAGTCCACTTGCTGATATGCAAATTGAAGATGTCACTGTTGAAGTACAACAGAATGAGGATACTGGTGTAGCTGGCGCTGAGGAGGAAGTTGGCGAGGAGGATTCTGATGGTGATGTGGTTTGTTTAAATCAGGCTCCGGGGGAGACAGTTGTTGTCCGTGGGATGAAAAAGCCCATCATGGTCATGCCTGGGCAGAAGACCAAATATTCCACCTCTTTGGTCTGGCAATATTTCTATCCAAATCCGGACAACAACTGTCTTGCCATATGTACCATATGTAAAGGTGAAATAAGTAGGGGTAGGGACGTTAACTACCTAGGAACATCCTCCCTTATACGGCACCTGCAGCGCATTCATAAAAAGTTACTGTCAAGTTCAGAAACTTTGGCTAAGACTGTAAGCAGTCCAGGGACACCTAAATCCCATTGTCCTGTTGTATCCAAGCGCCTGCAAACCACACCGTCAACTCCCTCCTCGTCAATTTCCTCCTTAGTCAGGATCGGAAGTAGTCCTGCAGGCCATGTCACTGGCATGACTGACTTTCCTATCCGGGATTCCTCCGGAGGATCCTGCATTGCTACGCCTCCTGCTGCTGCTGCTGCTGCTGTTGTTGCTGCTGCTGGGAGTCGTTCATCATCCCAGAGAGGAAGTAGGAACACCACTACTTTTACTAAACAATTGACCCTCCAACAGTCCTTAGCGAGGAGGATGAAGTACAACAGCAGTCATCCTGAAGCAAAACGTATAACTGAGGCCTTGACTGCTATGTTGGTGTTAGACGTGCGTCCGGTATCCGCCATTAGTGCAGTGGGATTTAGACAATTGATGGAGGTAGTGTGTCCCTGGTTCCAAATCCCGTGTAGATTCCACTTCACTAGGCAGGCGATACCGAGACTGTACAGAAACGTCAGAAAAAGTGTCCTCAGTGTCCTGAAAAATGCCGTTGTACACAATGTCCACTTAACCACGGACATGTGGACAAGTGGAACAGGGCAGACTAAGGACTATATGACTGTGACAGCCCACTGGGTAGATGTATCACCTTACGCAGCAACAGCAGCAGCGTCACCAGTAGCAGCATCTCAGAAATGCCAGCTCGTTACAAGGCAGGCTACGCTGTGTATCACCGGTTTCAGTAAGAGGCACACCGCCGACAACCTCTTAGAGAAACTGAGGGAAATCATCACCCAGTGGCTTACCCCACTTAGACTCTCCTGGGGATTTGTGATATCTGACAACGCCACCAATATTGTGCGGGCATTACATCTGGGCAAATTCCAGCATGTCCCATGTTTTGCTCACACAATAAACTTGGTGGTGCAGAATTTTCTGAAAAGCGACAGGGGCGTGCAGGAGACGCTTTGGGTGGCCCGAAAAATTTCTGGCCACTTTCGCCATTCAGCGACTGCGTGCCGAAGACTGGAGCGCCAGCAAACACTCTTGAACCTGCCCCGCCATCACCTGAAGCAAGAGGTTGTGACGCGGTGGAACTCAACCCTCTATATGCTTCAGAGGTAGGAGGAGCAGCAAAAGGCCATACAAGCCTATACATCCACCTATGACATAGGCAAAGGAGGGGGTATGAACCTGACTCAAGCGCAGTGGAGAATGATTTCCGTGTTATGCAAGGTTCTCCAGCCCTTCGAACTTGCCACACGTGAAGTCAGTTCAGACACTGCCAGCTTGAGTCAGGTCAATCCCCTCATCAGGCTTTTGCAGAAGCAGCTGGAGAAAGTGAAGGAGGAGCTAAAACGGAGCGATTCCGCTCAACATGTGGGACTTGTGGATGAAGCCCTTCATTCGCTTTGCCAGGATTCCAGGGTGGTCAATCTGTTGAAATCAGACCACTACATTTTGGCCACCGTGCTCGATCCTAGGTTTAAAGCATATGTGGTGTCTCTCTTTCCGGCCGACACAAGCCTGCAGAGATGCAAAGACCTGCTGGTGAACACACTGTCAGCTGAAGCGGAACGTGACACGTCAACAGCTCCTTCATTTTCTCCCGCAACTGGGGCTGCCAGGAAAAACTTAGCTATCCTAAGCAACCCGCTGGCGGTGATGCAGGGCAGGCAGGACCAAGTTTGGACATCTGGTCCGGACTGAAGGACCTGGCAACAATTTCTGACATGTCTACTGTGCATATGATACTGTCACCATTGACAGAATGGTGGAGGATTACATCAGTGACAGCATCCAAGTAGGCATGTCAGACAGTCCATACCTGTACTGGTAGGAAAAAGAGGCAATTTGGAGACCCCTGTACAAACTGGCTCTATTTTACCTGAGTTGCCCCCCCTCCAGTGTGTACTCCGAAAGAGTGTTTAGTGCAGCCGGAAACCTTGTCAGCGAAAGGCGTAGGAGGTTGCTTCCACAAAATGTGGAGAAGATGATGTTCATCAAAATGAATTATCAACTCTTCCAGGGAGACCAGCCTCCAGAACGTACAGAGGGACCTGTGGTGGTGGATTCCAGTGGGGACGAGTTAATACTCTGTGAGGATGAGAATGTACACAACACTGAAGAGGGTGAGGAATCGGTGGATGAGGAGGATGAGGACGACATCTTGCCTCCGTAGAGCCAGTTTGTGCAGGGACACATTAATTGCCAGCTTGTTTTGTGGGGGCCCAAACGAACCAATAATTTCAGCCACAGTCGTGTGGCAGACCCTGGCGCTGAAATGATTGCTTTGTTAAAGTGTGCATGTCCTGTTTATACAACATAAGGGTGGGTGGGAGAGCCCAAGGACAATTCCATCTTGCACCTCTTTTTTTTCTTTGCATTATGTACAGTTTGGGGCCTAGTTTTTCAAACTGCCATCCTGTCTGCCACTGCAGTGTCACTCCTAGATGGGTCACGTGTTTGTGCCGCCCACTCGTGTCGCTTAGCATAGTCATCCAGCTACCTCGGTGCAACCTTTTGGACATAAAAACACTATTGTGAGGTGTGAGGTGTTCAGAATAGACTGGAAATTAGTGGAAATTAAGGTTATTGAGGTTAATAATAGCATAGGAGCAGAAAAACCAACACATTCTGTGATTTTAGCTGTTTTTATGCCTTTTAAAAAAAAAATACAGATCCAAAACACAAAACCCAGAACCCAAAACACGGAAGGGTGGTTTTGGCAAAACCAATCCAAATCCAAAACACGAAGAAAGATCCAGATCCAAAACCAAAACACAAAACACGAAAAGGAACCGGTGCACACCCCTAAACTATAGTAAATCTGGCAAAATCACTGGTTTTTCAAAATTCTATTTGAGTCAGTTTGAGAAGAGCTAAATCACTTTTCAAATCGACCATCAAATCGACCTTTGATAAATTTACCACTGGATCTGCTTTTGAAGGGAAACAAAATCACTGCAACCCCATACTTGCCTACCTTTGAAAAAGCATTTCAGGGAGATTTGGAAAGCACCACCTATGAGCGTGGCGTTAAAGTGGACGTGTACTGCTACATCTGAGAGGTCTGTCATAACATTGATTTACATCCAAATGTAAATGAGACCCAAAGCAGTTAGTAAGATCTACATGTTGATGAAAACACACTGATACTTTTCAGAAAATGCATGTAGCCATAGGGATCATTGGCCCTCATTCAGAGCCGTTCGCTATTTGCGGTCATTCGTTTAAAAACAAGGGGTGGCTATTCAAATGATCCGTACGCACATTGCAGTCTGTTCACACCTCTAAGTCTGAACGAACGAGCAAAACATACGCTCGTTTATTTGTTAAAAACGCCCCCTGGCCGCACGCATCCTACGTCATGTCCGCTATTTATTAGATTAATCGAGTACATCGACCAGCGTATGAACTGCTCGCTATTCTTGTGGTTGGTGTT
This sequence comes from Taudactylus pleione, assembly GCA_031769625.1. Taxonomy (NCBI): domain Eukaryota; kingdom Metazoa; phylum Chordata; class Amphibia; order Anura; family Myobatrachidae; genus Taudactylus; species Taudactylus pleione. The sequence goes on from JAUIMM010000334.1 coordinate 4,328,976, forward strand.
TGCTACCACAAATTTGCGAGCAGTTCTGGCTATAAAATAACCCAGTGACGTGGTCAATGACGCTGCTGTTTTAAATATACACACCCATAAAACGCCCGTTTTGACCTTTAAGCACGCCTGCGTTCGGATCTCCACTCCCCATTTTCAAGCACCTTCCCCTGTTACCACCCACATATGCCTCATTCTGTCACTCAAAATAGCAGGCACTCGCTATATAGCGTACAAACGATTTTCGGCCGTACTGACTGGTTCGCGCATGCGTACTAAAAAGCGTACGCATGCGCAGATGTGCAAACATCGCTCGGAACGAGCGTACTGCCGCTAACGAGCGGCTCTGAATGAGGGCCTTTGTGCCTTATAACCAGTACAGGGAAATGATACTAATGATCACATTTGAATGTATATATCTTTGTTTTTTTTAATATAACAGCTTCATAATGAGGGTAAGGTGCAATCAGGGAGATTACTAGACTCTTCAGGGAGACAGGGAGATTGCTACTATTTCAGGGAGTCTCCCTGACAATCAGGGAGAGTTGGCAAGCATGTGCAACCACTGATGGAAAACTAGCACAGGGGAGGCATATGATGGCTCCCACAATGAGAGTCCACTTGATATATACAAACCTTGTTAAAGATATTAGATGCGGCAGAGAAATCCAAGGCTTTTTCTCCTATGTGTCACAATGATATTCCTAAACCAAATGATAAACAGCAAACAATTGTGGCATACAATAACAGTATATACTTATAGACATACACAGTGGTCTGGAGCTAAATAATAAATAACACACATAATATCAATACTACCAGGAATTACCTAGCATTCCAGGCCGTGCACAGACCGGAACTGCTTGTGCCAGGAAATGGCTCTCACACGTTGCCAGGCCTTGACATCTGCCAGAGCGAAGAGAAAAGCACCTATCAAGAGGAGCACTGAGAAGGGGGACAGGGAGCGGGTACTACTTACACAGGCCCGGGACTGCTGGTTCAGCAGCACATCAGGCAGGGAGAGAGCCACTAGGAGGTCTGAAGGAATAATGGTTCGTAGTTGTACAACATTAAACAGCGAGGCACAAACAGTATAGAAGGTTAGGGATATGGCAGCTGATACTGTGGAGTGCTGGCACCAGGAGGTACAGTGTATAGTACAAGGCAGCACGGAGAGGCATGGCGGATACTGAAGAACTAACACAGTATACTAGAAAACTTCAGGACTTCCAGGGAACTAAGGGCCTGATTCAGACCCAGTCGCAAGGCTGAGTTCGCACGCAGCTGTCCGCAGCCAAAGTATGCAAATCCCGTGATCGCTAGCAAGACATTAGCACGGCCACTATGTCCTACCGTGCGATCGTGGTATGAAGTTAGACGGACATCAGCCTGGCAAAAGACGCCCACTTTCCCTTAGTAACATACGTCATCTCCTGGAAGTGTATTAAATAATCTATAACATCGAGTAACATCGGACCCATACGCAACACTTGTGGCTGATCATACCCTACCGCAAGCACTACGAGTGCTGCTGTGTGTAATTCAGCCATGTGATGTGTATGCTGACAATGCATCTTAATTATGCACACCCCTGAAACGGCTTTCCAATGCACAGACATGTCTGCGTTCGCACTACCACACCCCCGTTACCATCAACCAACCCCTGTCACCACCCACAAAGGGCACGTCCTGTCACTCATGCTTGCGGTGCCTCTGTGTACAGTCTGCATACGCTTCCCGATCGCATTGACTGTTTTGTGCACGCACACTGCGTCTTGTATGCTTGCGCAGATTGCAAACATCGGCAGTCTGCGTGCAAACGTAGCCTTGCAACCGGGTCTGAATGAGGCCCTAAGACATTAGGCACCTAGATGGTGGGATGGAGATTGGCATAGAGTAACACATTGAGCAGGTTTAACTAAGGCATCAAATGTAGAGAAAGTCATGGAGATCACAAAAGGGAGCTAATGCAGCTGCTCCTGCCTTTACAGGAAGATAGAGGAGACCCAACACGTGGCACTTAGCAAGGGGGCAACTGGAACACCAGACCTGGTACGTCTTATCCGAAGTCCACCGCATGACAATCGGGTATCTACACCTAACCTCAAATTATACAGTTTTCACAGAATTCTAAGCGTACATGTACTAACACCACACTATTCTACTTTGACTGCAGCACCCAGAAGATGTCAGAAGGGGGCAGGGGCCGGGCCCAGAGCAGTACGGGTGGCGACTACGTGAATTCTGGAACCTGTGGTTCTCTGTAGTAGCTGCTAGCCTGCAAGTTAGACCAATGGACCAATCGCTTATTTTCCAAAGTTTTCAACATGATCTAGTTCATTTAGGAAATATTGCCAACTGCCAACCATTCACTGCAGCACTAAATAGTGTCTGTCTCTCAGTTTGTTACAAGATAAGTCTGTGAAAGCTGCCTGTAACCTGGCTGCATAGAACAAATAACTACAGAGAAAGTAACGCAGAATGATGTGGGAGGTGGTGGCAGATCATACCCAGAGTAGGGATGGACATCGGAAGCCCTGCATCGAATGGTTGTCGGGCTTCTGACATCAAATGCAACGATGGGATGGCTACTAGCCATCACATTGCAATTGGAATAACCATCAATGGTTTAACTGTGTGCATGTGCAGAAGCATTCAGAGCTTTCCACACAGTAACTGAGCTATGGACACCACTTCAGGATATCCGCAGCTGCATAGAATACTAGCCATCGGATGGGTATTGGAAGCTGCATCCGATGGCTGACAACCATCAAATGCCCACAATTCAATGAAAAAGTACATCTCTCAAATCAGGAACATTGATGGTCTCTAACTATCAGCTTCCAATATCCATACCTAACCCAGAGCAACCAAACAATGGGGCAGACTTAGAGTAGGGGTGAGCGGGTTCGGATTTCTGAAATCCGAACCCCCCCGTGCCCCCCTGATCCGAGTCCGATCCGAGTCAGGCTCGACTTTTCCCGCCTGACTCGGATCTGAAATCGAGGCAAAACGTCATCATCCCGCCTTCCGAGTCTCGCGGGTTTTGGATCCTATATAAGGTACCCGCGTCGGCGCCATTTTCTCACTCGGCTGTGGACAGTGAAGAGGGAGGGTGGGAGTTAGGGCTGTGTAGTGTAGTGTAGTGTAGTGCTGCTGTTGTCCACTACTTCAAAGTCCACAGGGGCTGGCTGTGTTGTGCTGTGCTGCTGTTGTTAATAGGGGCTGTGTCCACTACTTCAAAGTCCATAGGGGCTGGCTGAAATGTGTTGTGCAGTCAGTTCTCCATAGGGGCTGTGTCCACTCCAAAGTCCTGTGCAGTGTCCCAGTCCTAAAGGGGTGCTGTAGTGTTGTCCAGGGGGTGCTCTGTCCATCAGGGATGCTCCCCCCAAGTGCTAAAAAAATAATATATTTTCTGTGTTTGTGAATTGTGTGCGCAGTAGCCGCACGTGCATCAACAAAGTAGTGCCAAGCGTGCGCCTGTGTCATAAGTAAAGGGCCGGCTGGCTTGACCGTTAAAGGGTGCTGTAACCCCCGAAAGTACACTCCAGTCCAAACCAAAAAAAAATTATTTTCTGTGTTTGTGAATTGTGTGCGCAGTAGCCGCACGTGCATCAACAAAGTAGTGCCAAGCGTGCGCCTGTGTCATAAGTAAAGGGCTGGCTGGCTTGACCGTTAAGGGTGCTGTAACCCCCGAAAGTACACTCCAGTCCAAACCAAAAAAAAAATTATTTTCTGTGTTTGTGAATTGTGTGCGCAGTAGCCGCACGTGCATCAACAAAGTAGTGCCAAGCGTGCGCCTGTGTCATAAGTAAAGGGCCGGCTGGCTTGACCGTTAAAGGGTGCTGTAACCCCTGAAAGTACACTCCAGTCCAAACCAAAAAAAAATAATTTTCTGTGTTTGTGAATTGTGTGCGCAGTAGCCGCACGTGCATCAACAAAGTAGTGCCAAGCGTGCGCCTGTGTCATAAGTAAAGGGCCGGCTGGCTTGACCGTTAAAGGGTGCTGTAACCCCCGAAAGTACACTCCAGTCCAAGCCAAAAAAAAATTATTTTCTGTGTTTGTGAATTGTGTGCGCAGTAGCCGCACGTGCATCAACAAAGTAGTGCCAAGCGTGCGCCTGTGTCATAAGTAAAGGGCCGGCTGGCTTGACCGTTAAAGGGTGCTGTAACCCCCAAAGTACACTCCAGTCCAAACCAAAAAAAAAATTATTTTCTGTGTTTGTGAATTGTGTGCGCAGTAGCCGCACGTGCATCAACAAAGTAGTGCCAAGCGTGCGCCTGTGTCATAAGTAAAGGGCCGGCTGGCTTGATCGTTAAAGGGTGCTGTAACCCCCGAAAGTACACTCCAATCCAAACCAAAAAAAAATTATTTTCTGTGTTTGTGAATTGTGTGCGCAGTAGCCGCACGTGCATCAACAAAGTAGTGCCAAGCGTGCGCCTGTGTCATAAGTAAAGGGCCGGCTGGCTATACCGTTAAGGGTGCTGTAACTCCCGAAAGTACACTCCAGTCCAAACGAAAAAAAAAATTATTTTCTGTGTTTGTGAATTGTGTGCGCAGTAGCCGCACGTGCATCAACAAAGTAGTGCCAAGCGTGCGCCTGTGTCATAAGTAAAGGGCCGGCTGGCTTGACCGTTAAGGGTGCTGTAACCCCCGAAAGTACACTCCAGTCCAAACCAAAAAAAAAAATATTTTCTGTGTTTGTGAATTGTGTGCGCAGTAGCCGCACGTGCATCAACAAAGTAGTGCCAAGCGTGCGCCTGTGTCATAAGTAAAGGGCCGGCTGGCTTGACCGTTAAGGATGCTGTAACCCCCAAAAGTACACTCCAGTCCAAACCAAAAAAAAAATGATTTTCTGTGTTTGTGAATTGTGTGCACAGTAGCCGCACGTGCATCAACAAAGTAGTGCCAAGCGTGCGCCTGTGTCATAAGTAAAGGGCCGGCTGGCTTGACCGTTAAGGGTGCTGTAACCCCCGAAAGTACACTCCAGTCCAAACCAAAAAAAAAATTATTTTCTGTGTTTGTGAATTGTGTGCGCAGTAGCCGCACGTGCATCAACAAAGTAGTGCCAAGAGTGCGCCTGTGTCATAAGTAAAGGGCCGGCTGGCTTGACCGTTAAAAAGGGTGCTGTAACCCCCAAAGTACACTCCAGTCCAAACCAAAAAAAAAATTATTTTCTGTGTTTGTGAATTGTGTGCGCAGTAGCCGCACGGGCATCAACAAAGTAGTGCCAAGCGTGCGCCTGTGTCATAAGTAAAGGGCCGGCTGGCTTGACCGTTAAAGGGTGCTGTAACCCCCGAAAGTAAACTCCAGTCCAAACCAAAAAAAAATTATTTTCTGTGTTTGTGAATTGTGTGCGCAGTAGCCGCACGTGCATCAACAAAGTAGTGCCAAGCGTGCGCCTGTGTCATAAGTAAAGGGCCGGCTGGCTTGACCGTTAAGGGTGCTGTAACCCCCGAAAGTACACTCCAGTCCAAACCAAAAAAAAAATTATTTTCTGTGTTTGTGAATTGTGTGCGCAGGAGCCGCACGTGCATCAACAAAGTAGTGCCAAGAGTGCGCCTGTGTCATAAGTAAAGGGCCGGCTGGCTTGACCGTTAAAGGGTGCTGTAACCCCCAAAGTACACTCCAGTCCAAACCAAAAAAAAAATTATTTTCTGTGTTTGTGAATTGTGTGCGCAGTAGCCGCACGTGCATCAACAAAGTAGTGCCAAGTGTGCGCCTGTGTCATAAGTAAAGGGCCGGCTGGCTTGACCGTTAAAGGGTGCTGTAACCCCCGAAAGTACACTCCAGTCCAAACCAAAAAAAAATTATTTTCTGTGTTTGTGAATTGTGTGCGCAGTAGCCGCACGTGCATCAACAAAGTAGTGCCAAGCGTGCGCCTGTGTCATAAGTAAAGGGCCGGCTGGCTTGACCGTTAAGGGTGCTGTAACCCCCGAAAGTACACTCCAGTCCAAACCAAAAAAAAATTATTTTCTGTGTTTAGCCGCACGTATATATCAAATCGATATAACATAAATGGAGGACCAAACTTTCTCCGATAAAAATAAAATAGAGAAAGATCAAGAACCACTTCCTCCTAGTGCTGAAGCTGCTGCCACTAGTCATGACATAGACGATAACATGCCATCAACGTCGTCTGCCAAGGCCGATGCCCAATGTCATAGTAGAGGGCACATACAATCCCAAATGGCAAAGTTCAGGAAAATGACCTTGAAAAAGACATTTAAATCAGCTGAAGAGAAACGTAAACTTGCCAATATGCCATTTACGACAAGGAGTGGCAAGGAACGGCTAAGGTCGATCCCTAGTATGTTCATGACTAGTGGTTCAGCTTCACATGACGATGGAAGCCCTCCTCCCACTAAAAAAATCAAAAGAGTTAAGCTGGCAAAAGCACAGCGAAGAACTGTGCTTTCTAAGAAGATATCACAAATCCCCAAGGAGAGTCCAAGTGTGGTGGTGGTTGCGATGCCTGACCTTCCCAGCACTGGATGGGAAGAGGTGGCTCTTTCCACCATTTGCACGCCCCCTGCAAGTGCTGAAAGGAGCACCCACAGTCCACTTGCTGATATGCAAATTGAAGATGTCACTGTTGAAGTACAACAGGATGAGGATACTGGTGTAGCTGGCGCTGAGGAGGAAGTTGGCGAGGAGGATTCTGATGGTGATGTGGTTTGTTTAAATCAGGCTCCGGGGGAGACAGTTGTTGTCCGTGGGATGAAAAAGCCCATCACGGTCATGCCTGGGCAGAAGACCAAACATTCCACCTCTTTGGTCTGGCAATATTTCTATCCAAATCCGGACAACAACTGTCTTGCCATATGTACCATATGTAAAGGTGAAATAAGTAGGGGTAGGGACGTCAACCACCTAGGAACATCCTCCCTTATACGGCACCTGCAGCGTGTTCATAAAAAGTTACTGTCAAGTTCAGAAACTTTGGCTAAGACCGTAAGCAGTCCAGGGACACCTAAATCCTGTTGTCCTGTTGTATCCAAGCGCCTGCAAACCACACCGTCAACTCCCTCCTCGTCAATTTCCTCCTTAGTCAGGATCGGAAGTAGTCCTGCAGGCCATGTCACTGGCATGACTGACTTTCCTATCCGGGATTCCTCTGGAGGATCCTGCATTGCTACGCCTACTGCTGCCGCTGCTGCTGTTGCTGCTGCTGGGAGTCGTTCATCATCCCAGAGAGGAAGTAGGAACACCACTACTTTTACTAAACAATTGACCCTCCAACAGTCCTTAGCGAGGAGGATGAAGTACGACAGCAGTCATCCTGAAGCAAAACGTATAACTGAGGCCTTGACTGCTATGTTGGTGTTCCCGTCTAGATTCCACTTCACTAGGCAGGCGATACCGAGACTGTACAGAAACGTCAGAAAAAGTGTCCTCAGTGTCCTGAAAAATGCCGTTGTACACAATGTCCACTTAACCACGGACATGTGGACAAGTGGAACAGGGCAGACTAAGGACTATATGACTGTGACAGCCCACTGGGTAGATGTATCACCTTACGCAGCAACAGCAGCAGCGTCACCAGTAGCAGCATCTCAGAAACGCCAGCTTGTTACAAGGCAGGCTACGCTGTGTATCACCGGTTTCAGTAAGAGGCACACCGCCGACAACCTCTTAGAGAAACTGAGGGAAATCATCGCCCAGTGGCTTACCCCACTTAGACTCTCCTGGGGATTTGTGATATCTGACAACGCCACCAATATTGTGCGGGCATTACATCTGGGCAAATTCCAGCACGTCCCATGTTTTGCTCACACAATAAACTTGGTGGTGCAGAATTTTCTGAAAAGCGACAGGGGCGTGCAGGAGACGCTTTGGGTGGCCCGAAAAATTTCTGGCCACTTTCGGCCATTCAGCAACTGCGTGCCGAAGACTGGAGCGCCAGCAAACACTCTTGAACCTGCCCCGCCATCACCTGAAGCAAGAGGTTGTGACGCGGTGGAACTCAACCCTCTATATGCTTCAGAGGATGGAGGAGCAGCAAAAGGCCATACAAGCCTATACATCCACCTATGACATAGGCAAAGGAGGGGGTATGAACCTGACTCAAGCGCAGTGGAGAATGATTTCCGTGTTGTGCAAGGTTCTCCAGCCCTTTGAACTTGCCACACGTGAAGTCAGTTCAGACACAGCCAGCTTGAGTCAGGTCATTCCCCTCATCAGGCTTTTGCAGAAGCAGCTGGAGAAAGTGAAGGAGGAGCTAAGACAGAGCGATTCCGCTCGGCATGTGGGACTTGTGGATGAAGCCCTTCATTCGCTTTGCCAGGATTCCAGGGTGGTCAATCTGTTGAAATCAGACCACTACATTTTGGCCACCGTGCTTGATCCTAGGTTTAAAGCCTATGTGGTGTCTCTCTTTCCGGCCGACACAAGCCTGCAGAGGTGCAAAGACCTGCTGGTGAACACACTGTCAGCTGAAGCGGAACGTGACACGTCAACGGCTCCTTCTTCATTTTCTCCCGCAACTGGGACTGCCAGGAAAAAACTTAGGTATCCTAAGCAACCCGCTGGCGGTGATGCAGGGCAGGCAGGACCAAGTTTGGACATCTGGTCCGGACTGAAGGACCTGGCAACAATTTCTGACATGTCTACTGTCACTGCATATGATACTGTCACCATTGACAGAATGGTGGAGGATTACATCGGTGACAGCATCCAAGTAGGCATGTCAGACAGTCCATACCTGTACTGGCAGGAAAAAGAGGCAATTTGGAGGCCCCTGTACAAGCTGGCTCTATTTTACCTGAGTTGCCCCCCCTCCAGTGTGTACTCCGAAAGAGTGTTTAGTGCAGCCGGGAACCTTGTCAGCGAAAGGCGTAGGAGGTTGCTTCCACAGAATGTGGAGAAGATGATGTTCATCAAAATGAATTATCAGCTCTTCCAGGGAGACCAGCCTCCAGAAGGTACAGAGGGACCTGTGGTGGTGGATTCAAGTGGGGACGAGTTAATACTTTGTGAGGATGAGGATGTACACACTGAAGAGGGTGAGGAATCGGTGGATGAGGAGGATGAGGATGACATCTTGCCTCCGTAGAGCCAGTTTGTGCAGGGACACATTAATTGCCAGCTTGTTTTGTGGGGGCCCAAACGAACCAATCATTTCAGCCACAGTTGTGTGGCAGACCCTGGCGCTGAAATGATTGGTTTGTTAAAGTGTGCATGTCCTGTTTATACAACATAAGGGTGGGTGGGAGGGCCCAAGGACAATTCCATCTTGCACTTCTTTTTTTTCTTTGCATTATGTACAGTTTGGGGCCTAGTTTTTCAAACTGCCATCCTGTCTGCCACTGCAGTGTCACTCCTAGATGGGTCACGTGTTTGTGCCGCCCACTCGTGTCGCTTAGCATAGTCATCCAGCTACCTCGGTGCAACCTTTTGGACATAAAAACACTATTGTGAGGTGTGAGGTGTTCAGAATAGACTGGAAATGAGTGGAAATTAAGGTTATTGAGGTTAATAATAGCATAGGAGCAGAGAAACCAACAAATTCTGTGATTTTAGCTGTTTTTATGCTTTTTTTAAAAAAAATACAGATCCAAAACACAAAACCCAGAACCCAAAACAGGGAAGGGTGGTTTTGGCAAAACCAATCCAGATCCAAAACACGAAGAAAGATCCAGATCCAAAACCAAAACACAAAACACGAAAAGTGGCCGGTGCACACCCCTAACTTAGAGGTGGATGCAGTGTCGATTTCAGTCGCAAGAGGCCAATATTTTCAGCCTGCACATGCGTCCGAGTCGTGCTGTGCATGTGCTGCGATGGTCTTGTGATGGTGGTTGTAGTGTGGATTAGGATGCAGATTGACAGACAGTGACCATTTGGGGGAGATAATGGTGGAATTCTGACTGAAATGGGGGGCAAGTGACTGCGTTTTCCTATGATGAACATTCTGAGAAATCATAGGGTTGCTCAGAGGTCCAATGGTGCGACTGGCGCTGCGTCTTTGTACACAAGTGGCCAGATTTGAGAAACCAGTGGTGAGCATCTCATTACAAAAGATGGCGGCTGCTGCATTTGTATATCTTCTCAGATCCGCTCAGTACGAAGACACATCAGCGACGTGATTAGCATTCACCTCTGACTCAGACCCAATATTACTCCATGGGAGACAAGGCAATGCTGCATCTCCTACCCACATATATAAAGGATATAATTACACGCAGGGGTGCTGTAACTGGGAGAGAGATATTCTGTCAAACGTCTCACATAAGAGGAAGTTTTATGTCATTTATTCTTTCACAACACAAGAATTGCTGAGGTATTTCGTAATGTAACTTCACTCCCTTGATAAACAAGGTGAAACCATGAGATGTCTGCAGAGTGTCAGGAATCACCAGGAGACAGCCTGAAAAGAGCAAATGTATCATATATCTACTGGAACAATCAATGAGAAATGATGGGATTACGGGTGCAATATTTCTTGTCAAACTATGTAAATGAATCCCTTTGATGTGGCCTAGGCCCTGGATCTGCAAATGGATGAAAGTGGGCGCCAAAGCTTCATTGTGTGAATAGAATTTCACAAGATTATTGCACAAGCATGGCCTGGCTTGTGGGGACATTTCACTGGTGAATTGGACATTGAAAGTTTGCAATATATTCATTATTATTATTAATTTTATTATTATTATCTTTTATGGTGCCAAAATGGTTCCATTTCCATGTACATCGCTGATGTAGCATACAGCAAATTTACATAGTACATGGGTGATCAAAAAGGACAGTTGCAGACAAGTTACAAACTTTACATATACTTAATTGATAAAAATGTATAAACATAAAATTATTATAACACCACAAGACTGCTCTTCTGTTTACATCTCATTGCACATGTGCCAATAAAGCGCCAATGTCATTGTCCTAATGAATCATTGGACAATGATATCGGCGCCATATAGGGACGATAACATCTGCGCCATCTTGGCACATGCGCTGTGAGATGTATATGGAAGCACAGTCTTGTGATACTGCATGTGGATCCGGATCTCAGCTTACGTCCTGAGTACCATGTGAGTGTGATATGAGAGTCTTTATTTCTCTGTATCATGGGGACAAGTGATTATGGTTGCATACACGGCAGGCGCCATGTTTATGGATATGCTTTTGGATCTAATATAAACAGGGATCTCTATTGAATTATTAGGTCTACTGTCTCAAAATGAACAGCCAAACTTATACACACTCATTTTTTTTATACTTCTTATTAGTTAATAAGTGATTTTTTAAATGGCAAACAGACTTTTTTTTAATTAAATTGCTCTGTGACAAATTTTATTGGAACGCATGTTGTGTGAAGTCACAAGATATATACTTGTCGTCTGACGTATGAATTAAAATAATTAAGAGCCCTATATAAATATGACTCAGAGAGCTATTAAACCATTTTGAAGACAACAGCCTTTGATAAAGTCCCCAGGGGCGAAATGCGTCAATGGTCTTTCAAGAATTGCCACAAACCATCTTGCCTTTGTTTAGGTAATAAAGGAAATGGACTAATAACATCTACCGTGACCCAGCCAATTCTCAGATAAGCTCTATATAATTTGCATGTACTGTAGTTCTTGTTGTAATAAATATTAATTTTAAATACAGTATTACACAATATGTTGCATGTTATTTGGAGTGAAGGTTTCAATTGTATCTACCAACATCCAAGAATTAAGGGATCCTGTTTAATGGATTTCAGAAATGCACATACATTTAATATTTTTGTATGAAACTTGGCACAAATTCACAATTTGATATATGATGTTTGAATAATTTTAAATAGTATTACACTAATTGGGAGCTTCTAATTATTTTCTATATTAAGCATAGGGCCTGCTCCAGAGATGTATGGAATGCAGATATTTACGTAGTTGAGCGATTATCGGTAAACTGTGCAAGCATCTGAGTCGTACTGTACATGCACCAGTGGAGGCTCCAGAGGTGGGGCTTCAGCACAGTCCAAACTTCATATAGGAAAGCAGCACCAACTACCCTTCCAAACTCTGTCAAACATCGGAGGCTGGGACTCAGTGGCAGTTGGTGTAGCTCCCCTATTTGAAATTTGGACTGCGCTGCAGCTCCACCAATGGAGCCATCACTGGTTGTCACTCGCAGTGAGGAATTATTCGCAAAGTGATTGACAGGTAGGGAACATTTGTAGGCGACAAAAAGAGGAGGTGGGTGGTGGTAACTGAAACGCAGATGTGTCACAACCGTTTTCGGGGCGTGTCTTAGTTTGCGATCCTGTACAGAGTAAAAATGGCACCAGCATCTCAGTTCCGGCAGCCATTCTGTGCGACTGTAGCATTACTTAAAACTCTGATAATTGACTGAACTGCGACCATTGCTGCGTCTTTGCTAGCTGTCATTTGGATTTGTAAAACCGCCAGTGGGCGTCTCAATACAAAACTCGCCTGTTGCGACATTTGCATATTTTCGCACATTCGCTGCTTACAAATTCCCAGTTGCAGTGGCAGTCGCATTCCCTGCTGCAGTGGCATTCGCGTTCCCAGTTGCAGTGGCATTCGCATTCCCAGTTGCAGTGGCATTCGCATTCCCAGCTGCAGTGGCATTATCTTTCCCAGCTGCAGTGGTAGTAGCGTTCCAAGCTGCAGTGGCATTCGCGTTCCCTGCTGCAGTAGCATTCGCGTTCCCTGCTGCAGTGGCATTCGCGTTCCCAGTTGCAGTGGCAATAGCGTTCCCTGCTGCAGTGGCATTCAAGTTCCCTGCTGCAGTGGCATTCGCGTTCCATGCTGCAGTGGCATTCGCATTCCCAGTTGCAGTGGCATTCGCATTCCCAGCTGCAGTGGCATTATCTTTCCCAGCTGCAGTGGTAGTAGCGTTCCCAGCTGCAGTGGCATTCGCGTTCCCTGCTACAGTAGCATTCGCGTTCCCTGCTGCAGTGGCATTCGTGTTCCCAGTTGCAGCGGCAATAGCGTTCCCAGCTCCAGTGGCATTCAAGTTCCCTGCTGCAGTGGCATTCGCGTTCCATGCTGCAGTGCATTCACGTTCCCAGCTGCAGTGGCATTAGCGTTCCCAGCTGCAATGGCATTCAAGTTCCCAGCTACAGTGGCATTAGCGTTCCCTGCTGCAGTGGCATTAGCGTTCCCTGCTGCAGTGGCATTCGCGTTCCCTGCTGCAGTGGCAGTAGCGTTCCCAGTTGCAGTGGCAGTAGCGTTCCCAGCTGCAGTGGCAGTAGCGTTCCCAGCTGAAGCGGCATTTGCATTCCCTGCTGCAGTGGCAGTAGCGTTCCCAGCTGCCGTGGCATTCGCGTTCCCTGCTGCAGTGGCATTCGCGTTCCCAGTTGCAGTGGCAGTAGCGTTCCCAGCTGCAGTGGCAGTAGCGCTCCCAGCTGCAGTGGCATTTGGGTTCCCAGCTGCAGTGGCATTCGTGTTCCCAGCTGCAGTGGCATTCACGTCCAGCTGCAGTGGCATTAGCGTTCCCAGTTGCAGTGGTATTCGCGTTCCCAGCTGTAGTGGCCTTCACGTTTCCAGCTGCAGTGGCATTTGGGTTCCCAGTTGCAGTGGCATTAGCGTTCCCAGTTGCTGTGGCAGTCGCGTTCCCAGCTGTAGTGGCATTCGCGTTCCCAGCTGCAGTGGCATTCGCGTTCCCAGCTGCAGTGGCATTCACGTTCCCAGCTGTAGTGGCCTTTGCGTTTCTAGCTGCAGTGGCATTAGCGTTCCCAGTTTCAGTGGCATTCGCATTCCCAGCTGCAGTGGCATTCGCGTTCCCAGCTGCAGTGGCATTCGCATTCCTAGTTGCAGTGGCATTCGCGTTCCCAGCTGCAGTGGTATTCGCCTTCCCTGCTGCAGTGGCATTTGCATTCCCTGCTGCAGTGGAATTATCTTTCCCAGCTGCAGTGGTATTAGCGTTCCCAGTTGCAGTGGCATTCACGTTCCCTGCTGCAGTGGAATTATCTTTCCCAGCTGCAGTGGCATTAGCATTCCCTGTTGCAGTGGCATTCGCGTTCCCAGCTGCAGTGGCATTCGCGTTCCCAGTTGCAGTGGCATTAGCATTCCCTGTTGCAGTGGCATTCGTGTTCCCAGCTGCAGTGGCATTAGCGTTCCCTGTTGCAGTGGCATTCGTGTTCCCAGCTGCAGTGGCATTAGCATTCCCTGTTGCAGTGGCATTCGTGTTCCCAGCTGCAGTAGCATTAGCGTTGCCTGAAATTGGGGCCCACCACTTACTCCAATAGCCAGTCACTAGGTCTTTCTATATGTCACTTTATTGTACACACTTCAACAATAGAGGGTAGCTGGAATCAGAACAGATAGACTCAGGTATAATAACTTCACCAGAATATAGGGCTGATTTATTAAACTAAAAGTGACCTAAAGTTATAGTATCAGGGCAATGGGTTATTTTTTTAAATACTGTATCTTTATGAAATGAAGCAGCAAATCAAAATGACGCAGAGCCTGATTCAGAGATGGACGCAGTAGTACAGCCTCTGCATCTTTGTATGCAACATCTGTGCTAAAATATGCAAAAGCCGCAGACGGTGTCATAACTAAAAAAATGCCTCCTGCTGGCTCCTCTAATCCAAAGCTGCATCCAGAGACGCAGCCATCGGAACAACTGCCTGACCATCGGATATCTGTACCCTTAGGTTACTCAGGAAGACCGGGAGAATCACGTTCCCGGCATTTGGGATCATCAGTTATCCCAATATGGAAGCGTCTCTTAGAGGATAAGTAAGCCTTATGAAACCAATGATAAAACATACAAATTATAAAACAAACATGTCAGTATAGGCTATTGCAGGAGCAATACAAGAGGAATCTGCTAAAGATTGTAACAATATGTCTGTTATCAAGACTGAATAATGATCCTTCCAAATGGCAATACCAGTGAAGGTCCTGGGGTAGTCTAGTGGAGTATGGGACAGTGGGTGTGATTCAGAGCTGGACGCTCTTTCAGAGCGTTCGCTCTGAATCAGTGCCCTCCCTCTCTTTTTTTAGAGCGGCCTCCTGGCCGCTCGCATAGCTATGGGTGACCACCCACAGCTATAGCGAGCGGCCAAAAAGATGGTCGCGATGGTCAAGACCATCGCGACCATCGGGCATGCGACGAGACCCTTGTGGTAGGGTCTCATTGCTGAAAGCCCTGGAGTGCTTTTGGCTCTATCAGAGCCGAAAACACTCCTACTGACATCACTTGTGATGTCAGTGGGGCCGGCCCCAGACGGTAGGCATTCCCATGGGAACGTCTCCGTCTGGCCAGCCACGCCCCCGGCACACCCACCAAAGGGGGCGTGCTGTCACTCACCATCGACAGCACGCCCCCTTTGTAACGAGACCCATAGCGACGGCTTGCCCGTCGCTATCCGGGTCTCGCGCATGCGCACAACGGAGCCGCCTCCATCGTGCGCATGCACACTGGGCTAACATTGACCCGCTTGCGAGCGCTCAGCACTCGCGAGCGGGTCTGAATTAGGCCCAGTGTAATGTGTAGAGATGGCTTTGCGTAGTGGGATCAGCATCTGTAATACATTATCTAGAGCAGTGTTTCTCAAACTCGGTCTTCAGGACCCCACACGGTTCACGTTTTGCAGGTCACCCAGCAGGTGCACAGGTGTAATCATTACTCACTGACACATCTTAAAAGGTCCACAGGTGGAGATAATTATTTCACTTGATTCAGTGTGGAGACATGGAAAACATGCACTGTTTGGGGTCCTGAGGACCAAGTTTGAGAACCTGTGATCTACAGGAAGAGTCATATCTACAGGTGTCAAACATCGGGCAATCATGCTGAGCCTGAAGAAAAGCCAGATCATGTGACACAATGGCTCTATGGGACGAACTGGCCCATTTAAATGAGAGCAGTTTTCCAGTAGATTTGTCTAAAGCGGGGTATACACTGGAGCGATGGCGTTCCGATTTTGCCAAATCGGAACGACAAATCATTCATATTATGCAGTGTGTATGCACTATAAGACAGTGCCCCCTGTGGTCACTTGCAAAGTTGTCAGGTTTGATGTTCTGCACATCAAACCTGATGATATTGCATGCGGTGCCATTCAGTGTAATGACTGACGGAATAAGTGATTGTTCCGTCATTCGTTACATCATTCTGATGTGTACCCAGGATTCGATATGTCAGCCCATCGGGCCGACATATCAGCTGGGTACACATCACTCAGTGTCTGCCCAGCTTAAGAGATGACCAATGGTTTGTTTGCCCTCTCTATACCGTTGAGTAAAGGGGCTAGTGTGCCACATCATTCTGAAATTCTGGGTTGCTCAATAAAAGCAAGAAATTAGAGATGTGAGGGTTCAAATTAAACCGCTTTCGTAGTAGAAACCCCACCTTCCTGGTGGACATGAGTAAAGGGTTGTTGAGGACACAGAAGGTGATTCTAGTGTCAAGCATATGTAGGAATGATGAGTGTTGTTTCTGTTGTATCTGTATAAACGTGCTAGCTATGAATCCAATCCCTGAGATGCCTAAGGAGAATGGCTTTATTATACCAAATTCGGGAAATTATTGCCCCATGAGCCTTATATTGCTGAAGTTTAATCTGGCTAATCGTGGGTTTGTATGCTTCCAAATAAATTTGCAAAGTGCATTCTTCTCAGATAATACCAGAGGGCGAGTTTGAAGAGTATAGAGTAACCAGTAGATGATACCATTTTAAGAAAGTTCTCTCTGCGGGTTGGGTATGAAATGCAGACGACCGGGAAGCCGTCTGACTAAATACCGATGCCGCAAGCCCGAACGCTGGAGATCCTGATTGGAGCTAGTAAGTACCCTGACCCTCCCCTCTCCCCCCTAACCCTCCCTTAGTGGTGCCTAACCCTAACCTCCCCCGGGGGTGCCTAAACCTAAAACCCCCTCCCCGCATCCTAAACCTAACCCTCCCTGGGTGGTGCCTAACCCTAACCTCCCCCCGGTGGTGCCTAACCCTAACCCCTCTCCCAGCACCCTAAACCTAAACCTCCCAGGGTGGTGCCTAACCCTAAGTCCCCCTGGGGGCCTAAACCTAACCCTCCCCCCCCGCGGCTAAACGCTAACAGTGCCTGGCTTACCTTAATTCGGGAAGCCGTCTGTCTAGATTCTGGCATCGAGATCTAGATGGGCGTTGGGATTTCGACGCCTGTCTTTAGTCCTGCATTGGGATTTAGATGCCGGCATTGGGATTTAGTCTGCATTTTGACTGCATCCCCTCTCTGCACATGTATGATAGACTAAGGTGTTTTCAACCTTCTAATTTAGTTATAAGGTGTCCAATGGCCACTGAAATGTTGAGTGTACACGTGATACATTTGTGGATGATGTTGTTCACAGAAATATCAGGTCGGCCCTGTAGCACAGCCGATGCTGATAGATCTTGTAGATATATCGGTGTATCTGGTTGTGTGTATGGGCAACACGCCAGCCGCCTGGCTCTGGCAGGGACCGGCAATATGGACATCACAACTGGGTGGGCAAAAATGCCCGTCCAGTTGGGAAGTCAAGCCAGATATAATTGAGCGGCTGATTGCTAAGTGTGTATAGCTTCAAATCAGCCAATTTGGAAGATCGGTCTGTTGAACGATCCATCGTTTAAGTGTGTACCCAACATTAGTCTCACAAGTCTGGCCTCGTCTAGCATTGTGGTGAGGAGAGTAGGGTCATAGGGCTGAGCTACATATAGTCATATAGTAGGTTTGAAATTCCATAAAAATATCAGCCGAGTCTGTGAGAAAAGAGTTAGGGCTGTCACCCCGTAAGGCGAGAATACGATTTTTACGTCTGACATATTAGCCAAAAGTGTGCCCACCCAGTTTCCCACCTATAAAATCTATTTGTTTTATCATAGTCAATGTTCAATTTAGCTGGAGACACTGAGTAACTTTCAAGCAACTGATGCGTCTAATGACACTTTTCCAACAGAGCCTCACAAGAATGTCCAACATACACAAGATAACAGGAAGATACAGCCTGGGATAGGGAATCATATTTGTCCTGTCTCAATTTGTATGTTTCAGCAACATAAGTAAAAAGGGTTATCCCACTATTCTGTATTATTATCAGTGTACTCCTTCCATTTGTTTTTAAGAAATTGTTGACAATGGTTGGATTGGTATAGTAGGGAATTCCCAATGTCTACTGTAGGTCTAATACCAGAGTGAGCGGAATGGATGGAGACAGAGACCATATTTTGATCTGACATCAGGATGTCAGAAATGGCACTATCTATACATTGGGAACTAAAGGATATAATCTATATGTGAGACAGAACGAAACACCTCTGAGTGAAATGTGTAAGCTCTTTCTGACTGGTGAAAAAGTTGCCATGGATCAGCCATGCCCAACACCATTTTAAGTTTCAAAATGGTTCCCAGCGAAGGTGAACTAGAGGCAAATGAGGATGTAGATCTGTCTAAGTCAGGGTCAGCCACTACAAAGTTGGGAGTATCAATACTCCAGATCATCTGTGTAACATGCAAAAATCAGCCTGAGTGGAGTTGGGGGCATAAACATTAAGCAAAGTGTATCTGGCAGCATAAATTTGAATAACCAGTAGGATGTATATGGCCTGAGGATCTATGATGGCATCCAAGATGGTGTAGTATAGAATGTTTATGAAGGATAATGGCCTCCCCTTGTGATTTAGTATGGTGTGATGCAAGCAGGCAGTCTACTATGCATCTATCGTTTAAAGTCCAAGAAACACCTCAGAGCCAGAGGTGCAGAACAACTTTCTTGTATTTGATTGGGAATTCAATCCGCCAATGTTCCAGGAAGATACTGTATGGTGATCTGGGTCAGTCAAGGATTGGCTACATTAATGTTAGGTAAAGAAGGTGTGGTCAACCTACCCCCCGTCATAAGAGAATCATAGCACAAGAGAATGAATAAACATCCGGGACCCAGCCCGTCCCAGCGAGTGGGTGGGAATCCCTCTAGAAGACAGCGGAGGATTTCCAGCACTCTCCCTCATACAGATATTACTAGCAACTTACGCGACAAATAATAGCAAAACAATGAAATATAGAAAATAATGTTTCAACACCTAATCAGTTTTCCTCCAACAAATTAAAAACATCATTTTGATTCAAGTTGGCCGACCAGGTGAAAATGTAACTAAGAAACAAAAACAAAACAAACTGGTAAAAATGTGGCACACCACTCCCTGCTTTGATACCTGGGGCCCCAGGGGGTGGGACGAAAAAAGAGTTTTGCTTCGAAAGGGTCGGTGAAAAAAAGGGTCTGCCCATTATCAATCACCCTCAGTTTGTCAGGGTGGAGGTGGGCAAAATGTTTGTTTTTCCAAAGACATAAGAAGGGCAAAATGATATGAGTATATAGGGAGCACTTATAGGAATATCTAGATATGTTAAATCTTCAGTACTCTGCCATGAAGATATGTTTTAGTATATTTTCTTCATTGGATAATAAAGTATTTTAAAACATAACTTTTATTAGTCTTGTTCAATAAAAGGATACTTAATCCACATTTTTGGTGAAATATGTAAAAAAAATAGTAATAGGAAGTGAAAAAATATAGAAATCATTTGATTAAAAGAATGTGTTCACTACACCACTGTCCTGAAAGCTGTTCCAGCTATTGGTTATCCGCTGTGACTAGTTTTAGAAGAATAAAAGTAGGGGGAAATGATTTGTTCGGGGAAGAATTGGTATCTTGTATAATATTATTAGGGTCTCATCTTCCCCTAGGAGGGCACATAAGTAATGTGGAGAGCATTTATTAGATAAAACCGATATTGTTTACACTGGCACAGTGCTTTCCAAAATATGTCATTGGGAAGATGGCTCCATGGAAGCGGAGGGACCCACGTGCCAGGACAAGGTAGGTATACTATGGGCGGAATTCAATTGTTTACGCGGTCCGGATCTCCCATCTAAAGTGACAGGAGACTGCGGGCCGCTATTCAATTGTTGCTGTTTTTCGCGCTGATCGCGCCCAAAGTGGTCGGGTTTAGCGCGTAAAGCAGCTACTCCCGACCAAAGTGCTGGGTGCCCAAACAGGTAACTTTACGCACATTTCAGCTCGCACCCCGCTGGTGCTACGAGCTGAAATGGAGCGCTGGCAGCTTATCGCACCCGACAGAGGCAACAATTGAATAGCTCAGTCGGGCGCGAAGGGGGCTCAAAACAATTGAATTCCGTCCTATGAGTGCAGGGCATGTGGTGCGAGGCCTACCTGGGGTCCATGTGCACTGCACACCCTGCACCAATTATATTAACACCTATGATACTTGGTCAGGACTTCATGCCTATCTGCTTGTGAAGGGGGAACTGCATGCCTTTAAAGTTTGCAATTGAGTGGAACTTAGATATTTTTTTGTGACTTGGAATGTCGAACATCTGGCACCCAGAAAACATTGCTAACCCCTTTTATCTATCAGTGAAAATATTGCCTCCCCTTTTATCAATTATATAGACACGACCTCACTTCTGTCTCCTCCCCCAGCACTGTTAGAAGAGGACTGTTCCCTCATGTCAGCACATACAATACAGCACAGTGGGGAAAACGAGTGGGAGTAAAGGTATTTGGCTAAATGTAACAACCTGCGAGCTGGTGCTGCAGTGGGAATACATGAGAGTATGCCCATATTTTTAAAGCAGCAAGTATGTTAAAGGCTTAACCAGCTTGGTTTAGCCTTTAACATGCTTGCTGCTTTAAAAATATGGGCATACTCGCATGTATTCCCGCTGCAGCGCCAGCTCACAGGCTGTTACATTTAGCCCATGGGGTTGAGATGTATGAAGAGGTGATGTTGTTGACGGCTTTTTAGGCGAGTAGTTGGATTCTGGAGCACAAAGTGCCAGTGTAGGGAAATTGAGTGGTGCGTCCTTTGTGGAGTGGTGAGAGTGGAAGATCATTGTTGCTGCAGTCTTTAAGGTTGATTGATGTGGGAATAGATTGGTGAGGGGAATTCCAGACAGAAGGAGGTTGTAGTATTCAAGACCTGAGATGATGAGGGTGGCTAAGAGTATTGCATAAGAGTATTTTGGGTAAGGAAAGGGTGGTTGTGAATGGTTGAGACACTAAAGTAGCATTTTATTCAGGTAGGAAGTGAACCAGAAAAGAACTGTGTCACACACAAGCCAATGGGGTGTAGAGTGTGCAGGAGAAGAGAGTGATCAACAGTGTTGAAACTTGAAAGCATCAGAGAGGTACAGGAGGATGAGTAGGGGGAAGTGACCCCAGACTTTGCTGTAAGTAAGATCATTGCTTGATTTCTGTGCATGCAGTCTAAGTGGAATGTTGGGGGCTAATGCCAGACTGCAGAGGTCCTATCAGCTCCAGGGATCTGAGCACCAGGGATCTGAGCACCCTGTGCCGGCCCAGTACGCTGTGCCCTGCTATCGTGCCCTGCTATACCGAAATTGGGTGAGTGGCCTCATTACCATAGGCCACGCCCCCTATGTGACATTATTTGGAGGCGTGCCCGCATGGTAAAACCCAGCCCTCCGTCACTGGCTGGGCTTCCCCCAGCCATCTCCCATCTGTGAATGGATGCCCTTAGATAGGCTGTTTGTATATATGCTGCTCAAGTAGGTTGGAATCAAAAGGGAGAGAGGGCTGTAATTACAGAGAAAGCCTGGGTGAAGAGATGGTTTCTTTAGGATTGGTGAGATAAGTATGTGTTTAAATGAGTACTTAAATGTGCCAGTGAAGAGAGAAAGGGTAAAGAGGTGAGCAAGATGTGGGCATGCAGTGGGGGTAGAGGAAGCTGATATCCTGAGAGAGTTTAGGGTTGGGGGAGATGCAGGTTGTACAGTGAGTTGATGACATATGTGGAGGCACTTCTCTTATGGAGAGTAAGAATTGAGTGTGGATTGGGCAGTGTAGGAGAAGGTAGGTGGAGTATGCAGGGTTTGGTACGAGGAAATCTTGTTGAATTATATTGATTTTAACATTGAAGTAGGTGGTAAAATCATGAACTGTGAGTTGATGGAAAGAGAAGCAGGTGGGCATACTGTAAAAGCAAATTGAAGATGGTGGCAGGGGATAGTAGACTTGGTGGATATTAGAAAGGTGAAGAATGTTTCCTTGACAAGTGAAAGGGCATTGCTGTACGATGAAAGAATTAATTTATAATGGAGAAATTTGTCATAGGAGTGAGATCCAGTTACTGTCAGCAAGGAGGGAGCACTAGGCAAGGTGAGGCTGATGAAAAGTAGGCTGTGGTCGAAGATCAGGAAGGAAATGGAGCAGAAGAGGAAGAAGAAGAACACAAGGGAATACCCATCACAGTGTTAGGGAGATTAGGTCCACTAGGGGAGACCAAAGGAGGAAGCAAGTCAGGAAGTTTTGCGACAGCATAGATAATGGGATTCTTAATGGGTAATGTTGATCAGAATGAGAGTAGGTAGGTCAAAGTATAGGAAATAAGTGAGCCAAACAGCAAATGTGTGAAGCAATTGGGAAACAGGACCAATGTGGACTTCAAAAGAATAGACAAAGAGGGAGTTTTCTTACTTGGTAGGTGTAATATGAAGAAAGTAGAATACCTACTCCACCACCTTTTCTATGTCAGGATCCGAGAGTGTGGCTGAGGAAGAAGAAGTGTTGTGAAAATAAGGAGTAGTAAGGGAGAAGGTAAATTGAGTAGATGCATGGTGGATTGATGGGAAAGGTATGGATGAATATGGATTAGGGTACATAATGAGAATGAGGAGGAACAATAGAACCACATTGTGCATGGCAATGGAGGAAGTGGAGGCTAATAATAATCACAGGCTGAGGGCAGATAAATACAAATAATGGGGTCTTGGCCCTGCAGGAAAATGCTGGAATGATTGTTATGACCCATAATGTAACACATCATAAACTCAAACCACTTTCTTGAACTCTGTTATAGGGCAGAAAAAAAAAGTTGTCAGTAGCGGGTAAATTCAGATGACCAATGGGAGACTGAGATATTGCAAACAAGTAAGCTTTTTATCCCAGGCTTGAAAAGGCAGAGTCAGTGTAATGACTTCTTACATAAGGCAAACACAGTTCAGGAACAATAATTCAGCTTACATGAGACAGCAGTTCAAACGAGCAGAGTATTCCCAGCACAGTCACGGGTCAGATTGTCCAGCATAGAGAGAGCTGCTAAAGTGCAACCTCTCCCTCACATTTCCACTGACTAACTCAACTTACCATGTTTTTATACCTTAGCTGGTCTTAATTGAGGTAAGGGTTTGGTTCCTCCCTGGCCACAGGGAGGTTAACCCTTTCTTCAGAATGTGGGAGAAACCCACTCGGTTACATACCTTCTCCATTTAAGGACGAACCTAAATCGCCCGCAGTGGAAGCCCGACACTCCAGCCCAAACCGGGACAAAAAATATGCATTCATATGTAGATGTCCCGGTCTGTGCCGGACTTCAAAAGAAAAAGGCTGGAGAGCTAGGTGCCAACTTGTCATGCTTGCATTATAATTTTTTATAGACTGTAAACGTTTTAACAGTGCATGATCAGTAACTACAGTAAACCTGGCCCTACAAAGATAATATCTCAATGACTCAAGAGACCATTTTATAGCGAGGCATTATTTTTCTATTACAGAATACCTTGTGAGAACAACTTTCTAGTAAGATATAGAATAGGGTGTTCAATGCCATCAAACACCTGACACAAAACTGCCCCCAAGCCCACATCTGAGGCATCTGTTTGTACAACAAAAGGCTTGGTAAAATATGGAGACTTTAAAACCGGGCCTTTACACAAAAGATGTTTAATTTTGGTGAACTCAACTGACAGTCCCTAGACCACTCAAGTTTATTTGGAGCAAAATCTTTAATAAAATCTGTTAAGGAAGCCGCTAAGGTAGAAAACTGAGGCAAAAACCTCCTGTAATATCCTGATAAACCCAAGAAGAACCTTAACTCTTTCTTGGTAGTCGGAACTGGGACATCAGCTAGTGCCTGTAGCTTACTCTCAAGGGGCTTAAGACACCCACTGCCCACCACATACCCTAAGTACTTAGTTTAATTTTTACCTAGAACTCAGGGCCTGATTCAGACCCGGACGCTATTTGCGGCCGCTCGCTGGCTAAAAGGGACCGGCTATTTAAATCATGCGCTCGCACTGCGTCGAGTAAAGCCGCCCACTAAGTAATAGCTAGCGGCCGCACTATGTGCTCGCACCTGTATAAAGACGCCCCTTTGACACTCGCAACACACGTCATCTCCGGCAGTTGTAGGATTAATCGGGAACATCGAGAGCCATCGGAGCTGCTCACAGTGCTTGTGGTAGCCTTTTCCCACCACAACATTGCGAGCAGTTCAGGCTAGAATACAACCAAATCACGTGTGTAATGACGCTACTTTACTAATTAAGCACACCCCGTTCTGACGGTCGGGCACGCCTGCGTTCGCACATCCACACCCCCGTTTACAAGCACCTTCCTCTGTTAACACCCACAAACGGCAGTGTCACTCAAAATAGCGTCCCGACTGTGGGCTACAGGGGAGCACTTTCCCATCGCAATGACTGGTTCACGCATGTGCATTGCGACTCATACGCATGCGCAGATTGCGAAAAATCGCTCAATGCGAGCGAGCGCAGCATAGCATCTGGGTCTGAATCAGGCCCACATTTCTTAAAGTTAGCAGTTAAACCTGCCTCTCTCAAAGACTCAAGAACAGCCAGCCTATTAACATGGGCATTCCAATGCTGACTATGACAATATCATCTAAGTATACTGCAGCATAATTCTGATGAGGATGATGCACCCGGTCCATTACCCTCTGAAAAGAGACCGGGGTACCATGCAAACCAAAAGGCATTGTTTTCCACCGAGGCCCAACAGAGCAGAAAAAGCAGTTTTCTTCCTAGCTTCCTCTGTCAGCTCAATTTGCCAATATCCCTTCGTAAGATCAAGGGTAGAAATATATCTGGCCGAACCTAACCTAACAAGCAGGTTATTGACCCTTGGCATTGGGTAGGCATCAAAATTGGACACTGCATTAACTTTGCGGAAGTCTATGCAGAATCCTCTGGTTTCGGGACCAAGACAATGGAGCTACACCAGTCGCTAGAAGACTCCTCAATTACCCCTAACTTCAACATTTCTTGTATTCCCTTGATTACCTGTGCTTGGTTTTCCCTTGGAAGCCTATAGTGTCAAACTACTATGCCAGGTGGGGTTACAATGTCATGTAAGACTTAATTGGTCCTCCCTGGTTTATCAGAAAAAACATCTGAGAATTCACTAACAAGATTCCCCAAGGGAGGCTTCAGCTTGTCTGAATTCAAAGGTTCAAGGGGTGGAGAAACGGCATCGAACTGAGGAATCTGTGAACCAAAGTCACTATGGCCATTACCAGGGTCTACAAAAAACACCTCTTGATCCTTCCATGCTTTCAACAGGTTAACATGGTAAATCTGTCTACCTCTATGGGAGTCAGGTTGAGAGACATCATAATTTATTTCACCAACCTTTCTAATTACTTCAAATGCTAGTAATTTGCTTCCCTGAGTAGGTAACAACAAAAGTACTTTATCCCCAGGTGAAAAAACTTGAGTTTGGGCATTACAGTTACAGAGACATTTTTGAGCCTACTAATTTTCCCGGGCCAATTGACTTAGTAGGTCTATGCAATTATACATCTGGACCACATATTGAAGGATGCTTTCGCCCTCTATTGGTTGTTCTTCCCATGTTTCCCGCAGAAGGTCGAGAACACCCCGTGGCTCCCTCCCATAAAGAAGCTCAAAAGGGGCAAAGCCAGTAGAAGCCTGGGGCACTTCTCTGATTGCAAATAACAAATAGGGTAGAAGCTCATCTCACTTCTGATACAACAATGTAGCGGGTAAGCTCAGACGACCAATGGGAGACTGAGATAATGCAAACAAGTAACCTTTTTTTACTCCAGGCTTGAAAAGGCAGAGTCGTGTAATGACTTCTTACAAATAGCAAACACAGGGCCTGATTCAACAAGGAACACACAGGAGAGAACGCATGCACTTGGCCGATGTTCCCATACTGCGCATGCATCGCAATGTACGTGTGCGAGCTAGCCAGTCTGATTGGGTAATCGTACGCAGACTATACGCAGCGTGTACGCAGACCTCTTTCAACAGTGATTGACAGGAAATGCTGTTTGTGGGTGGTGATGGGGGGTTGTCGGGCGAACGCAGGCGTGTCTGTGCATTGTGACACCATTTTAGGGGCGTCCATAATTAAGCCAGTGCGGCAACGGATGCAGTGATGAGACTCCGTGCACACAGGAAGTTGCCAAGATCCTGCGTGAGATCTGGTCAACCACTATTATGCAAATGTGGTCGATGGTTCTCAATGTTACCGATGTTTCCGCTATCTTGCTTACTGATCAGGCTGTTAGTAAAGGGAGATGGGCGGTTTAATATGGGGCTGGGCGTTTGCATCTTGTGCTGCGGTCTTCATGCGTATGCATTGATTAGCATATTCTCGCATCGACTCGGGGCGTGCGTCTGCTAGCGTGTGTTCCTTGCTGAATCAGGCCCACAATTCAGGAACAATAATTCAGCTTACGTGCGACAGCAGTTCAAACGAGCAGAAAATTCCCAGCACAATCATGGTTCAGATTGTCCAGCATAGAGAGAGCTGCTAAAGGTGCAACCTCTCCCTCACATTTCCACTGACTAAAGGCCCCCATACATCAGCAATCTGAAAACCACAAATGAACAATTTGAAGATTTATTGCCCGATTTTAGGATTTCCCAATCTAGCAATCCGCGCCCATACATTACAGATCTTTTTCAGTGATTTGTAGATTGATTGCAGCAAACACAGATCTGCCAATCTTGAAAGGCCCATCCTTTTACTAGTAACGGCCTGCAAATCTGCTAATCATCTCCATACACTAGCAATCTACAGCCCCAATCCATCTGTGAAATCCAACATGTTGAACAATCTGATTTAACAATTTCAATCACTTTTTGGTTGCAATCTGAGATCTATGAAGCCCATACATTGCAGATTTTTATACACAATCGATTGCAAATTGCAGAATTGCCACAATCGATTGCTGATGTATGGGGGCCTTAATTACTCAATTTGGCAGGTTTTTATACCTTAGCTGATGTTAATTAAGGTAAGGGTGTGGTTCCTCACTGGTTACAAGGAGGTTAACCCTTTCCTCAGAATGTGGGAGAGACCAAATCTGTAACATAGGGCCTGATTCATCAAGGAACGCACGCTAGCAGATGCACGCACCCATCCGCTGTGAGAATATGCTAACCAATGTACACGCACGGAGACTGCAGCACAAGATGCAGACGCCCAGCCCCATATTAAGCCACCCATCTCCCTTTACTCATAGCCTGATCAGTACACAAGATAGCGTAAACATTTGTAACATCGAGAATCATCAAACCCACAATAGTGGTTATACTGACCTGTCGCAGGATTTTGGCCGCTTTTTGTGTACAGCTTACGGTATGGCTGCGTATGCCGCCGCACTGCCTTAATAACGCCTGCATTTGCCTGACCACCCCCGTCACCACCCATAAATGGCACTTCCTGTCAATCAATATCTTACACACTGCGTGCAGTCTGCGTACCATAATCCCATCGCACTGGCTTGTTCGTGCAGTGTGATGCATACGCATGAGCAGTGCAAAAAACATCGGCCAAGTGCGTGCATTCTCTCCTTTGCGCTCCTTGCTGAATCAGGCCCATAGTCCTATAAGAAAAATAAAATAGGGAAAAAAACGTTTGCTCTTTGGGCCTGATTCAGCTTGGATCACAGTTGCTAATAGGCACGCGATCAGCTGATTGTTGCATAATGCGTATGCATCGCAGTGTTGAACCGGCCACTGTGATCGGGACTGTGATTGCAACGGCTACGCAGACCCATCGCAGAGTGATTGACAGGAAGTGCCATTTGTGGGTGGTGACAGGGGGGTGGTCGGCCGAAACGCAGGCGTTCGGATGCTGTTTCAGGGGCATGCATAAATTATCCACTGCGTAGCCATACACAGTGTGAGGTCTCATAGCGTGTGTGGATGTTAGCAATTACATAGTAAGGTCAGGGCTTGTGCAAGTGTGCGTATGGGTCCGATGGTACTCGATTGTACTGATGGTTTTGCTTTTCTTCTAAGTATATGGTAAGGTGGGCGTCCTTATGTGGTGCTGCGGTTAGAGGCGGGCTGGGCCGGGGGGCAGGGTGCCATGTGCCCCCCAGGCCGGTAACATTTTAGTGGTCCAGGGCCGCCCGCAGCCGTGCTCTGCATATACATAGCAGGCTGTGGAAGGCCGTCGGCTGGGGCTGGTCCTCTGCTCCATTGGATGTCCTACCTCTTGCTCCGCCTCCTGTTCCCCGTGCTGAGTGCACGTCATCACCCTGGGCCCCCCCTCGCAGCGGATCCCCTGGCCATTGATAATTGCAGTCACAGTGCCTGGCGAAGGTGGCTAACAGGGAGGCGGAGTCGGGGCAGGGGGCGGGGCTACACGGCAGTCAGAGGCCAGGCCAGCATCATGAAGGGAGAGAGGAGGTGATGGAGGAGACAGTAAAGTGAGTATACTGTACCCAGCCTGGCTGTAAGGTGATAGAGAGGAAGGGGGGGGGGGTTTCTGTGACTGTGTATGTATTTGTGTGTATAAGTGTGTATGTATGCGTCTCTGTATGCATGTATCTGTGTGTATATATGTGTATCTGTGTTTGTGTGTGTGTGTGTGTGTGTATGTCTGTCTGTGTAAGTGTGTGTATGTATGTCTGTGACTATGTGTGTCTGACTCTATTTATGAATGTGTGTGTATGTGATTATATATGGACTGTGTATGTGTATTAATTTGTAACCATGTATGTGTGTATTAGTGTGTGACTGAATGTGTGTGTATTATTGTGTAACTATGTATGTGTGTATTGGTGTGTGACTGTGAATAAGTGTGTCTGTATGTATGTGTGTAACTATGTATGTATGTGTGTGTATGTGACTATGTATGACTGTGTGTGTGTATTGGTGTGTGACTGTGAATAAGTGTGTCTGTATGTATGTGTGTAACTATGTATGTATGTGTGTGTATGTGACTATGTATGACTGTGTGTGTGTGTATTAATTTGTGACTAAGTGTGTATTAGTGTGTGACGCTATGAATGTGTGTGACTGTGAATAAGTGTGTATGTATGTACAGTATGTATGTGACCAATGGCTTCCTGACTACATCCCGTGCTGTACATACTTAATTTTTATGTTTCTGGGTGATTATAAAGATGCAGTCATAGTCATTTGTTTTTTAAAAAACTTTTCTTAATTTTATCCTGATTGTTTTGGGCTGTGCATTAGAGCAAATCTGCCTCTAGTTTTAAGGTGGCCATACACGGTGCGATGCACCGTGTAGTGCGACTGCTGATCTGCCAGCAGACGGATCGTGCTGTCACTGCCGGCAATCGTACGGTCCCCGCAGACCGCACGATATGCCGGCTCCCCCCTCCTCCATTTGAATGGGATCGTACATTGCATCCCAGATCAGATGGTTCTGCAGGAAGACCTGGGGATGCGATGTACGACCCCGCGGGAGCGCGCAGCACGATATCAGGTACGATATCGTGCCCATACACGGCACGATATAGCACCTATATCGTGCCATGTATGGGGGCCTTTAGACTTGTAATCCAGAATGTTACCATGGGATAAAATGGTAAAAAGAGGTGGTAAATTGCCATGTGCGGGTAGAAACGTCCGGGCCACTTGATTGTATGTGCCCCCCAGACCAAAAGTTGCCAGCCAGCCCCTGGCTGCGGTCCTGATTCATTATGGATCCTAATATTGCGTACGCACTAGAGATGAGTGGGTTCGGTTCCCTGAGAACCGAACCCACCCGAACTTCGGGGATCTGAGGCAGATACAAGTCGACTCGGGTTTTCCCGTCTGACTCGGATCTGAAAACGAGGCAAAACGTCATCATCCCGCTGTCGGATTCTCGTGGGTTTTGGTTTCTATAAAGGTCCTGCAATCGCCGCCATTATTCATTCTGGCTGTGGAGAGCGAAGAGGGAGTTGGGACCTGTGCTGTGCTGTTAACATGTTATAATTATAATATTAATTGCACGCTGACGCTGTGCATAGGGGCTGGCTACTGTTGTCCATAAGGGCTGGCTGGCTGTTGTCTATAGAGGGTCTGGCTGGCTGTTGTCTATAGAGGGGCTGGCTGGCTGTTGTTGTGTCCATAGGGGCTGTCTGGCTGTCGTTGTCCTGTCCATAGGGGCTGGCTGACTGTCGTCATCCTGTCCATAGGGGCTGGCTGGCTGTAGTGCTGTGTTGTCCAGGGCATGCTCTGTCCTTCAGGGGTGCTCTTCACCCACCCCCAGTGTGAAAAAAAAAAGTGTTAACAGCACTTGTCATCAGCGCAGGGGTGCTGTGCTGCTGTTTGTTAAGGGGTTGCTGCCTCTTTCAGGGGTTCACCCCAGTGTTAAAAAAAAATATAAACAATTTTTTTTGTGTGGCGTGTTAGCCACACCAGTCATCAGCGTAAGTGCGCAGGGGTGCTGTGCTGCTGTCTGTCAAGGGCTACTAACCAAAAAATAAAACCAACAAATTTTTTCTGTGTGCGTGTTAGCCATACCTGGCTGTCACTGTCATTGGCGTGGCTGCGCTGGGGTGTTGTGCCGCTGTCTGTCAAGGGCTGCTGCCTCCCCCCAAAAAATATTTTTTCTGTGAGGTTGTGTGTAGTGAGTATGGAGGTGGAGGACAGTCACATGACCGGAGAGCAAGATCCACATACCAGTCTTGTATCTGCTGGCAGCAGTCATGATGACAATGCAAGGCCGTCAACATCAATTATGAAGGCCGATGTACCAGGGCTTAAGTCAGGCCAAAAAGTCAGGCTAAAAAAAACAACTTTTACCATGTTAAAGCAAAAAAAATTTAACGCTAAGTCAGCTTTAGAGAAACAAAAAATTGGCAATATGCCATCCACTATACGAATTGGCAAAGAAAGGATAAGGCATTGGCCTGTATTTATGATGACTGATGGTTCTAATAATTTAAGCCCCTCTGCTTGTAGGAGAGGTACAAAAAAAATTAAAATTGTTAGGAAGAGTAAGACACCGGAACCAACTGTGTGCTCTGAAAAATCACAAATCACGAGGAGAGTCCAAGTGTGTCTGCTGTTGCCATGTGTGAGCCTGACCTTTCTAGTAATACTGTACTTGAAGAGGATCCTCCTTCCACCATTTGTGTGCCTTCTGATGTAGAAATTGAGGATGCTTCAGTGGAATTGCACGAGGAGAATGAGGAGCATATTTATCTACTTGGCGATAACAACAAGGATGATGAGGATGTTTTTGATGATGATGAGGATGTTGATGGTGAGGATGTTTGTATAAAAACTGTAAATCAGGCCACAGTTGTTGTTGCCCATGGTGGGAAAAATCCCATTGTTGCCATGCCTGGGCAGAGGACCAAGAAATCCACTTCTCATGTGTGGAATTATTTCCACTCAAATCCGGACAACTTTTGCCAAGCCATTTGTGATTGTTGCCAAGTAACAGTGAGTAAAGGTAAGGACCTTAACCATCTTGGAACCTCCTCCCTGTTACGTCACTTGCAGCACATTCATCACATCACAAAGAGTATTGAAACTTTGGGGACAAAAAAACAAACAAATCAGTCCAGTGTCACCAAGCTGCTCCCTTCTATCTGGATCTAAGTGTTCGCAATATCCACCACCAACATCTGCATCATCATCAACATCCTCATTCGTGATCGTAAGTAGTCCTGCATCCAATATCATAAGGACTGAGGAGCTTATTCAGACCCGGTCGTTAGCTCTATGAGCTCGCAACCGGGTCAATGTTGCTATAGTGCGCATGCGCACGATGGAGCCGGCTCCATTGTGTGCATGCGTGAGACCTGGCTAACGATGCATGATCCGTCGTTAGGGGTCTCGTAGCAATACGGGGCGAGCTGTCGATGTTGAGTGACAGCTCGCTCCGTTTGCTGGGCGGGCCGGGGGTGTGCCTGGCCAAACGGAGGCATTCCTATCGGAACGCTTGCCGTTTGGGGAGCTTCCTGCTCAAACAGGGCAGGAAGCTCCCTGGGGCTTAAGGTTGACGAGACCCTACCTTAGGGTCTCGTCATTAGCCCTGATGGTCGCGATGATCTTGACCATCGTGACCATCACCCTTAGCGGTTGTTAGAGCTGTGGGTGTTAACCCACAGCCTAATGACCGACATGGAGGCGGCTGTTCAGGATGCAAGCGGCCGCCCTGTTTCAGAACGACCGCTTGCATCCTACGACCGCCTCTGAATGAGGCCCTGAATCCTCTCCTATCCGTCGTTCCTCAGAAGGATCCTTGAGTGTTATGCCTGGTGCTGCTGCTGCTGTTGCTATAAGTGGATCTTCATCCCAGAAGGGGACCAGGAAGAAGACTACTTTAGTAGTTCAGGAAGTTCAACCAAACAATTGACTGTCACACAGTCCTTTGCATTGGCGAACAAGTATGAGAGCAAACACCCACCTGTACAGTGGATTACTGATTCCATAACAGCTATGCTGGTATTATATGTGTGTCCAGTGTCCGCCATTAATGCAGTGGGTTTTACCCAGTTAGTGGGTCCTGTGTCCCTGCTACAATGTGCCTTCTAGATTCCACTTGTCACGACCAGGGTTTCCCGGCATAGGGGATGACGGGTATTACCTGTGAGGGCGCTGTGGTGTGATCCTTCTGGTGGAGGAGCTGGTGTCTGGCGGCCGGCATTGACTGTGCAAGGTGTTCCGCAGGCACTGTGTCATTCTGGCTGGGGTAAGCCTGGTGGTGTTTCCACTCCGTTCTGATATAGGCGCCGCCATCTTGCTTCTGCTCATGTGACTTAGTTGCTCCAATCCTGGAGTGTCACATGCTCTCTCCGACTATTCACGGGAATGCACCGTAGTCATGCGCAGTCGAGAATAATTTCCATGTTGTGCAAGGTTCTCAAACCCTTTGAACTTGCCACGCATGAAGTTAGTTCAGACACTGCCAGCTTGAGCCAGGTCATTCCCCTAATCAGACTTTTGCAAAAGCAGCTGGAGAAACTGAAGGAGGAGCTGAAATAGAGTGATTCCGCTAAGTATGTGGGGCTTGTAGATCAAGCCCTTCATTCGCTTTGACAGGATCCAAGGGTCGTCAATCTCTTTAAATTAGATCACTATATTTTGGTGACCATACTTGATCCTAGGTTTAAGTCATACCTTCTGTCTTTCTTTCCAACGGACATAAATCTGAAAAGATGCAAAGAGCTGGTTGTAAAAAAATTGTCAGCTCAAGCGAAATGTGACACGGCAGCATCTCCTCCTTCAGTTTCTACAGCTGCCAGGAAAAAACTAAATTTTCCTAAGAGACCCACTGCTGGTGGTGATGCAGATCAGTCAGCAAAATCTAATGACATCTGGATGGGTCTGAAAGAACTGCCTACAATGAGTGACATGTCTACCTTGACTTTGTCTGATACGGTCACCGTTCAGAGAATGGTGGATGACTATTTTAGGAATATCATCCAAATAGGCATGTCAGACAGTCTGTTTCACTACTTGCAGGAAAAAGAGGCAATTTGGAGTCCCTTACACAAACTGGCTTTGCTGTACTTAAGTTGCCCACCCTCCAGTGTGTACTCTGAAAGAGTTTTCAGCGCAGCCGGGAACCTTGTCAGTGATCGTAATAGGAGGTTACTTCCCCAAAATGTGGAAAAGATGATGTTCATCAGGTTGCCCGCTCTCACCACTACTTTTTGATTTGGCCCTAGATCCCCTACTACGCCATTTTGAAAAGGCAGGGGGCTGGCGAGGCATTTTCTTGGCAGGACATGAGATTCAATTTTTGGTCTTTGCCGATGATCTTTTATTGTATTTTGCTAACCCCAGGGAGGCTATTCACAGTTAAATAAACCAATCACTTCAGCCACAATCACTACCCGCTCCTCCTGCAGATTCTGCAAGTATTTGAGGAGATAGCGGGTTTTAAAATAAATAAATGTTAGTGAGGTTAATAATACTGTAGGAACAAAAAATGGCCCATTTTATGTGATTTGAGCTGTGTTTATGATTTTTTAAGAAACAATCCAGATCAAAAACCGAAAAACAAAACACGGAGGTGAGGTTTTGGCAAAAGTCCTGGCCTTACTCAGAAATTGCTAACAGCCATGCACGCTATGAGACCTCACACTGCGTATGGCTTTGCAGTGGCTAATTTATGCATACCCCTGCAATGGTGTGCAGTGGCATGCTTGCGTTCGGCCGACCACCCCCTGTCACATTCCACAAACGATACTTCCCGTCAATCACTCTGCGATGGGTCTGCGTAGCCTCTGCGGTCGCAGTCCTGATCGCAGTGGCCAGCTCATGCATGTGCACTGCGATGCGTATGCATGCAGAGAACGCGACAATCGGCCAATTGCGAGTGTATTAGCAACTGCGATCCAAGCTATATCAGGCCCTAAGTTTGCATTGCGATCGCAGTGGTTTGGCTTGCTATCGCAGTTGAACGGCGTGCGTATGCCCTTCCCTCCAGGTCTGTGGCACAATACTGGTGTGCGATCATTGCCACTGCATAGAGGGCCTGATTCAGACCCGCTCGCGAGCGCATAGCGATCGCAAGCGGGTCGATGGTGGGGAACTGCCGCGCGCATGTGGAAGCCCCGAAGCGAGAGAGAAATTCTCTCGCTCCGGGACTTACTACAAAAGGGGTGGCTGTCGATGTTGATCGACAGCTCGCGCCGTTTTGTAGGTGGGGGGGTGGCTACACAAATGGAGGCATTCCTGAAGGAACGCCTGCCGTTTGTGGGAGGCTCTGTTAGAGCAGAAAGCTCTCTGGGGCTTGTGAGGGACGAGACCCTACCACAAGGGTCTCGTTGCAAGCCCCGATGGTTGTGATGGTCGCGACCATCGCGACCATCACCTGGCTACTCGCAAAAGCTGTGGGTGGTCACCCACAGCTTAGTGAGCGGCCAAGAGGCCACAAAAAAAAGAAAAAACGCCCTGATTCAGAGCGAGCACTCTTAAAGAGCGTCCGGCTCTGAATCAGGCCCAGAGTGCATGGTTCTGTGGACAGCACCATCGCCGTCCCCCGGCTTGTTCCTGGGTAGCAGGGTGTGGCAGCCAGAATCACTGCTGCGGCGCTGCCTAGGTTTCCTTTAGACGCTACCAGACAGGCACTCTGCAGTGTGTCAGCTTATCTGGAGCATCCTCAGGTGGCTCCAAGTCAGCGCTGCACTTACCGATGCTGCCGGCCTGCCCCCTATTTAAGCCCTGTTATGGCCCTGTTTCCCTCATTCTGGTATCTGCAATACGGAACAAGTTTTTGTCGCTAATGTACAGAGCAGACTACAATCTTGTCGCTAGTATATAAAGCCATTCCCAATTGGTTAGCTAGTATACAAAGCAGGTCGTTATTCTTTTGTGGCAGCTCAACAGCGTCTTTACAAGAATGCCGCTGCCAATGGTATTCTTACAGAAATGCCAACCGAGTATCAGCGCTAATCCGCTGTAGCTGTAGTATTAAAACGCACCATTGAACATTGCACAAACCCTATGGAGGCACAGATTATTCTTCTGAACATGGCTGCCGGTGTCAGTGCAGACACCTGCATCTAACTATCCACCCTCCCAGGAACGCCCACTGAAATCACCAGCTCATACGTTCTGTGACTCTCTGCAGTAACCATCAGGACGCATGCTCAGACTGCAAACATTGGCCGCTTACGTGCGGCACCGACATTATGTGCACCTCTGAATCTGACAAATCAGAAATTATTACATTTGGTCTGCTGTGCTGGATCACCACCCAGCAGTACTGAAGATGATTGGCAAAGGTTCTGGTTATATGTATATCCCAGGAGAGGGACCCCCACAAAAGTACCATCACCATTAAAGGAAGATATTTAACAAAAGAGTTAGAACCCTTTTGAGGCCAGGAAGACAACATAACTTATACCTCCCAACTTTCTTCAAGCATAGGTCGGGACATTTGCGCATACCTCCGGAGCGCACCCATTTGAAAGGGGTGTAGCCTCCCATCTGGGGGAGTGGCATTATTGGAAATGCAGTGTTTGCGAGCCATGCTCCATAGAAAGCAGGTCTGTCCTGCCAAAATAGGGATGGTTGGGACGTATGCATAAAGTGATGTGGATCTGTATTTTTCCATTGAATTTTCTCCATAAACAACTGGAAATTGAAATGACTGCTCACTACACACATGATAGTGATGTGTCATTCATAGCAATAGGTTTGGGGAAGTGAAAGATCATACTAAACATCTTATGTTATTCTGACCAGCGGCATCCCAAGGGCCGGCATCTCATACCCAATCCCTGCACTAGTTATAATTCTCATGCATTGTGATACCATAAGATGCTTAGTATGATCTTTCACTACCCCAAACCTATTGCCGATAATGACACATCGCTATCATGTGCTTAGTGAGCAGTCGTTTCAATTTCCAGTTCTTTATGGAGAATATTCAATGGAAAAATACAGAACCACATCAAATTATGCATACGGGTTGGTTATGAGATGCCGGTGGCCGGGATGCCGCTTGTCAGAATACCGACAGCGACATCCCGACAGTGAAGATCCTGACAGCAGTAGGTAAATATAGTACAACTAACCCTAACCCCGACCCTAACCCTCCGTCCCCGGTGCCTAAACCTAACCTCCCCCCCTAGTGCCTAAACCTAATCTATACATACCTACTCTCCCGGAAGTCGCTGGAGACTCCTGAGTTTTTGGGTAACCCCCCGCACTTCTCCCGCACTTGTCACGACCAGGGTTTCCTGGCATAGGGGATGACGGGTGTTACCTGTGAGGGCGCTGTGGTGTAATCCTTCCGGCGGAGGAGCTGGTGTCTGGCGGCCGGCATTGACTGCGCGAGGTGTTCTGCAGGCACTGTGTCATTCTGGCTGGGGTAAGCCTGGTTCTGATATAGGTGCTGCCATCTTGCTTCTGGTCATGTGACTTAGTTGCTCCAATCCTGGAGTGTCACATGCTCTCTCCGACTATTCACGGGAATGCACCGTTGTCATGCGCAGTGGAGAATAATTTCCATGTAGTGCAAGGTTCTCAAACCCTTTGAACTTGCCACATATGAAGTTAGTTCAGACACTGCCAGCTTGAGCCAGGTCATTCCCCTAATCAGACTTTTGCAAAAGCAGCTGGAGAAACTGAAGGAGGAGCTGAAATAGAGTGATTCCGCTAAGTATGTGGGGCTTGTAGATCAAGCCCTTCATTCGCTTTGACAGGATCCAAGGGTTGTCAATCTCTTGAAATTAGATCACTATATTTTGGTGACCATACTTGATCCTAGGTTTAAGTCATACCTTCTGTCTTTCTTTCCAACAGACATAAATCTGAAAAGATGCAAAGAGCTGGTTGTAAAAAAATTGTCAGCTCAAGCGAAACGTGACACGGCAGCATCTCCTCCTTCAGTTTCTACAGCTGCCAGGAAAAAACTAAATTTTCCTAAGAGACCCACTGCTGGTGGTGATGCAGATCAGTCAGCAAAATCTAATGACATCTGGATGGGTCTGAAAGAACTGCCTACCATGAGTGACATGTCTACCTTGACTTTGTCTGATACGGTCACCGTTCAGAGAATGGTGGATGACTATTTTAGGAATATCATTCAAATAGGCATGTCAGACAGTCTGTTTCACTACTTGCAGGAAAAAGAGGCAATTTGAAGTCCCTTACACAAACTGGCTTTGCTGTACTTAAGTTGCCCACCCTCCAGTGTGTACTCTGAAAGAGTTTTCAGCGCAGCCGGGAACCTTGTCAGTGATCGTAATAGGAGGTTACTTCCCCAAAATGTGGAAAAGATGATGTTCATCAGGTTGCCCGCTCTCACCACTACTTTTTGATTTGGCCCTAGATCCCCTACTACGCCATTTTGAAAAGGCAGGGGGCTGGCGAGGCATTTTCTTGGCAGGACATGAGATTACATTTTTGGTCTTTGTCGATGATCTTTTATTGTATTTTGCTAACCCCAGGGAGGCTATTCACAGTTAAATAAACCAATCACTTCAGCCACAATCACTACCCGCTCCTCCTGCAGATTCTGCAAGTATTTGAGGAGATAGCGGGTTTTAAAATTAATTATGCTAAAACTGAGGCCTTGGCCTTTTTTGGGGAGACTAGGGCAGGATGGGGAGACTCTTTTCCCTTTAAATGGGCAGATGAATACATCACTTATTTAGGTGTCAATGTTCCTTCACATCCTTCTCAATTGTATGATGTTAACTACACCCCACTGTTGTTAAAAACATACACAGATTTTAACAAATGGGCCCATCTTCCATTGTCCTATATAGGTAGATGTCATCTTTATAAAATGATCAGTTTCCCTAAATTTCTTTACATTCTCCAAATGCTACCACTTATCCCAGATAAGAGAAACCTAAGACTTTTTAATCAGGCTTTACAAAAATTCATATGGGGTGGAAAACGCCCCAGAATTTCACTGTTTAAGTTGCAACAACAGACACATATGGGAGGGGTAAATCTACCATGTCTCAGACAATATGCCCTGGCTGCTAATTATCGAATAACAATGGACTGGATGGAGGGCATAACACTTATACCACGTACTCTATGGAGCAGGCATTTACTCCTCACCATAATTTGGTGTCTCTTTTACACACCCATCCTCTTAGTTTACCTCCCGCAGCTAAAGAAAACATGTTAATAAATACGACATGCATAGCATGGCGAGTTATTAGAGCACAATTTCACTTATCCTCACTGTTTTTACCATTATGGGGCAACCCATCTTTTCCACCTGGCAATTCAACCCAATTTCAATGCTGGCATACTAGTGGCATTAGATATATTTATGAATTTTTACAAGACCAAACACTTCAACCTCTCACTCGCTCCCAAATGCAGGAGAAATGTACAGGTTTTCTGGGATGAACTTAATAGCTATATGAAAGAGATTCTAAATATTGCTTTTGTGATCTCTAAAGATTGGGCTTTCTGGAATATAACCACAAACACACATTCAAAGGGTTTGACAAAAGGAAATAAGTTACTTCTGACCAAATTGACTGCAGCTGCCAAAAAGACCATTCTCTCACAATGGATTGAACCTAACCCACCTACCCTTACATTATTACATCCTAGAATAATATTTCTGTTTACAATGGACTGGACAGAGACGTCCACCAATAAAGAAAACCTTACTGAAAAGTTTTTTGATACATGGTTACCTTATATTCATACATTATCCCCATCACTTAAGGATTCTTTACGGAGATGTTTCCAACTAACGTCATGGTTTAATTTGGAAGTACTTGATAATGGTCCTCCCTTTTGATTTTGATCCTGATTATGATTTTGACTCATACTACAACTGTAAGACGGCCCGTTAATGTTAATGGTAATGATAATGGTAATTATGACTATAACTAAATATGTAACAGTGTTTGTAACTATTTCTTGTGTGCACAACTGCAATTTATATCTGGATTTATATACTGCAGATATTATAATTATTTTGTTGGATGATTCTCGGCAATGTGTTTATCATGCTGAGGATTATTTAAGATATATTTGGATTACAATATGTCGCTTTCCTAGCAATAAAATGTGTTTAAAAAAAAAAAAGATGATGTTCATCAAAATGAATTACAAATTCCACGAGGAAGACCTTTACCAGCACTTAAGTCCAAAAAAGACATTAGCGTCTGACTCTGTAATGGTGGATTCCAGCGGGGACGAATTCATATTGTGTGAAGAAGAGGAGGATGCACACACTGATGAGGATGACGATGACGACATCTAATCTAATGTATTGTAAAGCCAGTTTGTGTATGGGATCATTGCCACCAATGTCCACTGCGCATTGGCAGCTTGTTTTGTGGGGGGTCATAACAAACCAATCATTTCAGCCACCAGTGGCAATCCCTGTGGCTGAAGTGATTGGTTTATTTAACTGTGAATGTCCTTTTTCATATATACAATGTAAGGGTGGGTTGGAGGGCCCAAGGACAATTCCATCTTGCACCTTTTTCCTTTCCATTATGTGCTGGTTGGGGCATTGCTGCCTGACATTTTAGTGTTATGGTTTATGAATGTCCAGAAATTGTAATGTCCACAGACAGCATCTCCTACATGCCCCTTTCATTTTTTTTATAGAATATTCTGAACCAATTGCTGCTTGTTGGGTCAACATGATGGCACAAGTCGCACAACAGTGACATTCAGCCAAGGGTTCTCAGCCCTTAAGGCTGCTACATGGCCCAAAGGCTGAATCCTGCTTCACAGCCCAAAAGCCACCTGTCATCAACCAACCCTCAAGGCTGTAACGGCCACAACTTGCCAAGAGTTCTAGGCCTCAAGCCTGTTTCGGACTAATCATAGCTCTGTATTCCACTACTACTCAGCCCGGAGGCTGCATCAACAATTAACTATCAACTATCAATTCTTAAGCCAGTGGCTGCACCAATTATTCATTCTTCAGCCAGGGGCTGCACCAATTATCAATTATTCAGCCAGGAGTTGCACCAATTATCATTTCAGCCAAGGGCTGCACCAATTATCAATTCAGCCAGGGGCTGCACCAATTATCAATTCAGCCAGGGGCTGCACCAATTATCAATTCTTCAGCCAGTGGCTGCACCAATTATTAATTCCTCAGCCAGGGACTGCACCAATTATCAATTCTTCAATTCTCAAGGAGTACCCCAACCATCATCTTTGCACAGTCCTCAACTCTACTTATGACTCTAGCTAGCTGAATGCAACCTTTTGGCCCTTAACTAGATGAAAAAATCAATATTGTGAGCTGTGAGGTGGTCAAAATTGACTGGACATGAGTGGAAATAAATGTTAGTGAGGTTAATAATACTGTAGGAACAAAAAATGGCCCATTTTATGTTATTTGAGCTGTTTTTATGATTTTTTAAGAAAAAATCCAGATCCAAAACCGAAAAACAAAACATGGAGGTGAGGTTTTGCCAAAAGTCCTGGCCTTACTCAGAAATTGCTAACAGCCATGCACGCTATGAGACCTCACACTGCGTATGGCTTTGCAGTGGCTAATTTATGCATACCCCTGCAATGGTGTGCAGTGGCATGCTTGCGTTCGGCCGACCACCCCCTGTCACATTCCACAAACGATACTTCCCGTCAATCACTCTGCGATGGGTCTGCGTAGCCTCTATGGTCGCAGTCCTGATCGCAGTGGCCAGCTCGTGCATGTGCACTGCGATGCGTATGCATGCACAGAACGCGACAATCGGCCAATTGCGAGCGTATTAGCAACTGCGATCCAAGCTATATCAGGCTCTAAGTTTGCATTGCGATCACAGTGGTTTGGCTTGCTATCGCAGTTGAACGGCGTGCGTATGCAGTATTGCGATCCGTAGTGAATCATGCCTTTTGTTGGAAGATTTGTATTTCTATGTTCGAGACCGGACCATACTGTACTCCACATCTGATTCCACATTTCTTGATTATATGTTTTCTTCAAATTGTTTTTAAATACGTTTGTCCACTTGTCATAGCGATCGCAAGCGGGTCGATGGTGGGGAACTGCCGCGCGCATGTGGAAGCCCCGAAGCGAGAGAGAAATTCTCTCGCTCCGGGACTTACTACAATAGGGGTGGCTGTCGATGTTGATCGACAGCTCGCCCCGTTTTGTAGGTGGGGGGGGTGGCTACACAAATGGAGGCATTCCTGAAGGAACGCCTGCCGTTTGTGGGAGGCTCTGTTAGAGCAGAAAGCTCTCTGGGGCTTGTGAGGGACGAGACTCTACCACAAGGGTCTCGTCGCAAGCCCCGATGGTCGTGATGGTCGCGACCATCGCTACCATCACCTGGCTACTCGCAAAAGCTGTGGGTGGTCACCCACAGCTTAGCGAGCGGCCAAGAGGCCACAAAAAAAAGAAAAAACGCCCTGATTCAGAGCGAGCACTCTTAAAGAGCGTCCGGCTCTGAATCAGGCCCAGAGTGCATGGTTCTGTGGACAGTACCATCGCCGTCCCCCGGCTTGTTCCTGGCTAGCAGGGTGTGGCAGCCAGAATCACTGCTGCGGCGCTGCCTAGGTTTCCTTTAGACGCTACCAGACAGGCACTCTGCAGTGTGTCAGCTTATCTGGAGCATCCTCAGGTGGCTCCAAGTCAGCGCTGCACTTACCGATGCTGCCGGCCTGCCCCCTATTTAAGCCCTGTTATGGCCCTGTTTCCCTCATTCTGGTATCTGCAATACGGAACAAGTTTTTGTCGCTAATGTACAGAGCAGACTACAATCTTGTCGCTAGTATATAAAGCCATTCCCAGTTGGTTAGCTAGTATACAAAGCAGGTCGTTATTCTTTTGTGGCAGCTCAACAGCGTCTTTACAAGAATGCCGCTGCCAATGGTATTCTTACAGAAATGCCAACCGAGTATCAGCGCTAATCTGCTGTAGCTGTAGTATTAAAACGCACCATTGAGCATTGCACAAACCCTATGGAGGCACAGATTATTCTTCTGAACATGGCTGCCAGTGTCAGTGCAGACACCTGCATCTAACTATCCAGCCCCCCAGGAACGCCCACTGAAATCACCAGCTCATACGTTCTGTGACTCTCTGCAGTAACCATCAGGACGCATGCTCAGACTGCAAACATTGGCCGCTTACGTGCGGCACCGACATTATGTGCACCTCTGAATCTGACAAATCAGAAATTATTACATTTGGTCTGCTGTGCTAGATCACCACCCAGCAGTACTGAAGATGATTGGCAAAGGTTCTGGTTATATGTATATCCCAGGAGAGGGACCCCCACAAAAGTACCATTACCATTAAAGGAAGATATTTAACAAAAGAGTTAGAACCCTTTTGAGGCCAGGAAGACAACATAACTTATACCTCCCAACTTTCTTCAAGCTTAGGTCGGGACATTTGCGCATACCTTCTGAGCGCACCCATTTGAAAGGGGTGTAGCCTCACATCAGGGGGTGTGGCATTATTGGAAATGCAGTGTTTGCGAGCCATGCTCCATAGAAAGCAGGTCTGTCCTGCCAAAATAGGGATGGTTGGGACGTATGCAACTGATGTGATGCTTAGTATGATCTTTCACTACCCCAAACCTATTGCCGATAATGACACATCACTATCATGTGCTTAGTGAGCAGTCGTTTCAATTTCCAGTTGTTTATGGAGAAAATTCAATGGAAAAATACAGAACCACATCAAATTATGCATACGGGTTGGTTATGAGATGCCCGTGGTCGGGATGCCGCTGGTCAGAATACCGACAGCGACATCCCGACAGTGAAGATCCCGACAGCAGTAGGTAAATATAGTACAACTAACCCTAACCCCGACCCTAACCCTCCGTCCCTGGTGCCTAAACCTAATCTATACATGCCTACTCTCCCGGAAGTCGCTGGAGGCTACTGAGTTTTTGGGTAACCCCCCGCACCCCCGGGTGAGTAGGCACTTCTCCCGCATCCCTTCCCACTTCCTTGTAAAGTGGGAAGAAA
Organism: Taudactylus pleione; assembly: GCA_031769625.1. NCBI lineage: Eukaryota > Metazoa > Chordata > Amphibia > Anura > Myobatrachidae > Taudactylus > Taudactylus pleione. The sequence goes on from JAUIMM010000334.1 coordinate 4,372,350, forward strand.
TGGGAGAATTTCCACGGAGATCTGGGGTCTCCGAGTCGGGGGCAGGACTTAATGACACAATTCCACAAGAATCGCGTCACTTGGCCCCATCCCTTATTTAAAATATGCGCCAATCGCAACAATCACACAAGGTGCAGGGCTTAAGAACGTAACACATCAGGCCCCGCCCCCCCCATCTGTGCCCACCTGCTTCTCCTCCGTGGGCTTGTCCTGTGGAGGAAAAAAAAAAAGTAGGCAAGTATGACCTAACCTCCCCCTCCCCGCACCCTAACCCTAACTCTCCCTCACCGATGCCTAAACCTAACCTCCCCCCTTAATGCCTAAACCTAACCACGGCCGCCGACAGCCATGCCGGGCCCAGGTGACAGGGGGCGTGGCCTAATCGAGGGAAGCGTGTCCACCCCCCCTTACAATTTTTAATTTTTTTAAAATTAATTTTTGTAGCGACACGAAGCGGGGGGCGCTGTGTGCCTCTCAGCCCGGCGCACAGTCAATGGGGGGCGTAGGCATAGTAGACTGCTCCGGCTCATTCCCAATTGGTTAGCTAGTATACAGAGTAGGTCGTCAGCAGTCTCCCAGTGCAGCCCAGCACACAGTAGCATGTGCTTGGCTGCTGTGACGTAAGAGGGAGGGGGAGCAATGCCTGACCCGGGCCCCCGCCGGCCCCTCCAGCAAGCCTGGGTCTGGGTAATTAGTACCCGCTCCCCTGCCTCTCAGAGCCCCGGAACCTAACCTCCCCACACCCTAAACCTAACCCTCCCTCCTTAGTTCCTAACCCTAATCCTCTCCCTAGTCAAAGCCGGCCCTAGGCATAGGCATAATAAGCAAATGCCTAGGGGCGACTGGAATGCCTAGGGGCATTCCAGGGCTCTGCCACGGTTCCCCACACCACCGGCGCTGCATGCCCCTCCCCCCTACCCTGCTGCTGCCGCCATCGGAGCTCTGCTCCGATCGTGCAGTGCAGTGGCCAGTTGAGCTGCCCAGGTCAGAATGAGCTTCTGTCCAGAAGCTCAGTCTGGCTACAGGAGGAAAGAAAATGGCTGCGGGAGGGTATTCTGCGCATGCTCAGCCGTGTCCATTCCTCCCATGGGCCTTTGCGGAGCAGAGCTGTGTCAGTCACGGCTCTGCCTCCGCCTCCAGGCGTATGGCGGTAGTGTGGACCGCACATAAGTGCAGTCCGCACTACATTGCCAGGAACAAACACACAGCCGCCGGCGCCGGCAGCTGTGTGTTTGTTTTAGCAGCCGATGAGAGTCAGACAGACTCTCAACGCCTGCTGCGCCCGTAGCCGGAGCCGGGCTTCCGGCTCCCGCAGTGGCTGATGGGAGAGACGTCATGACATCTCTCCCATCATGCAGAGCGGGCCGGCACGGGAGGATGCTGGACTGAGGAGCGGACACCGGAGCGGGGAATAAGGTAAGTGGAATTTTTTCTTTTCCGTATGTGTGTCTGTCGGGCACTGCTAGAAGGGGGGACGACTGGGGGCACTGCTGGAAGGGGAGGGACTACTACTACTAGGGGCATTGCTGGAGGGGGGGAATACTACTAGGGGCACTGCTGGAGGGGGGACTACTACTAGGGGCACTGTTAGGGGGGACTACTACCAGGAGCACTGCTGGGGAGGGAACTGCTACTAGGGGCACTGCTGGCGGGAGGACTACTACTAGGGGCACTGTTAGTGGGGACTACTACCAGGGGCACTGCTGGGGAGGGACTACTACTAGGGGCATTGCTGGAGGGGGGGAATACTACTAGGGGCACTGCTGGAGGGGGGACTACTACTAGGGGCACTGTTAGGGGGGGAATACTACCAGGGGCACTGCTGGGGAAGGACTACTACTAGGGGCACTGCTGGGGGGGGACTATCTATATGTATATATATATATACATATATATACACATATACACACACATACTGTATATACATACACACATCTAATGTGTGTGTATATATGTGTGTGTGTTATATATATATAATGCATGTGTCTTTGTATATACATATATATATGTGTATATATATATATATATATATATATTATATATACACATACATTTAGCCCGAAACTCTGGATACATTTACTGGTAATCTCGAGGGTGCCCTCCTAGCATAATAAAAAAATCCTATACCGAACTGAACAGCCCCTCAGGAAAAAAACAGGCGGCGCTCCTCAGTAGTTGTAACAAAGTGATATTTTGTCACAAATCACATAAGTTCTGTTGATGTTTCAAGACCCATTGGTTTTTTCATCATGACATGTCCTGATGAAAAGACAGATGGGTCATAAAACGTCAACGGCACCTACTGAGGAGGGCCACCTGTTTTTTTCCTGAGGAGCTGTTCAGCTCGGTATGGGAAGTTGTTAGGGGGCACAAGTCAAAATGGGCTAGGGCCGGCACTGCCACCAGTGCCTAACCCTAACCCCTAACCTTAATCCTAACCCCTGATACTTACCTCCAGGGGTTAGAACGTCTGCATCCCGCATGCCGGGATGCTGACTACATCCCCTTACGCACGCCGGGATGCTGACTACATCCCCTTAAGCACGCAGGGATGCTGACTACATCTCCTTAAGCACACCGGAAAGCTGATTACATCCCCTTACACACACCGGGATGCTGACTACAGCCCCTTAAGCACGCCGGGATGCTGACTACATCTCCTTAAGCACGCCGGGATGCTGACTACATCTCCTTAAGCACGCCGGGATGCTGACTACATCCCCTTAAGCACGCCGGGATGCTGACTACATCCCCTTACACACGCCGGGATGCTGACTACATCACCTTAAGCACGCCGGGATGCTGACTACATCCCCTTAAGCACGCCGGGATGCTGACTACATCCCCTTAAGGAGCTGCAGATTCTTTAGAAGAATATAATGTGACTTTATTCTAAGATCTCTAAGAAAAGCAAAAATAATGTTTCTGTGTAAATTGCTATCACATGTTTTCCTGTGCTCTGCTTCCGGAGGTTATCCTGCACGGCAGACAATGCAAATGATTAAAAGGCAATCACACTTTAAAAGCAAAGTGCAAATTGATTTTTTTTCCCTTCGTGAAGCTAGGTCACCACTGAATTGACAGACTGACCTTTCCTGTAATGTAACAGATTATTATCGAAGTGATAATCTACTGCTGGAGAAAATCATGTCAAGCTGCCCACTGGAATTATGTATTGTCTGACTCCTTTATCTTAAATGAATGGACGCGGTATCTATTTTATGTAGTAGCACTTTGAAACTAGTTGTCTGCTTGTTCATATAACCATCGACATAGAGAAGCATCCTAGCATTATGTCAGCAACTAGATTATGTTTATTTTGCTTTTGCAAATCTGTTCAAGTGGCATATCTCAGTGCGTTACTCCGTAAGCTTTATGGAATGCGCTGTGCTGTACAACATGATGCTTGGCTTGTACTAGCTGACTGCATAATCTCTCCTCTATACAATATGTATTACTGATCCATATCAGTGATACATACGGCGTAATGGTTAGCAATACTGCCTCACAACACTGAGGTCGTGAGTTTGATTCCCTAACTGTGTGGCGTTTATATATTCTTCCTGTTCTCGAGTGGGTTTCCTTCGGGCACTCTAGTCTTCTCCCACAATTAAAAAATATGCAAGTAGGTTAATTGGCTCCCAACAAAAAAATAACCATAGTGAGTGAGTGTGTATGTGGTAGGGAACATAGGGCCCGATTCAGCAAGGAATGCAGTTCCTTATAAGCACGCAATCGGCCGATTGCAGCGTTCTGTGTATGCATCGCAGTGCACAAACCAGTCATTGCGATCGGGACTGCGATCGCAGTCCCATCGCAGAGTGATTGACATGAAGTGCCGGTTGTTGGTGTACCGGGAGAGCAATTCCTTAGTAAGATCTGACCTGCCTTAACATATGGGTCCGATTGTACTGATGTTTTCACGGTCTTGCTAAACATTACGGAAGTGTGTGTAGGTGAAGTGCACATCTTTATGTAGTGATGCGGTGGCATTGCGATCGTTATGGATTAGCATATATTCGTAGTAAAACGGCGTGCGTACGCTATATTGCGATCCTTGCTGAATCAGGCCTATAGATTGTAAGCTCCACTGGGACAGGGACTGATGTGAATGACCAAACATTCTCAGTAAAGCTTGGGTGCTTAGTTCATTGCTATGGAAACTTCACCATGCCCTCCTGACAATCAAAGTGGGTGGTTCTGACACACCACTGCCCTCTCCTTGATAAAGGGTCCCTGTTCTTTGCAGGCTGACTATGTCCTCTCTAATGGATGTCATAAAATATACAAAAATGGAATGCACTCCCTCTCTCTAGAGCAGGGGTTCCCAACCACGGTCCTCAAGGCACACTAACAGTCCAGGTTTTGAGGATAGCCATACTAGAGAACAGGTGACTTAATTAGTACCTCAGTTATTTTGATTTAACCATCTGTGCACAAGCCTGGATATCACCAAAACCAGGACTGTTAGTGTGCCTTGAGGACCGAGGTTGGGAATCACTGCTCTAGAGGTTGGCCAAGTTCCCCTGGGGTAGCTGGCCACACAACTTAAGCTTGGGCTTGTATCACTACATTCGCCAGTGAGCCCTTCAATGACTCTGTATGAGACTCTGAAGGGTCAAGAGCGCCATCATGATTGGGGTATCAAAATAAAAAATAGAAAATTAAAAAATGTAAATGTAAAGATACTTAAGCCGAGTCAGATGCCACGAGACAGGGAATGAAGGCTCACAGCCATATCCGGAATAATATTTAATAGAGGGCCACTGACTTAGACCAGTTAAGTTTAAAATTAGAAGGATCCCCAAACAGCCTGAAATCAAGTAGAAGGCTAGGAACTGACACTAGTGGATTGAAGAAGATTGCCAGAAGATCATCAGCAAACAGATCCTGTTTCTGCTCAGCAGCCCCCAACACTATGATCGTTATATCTACATTTTTGCAAATGACCCTCGCCAAAGCCTTCATACAAAGTACAAAAATTAGTGGAGAAAGAAAGCAGCCCTGGCACGTTCCATTGGAAATCTGAATTGGTAAAAAATAAATAGGAGACCAGCACTAAATATATCAATAAATATAAATGATGGACGGTTTAAAATTACAAATCAGTATTTATTATTCAAATAAATTCCGCACTCTCATGCAGATGAGTATCTCATAAAGTACTTATAAAGATGTGCAAATATATAAACACATAACTTCAGCAAAGCATAAAAAAAATGTCAATCATTAAAAATCTGCTCCTGTAATAGTATAATGTTGGAGTTAGGACTCACTCCTCTGTATCCCAAATAAGGTGTATTTTAGCAGCAAGACTTTACAATTAGGCTCATGGATATTCAGGAAGTCCTTTGGCATCCAGCACATGGCATTTATTGTGTTGAAGCACAATCCACAAGGTGTCTCCCAAAGTTGCACGGGTTTCACATGGAGATAAAAGAGTCCAATATAGGTCTAACAGATTCCAAGAGTCCGGAAAGGAAGATTCAAACCTCAACGTGTATCGCTGGGCAATGAGTGCTCAGCTTCCTCAGGAGTGTCTATTGTGGGCCAAAATTTTGTCCTTAACCTACCCATTCAGTGATTACAGATTCAAAACACCTTCAGCTTCTGATGTGGCCGGCACCTCTGACATATCTGCAATCTGTTAATTTGCTTTTTCCAGCATCTCCCCAGTGGGGAAATCTGAATCGGGTCCGAGAAATCCCCATTAATTTGACCCTAAGCTGCTGGAGCAGTATTTAAAGCCTGGAACCTTAGAAGTGCTAATTAACCTAGACCAAAATGTTCATGTACACATGTAAAAAAGAAAACTAATCAATTCTATCAATGACTTCTCGTCATCTGTCAAGAGGAGTCAACATATCGGATCTAGATGCTAGATGTATTAAATCAAGCACCTTTGTGGTGTTGTTCGAAGCCTCATGACCCAAATCCCACCTGGTCCAAATGAATTAAGCCCAGTAAGAGACATTACAATTGGAGAGATAGGTCTTTAGCTTGAAAATTGTGCAGAGTCTTTTCCCTCTTTGGGGATATCTGTGATATGAGCGAGTAAAGATTGCGGGGGAAAAGGAGTAAGGTCAGAGACCTTGTTGAATACTTACTGTTGGAAATGGGGAAGTCTTATAATAAGCCATTTTGAACCCATCAGGTCCGGACTTTTACCATTTGGGCTAATATCCAATTAGCTCAGAACATTATTCAGGCTCTAATGGATCTCCTCAAGATTTCCAATTAGTCCCAAAAGTCAGTACTTATCAGGGATTGTGATTCACCTGCATCAGGCAGGCAAAACGTTTTTGTGTCTGCAATGGCAAAAACACATATGTATCACGGACCCTGTGTGTTTTTTGACAAAAACTGGACATTTTTCTCTTGCAAAAAATGGGCTCTAAATAGATAACCCAATAACGACCATATCAGGATAACAGACCATTTTTTCGTGAGAAAAATGATCGGGGCTAATTGGATGCCGGTCTTGTAGTAGATTTAATGGCCTCCTCCAACTCAGCCAAAGCAAAGGGTTCATATCAAGATGCCCGGTCAGTTACTGAGAGGACAGGATATGCTATTTCTGTCAAAAAGTCCCAGATATGAGCTATCTTCCGCTTGGAGTCAACTCTAGGGCAGGTGCCAGGCAAGTTATATAGTTGAGAATAATAAGCATGAAACGCTGAAGCTATACTTATAGTGATATTACAAACTGGCCCTGTGCGGTGTTTGACACGAGAAATAAATGTGGACGCACGCAGAGCTCTATCCAACATCCTACCAGGCTGTTGTGACGTTTGTGCACGTGCAACTTAATCCTACCAGATATCAAAGTTCAATGCCTGATTAGCCTTCATAAGTGACTTCAGCATCTCCACAGAAAGGAAGGATTTATGAAGAAGCTGAAGATTCGGTATCTTCTGCAAAAAAGAATCCCTCAAGACCACTCACTGTATTTTTAGACACGAAACCTCGATGACACAACTTTGAGCCTCAACAGATCATAAAACTTGGAAGTAGGCCAGAGGTCATTCCTGGCAATGGAAAAGCTCCAGGGCTTCTCCAATCTGCTGCTTACAGAACAAGTTCTTAAAGCAAGAGATCATACATGCACCACGAATATTGCTTACTATCCATTGTTGATGACTGCAGAGTCAGGGAGACAGGAGCATGATCTGACCAGGATATGTGCCCAACTGTGGAGTCAACTGCAAGGTGAAAAATGTGTGAGGCACAGTAAGGTAGTCTATTTGAGAATTAACTGCAGGTGTGCGAATAAATGAGTGTTTAGCTAACATATTGGAGGAATCAAGCTCAGGGTGCAGAGGCCAATTTATATCATCCTCAAACACCGACACACTTTCAATAAAAGATTGAGCAAAATCTAAAACCCGCTCCAAAAACAAGGGTTGTCTCTGATTGGGTAAATAAACTACACTAACAAATGTAAATGATTAGGAATAAAGTTTACAGGACAGCAAAAGGGCTCCATCTGCAATCAAGTGATGAGTAGTAACCTCAGTTAGAGGAACATGTTTGGCAAAAAAAATGGCAACACCTAGCGTCTTACCAGCCAGGTTATTGGAGAAATAGCCACAATGAAAATCCCTACTACTCAGAGGCAGAGCAGCACCCGGTTTAAAATGTGTCTCATGGGTTAAAGTAACATCAACTTTCTTAGCATGTAGCTCGAGTCCTCTTTTTAGGAATATTGAGACCCCTAGTGTTAACAAACACTGGGCCTGATTCAGAATTGGAACTAAAGTAATACCCTTTTACAACAATGTCCCGGGTCTGACCCGAGATTTGGAACACGTTTTTAACCCGGATCAGACCCTTTTTATACTGCGGAGCCAACCCGGGGTATGCCCGGGTCGGCACCGTTCACACCAGAGCCGGGTGTGCAGTGACCCAGCTCTTCCGGCGTTGCAGTGGATGCTTGGAGATGATGTAATCTCTGTGCGCTGCTGAAGCCGGCCAAAAGGGTAGCATGTGGCACCACCTGGGTCATCGTGACCAGGCTTGGTCCACTGCAGGATGACACAGGAACGACTCGTGCCCAAACCTGCAAGCAACCCGAGTTGGATCCCTGGTTCACTGGACCTGGGTGGATCCGTTTCCACTGACTAAAATCCCGGGTTGATGTGCGTCCACATGCAAAAACCCAGGATTTCAATGTCTGTGTAAAAGTAGTTTAAGAGATATCAAGTAATTGTGAACCATGTTGCAATGCAAGGGGTGCAAATACATACAATTTTTTGCTTGCAGGGTGAATACAAGCTGCTTTTGCATGTAGCCCACATATGCTGGACAGCTTTATTTTTACACTGCTGTTAAGATTTCAGTTTGGACAAGCCACTCCCAAATCTAAATGCACAGTTACTTGCTCTGTCTTACTCTATTCCCAACTCTGAATCAGCACAGATATGAGGAGAACAGTTTAACATTAATAACAGAGGACCAATGGACATGGCAGCCCACATCCCCATATATCTGCCAGTGTGTACCCAGCTTAAGGCAATTCACAGATGATATCCTCCCAGTAAGGAAGCTAGGGTAAGCATGATAAGACCACAGAGGGCCACAGTTCTCTCAACAGCATAACAGAAGATAGAGGCTTCACAGGTGAAAACTCACATGACCTGACTGGACAGTAGGGTAGGTACAGAATTAGAAAAAAATGTTCACAGAAGCTGGATATGTCCAATCTAAACAATAGGTGAGTCAAGTAGAAGAAAGTAACACAATCATGTAGAAGAACCTCTGCAAGGAGCATCAGGTCACAGCTTCCAAGAGGGCCAGGGGGTCCACGGGAGCAGGAGACCTCATTTGCATTACTTGTCAGACAAAGAGTTGCAAACACAGGAAATCCAGCAAAACACTTTGGTGAAATGAGACAGATGACAGCCCCAGACAGCCTGCTTCCTGTGATGGAAGTAAAAGGAATCCCTACCTGAGGCCACAGATCCAGCAATTAGAACTGACAAGGCTGGGATTATTTTAAGGACACCTGATATATATGGTAAGAAAAATGCTGGTATTCTGAACCGACCAAAAATGTGGCTGCTGGGCCAAAAGGTGGCCAGGTAGGCTTTAGCCACAACCGGGAATAGAGAGAGAGAGAGAGAAGCGCCAGGTAGTGACACAGACAAACTGCTGTCTGACTCCAGAGCACCCGTGCAGCGAATTAAGCACAGAGGTAGCCCAGGGGAAGAGCACAGGTCCCCACATAGATCACACAGGTGACGGAGCCCAGGCTCTGATGGCTGCCAGGCCACACCCCCACAGTGTAACGATTTATGTGCAATGTAAAGTTGCTTTGTGCAGTATGTTGAATGCGCATGTAATATGTGAAGAGTAATGTTTTATGTCCAGTTAAACTGAAATAAATTTAGAGTGCAAAGTAAGCTACACTTGCAGACCACCACACCCGGAGATTACAGAAAGGGAATGTGAACTCAAGTTTGGCATGCACCCTAAAGATGAGACCTATTCTAAAGCTGGGTACACATTGAGACGATGTCGGCACGATATGTCGTTTCCGGCCTAATCGGAATGACATATCGGCCGCATCGCTCAGTGTGTACGGCCAATATGCGCGCTCCCGCGGTCACAAGCAGTATCGTCCGATCGGCTGTTTTGCATGTCCAACTGGACGATATCGCATGCGGCCCCATTGCAGGTAATGAAGGAAAGAATGAAGGATCGTTCCATCGATCAGTACCTTGTTCTAATTAGAGATGTGCGCCGACCCCCGTGTTTTGGTTTTGGATCTGGATCTCCCCTGGTTTTAGATCTGCATCTGGTTTTGGATCTTTTTCCTTGGTGTTTTGTTTTTAGGTTTTGGTTTTGGATCTGTATTTTTTCCTAAAACAATATATAAACAGCTAAAACCACATAATTTGTGCCTGTTTTTGTTCCTACAGTATTATTAACCTTAATAACAATCATTTTCAGGCATTTCTAGGCATTTTTAACCACCTCATAGCTCAAAATATTGATTTCACTATTTTTCACCAATATAGGCCAAAGGCTGCAGCGAGCTGGCTGGCTAAAGTAAGCAACAGAGCAGCAGCACAAACGCACGGCAGTTTAAAAAAATATAGGACATCTATGAAACATTGCCACACAGCAGTGGCAGACAGGATGGCAGTTTAATAAACTATAATAATGTCAGTCGGCAATGCCCCAAATTGTGCCAAATGTAAAGGAAAGAGGTGCAAGATGGAATTGTCCCTCCCACCTACTCTTATATGGGATATTAAAAAGGACATGCACAGTTTAACAAACCAAACACTTTAGCCACTAGGACTGACACTTTTGTGGCTGAACTCCTTGGTTTGTTTGGGCCTCCACAAAACATTTTTGGAAAGACTCCCTTCAATTATTAAGGAGGAGGTTGATGATGAGGGTGTTGGTGGTGGAGATTGCATGTGCTGGTCCAAACTGCTGATAGCTGATACTGGACTGCTTGTTATTAATTTACAAATTATAATTTTGTTAAACAAATTGCATGAACTCGCTGCAAATGACGTAACAGGGAGGAGGTGCCTAGATGGTTAACGTCCCTTCCTCTGCTAACTTTGGCTTTACAAATGGAACAGGTGCCTTCACAACTGTTGTCAGAATTTATATTAAAATAATTCCACACCCAAGACGTTGCTTTTCTGGCTTTCTTTTTATCATTAGCAAGAACTGCTGCCACTGGTGGCTGATTTACGCAAACCACATCCTTATCATCAACATCCACATTAGCGTCAGATAGGACACAAATTTCCCCTTCATCCTCCTTTTGCACTTCCTCCACACTATCATCCTCATTTTTTATTATTTCACCATCTAATACTAGCACAGCCGTCATAGCATCAGTGACCCGAAGTGAAACTGGGTGACAGCTGTTATACTTACTTCCTCTATCAATGGACTGTTTAATAGTCAATTGTTTTTTTTAAATTACTTCCGATCACAAATGAGGATGTTGATGATGATGCAGGTGTTGGTGTTAGAGATCGAAGGCGCTTGGATCCCACAGAGAGGGAGCAGGTAGGTGACACTGGACTTGTTACGTTTTGAGTTTTGGAACTTGGCGACATACAGTCAGGTGCATAAATATTGGGACATTGACAGAATTTTCATATTTTGGCCTCTATTCACCACCACAATGGCTTTGATATGAAACAAACAAGATGTGCTTTAACTGCAGACTTTCAGATTTAATTTGAGGGAAATTACATCCATATCGGGTGAACGGTGTAGGAATTACAACGGTTTCTATATGTGCCTCCAACTTTTTAAGGGGCCAAAAATAATGGGACAAACTAAACAATCCTAAATCTAACTTTCACTTTTTAATACTTTGTTGCAAATCCTTTGCAGGCAACTAGAGCCTGAAGTCTGGAACGCATAGACATCACCAGACGCTGGGTTTCTGAAAGATGTTGACTGCCCTTCCCCACATTTACAGAGGGCACACAAATGTTGGAACTTGGAGGATCCTCCAGTACACTAGTATTTAGGTTGGCTCACACATGGCAACCGCGGACATACTTGCACTGTCCTCGGGGATTTGTGCTTTCAATTTCTCAGGGCACACAGTTGTTTTTTCCGAAGGGCTATCAGAATCAGAACCAGCAGTCTTCATAAAGAAAGGCCAAGGTCTTATCCTTTCCTTGCCACTTCGTGAAGTGAATGGCATATTGCCAATTTTTTGTTTATCTAAAGGCAAATTTCCTTTAAATTATTTTTTCTTAACTTCAGTAAAAGTAGCTTTACCATATCGATGGCATGATTTAAGCCCTGGGACCTTGCACTGCTGGCGGCCACTACAATGCATTTGGTATGATTTACCGCCGGCCGCATGGTATAAACTAACCTAATTTTACCCCCTAACCCTCCTTTAGGGTGCCCAGCCCTATCCCCCCCCGTGCATAACCCTAATCCCCCCGCTAAGTGCCTAGACCTAACCCCCCTTCCCCGCTGCCTAAACCTAAGTCCCTGGGGGGATGCCTAACCCTAACCCCCCCTTCCCCTAGCCTGACCCTAATCTCCCATGGGGGGGGTGTCTAACCCTAAGTCCCCCCCAGGAGCCCTAAACCTAACCCTCCCCCCCACAGCTGCCCACACCCGCGTCCAGAACTTGGGCCCAGATGGATGCAGCACCAGCCCAGATGTATTCTGCACCAGCCCAGATGGACACAGCAGACAGCAGAGCACCAGCCCAGAATGGATCAGCAGTGCACCAGCCCAAGACACAGCAGACAGCACAGCACCACTCTCCCAGCCCTACACTACCCACCCTCCCTGTTCAGTCTCCACAGTCAGAGTGAAATGGCATCCGCCGCGTGGTCCCTATATAGTACATTGATCATACAGATGTAAGCTCGCAAACCGCGAGATTTCCGACTCTATGGTTTTGCCCCGGTTTCGAGATCCGAGTCAGATGGGAAACTCCGAGCCTGCAGTATACTATATAGTAATACTGTCAGGCAGCTGGTACCATGTAGAAAAAGGGTAGAACAGAGGGCCTCATTCAGAGGCGGTTGTAGGATGCAAGCGGTCGCTCAAAAACAGGGCGGCCGCTTGCATCCTGAACGGCCGCCTCCATGTCGGTCGTTAGGCTGTGGGTTAACACCCACAGCTCTAACGAACACTAAGGGAGATGGTCGCGATAGTCAAGACCATTGCGACCATCGGGGCTTACAACGAGACCCTAGGGTAGTGTCTCGTCAACCTTAAGCCCCAGGGAGTTTCCTGCTCTGTTTGAGCAGGAAGCTCCCCACTGACATCACTGATGATGTCAGTGAGGACGCCCACAAAACGGCAAGCGTTCCGAAAGGAACGCCTCCGTTTGGCCGGGCACGCCCCCTGCCCGCCCAGCAAACGGAGCAAGCTGTCAATCAACATCGACAGCTCGCTCCGTCTGCTTCGAGCCCGCTAACGATGGGTGATCCGTCATTAGCGGGGGCTCGCGCATGCGCACGACGGAGCAGTCTCCGTCGTGCGCATGCCCTGTGGACCAACATCGAGTCGGTTGCGAGCGCTCAGCGCTCGCGACCAACTCTGAATAAGGTCCAGAGTGTGGGCATATTTATTTTCTGTTTTGTTTAAAAATTTTGCCTAGTGCTATCAAGGCTGCTTCCAGTCAAGGCTATAAAGGGCCTAGTCTTGTGTGGCTCAAAAGTCAGCACCTGTATAGCTGATACTCTCTGTACCTGAGAGGTGCATTTAACTGCAATTTAGGACGGTATTCAATTAGATTCGCTCCCCCGATAAAGTTTCGCATGCCGGACTTTTCGCCTACATCGTGTATTTTAACTGCGGAAACGTATCGTGCGTGTACCCGCTATTTGCCCTATTTAATTCCAAAAGACGCAAAAATGGCGACATGTAAAGTCAGAACAGGCGGAAAGTGGTGTCAGAATTGGGTAAATCAGTTGAACCCCCCAAAAATGCAGAAACATTGAGGAACAATGTAGTAGTGCCCGAATATTCCTAATAAAACTATTTGGGGTACGTAAGTTCACACAATTGCCTCTAATTAGCGTATTTGCACAAGTGGTGAAGAATAGCATAAAGCAGTATTTTTTGGAGAAAATAAGTAGTCCTGTCAAAGTTGGGGTACCTGAAAATGGGTGCAAGCATATTAAATGTATCTAATGTATAGTTTTAATAAAAGTTAAATTCCTCCATCATAAAAGCACCTGCAACCCCAAAAACACTTGACCCCTTCTTAGAGCGTCCCCAGAACCTTATTTCGCTAGTTTGCGAACTTGACCCCCCACTTTGTACTTTTTCTCCCCCAAATTCAAAGTACTTTTTTGGGGTGTTCTATAGTTTTTTCATGGAATTTTTCGGCCCAGTTGTCCTTTGGGGGCTGTCACAAGGGTTCTGAGTGGTTTCCCCACCTTTGCACCCCAAAATAAACAATTTGCACTTCTTTTCTCCTGCTATTCAGAGGCGAATCTTTTTTGCCTATTACATTCCTTCGACTTTCCACATACGCGAAAAGCGAATGGAATTGAATACGGAGATAAGTTTCTGTCAGGCAAAAAGTCGCAATCGGCGATACTTTTTTATGGATCTCGGCTTTTCGCTTCTAATTGAATACGGCCCTTAATGGTGTGCTGGGCATATTGTAGGACTTGCAGAGAATTGGGGTCCTTGACGACAGGCTGTAAGCTTAAATGTTTTGGTCAAAATATAAATAAAATTCCCCATACTTTCAATTTCTAGATTCACAAAGATTTGCAGTATATTATTGTTAGCGCTAATGGCAATAGTCTTTCTGTTTTGCAAATCACAAGGATATGCCTGGCTGGGATGGTTATACCATACCAAGGATATTATTATTATTATTATTAATAAACAATTAGGCTCATTCATATTCCACAGTAGAAGAAGTAATATCTGCTTATTTATAAATTAGTGATTATGTCATGATAAAGTTTTTTCTTGAGCTACAGTATGTTTACATTACAGTTATGGGAATCACCCTGGAGACATACGGATTTCACACACTCTTACGTCAGCTAATCCAGAACATGTTTCTGTGCATAATGTCAGAGGTTGGCTATGGGCAGCTGTGCTAACTAGTAATGAGCCCACCACTACAATACAAGCTACAGTATGGTTGTAAAAAAATGTAATCAATGATTTCATACTTAGAGGTAGCGGAGAGGTCATGGGTTAGGGCAGTACTCATTAGCAGAAAGTTATTGCACAGTACGTAAATGTGAAAATGGGGTAGGAAGGAGGGATAGTATTATTTGTATTAGCAAAATTGGGAGAAGATGACCACAATGAGGATTTGTGGTTATACTAATTGGGCAGCATATGCAGATCATTACAGTTAGTTTAGGCGCAAGGTTATGTAGACATCCTGCAACAGGTACTAAGGGGCCTATTCATCAAAAGATAAATGCCCCGGTAACCAAGCGGAAACGCTAGTTTCCGCATGTTTTAGTTACCGGGCCTTTAATCATCAGGGGTCCGATAGGACCCCCTGATATTCAGCAAACTCCAAACACTGAAAGTGTTCGGAGTTTGCTTCCAAGAACAAGTGCCATCCAGTACCAGATTGAGGTCCACATGGGCCTGGAGCTGACCTTTATGAAGGGCCTATTGCGTACTGCCACAGGAGTTGTGACCAGCTGATGTGTGGGTGTGGTCTGTACAGGGCGTGTGGCCTGTGCCATGGGGTGTGGCTATAGCCTCTTTGCTTATATGAAGCATTACACCGCCTGTCATATTATTGACCACTGAATAAAAAATGTGAATAAAAACTCACAACAATGGTTTATTAACAAAATGCTAATGATGTTCTTTAATTCTATTTTGTTATGGTTATGAACATTGGAGGACTGGGGTATGAGGGGGCCACCAGTGGAATTTAATTGTTTGGGCCCACGGCGGCACAATGTTTAAGGGAATAAAGACCTCATGAGGCACTAGACAGATACCAGCTCAAGGCTATATACTGTATTTATTAAAAATGCTTACATCAACGCTTCTGAGTGCCTTCCTGGATGTCTTTTATTTATACAAACCTCACCTACATGTTTTCTATTTCTAAGAGGATTGGTACCAGCATACGTGCAAGTTGAAGTGTGAATGATGTGAATAATGAAGCATCTGTGTATGAAAACAGTTTAGTGACCACCATGAGACAGACCATTTTTGAGCGCATTACTAGCCACCTCCCAGGAACACCCGACATTTTTCCAAGATATTTTTGATACTGTACGTCTCAATCACAACCGCGTCATTATGTGTACACACTTTGTAACACATGCGCCGTACACGTTTTTAGTGATTTTTATGCAGGTGAAGTAGCAAAAAAATTGCCTAACTATATGAACATTGGCTTTGCTTGTGGCACGTGTATTATGTACAAATATCAGCTCATTTTAAATATACTTGGGATAAAAAATAGTTCAATTATCAGCGGCCATTACCGGCCAGCCATTAATGCCAGATAACCACCTTGACAGAAATTAGGAATTGTTTTCCAATGGGTACTATAGATAAAAAATACATACACACCCATCTGGTGCATTAACGCTAATCCACTACACTACACCACTAATACAATTCAATTTGCTCACATAGTATTTATCTAATAGAAGATGGGTCTAAGGGCCTGATTCAGACCCGTTCGCTAGGATGTGTTCGCACACAGCCGTCAGCTGCCAAAGTATGCAAATTCCACGATCGCTAGCAAGACATTAGCATGCCCACTATGTCTTGCCGTGCGATCGCGGTATGTTATTAGATGCCCACCAGCCTGACACAAGATTGCCCACTTTCCCTTAGTAACATAAGTCATCTGCAGGAAGTGTATTAAACAATCGGTAACATTGAGTAACATCGGACCCATACGCAGCACTTGTGGCTGACCATACGATACCGCAAGCACTGCGATTGCTGCTGTGTCTAATTCAGCCATGTGACGTGTACGCTGATGCTGCGTCTTAATTATGCACACCCCTGAAATGGCGTTCAGACATGCCTGCGTTCACCCACCCACCACCACACCCCCGTTTCCATCAACCACCCCCTGTCACCACCCACAAACGGCACGTCCTGTCACTCATTCTAGCAGAGCGTCTGTGTACAGGGACTAGTTCGCGCACGCGCACTGCGTCTTATATGCATGCGCTGATTGCAAACATCGGTAGGCTACGTGCGATAGCAGCCTTGCGAACAGGTCTTAATCAGGCCCTAAGACTGAAGCTTCCTCATGTTGTGATGACATAGCAAACTACCTAAAAATTATATTTTACATATATACACAATATATGTATATATAGTGCACTGCAATCTCCCATAACAGAAGTGCATGTGTGTGTGTGTGTATGTGTATATATATATATAGTATATATGTATGCAGTATATATATATAAAAAATCATACATGCTCTCTGTATATTATAACGATACTGAATTAGAACCTCTATACACTCCTTCCTATACCTTCTAATATCCTGCCTATACCTTCTAGTATCCTGCCTATACCTTCTAAGGATAACGCTAATTTGCGTACGAGGTCATACAGTAAATAAAGACTTCAGACCTGGAATCTGTGATTCCAAAGCACAAAGTATTATTCAAGTAAAAGTACAGTCAGTTACACGCTATTGATCCAGACACAATTTGGCGCAAAGGAATTATACAGACCCAAGTACAGTATACATACGCAGCGCTTCTGGACCAGATGTTAGGCATCAGCAAGAAACCCCTCGTTAATCAGCATTCAGCACGAAGACTAAGACCCAGTGTTGGAGCACACATATTTATACCCCCCTGGAATAGACAAAACAATAGAGAAGTTTGTTGCTGATGCCATTGGTTCCCAAGGGGGATGCATCTGTTACAGAGCGTTTAACAGGCTGATTCAAATAGACCCAACCCAGCCTCTAACAACTGGGGGTCTCTGGGTTCCCGCCTCATGCAACATCCTAACAGTTGTTCATATTACAGGTTGAGTCTCCCATATCCAAATATTCCGAAATACGGAATATTTTTAGCATGACTGAGATAATAAAACCTTTGATTTTTGATGGTTCAATGTACACAAACTTTGTCTAAGGCACAAATTATTAAAAATATGGTATAAAATTACATTCAGGCTGTGTGTATAGGTTGTAAATGAAACATACATTTATTTCATGTATGTACACAAACTTTGCTTGAGCCACAAAATTATTGAAAATATTGTATAAAATGAGCTGCAGGCTGTGTGTATAAGGTGTATATAACACATAAATGCATTCTGTGTGTATATTGGGGTTCCATTCCCAAGATATTTCATTATCATATGCAATTATTCCAAAATACAGAATATTCCGTTATCCAAAATACCCCTGGTCCCAAGCATTTTGGATATGGGAGACTCAACCTGTATATACATTTTGTTGCTTGAAGTCTCTGCGGTCCATAAGTTGAGAATGCATGATGCGATCTCCACACCGATGATACCGGAATACTGTGGAAAGAGTACGCATCAGTACAAAACCAAACACGGCTTACTTATCATGTATAAAACCTTAGTTACCAAATAATCTTTATTTCATAGCGTTTATACTAAATAAACAAACTTAAATCTTATATCTTAAAGCTTATGGAACCTTGTATGTGGATATGTAATGTGTGAGTATGCGGGGTTTGATATAAAGATGCTAGTTAACTTGGAGCAGATGTGTGCGCATAAAGCTAATAGACAGCTTTTTCATATAGGATCTTATGCATTCACTAATATGCGACAAGTTAACAGCGCAATTGTGCGTATTAATGTGTATATGAGAAATGGTGAAAGATGCAATCGCATGGTGCTATTAGTAATATCGCCATATGTGCTTAAATGTGAATTTATCTAAAATGGCGCTTGGGCAGCCATTCGCAAAATGGCATCTTGCGATCTCATTTCCAAGATGGCGTCTTGCATCAAGTCGCAAGATGGCGTTGCTGCGATTCAATTTTAAACTGATCTTGTCTCAGCCAATAATCCAGCTTCGACAATTATTAAAATATACAGATAAACAGTATATTTTATATACATATATGAATTCATATATATATATATATACACACATATTTATATACAGTATACTACATATACTGCTCATATATATCTATATATATATATAAATTACAAATACTGCACAAATAAATATATATATATATAAATATATATATATATACCACACATATGTATAGCTATATAATTTTATATATATATGTAAATATATATATATAGTCAGTGCCTCAGTCCACAGTGCATGATTGTATACAACTATCGCACAGTAGGCAGGCTAGCAGCCGGCATGTCTGACGCTTTACCTCAGAATTAGTCACCTTGAGTGGCGTAACTAGGGCAGGGCAAGCGGGGCACATGCCCTGGGCGCCGTGGGACCGGCGGTGCGGGGGGGGCTTGTGCCGCCGGCCACGGTACCAGCCCGCCCTAGTTAGCCAGTGTAGTGCTGACCGCAGTGAGTGCAGTCAGCACTACACATTTACACAGGACCGGCGCTAGGCTTCCCAGCGCCGGTCCTGTGCTGCACAGCTGAGCCCCTTCCCTCCCCCTGAGCGCTTGCCAATAGCGCTAGGAGGAGGGTGGCAGGAGGGCGGGCTCAGGCTGTGCTAACACACACATCGCCGCCAACGCTGGCGGCGATGTGTGTGTAAAACAGCAGCCAATGAGAGTCAGATAGACTCTCATTGACTGCTGCGGCCGCAGCGCCCACTGCAAGAGCCGGTTCCCTTCCGGCTCCTGCAGTGGGTAATGGGAGAGATGTCATGACGTCTCTCTCTTAATGCAGAGCGCGCCAGCCCGGGAGGACTGATGTGCGGACGGCGACGGCGGCGGGAGCATGGATTCAGGTAATAATTTTTCTTTTATTTATTGTTTAATTTCTGTGTATATTTATCGGGGGGGGCTATTACTAAGGAGGGGACTGCTTCGGGGGGGACCACCACTACTAGGGACTACTACTAGGGGGATACTACTGGGGCACTGCATTGGGGGGGAACTACTGGGGACTACTACTGGGGGGGATACTGCTGGAGGCACTGCATTGGGGGGGGACCACTACTGGGGACTACTACAGGGGGCACTGCATCAAGGGGGACTCCTACTGGGGCTGGCCACTATATAATGGGCACTGTACAGGGGGGACTACTACTGGGGGCACTGCACTGGGGGGGACCATTACTCGGCGGGGACTACTACTGGGGGCACTGCATCAAGGGGGACTCCTACTGGGGCACTATATAAGGGGATTAATACTGGAGGCACTGCACAGGGGGGACCACTACAGGGGGCACTGAAAAGGGAGAACCACTACAGGGGGCACTGAAAAGGAAGAACCACTACAGGGGGCACTGCATAGGGGGGATAACTACTGGGGGCCTGCATAAGGGGCACTACTGGGGGCCTGCATAAGGGGGATCACTCCTGGGGGCACTGTATAAAGGGCACTGCATATGGGGGATCACTACTGGGGTGCTGCATATGGGGGATCACTACTGGGGGCACTGTATAAGGGGAACTAATGGCGGGCTGCATAAGGGGGACTACTACAGGGGGAACTGTGTAAGGGGCACTGCATATGGGGGATCACTACTGGGGGCCTGTATAAGGGGAACTAATTGGGGGCTGCATAAGGGGGACCACTACTGGGGGTACTGTGTAAGGTGCACTACTGGGGGCCTGCATAAGAGGGACCACTATTGGGGGCATTGTATACTGGGGGTACTATATAAGAGGTACTACTGGAGGCCTGCATAAGGGGGACCACTACTAGGGGCACTGCATAGGGGGTCTGTATAAGGGGCACTGCATTAAGGTGCAAATGGAAAGAAATGTTCCCAGTGACATTTTTCACTGCGCATGCCACAGGTGCGCGCACATAGTTGGTGGGGATGGGGCTCCACTTTCAAATTTGCCCTGGGCTCCAAATACCCTAGTTACGCCACTAGTCACCTGCCTTCATGGAGCTGCCTATGATGAACTGTTACAGCTGATTCGCTTCCTTCCGGGCGCGGTGGTGGCAGGCGGCAACTTCGCGATGTCAGACGTTCTGATGTCACGTGAAAGAGGCACCGCGTCACTGCATATGCGGTGCAGGAGGTCTGTGCCGCCATATGTCTCCAATTTATGCTGGCCACCGCATTTGATCTGCCGATGCCGCAGCTAGGAGGAGGGGGGGTGCGGGCCACGGCTGGCGGGGGCGGAGCATTGGTCGCCACTGACAGGCTGCAGTAACAGGAGAAAAATGTTCCTGTCCACAGCAGGAGCACAGCAGTCGGTGGGCCTATTTTGATTGGGGGCCTGGAACTGTAGCTCCATCCGCCCCATTGTTAATCCGGTCCTGGCGCCATCTTTAGACAGCACTTGCTCTCATAGCCCTGCTCCTTCCTATGGGATTCAGAGAGGCATCCGAGCTGATCCCTCCGCCACCTTCTCACGGACTCCCCGATGGCTGTGCGCATGCATGACCTTGCTTATGTTATGTTACACAAGTTGGGGTAGTACATACACTGCATCAGCCCTGATAGGTCCAGTTATTATTATTTAGTAGCCCAGGCGCCCTTTCATTTAACTAGAGCAATAAAGTAAGGTTCTTAGGAGTATATTATTCATGTAACACCTACCGCTCTGGGTACTTTGGTATCTGACTCACTGTGTGTTGTGGCGACGCATACCATATTACCGGAGCAATTCAAATACTGCCATCAGTTTACACTGTCTGGTCCTAGTGTTAGTGTGCAGGGCCATCGAGAGCTCACACGGGCCCTGGTACTGGGGGTGTGGCCAATTCTGGGAGGCGTGGCCACTCTCTCTAAAACACTGTGCTGCACCCCTCAGCAACTGACCCTGGCTACCATGCATGGCATTGCAAAGTCTACCCTCTGCAAAACTTGTAAGTAACATGTAGAGTCCTAACCCATGATGGCAATATTACCTTTGTGCAATGATGCAGTGTGCTCCCATATTAGTAGCATGTGTATTGCCCCAGGTGTGGTTACCTGTAACTCGCTGCCTCTTCATCGCTGGCAGCTCTGACCTTCTTCCTAAAGTGCCACTAAGGTAGCAGTGCCGTATCTCACTCCCCGCGCATGCACACTCCGCATCGACATTCCGGTTGCCTATAAGGCCACGCTGTTATGTGGGGTTCAAGCGTGATATGATTGGTCAGATTCCAGAGGAGGGCGTGGCTGACAGAGGTTACTGGCTAGTACCTGACAATGTCCTGACAAAGTCCCCCTCAATGCAGCTGACCAGAGCCCCTCCAGCGAGCCTGCGTAATTAGTAGCCGCTCTCTTCCCTCTCAGCACCCGTTATTGCGCATACATGACAAGGGTTCACGCAGTCATACTCCAAAAACTTTGCTTGCTGAATGAAGGTCCCCATACTACAGTAGTATATGAGGCCTGAGGACAGCACAGCTACAGGGAAGCGGTTGTGCAATACTATACAACTAATATGCTAATGCCTGCAGGAGGTGTCTGAGGGAAAAAGAACTGGGATATGTACAGGACAAGTATCGGGGCTGTCAGTGATATCCCTTCATTACCTGTATGATGAATAGCCCTGATACGTCGATATTACAAATGTAAGAGCGGGATGTACTAAGCATTGCATTAGCGATGCGGTATGTCTCCCCCGACTTCGGGTACATACCGCGGTTCATTACCGTGGTATGTACCAAGAATATTGCAGAGGACAACTCTCCCGGTAAGACTGTCCTTTGTGATGGCTCCGGACAGAGGGACTTCCGGGTTTAACATCCAGAAGTCACTCTGGCGTCCTTCTGCGCATGCATGATACTGACCGTATCCCGTTGGGAACAATAGTTGGGAAGTCTACTCTATTAACATTACCTAATTTATAGGATATTTATTTTTCTAATTTAGACTTTTTTATCTGCTTTCATAATACAAATAAAATGTTCTTAAACTTTGTGAAATTGTGTCAAAGTAAACTAATATGAAAATAAGCAGATCTCTCAGAGGTGCCGCCAGTTAGCTGAGCAGTAAGCATTGTTTCTCAGGGAGACCTGAGGCATTACATGCAGCCTCATACCTCGACCCTCCAACTGGTAAACTTCATCCAAATATTCAATGTCCTTAGTTACATTACACACATGTAGTATGGCAGTGTTCAATGTACAAAAGGACACAAATCAAAACTGACTAAAGACCAGTATAAATACCTAAGGGTCGTTACTTTTAAGGGTACCTCTTAAAGTTAAAGTTATTAGTCTACTGATAACATAGTAAGTGAAATGAAGTGAATTACGGGGAATATTTATCACTATCCGCATTTTAAATGGGGATGTGATAAATATTTTACGCCTAATTTGACAATGTTAAAATTAATATTTTGAAGCAAATTTTATATAAAGCTCTTGGCGGGAGTCCGGCTCCAATAAGAGTGCATCCTGGTGAAGAGCTGTCACTTTGCTTTCTGGTTCGGGTTGAGATTGCATATATGCATTGTGGTTGGCTGGCGCATGCATCAATGTTGGGGGGAATACGGAAGTTCTCTCTCCAAAACAATTTGCGGTTAGTAGCCCACAATCTACTATAGACTAACACCATCTGCAGATGGAATTAGCTACCAGGGCCAAATCCAACTGCACAGCAGCCCCCACAGAAACTCGATTTCTA
Source organism: Taudactylus pleione (assembly GCA_031769625.1). Classification (NCBI taxonomy): domain Eukaryota; kingdom Metazoa; phylum Chordata; class Amphibia; order Anura; family Myobatrachidae; genus Taudactylus; species Taudactylus pleione. The sequence goes on from JAUIMM010000334.1 coordinate 4,395,512, forward strand.
TGGGGGCTGCTTTGCAGTGGGAAGTTATATCTACTGCAGTCCCCCCATGGTAAATCCCAGGGATCTTTAATATTTGCAGGTAAACGCCAAAAACACCTGACATCCCAGAAATATAGTTTAATAAATATGCCCCTAAGGGGCATATGTACTAATTATCAGGTCCTAGACCCGATAATTATAACTTCTTAACACCATAATTTGCCACAATAAGAAATTAAGGGCCTGATTCAGAGCCGCTCGTAAGCAGCCGCTCGTTCGTTCCGAGCGATGTTTGCCCATCGCATGCGCGAACCAGTCAATGCGGCCGAAAATCGTTTGTTTGCTAAATAGCGAATGCCTGCTATTTTGAGTGACAGGAGGAGGCGTATGTGGGTGGTAACAGGGGAAGGTGCTTGAAAACGGGGAGTGGAGATCCGAACGCAGGCGTGCTTAAAGGTCAAAAGGGGCGTTGTATGGGTGTGCTTAATTAATACAGCAGCGTCATTGACCACGTCACTGGGTTATTTTATAGTCAGAACTGCTCGCATGATTGCGGTAGGAAAAACCAACCACAAGAATAGCGAGCAGTTCATACGCTGGTTGATGTACTCGATTAATCTAATAAATAGCGGACATGACGTAGGATGCGAGCCGCCAGGGGGCGTAGTTTCCAAAAAAAAGACCGCAAGTTTTGTTCGCTCGTTCAGACCTAGAGGCGTGAACAGACCGCAAAGAGCGAACAGTTCATTTGAATAGCCACCCCTTTTTTCAGAACGAACGACCGCAAATAGCGTCCGGCTCTGAATCAGGCCCTAAGTTCTGCCGGGATGTACTATTGTACACATACAGGGGTAGGGCCTCCGATAGCTACTGACCATACATGCGTGAGCAGTGAGTTAGTGTTGGGGAAGGTATCCGAAAATTGGTGTTTTCAGGGGATATCCTGCAAATAATAATTTAAAAACAGGCCCCGTAGGGGTCTATTTATCACAATCTACCTTTTGAATGCGGATGTGATAAATATTTTTTGCCTAAATTTGCAGTGTGAAAATAATTTTTTACATCAATTTACCAGAAAGCTCCTGCTGGGAGGTGGCCATCTATAAGAGCCCATCACGTTGCAGAGCTGGAAGCCGAGTGACAGCGTATTTTATCATTCTGCTTCCTGGTTCAGACTGCGTATTGCACTGAAAAGGGGCGGGCTTTGAGGAAAGTGGGAGGAGCCTAGGGAAAATGGGGCAGAGCCTTGTTGCTTCTCCCTATTTAAGTCACTATGAGGGCATGCCCAGCACTCTCCGAGATGCTGGGCAGCCCCCAGGCTCTCGTATACTGCGCCTGCCATCTGTTCTCCTCCTGCACACCAGCTGCCCTGCATAGCAACTCCCCCCCCCCACCGCGGGACACTGTGGCCCGCGGGTGGGACAGCAAGACAGTCACAGAAAAACGGGACTGTCCCGCTGGATGCGGGACAGTTGGGAGGTGTGCATCATGGTGTTGTGATGTCACACCCGCCGCACTTCATAGAGGCATACTTATCTAGTTGCCTGGAAGGTGTGACTTTTCAAGTAGTCCCCTGGAAAAGTGGGTGTATCCCCCTAATGACGTGAGAGCCCCCAACCTGCCCTTAAAGTGGTCAGTGGCATCTCCTCTCTGGGTTTCCCCAGGTAAGGTGTAAGTATGCATAGAGGCTCTATTAGAGCCCAAAGCCAGCAGCTCAGAGCAAAGGGTAAGGCTGGGGTAATTTACGTAGAGCCGTCCCACCGCCGGACGTATGCAGTCCTTCAGTGGTTACAATTTGTCGGTGGCTGATTTGGACAGCTCCCTTCCCTCCCCCATTCACCAGCACCATTGGCAAATGCCATCCTAGACAACCGACGGTTGCAGCCCAGATCTGTGGTGTAGAATATATCCTAGCATTTACATTGTAGAATGTCTTTGCTGGATGTCTATTTGAATGTGTGCCTATTGTAGGGAATTAGATTGTTAGCTCTACTGGGACAGAAATTGATGTTAATGAATTAACATTCTCAGATTGTAAAGAAGAGCAGCATTGTAAGCTTTGTATCAAATTGTATAAAATAAGACTAATAATAATAAAATTGTGATATCCGCCTTCTTAGAGATACCGTATTAAATAGTTTGAGTGGCCAAGAACGTTAATCAGGTTGAAGTGAGGGTTCGTTCTATCGATGTAGTGACTATCTGCAAACTGTCAATTGAAATTTAGGAATACAACTGTTTCAAGCAACAATGCACCGGATTATGACATGGCTTCGCAGAGACATTAGTTCACACAATAAAATGTAGGCACGTTCTATGGTTTTTTATTGTACAGGAACTCAGCTAGATAATAGCTTCAACAGTTGTCCTCCTGAGCTCCGCAGTAGAACTGATCAATGCAAGTAATTTCACAAACAATGCACAATCAAGGTAACAGTCAATTAACAATTAAGTCCCGTATGGACATCCCACTACGTTCTAACGAAATATTATAGCTATCTATACTTTAATGTAATCACTACGATAAACTTAGATATATAAATTGGTACGTGAGCTCACTACCTGTTGCTAGTACAGCGCTAGTCCCTGTTCTGTGCACAATGTTGCCCGGGTTAATGACGTGGCCAGAAACTAAGTTAGTCAAAGTTTACTGAAGTCTCTGTGTCTGGAGCATAATCTATTGCGGGTAGCAAGAATCCTTGCAAGTTAATGCTGTATGTTTGGCATAACAATATTGTCACCAATCTGGTTGATCCTTTACTTTAATCTGTAGCAATATGTGTTCCTGGCAACGATGCTCCGCAACTGAGGCTCCTCACTTAGACTGGCACTAAATAGTATATTATAGTTGGAAATGTATTATCTTCTCTCAAGTCGTGGTGATGAAGCAAGCTCTCTCCGCTGTATAATACTATTAAATAAATCCCTTGTCCGGGGTGAACTTTGTGGCATCGATTATTAGACCATTAGGTCTTATATATGGGCTTCCCCCCCTTTTACTTTAAGATCCGCTTGTCCTCACAGTAACTACGGGTGGTTATCAAGGGGTTCCTCTGACTACACTGCGGTGGGCTGGGTGCATCAATTAGGCTCCGCGGTAATACATCTGGATCAAAGTTCTTTCTGCAAGTTCTAGCGGCTGTGCAAGATTGTCTGACGTGTACTGGGAGATCATCTACGGGGGTACATTACTGCTTGTTGAGCCGTGTATAATAATATATGAGGATGTTTTATTTGCCTCTTACCACTCTGCGTTGCGGTCCGGCCAAATACTATTTCAGCAGCTCCTCTAGATTAGCGCTGGCAACCCCGCCTCCAGCCGCGCCTCCTGGCTCAGTAGCACGGAGTCTCCCTGCCTCTCCCAGCAGTGTCTACCATTCAGCTGGGCTCCGCCTATAGCCACACCCTCCGGCTGTCACTCAGGGTGGTGTACGATCTCCTGCTTGCCGGGACCCGTCAGCCCACCTCCGGAGTCGTGTCTCAGCTCAGCCGCCGGTCACTGGAGCCGCTCAAGGTCAGTCTCTCCAGGCGCACAGCCACCTTATCCCCTGCCTCTCCGGGAACTGCGCACACAGCGCGCTTCACCTTCTCATTTAACCGCTGCCCAATCTCCCACGCGGGCCTTCTCTGCCTGGAGCCGCGAGACGCTGGGCACACAGCGCGGGGACCTCCAGAACCTTCTCCTTACGCCCGCTCCTGCAGTCATTGTCCCAGTGTCCCTGGCCACCCAGGAGATCCATCAAGGAGTTAAATATGCAGAGGAACATAGTCCTTGTAAAATGTCCTGGGCTATTTTATTGTCCCTCACGTGGCATCAGTACCATATAGTTCAAGTTAATTATTAAAAATACAGTATATTTTTATAACATCTTTTGTTACTTACAATATGGTCATTTAAACACTTAAAATGTACACACTCACAGAGCCCTATGATTACTGGGGTATCACAAATGCAAATGTCTGCTGGATTGTGATTGACACTGCTATTTCTTCATAATTAACCTGTCTAAGCAACGGTTTACACAAATGTAGGCTTGCCATATCATCCCTTTAATTCGGGACACGTGAATTACACAGGTTCTGTGGCTGATTAAAACCAGGTAAAATAGAGATTTGAAGACAACAGCCACAGAACCTGTGTAATTCATATGTGTCCCGAATGCAAGGGATGCTATGGCAAGCTTAGGAATAAGCAGCATTTGCCCTATGAGAAATCTCCTGGGTATAATGACTGCTTTACCTCAGTTTTGCAAATTCACAGTATTAAAACGAAACCCCCAAGGAGTTGAAGCAGTTATTATCACTAGCTTCCATTCATTCTGTCTGCAGCTGCTATGGTCTAATTGTTTAGTAGCCTGTGGGGATAGTGTAGTTTGTCATTAATATGATAAAGATAGTCATTTGGGGCCTTCTTAAACAAAGCACATTGTTAATCCCCTTGCTTGCTGATCTTCAGATTGCCCTTATTATTGTATCCAATCAGCGCTATATTACCAGTAAATTGACAATTAAAATTTTATGTAAAACTCACATCATGTAGATTATAACTGTGCCGCAAGCTGCATTGCTAATACTACAAAAAACAATCACGCAAACACATTTTAGGTCTTGTTATTGTCTGATTATTATGTGTGTTTTATTGTTCACCATCTGTACTGAAGAATAAGGAGGGGGGCTGGGAATTTGCACATGCAAGTGTAGGCCACCCAAAGCAGGCTAGTAGTTTGTTTTACCCTGTAAGCATCTCATTAGGTGATATGACCCCTCCTGTTAGACCAATACACAGTAGAGACACTCTCATGTCAGCACTATACAAAGAAGTGACTGCTGAATGATTAAACAGCAGTAGAGACAATGCATATTGGACATGCATCAATAAACATGTTTGAAATGAGAGGAAGGGATTCTGGTATTAAATACATTTCAGCAGCTGCTGAAAAAAAAAATGGACACAGCCATGGAGACAACAGTCTGAGCGCACGGCGCGGTGTTAGAGGTAAGTCACGTCATGGAGATTGGGAAGTGAGTGTTATTGGAAAGAATGCCTATATACACCCAAATGCTAGTTGTGTGCATCTCTGTGTGCGTGGCTAGCTTGCCGTTAGTCATCATCACCAGTGCTTATTATGACCAATTCTGCATAGTGCAGAAGCTACATAGTACTTTCCTCTACCACCAGTTCCCTTCTCTTTACTCCCTCCATAGTCTCCTCCACTTCTCCTCTCCCTTCTTCCTTCCTCTCCTCTGTCTCCCTTCATCCCATCTAGTACTCTCCACCGCATCTCCCATAACTCCTAAGCACTGCACACTTCAAGTTACACCTCTTCTTCTCGACCCACGCCACACTAAACCTCCACTTTGCCCACCACCTGCTATCACCCTTCCTCATTCAGAAGCCCATCACATACCCACACTCTACTTATCCCCCTGCACTAATTCAATCTCAACCCCACACTACAGCAACCCTAACAATCTCCTTCTCTCTCCTCCTAACTCTGTCCCTCTCTCCTGTGTCCTCTGGAAAGCCTGTTCTGTCTCATCAGTCATAAATGGAATGAGTACAGCCCTGCCAGTACTTGCTCAATACCAGAGCATGCGCGGTGCAAAAATATGCTACACTCCGCCAACAGGCAAATGCTCAACCCTGCATCAGCCACAAGTTGTGTATAAAATGTTAGACGCTGTACCATGCATGACGCATTTTGGAGTGAGCCAGACTTGCTAACATTTCAAGGTCTTAATATTACCACATGATGATAAATAAAGTTCTTGAAAAAGCATCTCTATCAGATGTGAAATGCGTTGGGTTAGAACGTGGAGTGTACGCGAATATTAGCTGGAGGAAGCGGGACCCGCGATGTACAACCCGGTGTCTGACGTCATCAAGCAACTCCGCGGCTATCTGACTGAGTCCTGACCGCACATCACCGTCAACCACGGGAAAGAAGAGAAACACTATCCGCAGGTAGGGACAGTTAGCAGTACCTCTAGCCCTACCGGGGTGAAGAATCCTCGGCTATAAGATCGTAGTCATCGAACCTCCCATTGCTACACCACTTATTCCTAAAAAGGCTATAAACACACTGTGGTGATTAACCACCACTTTTTAACCCACTAAATATACTGCTGTTGCAAAGTTTGTGTTTATTTGTTTTATTTTATCTTGATTATATTTTATTTTGTTCTATTTCTATTTTTGCATTATATTTATTATATTTTATTTGTCTTATTTATTTTTACATATAACATATACATTAGCGCTCCGACCCCATATACATTAGCGCTCCGACCCCATATACATTAGCGCTCCGACTTTTGGCTGAACTCAAAGTCCTGAATGGGTGATGGTAAATGAGCACTGGACAGGACATGGATCTGTATGTTATCTGTGTGTACAAATAAAGTACATACTAGCAGCTGCTAAGCGTTCTTCTGAAAATTAAAAAGAAATCCCTTTAACTTTAAACATTTTTTATACACTTACATAGGTGCACTTCAGGAAACTTATATACAAAGAGACTTGTCACTCACTGACTTCAGCAGGGAAATATACCGGGCGTTCAGAGACTATCCAATACTTATCATATTTATGTTTTGGGATTTATTTTTTAAAACAAAAATTGTCAGGGCAGCTGATTGATGTGACAGTGGTAGTTATTTTTAATTTTGAAAATGTTGAAGTGTTTCTAGGGGATCTCACAGGCCACATGCCAAGTGCATATTTAGTTTTGAAAATGTACCAAAACCTAAACTCCAAACTGTGTGAAATATGTGTGTAGAGGTGCGGTGGTATGGTAGAGTTATGTACACCATACTTGCCTACCCTCCCGATTTGGTCGGGAGCCTCCCGAAAATCGGGTGCCGCTCCCGACCTCCCGGGAAGGCAGGCAATCCTCCCGGCCCCCGGCGATGTGTCCGCAATCGCCGCACCTCCCCGCGCTTATAAGAGAAAACCCCTGGCAGCAGGGGGGCCGGTGACGCGATTCGCGCTGAATCGCGTCATCGTGGCTCCGCCCCCGGCTGCAGAATGCCATTAATCACGGCATTGTGAAGAGGGGGCGGAGCCACGATGACGCGATCGCGTTATCACGCCCCATGCTCCGCCCCCAATGTTACGTCACCTGCCAGGCCCCGCCCCCTTTGACTGCTTCACACCCCCAGCCATGCATGCCCGACAGCTCCCTCCCGGAAGGAGGGAGCTAAATATCGGCAAGCCTGATGTACACACCAGCAGATGACATATCACCACGACAGTCCAGATTTACAGCTGTACTTACTGTGATACACACTGATTGTAGACGGTAGATGGAGCGGAGCGGTGTGCGATACAGCTCACCAGCCGGTGTAGAGTGTAGGTAGCAGTGCAGTGCTGGAACAGCGGTAATAGCAGGTTTAACCCCGGGTCTATACTGCCTGTCTGTTTAAGATCTGGCATATCTCCATCAGTACCTTTCAATACCTTCAACTATGTTCCATCCATTTCATCTGCTCAACAGCACCCAGAGACAATACATTTCTACCACTTGAAGCTGACGACATGTGGGCTTTTGGTATATGGAGTGCACTACTGTGCTTCCTCCATGTTGTTCATACCTGAAACATTTGTAACTAACAAAGATGGCTGTCATAGACTAGTCTGTGCATGCGCGGTGCCATCTTGTTACTGTGTTTGAGTGCAGCAGTGATACACACGCATGTACTACTCAGCTCTGCAGGGACCCTGCCATTACCTGCATTCTGTCCTGTGATCCTGCCTACATACATGGCAGTCTGGTCCTATTTATGTTCCTCACCACCTCCATTGTATGCTCAGCTCCATCACCGCTAACTGTACACAGAACTGTGAGTACGGCTGTACAATCACTGAGCACTACAATAAACCAGGGGTTAAAGTGGGCCGGAATGGGTTGGAACTCTGTTCTGTCACCTCTAATGGAAGGCGGAACTAGTTCCACCTCCACCACGTCTCTGCACAGGTGTCCCACAGACAGTGAGCCACTCTGGTGTCAGACGTCTCCCCCTCCTCGGTTTCTGGCTCCATGTTACTCCTCCTCCACTGTCCATGGCCTGCCCCTCCTGTCACTCACTTTGTGGGCCTGCGTCCCGGCAGCCCCTTTTGCGGCACAGCATATGTGATATCATGCCATCACCGCTGTTGCAAAGTGCACTGAGGAGCCTTGAAGAGGAGCAGGGGCCAGGGCAGGCACAAAGACGCAGGCACGAAGGAGAGCTGTTGCTAGAGGGACACATGGGGGATAAGCTGCTAGTGGGAAAAGAGACATGGGGAGGGAGCTGCTGCTAGAGGGACATGCGGGAAGGAATAAGCTGATGGTGGGAGAGGAGACGCAGGGGCAGGGAGCTGCTGATAGAGGGACACGGGGGAAGGATAAAATGCTGGTGGGAGAGGAGACATAGGGGCAGAGCTGCTGATAGAGGGAAACGGAGGGGGGATAAGCTGCTGGTGGGAGAGGAGACACAGAGGCAGGGAGCTGCTGCTAGAGGGACACGGGGGGAGGGATAAGCTGCTGGTGGTAGAGGAGACATAGGGGCAGAGCTGCTGATAGAGGGACACGGGGGGAGGGATAAGCTGCTGGTGGGAGAGGAGACATAGGGGCAGAGCTGCTGATAGAGGGACACGGGGGAAGGATAAGCTGCTGGTGGGAGAGGAGACACAGGTGCAGGGAGCTTTGTGGGCCTGCGTCCCAGCATTTTCACCTGCTTTTGTAGAAATTACGTTTTCGGGCCATTCATCATAAAGGTAACACAGAATACATCACAGATATCTCCTGCTTACCTTTCTCTCCCAATGTGGTCCGCTGTCCTCATACACTAGTATGGGAACCTAAATTCATCAAGCTCTGAAAATATAATATTTCTGGAGCTTGACTGCGGGAGCATTCACCATCTTCAGATGGCGTTTGCTCCCGCAACCTGTTCCTTTCCTATGGGAAGGAGTCCCAGAATGAGAAGTGGGATCCTTTTATATCCCTCAGGCCCTGTTCGGCTCCTTCCACCAGATGCTGGGACTTTGTGTGCCTGTGTGAACTCTAGTTCATGCAGGCGCACTAACACTGCTGAGTCAGACATGGGAGTGCTAAGTTTCACTGCTCCAAAAGGAGCAGTGAAAATGTTCAGGGAGACAGCTGATTTTCAGATCAGTTGCCTCCGCACTGGAGAAATGATGAATTGCTCTGGGGCTCGACGCGAGCAGAGGGGGATCTACTGTGAAACTAATGAAGCTAAGCTTCAGGGCCCCTAACCCCTGAGGGGCCCTCAAGCTAATTTTTTTTAATGAGTGAATTTTTCAACAAAATCATGGAGTTTTTTAAGTGTGTGTTATTAAACTATGGTTATTTTAGTGATAGAATAATAAGCCAATGGGTTGAAGTACTTAATATTGACCTTAGAATATGCTCTGCAGCATTGCATGTAGGGGGGGGTCTGAGTACCCAGAACCCTCCCCCTGATCAGTACTGGCCAGCTGAGACCCTATCTAAAGCTCCGACTGGAGGGTGGCTCATATGAGCCGGCTGCAGAATAGAGAGCTGCTCTCAGTGTAACTGCTGAGTGCAGTACTGCCAGGTGCCACTGGATGCTCCCATTTTCATTTGTGCTGTCCCATCTGCCAGAGGTCGGCCCTGCAGAGCTGAGCACAAATTCAAAGCTTAGCTGACTGAGGGATGACATGCAGCTCAGAGGCAGGAACATGCAGCATGGGGGAGAGACCTGACTCAGGGGGATTCCAGAGATCCCACTCAGGAGGATCAATAGCTGGGATCCTACAGAGGAAGTGAGTAAGGTTTGGTTTTGTATGTGATCTATTTACAGTCTCTCTCTCTGGGGGGTTTCTAAATCTATCTATCTAGTCTCTCACTCTCTGAGGGTTTTCTACATTTATCTATCTACAGTCTCTCTCTCTTGGGGGGGTTTCTACATCTATCTATTTATCTACAGTCTCTTATTCTCTGGGAGGCTTCTACATCTATCTATCTACAGTATCTCACTCTCTGGGGGGTTTCTATATCTATTTATCTACAGTCTTTCTCTCAGTAGGGGTATCTACATCTGTCTATCTACAGTCTCTCACTCTCTGAGGGGGTTTCTACATCTATCTACAGTCTCTCACTCTCTGGGGGGTTGCTACATCGATCTATCGATCTACAGTCTCTCCCTCTCTGGGGGGCTTCTACATCTATCTACAGTCACTGGAGGGGGGGTTTCTACATCTATCTATCTACAGTGCATCACTCTCTGAGGGGGGGTTCTACATCTATCTATCTACAGTCTCTCACTGTTTTTTATTACATCTATCTAGATTTAGTCTTTCACTCTCTGGGGGGTTTCTACATCTATCTATATATCTATCTGCAGTCTCTCTCTGTGGGTAATCTACATCTACCTACAATGACTCAATCTCTGGGAGGTTTCTACATCTATCTACAGTGTATCACTCTCTGGTGGGTTTCTGTCAGGGTTCAGCCTAGGATCGGCCTCTCTCACCTCCTTGCCAGCTTCCCCTGACTTCCTTGCGGTCAGACATCTGGTGCAGTGATGGATGTGGGGCTGAGTATTCTGCCTTAGGTGCTTTTTGTGAGCTTCCATGGTCGGCTGTGTGTGCTGGGGATCGGAGTTCCCATCATGGGCGCCGCCATGACAGTTTCTCTCATGTGACAGTACTCCTAACCTATGGTAGCATGATTTCAGTCATCTGATGCTGTGCTCCAGTAATCTGCTACCCCTGGGTATAAATCCGCCTCCAGAACTCCAGGAAGTTGCTGTTCAACTTCTCTGTTCCAGTGATACCAGCGTTGCTCTGTGCTAATCTTTCAGAGAGTTACTTCAGCCTGTTCACAGTTCTCCAGTTTCCAGCATTAGCTTCCAAGCTATTCTTAGTCTGAGAGTAGTTCTCTCCCAGTATCCAGAATGTTTTGTTTTCTATGTCTGTGTGTCTTTGTATATGTGCTGCTAGTATTGCCGCTTCCTTGTGTCACTGAGGTGTCAGATTACTTGCTGGTATTAATTAGCCCACGGCTGGATCTCCCAGCACATATCTGTGTCAATCTGCCCTGTGTCTTGTCAGTGCAAATCTGCACTTGCATTTAGCACTCTCCTAGTGTATGCCTGACTTCTCTTTGTGTCTTGTCCCTGCCAATCATTTCCAGCATTCCCATATATTCCCTGAGTCCACTCTGCTCTTGTCTGTGCAATCTCCAGTATATGTCTGTGTTCTTTGCTCAGTGTCTTGTCTCTGGTAATCAGCTCCAATCATTTCTAGCATTCCCATATATTCCCTGAGTCCACTCTGCTCTTGCCTTTGCAATCCCCAGTATATGTCTGTGTTTTTCTGCATACTTAACTGTTTCCAGTCCATGCCTGTGTTATAGCATTCAGTTCCATTTCCAGAGTTCATTCATTCCATTCACCTCCAGTGCTATTGCATTCATTATAGTTTCCGGTCTTCTGCCATTCCCTGGTACCTGTCCAGAGGGCCGCGACCTGCTCACTTGGTGCAGCTGAAAACCAAATCCCAATTGGAGAAAACCACCAAGTGATTTAGACTCTGCGCCTCTGGGCAGGTCTAGCCAAACCTGGGTTTGGCCGCAACTAGGAGACCTAGTCTAGTCACTCCCCTAGTCACCCGAACCCCTCGGCTCACCGTCCTCCACAGAGGAATTCTTGCACTGGATCGTGACAGTTTCTTTATCTATCTGCGGTCTCTCTCTGTGGGGTTTCTACATCTACCTACAATGTCTCAATCTCTGGGAGGTTTCTTCATCTATCTATCTACAGTCTCTCACTCTCTAGAGGGTTTCTACATCTATCTATCTACAGTCTCTCACTCTCTAGAGGGTTTCTACATCTATCTATCTACAATGTCCCACTCTCTGGGGGTTTCTATGTCTATATGTCTATCTACAGCCTCACTCTCTGGGGGGTTCTACATCTATCTATTTATGTAGCTATCTACAGTGTCTCACTCTCTGGGGGGTTTCTACATCTATCCATCCATCTATCTATCTATCTACAGTCTCTCACTCACTGGAGTTTTTTTACATCTATCAATCAATCTACAGTCTCTCGCTCTCTGGGGGTTTCTACAATTGTCTGTCTATCTATCCACAGTCTCACACCCTCTGAGGTGGTTTCTACATCTCTGACATTTGGGCCTCAAGGTCCTTGCAAGGGCAGCAAGGCCCTTTGGACCTTGTTGGATTTTTCCCTAATGTTGCTGGTTGCAATTCAAGCCTTAGGTGCTTTTTGCGAGCTTCCAGCTTCAGGGCCCCAAAAATGTAGATCTGCCACTGGCCGCGAGTAGAAATGTTAATTATCAGGGTCAACCCGGACCCCGATAATTAACATAATGCATAGACCCCTATATGATGGCTTGTCTACCAGACCATACTATTATCCACTAGTGTCTACTAATAACATCTGGTATACACATATTAATAGGGGCATCTGAGTACCTGTGGGAATATAGCTCTCTAGGAAAATGTGGCTTGCTAAAAGCCCTTACAATCTTATTCTCACTGTGGATTTTGCCCTAAAAGTGATATCACTGAAGTAAAAAAATAAAACAGTGTGGTGATTTGGTGATGCAGTATTCTCAGTTTAATAGGTGCAATGCATGATGATGATGCTTCATTATTCTTTTATTTATATTAGGCCTGTACTGTGTTAGGGGTAGGCTCAAAAATATTAAACCATAAGCTGATGAGAAAAAGGTCTGGTGGTCATGGTGTGTATTGCTGTCTATGGGAAGAAGTTATGATGGAGAGGGAAAGCAGCTGACAAATGAAGGTCATAGTTGGACCCTGGTCAGAAGTGCTACTTATATCCAGTGGTGAATCTGTCATAGACATCACTGGGAGATTCCCCAAATAGGCAATGGCTCCATGACTTAATTGGGATGACTTAAGCTTGATTCGCCCTTTTTATATTTTTAACCAGGAACTGCGGCAAGGTCAGGGAATTAGTTCACTGGTCTGGGCCGGCCCTGGCCTATGGAGTTCCACTTTAGGCAAAATTCATTTAATGATGGAGTGATGGTGTGGGCTATTTAATTAAGTGGTGTTGGCTAATTAATGCTGTTGCAGCTTATTACATTCACGCTGTGTCCTCCGGCCACAGGGTCTGACAAAATCTCTGGTCACGAGGCAATGTGGATGCCAAACTGGGATGCTGGGAGACCAAGATGCCGGATGACCGCGGGTGCTGCTGATTGTGGACGTGCAGTGTCCCAGCTGTCAGCTAATTAATCTATGCACCCACAGCTCATTGGTGGAGGATCTTACTTTAGTCTGTCTGGATCGGCGCCACACTGCCAGTGATAGTTTACTTCCTGTGTGAATCCTGGTTCCTGTCTGTCTGTCGGAGTCGGTATCTTGCCAGTTCATGTCCTAAGACTGCCTTGTCTGTATCCCTGGCCATCTATGCCATCCTGCTGTCATCCTCAGCCTGCTGCCTCGATGCTCCCGCAGCATTCACTTCTATGTGGCGACTTCCATCCCTGGCTAACATTGCCGCTCACACTACTGTCACCTGCAGTGCCTGCCTGTAGCCTACTTACCTTTACCATCTTGGCCCTTAAGGCCACACCATGACCCTCAAGGTTGCACCGCTGCCGTCAAGATCGCACCTTGGCCTTCATGGCCACTTCCCAGACCTCAAGGCCACATCATCGCATTTGGACCGCATCTCGGCTCTCAAGGTTGCACCACTGCTGTCATGGTTGCACCTCGGCCCTCAAGGCCAAATCCCAGCCCTCAAGCCCACATCATTGCATTCAGACTGCAACTCGGCCCTCAGGGCCACACCACGACCCTCAAGGTCACACCATGCTGTCCAAGTGGCACCCTGGCTCTCAAGACCGCATCTTAGCCCCCAAGGCCACATCATAACATTTGGACAGCATCACAGCCTCCAAGACCGCACTTCGATTTGTTCGAGCCACTTCTAGGGGTCTTACACGGTAGTTCCTTGCAGATCGTAACAAATGGTGGGGCTTATTAATTTAATTTAAGGTGGCGCGAGAGAACTAATGCTTAATGCTGCTATGATAAGGCTGCTAATAATTGAATGTGGATGCAAATTGGGAGAGAAGGAAGTCTATTTATTAACATAATTTTGGGCCCCTTCTCTTCCTTTCAACAATGTAAGTTTGAAAGGCTAGCAAACATTTATGCTTATATTGCTGTGTTTTCATTCTTATTGTTCTGAAATTGTTGGCAAAATAACGATTTACTTGTAATAAGTTCTCTTTCAGTATAATGTCCTTTTAAAGCATTCCAGTATCTAAGGACATGTTTCTGAAATATGTGAAACTATAACTATGACAATCACTATATTGGCATGTTCTTTTTAGAAAGGAAGAACCCACATATAAATAATTACAGCGCTTTGTAACAAGATATGTAAAGAGTTGTGATTCAAATACATATATTTAGAAGATAGTTTGTTAGGAATCGGTATGAGATGCCAGCTGTTAGAATCCCAAACCCGACATCCCGAAAGGGTTACTTGTTGGTCGGTATACAAACCCTCACCCTCTCCCTACGCTAACCCCCCCTCTTTGGTGCCTAACCATAACCCTCCCCCCTAGTGCCTAACCCTCCCCAGTGCCTAACCTCCCCCTCCCCGGTGCCTAACCCTCCAGTGCCTAGCTCTATCACCTAACTCTAAACCTAACCCCCCTAACACCTGGATACTTACCTTTGGTATCCCAGCGTAGGGTTGCTGGCGCCAGGCTTCAGACCGGCAACGGTATTTTGGCGCCAGTAATTGGAGCATCGGCATCCAGACCATCGGGATGACGAACGCATACCGTTTGTTATATTTATTTGAGATAATGGGGAATATTTATTAATTAGAAATAATGTACAGCCGGAATGTATTAAAAAAAACACCCTGTAAAGCAATCACTTCCTGCATCAGGGGTGGCTGCACTATTGAAGTCACACCACGCATGTGCTAGAGGCCATTGCGGATCCATCTCCTGGTAAACGGTTTCTAAAGTGGCCTAAAGGCTACAATGGTTAACGCCATCAAATATATTTGTTCTGAAGTGAAAACAATTAATCTGATATTACCGAACAAGGTGAAGTAACAGTGTCTCTCTCATAGGACTCTATTTATTATCATTATTTTTACTAAAATAAAGTGAAAAATTGTGTTTTCACACCCTTTTCACATTATTTTAGCATCACCTAAAGTTACTGAAGGGTAATTGGAGTAGAATTCGTAAATAAATTGTGAAAAAATACCGGGGAAAGCCCTGTGATAATAGCGCCACCTGGAGGTTGCGTTATCCAGGGTCTCCCCGGTTACCGGACTCCTGCTCCGCTCTAACAGGCAGAGCAGAGCCCGGAGCCGGCCCCAGTGATCAGCTGTGTGGTCTAAACAGACCACACACTGATACACTGTTAAATAACATATATATATATATATATATATATATATATATATATATATAGTGAAAACAAAAACTTACCAGAGTCCAGGGATCGGGGCTTCGGTGATTTCCTCCCTCCGGTCAGCTGGTCTCCCATCCTGCACTGGGACCCGGTCAGCTGACTGGGTCCCAGTGCAGGATGGGAGATCAGCTGACCAGAGCCATGGAGGACATCACCGGAGCCCCGATCACCGGAGGCAAGTGTAATAAAGGGAGGGGGGTCGCGGGAGGGGGATCCTGATCACGGGGGCAGGGCTTAGCAGCGGCCGGTCGGCGCATGTGCGAGCACATGTCATGGTATTTTTTCCAAAAATACCGTGATAAGTGTGCGAAGGGGATTCGCAGGGACAGAGCTTTATTGCAAGTTCTGTCCCTGCAAGGCATTTTTAGTAAATCCCTGTGATATTGGCTGAATTCGCATTACATTCCAAATGCGGATTGTAGTAAATATAGCCCTTAGTGGTGATTTACTTGCTCCAGAGATGTCTTCCGTGTCTAGCAGATATGTCTTGATAACTTCAGTGTGATTAACCCTAGCCCACAAACCATCCCCTTAGTTCCTAACCCTAACCTCCCCTCCCATAGCCTAACCCTTAAACGCCCCTAGTGCCTAACCCTAACCCTCCAGTGCCGGTCTGTGCAGAATGTTGGAATTTCACATGTTCCCTCTCCAGGGACTCATCTCTATAGATGGAGTTGCCTATTGGGTAGAAGCTCTGGAAAGTTGCACCCTCCGGAGCTTTCTGCATATGGGCACATCTTAGAGTTCTATGGGGCATCCTGTGCTGGTGGTCCTCAGCGGATGCCTCCAATATCTGCTGCGGACCATTTTAATAGATACTACTACTTCATCAAGGCCTTTCAGCACTCATCCTAACCCACCTCATGCTCTCTCCTTCCTATCTTCCCCTTCTGTGTCACGCCTGTCTGTCTGCCCCTTCCCTTAGAATGTAAGCTCTCATGAGCAGGGACCTCTTCCCTCATGTGCTTCTCTTTACATTTTCTTCTACTCTCTGCTCCCCATTAGGGCACCTAACACGTGACTGCCAACTCCCGGCAGCTTATTGTGAGTGCTTTAATCACTATTTCAGCAATGTATATAACTCGTGTCCTTGTCCTGCACTGTAATGTACTGTAAGGTACTTGTTTCTTGTTCACTTATTAGTTCTATGTACTATGTAAGGTGCTGCGGACCACTTGTGGCGCCATATAAATAAAGGATGATAATAATAATAATAATAGATATGGGAAACCATGTGTATTGCAGTGTATTTCCATTGTCAGAGGTTTGCCTGCATTATTTGGATTGATACATCCTGCCCTATGAAACAGAAAACTTTTGGAATTAACTTGAATATCTTGTATTGAACACAAATAAGATAATAAACTGGCCTCACAATGGGGCTGATGCAGAGTTGAACACAAGTGGGTTGTAATTGCTCCCGCATTGCGTGCACATACAGTCAGGTCCATAAATATTGGGACATTGACAGAATTTTCATATTTTGTCCTGTATTCACCACCACAACGGCTTTGTAATGAAACAAACAAGATGTGATTTAACTGCAGACTTTCAGATTTAATTTGAGGGCAATTACATACAAATCAGGTGAACGGTGTAGGAATTACAACAGTTTCTATATGTGCCTCCCACTTTTTAAGGGGCCAAAAGTAATGGGACAAACTAAACAATCCTAAATCTACCTTTCACTTTTTAATACTTTGTTGCAAATCCTTTGCAGGCAATTACAGCCTGAAGTCTGGAACGCATAGACATCACCCGTAGCTGGGTTTCATCCCTGGTGATGCTCTGCCAGGCCTCTACAGCAAATGTCTTCAGTTCCTGCTTGTTCTTGGGGCATTTTCCCTTCAGTTTTGTCTTCATCAAGTGAAATGCATGCTCAATCGGATTCAGGTCAGGGGATTGACTTAGCCATTGCATATCATTCCACTTTTTAACCTTACAAAACTCTTTGGTTGCTTTTGCAGTATGCTTCGGGTCATTGTCCATCTGCACTGTGAAGCGCTGTCCAATGAGTTCTGAAGCATTTGACTGAATATGAGCATATAATATTGCCCGAAACACTTCAGAATTCATTCTGCTACTTTTGTCAGCAGTCACATCATCAATAAATACAAGGGAACCAGTTCCATTGGCAGCCATACATGCCCACGCCATGACACTACCACCACCATGCTTCACTGATGAGGTGGTATGTTTTGAATCATGAGCAGTTCCTTTCCTTTTCTTCTCTTCCCATCACTCTGGTACAAGTTGATCTTTGTCTCATCTGTCAATAGGATGTTGTTCCAGAACTGTAATGGCTTTTTTAGATGTTGTTTGGCAAACTCTAATCTGGTCTTCCTGTTTTTGTGGCTCACCAATGGTTTGCATCTTGTGGTGAACCCTCTATATTCACTCTTGTGAAGCCTTCTCTTGATTGTTGACTTTGACACATATACATCTACCTCCTGGAGAGTGTTCTTGATTTGGCCAACTGTTGTGAAGGGGTTTTTCTTCACCAGGGAAATAATTCTTTTGTCATCCACCACAGTTGTTTCCTGTGGTCTTCCGGGTCTTTTGGTGTTGCTGAGCTCTCCGGTGCGTTCTTTCTTTTTAAGAATGTTCCAAACAGTTGATTTGGCCACACCTAATGTTTTTGCTATCTCTCTGATGGGTTTGTTTTGATTTTTCAGCCTAATGTTGGCTTGCTTCACTGATAGTGACAGCTCTTTGGATCTCATATAGAGAGTTGACAGCAACTGATTCCAAATGCAAATGTCACACCTAGAATCAACTCCAGACCTTTTACCTGCTTAATTGATAATGAAATAATGAGGGAATAGCCCACACCTGTCCATGAAATAGCTTTTGAGTTGATAGTCCCATTACTTTTGGCCCCTTAAAAAGTGGGAGGCACATATTGAAACTGTTGTAGTTCCTACACCGTTCACCCGATTTGGATGTAATTACCCTCAAATTAAATCTGAAAGTCTGCAGTTAAAGCACATCTTGTTTGTTTCATTTCAAAACCATTGTGGTGGTGAATAGAGGCCAAAATCTGAAAATTCTGTCAATGTCCCAATACCTGACTGTATATAAATGTGTATATTCGCCCGTATGCAGAGTTGTACACATCTCTGCAGTCAGGCTGCCCATACCTATGCACTTGGTTTCATAGCAGGCATTGTTATCAGTGCAGATTTACACCACCCCTATCCCTGGCGCCAAACATCCATCTTAAAACAGGCATAATTCCACTGATGCACAACTCCGCCTAGCCCACAATGCTATCGTCACCCCTCTCTGACTTCCGTTTCTGAGCAAATGCATCATTGCCACCCAGTTGCACCTTTTCACCCGCACTTGGAGATGCAACTGATTTGCATATGACTCTGCCAGGGCCGTATTAAGAGAGGAGGGGGCCCGTTTGCAGTCTCTGTCTGGGGCCCCTCCTCTTTACCCAGCGGCAGGCAGCGGAGCCAGGCAGTAGACTTTGGGCCCTAGTCTGTCCAAGAGTCTTCTGCACATGCGCAGATCACCAGGGATATGGTACGACAGCCATTTTCCCAATGATATCCCCACTGCGCATGCACAGAATGCTGGGAAAATGGCTGCGGCGGCCATTTTCCGGTCTATTTGTACAGCGAACTGCTGCCAAAGTGGGACTCTGGAGAGGTAGTATTGAATAGATGGGTGCAGGGTGTGCAGTGTGGGTCCAGATGCACGGTACACCCTGTATCCATTATAGATGCGCCCCCGGACTCTGCACCGTATGCTCGGCTCCAGAGTATGCACAGTGTGAAAGCATAGAAGGTGCTTCTGCAAAACCGACTTGCTTACAACTTGGCATCAGTCCCAATGTGTATTAGTTCCGCCGTCAACTTTTAGCCAATTACTTGACCATTAACGCTATGTTGGAAAATATTGTTGAGAAAGATGACTGCTTTCGGCCTTTGTGCGTGCAGTTATCTTCTAAACACTGCTACACCTTACATTTTTTTTTTAGTACACTATGGTTTTTTGTTAGTTTAATATGTTATCATTTATTATGCTGAGTTACTTTATGATTGTTATAACATCTTCTATACACATTACAATAAAATTTCTTTGCTCTTATTTATACCAAAAACAACATGGATGTTTATTTTATTCTTTCAATATTTTTGTTGAAGGAGGCGTAGTTATACAGAACTCACATCTTGCAAATCTTAATATTATTATCTCTGCTTGCAGCTTGTAGATTTTACTTCCAGGAATGTGATAACCTAATTGCGAGGTGAGAAAAATATATGTTTCAGTTTTCAGGTTTTTTTTTTTTTATTCATTCTTTAAAGTTGTATCTTTCTACTTTAACATGGTGGAATAAGTTGATAAATATTAGACCAGGGGGTAAATTTATTAAGATTTATGTTGGTCCCGATTTGTCCCGTGTTTCAATTCGGATAGGATTGATCAAAAACGGACGTTTTTTTCACTTAAAAAATCGAGAATTTACCAAGCTCCCGGTTTTTACAGGATCATTTTGTTTGATGGTGTATTTGATTGATACTGTCCGTGTTGAAGCCCTGAGTTCCCTACCCGACTTTCTTTCCCGAACAAGCAGCCTGCACATATCAGTGAAATATGTGCAGGCTGCTTGTTTTTTATTTTAAGGGTTAATTTAAAGAAAAATAAATTGACGTGGGTCCGCCCAAAAAAGCTAAAGCTGGTCAGCCAATCCTGGTTCCTAAAATTATGGGGAACAAAACGAGTAGGGTTCCACCGTAATTTAAGAACCAGCACCTGGTTTCAGGGCCAGTGCCGGTTTTAAATATAGAGGAAAAAAAAATGCGTAGGGGTCCCCTATATTTAAAACCAGCACCGGACCCAAACTGACCGGGGTGTAATGTCACACACCAGGAGACCCTATTACCGGGTCTCCATGGCCAAAGCATTCTCACCACAAGCCGGTCAGGCCAAGTCGGGGATCTCAGGGGAGATGGGGACCCCCCAAAAAAGGGGTCCCCCCTCTCCCGAAACCCCATGCTTGGTCTGAAGCCCGGGGCTCTTCCCCGCACCCCTGGAGCGGTGGATACGGGGTTAATAAAGTGTAAAATCTAAGAAAACTATTGCATTTTACAGTGGAACTACAGGTGCCAGCATGCCTGCCCTTTGGCACTTGTGGAACTACAAGTGCCAGCAGGCGGCCGGCACCCGTACCCCCTCTGTAAAATAAATAGTTAAATAAAGACACTATACACACACCGTAGATAGTATAAATTTATTACACACATACCTCAATCACACAATCACACATACTTACCTGTACCAGCCAGTCGGTCCACTTGTCCAATGTAGAAATCCATGTGGAATGACCTTCAAAAAAGATCCTATACTTACCTACATCCTGGTGCTGATCTCCATAGCATCCAGGGTCTTGTTAAAAGAACTGAACCCGAACCATGCCGAACATGTGTAAGTATATGCTGTTACATATACTTACTTACACCTCGCAAAATGACAGATGAGTGAAATCATCTGTAATTTCTCACGGGCCACTTTACATGTAGCGGCCGCTCATTGGCTGGGACCCACGTGAAACCAGCCAATGAGCGGCCGCTTCATGTGAAGCTGCTACATAATATTCTTTAGTGGAGAGCGCCCTGCACTGTCTCCTGCCTCCCGTCAGTGCCAGGACCCTGTAGTGCGGTAGAAGTGTCACTGTATGACCTTTGACCCTCAACGTGCTACTGTGCATGCACACTTTCCCCGCGCGTTTTCATAGAGGAAGGATGTGGCTCTGAGAGTCTCCATGGAGAGATGACCCTCATCTACAGGAAAGAACCTGCATGTTCCACTGTGTCACGTCTGCTTTATGTAAGCAAGTGCATACGACATTGCCACCAATGTCTTCGTAAGTACAGGTGTGTGCTTCCCCTTATCCACACACCACCTGCGTTCCTGGCTGGATCTGTTGCATTATCATGCCTACATTGTGTACCTGTACTTACCAGCATTAACCCTGTGTCATCCTGCAACCTGTTCTGCCTGGCTAATAAACCTAAAGCCTGGTACACACTATATGATTTCTTGGACGATATGCCCGATTCCGACGGATTGGAAATACATATCGTCAAAATCGTCTAGTGTGTACCCACAATGTTGGCTGTTGCGCACTCCTGTTTGGTCGTCAGCCGCATCGTCAGGTTGTACCTACATGCAGCCCAACCTGATGATGCGACTGATGACCAGTGGCGGCTCCAGTGGTGGGGCTGCAGTACAGTACAAAATTCAAATAGGGGAGCCACACCAACTGCCAGTGAGTCCCAGCCATCTATGTTTAGCAGAACTGGAAATGACAGTTGGTGTGACTCCCCTATTTGAATTTTGGAATGTGCTGCAGCCCCACCTCTGGAGCCGCCATTGCTGATGACCCCATACAGCGGGATGTGGCAGGAAACGACATATCAGACAGTAAGGCACCTGATGTGTACCGGCCGCCCGATATGTCGGCCCATTGGCGGGGGGGGGGGTCATCCGTCATAATGCTGGGTACACACATCGTATAGTGTGTACCCAGCCTGATCCTGGTTAACTCCTGATGGAGTTGTCCATTGAGTGGACTGACCTCCATCACACACCGCTGGCGCCTATATCAACACCTATAGGATCTGCCAGTAATATGTAATATGCTAACGAGCAATAGTGATAATAAAAAATATATGTGGACTGCACTAATTGTTTCCAAGGTTACAGATGTTGTTACAAAAGATCACTTATTCACCTGTATATGTCAAATGGTAGAAACAATATGGTTAAGAGTTTACATTTGCAACAGGCAATTTTTGGCAGAGGTCTGATTTCAAATACCAGTTCAAGAAAGTTGTAGCACCAAGTATAATTATTTTAATTAGGCAAGATCCTTTAAAGGCTAAATAATACTGGCCTCACCACTCTTGCACTATGAAAGTGTCTCAAATTACTAAAGAGGTCAGAGTTCCGACAGGACTGTTTAATCGTCTTGGGATTTAGCAATAATGCTAAACGTTGACAAGCCCTGTCACAGAACCCAAGAAAGCATCTCTGATCATTAATTAATAATGTCAAATATATATGGGTGAACCAGTGGCTCACCCATACAACCCCAGACCACCTGATCTTTACTGTTCTTTAATATTAAATGTCCTCTAAGAAAATATTCACCATTTATCGAAATTCCAAAATCCTTTTTGGTTTCTTGTAAACTATGCGACTTCTGTCTTTTTTACTGATTCCTTTTCCAGCGACGAAAAGGTTAAATAAAGGACAGCTCTTTCCATAAAGATAATAAGGAAATCCCATTCTTTTGTGTTTGTGCAGATGATTTGGATAACAGAAAGAAAGCGAGCGGTATGTTCAAATGCACCAGATGGAATTCATTCAGACTGTGGAGAAAATAGAAAATGTTCTAATCTCAGAAGAGGATATGAAAGAGCACTTATATAATTAGAATACCTGGGATGATTAGTAGCAAATGGATATAAGGAAAAATACAAGAATGACAAGCCTGGGAGCTAGAAAATGAAAGATGAAACATATGCCAAAGACTATGGAACATACATAGACATATGCCATGGAGTCACCGTCGCGATGAACAAAATAACAAAGCTCCATCGCCAACACACAGCTGCATGAAAAGGGGTAAACAGGAAGTTGGAGTATATGAAAAGATAAAATAAAAATTGTAGGAAATTCAGATATTTCCCTATATGGCTTTACTAAGGCCCTACTTACACTGCAATATCCGTTGTAATAACTAGATTACACTCAAAAGCAAACAAAAGGAACTATAGATGGTAATCACATTATTGAATTTCCATGGCAATGTTTTTTTTATTGTTATTATATTTTGGCAGCTTTTTGTCTGTACTGTGCAGATTATGTGACGTAGCTGACATTGTTTGCTCTTCCACGTGGCTGGGTTACAGCTCATTGATCTCAACACTTTATAATATAAATACAATCTAGACAATAATTTGTAAATGTTATATATCAAAAACTGATACATGGCCTAACTATTCTATTGAGCAAATGGCCAATGCTGAGCAGCATTACCTGCAAAGTGATAAGAATGTTATATATAATAAATCCATCATTCTCCACCTAAAAACAGTTGTTTTAAACAGTATCACCTGCATCCAGGGGTTGTGGTAGAAGTTTCCCCAAGGTGTAAGAGGTTTGGGGAGGCGAAATGTGTGTATCGGGGTGACAATTGCTAGGATTATGTTAGGCACTACCGACAATGTATTAGCTGTAAAATAGTGAGAGAGGTTTATGGTGAATGACCAGTTCGGCCTCTAAGACAGTGATGAACACCCTGTGAGTCTGAACACTAGCTAGGCTTCCAGAACTGTTTGTGGGGTCCCAACTGCCATATATGCAATGAACTCTTTTTAGAGCCCTCTGTTTTGGAATACCAGAACAATGGCACACTGACATTTGGGGTTCCAGAAAAATGGCACGCTGACACTTGGGATCCCAGGATAATGACACACTGACACTTGGGGTCCCAGGGCACTGTAACACTGACGCTTGGGGTCCCAGAATACAGGTACAATTAAACTTGGGGTCCCAGAAAACTCTCACACAGACACTTGAGGTCCAGAGCACTTCTGACACTTAGGGTCCCAGAACACTGGTGTGGTACACCAGGGGGTCTATTTACTAAGCTGTTAGGAGATAAAGTGAACGATAATAAGGTACCAGCCAATCAGCTCCTAACTGCCATTTCTACTTCAGGGTCCATAGGGTATCCACAGGATACCTTGGGGTATAGGTGTGACGTCAGTCGCAGGGCACCAAAGAGTTAAGCTTTCAGCCTCCCAGGATGCACTAGGTCCCCCTCCTATACCCCGCCCCCGGGCCAAGGCACCTCAGTTTAGTTTGGTGCCCGGCCGGAGTCGGGTGCACCTGTTGGAGTGGGGGCTAGAAGAAGCCCCTGAAGCTTATTCTTCATGCAGCTGTGGCTGCACAACTGGATGAACAGCATGGACAGTCAGTCCTGACGTCCATGCTGTCTTCCCTACACCCCGCCGGTACCAGAACGCCGGTACTGATCCGGGGATGCTGGTGGGCGTCTGGGGTCACAGCTAGCGGTGACCCCAGATGCTCCGGACCATGGCCGGATTCAAGGGGGACAGAGGTAAGCAGCGGGGTCCCGCGGTGGGTCCCCGCTGATCACATGGTCCTAAGTCCCCAGGCAGGGGGCTCCCTGGGGACTGGCTGCAGCGTGGAGCCAGGCGACCAACCTGCGCTTCCACTACCCCCTGGGACAGCGGACCGCAGCAGAGCGGTAGCGCTGCGGCGTCCCAGGGGTTAAATGCATGCCAGGGGAGCGCGCCTTCCCTGTCTCACAGCCGGCGCCTCCCCCGCTGCACACAGCCCTCTCTGCATGTTGCCGACTGGTCCTGTGGCAGCGCTCCTCCCCCAGGCCAGCCTCCTCTCTGCTCCTCGGCGGCCATCTTCTCCAGAACGCATGGTGAACGCTGCTGGAAGCGCTGGACGGAAGCATCGTGGTCTGGGTCCCCCCGCATACCTCTCCTCCGCTGTGGTCAGGTCTGTGTATGCAGCGCTGTGTCCTACCAGGCCCTGTGTCTGTGTAGTTGAGTGATCAGCGCTGTTAGTGCAGGAATTGTTATTTTTCTGCATTGTATGTGACTGTGCTAGCGCTGCTGCCTGTAATCTTTTCTTCTCTAAACTGTCAGCTTTATTACTGTCCCTGTTCTTTCTGCTAAAGCCCTTGCGGTGCGGTGCTGCAGGGTGGTCTCTCGCCTATTTAATACTTAATTGGTGAGAGAGGTCACATACGTGGTGCCATCATGTCTGAAAGTGATTTTCCCCTCCGGCTACAGTGTACCACGTGCAAAGTACCGTTAGCGGAGGGGGAGGGTAGCGCGGAGGGCCTTTGCCGGCAGTGTTTGTCCATGGCGCGGCCTATTACGGTTACAGCACCGGTACAGGAGCCGCCCTGGGCTTGTTTCGCTCAGGCGTTAACAGCTTTAGTGGGCCAGTTAGCTCCGCAGCCCGCGTTTACTCCGATGGGTTTGTCCCAGCAGTCTGTGGTGTCGTCACCCATGCAGGGGTTCCCACGACAATTGGTGGTACCCCACAGTCTCCCTATTTCCCCGCTCCCGGGTTCTCAGGAGCCAGCTTGGGTTAACTCCCTGACGAGTTCTGTACAGCACTTGTCGGATGTGTTGCAAGGGGAGTCTGTGATGCGGTCTCATAAAAGGCCGGTGGCGTCTCTGTCCGCTCCTTATGAGGATGACGAAGGGACGTCTGATGATGGGGAGATTCTAGATCCTTACGATCAGGAACCTCTCCATACTAAGGACGCTGATGCTAAGTCCAAGGTATATATTCCTGGACTTATTCGGGCGGTCCGCACAGCCTTGGTGATTGAGGACGAAGTTCCCCCAGCGGCTAAATCTAAGTATGCCTTTTTCAAAGATGTGAAGGGCGATGCCACAGTCTTTCCTCTTTCGGGTCAGTTGGTGGACCATTTAGAGGAGGCGTGGAAACAACCTGGCAAAAGATACCAGCCGCAGAGACGCCTGGCGGTGGCTTATCCGTTCGCGGATAATTATTTTGCTAAGTGGGAATCCCCTCCACAGGTGGATTCTCACGTGACCCGTCTTGTCCGTAGTGCCACATTGCCGATGCCATCCATGTCCTCCCTTAAGGATGCTACGGACCGCAAGGTAGAAATCTGCCTGAAGTCCGCTTATTCCCTTGCAGGGGGGGCAGCACGGCCGGCTATGGCCATTTGCTGGGTTGCCAGAGCGATGGAGCGCTGGGCGGATTCATTAGAGGCTTCTTTTGAATCCGACTGTCCGGCCGATCAGGCGGAGTTGATTGGCAATCTCCGTGATTCGGCCACCTATATCAACGAGGCGGCTCTAGACATTAGTACTCTGGTGTCTAGAATTTCTTCAGCAGCGGTAGCTGCTCGTCGCACCTTGTGGCTGCGATCCTGGAAGGCGGACGCAGATTCCAAGAAAGGTCTGGAAGCGTTGCCGTTTACCGGAGAAGTTCTCTTCGGTCCGGATCTGGATAAGATTGTGGCCACGCTGGCGGCAGCCAAATCTGCCTGTCTCCCGTCGGCCGCTGCTCCTTCTGGTTCGGGACCATCGTCCTTTCGGTCATCTAGGGCCCAGGGCAGGCCCAAACCACAGTCGTTTCCTCGACAGGCTGGCCCTAAGAAATCGGTCAAGCCCCAGAAGCAGGCATGGAGTACCAGACGTCCGGCCCCCAAGCCAGATGACAAGCCTGCGGCCTGACGGTCCGGGCCTCCCTTTGGGGGATCCCAGGGTGGGAGGCCGCCTGCTACAGTTCGCCCAGTGTTGGTCGACCACTACGACAGACACTTGGGTTCTGGAGGTGGTTTCCCACGGATACGCCCTCTCCTTCCGGCACAGACCCCCGGCTCGCTTCTTCACCACGGGTCTCCCATCAGACCGGAACAAGGCTACGGAGCTGCGGAAGGTATTGCACACTATGCTCCAGGCTGGAGTTATAGTGGCGGTTCCATTCTCCCAGAGGGGCCAGGGTTTCTATTCAAATCTATTTTTGGTACAGAAACCCAATGGGTCATATCGTCCGATTCTCAACCTCAAAGCACTCAACAAGTCTTTGCGGGTCCCGAAGTTTCGGATGGAGACCCTACGGTCCATCATTCTGGCGCTGGAACCTGGGGACTACTTGGTGTCATTGGACATACAGGACGCTTACCTGCATGTCCCTATTCTTTGGCGCCATCAGCAGTTCCTCAGGTTTGCAATCAGCAGCGACCACTTCCAGTTTCGGGCGTTACCTTTTGGCCTGGCAACAGCACCACGTGTTTTCACCAAGGTGATGGCGGTCATGGCGGCTTCTCTGCGGCGGCAGGGAGTCTGCATGTTGCCGTATTTGGACGACCTGTTATTGGTGGCAGGATCTCCAGAGCTCCTGTTACGCCACTTGGACCTGACCATTGCACTGCTGCAACGGCACGGCTGGCTAATCAACTGGCAGAAGTCCACTCTAATCCCGTCTCGGAGGATTCTGCATCTTGGAGCCTTATTGGACTCGGGACAGCAAAGGATCTTCGTGACGGAGGACAAGATCTCTGCTTTACAGTCAAGGGTGCGCAGTTGTCTGCACAGCCGCCGGGTGTCCTTACACTCGGCGATGAGGTTACTGGGCTCCATGGTGTCGGTGTTCGACATGGTGGAATACGCCCAGTTTCACTCCAGACCTCTGCAGCACCTGATCCTGTCCAAGTGGAACGGGCTGACTCAGTCTCTGAAGTCCCAGACGATTGTGCTCACCCAGGAGGTTCGCCTGTCCCTTACGTGGTGGTTACAGACGACCCACCTCAACAAGGGACGTCCGTTCTGGGTTCCAAATTGGGTCCTGTTGACAACGGACGCCAGTCTTCGGGGCTGGGGAGCAGTTTCGGGTCCACACTTGTTCCAGGGCAGGTGGACGCCGACAGAAGTGGAGCTTCCAATAAATATCTTGGAACTCCGTGCGGTCTTCAATGCTCTCCAGCAGGCACAGCGGTTTCTCCAGGGTCGCCCGGTGCAGGTCCAGTCGGACAACGCTACCACCGTGGCCTACATAAACAGGCAAGGAGGAACTCGCAGTCGGGCGGCTCTCGTAGAGGTCTCTCGGATCCTGGTTTGGGCGGAGCGCAATCTTCCGGCCATATCAGCGGTCTTCATCCCGGGAGTGCTCAATTGGGAGGCGGACTTTCTAAGTCGCCAGGACGTTCATCCGGGGGAATGGTCCCTGCACCCGGACGTTTTTCAACTACTGGTGGACAGGTGGGGTCTTCCAGAAATCGACCTCATGGCGTCCCGGCACAACAACAAGTTGCCGGTGTACGGGTCTCGCACAAGAGACGAAGGGGCGTCTCTGGTGGATGCTCTGTCCGTCCGGTGGACGTTCCGGTTCGCATACCTGTTCCCTCCGGTCTCCCTTCTTCCACGGGTAATCCGGAAATTCAAACAGGAAGGAGGGACGCTCCTGTTGATAGCTCCCGCGTGGCCCAGACGGCACTGGTTCTCAGACCTTCAGGGTCTGTCCGTGGACATTCCTCTGCGGTTGCCGCTACGACCGGACCTTCTGTCTCAGGGTCCTTGCCTTCACCCGGACCTGACTCGGCTGTCTTTGACGGCGTGGCTGTTGAGACGGCCATGCTGAGGTCCCGGGGGTTTTCCAGCTCTGTGGTGCGTACCATGTTACGAGCTCGGAAACCGTCTTCCGCGAGGATATACCATCGCGTGTGGCATACGTTCTTCCAGTGGTGTCGACCGAGAGGTTATGCACCGCGGGAGTTTCGTCTGTCTCGGATTCTCGCCTTCCTGCAAGCGGGACTAGATCATGGGCTTCGCCTTGCTTCTTTGAAGGTACAGGTTTCGGCCCTATCTGTCTGGTTTCACCGTAGGATTGCTACAATCCCGGATGTGCGCACCTTTATGCAGGGTGTTCTCCGCATTCAGCCGCCCTTTGTTCCACCTGTGGCGCCTTGGGATTTGGCTGTGGTCCTGAGGGCTCTCCAAGGACCGCCGTTTGAACCACTGGGCTCAGTGGATCTTAAATGGCTAACAGCTAAGACTGTTTTCCTTCTGGCCATTGCTTCGGCCAGACGTGTTTCTGAGTTAGGGGCTCTTTCTTGTAGACCCCCTTTCTTGGTTTTTTATGGGAACAGGGCAGTGCTCCGCACTCGGCCCGAGTTTCTTCCCAAAGTTGTTTCCCAGTTTCATATTAACGAGGAAATAGTTGTTCCGGCCTTTAACTCACCGGGTCTTTCCGTGGGTGAGGCCTCTTTGGATGTTGTGCGGGCCTTAAGGACTTATGTTGACCGCACTTCTTTGTTTAGGAAGTCGGACGCTTTGTTTGTCCTCTTTGGCTTCCGTAAAAAGGGTTGGCCTGCTTCAAAGCAAACTTTGGCAGCCTGGATCCGTATGGCTATTTCTGAAGCTTATCTTCATGAAGGCCTACCGGTCCCTCCTTCTCTGAAGGCTCATTCCACTAGGTCTGTGGGTCCTTCGTGGGCAGCTCGACGTGGTGCCTCGGCAGTTCAGATCTGCAAGGCTGCTACGTGGTCTTCTGTCCATACCTTCGTGAGGTATTACAGGTTTGACACCTTCGCCTCTCAGGATGCTTCCTTCGGGCGGCGGATTCTCCTTTCTGCACAGGAGCGTCCCCACCCTTAAAGGATACTGCTTTGGGACATCCCCAAGGTATCCTGTGGATACCCTATGGACCCTGAAGTAGAAAATATGAGATATGGTAAGAACTTACCCTTGTTATCTCTATTTCTACGAAGTCCATAGGGTTCCACAGGACTCCCGCCCTGTCGCACCTGTGCTGCAGATGGGCTTTGCTCTGGTCACCGGTTTTCCGTCTCCCTCTGGTGAGAATGTGATTCTTGTATGTGTCCAGATCTTTGTTCTCTCTCTTCCTTCTCCTCCTCCGGCCTATGGCTTGGTAACTAACTGAGGTGCCTTGGCCCGGGGGCGGGGTATAGGAGGGGGACCTAGTGCATCCTGGGAGGCTGAAAGCTTAACTCTTTGGTGCCCTGCGACTGACGTCACACCTATACCCCAAGGTATCCTGTGGAACCCTATGGACTTCGTAGAAATAGAGATAACAAGGGTAAGTTCTTACCATATCTCATATTTTTTCAAACACAGCCTGTGACTTGGCAGTTAGGAGCTGATTGGCTGGTAGCTTACAATTCACTTTATCTCCTAACACAGCTTAGTAAATAGATCCCTAGGTGTTTTAGTGGTGGGCACAGATAAGTTTGGTGTACATGGTACCAGTGGCATAACTATAGAGGGTGCAAGGGGTGCGCTTGATATAGGACCCAGTGGCTTAGGGGGCCCGCCTACCCAGCAAGCAAGCCCTGCACCCATAGGCGAAACTACAGGGTGGTCCCAGGTGTGCTCCGGACCATGCATTAGAATCGCCTTCGCTGCTGCTCTTTTTTTTGTTGTAAATCTACTGCCCACACAACAGCACATGCACCGTACTTACAGGGTTGTCATAACAGTGTCTCTGGACATGCTAGCCTGCATGCCTACTTCCCCCGATGTGAGACACTCAGCTACAACTGAACACAGCTTATATCAGCCAGTTCCCGCTGTAAGCCCTAATGAGCCTGCTACCAGGCTGAAAGGCCCAAAACCTGGAGTGGCCTGTGGATGGAGCCCTCCCTCTCCTCACATCCACACCCCCAGGTCCCAAACCGGCTTTTCAAAAAGCAGACACTCAAATCTGCTACACTGCAGACTTTTCTTCTTGTTTTGTTTTAGAACACATAGGTCAAAAACCTAGGACAAATATAACTACCACTGACCACTTTACCAGTGATCCTATCACATATCATATCCCCCCCTTTGTTTTGACCTGTGGGGCGGAACAACTGAAGTCCCCAAGCAATGAACACGTGACAACGTGTCTGCATTGGCTAGCTGGCTTCCTGGCCTGTGTTCTACTGAAAATGTAAAGGTTTGTAGCACCAAGAACCATCTTGTTATTCTTGCGTTACTGTCCTCGTTTTCGGCCATCCATTTCAGAGGGGTATGGTCAGTAATCAGTTTGAACTTTCTTCCCACCTAATAGTACCAGAGAGTTTCTAATGCCCATTTTATGGCCAAAGCTTCATTCTCCACTGTGGCATAGTTTCTCTCATGTATATTCAATTTCCTGCTTAGGTAAAAAATAGGGTGTTCCTCACCCTCTTTGCTTTGGGACAGGACCGCTCCGATGCCTACACCAGACGCATCGGTTTGTACCACAAACTCTTTGTCAAAATCAGGAGTCACCAGAACTGGTTGGGCACATAAGGCTATTTTTAGTTCTTGGAAAGCTTTCTCCGCTTCAGGACCCCATTCCACCATGATTTTTTGCTTGCCCTTGGTAAGGTCAGTAAGTGGGACCGCAATAGTGGCAAAATTGGGGATGAACCTCCTATAGTATCCAGTGATCCCTAAGAAGGCTCTCACGTGCTTCTTATTGAGGGGTCGTGGCCAGTTTTGTATTGCCTCAATCTTATTGAGCTGTGGTTTTATCAAACCTCTGCCAATGGTGTATCCCAGATATTTTACTTCCTCAATCCCGAGACAACACTTTTTCGGGTTGGCTGTCAAACCTACCGTAAAGATGGAGTCTAACACTGCTTGTACCCTGGGTAAGTGAGACTGCCAATCAGGACTATGTATGACCACATTATCCAGATAAACCGCAGCATATCGTCTATGGGGGTCTTAGAATCCTATCCATCATTCTTTGAAAGGTAGCAGGCACCCCATGTAGCCCAAAGGGTAACATCTTGTAATGAAACAACCCCGTCTGGTGCAGAAAAAGCTGTTTTTTCTTTGGCGTTTTCGGTTAATGGCACTTGCCAATACCCTTTGGTTAGGTCCAGAGTGGTTAAATATCTTGCTGTCCCCAGCCTTTCAATTAGTTCATCCATTCTTGGCATCGGATAGGCAACGAATTTTGAAACACTGTTCAGCTTTTGGAAGTCATTGCAAAAACGTACACTCCCATCGGGCTTTGGAATCTGCACGATGGGACTTGACCTCTCGCTATGTGATTCTTCAATTACCCCGAATTCTAAATTTTTTTTAATTTCCTTAGACGCAGACTCTCTTTGGGCTTCGGGTAACCTATAGGGCTTTAGGTTAACTTTAAACCCTGGGTCAGTGACTATGGGGGTCATTCAGACCCACTCGCGAGCGGCAGTACACCCGCAAGTGGGTCGATGTTCCCCACTGCGCATGCGCACGACGGAGGGGGCTCCGTTGTGCGCATGCGCGAGACCCGACGAGCGAAGGTCTTTCCTTCGCTCGGAGTGTCTCATCAAAGGGGGCGTGCTGTCGATGGTGACTGACAGCACGCCCCCTTTGGTGGGAGTGCCGGGGGCGTGCCTGCCAGATGGAGGCGTTCCCAAGGGAACACCTACCGTCTGAAGCTGGCCCCACTGACATCACTAGTGATGTCTGATAGAGCCAAAATCACTCCTGGCCTTGCGGTTGAGAAACCCAACCGCAGGCTTTCACTCGCAGTTCCGATGGTCGCGATGGTCAAGACCATCGCGACCATCATTTTGCACGCTCGTATATGCTGTGGGTGGTGACCTATATTAATGGAGGTGGGCCCTGATTCAGAGCGAGTGCTCTGGTCAGAGCGTCCGGCTCTGAATCAGGGCCTATGTCATGTTTGATGACCGTGGTTTTTCCTGCTAGGTCAGAAAACAGTACCCTATTCCTGATCAAAAATTCCTTGACCTCCTGCTGTTGACTGGTTGACAGGATTTTTGCCACTGTCACTTCGGGTACCACGGGACCAGGGTTTACTGGAGGGGCTTGGATGGCTCAGTGCTGCTCTATCCTTCCAGGGTTTTATCAGGTTCACTTGATATATCTGTTCTGGTTTTCTTTTCCCCGGCTGGTGAACTTTATAGTTGACCTGTCCCACTTTTTCTAAGATCTCAAAGGGCCCTTGCCACTTAGCCAACAGTTTACTTTCTACAGTGGGAACCAACACCAACACTCTGTCCCCAGGAGCAAAGTTTCTTAACCGTGCATTGCGGTTATATACCCTCTGCTGTGCTAGTTGGGCCTGTTCCAAGTGCTCCTTAACTATTGGCACTACAGCCACAATTCTCTCTTGCATCTGGGAAACATGTTCAATCACTGTTTTATAAGGACTGGACTGCCCTTCCCACATCTCCTTTGCAACGTCTAGTCATTCCATCTCCATCTTTCCCCTCCAGCCCATCATTCCAGCCTCCAGTCCTCTGTCGTTCCAGCCTTCAGCCCTGTGAATTCTACAGCCCCGTCCCCACAAGCCCCCTCTTAGTCCAGCCTTCAGCCCCCGTGTTCCCTCCAACCCCCTGTCATTCCAGTCTCCAGCTCTGTGTCCCCTCCAGCTCCCCATCATTCCAGTCTCCAGGCAAGGTTTCAGCCCCGTGTTCCCTCCAGCCCCCTGTCATTCCAGCCTCGTCCCCTCCTGTACCCACTCATTCCAGCCTTCAGCCCCCTGTGTTCCCTCCAGCACCCTGTCATTCCAGCCTCCAGCCCTGTGTCCCCTCCAGTATCCTCATTCCAGCCTCCATCCCCGTGTTCCCTCCAGCCCCGTCATTCCAGCCTCCAGTCCTCTGAGTACTCTCCAGCCCCCTGTCATTCCAGCACCCTCTTTCCCCTCCAGCCCCGTCATTCCAGCTCCCTCTTTCCCTTCCAGCCCCCTGTCATTCCAGCTCCCTCTTTCCCCTCCAGCCCCCCATCATTCCAGCCACCTCTCATTCCAGCCTTCAGCCCCCTGTGTATCCTCCAGCCCCGTTAGTCCAGCTTCCAGTGCTCTGTGTCCGCTCCAGCCACCTGTCTTTCCAGTCCCCTCCCCTCTCCAGCCCCTGTGTCCCCTCCAGCCCCCTTACATTCCAGCCCCATGACCCTACCAGCCCTGTCCCCTCCAGCCTCCACTCATTCCAGCATTCAGCCCCCTGTGTTCCCTCCAACCCCGTCATTCCAGCCTCCAGCCCTCTGTGTCCCCTCCCATCCCCTCTCATTCCAGCCTCCAGCCCTCTGTGTCCCCTCCCATCCCAGCCTCCAGCCCTCTGTGTACCCTCCAGCCCCGTCATTCTAGCCCCATCTTTCCCCTCCAGCCCCGTCATTCCAGCCTTAAGCCCCCTGTGTAGTTCAGTGTATGCACTCCAGTACCCTGTCAGTCCAGCTTCCAGCCCTCTGTGTCCCCTCCCATCCCCTCTCATTCCAGCCTCCAGCCCTGTGTCCCCTCCCATTCCCTCTCATTCCAGCCTCCAGCCCTCTGTGTCCCCTCCCATCCCCTCTCATTCCAGCCTCCAGCCCTCTGTGTACCCTCAAGCCCCATCTTTCCCTTCAAGCCCCCTCTCATTCCAGCCTTCAGCCCCCTGTGTAGTACAGTGTATGCCCTGTCAGTCCAGCTTCCAGCCCTGTGTCCCCTCCAGCCCCCTGTCATTCCAGCCTTCAGCCAGCCCCCTGTGTCCCCTCCAGGCCCCACTCATTCTGGCCTCCTGTCTCCCCTCCAGGCCCCTGTCATTCCAGCTTCTAGCCCCTGAGTAACCTATACAATCAACCAACTCCCCGGCCCCTCCAATTTACCTTCTTTTTGTCAGCCGGATTGCTCCTTTTGCTCTCCGTTCGGCATTTTGCTGCTCCATCCAGGGCAGCCATTTTAATACGCGCTGCCTGCTCCACAGGCTCTTCTGCTCTTCCTCCCAACTCGAGCACTTGACACAGCCACACACACAAAATGCGCACCGTGACATCATCACTGGGGAATCCCAGACCACCACACTGCAGCTTCAGCCCAGTCCGCCGCAGGCAGGACCATCTTGACTAACGTTTGTGCAGTGCAGCTGCAGAGGGCGACATCAATGTGGCCGGCTCCGGAGGAAATCCCCGTCCTCCACCCAGCTGCGCTGGTAATCAAGATTTAAGCTAATGGGGGAGGGAAGAAGCGGCAATGCTGCACAGGGCAGCGCACTGCCGCCCTCATATGGACCGGGCCGCAGGGGCATGCCAATCAAGGTGCAGGCCTCGCTCACATGTCCCACCGATCAGCAGCAGCAGTGGGACAGAGCAGCGGGGTGGGAGGGGGGCTCAACTGGGAAAAAGTATATATATTTGGGGCTGGGGGAACTGTGGAGATCTGTAACTCCTCACCCCCGCTCAGCGTTAATAAGGAGCCAGCTGCACAAACACTAGCTGCGGCTGGCTTTAGCTGGAGGTTGTATTAAGGGCTGTCTTCCTGTGACTGCCTTTGAGCAGTGTCAGGGTAACGGAGCTCTGTTGTCCTGCTGAAC
This sequence comes from Taudactylus pleione, assembly GCA_031769625.1. Taxonomy (NCBI): domain Eukaryota; kingdom Metazoa; phylum Chordata; class Amphibia; order Anura; family Myobatrachidae; genus Taudactylus; species Taudactylus pleione. Next base: position 4,430,804 of record JAUIMM010000334.1, read on the forward strand.
TGAAAAAAAAATGTTTAGTGCTGGAAGTGCCGGTATGCCATACCGTTGCATACCGGCACACTTCGAGCACTGATTACATTCATAATTCAATCTTACAGTATGTTTAAATAATGAGTTTATATGATGAGCAGCCAGTGTTAGGGACATTGGGGAGTCTTTTGTGACAATTCAGCTCTAATCTATAATAGCTGAAAACTAGATGATATTGTAAGGTTATAGGTCCCTATTTACTAAAATCCGGTTGTAGTGTGATATTTTCAACTGAATTCACATTGCGAATTTAGTAAATATCACTTGGATGTACTAACATCTGCATGCAGGGACAGAGCCTTCTCATGCAAAAAATACAATGAGAAGGTGTCATTCATACTTGAAATACAAGTATGGGAAATGCGATCTGCTTGCTAAAGAAATGCGAATTCAAGGGTTTGGAGCAGTTTTGTCTAGAGATGTGTGTCGACCCCTGGTGTTTTGGTTTTGGATCTGTATCTCCCCTGGTTTTGGATCTGGATCTGATTTTGGATCTTTTTCTTTGGTGTTTTGTTTTTAGGTTTTGTTTTTGGATCTGTATTTTTTCCCAAAAATGATATAAACAGCTAAAACCACATAATTTGAACCTATTTTTGTTACTACAGTATTATTAACCTTAATAACAATCATTTTCAGGCATTTCCATGATTTTTAACCACCTCACAGCTCACAATATTGATTTCACCATTTTTCACCAATATAGGCCAAAGGCTGCAGCAAGCTCTCTGGCTAAAGTAAGCAACAGAGCAGCAGCACAAACGCACGGCAGTTTAAAAAATATAGGACCTCTATGAAACATTGCCACACAGCAGTGGCAGACAGGATGGCAGTTTAATAAGCTATTAATAATGTCAGTCAGCAATGCCTCAAATTATGCAAAATGTAAAGAAAAGAGGTGCAAGATGGAATTGTCTCTCCCACCCACTCTTATGTGGGATATTAAAAAGGACATGCACAATTTAACAAACCAAGCACTTTAGCGACTAGGACTGACACTTTCGTGGCTGAACTCCTTGGTTTGTTTGGGCCCCCATAAAACATTTTTGGAAGGACTACCTTCAATTAGTGGTGGAGATTGCATGTGCTGGTCCAAACTGCTGATAGCTGATACTGAACTGCTTGTTATTAATTTACAAATTATAATTTTGTTAAACAAATTGCATGAACTCGCTGCAAATGGCATAACAGGGAGGAGGTGCCTAGATGGTTAACGTCCCTTCCTCTGCTAACTTTGGCTTTACAAATGGAACAGATGCATTTACAACTGTTGTCAGAATTTAGATTAAAATAATTCCACACCCAAGACGTTGCTTTTCTGGCTTTCTTTTTATCATGAGCAAGAACTGCTGCCACTGGTGGCTGATTTACGCAAACAACATCCTCATCATCAACATCCTCATAAGCGTCAGATAGGACACAAATTTAAGCCTCCTCCTCCTTTTGCACTTCCTCCACACTATCATGCTCATTTTTTATTATTTAACCAGCTGTCCCTCCCGCCTCAGCCATCTCTACCTTGCTTACCTCCTGCACTCAGGTCCCCATCTACACACTCATGCCTCATGTCATCTGTCTGTCTCCCCTCTCCCCTAGATTGTGAGCTCCTAGGAGCAGGGTCCTCCTCCCCACTGTCTCACAGCCTTCACCTTCAGAGGTATTGTGTATGGAGAATTGTGTTGCTAACTGTTACTTGTGTTCTGTTTATATTTTGGTTACTGTATTGTAATGTAATGTTCTGTGTACCCTTTACTGTATGAAAGGTGCTGCGGACCACTTGCGGCACCCTATAAATAAAATGTAATAATAATAATACTAGCACAGCCATCATGGCATCAGTGATCTGATGTGAAACTGGGTGACAGCTGTTATACTTACTTCCTCTAACAAAGGACTGTTTAATAGTCAATTGTTTTTTTAAATTTCTACTAGTAGTAGTCTTCTTGGTCCCTTTCTGGGATGAAGCTCCACCTCCAGCAGCAGCAACAGACGTAGCACTCAGGGATCCTTTTGAGGAATCACGGATAGGAGAGGAGTCAGTCATGCTTATGAAATTGGATGCAGGATTACTTCCGATCACGAATGAGGATGTTGATGATGATGCATGTGTTGGTGGTGGAGATTGCAAGCGCTTGGATCCAGATAGAAGGGAGCAGCTAGGTGACACTGGACTGATTGTTGGTTGTTTTTTTGTCCCATAAGTATTAGAATTTGAAATACCCTTTCCAATTTGATGAATGTGCTGCAAGTGACGTAACAGGTGGAAGTTCCAAGATGGTTAAGGTCCTTACCTCTACTCACTGTTACTTGGCAATGGTTACAAATGGCTTGGCAAAGGTTGTCGGGATTTGGTTGGAAATATTTCCACACAATGGAAGTGGATTTTTTGGTCCTTTGCCCAGGCATGGCAACAATGGGATTTTTCCCACCATGGGCAACAACTGTTGCCTGATTTACAGTTTTTACACAAACATCATCGCCATTAACATCATCATCAACATCCTCATCATCGTTGTTATCGCCAACTACATAAATATCCTCCTCGAGCAATTCCACAGAACCATCCTCGATTTCTACGTCAGAATGTTGACTTGTGCTGCTCATTTACCACATTTGCAGAGGGCACACAAATGGTGGAAGGATGATCCAAAAGGTCAGGCTCACACATGGCAACCGCAGACACACTTGGACTCTCCTCGGGGATTTGTGATTTTTCAGAGCACACAGTTGGTTCTGGTGTCATCACAACTAGAACCACCAGTCATAAATAAAGGCCAAGGCCTTATCCTTTCCTTGCCACTTCATGTAGATATTGCCAAATTTTTATTTCTCTAAAGCTGACTTAGCTTTAGATTTTTTTTGCCTGACTTTTTTGCCTGACTTAAGCCCTGGTACATCGGCCTTCATAGATGACGTTGACGGCCTTGCATCATCATCATCGTGACTACCGCCAGTAGCTACAAGACTGGTATGTGGATCCTGCTCTCCGGTCATGTGACTATCCTCTATACTCACTGCGGTCTTACAGCAGTGTCACCAAGCAATTATAGCACAGCTAAGTTGGGGCTAACGCATACAACCACACACAGAAAAAATTGTTGTTTTTTTTTTTCACACTGGGGGTGAAGAGCACCCCTGAAAGAGACAGAAGCCCCTTGACAGACAGTAGCACAGCACCCCTGCGTACCTACGTTGCTGACAAGTGTGGCTAACAGGCACACAGATGTTTTTTTTTCACACTGGGGGTGAAGAGCACCCCCTGGACAACACAGCAGAACAGCCAGTCCCTATGGACAACAGCCAGCCAGCCCCTATGGACTACAGCCAGCCAGCCCTTATGGACAGGACAACAGCCAGCCAGCCAGCCCTTATATATGGACAACAGACAGCTAGCCCTTATGGATGGACAGGACAACCTCAGTCACAACAACAGCCAGCCCATATGGACTACAGCCAGCCAGCACCTATTGACAGGACAACAGCCAGCCAGCCCCTATAAATGGACAACAGACAGACAGCCCCTATAGATTGACAGTGTAACAGCCAGCCAGCCCCTATATGGACAACAGCCAGCCCCTATGGACATTAAGCAACACAACTGTAGCCAGCCCCTATGCACAGCTCCCAGCTCCCTCCCTCTTCACTATCCACAGCTGGAATGAAAAATGGTGGCGATCGTGGGACATTTATAGCATCCAAAACCCGCGAGAATCCAACAGCGGGATGATGACGTTTTGCCTCGTTTTCAGATCAGAGTCAGGCGGGAAAACCTGAGTCGACTCAGATCTGACTCAGATCCCCTGAGTTCGGATGGGTTCGGTTCTCAGGGAACTGAACCCGCTCATCTCTAGTTTTGTCACGAAAACTGCTCCAAAAGCCCTTTAATACATTTCAGTGAAACTAAAATAATGTGAAGTGTGAAAACGCACTTTTCACATTATTGTATTAAAAAAAATGTTTGATAAATAGGGCTCATAGTCCCCAACAGCACCATAACTATGTGTCCTGGCACCCTGTGCCGAGAATGACAGCAATACCCGGTGCATCCTCAGGATGCTCCACGGGGCTGTAAGGGCAGCGGTGTACATTTCTGAATCATCCTAAGGACCCTCCGGGGGGCACTGCTGCGGAGATTCTGGCTGCTAGCCATATGCAGGACCAGTGACACCCACAGGACCCACAGCAGCGCTCGCTGACCCCTCCTTATGGCCCCGGTCCTCAGTGCAATTCTGAACTAGAGATGTGCGCCGACCCCCGTGTTTTGGTTTTGGATCTGGATCTCTCCTGGTTTGGGATTTGAATAGGTTTTGCCAAAAACCTCACCTCCATGTCTTGTTTTCGTGTTTTGGTTTTGGATCTGGATTTTTTCTTAAAAAATAAAAAAACAGCTAAAATCACATAAAATGTGCCTTTTTTTGTTCCTACAGTATTAATAACCTCAATAACATTTATTTCCACTCGTTTCCAGTAAATTTTGGTTGCCTCACAGCTCACAATATTGATTTTTTTTCATCTAGTTAAAGGGCCAAAAGGTTGCATCCAGCTTGCTGGCTCAAAACTGATTGATATAATTATAACTAGAGTTGAGGACTGTGCAAAGGTGATGGTTGGGATACCTTTGAGGATTGAAGTGATGGGCCTTCATAGAGGACAAGGAAGTTGACGGCCTTGCATTATCATGATGACTGTTGGCGGCAGCTACAACATGTGGTTCTTGGCCTTGCTCCACTAGGTTGCGTTAATGTATCTTGTGTGGCTAAGCCTAACACACACACACAGAAAATAAATAGACAAAAGACACTATTTTTTTGGTGGTTTTTTTCAGGTCCAGAACTTGGGCTCAGGGCACAGATTGATGACTACTGGAGTCGGGCAGCACTATGTTGCGTTGCCGACTTGCTAGATCTTGTGCAGCTAAATCTAACATGCACAGACACATAGACAATTATTAGAAAAAAAGACAATTGATTTTTATTTTTTTTCAGCTCCAGAACTTGGGCCCAGAGCACCGATTGATCACAACTGGAGTCGGGCAGCACTAGATTGCGTTGCCGACTTGCTAGATCTTGTGCAGCTAAGCTTAACACACACAGACAATTATTAGAAAAAAAAGATAAGTTTAATTTTTTTTTTTCAGCTCCAGAACTTGAGCCCAGAGCACCGATTGATCAGGACTGGAGTCGGGCAGCACTAGGTTGCAACTTGCGTCGCTGGCTGGATCTTGTGCGGTTAAGCCTAACCCGCACACACACAAAGATTAAAAAAAAGACACTTTTTTTTTTTTCTGCTCCAGATCTTTGGGCCCAAAGCACAGATTGATGACGACTGGAGTTGGGCAGCACTAGCTTGCGTTGCCGACTTGATAGATCTTGTGCGGCTAAGCCTAACACGCACAGACAATTATTAGAAAAAAAAAAGACAAGTTTTATTTATTTTTTTCTGCTCCAGAACTTTGGGCCCAGAGCACAGATTGATGATGACTGGAGTCAGGCAGCACTAGCTTTTATTGCTGACTTGCTGTATTTTGTGCGGTTAAGCCTAACACGTACACAGACAAATATATATTACACAAAAAAAATAACTTTATGTGGGTCCAGAACTTGGTGCCCAGATGGATGCAGCAGACAGCACAGCAGACAGCTGCAGTCCAGAATGGATCAGCACCAGCCCAGGACACAGCAGACAGAACAGGACACAGCAGACAGAACAGCACAGCACAGCACCTCTCCCCAGCACTACACTACCCACGCTCCCTGTTCAATCTCCACAGCCGGAGTGAAATGGCGCCCGCCGCGTCCCTTATATATAGAGACGAAAACTTGCGAGCCGTGAGATTTCGTCTCTATCTTTTTGGCTCGATTTGAGAGATCCGAGTCGGCGGGAACATCCGAGCCCGCTTGGATCCGACTCGGATTCCCTTAGTTCGGGTGGGTTCGGATCTCTTAGATCCGAACCCGCTCATCTCTATTCTGAACAGTTAATTTTTATTCTTTTTAGCACATTAAGGGCTCTATTTATTAATATAATATATAATAATATCTATAAGTACTATTATACCACCAGTATTTATAAATACTCATCTGTCCAGCGGGGTCCAGATGCGCCTCCCTCTTCGTCAGTGTTCTCTTCTGTATTGCCGGCAGCCTAACGCTGCTGGAGAATGGGTAATGTGAAACTCACAAGCACCTCAGCCTTCTGTGTGTGCATAGTACTCTTCAACCCATCGGGGATCCAGCGAAGCCGGCAATGGGGACCTTACTGATAGCGCCGTACAAAGATGGCGTTACTTAGGGGAGGAAAGCTAGGTTTGCCACAGTTTGATCAATGCAGTTAAGCCTCCATCGGTAATTAACGGTTTGTAGGCTGGAGAAATCCATTATCTGGCATTAGACCTTTGATAAATGGACCAGAGCATTGAAAAGCTTATTTTCTGTTGGCTTCGCTATAAGATTGACTTTTCACTGCTTCATAAGTAGAGCCAAGTCCCACATCACTCCATTTTACAGGGACAGTGGTTCATGTGTGTGTTACAATATATGTCCTAAGTACATAAGAGCTATCCACTCTGCCCAATTCAAGAAGAGCTAATGTTGCTTGGGAGGTTGTTTTGGTTTTGACCACACCTTTTGTGGCGCTGGAGGGGCAGTATCTTCTTCTAGTATTAGGGGTAGATTTACTACAGCTTCTAAAACAGACAGGTGGAGGTTTTGCCTCTAGCAACCAATCAGATTATATCTATAATTTTCTAGATGCAATAGAAAAATGATAGCTAAAATCTGATTGATTATTAGAAACTTTAGTATCACTACCCCTTAGACTGGGAGGTCCCAGTCACTCCCTGCATTATCACTGACCAGCAACCAGCAGCTTCACAGCTAAAGCTGTGTACACACTTCATGATGTGTGTACCCAGCGTTGCGATGCCCGACAGGCAGATATATCGGCAGCCGGTACACATTACACGATTCAGGACCCGATATTTCGAGCACCTGCTCCATTCACCTGCCTGGTGTTGTTCCCCACACTGACAGATTGACCAGCATGTACTGGAAATCTGTTGATGCGATGAACAACCCAGCAGGAGCGCGCAAGGGCTGGCATAGAGGGTTCACACTTGCCAATGTAGACGATATGTCGGGGCGATCCGCCGGATCAGGCGACATATCATCTAATGTGTACCCAGCTTAAGAAGCTGCTGGCTGGTACTTCTTCAAGTCTGCGGCTGGTGCTCAGAGTGGTCATGTAACATTATGGGGTCTAGTTACTAAGTAGTGTTAGGAGACAGAGTGAAAAGTGGTAAGATGCCAGCCAATCAGCTCCTAACTGCCATCTCACAGGCGGTGTTTGAAAAATGACAGTTGGGAGCTGATTGGCTGGCACCTTATCACTTTTCACTGTGTCTCCTAACACAGCTTAGTAAATAATGTCACTCATGCAGTATTATAGGCGTCCCCTAGGCTTGGTGCCTATATTAAACGAATGGTATTGCCACCCTAAAAGATCATACCACTTATATATTTAAATTTGTTTATTAACAGTTTCTTATATAGCGCAGCATATTCCGTTGCGCTTTACAATGTTAGAAACAAAATTAATAGAAGAAAACTGGGTAGTAACAGACAGACATAGAGGTAAGACGGCCCTGCTCACAAGCTTACAATCTATAGGAAATGCAAATACATTATGATTGTGTTACTATATCTTATTGTATACTATTACAGAAGCTGTTATTTTGAATAAATATGTCAGACTGAAGAACCTTGAAGATGTCTGGGGACATTATAGGGACATCACCAGTAACATTATTACACATTACCATTGGCAGTATAACAGTATCAGTATAACAGCACTTCTAAACTTTCAGTATTTAAACTTCTACTAAACCCATATAATGAATCACAAATCCTGCTGCCCTTCTTGTCATCTTACTGTACATGGAAGGAACTGTTGTAATTAGGAACATATGTGGGAAGCGGCTTCATACAGCAATTGTGCACTGGCTGATTGAGGTTATAGCAGCTGTAATATTCTAGCATGATCTAACCATGATGTCACCCGGTCATGAATGTAGAAATATGAAGACATATTAGGACCAAATCAACATGGCACCTTCTCATATAACATCTAGGAAGTGCATTTTAGTCTCTAGGGCTTCATATTTTATCTTCCATTCATTTTAAAAATATAATAACTGCATGCACACATATTTTTCACAATATCCATCATCAACATCAAGGCCGGATTAATCCCACAAAATAGGCCCAATATATACCAGAGTAAAACAAAAGTTCTAGCTGGGGACATTTTGTCAAACTTATTGGAGTAATTGGGAATTAACATAGTTGAATGATTTTTTGGAAATTATTTTTTGTTTTTGACAATGGGCCATACCTGCCTACTCTCCTGGAAGTTGCGGGAGGCTCACGATTTTTCGGGTAACCCCCTGCACCCCCAGTAGAGTAGGCACTTCTCCCACATTCCTGCCCACTTCCTAGTGAAGTGGGTAGAATGGCAGAATGGGGAGAATTTCCACGGTGATCGGGGTCTCCGGTGGGCACGGGGTTTCATGACGCAATTCTACAAGAATCGCATCATTTGGCCCCACACCCTATTTAAGTATGCACTACTAGCGGCAATTTCCCGTGAGGGGGGCTTAATGCCGTGACACATCAGGCCCCGCCCCCATCAGCGCCCACCTGCTTCTCCTCCTCGGGCTTTTCCCGGGGAGGGAAAAAAAAAGGGGACAAGTACAGTATGCTATGGCCCTGATTCAGAGATGGACGCAGAGCCGATGTTTATGCAGTTGAACGATAACCGGTGATCTGAATCGCACTGCGCATGTGTCAAGTTTCATCACTGTTGCAGCATGTTTTTGGGGCATGTCTCAGCCCTCGACAGCAATCCTGTACGCAGTAAAAATGGCTCTGATGACTCAGATATGGCGGCATTCTGGGAAACCATCGGGTTATAGAAAAGGGGGCCCTAGACTGCACACCCTGAATATATATATAATGGGAGGTGCAACCTGTGGAGACTATTGTTGCAAACCCAAGAAGAGAAAGTACAAGTGCACAACTCCAACATTACTAATTATATATAATACATTATGCAATAGAATTTTGCAATACATAGAGGTTTTAGCATAATCATGGCCATGGTTATGGGCCTACCCACCGCGCTCAGGTAACCTCTGCGGGTAGGTCCCTAACCTACTAGGGTTGAAATCCATAGCACAGGACACCCCCAAACAGGCCCAGCTGAGCCACCCCAGGGCATCACCTATAATGAGAGAAGGTGAAGTGTAAGAAAGTGTAAGATAGATAAGAGCAGCTACTGCTGCATATATAAGAAGGCGAAAAATAGGGTTTAAAAATAATACATATATATATTAAACAATAAAGGTGCTAAAAGTGCAAAAAGGAAAATGTGTTTATAATGTGATGCCCTGAAGCAGCCCAACCAAAGCAATCCAGGGGGGAATACGTTTAGGAAGCCGGCGGCCGCAATCCAAATCGCCGGCTTCCCGAATCCTCTATCCCAACTAGGGTTAAATGACAGGCGTCTAAAATCTAGACGCCTGTCATTTTCCCAGCGCCGGAAGACAGGCGCCCCCGGCATCCCGATCGAACGGATGCCGGGCGCCGCGAGCAGACAGCCGCGGGGGGGAGGGTTAGGTTTAGGGCACCCGGGGGGGAATTAGGGTTAGGCATCCCCCCAGGAGGGTTAGTGTTAGGCTAGGGGGAGAGAGAGTTAGGGTTAGGCACCCCCCCGGGGGACTTAGGTTTAGGCAGCGGGGAAGGGGGGGTTAGGGTTAGGCACTTGGGTGGGAGGTTAGGGTTAGGCACCCCTAAGGAGGGTTAGGGGTGTTGGTTAGGTTAGTTTATACTTACCTTAGGGACAATCGGGATTTCCAGCGCTGTCGGGCTTCCGCTGCCGGGCTCTGCTGTTTTGTCGGGCTGCCGCAGCCGGGAATCGAACTGCCGGTTATGCGGCAGCCGGGATCCCATACCGAATGCCAGGGGACCCATGCCCCAAAAGTCAACCCATAGCTGCACTGAAGTATAAACATTTTTAGGACTTCCCTAGGATTGTGCCTTGTACTAAGGTGCAGTCAAAATGCCAGAATCCCTGCTTAAAACCAATGGGGGAGGGGCGCTAATCTAGGCTGAAGGCGTCTCAAACCTTCAGGTGTGCATGGGAGCACACTAAATAGTGTACATAGAAAAGGGGCCCTAGACTGCACACCCTGAATATATATATATATATATATATATATATGCTGCTCTTATCTATCTTACACTTTCTTACATTCTCCTTCTCTCATTAGAGTGATGCCCTGGGGTTGCTCAGCTGGGCCTGTTTGGGGGTGTCCTGTGCTCTGGATTTCAACCCTAGTAGGTTAGGGACCTACCCTCAGAGGTTACCTGGGCGCGGTTATGCTAAAACTCTATGTATTGCAAAATTCTATTGCATAATGTATTATATATAATTAGTAATGTTGGAGTTGTGCACTTAAACCATTGGGTTACTCAGAACTCCGATAATCGTCTGATCTGCGACCGATGCTGCGTCTTTTTACGCAGTTGTTTGGTTTTGGAAAGCTGCGGGTGAAGGGCTCAATAAAATTCCCGGCATCTGTGACATTTGGATATATTTGCATAGCAACTGCGTAGAAATTGGCAGCAGTGGGGACATTAGCCGACATCTCTGAATCAGGGGCCTACGTGTCTACTATTCATAACATTGGAGCATTAATGGAATAGTAAGATACTGTCATTTAAAACTTATTTTCATTTTCATTAACAATGTACTACAGTGCCCACCCAGTAACTAACAGTATTTGAGGCTCCTATGTCTGGTCTAGGTGGTTGGGGAGATATTCACCTTTGACAGTGCAGCATTTACCACTATCCACAGTTTGGAAATATTCTGTTTACTATAAGGTTACAGTAAAGGTCTGACAGCATGCAGTAGTGCCGCAGTGTCCAAAAAGAGAAGTGATGATACGATCATTTCACTTCTTACACAACGTAGGGACGGGATCCTATCGGAGGATCCTGTCCCTGCGTTTGTATATTGTTACATTCGAGTGAATAACGAAATAACTGGGGTTTCCCCTCCACTGTCTAGCTAGTCATAAGCACTTTCCCAAACTTGCCATATGTGAATGTTTGGTAGGGTAGGGAAGCTCTGGAAGGAATCTCAGCTTTGATCGCTTTGCGTCAGCTATTTTTAGTGTGGGCAGGGGCAGACTGGGCTCCAAGAGAGCGGGAAAGTTCCCGCTAGGCTGGTCCCATGCTCTTCTCTGCCGGGCCAGCTTATACTGCCTGCCAGACCAGCTCACACTGCCTGCTGGGTGGGCTCACAACACCTGCTGACCTATGCTGATTCGTAAGTCTGCCGGCTACAGCGCTTATGGGATTTGCGTCCTATTGTAGAACGCAAACCGGAAGCTGCCATCTGCTTCAGCTAGTGGCCACTTCCAGGGTACCGTTAGCCTGGAGCAGCGGACATGCAGTATCAACTCTAAGCCCACCCCCTTACCCTACCCCCACCACCCCCTCCCAGGAACATTCCCTACCCTCAGCCCCAGGGACATACACTACCCAGCCTACACCCAGCACCCTACACATACAGTACCCCCCAAGCCCAGGGAATTACACTAGCCGCCCAAACTCCCCCCCCCTTCCTCAGCCACATGAACCTAAACTACCCCCTTGGACCAGAGACATACACTCACCACCCTACACCCTCCAGGACCATTTCAAGCCCTAGTCCCCAGGAAGGTTCTCCTATACAGGTGAGCGCTGGATTTGGGAATTTCAATCAGGGGAAACTAAATGTTAAAAAAATAACCAAAAGTAAGTTCTCTTAATTTTTTTTTTTAAGTTATTTCTATATGAACTGATGTATCACAATGGGTGGAATACTTTTGGTGACTAAGGGCCATATTCAATTAGGCTGCAAAAAGCCGTTATCAGCGATAATTTATCGCCGATGACATCATTTTTGTCATTTTCACTTCTCCCCATATTCAATTTCAAAGATTTTTTACAGTTGCGAAAAGTCTTTGTCAAAAACTAGGGATAACTTTTTACCATACAATAGGTGGCGATAAAAAGTGCAGAATTGGGGTTTTGGGGTGCAGACTTAAAAAAAGTACCCTGCACCCCTTGGAATGTCCCCTAAAAGTAATCTGCGTTAAAAAAAATGAAAAAGTACCATAGGACACCCCAAAAAAAGTGGTTTCATTTTGGTGGCAAAAAAAAAGTTGGGGGACAAACTTATAAACTAGCGAAATAGACTCAGGGGGGGTCCCCAAGTATGTGGCAGGTGTTTTTTTGGTGGCAGTTTGTTGCGGCAGGAGGATTTTTAAAGAATTTTTATAGTTCACTTTAGGAAGTTAAAAATATGCATGCACCCATTTTCATGTACCCCAAATTTGATTGGACTAGTTATTTAAAAAAAAAATTAAGCTAAATGCTATTCTTCACCACTTTTTCAAAGGCGCATTAAAGCACCTGTATAGACCGTTTAAAAACCCTAAATACCTTTAGCAGGGCTTTTCGGGGGTACCCATAGTGATCCCCCAAGTTAGTGCATCTTTTGAGGGGTGACAGGCTGATTTCCCCAAAAGTGACAGGACTTTTCGGCACTTACCTCTCCGCAGGGTCCTGTTTTCTCCGATTCCAAATTGAATACGGGTATACGCGGGCACGCGCCCGATACTTTATCCCCTACAAAATCTCGGATGGCGGCGAAAGGCCGGCAACTGACTTTTTGCCTCTAATTGAATATGGCCCTAAATAGTTAAACCTCTGAGAAGCAATGGACGCCACAGCACCAAGTACAGAACAATGATGATAATGTTCCAGGAGTGACACAAAGGGCTTCAATGAGCCTCCAAAATTGCTGTTTTTGGATTGGTACTGGCCCAGAGCAGACATTAGAATAATATTTCCATACTGTTACAGTCGTCTGATTTCTAGTTTAAATGTAAATCTTCAAACTATTTAAATGGTTTATTTAAAGACTAGCGGAGACGGATCTGTAGAAATACTAAAACCTGTATCTTCAAGGAATTATGCAATCTATATAAACGTAGAAAAACAACGTTCTGTAGCTGCAATATATACAGACGTCTACTGTGTGTTGTTGCTATAGAATAAAAAGGATTTTTTTTCTTTGCTCCAAAATGTCAGCGACTAGATTGTGTTAAGTTAATGTGTGTTCAGAAATGGAAACCAGCAGAGAGTGACGGGTTTCATTCAATTTTTCCCTTTGAGATGACACATTCATGTCCAACATTGGTTTCGGGTATAATTATGACTGCAAATAGCCTATTTTTTCTTACAGAAACTCAACTTCTCGACCTATAAACTTATACTTCTTAGAATCCCAGTTTTTACAAAGAGTGGTTCTGATGTAGAGCTGGGCGGAAATCGGACATGTGTTGCTCCTGAACTGCGTGCACAAAAATACCGGCCAGGTACACATCAGAACGACGTACAAAAGATGCGATGGCCGTTCCAATTTCCCTTCATCCTAGAACACACAATATAGAGCGTACACACTATACAATCCTAGAACACACAATATAGAGCGTACACACTATACAATCCCAGAACACACAATATAGAGCGTACACACTATACAATCCTAGAACACACAATATAGAGCGTACACAATATACAATCCTAGAACACACAATATAGAGCGTACACACTATACAATCCAAGAACACACAATATAGAGCGTACACACTATACAATCCTAGAACACACAATATAGAGCGTACACAATATACAATCCTAGAACATACAATATAGAGCGTACACACTATACAATCCTAGAACACACAATATAGAGCGTACACAATATACAATCCTAGAACATACAATATAGAGCGTACACACTATACAATCCAAGAACACACAATATAGAGCGTACACACTATACAATCTTTCAAATGGCGGCACGATATATCATTTTTAGGAGCATTGTGTCCAATGAATCTTTTCTCCTGTACACACTATACAATCCTAGAACACACAATATAGAGCGTACACAATATACAATCCAAGAACACACAATATAGAGCGTACACACTATACAATCTTTCAAATGGCGGCACGATATATCATTTTTAGGAGCATTGTGTCCAATGAATCTTTTCTCCTGTACACACTATGCAATCATTGGGTAGATCACTGGCAGTTCAGGTGATGGGGCTTACATAATAGGTTATAATTATAAGCTGCAGCCGCTGTAGGAACACCTGTGGGTCTTCCCGTATATTTAAAGAGGCAACTATTTTAAAGGTAAAACCAGACAAAATGTTTGATAGTAATTGCTGCCAGCAGTCACTGAGATCACATGGGTTTCAATGCATCACATTAGAGTTCAGTAATACCCCTTTTATTATTATTATTATTATTATTATCGTTTATTTATATGGCGCCACAAGTGTTCCGCAGCGCCTTACAAGGTACCTAACCAAAAAGTGACTTACAATACAATACAATGAAGGCCAAGGACATGGATAATATACATTGGTGGCCATAACACCCAATTAAGCAACAAAGCATAGGCACCAAGTGTTAGGTGTCCTAGTGGTGAGTAAGACGTAGATGAACATAAAGTAAGGAGAAGCACAAGAGGGTAGAGGGCCCTGCTCGCAAGAGCTTACATTCTCAAGGGGAGGGGCAGACAGATGGGCATGATACAGATGGGGAAGACAGGGAGGAGGGAGCATGTAGTAGCAAGTTAGGATGAGAGCTGGAAAGCATTGATGAAGTAGTGGGTTTTGAGAGCCCATTTGAAGGATCGTAGAGAGGTGGAGAGTCTGATGGGGAGAGGGAGAGAGTTCCAGAGGTGGGGAGCAGCACAGGCAAAGTCTTGGAGGCGGGAGTGGGTGGAAGTAATCAGTTGTCACGAGAGGCGGTGTGCATTTGTTGAATGAAGAGGGCGGACAGGAAAGTGAAGGGAGATTAGGTCAGAGATGTAAATGGGAGAGGAGTGTGTAATGGCTTTGTAAGAGAGTGTGAGAACCTTGAATTGGGTTCTGAAGGGGAAGGGGAGCCAGTGGAGGGCTTGTAGGAGAGGGGAGGCAGATGTAGAGCGTTTGGAGAGGAAGATAAGCCGTGCAGCAGCATTAAGGATAGACTGGAGTGGAGAGAGATGGGATTTGGGGAGGCCAGATAGGAGAAGGTTACAGTAATCCAATCTTGAGATGACCAGTGAGTGTATTAAGGTCTTAGTAGCATCCTGGGTGAGAAAGGGTCTGATCCTGGAAATATTTTTAAGATGGAAATGACAGGACTGTGAGAGGTTCTGGATATGTGGTTTAAAGGAGAGGAAGGAGTCCAGGATAACTCCAAGACAGCGCACTTTGGGGCTAGAGGAGATAGTTGTGCCATCAATTGATAAAGAAATAGTGGGAGGTGAGGTTATGTGGGAGGGTGGGAAGATGATCATCTCAGTCTTAGACATATTAAGTTTAAGAAATCGCTGGGACATCCAGGAAGATATAGCAGAAAGATAGTTGGAGATACGAGTGAGGAGAGAGGGAGAGATGTAAGGGGAGGAAAGGTAGATCTGAGTGTCGTCAGCATAGAGATGATAATGGAGATCAAAAGAGCGGATGAGTTCACCTAGAGAGGATGTATAGAGGTAGAAAAGGAGTGGTCCAAGAACAGAACCTTGGGGAACACCTACTGTGAGAGGATGTGGGGGTGGAAGATAAGTCATGAGAGGAGACAGAGAAGGATCGATCAGAGAGGTAGGAGGATAGCCAGGAGAGGGCAGTGTCACGTAGACTAAGGGAGTGAAGGATTTGCAGCAGGAGAGGGTGGTCCACAGTGTCAAAAGCAGCAGAAAGGTCAAGGAGAATGAGTAGAGAGTAGTGGCCTTTGGATTTGGTAGCAAGGAGGTCGCTGTTGACTTTAGTGAGGGCAGTTTCTGTGGAGTGGAGAGAACGGAAGCCAGACTGAAAAGGGTCAAGGAGGGAGTGGGAGGAAAGAAAGCTGGTAAGGCGGTTGTAAACAATACGCTCAAGGAGTTTGGATGCAAAAGGGAGGAGAGAGATGGGTCTTTAGTTGGCGAGAGTGTTAGGATCAAGAGTAGGTTTTTTCCACCAAAATTCTGGGTCTGACCCGGAGTTGGAACAGAGTTCCTATCCGGATCAGACCCAGAATTTTGCCGGCGCTGACTCGGGATATTCCCGAGTCGGCGCCGCTCACACCGGAGTCGGGTCTGCAAAGACCCGGCTTTTCCGGCGTGTAAGTGGCCACTGAAGTCATCGTGACCTGGAGTGCGCTGTTCTCACAGCAGTGTTTAACGGGCTATGCCCGTGTTAAACCCTGCTATTTACCTGGGCTGGACCCGGCGATCCAACCCTCTCCCCTTTTACACCAGGGAGCTGCCCGGGTAAAAGGGGTTTTATTGACACTTGCAGTTGTTAAATCTGTGACTTGTCACTTTAATCCCAGATAGTATCTGCATTATTAACCAATGGTTTCAGTGATCCAAAACCCATTGTATAACACTGATATTAAGAGACACTTATAACTTGAATGCTTGTATTGTATTTTTAATCATAACACATAGATTGTGGTTTATTATCCTCATATAACAGCTATCACTCCCTCGGGTACCACATACAATAGGTGATAGGGTGGTACGGAATTTAATTCCGCTTACACATAATTCTCGATAGTAATAGATCACCTGGGTTTAATTTATGGTGTGTCTCTTTTCTTATGGGTTACAATGTACCACATTAGAGTTGTTCACTTATCCAGTACTTCTAGTAAGTATTGGTTAATAGATAACTGAGGAAAAAAAGAAAGGTTTGATAACTCAATGTAAATATATGTATACATGTATGTGCTGTGTACCACTTAAAGTACAAGGGTGAATCACATTCCCAGAGAGGGTGATTTATGCTATCTCATTCAGTCCACTATAGAGGGTTCTGAAAGGGCGCGTGAGGTAGTTACATGGGCCCCAGGACAGAGTAGAGAAAAATACCATTACAGGGGAGGTAATGGTCAGTATCCTGATCCCCCTCCAGTGCTGGCTGTTTTCCGATGCCCCAGGGGTTGCTAAGGATCAAAATTGGTGGTGGCAGGGACCGGAGGTTCAGCACAGCCAGTGTGGGCTTAAGTGTGGAGCGGCTGATACCTGAAACTGTCCGGTCTGTTGTAACAGCGGCAGCATTAGTGTGTGTGCTCCAGCGGCCAACCTCACCAGAGGCGAATTTAGACCTCATGGGGCCCTAAGCAAGATACCGATTTGGGGCCTCCCTACCTCAAACAATCCATAACATTATTGTCATTCCTGATTTATTCCTTTACATTATTTGTAATTTTTCCTCCTTATATTCAACTTTTTATAACTTTAAGCATTACTGACATCACAAACATTAAAAAGGAACATAAAACTACAGTGCAAATAAAATACAAAATATTTATTAAAACTTTGAACACCAGTGCTGGGTGTTCGGCACCCAGCTCCGTCCCGTGCTCCCCCTCCTCCCCTCCGCTCACTGCGCCCTTCCCCCGACCTTAATATAATAACGGCAACCGATGGGTGAAGGGCGGAGATCTTCTGCAGACGGACCCCAAAGCCCCTGCAGATCGTGTCTGGAGCCGACTTTGCCCCCCCCCCCCCTTGCTGCAAACAGTAATGGCACTGTCAGGCATCTCACCCCCTCTAGCCCCCCTTGCTGCAAACAGTAATGGCACTGGCAGGCATCTCACCCCCCCTAGTCCCCCCCCTTGCTGCAAACAGCAGTGCCACCTCACCACCCCTAGTCAACACCCCTTGCTGCAAAAGATAATGGCACTGTCAGGCACCTCCTCTAGTCCCCTCCCTTGCTGAAAACAGTAGAGGCGCTGGCAGACATCTCACCTTCCCTAAGCAAATCAAGCGCTTGGGGGGCGTGGCCTAGCAACTGAACGGAGCGGACGGGCTTGCTCACGCTCCGGAGCCAAGGCTGTTAGTGGGCGGCTTTTTTGGTACTACCGCACAGATCCCCGGGTGCCCGGCGGTCGCTAGTGCTCCCGAGGACTGATTTCCAGTGACAGCAGCGCTCTCGAACGGGCACAGTAATTGTGGCCTAGTGCCTGGCCTGAAGCCGCGGACTTTCCTGAACGGCGGTCCCCGCCTGTTGACCGCGGGGTACCGCGACTGCCGCAACGCCTGCTGTACCTCTGCAGCGTTCATCGGGGAGACTACCCTAAGTCACCTGCCAGGCATTTGGAGGGTGTACATGCCCTAAGGGGTCAAATCTGGTTACAAGTGGATCATCTACTTCCCCAGGCTGTGGAGCTGTGTTGGAGCTGGTGGCCATCTTGAAAGACCTGCTGCCTCCCTGTTCTTATGCACTCCAGGGCTGACTTCTGATTATTATAGTGGTGAGTTCCCCAGCCCTCCTCTGCTTTCTTGGCCATCAGACTGCCCTTTTTCAAGCTTATAACAACATAGTCACGATTTCCAATGGGCGGCCAAACATAGCGGCCACGTTTTACCAAAGCTCCCTGCTTCACCGCTGATCCAAGCCTGAATTTGGGTAGTCCTCCCATACCATCCGGCTCCCTGAGACTCCAGTGACCTCCGGCGCTCCACGGGTGAACCTGCCGCCCAGAAGCCGCGGCCCTGAGTTTGGAGCCCCGGGGACCCACGTGACATCACTGCTGCGGGTGCCGCTCTGCTCCCCCGGCCAGAGGACACATCACAATCGGCCTCTGCTTCTCCCTATCGACCTGCTGAGCCTGATCCCTCCCTCTCCAGGGCTGCTGACCATCAGGTTTGTGGAGATCCTTCTTGAGAGGCCACAGGTGCCATCTTGGTTTTGGGCCGCACACTCTCAGCACACCTGCATGCAGCCTGCTCTGCCTTCACCACCCTGCCACACAATCTACATGGCCTATTTACCTCACTGCTACACTCCTGCTAGTGGCTGAATATTTTGCTCCTCAGCATCTCCCTACCAGCAGGGTAATAACACCCCACACTGCCATGTTCTTTCAGTGATATCCATCACCTATCCCTATGAGACCTCCACAGCTCACGTATACCTAATATTGCATTGACCACAACAGAAACCATTTGCCTTTTTCATATCTGTTTATATTTACTATCCGAAGAAGCCATTATGCCTAACAAACAAAGCAAGTTGTCCACTCTTGCACCTCCAATCAAATTTGTATCGCAGAAAATCTCTGATTCATTGTCTACTGAAAAATCTCCGCTAACAACCAAAGTTGCCCCCTCTCCTAGCCCTGACGTCAACCTCGATCTCTCTACTGATGCTCCGCTTACAGTCTGTACACTTCATCAAATGCTTCAGGCATTCCGCATGGACCTTACCTCCGACTTTCAAGTCTCTATTAAACAACTCACCAGTGAAGTGAGTGGTATTGGAGACCGTACGAACAACTTGGAGACTAAGATGCAAGAACTAGTTTCCTCTCATAATGATCTTCTAACATTCGGTCCTCTTGGAATTGGTTGCAGTCAAAGACAAATTGGCGGATTTGGAGGATAGATCCAGGAGAAACAACGTTAAAATCAGGGGCGTCCCGAAATCAGTGTCTAACGCAGACCTCCAGGACTTTGCTTTGAACATCTTCCAGAAATTACTGCCCTCTGTGGCGGTTCGCGATTTGCTGATCGATCGCATCCACGGCAGGCTCTCCCAGTGATGTCCTCCTGTGGCTTCACTTCTTTCACAACAAAGAAAATATTCAGAGGGCTGCCCGGGAGACAGAGGATGCAGAAGTTCTTAATAATCTTCAATTATTTCCTAGGTACACACCATTAATAAACGGAGAACATTCCAACCTCTCACAAAAGCACTTTGAGATTACGACATTCAATACAGATGGGGTTCCCGGTAAAGCTTCTGGTGCAAAAGCAAATCAAGAGCCTGCATCCACCCCTCCCCCCACGACTCCCTTCCTGCCACGCCCTTGACCCCCTACCCCGTGACCACACCCACCCTTCTACAGAGCATTTGTGATGGTGGATGTTGTTGGAGGTGAGCTTTATTGCACAAGATAGTAAAGGTTAGGCAGGAGTGTGGCAGGCAGTAAGCTCACCTTTTTTTCAGCAGCGTGCCTCACTGTCTTCCTGTTCTCGGCTCCTCACTCCCTGTCTCTGTGCATGTCACGTGCACACAGTGCAGGAGAGGAGGAGGAGGAGAGGTGTGCGCTATCCAATGTGCGTTGAGAGTGACATCTACAGCCTGCCTGCTGGAGCCTGGCAGCAAGCAAAATGTCCTCTGCGGCTGCCCTGCATCATTATACGGAATCGGTATGAATTACCAGCCGGACCTAAGCCCGGCGGATGAAATACCAATGCTGGAAGACCGGCACATGAAGATCCCGACAGAGGTAAGACCAATAGCCCTCTCCTCTCCCCCCCGAACCCTAACCGTCCCTTAGTGGTGCCTAACCCTTACCTCCCCCCAGGGATGCCTAAACCTAACCCCCCCCTCCCCGCACCCTAAACCTAACCCTCCTGGGGGGGGTGCCTAAACCTAACCTCCCCCCCGGTGTTGCCAGACTCTAACCCCCCCCTTCCCCTAGCCTGACCCTAACCCTCCCGGTGGGATGCCTAACCCTAAGTCTCCCCAGGAGTCCCTAAACCTAACCCTCCCCCCTGCGGCTATCACCTCCTGATGCCCGGCTTACCTACATTCGGTATGCCGGGCGTCAGGATTTCGCAAAGGGGCTAATGATAGGCGTCGATATTTAGACGCCTATCATTAGTCTCATGCCGGGATTTCACTGTCGGGAAGCAATTTGACCGCTGGCTTCCTGACTACATCCCCATTATACTGTACATCCCTGTCGACGGCATTGGCCAGGTCCTAAGTGTATGCCTGGATTGTAAATCCGCCTCTGAACGTCACCCTTGGATCTGGGGGCCATTTGATTCAAAAGACGCTGTGTGTATGACAGGGGGCCGTACCTTCAGTGAAGCCGGTCCTCTTATGGAGACAGAGGGCCTGATTCAGTTTGGATCGCAGTTACTAATAAGCATGCGTATGCATTGCAGTGCCGGCCACTGCGATCGCAGAGGCTACGCAGACCCATCGCTGAGTGATGGACAGGAAGTGCCGTTTGTTGGTGGTGACGGGGTGGTCGGTCGAACGCAGGCACGCGATTGCGTTCGTACTCCGTTTCAGGGGCATGCCTAAATTAGCCCATGCAAAGCCATGTGCAGTGTGAGGTCTCATAGCGTGCATGGCTGTTAGCAAGTCCTTGACATCTCTCCCATAGTGCGCATGGGGAGAGCAGGAAGCTGGAGTTCAGGAGAGAACTCCAGCCTCCGGCTAACGCGGCGCTGCAGGGAAGGAGCCGGGCGCCCACTGGTAATAACATCTCAGCGGGCGTCCGGCTTAGAGCCTGCCTGCGGCGCCGGGCTGGACGTCACTGGCGCTAGGTGCAGCGGTGCAAAAAGTTCACGTGCAACTCCAGCCCTGCATCCATTACCCCCAGGAATTTCAGTTTTACCCCAAGTGGGGTAATTTACCCCTATTCCCTGACCACTGGCTTAGATGCTATGCAGCAATCACATAAATAGGCCCTGAATGTTACTATTCGTCACGTGTTAAGATATCTAGAAGCACTTCAAATTGTCAAAGGGAACTACCATCCATTTTGTTCAATGTTCTGTTCTTTTATCTAAATCCTGAATATTAATGTTAATATAATATAAACTAATAAACTTATCACATCAATTGAATACCTGAAGTATATCTATTTAATTCTATGGGCTCTATTTACTACAATCCGCATTTAAGATGCGGTTGTAGTGTGATATTTCCGACTGAATTCGCATTGCGAATTCAGGCAATATCACAGATTTATTAAAAATCCCTTGCAGGGATAGTGCTTGCGGTAAAGCTCTGTTCCTGCGAATCCCTACCGCAGCCTTATCACTGCATTTTTCAGAAAAAATACAGTGACAATGTTCCGAGCATGCGCCGACTGGGCCGCCGCTAGCCCCCCCCCCTCTCCCCGGAGCCCCTCCTTGCGGCCGCCCCTCCATGTCGATAGTATGGAGATACAAACTTGTACATAGTGTCAACAATGCTTCTCAACTTTGATATTTTCGTGCCTACAGAAATTCTCAAAATCGGTAAAGCACATGGAATGCAGAGTGAAACAGGGCTCCTCTCCATCAGAGCATTTATAGTTCTTCCTCTTGGCTGCCATCTTGAAATGTTTGAGTGAGTGTTCCCACTTGTTGAATTGGCTTATGGATGTCAATTATATTGTTACTGTGGCTTTTCACTGTCAGTAGCCTGTAGCAGTCCCAATAGGATTCCATTGCTGCTGCAATTTCTTAAACTTTATATTCCCATTTTAAAACCTAAGTATTTAACTTTTAAGATAATACATTGAGAAACTTTTCTTTTTTAATTGTGTACAGAATGGTTATGTTGCACAGACAATACAGAAAATAGGTTAAATATAAAATGGGCAAAAAGGTATACTAATAGTTTGCACACCCTAATAAAAGTGAATTCATTTCCTCATGGAAAAAGCTAATAATATTGTTGAAAAAGATTATTGTAGTGACTATATTGAGTTCCTTGGTAATACAATTCATATGAAAATCTATAGGTCAGACTATACTTTGTTTTGATTACTTAATACTAGTGACACAATGCACTTTCTAAGAGGTTTAGATTTTATCTTCGCCATTATTTTACAGTTTATCTAAAGACAAAGATAACATAAAACGGGCTTACATGCACTTATACAGCATTAATATCCTCGGAACATGTCTCTATGAACGGACGGGAAATATTGCATGCCTCAGGCATTTCATTTCCTCAGCGGCTTAATGAGAAAGGGACATACAGTAATGACTGAACAATGTTGAATTTCAAAAATGTACTTACACAGGCGAAACTGAGAATAAAGGGGCTCCACGGAAAGATTTTGAAGGGGTCTTATCTCCTTTTCAAGCAACATTGCACTGGGTTCCCAACTGTCAGAGGACTCTGTCTTCTCTTCTGTCTGTTGCTCCACTCACTACATGTCTATATGTGGGGTGTATCAAGCTTTGGGGCATATTCAATTGGGTGAGAATTTTTTAAAAATCTTGTTCCGCTGGGTTTATACCGCAGGTGAGAGAGATTTTTGGTATTCAATTGGGTGCAAGATTTTTGTTTAAATTTTTTTTTCTCGTGCAATTTTTTTTTGTGTGCATCTTTAGAGCAAGTGCAATTTTTTATTCTTAGGAAACATGGTTGGGAGCTTGGCCACGGCATCTAATGCCATCTTAAGATGGCCATTGTAGCCTATAGGCTTCATATCGCAGAATTTACTCACAGAGGGATTCCCTCTCTGGTAATGGCCCCTCACACTGATGACTGCGCATGGGCATTAAGTTCCCTGGTATCCAGCTGAACAAAGTAAAGTAATCGAATCAGCAATCATGTGTCACTGACTTTCTTATTGCCACGTAGCGATAGGAAATTCCAATTATTGGGCTAAAATCCTGATCAATCAATGGGCTCCTTTATAGAGTATAAATAACAGGGTTGTATCTACCCCATGGCCAAGATAGCACTCACCAGGGGAGCTAGCAGCGGCAGGGGGGGGCAAGTACCAATTACCCGGGCCCGGGCTTGTTGGAGGTGCCCGGATCCGACGCCACCCCCGCCTCCCTCTTATCTATCAGCAGCTCAACACACACTGCTGTGTGCTGGGCTGGGCTGCAGTGGAATACTGCTCACTGCTGCTAAGCCACAGTCTCCTCTACCTGTGGGAGGGAGTGAACACACTAATTGCGCCCCCTCTGGATTTGCACCGGGCTGAGGGGATCACAGTGCCGATTTGTGGTGCTGCAAATGGTGTTTTTCTTTTGTCCTAGGGTATGTGGCCACATTTCCCGCAACTAGGGGCGCCGGGCAAGGTGGGGGCACCGCCCGGCAGTGCCACCTGTAGCCAGGGGGGAATGTGCCTTTATTTAGTTATTTGGACTGGCCAGCATCTGGCACCAGCATGCAGGTCATCTACATACAGTAGCTACAGTGTGTGATAGTCGGAACCAGGGCAGTAGCGAGGGTGGCTCCGGTGGAACATGAGCTCCGGGCGCCAAAATGACAGAGGGCGCCATCCAGGGTTCCGGAATTCATGGGTGCTACTCAGTATGATGGCCGCCTGTTAGTTTTATCTCGGTTTATTTGCTCTATATTCTAAATAAGTTACGGATCTGAGATCCATTTCTACATTTCATGCTCCCCAAACTGCCCAGATTGCCTCCCCTCTGGCCCTCCCTCCTCTATGATCATCTTCTGTCACCTCCCCTTTCCTCAGATTGATTACATTCGCTTCTCACCTCTTTTATTCCCTCCCCTCTCTACCCTGTGTTTGGCTCTTTGCCCCTGTCCACTCCTTTCTCATTGGCTTCTGTCACCACCCCTCTCCTTTTCTTATTGGCTTCTCTCACCTCCCCGCTCTGAACAGTACTTTCCTCTCCCCTGTCCTCTTTGATCTTCTCGTTCCTTCTTTCATTCATTCATTGTGCTTCAATGGACTTGAAAGTGTCACATCTGAGGTAAAGTCCTAAACTTCAATTATAAGGTATTAGATTAAAAAAAGTCACTGCTTTGCTATTTAAAGTAATGGATGTGTTCCCATGTATGGCCACAAAGTGTTATTTGAAAAGGTATTTTAAAAAATATGAGGAAACCTGAAATAATAATAGACAGAACATGGTTAGTAGTACACACACTAATATAGGTGCAATGTATATTTCTGAAGTAGGAGCATAGCTGAGAAGGGAGCTTAACATAGGTGTTCCCACTTCAGTGAAAGCTGCTTGGGGCAGTAATTGCAGTAATAAGCTGTGCAACCTTTGGAATTTTTGTCAATTTAAGTTAAATGATCAGAATAATACAATCTCCTCTATTGACTAAAAACAATGATTCAAAGGAGATAAAAATCAGATCCTAGGTGCTATACATAAATAAAGCAGTGACAAGGAGCTACCCCTTAATGTGCATCACCGAAGCATTCTATTACCCCCAACGGGATCTCAATGCCAAGTGTCATACTGCCACTATATGCTCTTTTTCTCTTCACTTCAGTATTCTCCCGCAGGCTGGCCATACCCCACTGGCACAGTTCAGTACAGGGAGGAGGGGTTGCGGTATGACATGCACTTTCTCCGGGCGCCATGGCTCCACGCTACTTCTCTAGTCAGAGCAGCATGTCAGCCCATGCATAAAGGGGGCAGGTTCTGATGTCCTGCTGCATGGTGGCTGGCTCCTCCTGCTCCAACATCTGCCAGCCAACAATAGGCTACTGTGTCAGTCAGTCCCTTCTTAATCTCCCCACTGCTTCCACGCTCCTTCCTGAGTCCCTGCCCCTTCCCAAGACTCTGACCCTTCTGTGCTGCACAGGCTTCTTTGCCTCTCCTCATCTTCTGCAGCTTCCTGGTTTGAGGAGATCAGACACAGCCTTTTCCTACTAGCAGAGGTAAGAACCTGGGAAGGGGCTAAGGTGGGGTTGGGATGTATATTAATATTATCATGGAGGTAGGCAGCAGGGTATTTATGTTTTATAGCGGGGTGGATTGTGTAGTAATTGCAAATGCAGTGGGGGCTGTATTAACTTTATGGGGTTGTATATTTATGTTGTATTGGGGTAAATTAATGTTTTTGAGTATGTGCTAATGTTGTGGGGAGGGTGGAGAGATGTTGAAGGTGGTGTATTGTTTTACAAAAACACACATAAAGAGGGTAAAAGTTCAGAACATGGAGTACACTAAGGGCCTGATTCAGACCCGTTCGCAAGCAGCCGCTAGCTCGTCGCTGAGCGATGTTATGCAATTGCGCATGCGTAGGTATCGCAGTGCGCGCGAACTAGTCCGAGCGATCGGGAAGTGCTTGCTCGCCCAGCAAAGACAGCCCAGTGGAATGAGTGACAGGAGAGGCCGTTTGTGGGTGGTAACAGGGGCAGGGCAGTAGTAACGGGGGAGTGGAGGTGCGAATGCAGGCGTGCCTGAGTGTTTCAATGGCGTTTAATAGGCGTGCATAATTAACAGGCAGCGTCATAGTACACGTCACCTGGTTGAGTTATACACTGAAGTGCTCACAGTGCTTGGGGTAGGGTACAGTCAACCGCAAGCGACTGCGTTCAGCTCCGATGTACCGTAGGGAGGGCGGTTCCAGTGGAGCGCAAGCTCAAGGCGCCAAAGATGTCCGGAGGCGCAGGGGACCGTTGCTTCCCCACTGCAATGTGAATGCTGGCCTCTGAAGGGATCAGAGGTATGGAAGCCTCCTGCTACCTCATGACGTCACCTGCACACTGAGGAGCCTGTGCAGCCACGCCTGCTGGATCTAGTTAGATCCAGTCAGTGCGGCAGCAGGAACAATAGCCCGGACGTCGGCCGTGATGAATCAGGTAAGTACTGGGGTGTGGGGGGGGGGGGGACTACAGCGGCACTACTTCAAGGGGCACCACTACAGGGGGCATTGCATATGGGCACCACTACAGGGGGCACTGCATATGGGCTCCATTATAGGGAGCACTGCATATGGGCACTACTACAGGGGACACTGCATATGGGCACCACTACAGGGGGCACTGCATATGGGCACCACTACAGGGGGCACTGCATAAGGGGTACTACTACAGGGGGCATTGCATAAGGGGTACTACTACAGGAGCTAACGACTGGTGATACAGAAGAAGGCTGGAAAGCTGGGGCAGGAGAATGGAGAGACACGGGGAAGGCGGAATATATTTATCCCTCCATGCCCCACTTTGATGCTACCCCTAATCTTTATTTTTACTTCTCTTTACTTTAATCCCATATGGACCCGCCTCCTCCCTGGAACACTTGAGGGGGTGGAGGCACCATAGCACACACGTGCTCTGGACACCCTGGCTACACGCTACACCTCTGGTGGGGTGTTGTATATAAACATAGAATTTGACGGCAGAAAAGAACCATTTGGCCCATCTAGTCTGCCCTTTTTAAAAAAAATTTGGCAACCTCCACCCTGTTTGATCCTTAGTTCTTTGTAAGGATATTCTTATTCCTTATCCAAAGCATATATAAGTCTCTGTCCTAGCACACAACCTGCCGGGTGCACAGCCCTAACTCCATTCTAAAGATACAAAGGGGCTGATTCAGCATTACATGTACGTGCAATGCTGAATGCAGATTTCTGATTATCGCAGTTTCCTGTCTAGTTAGCTGGCCAGCCTGAGTAAGCTTAGGCTTACTCAGCTGGCCAGCGACCCGCCGCCATCCACCATCACAACCGATGGTGATCCCAGCCTGTGACCTCGGTTGCAGTGCTGGGATCGCAAATGCATCAGGGGGTATTAGACACCTTTTGCTTCATTTGCATATTAGCAAAGACGGAATTGCTAAGCTGCCTGCATGCTGCTTTGCAATTCCGTCCTAAGCTGAATCACCCCCAAAATACGGAGAACACCACCAGTTAGATGGAGAATATTATCCAACAAATTAGAGCAACAATGTGGTGACACTGAATGTGCCTCACTTCAAATGCTGACTAATCGGTAATTGTCTATTTTATATTATATATTCTTTTCATTTGGGTCAATTTCTGACCAATACTAACCAATTAGTCAGCATTTAAAGTAAGGCACATTCAGTGTCACCACATTGTTGCTCTAATTTGTTCACCATCTAACTGATACTGGTGTTTGCCATATTTTCAATGGTTAGAGTGCTAGAGATATATTTTAATGTAGATTATTAAAGGTTATGTTTTAAGGGATGTGCAGGCTCGGTTCTACTCGGTTCCGTTCGTTAGGAACTATTGTAGAGTATGCCCCTACATTGGGCAAAACTAGCCAATAGGAGCTAGCTGACACAGGCTAATCCGGCGCACCTGTCAATCACACAGAGACCCAGCTGATCCCTGGTGAGTTTACTGATCGTTCCCCGGCAGCAGCATTTGGAGCAGACTTAATTTTATTGGTTAAACTGAACCCCCACCCTGCAACTGCCACTGATTATATCCATCATAATATACTTCTTCTTTAATCAAATGAATCTCTATTTTAATTTTTTTGTTTTTAATATGTGGTAGGGGGAATAAACAGGGAAGGGAGATTTATTCCAAAAATATGGATGGGGGCAGTCCCTTACTTTGTCAAGGGCGCTCGGACCCCTAGATACTCCCCTGATAAATGGTTTTCATTTAAGTCAGAGACATATGAATGATAGATTAGAATAAAGGGGGAAAGCATCAACGATAGAATCAATGACTTATAGGGGCCAATTTACTTAACCGTGAGTTACTGAACATTTATAGAAATACGATGTGAAGGTCAAGTAATTCTCTCTCGTATATGAGGTATATTATTATTTTAATATTACTTAATTGAATGTGTCTGTTCTTTTCAAAGATGTAATCCTTACATTTAATACGTTATTTTACACACTGACTTCTACATTTGGGAATCTCAATCAATGTGTATTGGGACTTGGTAACATTTTAGCCCTCTCTATGTAAGGGGAGCCTTTGGCAAATGTACATATACATTATATCATTGATACTATAAAATGTACAGTGCAGTTCGCATACATTAGATCATTGACTGATGCTTTAAAAGGTAACAGAAGACTAATTGCATTCTAAATTCAGACAAGATGTTTTGCATTACCAGAAATTATTATATGTCATAACAAAACCTTTGTGGAGACACACTTGGCCGACGTACAATTCCCACAACATACACATCATGATAAGGGGACGACTGGGTGCCTTGAACTGGCATACCATATGCAGCCCCGGGTCTACTCTTTCACTTGTCTGGTGCTTACGGGTCTCAGCGTCTAAGCGTCTCAGCGTCTAAGCTTCTTCTCTCTCTAGACTGTAGAAAGTGTCAGATCAGATAAATTACGCTGCGCAGTTGCCCTTGAATTTGGAAGTATACATCAGAAAACATATAACTCATACTGGGACATCATATCATAGTTAATATTATGTTTATTCAGTGGGTTTATGTGGCAAACTATAAAAAAATTGCATTTATATATATCAAATGCTATGTATTATATACCTGTATAATATAACTGATGCAATAAAACATTCTATATTTAACTACATAAAAGGGGAAATGCTTCTCTAATCAAACAGACATTATTGATGCTGGCTCTATAGAAAACAACTGCATAGATTGTTGGGGGTATATTTACTACAGTGCGATTTTTAAAAGTGGAGATGTTGCCCATACTAACCAATCAGATTCTACTTAACATTTATCTAGCACCTTCTAGAAGATAATAGCTAGAATCTGATTGGTTGCCATGGGCAACATCTCCACTTCTAAAAACCTGCACTTTAGTAAATACGCCCCCTGGAGTCATGCACAGGGATAGTGATCTCACAGCAGCTCAAATTACTGCAGTCTTGACCAGGATAAAATCCATTCAGACACATGGGGCCTGTTTGAGAGCTGATGTTTTCACACTGCGCATGCGGCAAGGAACATTACTGTAGTCAGTCGCAGTGACTATTCGCAGTGTGATTGACAGTCAGGGAGCGACAGAGGGAGGTAACAGGGAGTATTGGCAGGGAACGCAGATGTGTGGTGACTGTTTCAGGGGCGTGTCTTAGCCTGCGACTACGACCCGTGCGCAAGAAAAATGGCTCCGCCATCTCAATTCCCAAGTCCATTCTGAGGCCATAGGCTTACTCAGGACTGAGATAAATGAATGATCTGCGGACGACTCTGCGTCTTCGCACGCAGATGCTGCAACATTTTATGCAGGTGATACAGGGGTCTATTTACTAAGCAGTGTTAGAGTGAAAAGTGATAAGGTGATAGCCATCGTCTGACACTGCTTAGTAAATAGACCCCTGAATCTGCAAAGCCGCAGTTGGGCGTCTCAATACATTTCACGGTGGCTGCAACATTTGCATATTTTTGCATAGCAGCTGCGTGCACATACGCAGCAGCGGCAGCATTAGCGTACAGCTCTGTATCAGGCCCACTGTCCTGAAGGTGTGGGAAATGCTTTTCCCGCAATGGAAGGTCACGCTAATGCTGAACAATGCGTCTTACCTTCATGATTTATATGTGGTCAGCCAGCAGTCCTTTACATTTGGTTGCAATAATGGTTTCCTTTTTGTATTATTAATAAAAATGCTTTTTGTACATTTATTGTGCATACTGATTGTCATAGAAAAGCATCTACTGTGCCTTACGTCATACCCGATTGGGAAAAGATAGTAGAAAAGTGGTTGTTTATTGCAGAAGTATGTAACAATCAACTGTAAAGTTATGCAGAACAAAAGCATTTTCCTTCAGTGTCAGAACAGCCGTCCTTCATCTCTTTATATTATATATTACACAGAGAATACCAACAATTAATATAAATACCTGTACACACAACACAGCCCCAACCTTTGTGAGAGATAATCATGGTAGCTTCCAATTAGCAATAGCTGTGAGTGCAGTACTGACTAATGTAAGTGATCAGAGTAAAATATGGCCACCAACAGGCTGAGATCATCACAAAATATGGCCACACATGTGGGTGACTAATTCACGTGAGACCCAGCTGTTCGGCTTCGCTGCAGACATTATTGTGGTCAGAAAGCTGCAGTATTTGCCATGACTAATAATGATCCTATTGATTTCAGGCTGTGAAATAGGGCAGGAATTACATGTACATAGAATAAAATAGCCATTTTCCACTTCACACACATGAATGATAATGATACATTATGGTATTTTTTATGTGTTGGACTATGTTTGCATGGCTTAATGATGTAATGCAATGTGTAGAGAGGATAGAAGGAAGTGGTAAGGATGTAGTGAAGTGATGTAGTGCAGGGTATAGATTTCCCATCCATCTACATAAAAAGTTGCATGATGGGGCTCTGTTATATATATAGGTTAATGAGCAGACTCTGAGGCATAGAAAGAGGTATGAGGAGTCTTTGAGGCATACCGTATAAGATGCATGTGGAGCAGATGGCATAAACAGGGGCATGCGTGGGCCATAAATCTACGAAATAAAATGGTTGTCACTTTTCTGCGGTTGTGACCATGCCACCTGTCACCGCCCCTATCTGTAAAATTGAAATTGGAAAGGTGGTAACCCTACCCTTCTCTGACTCAGGGATGGCTAGATGGCAGTCCGAGCACAGTGGCCACATGGGGACACCACCTCATAGGGAGCATAACTGCTCATATATTACACACAGTTACTGACCCCATAGTAGTATTTCAGGGCTCAGGCTACTTGCACCATAATAGAAGAGACTAAGGTAAAAAGATGACAGGCATATGGGGAACACGTTAGGGAGATACAGGAGTCATTTGGGGCACACAGGGGGGGCATGTGACAGATGCTGGGGGTATTTGGGCCACGCATGTGACAGATGCTGAGGGCATTTGGGGCACACAGGGGCATGGGTGGAACATGCTGCAAGGGAGGGAGGAAGACACTGGGGCATTTGGGGCACACAAGGGAACAAATGGAGAAAACGCAGCTGTGGAGGAGGCACAGCCACCGCCACCTATGGCAGCAAGCTACTAACCAACTAATTTTTCTTTAGCATAGAGGGACCCAAAGCATATCTTTGCACCTGGTCCCACACCAGCCTAGTTCCGCCACTGAATTACTGTATGGTACGGATTAATAATAATGTGACAGGGCAAACATTTTTTATATTCTATAATTTTGTCATACTCGATCATCTCTTTCTGGTCTCTGATTCTCATTATTGTTCAGTTATTTTAATATTTTCAGTTGTTTTTTTTTTTAAAAGAAATAATAATAATCTTGTACACTGAAGTGCCAAAAATCATGGGATAGATGCTTAGTATCGTGTAGGACCCCGTCTAGCCTGGCAAAGTGCAGCAACTCGATGTAGTATCAATTCCATAAGTGGACTGCAGACCTCTGGAGAGATTTTGACCCATGCCATCTGGATAGCTTCCCACAGCTCCCTGATATTTGTAGGTGCAGGATCTTGGGTGCGAATGGACCTCTCCACCACGTCCCATAAATGCTCATTTGGGTTCATGTCAGGTGAATGTTGTGGCCGCAACATTCGTCAGAACTCTCCAGAATGCTCCTTGAACCAATTCTGGACAACTTGGGACCAATGACACGGTGCATTATCCTACTGGAATATATCATCGTTGTGGGGGTACAGGAAGTCCATGAAGGGCTGCAAATGGTCATCAAGCAATGGATCATAGCAGTTGCTGGTCAATGACTTGTTCAGATGGACCAGTGCACCCAACCCATGCTACCTGAACACACCCCACACCATTATGGAACCACCACCAGCTTGCACGGTGCCTTGTTGACAACTGGGGTCCACGGCCTTGTGGAGTCTGTGCAACATCGGAACCCTACCATCAGCAAAAATGACTAGAACCTTGACCATGCCACATGTTGCCAGTCCTCCAGGGTCCAATTAGCAACATCACTAGTCCAGGTGAGGTGCTGTGTCCGGTGTCGTAGTGTTAACGGGCACTCAGG
Organism: Taudactylus pleione; assembly: GCA_031769625.1. Classification (NCBI taxonomy): domain Eukaryota; kingdom Metazoa; phylum Chordata; class Amphibia; order Anura; family Myobatrachidae; genus Taudactylus; species Taudactylus pleione. Next base: position 4,463,351 of record JAUIMM010000334.1, read on the forward strand.
TGGATCTTCTGCTGCCATATAACATGGAAGCTAAAGAATGCTGCACTGACCTGCTGAATTTGCATCTGGTACCTCCTGCATTGAATGTGGATGTGATTTGAGCCAATGCCGCTTGTCTGTTAACAAAAACAATTCTGGCTAGATGTCACTGGTCAAAATCATTAAGCACCCGTGATCAGCCACTGCGCCGTCGCATGGTGTGTGGTAATGCCTTCCATGAGGTATTCCTGGTACACGTGTGACACCGTAGATCAAGAAATGTTGAATGTCTGCACAACTTGCGAGATGTCAAATTACAACTGATGCAAGTCTGGGCTTTTCCAAGATGTTACAGTATGGTGACGCCACCTACAGTACCATTATCTTTACATAGTACTATCTCATGACTTTTGGCACTTCAGTGTATATCTTATCCTATTGCTTGGCCCAAAAGTCCAACATCACTGTCAAATGTCCTCAGACATAAATTGCCAAACTGGAGAAGATCTGGCCATTTGGTACTTATGCCGAATAGAATGTAGAGACAGCGCTTGGTGCTCTCTCTTATCGAACCCTTCTGGCACTAGAACCTGGAGCCAGTTGGAGACGCAACCTCCAACCTGCTTAGTGCGGCTACGTCGCTGGCCGGGTCTCGCGCATGCGCATGCCGGCTCCGGCGTGTGCAGTGGGGGTCCATCGACCCGCTTGCGAGTGCTGTGCACTCGCGAACGGGTCTGAATCAGGCCCTTAGTGCAATGCTTATTTAATCCATCTCAATACTCAGTGATTTTTTCATATACAGGTTTTTCCCTGTTGCACCAAGCAGAGTGATATTTACGGATGTTTTTTATCTGTGATTATATGCAATTGATCTATGATTGTATTGATAACTACTGAGACCTAAAAACAAATGTTTTAATTGATTCATCTACTAATTCAGAGTAAGCACTTCACATTTTTTTCTAAATGTAAGATTAGATATAATTGCATGTAAAATGTTTACAAAGCGAGGTAATATCTATGTAATGTAATGAAGGTTATCACCCAGTGCTATAAATATGCTGAATACACACCATCTAAGTACATTCTGAGGAAGGCCTTACAAAGCTGAAACGCGTTGATATTGATGGGGATTGTTTGGTGACCATAACTGGCTACAGAGACACTTGCATTCCAGGAGAGAGGTACCCGGGTATAACATCTAACCTTTCCGCTGATTACTGTGCCTTTGATAAAGGCCATACACGGTACTAAGATAATCCCCATATTGATGGTTTATATGTTTATTGATGTTGGAATAAATACTGTTTTTACACTATGAGAGAAAAAAATTGTATTTTTGAGTAAGACAAAAATAAATCTACTTTGAGGCATATATGAGAGATTGAGGATCATTTATCAATTACTGTACACACTCCGGCCCAATCGGTGCCTGAAAAGGGTACGCAGTATATACTTCCTTCTCATGTGAAAAATTGTAAACAATTGAGCCGCACTATGAGAAGTGGTTTTATTTTTTATTTTTGAGGTTATATGAAAGCGGAAGCCTTACTGGAATGGCATCTACATTAGAAGAGGACCACTTAATTTCAACATTATGTTTTTGAAAAAAAAAAAATCTAAGAAAACATTCTTATCCATAGTAAGACTCTTTTATGGGAACATAAGGTTGCTTGTTTCTTCAGATTTGGATCCTTGTCCATAGGAGCGCTGGTTTCATTCTGTTGTATTTTCCTTTTATGCTCCTGGCTGCAACTGGATATCCTTACATCCTGTACCTGCTGCATACTGTTTACCCTTTGTTATCCTTTTCCTGTTTCTAACACCTTCTGAAGAAACCTGGATCCGAATACCCGGAGAAACGTGTCAAGGATTGTATAGACCGCTCAGACTCACAGTCTGCTCCACTCCTGTCCTACCGCCATATCCTGCAGTACAGCTAGTTGTTTTGCTTGCTAGTGATCGGCTATTTGGAATACCGGGACCTCACTGTGGAGTGGAGGAGAGATACACAACACGGCCACTAACTTGGAGGGCTCTCTGCATAGAGAGACACCAGCTCCGGCACCTGACACTTGTTAATGATTGCATGGCACCCCGGTGGCGGATCCTGTTTGTGACCGGGGTGAACAACAGACCGACAGCCTAATATATATGGACTCCAGAGGCTGTTAGTTTCTAAGACAGACATCCATTATTATCTGCCTGCATCGTGGAGGACACCCTACAGTGCATCCGGAAAGTATTCACAATGCTTCAGTTTTTCCACATTTTGTTATGTTACAGTCTTATTCCAAAATGGAATAATTTCATTTTTGTCCTCGAAATTCTACACACAATGGGGTAGATGCCTCTTTACCGAGGCGAAGCAGGAAGCAAAAAAGAATGGCAAAGGAAAGCGCTGTGGCAATAATAATAATAATAATATATATAGGTTTTTATTAAAACAAATACATAAATTCAATTAATAATGCAATGTATTGTAAAAACCAACAACAAAAAAAATCATCAGGATAGGCAATTGAGCTCAATAAAATCTACAGCAAAGATCTTGTGTGCACACAGATATGTAGCTAATAGGACCAAGCGACAATACAAATAAAAATTATGAAAATTGGAACATGTAACGTGCTTCCAATATGATAATATTTAAGTCTCAAAGCAGGACAGGTTAGAGTCATAGGCAGGTTTCCATAGCAGGCACAGTTGTTAATTGTCAGTGAATATAGCAGCAAAACATGGCAGTGGGTTAGTAAAGATTGAATGTTGTTAATAACACATAGCAGTTCAAGAATGGCAGACAGAGGGAATGAATGGTGATCTCAAACTGATCCCAAAATTTGTTAATAGAACACCTCTATTTATGCATTAAAGCAGTCCACAGTCTCCTAGGTGCTTGCATCAAAAAATAAAAAATAGAAAATATTGTTAAAACATGAGCGTCTTTACAAGCTGATACCGGCGTCCAGGTCAGCAAATTGATGTGTTAATAACCAACAATGGACATCCCTCAATGTGGGTACCTTACAACTGCCAATTGGTTTGCTGTACTGGAGATTCCCGACGGGGCCAGAATCAGGAACAACCGCTGCCAAATGTACGCCCTCTCACATGGGAATCCGTCTCCCAGCAGAGCTCATGTTAGAGCCGCTGACGCTGAACAGTCAATGATACGCTTCGGTTGTCCGGCCGTCCTCGCCCTTGGTCCCTCAGAGTCAGATGGTCCCCGCACAATGAATGCAGGAGGTATCTTGCGTCTCGCCACTCCAGAGGTCTGCCTGTCCACTGAGTGGTCACTACGAGACCAGCGTGCGCTCGTGGGTAATGGGTGCCGGTGTCTCCTGGCTCAAAACTGCACTTCCTGATAGTAAACACCTGACACATTTCTCAGCCAATCAGCAAGGCCGTTTCATCAGAGGCATGATAGAATTGAGAGCTGTGTCTCTGGTATATATACATATATTATTAGATCTTAATTAATATCAACCTATATCTCATTAGGCTCCAATTGAGAAATTTAGGATCTTAAAAATCTTCATGAATTTAGAAACATTAATTAGTATTTATAAACCATACGTATATGTTATATATAACAGAAATAAACACTATATATAGAAAAATAATATACAATATAAATTAATATAATTCTGAACATAATTAATAAATTATATATAAAATGTAAAAAATATATCAATGAATAAAATATTTGTATACTGTTACAATATAAATGGCTCTATTTTTTGGTTGGTTGGAAATCTCATAAACAGACAAAAAAGATTTACAGATGCACAACTCCAACATTACTCATTATATATAATACATTTTGCAATAGCATTTTGCAAATAATAAAAGAGGTTTTGGCATAATAATGGCCATGGTTATGGGCCTACCCACCGCGCCCAGGTAACCTCTAGGGTAGGTCCCTAACATACTGGGGTTGAAATCCAGAGCGCAGGACACCCCCAAACCAGCCCAGTTGAGCCACCCCAGGGCATCGCTCCAATAAATAAAGGTGAAGTGTAAAAAGGTGTAGGATAGATAAGAGCAGCTGCTGCTGCATGTAGGGAGGTGAGAAATCAAGATGTCAAAATAATACATATATATTAAACAAACAATGAAAGTGGTAAAAGTGAAAGAAAGGAAAAATGTGTATATAATGTGATGCCCTGAAGCAGCCCAACCAAAGCAATCCAGGGGACCCACGCCCCAGAAAATCAACCCTTAGCTGCACTACAGTATAAACATTTTTAGGACTTACCTAGGATTGTGCCTCTTGTTAAAGTGCAGTCAAAGACAAGTTTGTTATCATGACAAGAATATACAAGACGAGGTAAACTGTGAGTTTGTAATCTATTAACAATATTCAGGCTGTGTTCTGAAAATCTGATATGTAGTGGTCTAGTTGTCCTGCCTACATATTGTAGGCCACAGACACATTGGATGACATATATGACATAGGATGACTTACAATTCAAAAAACCATCGATAAAGTATTTTTCCTTTGTGTGAAACGATGTTATTTCTGTTGTTTTTCTTGCCGAAAATTGGCAAGTCAAACATCTACTTGTCCCACACCTGAAAAATCCTGATGGTTGCGGTGGTAACCAAGACTTAAAAGATTTTGGATCATCTAAAGTGTGTTTATTAAAAAGACTTGGAGCCAGTTTATATTTTAAATTCTGAGCTTCACTAAAAACTACTCTATCCAAAGTATTATAGTTTTGATTTAATATTCTATCAGATTTCAAAAGTAATTAATTTTTTTAAATTATTCTTTTAATTGCATAAGCAGATGAATTATATTGCGTGATGAAAGGTATTTGTTCCATCTCTCCACTATCACTCTGTGATGTGTAGTCAAAATGTCTGTTATTATTTTTGTTCTGTCTTCTAATAAAGATAATCTCTCTTCTTTATCTACTGACTCCAAAGCCTTATCCAACAACACACGGGGATACCCTATACGTAGGAATGAATTATATAATCCTAATGCTTGATTTTGAAAAGTCTCAGTGGTCGAACAATTCCTTTTCAAATGCAGGAACTGGCCCTTTGGGATGTTATCCCTCCAGGGTTTATAGTGACTTCTCTTATAGTTTAAATAGTTACCACAGTCAACCGGTTTAACATAGGTAGCCATTTGAATTTATCCCTTGTCAATAGAAAGTGCGATATCCAAAAAGTTAATAAATGTTGGACTAAATGTGCTTGTGAACTTTAACCCAAAATTATTGTGATTTAGGTGCCCAACAAAAGCTTCAATTGACCGTGCATCCCCATCCCAAATAAAAAAACAAATCATCAATAAATCTGCCATAGAGAACCAGGTGTGCCCCGAGTCCCCTCAGGAAGCACTACCGATGAGATGTAAGAACATCTCATTGGCCGGAGAGGGGGAGCGTTAACTCCCCCCTTCAGCGCTACCCACTAGAGACCACAGAACATCAGCCTAGTGCTGATGCCCTGTGTCTCTGTCCCAGCCGGCTCCACTGAGCATGCGCGGGATCTCGCAAGTATTGCGAGATCCCCGCGTGCAGCCTGGAGCCGGCAGCAGCCCCAGCAGGGACAGTGCTGTCCCTGCTGTGGCAATCTGACCATTTGTACACGGCCCAGGCTATCGGCGCTGCTATCTTGTAGATAGCAGGCGCCGATAAAGACAGGGGCGCATAGACCCCCGATCATACATCAGGGAGAAGCGGTATCAGCGCACCTAACGTGCGCTTATAACGCTTCTTGGCTTCATACATCTCCCCCAATACCCCATAATGACAACGTGTAAAAAGTTTTTTTGAGATTTTTGCTAATTTAAATAAAAAAACAACTAAGAAATCACATGTACATAAGTATTCACAGCCTTTGCCATGAAGCTCAAAATTGAGCTCAGGTGCATCCTGTTTCCACTGATCAACCTTGAGATGTTCCTACAGCTTAATTGGAATCTACCTGTGGTAAATTCAGTTGTTTGGACATGATTTTGAAAGGCATACACCTGTCTATATAAGGTCCCACACTTGACAGTGCATGTTAGAGCACAAACCAAGCATGAAGTCCAAGGAATTGTCTGTAGTCCTCCGAGACAGGATTGTCTTGAGGCACCAATCTTGGGAAGGGTACAGAAAAATATCTGCTGCTTTGAAGGTCCCAATGAGCACAGTGGCCTCCTTCATCCGTAAATGGAAGAAGTTCAGAACCACCAGGACTCTTCATAGAGTTGGCCGGCCTTCTAAACTGAGCGATCATGAGAGAAGAGCTATAGTTAGGGAGGTGACCAAGAACCCGATGGTCACTCTGTCAGAGCTACAGCATTCCTCTGTGGAGAGAGGAGAACCTTCCAGAAGGACAACCATCTCTGCAGCAATCCACCAATCAGGCCTGTATGGTAGAGTGGCCAGACGGAAGCCACTCCTTAGCAAAAAGCACATGGCAGCCCGTCTGGAGTTTGCCAAAATGTACCTGAAGGACTCTCAGACCATGAGAAATGAAATTCTCTGGTCTGATGAGACAAAGATTGAGCTCTTTGGCGTGAAATCCAGGCATTATGTTTGGAGGAAACCAGGCACCGGTCATCAGCAGGCCAGTACCATCCCTACAGTGAAGCATGGTGGCAGCATCATGCTGTGGGGATGTTTTTCAGCGGCAGGAACTGGGAGTCAGGATAGAGGGAAAGATGAATGAGGCAATGTACAGAGACATCCTAGATGAAAACCTGCTCCAGAGCGCTCTTGACCTCAGACTGGGGCGACGGTTCATCTTTCAGCAGGACAACGACCCTAAGCACACAGCCAAGATATCAAAGGAGTGGCTTCAGGACAACTCTGTGAATGTCCTTGAGTGGCCCAGCCAGAGCCCAGACTTGAATCCGATTGAACATCTCTGGAGAGATTTGAAAATGGCTGTGCACCGACGCTTCCCATCCAACCTGATGGAGCTTGAGAGGTGCTACAAAGAGGAATGGGCAAAGATAGGTGTGCCAAGTTTGTGGCATCATATTCAAAAAGACTTGAGGCTGTAATTGCTGCCAAAGGTGCATCATCGAAGTACTGAGCAAAGGCTGTGAATACTTATGTACATGTACTTTCTTAGTTTTTTTTTAAATTAAGTTTGCAAAAATCTCAAAAAAATTTTTTACACGTCATTATGGGGTATTGTGTGTAGAATTTTGAGGACAAAAATGAATTTATTCCATTTTGGAATAAGGCTGTAACATAACAAAATGTGGAAAAAGTGAAGCGCTGTGAATACTTTCCAGATGCACTATACAGTATTGTACATTGACTCGCCCACACAGGGATTGGCACCAGGACAGTGAGTAATATTTGCATTACAGAGATTCATTGCACCAATAAGGACAGACATTTAGTGACATTTGCTTAGGAGAAGGACATTATAGAAGTCCCGGATTACATGCTCACGTGTTAATTTGTTTGCCATGGTGCTGGTAACATTGAGCGTGAATTTCTGACCTGATTAATGTGAGCAATTCTGAGCGGATCATTGCACCCATTTATAATATATTTTATACTTATTGTATATTGGTGTTATTGAAATTTTTTTTTTTATCTATCATCGTGTGCATTTTCTCAAACAAGCGCTCCACATATCTGATTTGTACCTGTTTCTACCAGTTAATAAACCATTTAAGTTTATCTGCTGAGTAGACTGACCTCCATCGCACACCACTGCCATCTACCAAGGATCTGCCAATAGGTAATGGGCCCAGACACCAGCGTATGAAAATAAAAAACACCAAGATAAATACTGCAGCAATACGAATCAAGCCGTCAGAGGCGAAACGCGTGTCCACCCGACGGGCTCTTTGTGCTATACAGCTCAGCTGATTTACAGGCAGCTGCATCTCCTACCTACGATACCCGGCGAGTTGCATGCACTTCACAGCCCAGCTGATATACCACCGTCAGCCGCATGATTTGTTTATTACATTCCCTCACGAGGTATTTCTTCATTTTTTCTCTATCCCTATAGCGCTCTCTCATTCAAGCCGGGCTGATACTCCTCCTCTGCAATGCATTTATAGTAACAGAGGGGAGATACTGTCAGGAGCGGGGACAGCAGAAGCACTCTTAACTGTTGTTTCCCTGGGGATTTATGTTTACTTCTCTCTCATCCCTTGTTTGAAATTTATTTGACAAGGGACAGCAGAAGAGGTATGACATATCTTTTCCCCAGGCTTTTTCTTTAAACTATTCTTTTTGGATAAATTCATTGAGATATTAAAAAGGTTCTTATTTATCATCTGTTATTATTAGGGCATTTAGGCCCACAATGTTTGAAGATTACATTCTTTAATCCACTGTTTGTGAATATATTATGTGTCGTTTATAAGCATTGATTATTTGTTATTGATCATCACAAGCACGTTGCACTTTAATTAAGGATGTGTTCATATAAGAACTGTTATATGGAATAACTATTTTGAAGTAATAACTTCAATCGAGTACATCTGTCACTGAATCTTACTTATTGTTCATCTACGTGACTACAATATGAACTATCTTCAGATCATTAACATGCAGATATATAAAATCTGTTGTTCTGAGTATTGATTCAGATTGTCCTAGTAGGTACCTTGTCTAAGTGAGCACTATTAGGTGTCAGAGTGTATTCTAATATTCGTATTTATATGATTTAATCTATTTTTCTTTGTTATATTTGCATTAATTATTTAACAACGACCATCGTAAGCACTTAACACTAATTATAGGTATACTTATAGATGAATGTTTGTGAATCGATTTATTTGTGGTTTACAAGCATCAATTTTGTGATATCGATTATTATAGGCACTTTGCACTTTTATTACAGATGTATTCACTAATGATATCTCAGGGGAATAATTTAGAGTTGTTGTCCCAATTTAATCATTCCATATATTAAGTACCTCATCTAAGCAAGCACTACGATTTGTCAGGGTGTATGTATGTACATTAAGATTTAGACGTGGCTGTTTCTTCTTTTTTTGTGTGTGTGTTTAAACCCATTATTGGTAGAGCAATAATTTAGCTCACACATGTTACAATTGAAGAAGGTGGGTTTTGTATCTGAATTGTCCTAGCAATAATACATACTAGGAATTGGGTACCTATATTTTCGCCAAGACCGTTCTCACATGTATGAATTATTGATTTAATATGTATTCTAAAATGTTTATTTATTTTTGAGATTTCAGACACTCAGATGTGCATCTATTTACATACTCTGCGTTTTCTTCTTTTAATAATTTATTAGTAAAAGTTAAGTATTATCATTTAAATTATTTATCCTTTTTCATTTGTCCTATTCAAATTGTTTTAAGAGTGCACCAGTAAGACTTACTTTGTTCTTTTTGCTTCTTCGCATAATTGTTTAACATTGATACATTCCGAGAGGGACCCAAATAATTAAAATTATGAGTAGGCCCCATAGTAATTTGTTTCAGAAAAACTTTTCATCATTTTATCCTGATTGTTTTGGGCTCTAAAAAGTATTCCTCCAGCGCTCAGAATGAAACCAACAATAAGATTTGAAAAACTATGGTGGTAGATAATTCAGAGATCTCAGTTGCATATATTTGCAAAAATATGGAAAAGCCTCCAGGCCACGTCCCGGCTTCTCTGATAACTGGAGGCCCCTAATACTTGGTCAAAGTCTGGGGTGCAGAACTCCAAAAAGCCGGTGAAGGCCAGCCACATCAGGGAAGCACACCAGTGAAAGACTAAAGTGTTAGTTTTTGCTTTATTCTTATTAACACTAAAGCTGCATACACATGATTTTTTTGAACGATTATCGTTAAACGATATCATTTAACGATAATCGTTTGAAAAAATCGTTCACTTTCTGAGTCAAACGATGAACGATTATATGTTCATGCGCGTTCACGTTTGTAGTTTGTAGTTCAGTCAGACTTGTCAACTCAACGATTTTCATTAAGGGAATATGCAAAAAATCGTTTGTAGTTCAAAAAAATCGTTCATTACACTTTAAAAAATCTGACAGAAAATCGTTGGCAACAAAATCGTTGTGTGTGTATGCAGCTTTACTATGTGTTAATAGGTGATACATAGGTGAAAGGTGTAATTAAAACGCTAAAAGAAAAAAATAATAATTTCACGGTGTTAAAGTGCTAAATAAAGTGTTAAAGTGCGCCACACCAACCCGGGGGAAGGGGGGGGGGGACCGCACCCCAAACTCATCCCCAAAACAGATAACTGTCATATAATTGCCCAATATAAGGCCACATGATAATCGCATATACACAAATATACCTGAATTGAGAGCCAGCTTACCTTGGGTTCCCCCCTAAGTTCTCCTAATGGCACTACAAGAACCAGCATGCACTCCAAATGCTGGTTCCATCTATGCCTCTCAGAACAGCAATACATGTTGGTAGCTGCTCAATCACTGCAGTAATATCACTCGGGTGCATGTAAGGGTGGTGATGAGTTTGGGGGCGGTGCCCCCTGGGTTGGTGTGGTTGGAATGCTCTGGGGTGGCATGCTTTAACACTTTAACACCTTCAAATTATTATTTTTTTTCTCAATTTTTTTTCTTAGCATTTTAATTAATTAATCTTATTGCGGATTTCATTCTGAGTGCTGGGGGAATACTTTGTGCTGTTTCTGGTATAGAATAACCCCTCCCTCACATGCACCTGAGTGATATTACTGAAGTAATTGAACAGCTACCATCATGTACTGTTGTTTTGGGCTGTGCAATAAAGTAAATCTGCATCTAGTTTAAGACTTGCAATCCAGAATGTTACCATAGGATAGAATGGTAAAAAGAAGTGCTAAGTGTCAAATGCACTATAACCAGCGCTATTTGACACTTAAAAATCACTTTTCTCTACATTATTGGCAAACATCTAACAATTTTGCCAGCCAGACCGTTTCTGACACAGGCACATGGCACTTACCACCACTCTTCAGTATGAAGCTGCAGCTCTCATACCAGCACAGGCCAGCTCCTCGTCTCAGTCTGTCTCTTCTAGGGAGCTGAGCTACTCTGTGCCTGGCTGGGGGTGAGGGAAGGGGAGGGGAGGAAACAGCAGGGTCAGGGGACAGGAGCTATGCTGTCCAAAGTCGGGCTGTCTGTGTGAAGAGTGACAGGCAGCACAGCCTATGTTACTAGCGAGACAGTCCAGCCAGCATTCCCTGCACTACCTCCCCCTTCTAGTCCAGCCAACCAGTCTGCCTTCCCTGTCCTAGTCCAGCCAGTCTTCCCTGCGGCACCCCTAAGTGTAGCCAGCCTGCCAGCCTTCTCTGCCCTGCCTCTCCCCTAGTCCAGCCGGCCTTCCCTGCCCTTTCCCCCCCCCAGACCAAACCATCCTTCCATGCCCTTTGCCACCCCAATCCACTTCCCTGCCCTGTGCCCCCCATTAATATACAGTCTTCTCTACCCTGTGCCCCCCCCTCCACCATGTCTAGCCATCCCTGATTTACACACCAATTGAGGCACCATCCCCGAAGTAGCTCCACCCACATTACCCACAACTCCACCCAAGTCTGCACTATACCCCGGGGGGCCCTGCCTATTTTGTCAGTACCAGGCCCCAAAATTTCTGATGGCAGCCCTGTGGGGCTTTGTGAGGGCATAGATAAGAAATCGCACAAGATATCTGCCAATAGTTTGGTAGCTACTGGTGTCACTGGGTCTGTCAGCATGTTTGGAATATGACGACACTCACACAAATTGTATCACCTTCCCACCACATTACTAACATGCACGATGATCCTATTTCACAGAATCAGAATTGGGCGACGCAATTGTGCCAAGTGCCTCGTATGGCATGCAATGCAGTGTGGGTGGCTAGTCTAATGGCCTGTTTGCCAATAAACCAGTCATATTTATGTTGCTGCCAATCTGGGCAAATTAAATAGATGCTACAAAATGGTCCATTCAGTCACCCAAAGTCAGGTTTGGGTCCACATGTCAATTGAATTGAAAATAACCAAAAAGGCATTCACATCTTATTCTTTGTCAGTAGTTTAGGAGAGTATATACCAGTCATGTAGAGGCTTTTTGAGATATCCTTAACTTATCAATGTCCGTGCTCTACACTGCTCCAATAAGCAACACATGCACTTTTGTTCAGTGAAATCAACTGGCTCTTGGCAAGACTGGATGCCCCTATGTTCTACTATTAAGGATAGGTGGAATATATAACAATTGGTGATAATCTTCCTAATTGCCATTTTAGGTATAATACATCACATAATAATACTCTGAGGGCCTGATTCAAAGGTGGGCGCTAATGCCCCCACGACTGTGACTTTTTATGCAGCGCAACTGTAGCTTTATGCTAATGTCGCAGCCAATGGATTCGTACAGAGACACTCACCGGCTGTGGCGCTAACACTCCACTTTGCATAAAAAGCGGCACCAACTGACATTGCACCCGGCCTGTGGAGGAGCAGAATGTTCGTATTTACATGGCTGCCGAAATCAGTGGAACTGTGTAAAAAAAACTGCAGTGGCCGACTGTGACACTTCCGCATCTGGCTATCCACACCCGTTACCACCCAAGAACGCCCACTGAAATTGCCTCTCTGCGACTAAATTAATTTGCATCCTCCGGCGGTAACCATCAGGATACATGAACAGTGCGACTTTGACACATGCCCAGACGAAACCATCGCCCACTTGCGTACGATGCCACATTACTTCCACCACTGAATCAGCCCCTGAGTGGCATTTTGCCTTCAGTAAAAAACAAGATAGCTAAACAAAAAACTACTTGTCAACATAACACATTTAAAAGCTGTACAACAATCCAAAAATATTTTTATTCATGAACAATTGCTTTAATGGTACATAGGGAATGGACTTTTTTCATCAATCTGATTCAATAAATGATTAAGTAGAGATAGAATTTGTTGACACCAAATGTTGACAGTAGCTGGTTCCCTGTAGGCAGACATGAAGCACTACACCCGCCACCAATACTAATAAAAATAGAATTATATTTAAAATGCTGCCTGCATTATAGAAGATGTCCACTCATTTCTAATTTTAAATTCCCCAAATGATAATAAAGTCATTTAAATACATTATTATTCATGTTCCTATATATATGCTTCCCTGAGACACCATGCCAATTGTCGGCAGTTCTGTAAGTGGGTTTTAAAATGGCATTAATATTACATGCGAAACATGGCTGGTATTGCATTATATATTATTGCCTTTTTAAATCCCATGGCCAGAACCGGCAACAGTCCACGACTTTGAAAAGCGGCTGCTTAGTGAATGTACCCGTCGGTTAACACTTTGTAGAGATCCTGCATCTGCAGACGCAGCAGTGAATCAGAGAACCGGCAGGAGATGTCTTTTGTGACAATACGCCTCCTGCGGCATTTACATATATCACATAGCTGCACCGTAGAAAGACACAGAAGCTGCCACAATAGCGTCCATCTCTGAATCAGCCCCTGTGTGTCATTTATCAAGATTATAGTTTCTGCTGATCAAGAATGCAGCATTGGTAAAGTCTTGTAGGTGGGAGTTAGAGTCGGTTATGTGAGGCGTGAGGCAAGGTCAGAATAGAGGGAGAGTATCCTGCACTGAGGTCAGGTAAGCATGCGGAGGAAATGTTGGTGAATGATTTGAATGTGAGGGTGAAGAACTTCGGTTGGATTCTGGAGGAACTGGGGAGCTAGAATAGGCATTTCCGATTTTAATGACGCAGATGTGGTATGGCGAGAGCGGAGTATCAGTATTGTCGCAGCATTTAGGATGGATTGCTGCGAAGACAGATGGGTGTGGGAATGTCGGACAGCAGGAGGTTGCAGTAGTCAAGGCGGGAGATAATGAGAGAATGGATAAGGGTTTTAGTAACTTTCTGTGTGAGAAAGGGGCGTATTCTGGGAATATTCACAATGCAACAAGACAGCGCGAGGGACATGATGTAAAGCTTAGAATAAAGTTACTGGATGATACAAAGACATTTTGCATGGGAGAGCATGATATTGGAGAATGAGGAGCTCAGTAAGGGGTATATTTACTAAAGTGAGAGTTTTTAGAAGTGGCGATGTTGCCCATAGCAACCAATCAGATTCTAGCTATTATCTTCTAGAAGGTGCTAGTTAAAGTGCTAGTTAAATTGAAATTGATTGGTTGCTATGGGCAACATCTCCATTTCTAAAAACTCTCACTTTAGTAAATAAACCCCTAAGACGCAGTAAGAGAGGCTTTTGGAAACACAAAGAGATCCAGGATATTTGGATTTGGTTGATATACACATAGAGGTGATAGTGGAGGTCAATGGAACATATCAGTTTGTAAGAAAGACAAGAACAGAGCCATCACAGACCCCACAGTAGAGGAAGGATGTGCCAGAGGTAGAGACACTGAAGAAGCTTTCAGACAAGTAGAAGGTGAACATTAGGGACGTCAAAACAAAGTGTCTTTCTTAAAGGCAGTATGCAATTAAATAAAATATTTAATATTAAGCGATCCTGCCTCCCATCTAGCAAAACAGCAGTGGTGCGATGTCTGGATCACTGCAATTCGAGGGATATTTCAGAGCTTTTAACAGATCAGGCTTATCATGCTTAGAGGAATCAGTATCTCCCAACATGTACACTACATAGCGGACGTCTGCTGTTTGGTAGCTTGACAAAAGGTGGGTTTATATGGAACAGTTTATTTGTGTGATCATATCCTTTAAGCCTACATCTCTGCAAATTTACAAACATTCATGACTAAAAAGGTAACAGAGTCTAACTAATTTTTGTGCAAGGTGTAACGCTTCTTCAAATATTACTCCCATGGTCCCCACACGCCAGAAGGTCCAGGGTCACACTTGGGATCATCATCTGGGTAATAGATTGGGACGGACTTTTTGTTGTAGTACTCCAGGCGAGAAAGAAGTTTCTTCACCACTTCAGGATATTTCTCTGACAAATCCTGCTTCTCTTCAGGGTCATTAACAATATCAAACAACAGGACACTTTTTCTTGGGGGGTCGTCAAATGAGAATAAATCTGTGGCATTTGGTGGTGGAAACCAACGACTGCAACCTGTTCAAAAGAGAGAGAAATTAAGATCATCACATGAAACGATATGAAAAACAGGAAACCATACATCCCAACTGGCCTTATTTTAGTGGTTGTGATTTGTGAACTTTGAAAGGGGCGGAGTTGCAATTAAAAGCGGGCGTTTATAGAGGGATAGGGTCAGTTGTAGGCAGAGCTCTGCTGGGTCAGAAGTGGGGCTTATTTCTTCACAATTTCAGCAGTGTGTGTATTGGGATGTATGGGATACACGGCAACAGATTTAATTACACAGTATTAAGACAGGAGCAGTCTAGAATTGTAATAAAAAAAAAAATTAGACTGTTAAGAATGGTCTTAACATTGAGTTGGTAGGTACACAGAACATCATACTTGCCAACTCTCCCTCATTGTCAGAGAGACTCCCTGAAATAGTAGCAATCTCCCTGAAGAGTCTACCAATCTCCCTCATTTCACCTTACCCCAATTATGACACTGTTATATAAAAGAAAAACAGATATATGTCCCTGCATTGGGTATAAGGCACAATGATCCGTATGGTTACATGTCTTTTCTGAAAAGTATCAGTGTATTTTCATCAACAAGTAGATCTTACTGACTGCTTTGGGGCTCATTTACATGTGGATGTAAATCAATGTTATGACACGCCCCTCAGATGTAGCAGTACACGCCCACTTTACCGCCACGCTCATAGGTGCTGCTTTCACATTCTCCCTGAAATGCTTTTTCAAAAGTAGGCAAGTATGCAGAACATGTAGATGCAAGGGAGTGGCTACCTATAGCTCTCCAATTTACAAATTATACTCTAAATTCCTTTAACCAGTTTTATTATTTTTTTACATTGGTAGCACCTCCATCCCTTGGTTTTTGTGATAAGGCTGCCTAATTGCAAATTTACAAGCAGCCATATGTTTTCACCTGGGTGACACAGCAGTCAATCCCACTAGGCACTGAACAGACTAATCACATTACACCACATCATACAGAAAACATCACCAGATTTTAAATACACAACACAAAGCAGCTCTCCATAGAGGGACTGTTAAGGCTTTGATGCAGGCTGTATTATGCAATGGAGGTAAAACAGGGTTTCCTATTCGCTGTATTAGTGAGGGAGACAGGCTCCCATCTCATGTAAGCCCAAGCAGCCAGTGTACATGCCACGAGTATCATCCACTGGATAAATAGGTCTAGTGCATAAGGAATTTACATTAAAGAAGATTGATCAATTGTAACTCTCCTTAACATGTGTAGCATAGCAGCTAGCAGGCATGTGTAAGAAGAGTGAAAGACACATTCAGTTACAAAGCAGGTGAATATAGCAATTTATCTTGTAGCATTTAAAAGCAAGACGGATATAAGCATAGAATATAGTGTCAACTTTAAAAATGCAAAAATTAAACATAAGAAGAGAAATTCATTAATTTATTATGCTCTCAGGGAACACGGTGAAAACTTCCTACCTATAATAAACATTAGTCTTGCGATACGATGGAGAAAACCAACAGTAGCATGAAATAACAGAAAGGATGGACAGAATGTATGGGGCAAAGTAATAGTAGTAAGAAGTAACAGGAAGGGTGGATGAAATATATAAGGCAAAGTAACAGTAGCATGAAATAACAGGAAGGATTGACGGAATGTATGGGGCAGAGTTACAGTAGCATGCAATAACAGGAAGGATGGTTGGAATGTACAGGGCAAAGTAACAGGAAGGGTGAACGGAATGTATGGGGCAAAGTAGCAGTAGCATGCAGTAATAGGAAGGGTGGACAGAATGTATGGGGCAAAGTAATAGCAGCAAGAAGTAACAGGAAGGGTGGATGAAATATATAAGGCAAAGTAACAGTAGCATGAAATAACAGGAAGGATGGATGGAATGTATGGGGCAGAGTTACAGTAGCATGCAGTAACAGGAAGGATGGTTGGAATGTACAGGGCAAAGTAACAGTAGCATGCAGTAATAGGAAGGGTGGACAGAATGTATGGGGCAAAGTAATAGCAGCATGCAGTAACAGGAAGGGTGGACAGAATGTATGGGGCAAAGTAATAGCAACATGCAGTAACAGGAAGGGTGGACGGAATGTATGGGGCAAAGTAACAGTAGCATGAAATAACAGGAAGGATGGATGGAATGTATGGGGCAGAGTTACAGTAGCATGCAGTAACAGGAAGGATGGTTGGAATGTACAGGGCAAAGTAACAGGAAGGGTGAACGGAATGTATGAGGCAAAGTAACAGTAGCATGCAGTAATAGGAAGGGTGGACAGAATGTATGGGGCAAAGTAATAGCAGCATGCAGTAACAGGAAGGGTGGACAGAATGTATGGGGCAAAGTAGCAGTAGCATGCAGTAACAGGAAGAATGGACGGAATGTATGGGGCAAAGTAATAGCAGCATGCAGTAACAGGAAGGGTGGACAGAATGTATGGGGCAAAGTAATAGCAGCATGCAGTAACAGGAAGGGTGGACAGAATGTATGGGGCAAAGTAACAGTAGCATGAAATAACAGGAAGGATGGATGGAATGTATGGGGCAGAGTTACAGTAGCATGCAGTAACAGGAAGGATGGTTGGAATGTACAGGGCAAAGTAACAGGAAGGGTGAACGGAATGTATGGGGCAAAGTAACAGTAGCATGCAGTAATAGGAAGGGTGGACAGAATGTATGGGGCAAAGTAACAGCAGCATGCAGTAACAGGAAGGGTGGACAGAATGTATGGGGCAAAGTAGCAGTAGCATGAAGTAACAGGAAAGGTAGACGAAATGTATGGGGCAAAGTAGCAGTAGCATGCAGTAACAGGAAGAATGGACGGAATGTATGGGGCAGAGTAACAGTAGCATGCAGTAATAGGAAGGGTGGACAGAATGTATGGGGCAAAGTAATAGCAGCATGCAGTAACAGGAAGGGTGGACAGAATGTATGGGGCAAAGTAATAGCAACATGCAGTAACAGGAAGGGTGGACAGAATGTATGGAGCAAAGTAATAGCAACATGCAGTAACAGGAAGGGTGGACGGAATGTATGGGGCAATGTAGCAGTAGCATGAAGTAACAGGAAAGGTAGACGGAATGTATGGGGCAAAGTAGCAGTAGCATGAAGTAACAGGAAAGGTAGACGAAATGTATGGGGCAAAGTAGCAGTAGCATGCAGTAACAGGAAGGGTGGACGGAATGTATGGGGCAAAGTAGCAGTAGCATAAAGTAACAGGAAGGGTGGACAGAATGTATGGGGCAAAGTAATAGCAGCATGCAGTAACAGGAAGGGTGGACG
Source organism: Taudactylus pleione (assembly GCA_031769625.1). NCBI lineage: Eukaryota > Metazoa > Chordata > Amphibia > Anura > Myobatrachidae > Taudactylus > Taudactylus pleione. Next base: position 4,481,611 of record JAUIMM010000334.1, read on the forward strand.
GAATGTATGGGGCAAAGTAGCAGTAGCATGAAGTAACAGGAAAGGTAGACGGACTGTATGGGGCAAAGTAGCAGTAGCATGAAGTAACAGGAAAGGTAGACGAAATGTATGGGGCAAAGTGGCAGTAGCATGAAGTAACAGGAAGAATGGACGGAATGTATGGGACAGAGTAACAGTAGCATGCAGTAATAGGAAGGATGGATGGAATGTATGGGACAGAGTAACATTAGCATGAAGTAACAGGAAAGGTAGACGGAATGTATGGCGCAAAGTGGCAGTAGCATGAAGTAACAGGAAGAATGGACGGAATGTATGGGGCAGAGTAACAGTAGCATGCAGTAATAGGAAGGATGGATGGAATGTATGGGACAGAGTAACATTAGCATGAAGTAACAGGAAAGGTAGACGAAATGTATGGGGCAAAGTAGCAGTAGCATGCAGTAACAGGAAGGGTGGACGGAATGTATGGGGCAAAGTGGCAGTAGCATGAAGTAACAGGAAGAATGGACGGAATGTATGGGGCAGAGTTACAGTAGCATGCAGTAATTGGAAGGATGGACGGAATGTATGGGACAGAGTAACAGTAGCATGAAGTAACAGGAAGGTGGACGGAATGTACAGTATGGGGCAAAGTAAAAGTAGCATGAAGTAACAGGAAGGGTGGATGGAATGTATGGGGCAAAGTAACAGTAGAATGAATTAACAAGAAAGGTGGGCAGAATGTATGGGGCAAAGTAACAGTAGCATGGAATGTATGGGGCAAAGTAACAGTACCATGAAGTAACAAGAAAGGTGGGTGGAATGTGTGGGGCGAAGTAATAGTAGCATGAAGTAACAGGGTGGATGGAATGTATGGGGCAGTTACAGTAGCATGCAGTAACAAGAAGGGTGGACGGAATGTATGGGGCAAAGTAATAGTAGCATTAAGTAACAGGAAGGGTGGACGTAAAGTATGGGGCAAAGTAACAGTAGCATGCAGTAACAGGAAGGGTGGATGGAATGCATGGATATAGAGGAACACTAATTAGACCATACCCTATGGTAGCGCTTTTAGTGAGGAAGGCAAGCGGACAAGTAAATCATTGACAACTGCTGTGATGTTTTATCATTTAAGTTTATGAGCAGTAAAGTAAATGACATTAATGTGCATCATTTGGGTAAACAACTTCTTCAAGGTATAGGAAATGGCTTGCACCGCCTTTTGGTTTTATTACAAAGCTGTACAATATCTCATGGTGATTGGGGCTTTACTTCACTGTCTACAGGGGAAATGATTTTTGCTGAGCAAACGGAGCTGTTTCATGAACACACATTTTGACTTTCCATCGGAACACATTGCTTCAGTGGCATGGAATGTACATCTATATAAATAATTAACGGTACTCTGGGGCTGGAGAAATGTGACTCTGGAAGACCAACTTGTTTTGTTTTATATTTTTTAAATCACCTTTTTATAGCAAATGTATACATTCTTATATCATACCAAAAAAACTTTCTAGTAGCAACAAAGAACACATATGCAACTGATCCACACAATAGTGTCCTCTATAACTGCACTTTAATGTAAGAGCTCCATATAATTACAATTTCAATTACAATCAGTCATGTTACGCAATTGAGTGTGAAATAGCATACCCTCAGGCATTTACATATGTATACTCAAACACAGCCTGTAAAATGACAGTTAGAAGCAGATTGGCTGGCACTTTAACTTTCTCCAATGTTTGATACATTTCCCCCAAAGTTTCCTTAGTATAAAAATAGCTCAGCTATTCCACATTAAATGCAAGTTACTGTCCTACAGTGTGCTTAAAGTGTTCACATGTCCTGCACAGAATGGAGGCAACCATTTTGAGGGTTAAAATATTCAGTTTATCTAGTAGGAACTAGTTACAACACTGAGGTATGAGGCACAAAGTGCCACCCCCCAGCAGGTGGTGCTCCTAAGCACCTACCTCACGTGCATATTGGGAAATTTGTCACTGAATAGGCATAATGCATAGGCTTCCTATTGTGTTTTATTCCTCTGCATGGATGTTGATGACCATATGGCCACTTTTGTTATACATCCATTATATTGCCAGAGACCGGGAGCAGCTCAATTAAATGAAACAGTCTCTGAGTATGAAAAACTGGTTGAAAATGAAAGGGTTAATAGCCTGAATTTGGAGTGTCTGGTCTGTTTATTCCTCGGTAATATAGATAAATGGTACCTGGATTTCCAGTCAGCAGTTTCCATTTCCCGTGTCGAATTGCAGCGTGAACTGATACATTGAACAATGAATCTTCCCATTCAGAAATAATGGTGCTGGACAAGGGTTTTCTGGTCTCATTACTTGTAGAGCCTGGGAAAGAATTTGTGTTATACAACTGTATAAGATTTCATGGTGTAACCCTAACACTTTCCAGCGACATCAATCACTAGACTGTAGCACATCTTCACTTAGAGCAATCGTCTTGTAGACACACACAATTTTATTATAAGTTACAGGATACCCTGCCACGGACATATAGTGTCTCAGCAATGTCACTGGTTCCAGGTAAATTTATTGTCTGCTTTCGTATGGATAACGACCCAGAAAATTGCTGCAGATTTCATTACAATAATGCATGTAATTGAATGTTTTTGTATGTCATGATGTCTCTTTTTCAGTCTGGCCAGTGATACCTACAGACTGTGTTCCTATGTAAGGAGATATTATGGGGGAGGTTTATCAAATCTTCCAAAGAGGACAAGTGTTTGTGTTACCCAGAGCATCTAGCTATCACTTAACAAGTATATTCTAGAAAATGTCCTCTTTAGAACGTTTGATAAATCTCCGCCAAACATACTACAGTACATAAAGTACAGGAACAGACTGTAGAACATTGATGGGTAACCGATGGCCAAAAGCACCATCATCTGCAATTAGTTTCAGATTATTGCTCCTGCTCTTACCAGGGCTAACGCTAATGCTAGAGGCACCCTAGGCTACACACACCACCTCATCATCCCCCATTGCTTATGCCGGGTACACACTAGACGATATGTTTTCCGATCTGCCGGACCGGACAACATATCGTCCACATTGGCCAGTGTGTACCCACTATGTCGCTGACGATGCGCACTGCCGCGCTTCATCAACGACATCGCCCATGGACCTGCATGCAGCATGGCCCCCGCCGTCATTCTGTCGCTGCCGGCATCGGCAAGTGTGTACGCACTTGCCGATGCTGGCTTCCCTGCCGGGACCCGCCGCACGAGACATTGGGCTGGGTACACATCGTTAAGTGTGTACCCAGCATTAGACAAGAATTGTACACAAGAATATTTTCGTCAGTCTTGAAACTTAGGGCCTGATTCAGAGCCGGACGCTCTGACCAGAGCGCTCGCTCTGAATCAGGGCCCTCCTCCATGAAAATGGAACGGCCTCCTGGCCGCTCGTATAGCTGTGGTTGACCACCCACAGCATATGCGAGCGGCCAAAAAGATGGTCGCGATGGTCTTGACCATCGCGACCATCGGACTTGCGACGGAGACCCTGCGGTAGGGTCTCCCTGCCACAAGCCCTGGAGTGATTTTGGCTCTATCAGAGCCAAAATCACTCCCACTGACATCACTAGTGATGGCAGTGGGGCCGGCTTCAGACGGTAGGCGTTCCCATGGGAACGCCTCCGTCTGGCAGGCACGCCCACCAAAGGGGGCGTGCTGTCAATCAACATCGACAGCACGCCCCCTTTGGTGCGAGACCAGGAGCAATGGAAAGCCCGTCGCTCCCCGGGTCTCGCGCATGCGCACGACGGAGCTCCCTCCGTCGTGCGCATGCGCAGTGGGGAACATCGACCCGCTTGCGAGCGTACTGCTGCTCGCGAGCGGGTCTGAATGACCCCCTTAATTCAATTATGCATTTTCAGAATTATGCATCATACTATATAAGTAAACAATCGCACTGTAAATTTTAAGTTTATTATTTATGCCACACTTTTTTAAAATTCTTAATGAGTTTTACAAAAAACAATAGTAATACAAAAAATAGAGATTAGTACTCCACTGAATAATTAAGTACAAGCATTGTAATTTTTGTTTTGTTTAAATTCCATAATTTACGTCATGATGGTTAAAACCTTTCCCAGAGGTAACTTTACAAAACAGGAACTACAAAACCTATTATATTTTTAACGCAGTCTTTACATTTTCAGAGCTCGGTGGCACAGTGGTTAGCATCACTGCCTCACAGTACTGGGACTACGGATACAATTCACCCAGCAGAACCATGTTGTTATACAGTACTTTACAAAGAATATATAATCATGAAGATAGTTAATTTGAACAAGCCATCCAAGCATTTATTTCTATCACCGTTTTAAAACTAGCAGCCAAAGCCCACCAATGATCGGCGGCTTTGACAACTCGCCCCTTAGTAAATCTAATCCCGTATCTGCTTTCAGTAAGGATAGATAGAAAACAGAAAACAAGCAAACTCATGTTTAATTGAAGACTTAAAAATGATGAGGGGGTCAGAAGGAAAAAAACTGAAAATCTCCATTATTAAAGATAAAAAAATTCTCACAAAGACAGTCACTAGTTAATGGTGACAACGGACTCTAAAAACATTGGGTTGGGGGGGGTGCAGTGGCATCACAAGTGAGGCCGCACCCCGGTGTCACCCGCCGAGGGGTGACACCAAGGCGCAGGCCCCCCTCAGTGACAGGAGCCGGGTGCAGCACTCGGCTCCTGTCAGAGTGAGGGAGCCGGCACTGCCTGTGCCTACACCCCCAACCACCCCATCAATATGTTTAACCACGGGCCGGGGACCAGGTTCGGGCAGCGAGGCCACGCCCCGGCCCCGAGGCCACACCCCCTATTCGCCAGCGCGGGGCATCCCTCCCCGCAACGGGTATCACCGTGGGGAGGGACGCCACTGGGGGGGTGGGAGATGTAGAAAGCCTTGGCGAAAGATGAAGCGGAGATAATGTACCAACCAATCAGTTCCTAACTGTAATTTTTCAAACACAGCCTGTAACATGACAGTTAGGAGCTGATTGGTTGGTCATTTATCATTCTCCACTTTATCACTTTCCAGAGCTTAATACATATGCCCCACAGCCCGTAAACTGACAGTTAGGAGCCAATTGGTTGGTACTTTATCACTCTCCAAGGCCCCTTGGCCTGATTCAGATTTGTATGTAAACCTCACGGTTTACGTACATATCAGATTTTTGTGGGTCTGCACATGCACAGGATCATTTCTGTGCATTTGCAGAACAGGTCTTGCGTGATCGCTCGCAGTCCCACCGTCCTTAGCCACAGCATGATTGGGACGGAGGGGCGACCAGAACCAGCATGTCACCACCGTTTTGTAGGCGTGCCAAGCACAGGGACTGCGACGTCAGACGCAGACTTCCTGGACCTGGCAGCGTGGTTACGAAGTCCAGGCAGATAAAGCTTCGGCTTGCCCAGTGTAGTGACCATTGAGGACTTGATCGCAGATGAATGCAGGAGGTGTCTAATTGCTACAGACACCTCCTGCTACAGATGCATTTTAGTTGGACGGTATTGCACAGCCACTTCTCTGCGACATCGGAATCAGGACCATTACTATAAAGGTTTGTTTATTCTTAAAGAGACGAGTGATAGGAATACTGTGGGCCTGATTCAGAGATGTACACTAATGCCACTGCAGCTGCGAATATGCATCAGTTCTGTGAAAATATACAAATGTCGGTATTTGCACTGAGATGCCCACCAAGCGACTGCATACAAACACGCAGCTCCATCTCAGATCAGTTGATTATCGGGACTTCTGAATAAACCTATGGATGCCAGAATGGCTGCGGGAAATGAGAAGCTGTAGCCATTTTCACTGCATGCGGGATTGTAGTCACAGGCAGAGACGCCCCGGAAACACTCACTACACGCCTGCATCTGAGTCCCCATTTCCGCCCCCATAAACGGTCCCTGCCCATCAATCACTTTGCAAATAAATCCTCTCTCTCAGAGCGGCAACGAAAATGCCAAAGGCGCCATCTTTATTCCTATGTATACATTAGCAAGCCTCATGTCTTATTGTATGCAGGATGTCCAGTCTGGGACTAGTGTAGTTGTGAGGTGCATCCACATCTGGATTATCAACGTGTCCTGCAATTCACATTTTTCTAGCTAGCTGCGTTTCTCTTTGCTGCCCGAGCCGAGTGACTCACCGCTGCAGACCAGGGCCGTAACTAGGGTAGTGCAACCAGTGCCGTGGCACAGGGCACCGTGGTGCAGGAGGCGCTGTTTGGGCCTGTGAATTTTCCTGTTATCATTCTCACTTGTAGCTTCCTCTTCTCTTATCCCCAGCATCTCCTGGCCTCCCCTATCTCTTCCCTGGCCCTTCCCCATGAGGCCATGGCCTTTTTTTGGGTGCATTAACTTATGTGCCCATTTGAAATATGGGGAAGGGGGGGGCACCAATGATCTTTCTGGCACAGGGCACCAAAAAGCCTAGTTTATGGCTCTGCTGCAGACGCCTGGGATACATGCACTAGTGCACTGGTTCCCAAACTTTTTTGAACCACGGCGCCCTAGAGTATCAGCATTTTTGTCCGTGGCATCCCTGAGCCAAAAGTTTCTTATTGGGAAATTCAGGAAAAAATTAAATGATGTAAATTGTGCTTCTATGTCACCCTTAGGTTCTGTTATGTGGTGGTTGACAGGGCTGCGCTTCTTTTTGCCCACATATTCTTTGACTGGCAGCCATTGGCATTGGTTTTGACTATCACATTGACTAAAATTCATTTTATTTGGTACTGGACCACCAACCCAAGGCACCCCCTCATGTGGGAACCACTGCACTAAGGAATACACACCAATAGTCAATTACGTGTACCCGTGGGCGCCGAGAGGGGGGGGAGCTGGTACAGTTTACCTGGGACCGAGCTTGCTAGAGGAACCCGGCATCGCCCCCCCCCCCCCCTCCCTCACAGCAGCTCAGCACACAGCTTGTGCTGGGCTGCAGTGCGAGACTGCTCGCGGCTGCTGCAGCAGCCGGAACGGTCTCCTATGGCTGTGGGGGTGGAGCAATCACACTGATCGCACCCCCCCCCCTGCTTAGCGCCGGGCTGGGGGGCTTACACCACCCTGGCGCGATTTTATATTTTTTTTCAAGGGGGCCTGGCCACGCCTCCCGCGATTAGGCCACGCCCAGTCCTTTACCTGGGCCTGGCCGGGCTCTCTACGGCCCTGCGTGCACCCACAACAAAAGCAAAGGCTTTATGTAACAGGGCACTGTAAGTTACACCACATAACTTCTTTATTATAGCTCCAAAGTCTTGGTAACTTTTTCTACTGCTAGTAACATAAAACACATGCACCATTATGTAGCTTGTTATGGATCAAAGTATTATTTCTAAGGTGAACTTTTAAAAAAAAGAATAATTCTATATTACTTAAGGTTGATTACAATAAGGTGTGACCTCTTCTGAATTTGATAGACTGTTGTTGTGAATGTAAGATATATCAGATAGACAGAAGCAGTGGCGTAACTATAAATTTTGCTCCCCCATGCCAAAAAAGTTTCAGGCGCCCCCCCCCCCCCGCCCAAAGATCAAACACACCCAAAGACGACGTTTAAGGTGTGTGGTTACATGATACAGCAATGTGCCTTACACATTATGACACCCTAAGTAATGTCACTTATAACACAGTGTGCCACACCGGAATGCCCCTTACAACACATTATGCCACACCGGAATGCCCCTTGCAACACTTATGCCACACAGCAATGCCCCTTACACATGCCACACAATAATGCCACGTATAACACATAATGACATACAGTAAAGCCCTTATAACAAATTTATGCCATGCTGTAATGCCCCTATTTCACATTATACCACACTGTAATGCCACATACAACACATTATGCCACACAGTAATGCCACATACAACACATTATGCCACACAGTAATGCCCCTAATAGCACATTGTGCACACAGTAATGCCAAATACACATTATGCCAAACAGTAATGCCCGTTACATCCCACCCTGACAGATCTACTTCACCAACTCTCCTCTCTGCTCCTGCCAGTCTGTCACCTCAGCTCAAGACAGGTTGCACAGTTTTTATATCCGTGTAAAACCAGATTATTGGGAACATAGTTAGTGCCCCTTACACAGTGCCCCCTGTAGTTGTGCCCCAAAATGCAATGCCCCCTATACTAGTGCCCCTTATGCAATTCCCCCTGTAATAGTGCCTTTTATGCAATGTCCCCTGTAGTAGTGCCCATTATGCAGGGCCCCCTGTAGTTGTGCCCATTAAAGTAGTGCCCCCTGTAGTTGTGCCCCATATGCAATGCCCCCTATACTAGTGCCCCTTATGCAATGCCCCCTGTAATAGAGCCCCTTATGCAATGCCCCCTGTAGTAGTGCCTATTATGCAGGGCCCCTTGTAATTGTGCCCATTAAAGTAATGTCCCCTGTAGTTGTGCCCATATGCAGTGCCCCTTGTAGTTGTGCCCCTTCAAGTAGTGCCCCCTGTAGTTGTGCCCTTTCTAGTGTGCCCCCTGTAGTTGTGCCAATTTTAGTAGTGCCTCATGTAGTTGTGCCCAGTAGTTGCCCTCAGTAGTGAGCCCCCTGTAGTGAGCCCCCTGTAGTTGCACCCAATAGTTTCCCCGTGTAGTTGCCCCCAGTAGTGAGCCCCCTGTAGTTACCCCCAGTAGTTGCCCCCTGTAGTTGCCCCAGTAGTGAGCCCCCTATAGTTGCACCTAGTTGATCCCAATAGTGAGCCCCCTGTAGTTGCCCCCAGTAGTGAGCCCCCTGTAGTTGCCCCCAGTAGTGAGCCCCCTGTAGTTACCCCCAGTAGTTGCCCCCTGTAGTTGCCCCAGTAGTGAGCCCCCTATAGTTGCACCTAGTTGATCCCAATAGTGAGCCCCCTGTAGTTGCCCCCAGTAGTGAGCCCCCTGTAGTTGCCCCCAGTAGTGAGCCCCCTGTAGTTATCCCCCTGTAGTTGCTCCCTCCCCCCACGCGCACACAAATACACACACACACAAAAAAAACCACTTACCTTTATCCCCGCTCCAGTGCTGCTGCCGTCCATACCCCGGCGTCCACTCCTTCGCACTATGGGAGTGATGATGACATCACTCCCATAGTGCTCTGCGGGACCCGGACGACGGAGCTCACTCCTGAGCTCCGTCCCCGGCGTCAGCTCCTCGGCACTATGGGAGTGACGATGACGTCACTCCCATTGTGCCCTGCGGGACCCGGAAGACAGAGGGAGCTCCATCCTCCGGCTGCCACCGGGGGTTTGAATTAGGGATGTGCAGGCTCGGATAGGTTCGAGTTTGCACGTTGAGTTCGGATTTTTCCCTCCAAAAAAACGGAACTCAGAAAGAGGCAAAACGTCATCTTACATGGACGAACATCATCAGTCCTGGACTTTTGTCAGGGAATGATGATGTTTGTCCATGTAAGATGACGTTTTGCTTCTTTCTGAGTTCCGTTTTTTTGGAGGGAAAAATCCGAACTCAACGTGCAAACTCGAACCTATCCGAGCCTGCACATCCCTAGTTTGAATAGCAGCCGGGCGCCCGCTGGTAACACACTCAGCGGGCGCCCGGCAGATGGAGGGTGCAGGGGATGCGACCGCACCCCCTGCACCCTCTGTAGTGACGGGAGTTCCGCCACTGAGTGGCGTAACTACTGCCCCCGTCGCCCCCAAGCTACCCAGCGCCTCCAAGCCACCGCAGGGGCTGCGGGGGCAGTAGTTACGCCACTGGACAGAAGGTGTGCCGACACATTTCACTTTGGCCGAGACAAAGTTGCCCATCTACAATATTTCACTCTGAAACACACAATGAAACCTGAAGCTGGTAACACACCGTACGACACAGAGACCTAACAATGTGGCAATGCGATGTAACAATACATTGCGTCGCTGTACACACGATCTGACGTACGATGGCGCCATGTATCATTACATGCTGCATGTAACAGTACCTCGTCGGCCATGGAATTGTCCCATCTGATGTGCGGCACAGCAGAATGGATGATTCAATGAACAACGGCTGGAAACGACGGGTTGGGCATACACACTATAAGTTGTATGCGGTATATCGTTCCGATTCGGATATTTATTGGATGACAGATTGCATAGTGTGTACCCAGCTTAACTTGGAATTTGTTGTTGTGAAATATATTTATGCCCTTTAAACGAAGATCATCATAGATCAATGAAGTGCAATAAAGATGTATAGAGCAGCTAAGGAGCAGAGACAATTCTAGAGGTCATGACCTACAATGACAGTGTAGGAAGCTCTAGAGGAAAGGAAGGAAGTAATATGCCATAAAGGATGGGAAAGAGAGTTCTCAACTTTTAAAGATAAAAAGAAAGTAATTTGAAGCATGATTATTTTAATAACTATATTGGATGTCTTCCAGTCTTACCATGAAGAGGTTTGCATACTCTGTCTGCAACAAAGTAGTTACAGGTTGAGTCTCCCATATCCGAAATGCTCGGGACCAGGAGCATTTCGGATTTTGGATTATTACGGTTTTCGGAATACCTGAGGGGGAGCACAGCGGGAGGCCTGGTGTGTGCTGCGGGTGGGTCCGGAAGGTGTCGTGCGGGTGCTGTGGATGTTGCTGTGGTCCAGCGGGTGGAGCAGGTGTCGTGAGAGGTCCGGCGAGTGAGGCGGAAGGGTCCGGAGGGTAAGGTGAAAGGGTGCAGCGGGTGTCACGAGGGGACCGGCGGGTGACGCAGAAGGGTCCGGCTGCTGCCACTGGGGGTCCGGTGGGTGCTGCAGGGGGTGGCCTGGCATGTGGACCACGCCCACGCCGCTATTTATTGGCCACTATACTAGTGACACAGATGCCCTGAAATATTCCGTTTTTTGGATTTTCGGATATGGGAGACTCAACCTGTACCACACTATTCCTTATGAACAGTAGATCTATGGGTCTGATTCATTAAATGGACGCTATGCTGATGTTTTTTACACTGTGTATGCCTCTGAGTCACACTGCACATGCGTTGCTATTGGTTACTGACTGTGGTCACAGTGGGAATTTGGATGCAGAGTGACAGTCAGTGTGTGTTTATGGGAGGTAACAAAGGGGGGAGAGGAGAAGGGGTGGCTAGTGAAATGTGGGGTGTCACAACATGTGGTGGGCGAGCCGCAGCTAGCGACTTTGTCTGTGTCAGGAGTAGCATTGACCCCGGCGGCTAAGCTCCGACAGACATATTGAGTAACAAAAGGGTTGCTCAGAAGATCGATGGTGCATCTTTGTACGCAAGTGGCGAATTAGAGCGGCAGCCGGTGGGCATCTCTGTACAAATTTTATCGGCTCTGGCATTAGCATAAATTTGGAGTCATGCTGCATACACCGATGCAGTCGTGGTTATATTAGCGCCCCTTTATCCTGACTATGTGAAAAGTAGTTATCTGTTAATTTGTAATTTATAGTATAAAGGCATAGACTACAATGGGCAGGTCTAACAAGTCTTCTCAGCATAAAGATCCCTGTTATAACTTACGCAAATGTAACATATCCCAGCAGATGGAAGCCATGTCCACTTATCCAAATAAACAACGTGGCCATAATTAAAGCTTTAATAGACAAAATATATATACAATTCACATATATAATTCAGGCGCACATATAAATAATAATGATATCTAAATATAGTTAAGCTGCTCCTAACCGTGATAATCTGCAATAAACAATAGTATATCAAAATACAAAAAAGCCTGGAGATAGAATATTCAGTTTATATGCCTTAGTAGGCCAATAAGATTGTTTAAATTCAACCAGACAAAAGAGCTCTTGACATAAAATTAACAATTTATTGTAAGACAAAATAATTATAAGCAATAAAATGAACTATAAAAATCAAGACACACATATACATACAAGTATACATAAAATACAAGCTGGTGTTGTATATCAATAATGGCTCATACCAATGGAAAGGAGAATAACCTCTGCAGAAGGTATCTCCTATATTAGTATGCAATAAGTAACCATCAGTACTGTAGTTCCAAGTAATAGTCTCTGTCCTCCGGATAAAAAAATGATGGTATCGCCGTTTATTTAAACGGATTATAATAAATACACCTCAGATGTTTCTTGTATGGTGTTTATAATTAAATAGCCACACATCAGGTTCTCCTCAGATAGACAACAATCTGTTATTGGTAGCCTGTTGTAAATGTTCCATAACACTGAATCAGTGATAATCACTTTCACCGCGATGTTTAATGATGCCATTCACGCACAGAAATTGGAACTGACTTTCATGAAAATAGTCAATAGTGTGACCGCTTACCGCCGGCCGGCTGTTTTAAAAGGATGTCACTGCCCGCCAGTGGAAATCGGACAGGGCTCAACGTGTAGCGCTCACGGAGCTTACTTTCTCCTTGCAGTTACACTTTCATGTGCGGCTCTCCGGTGTCAGACAGGAACGTATTTAGAGGTGAAAAACAGCTTGTAGAATGTAAGGGAGACCCTTACTAGTTTCTCCGCTACAGGTGATGGCGGTTTTCATCATGCCTCCATAGGAAAAAAAAATGTTACAAAATCTGCCACTAGGGGAAAATATGGCTCCGTACAAGGTAAACTGCAGGAATTTTTTTTGCTCTTAGTAAAATCTGAAAAAGAAACGGAAATGACCTGAAATTTTAATTCCCCCCCAAAGAAGCGCTCTGCACGTGAGAGCAGGAAATTTGCATAAATCTAACGTTTAGATTTTCTTCCCCACCAGCAGAGAGCTATAAAGGCACAGGGCCGCCTGGTTTATAGACAGACACAACGTGGATCTCTATGCTTTTGGGCAATGTTTTTTATACTGCGCCTGTGCCACCATGGTCTTCTGACGGCGGCAGCAGTGAGGATTTATTCACAAAGTGATTGGCATGCAGAAATAATTTGTGGGAGGTAACGGGGAGGTGGCCACTCAACAGCAGGCATGTCGCAATCGTTTTCGGGGCGTCTTAGCCTGCGATTGCGTTCCCGTACATAGTTGCAAAGGCTCTTGTGTTCCAGTTCCGATGGCCATTCTCAGTAACCATATAGTTAGTCAAAAGTTCGATGATCGACCAACATGCGACCGATGGCTGTTCTTTGATGCGACAACATCATGTACCTGGTTAAATACACTACATACACAGATAGAAGTAGGCACTTCAGAAGATGCGGATGATTTCTCAACAAAATATTAACAAAACAACCTGCATTCATTCAGTATGTAGCACAAATGGGTGGGGTATAGAAGATCGACATTGTCTACATAGACACTCAATTAATCAACAACAGATGGTAGACAGACAATAGGTCGACAGGGACAAAAGGTTGACAAGTATAGATGGTAAATGGAATTGTGGGCTATTCAGAGACCAGATGAGCAGAAACCGGAAACGCAAGTGATATACGGTCCAGTTTGGAACTCAATTAATAGGTTTTTATATATTATGAGGATATACTGAAGATATTTGTAAACTTTTTGATGTTTATTTACAGCAAGAATTGTGCAGTATACTAATTGTATGTATAATATGTGGAAATATGTATTGTTTACAGAGTTAAAGATTGTGAATCTGTGTACCAATGAGCGGTCATCTGGGGGGATATAAGTCATTAAGAGTCACCATGTACACACACCCTGAGGAAGACTCCTTGTTTAGAGGCGAAACGCGTTGGTGATTGGCACAAGGACTTGGTACCAGGTGTTGGATGAAGTGGTTGTCAGTGTTCCAAGAATACCAGCGGGCCATTAGTCTATCCCTGGAGACCTTGGGGGATTAAGGCATATGTCATTATGGGAGTCTAGGAAACTGCACCCCAACCACATGGTACGCGGCCTTGCATGTATGTGTATGGTGAAAAGAATTGTTTTAAATTATTGTAAAGGATTGGATAAAAAGCAATATTACGCTACATGGAGCATTTCTTCTTTTTTATGTGATTCGGTGGAACGGAGTGTATTGTGGGATATTACCCTAATGAGAGAAGATTCTCTGGAGGTCCAAAAGGAATTAATACGATTGTATATCATCCAGAAGTGACAATATATCAGTGGATAATTATATCGATTATCATCTGTAATTACATTTACTTGAGATATCAAGTGGAGGAGTATTATATATCCTATAAGAGGGCGCAAGACTATATACTCTGTTGTTTTATATATATATGATTCAGGAGTGTTTGAGACCACTTCACTATAAGTACTGCTGCCTTTTTATTGTTTTGAAGCGCTGGTTATCATATCATTTTTATTTTATTCAGAGACCTGGCTGATTTCAGATGCAACTTTTGCTCCAAGGGTAATAATAATGACAGCAGCTCTTACAAGTGGACTCTGATGTGGAAATCCTCATCTATTTTCTAATGCATGCAATCTGGCTGCTTTGCTTGTAAATCTGAATCATCTCCAAAGTGTCCACTAAGGACCAAGGCAATGCTACAGATCAGTAGCCCTAGGGCACAACAAGTCTGGTAAATGACCTAATTTTCTTATTAAATTTAATAATAATAAAAACCCAGTAGAAAACAGTTAGAATCAGTCCTGGTCACTGGATCCTAGTGGGTCTATTACCAGGAGAGAGGGGCTGTTATATTCAAACGTTGTTTTTTAGTTGGGCCTCTTCAATAAATCTTTAACTAAACATTGCTCAGTTATGGGAGTGCTTTTGTTTTACTCAGCAAGAAAAATCTGTAAACTGCAACTTTTCAAGTAAGTTTATATTCCACTTTAAAACGTTTGTCAATTGTCTAAAAGGTTGTAGACTCAAGTTGGCCATAATGCTGTCAGTAAACAGGATGCAAACTGCGTGTCTGGGGCTCTCTTCCCTTTTATGGCCACAGATGAAACACCTTGGTGTTCCTTCAATGAACATGTTATTGTAAAACCACAAGAATCAGATATCTGAATGAGAGGGGTTTGGGGCACGCTGTTTGCCTTTGCTCTGAGGTCTGATTGCTGGAAACAGGTTGCTGGGTTTAAAAATGTCCTGGGATGTCGGCATAAATGTATACTCAATTTAAAAGGCGAATCATGAGGTAAATACATCTCTGAATGGCTGACAAATGAGTGCCTACTGAAATACAACTGGATAACTTCCTTTCCTAATATTAGTAATATATGTTTAACTTGAAATAAGACCTTTCTAATCTATTTTGCAAAATGATTGGAGTATGACTTTATTCACTGTATAATTTTTGCGGTCTCTACATCTAGCTAAGTTTTATTGGGATGTAGTTTATAGGCCAGCTGACTAAATGCCGCTGGTCTATATCCTGACAGCAGAAGGCAGACAAGGGACTTAAGATAGGCGTCAAAATACCGATGCCTATCTTAATCCAGACGCCGGAATGCCGAAGGACGACGGCCCGATGGAGGTAAGTCCGGCCGTCCTTAGCCGCAGGGGGGTGTTAGGGTTAGGCTAGGGGAAGGGGGGGATAGGCGCCACTAGGGGAGGTTAGGGTTAGGCACCCCTGGGGGGGCTTTGGGTTAGGCACTACCCCAGGAGTTTTAGGATAAGGCACCCCTAATGGAGGGCTAGAGGGGGGAAAGGGTAGGCTATTAAGACGCCGGGATTTCATACCCAACCCGTTTTATTACAGACAATACACCTATTATAAATGACCAGTTATTTATATAGCACACACATATCATACTTACCTACTCTCCTGGAAGGTGCGGGAGATTTTAAATTTTTCGGGTAGTTCCATGCATCCCCGGAAGAGTGGGGGGAGATCTCCCACATCCCTCCCACTTCCCAGTGAAGTGGACAGAATGGGGAGATAATAAAGGGATTTGCGGCTCAGTAGAGAGGGTGGGGACAAAATGACGCAATTCATGTTTTAAGCCCTGTCCCCAAAGTGGTCATTTGCATCTCGTCTCTGGGCTTTTTACAGGAGAGGAGAATTAAAAAGTAGCCAAGTATGACACATATTCTGCAGAACTTTACAGGGAATATCTGGCCATTCACACCATTCATAATGATAGTGCATATTATATAAGGTAATGTGGCAAACATCACATCAAAACAGACTGAAAAAACACCAATGTGCATATAGGCATACTGACACAATGATTGCAGTGAGGCCTTAAATATAATGATGACCATGTGTGCTGATTTTAGTCTTGGGTGCAATTTCATGCAAAAGATCTCTCTGTACTACAACAGGGTATGCAGTCGGCATCCCGACTGTCTAATCCCGTCAAGGGTCTAATAACAGGCGTCAAAATCCCGACGCCTGTCATTTTACCTACGCGGGAGCCCGACACCCGGCATCCCAATCGAAGGTAAGCTGGGCGCAGGGCGCGGACAGCCACGGTGGGGGGAGGGTTAGGTTAGGGGCTCCCGAGGGGGACTTATGGTTAGGCAGCCCCCTGGGAGGGTTAGGCTAAGGGAAGGGGGAAGGAACCCCTGGGGGGGGAGGTTAGGGTTAGGCACCCCCCTGGGAGACTTAGGTTTAGGCTGCGGGGAAGGGGGGGTTAGATTTAGGCACTTAGAGGGGGGTTAGGGTTAGGCACTTGGGGGGGAAGGTTAGGGTTAGGCACCCCTAAAGGAGGGTTAGGGTAGGGAATTAGGTTAGCGGTACTTACCTAATTAGCAGTCGGGATCTTCACCTCTGCCGGGCTACCGCTGTCAGGAATTGGACCGCCGGCCACATCATACCGAACCCCTACAACAGAGGCCCTGAGCTGCCACAGTGTTCCGTTTTTTAAGCAGAGCAGAACTGTTACTTATAATGGCGCTGTGCTCAAAAACACAGCAGAGTGGATTTTTGGTGCACAG
The DNA here is from genome assembly GCA_031769625.1 of Taudactylus pleione. NCBI lineage: Eukaryota > Metazoa > Chordata > Amphibia > Anura > Myobatrachidae > Taudactylus > Taudactylus pleione. The sequence continues at coordinate 4,498,376 of JAUIMM010000334.1, forward strand.
AGGGCGGGAAGGAGCGGTGTAGACGTTGCATGGCGAAAATTAACATAAGTGGTCGACATGGATCTAAACCCACATCCTACTACCCTGGTAAACAGCTGTGCAACGTGGCAGAGAGGAACACTGGCCAATTACATTAAACCACTTACCGGCTATATTTCATGCCCAGTAAAAACAAATCGGACCTAGGATTATTGCATTGCATTATGCGGATGCAGTATGGAAAGGCACTGCTGGAGAGATACACTACGGGCCTGATTCAGACCCTGACGCTAAGCTGCAATTGCACGCTATGGCTGATAGTCGCCCGTCTGCGCATGTATATGCGTCGCAGTGTGCGAGCCAGTCACTGCGATCGTGAATCGTGCGCTCGTAGTACACGGACCGAGTGCTACTTTGAGTGACAGATAGTGCCGTTTGTGGGTGATAACGGGAAGGTTCTGGAAAACGGGGGAGTGGATGAACGTACGCAGGCATGTCTGAGTGTCAAAACAGTGTTCTTTGGGCGTGCATAATTAGCATGGAGGCGTCATTGTACACGTCACCTGGTTGTATTTCAGCCTGCAGTGAACGCAGTACTTGCGGCGGGGTAGGGTCTACCTCAAGGGCTGCGAGCAGCTTCGATGGCTCTCGATGTTACTGAATAATCACACACTTCCTGGAGATGATGTGTGCTAAGAAAGAAAAGTGGGCGTCATTACACCGGCGTGCGATCACTCTGCCATCTCTCTCTAAGACATAGAGGGCGTCCTTCAGCCTGGCCGTGCGTTCGCAGAATTTGCATACCCAGCCTCTGACGGCTGCGAAAGTGTGCTGCATTATGTCAGTGTCTGAATGGCCCCTAAGTTCTCATAGGACCTCTCTGGTGGGTGTCCCATTCATAAATTGCAGTGATGAAAACTATCATAACTGATAAAACTTTTCACTGTAAAAATCACAATTATTGTTAAATAGACCTCTTTGTAACTAGTAAAAGGTGTCATGCTGAAGGGTCTGAATTGGTTTCATTTCATTTTACGACAGAAAAATCGCATTGGTGTGATTGTATTAAACAGCAAGGATCTATGTTGTTACCAACAGAATCATAGTAGCACGCATACAAAATAAAGTCACATGGGTACAGTCATAAGGAAAACACCTCTTATATATAGCACTCCTCATAGAGTATATACATACAATAATGCAGGCGCCCTCCAGCCTAGAATCCACAAGGGATTCAGGGCCTAATTCAGCGCTGAGCGCTCGCAAGCGGGTTGATGTTGCCCAAGTGCGCATGCCGCAGGCCAAGCCGTCGTTATGGGTCTCGCACCAAAGGGGGCTTGCTGTCGATGGTGATTGACAGCACGCCCCCTTTGGTGGGCGTGGCTGCCCAGATGGAGGCGCCTACCGTCTGGGGCCGGCCCCACTGACATCACTAGTGATGTCAGTGGGAGTGCTTTTGGCTCTGATAGAGCCAAAAGCACTCCAGTGCTTGCGGCAGCGAGACCCTACCGCAAGGGTCTCGTCGCAAGCCCGATGGTCGTGATGATCTTGACCATCGCGACCATAATTTTGGCCGCTCGCTATAGCTGTAGGTGGTCACCCACAGCTATGCGAGCGGCAGGGAGGCCGCTCCGAAAAGGAGGAGAGACGGCCCTGATTCAGAGCGAGCGCTCTGTCAGAGCGTCCAGCTCTGAATCAGGGCCTCAGGTCCAAATAGTTGCAGATATTTTGCGTTATTCAATGCAATAAATACAAGTCAGCAGCAAATAGGATACAATGTTATTTAAAACATTTTTTATCAAGGTGCACACTGCCGAAAATGATTGAAACGTTGGTTCCTACTTGCTGCTGACATGTCTTTATTGCATTAAGTGCCGCAGAATACCAGTTTGTGTCTGTGTGTATGTATATATATATATATATGAGAGAGAGAGAGGGAGAGAGAGATATGTTGGCCATACACCTGCGCGACCAGTATCAGATTCACCTCACGACTCCCCGGAGCTCCCTGGCAGTCCCGGTGGCATACTGGTTGTTTTTCTTAGCACACGATCTGTCGTACGATCGATTGTGTGCCTCACGCGCTCATCATGGAAACAGTCATTGACATTAACTTGAATGGATGCACGATGCATCGCATGCACAAAAATAACGGTACGATCTGCACACGATACGATGGAAAATATGGGCTGCACATCTGATCATACGATCCACTTATAGGAGCTGCGGGAGCGCTCATCACATCGTTTCTTACTCCAAAATACACGATTTCCACAGGATCCATCGTAAGACTCGTCGAAAATCGGGCAATAGTCCCAAAATCGTGCAGGTGTATGGCCAGCAATAGAGTGATTGTAGAGGAATGCTCCACAAGATGCGTCCCACCCCTGTATCTCATTTTTATAATCTTCTGCAAAATGAAAACTCTCTTTTTATACAAAACTAGGATGTGCCTACTCCATACTTAGCGAGTAATGACCTTGCCCGAATCTTTACCTTCCATCAGCCAATGTAAACGTAAAACTTTTGCAAAGGCCTCCATCTTGCTGAGGAAACCTATGCCCTTTGGCGGAAATCTAGGCACACGTGCAAAATGAATTACACCGTTCCACCAAAGAGGATTGCATGGCTCAGCCATTTTGCGGTTTCTAGTCCATGAACTTCTCAATTGGATGGAGGTGTGCTGACCTGCTCTATGCCTGTAACTGGTGTGCAGTAGTAACAGATAGGAGAGCAGCACTGGGCTATTGGAGCCCATGCTGGGTACCGGCCAGATTGGAGGAAAATCATGTTAGAAGATCCCTTTACTTTCACCAAACTTTACAAACTATATCCAAATCTGCATTTCATGCAAATGTTTCACACCAATGCTAAATGTCTTTATTGTGTGGTTCAGGAACCATAGCAATATACTGGAAGATAACAAATATATATATGTATATACACACTGTATATATATTATATATATATTGTGATAGGATCACTGGTAAAGTGGTCTGTGGCAGGTACATTTGTCCCAGATTCCTGTCTTATGTGTTTTAAACCCCCAGGAGAAAGTCTGCAGTGTAGCAGGCTTGAGTCTCGGCTTTTTGAAAAGCCGGTTTGGGACCTGGGGGTTGTGGGTGAGAGGAGAGGGAGGGCTCCACCCACGGCCACTCCAGGTTTTGGTTCTCGCAGCCTGGTAACAGGCTTGTTAGGGTTTCCATCTGAGAGTGGCCAATATAAGCCTAGTGTGTTTAGGGCTGAGTGTCTCACCTGGGAGAGCAGACAGGGAGTTTGCTCAGAGACACTTGAAAACCTAACTGTGAGTGTTGTGCTGTGCCTTTGTTGCTGGTGAGGGCATTAGGCCCTGCCAGGTTCTGGTAGTGAGGGAACTACCTGTGAAGTTAGTGCCCCGACAGGGCTAGGTTTATGTGTTGTTTTCTTTATGTTATTTCTGACATTGTACAATAAAGACTGGCGCCGACCAGCTTGTACTCGCATCAAGACTGGTGTGCTGCTTCCCTGCTGCTGTGTGTGTGTGTGTAAGGAAGGAGTCCCCTACCCAGGAGAGGGACCTCCTAATCTGACTGTGTCACAATATATATACACACACACATACATAGTGTGTATATATATATATATATATATACAAATCTGCCCAGCTATTTTGTTGCACATGACGTGGCGTGAGTCGCGCCATGGACTTGTGGCGTGCAGACCTCTGAGTCGCGCCATGGACTTGTGGAATACCGTGGTATTCTTCAACGAAGGATTTGCTACAGCATGTAATACAGTGCTTAACCGCTGGGTGGGGAGTGCTCCACTTTTGTAATTGCATGTAATATAGTGCTTAACCGCTGGGTGGCGAGTGCTCCACTGTACTGAATGTCTATTGCAGAATGCCATAATGTTAAACTTACAGTAAATTTAGTGGATATCATATTCACAGCATTTTCATGAACGCACAACCCATACTGTATTTTTAATGTCGCATTATATACATATACAGTATATAGTACTGTACCGTACTCTACGTAACATCTTATAACAGGATGCAAATCACTGCACATACTGTATTGTACATACGGTACGGTGCAGTAACTGAATAGTAGAGAAGTTGCCGGAGTTGTTGTCACGGTATAACCGATACTGTAGAATAATGAGATGCACGCACAGCTTTCACTGATATGGGATGCATTACAGTATGACAATTTATTTATTTTTTTAATTAAAAAACAGCAGCGGGAGGAGTGCACAAGGATGAGGCCACTCTCTGTGGTTCACTGTAGCTGTCCTGTGGGCTAGTGGTTAGGTGATCACTTTGGTAGAATTATGGTCCGGGGTTCGATCCCTGGAAAAGAATATACCGTACTGTATTTTTTTTTTTTGTCACTGTCTGCTCTGGACACTATAGTGAAACTTGTTTAAAAGGTTATAGTGTTGTTGTTTAAAAGGCTGCTTAAAAGTAAGACATTACAAACAGATTGTGTGTTTCAATAGTGCAAAACTTTCGTCAATGTCTGCGCTTTCGTCAATCGGATTTCATGCGCATGCCCAGTGGAGGGTTTACAATGGGATCTGTAGTGCCCAGAGAGGGCTCTGTACTGTACTGTATTTCACTGAATAGTGATTTCATACTGTGGCTATGGTGGCTGACAGGGCTCTGCATCTGCAAACTGACGGTGCCGTACAATTTAGCACCACAGAATAGTGATTTCATAACTGCAGAAACTGTTAGTGAATCTACTGTCTAGAATGTGAGACAGGGCTCTGCATCACATACTGTGCGCCCAAAAACCGCAAAACGCAAACATGCGACAACGCATATGCGGTCTCAGCCTTGTGCACTATGGCTACGTCCCTTGGACTGTGTCTGAGAGTGGTTTCCGTCTGTGAGAGAGCGCTCTGTGTTCAAAGCTGACTGTGCGTTTGCTGCGCAAAATAGCGTTGCATCGCAAACTGATGACATTGGTGATGCTGCTCCAACCTTGCACACTAAGTACGGTAGTAGTGGGATCTGTATGAGAGAGAGCTCTCTGTATTACACGGTTGGCGCTATGGTGGCTGTCAGCCATCTGCGATGGATTAGAAATGGAGGGGGGTACAATGGGATCTGTGGCGCCAAGCCATACGCCATGTAGCGCTATGCTATCACTGAGCATGCGCAGTTGGCTGTAATACTGCAGTCGGTACAGTATTTGTACTCTACTGTAATGCTGTTGCATTTCCATCTCTGGCGGGCGCATGCCCAGTAGGAGGGTTGCGATGGGATTTCTGGCGCATGCCCAGTGGGCCGAGAGTCATACACAGTGCATCAGGTCCCTTCCCCCAAAGCAAGCCAAGAGCCTCACATTACCATAATAAAGGAAGCTTTGTTAATCCATTTACTGTAAGCAGTCAGCTCTGCCCTAGTGTCCTGAAAAATGCTACGAATTGTCACCATTGCCAAGGACACCATCCCCCGTCTGCTAGGACAACTAGTGTGCCGCTATGAATGTGCCTGTACTGAATATTCAAAACTGACGGTGCCGTACAATTTAGCACCACAGAATAGTGATTTCATAACTGCAGAAACTGTTAGTGAATCTACTGTCTAGAATGTGAGACAGGGCTCTGCATCACATACTGTGCGCCCAAAAACCGCAAAACGCAAACATGCGACAACGCATATGCGGTCTCAGCCTTGTGCACTATGGCTACGTCCCTTGGACTGTGTCTGAGAGTGGTTTCCGTCTGTGAGAGAGCGCTCTGTGTTCAAAGCTGACTGTGCGTTTGCTGCGCAAAATAGCGTTGCATCGCAAACTGATGACATTGGTGATGCTGCTCCAACCTTGCACACTAAGGCCCTCATTCAGAGCCGCTCGTTAGCGGCAGTACGCTCGTTCCGAGCGATGTTTGCACATCTGCGCATGCGTACGGTTTTTAGTACGCATGCGCGAACCAGTCAGTGCGGCCAAAAATCGTGTGTACGCTATATAGCGAGTGCCTGCTATTTTGAGTGACAGAATGAGGCGTATGTGGGTGGTAACAGGGGAAGGTGCTTGAAAACGGGGAGTGGAGATCCGAACGCAGGCGTGCTTAAAGGTCAAAACGGGCGTATTATGGGTGTGCATAATTAATACAGCAGCGTCATTGACCACGTCACTGGGTTATTTTATAGCCAGAACTGCTCGCAAATTTGTGGTAGCAAACACCAACCACAAGAATAGCGAGCAGTTCATACGCTGGTCGATGTACTCGATTAATCTAATAAATAGCGGACATGACGTATGGTGCGAGCGGCCAGGGGGCGTTTTTAACAAATAAACGAGCGTATGTTTTGCTCGCTCGTTCAGACTTAGAGGTGTGAACAGACTGCAATTTGCGAACGGATCATTTGAATAGTCACCCCTTGTTTTTGAACGAACGACCGCAAATAGCGAACGGCTCTGAATCAGGCCCTAAGTACGGTAGTAGTGGGATCTGTATGAGAGAGAGCTCTCTGTATTACACGGTTGGCGCTATGGTGGCTGTCAGCCATCTGCGATGGATTAGAAATGGAGGGGGGTACAATGGGATCTGTGGTGCCAAGCCATACGCCATGTAGCGCTATGCTATCACTGAGCATGCGCAGTTGGCTGTATTACTGCAGTCGGTACAGTATTTGTACTCTATGCTGTTGCATTTCCATCTCTGGCAGGCGCATGCCTAGTAGGAGGACGCCGTGCGTCGTGCGAAGTACGACGTGCGTCACTGGCTAGTCAAAATGGCTTCTATGAGGGCAAGACGCTACTCGTCCGGCGAGCTCTTTGTGTTGGTTAAGTGGCGGGACCAAGCGTTCGCCACTAACCAAGACAAAGAGCTCGCCTACAGAAGTGCAAGCCGTGAAATACACAGGCTATACGGCCTGCGCCGCAACGTTCGCTCACTGCAGCGCAGGTGGTCGGACCTGCTGAGGAGGGATAGGCCTCGCCTAGAGCGCATCCGGAGGCGTATAAGGTGAAGTAACTACAGTATTGCTGTATATTCACATGAATTACAGTATACTGTACAATAACGAATACAGTACAATGCACAACTCTGACATACTCTACATTACTGTACACTGCACTGTAGGGTGTTGGATAGTACAGTATCTGACGATGACTGACAGTTGTTAACACATACTGACATGACTGGCAGACATTTGATTGACAGGCTGATTAAATCTACAGTACTGTACATGGACTAAAGGGTTACACACTATTGGTCGACATGGCTTGTTTGATTAATAAACCTACAGTAACAAAAGGCAAGTTGATTGATCCACCATTCTAATCTCTATCGACCAAATCTATGTTAACCTACAGTAATGTACACACTATTTTTCTGTGCTGGCCCTGCCCCCTTTAAGTCTGACATTATTACTGTACGTCATGGACAGATTCAGGGGTCTCCAATCAGCTCCCAACTGTCATCTCACAGGCTGTGTTTGAAAAATGAAATTTGGGAGCTGATTGGCTGGTATCTTTTCACTTCTCACTCTGTGCCCCATTTACAAACGAACTGAAATACCAGGGGGAAATTTTGTTTGGTATCACTGTGATACAAACGAAAATTCCACTGGTACTGTATTTATTCATACCATACGTACCCCTCTGGCGGGGTCTCGCAAAGTCCTCAGCGGGGTCCTCCGCTGGGTTCGGGCTCCAGTGTCATGCGCATCTTGTACAGCTCGTGGGGTGGCGACAGTGCCACCCACATAGCCTACAGTATGTGTGACGTTGCACCACTTGGTCATACAGTACTTTACTGGACTCTATATTTTTTTATATACAGGACAGTACAGTACCATACTGTTTTATGTTGGGCCCAATGCCAGCTTCACAGACTACAGTAGTTTTTGTACTACAGTATACTGTATTGGTTTGTATTTTAATCAATAGCTAATTCCCTAAGGCCATCTACAGTACTGTACCGTAATGAAAGTATGGGAGCTTGCTAGGTTCACGGTCATTTTGCAGTTTGCTGTGTTAGACGCTGATTTGCGCAGCGAGTTTTCAATGCATATACGGTACCGTTTTGTTTTGCTCGGCGGCCATTTTAGTTTCAGTGGCAATATTGCTGTGTTTATCGTGCCGCTACCTCGGTATGGCCCGTCCTTCACACATCCCCGTAGAGGCTTATTTGTGTATGGAGTAACTATCACACACACAACGATCGTTCCCTAGCCTCCTGCTGCCCCTCATAGTCTCCCGTGAGTGACCGTCGCCATCTTGTTTTGCTCGGCGGCCATTTTAGTTTCAGTCGCAATATTGCTGTGTTTATTGTCCTGTTTGTCTCCTTCATACGGTAGATGCATATTTGCGTATTTAGGGGCATACTGTATGAAAGCTTGATGTGAGATTAAATTGGGAAATATATATCACAAATTAGCTCAAAACTATCATTTATTAAACACAGCCTGCAAAATGAAATTTACTAGCTGGTTATACTGTACATGTTACGGCTGATGTACAGTAAGAATGTAATACCCCCCTGTGTTTAAGATACTGAACATTAAATTATGTACTGTATACTGTACTCAGTCTGTATACTCAGCAACAGTACTGTAACGTATTTCTCTTGTTCTTTACACAGATTTTGTCGTCAAACATGGCAAAAATCAGCAAAGCCATCAGCAAGATAATTTCAAGCATGAAAAAAGAACACAAAACAACACGACAGATCCATGCCTGGCTGAAAGAGTGTGGTATTCTTGTTAGTTTACAGACTGTGCGCTATCATGCATTTGAGAGAACGCGGACCAGATATAGATTTCCTTCTAAATGCACATGGTAGGTACTTTACATCAACCTTTTTTTATTACAGTATACTGTATGTTGCTAGATTGGTACTGTATTGTGTTCCAATTTCAACACTAACTGTCCAATAATTGCTATATGCTCTGTATGTGTTCTACCGTAGGAGCGTCAAAAAGATTGTGCACAAATTGACTTGTGAGGATGATGAGCGTACAGCTTTACAAATCAAACGTATTCTAAAAGCAGAATGTGACCTGGACATCTCCTGTTCCAGCATCAAACGGATGCGTAAGGAACTGGGATGGACTTTTGGCCCTACAAGGTACTGTACATACTGTAAAATATATATACTGTATATTAATAATGCACTGATTTTACATGACAGTAAACTAAAACTTGTTTTTATTTCACAGGATAAATCCCATGATAAGGGATGTTAATAAAGTAAAGAGAGTTGAACAAGCACGACGGTGGATAGATAGTGGAGAGAAGTTTAATGACGTCATTTTCACAGATGAAACTTCGGTTTCTCTCGAGAGGTTCTCAAGACTGTCCTTCCGACACCGTGCACATCTCTCACTTAAACCACGTCCGAAGCATCCGTTAAAAGTCCATGTATGGGGAGGTATATCTCGTTGGGGTGCAGGACCGATCTTATATTTTTGAAGGTGCAGTACAGTAATGCTTGTTCTAAAAATTATTTACAGTCCTGTACAGTGTATGCTTGTTACTGACAATTTCTCATCTCTTTAGGCATCATGGATAAGACCTTTTTCCAAGAAAAAATAGTAGATTGCTGTATGGTGCCATTTGTGAGAAAATGCTTCCCATCAGGACATTGATTATTCCAGGATAATGATCCCAAACATTCGGCTTCAGCAAAATTCATGGAAGAGAGAGGGATAAATTGGGAACGCACACCACCAGAGTGAGTATTGTCCTATAGTACTGTATTAACTGTTTATTGTACCAAAAAGTATGTACAGTACCAAGCAGTAATTATTCTAGTACACTTTTTACTAAAGTACAGTACTGTGACTGAATATTTTTTTTTTTACTTACCTGTAGGTCACCGGACATGAATCCCATTGAAATGGTCTGGACCCAGTTGAAGAGGTTCATCAGGTCTGATGTGAAACCAACAACTAAACAGGAACTTTTGGATGGGATAATGAAGTTTTGGAGAACAGTATTGACACGTGCCCAGTGTAACAATTATATTGATCATCTCCATAGAGTCTTACCAGTTGTCATCGAAAGAAACGGTCAAGCAACTGCTATGTAGCTTATACTGTACTGTATATAATTTGTAATGTGGAGGAGGGGTTTAACTTCCTATTTTCAGTTTGTGATCCGGACTGCTAAGTACTGTACACTGTGTCCATACTGTACTGTATGTACAGTATTGTGGTTGTGCTTTCTGTCCCTACATTATACAGTATTCTAATTTATTTTATAAGCTCTTTGTCTACAATAACTTTCCCTTACTGTACCTTATGTACTGTACTTCATACTTTTCCTCTTTTCCTTACACCTACATTGACCCCTGTTCCAAGGCACACATTGGCATCATCACAGATTGTGCTGCAGCTGCCACTTTCTGCTACTGCGCTTGATGTTGCCGTTTGTAATGCAGATGTTTCAAGTTTTCAGGTTCCTTTAGTTCATATACAGTACAGTAGTAGTGGCTGCTTCAACATCCACATCCATAGTTGCAGACATACAGTAGTGGGTGCACCGTGAATTGAGAGACAGGCTTCTACTGTACATCTACTGTATGGTTAGAGCGGCGGTCCCTTCGACATCAGGATAAGGTGAGATTTTTGGTAATGTTAGTGCTCTGTTATCGTATTCAGACAGCTGGTGTTCACCTCCATCTGGGGCACCCAAATACTGTCTTGTTTCATGTATTTTTTTTTTTATCGTTATATTATGGGCTGTGGGCCTAGGGGCACTGCTTACAGTATTTCACCACCAGGCTTAATTACAGTATAATACAAATTACTGTAGTTATTAATAAAATTGTTAGTCTGGTTAGTTAGGGCATATATTAATGTGGAGAAGTGGATTAGTGTGACACTGTTAGAGCAGGGAAGGGCCCTGCACAGCGGATTCTCTCTCCTACAGTACAGGGTGTGTGGGATCAAGCAGGATGAAGAACAAGAGCATCTCCGGTGAGAACCTGTGTGTCTGTCTTTTACTGTCTGTTTGTCTCTGCCTATCCTCCTTTCTTCAGGGCGTACAGTGGACCTTGCACTCTGATGCACGGTAGAGTCTGCACCTGGTATAGGTGAAACTCTGAATCTGAGGCCAAAAGTGCCAGTGATGATTTTAAATTAAAAGCCAACTCTTTTTGTGTAGTCCTCGGTCCAGTAGGGCGTATCGGTCGGCATTGAGGAAGGACTGTTCTCACGTCATCTCTTTCCTCCTACTGTAGGTACTGTACAGTAGTCATGTCCGTGTCCAGCTTGGAACTCCAGGACATGCCAGCGGCAGAAGAAGCGTGTGACAGTAGAGGACTACAGGAGTGGAAAGCTAAACAAGTTCCCCCGCCCCCCGCCCTCTGTAAAGCATGTTACTGTAGGTTAAATAAAAATTGTCATTAATTTATACAATTGGTGTTTGTACTGTATGTAATTCAGTCTTTAAGTGCGCCTGAGACACAACACGTGCATCTGTCATTAAAAAGGTACTGTACAAAAAGTCAATAACACACAGATGCAGGGGTGTATCGTCCTATTTGCCAGGATTTCACTCACCAGGGGCGCGCCGGCCGATGGGGGTTGACGCCCACAGTCATATACTGTACAGTATCCCTGTTGCCCATCACAGTGATTTCACAGCTGCCCGGCACTTACAGTAGAATACAGTACAGTAGACATACAGTACTGTATACACTGAGGGACGTTTTCAATTTTGGGGTGGTCTATTTACTGTTTTTAGCCGGTCTCGCCTTTTCACTCCAAGGGGGTGTATTTACTGTACTAAGCAGTGTTAGACAGTGAGAAGTGATAAAAAACTTATAAGGTGTCAGTCAATCAGCTCCCAACTGTCATTTTTCAAACACAGCCTGTGAGATGACAGTTGGGAGAACATTGGTTGGCACTTTTTCACCCATTGGAGCAAAAACACGGGATTGGCTAAAAACAATTTGGGAGATTACGTCATTTTGCCAGGCGTAAAATTATCGCTGTATTCAATTTGAAAGCTTTTCTGCCTACTGTAGGCGGGAAGTCAATGCAATGTACAGTAAGACAGCATGTTAAAAAGTTTTGCCTACTGTATGAATAGCAGGCGGAAAAATTTGGTGAATTGGGGTGCAATGTTGCGGGAAGCCTTCAACGTCCCCTAAAGGTACTGTAAACTGCGTAACTTTTAAAAAAAAAAGTCAGAACACACTAAAAATTCACTTTCATTTTGGGGGGCGGAAGAAAAAAAATTGGGGGGAAAAAGTGAAACTTGTAGGGGTAAATTTACTAAGATGGGAGTTCTATTTAAGAAGTTACTGTACTGTATGTTGCCCATAGCATCCAATCAGATTCTACTGTACTTAGCATTTATCTACAGTAGCACCTTCTAGAAGATACTGTACAGTAATACCTGGAATCAGATTGGTTGTTATGGGCAACATCACTTAATAGCACTACCATCTTAGTACATTTACCCCCTAATATATAAAATGTACTGAGTTTAGTAAAAAAAAAAAAAAAGCGCTAAATGGGTATACAGTAGATCTGGGCATGCGCCTGAGATACGATGACGTACAGTATTGTAGGAAACACTCAAGCCAGGTGCAAACTTGGTATTGCAGGCGGCTGTAGTGTAATGGTAAATAATCAAACCAATACATTACGCTGCCTGTACAACCCTTTTGCGGGTTCGAAGCTTGAAAGGTTACACTTTTTATTTTTTATTAACAAGGTTAGACTTTTTGGTCAAAGTACTGTGGCATAGAAATACCAGAATTTCTGGATAATGTACTGTATTAGTGAAGATTTAAAACAAAATAAAATTACCGTATACAGTATGTACTTTAAAGGTCTCGAACCAGCGGGCATTAGCCCCCTAGACTACTGCATCTACTGTACTGTAGTTCCTAGAGTCAGGGAATCACTACAATGTCTACCGTATTGTACTTACAACTACAGTTATAAGTACCGTATAATACAGACAACTGGGCATGCGCAGTGCTATGAGACTCAATACGCCACAGTGTAGCGCGTAACAATGCGGTATACTGTTTGGCGTACCGTATGGAGCAACAAACTACAGTACTGTAGCTGGGCACATCTACAGTACAATAGATTGATTTTTGTAAGGGTTGGATAACAAGACTGAACTACAGTACTATAGTGAACATTAAAAAAATAAATTAAATTATAAAGGTCTCGAACATAAGGAGAGAAGTGTAAGCAAGACGGATCACCTAAGCCCTTGCTCACAAGTCTCTCCTAGTCCTCTACAGTACTTTATGTGACATCTACAGTACCATACGATGAAGTACAGTACTCAGGCGTCTGTAGCGTAGAGGTAAGAAATCGAACTTCTACATTGCAGACGTCTGTACAACCCGGGTTCGAAACCAGGAAGCTTAATAATGAAGCTTTTCATTATTATTAGACAGTCAAGGTTACACTTTTTATTTTTAATATTATTATTACACAGTCAGTGTAATAATAACACACTTTCACTGTGTGTGAATCATGACCTGGTACTGTACAGTATGATATTCCATACTGTACGCCATGGCGTACAGTACATAGCCATAGCGCTACAAGGGTACGGCTATGGCGCAGCACCACTGGCAATGCATTGCAACCCCGCCACTGGGCACAAGCCAGAGATCCTATTTGTACCGTAACCCATCAGAACTGGCTATAAGTTACCACAACGCAAACTGTGCTGACATTGACGCAATTTTGCGGTTTAAACGCCGAGTCAATTTGTACTATAGAGACCCCTCTCTTATACACAGTCAACTATCAGTTACTAAACATATTAAATTACTAATGTTACCAAGTCTAAGACAGCATTTTCATTGACGCAAGTTTGCGCTCTGCATCTGCCCTACAAACTGCTGTTAGTCCACTACTGTAGCACCTTATGTAGTAATGAATTTACTATTGTGTATACTGTGCGGTACTGTAAGTCTCGGACAGTGCAGAATGGCACTAGTGTGAAAATTCAACAGTACTGTTAGCAATACAGACAACTGGGCATGCGCCATAAAATAGCGCTACTTAATGTATGGCTTGGCTCCACTGGACATGGGGCACACATTCCATTGTGATTAAAATCCGACCACTGGGCACACGCAGACATTGACGCAATTTTGCGGTTTAAACGCGCAGTAAGTTTGATATACAGAAACCAGTCTCTTTAACAGGGCCCATTGCCACTTGATGGTCATAATAAATCACTATAATGTCCGCGTTCATGTCAGCGCCGGCATTGACGCAAGTTTGCGTTCTAAGGTACAGTACTGTATGTACAATAATAAAAATCCTAGTTTCGCTGTTTGACTCCCGAAGCACTGGGCAGACATGTACTGTATTGAATACTGAATATTTTAAGTGAAGATTTTAAAAATAAATTAAAAAAACATACTGTATTTTCAAGGTCTCGAACCCACAGAACAAGAAGAGAGGAGAAGCAGTGAGACTAGGCATTAGACCGCTAGGCCACACGCTTCAACCATTACTAGAGTTCTGTAGTTTGTAAAGTCTAATGTCTAAGCTTCTGTCAAACAATCATCGGCCGGTGATACAGAACATACCGTACGGTACATTGGAAAGTGACACCTGGTGGGCAAAATGTTGTATTACACGTAATGAAACCACACGCATGCGCTATGTAGTTTAGGAAAAGTGACACCTGGTGGGCAAAATGTTGTATTACACTTAATGAAATCAGACGCATGCGCTATGTAGTTTAGGAAAAGTGACATCTGGTGGGCAAAATGTTGTATTACACGTAATTACTTTTTTCACTAATAAACTTTCTTTGTGGCGCGACTCATGGCGTGGTGTGTGGCGCGCCATGCGTGGCGTGAGAGATAGCGCTGTGATGCCACGTTATAGCTGGGCACATCAGTATATATAAAAAAACAACAAAGAGTGGTCACTCGAAGACTTGCAAAAAAAGGTATAAATCCGTGTCTTTAATAACGACGTTTCGGGGACTGCTACCCCGTCATCAGGACAGATGACGGGGTAGCAGTCCCCGAAACTTCGTTATTAAAGACACAGATTTATACTGTTTTTGCAAGTCTTGGAGTGACCACTCTTTGTTGTCTTTACATTAAGGGCTTTTTCTGTCCTGTTGGAGGAAGGCACCCAAGCGTGTTCAGTCTGGGTTTACAGCAGCCCAGAGTGCCGGAGTCAGTGTGATTGATATATATATATATATACACACAGATATATATATATATAATATATACACACACACATATATATATATATATATTAGGGATGTGCGCCGACCCCCGTGTTTTGGTTCTGTATCTCTTTCATGTTTTGGATCTGGATTTGGTTTTGCCAAAACCACCCTTGTGTGTTTTGGTTTTGGATCTGTATTGTTTTTTTTTTATTTAATCACATAATTTTGGCTTTTTTTGTTCCTACAGTATTATTAACCTCAATAGCATTAATTTCCACTAGTTTCCAGTCAATTTTGACCACCTCACAGCTCACAATATTGTTTTCATCCGGTTTAGGCCAAACATTTTCACCAAGCTAGCTGGCTGACTAAGCTAAGCGGCAGCAGTGGGCGGCACAAACACGTGGCAGTTAAACTTCCAATATGCACATAAGGAAACATATGTTTTCATTAATCAAGAGGCCTGAGGAAGATGGAGTATGTATGTAGTTGAAGGCAGGGACAGGAAGGGTTGATTGGTATAAAATGTTATTTCATTTTGTTATTCCGAAGCAAATTTATGAGGGAGGAAGGGAGAGCATGGGTGAACAATATGTCCCATATTTTGCCCACAAAATCAACTTGGTGGTTCAGAATATTTTTTAAAATTAAAGGGGCATGCAGGAGATGCAGTCTGTGGCCATAAACATTTCTGGATATTTTTGGCATTCAGCAACTGCATGTCAAGGATTGCAGCAGCTGTGGCAGTTTAACTTCCAACATGGCACATCAGAAAACAAATGTTTTGATTATTCAAGAGGTCTGAGGGAGTTGGGCTATGTATGTAGTTGAAGGCAGAGAAAGGAATATTTAATTACTAGTAAATTGATTTACATTTTTTTATTCCAAAGCAAATTTATGAGGGAGGAGGGGAGCTATTTACAAAAAATAATTAAATCATTCACATCAGTCCTTGCCCCAGAAGAATCCTTGAGCGCTATGCCTGCTGCTGCTGGGAGTTTCATCCAAGAAGGGGACCAGGAAGACTACTAGTAGTAATTTACAAAACAATTGACTGTTAAACAATCCTTTGTAATGGGGAGCAAGTATGACAGCAGTCACCCAGTTGCACAGCAGATCACTGACGCCATAACATCTATGACCCGTATTTAATTAGTTTCGCACCCATGATACTTTTTGGCATATATCGCATATTTTAGCCACGGAAACTTATCGTGTGCCCCTATGCTTTTTGCCATATTCAATTCAAAACTACGCGAAAACAGACACGCGATTTCAGAACAGGCGAAAAGTGGTGTCAGAATCGGGGAAATAAGCCTGAACCCCCCCAGAAAGATGCAGAAACATTGGGGATCAATGTAGTAGTGCCCAACTAGCCATAATGAAACAGATAGGGGTAGTAGTGCCCGATTAGCCCTAATGAAACAGTTTGGGGAACTTAAGTTCGCACAATTGTCTCTAATTAGTGTCTTTGCACAAGTGGTGAAGAATAGCATAAAGCAGTATTTTTGGGAGAAAATAAGAAGTCCTGTCAAATTTGGGGTACTTGAAAATGGGTGCAAGCATATTTAAAAGTCACTAAAGTGAAGTTATAAGAAACATAAAAAACGCACCTTAAGCAAACACCTGCAATCAGAAACACACCTCACCCATACTTGCAGACCCCCCAAAAGTCTTTTGCTACTTTTTATGTTTGTACCCCCACTTTGTACTTTTTGACCCCATTTTCAAAGTGCTGTTTTGGGGTGTTCCTCACTTTTTTATGTTTTTTTTGACGCAGTTATCCTTTGGGGGCTGTCCCAAGGGTGCTGAGTGGTTTCCCCACCTTTGCACTTTTTTTCTCCACCTATTCAGAGGTGAATCTTTTTCGCCTATTACATTGCATTGCGTTTTCGCGTACGCGAAAAGTGTTTGTAATTGAATAGGGAGATAAGTTTCCGCCTGATGAAAAGTCGCAATCGGCGATACTTTTTCGTGGACCTTGGCTTTTCGCATCTAATTGAATACGGGCCTATGCTGGTATTAGATGTGCATCCAATATCCGCCAATAATGCAGTGGGCTTTAGACAGTTAATTGAGGTCCTGTGTCCCCGCTACCAACTCCCATCTACACTCCACTTCACTAGAAAAGTAATTTACAGGGACGTTAAAAAAACACTTAATTTGTGATCTCCAAAATGACGTTGTACCCACTGTCCACTTAACCACAGATATGTGGACAAGCGGAACAGAGCAAATGCAAGATTACATACATGACTGTAACAGCCCACTGGCTGGGTGTATTGACTCAGCGGCACCAACAGCAGCATCTAAGAAACATCATCTCATTCAGAGGCAGGCTACTCTGTGTATCACCGGTTTCATACCGCTTACAACCTTTTAGAAAAACTCAAGGAAGTCATTGCAAAATGACTTATCCCAATTGGGCTCTCCTCAGGATTTGTGATTTCTGACAATGCCACCAATATTGTGAGAGCATTACAGCTGGCTGAATTCCAACACGTCCCATGTTTTGCTCATGAAATCAACTTTGTGGTGCAATTTTTTTTTAAAAATGACAGGGCCGTGCAAGAGATGCTCTCTCAGGCACGAAAAATTTCTGGAAATTTTCGCCATTCAGCAGGCTCATGTAGCACCTGGAGGAAATTTTAAATTTGCCCTGCCACAAGCTGTAGCAAGAGGTAGTTACAAGGTGGAACTCCACCCTTTATATGCTTCAGCGGATGGATTAACAGAAAAAAGCCATCCAAAGCTACACAGCATACTATGACATAGGAAGAGGAGGGGGAATGTACCTTACTCCTATACAATTCTATAGATTGTAAGCTTGCGAGCAGGGCCCTCTTACCCTAATGTATGTCTTTTATGTATGTTTTTTGCAACCAAGTATAATGTAAATGTTGATTCAAATTGTAAAGCACGACGGAATTTGCTGTGCTATATAAGAAACTATTAGTAAATAAAAAATACTCAAGCTCAGTGGAAAATACTTTCCGCGATGTGCAAAGTGCTGAAACCCTTCTAAGTAGTCACCTGTGAAGTGAGTTCAGACACTGCCAGCTTAAGTCAGGTAAATCCCCTAATTAGACTGTTGTAAACACAGCTTGAGAAACTGAAGGAGGAGCTGAAACTAAGCGATTCCGCTAAGTATTTCAGACTTTTAGATTAAGTCCTTTATTCGCTTCACCTGGATCCAAGAGTTGTCAGGATCTTACAATTGGATCAATACATTTTGGCAACCGTGCTTGATCCTAGGTTTAAGTCATACATCGTGTCTTTTCTTCCCAGATCTGAAGAGATGCAAAGAGCTGTTGGTAAGCAAATTGTCAGCTCAAGTGGCACATGATGCAGCGATGGCTTCTCCTTCAGTTTCTCCAGCAAGTGCATTTGACGAGAAAAAACTGAACTTTCCCAAAAGATCCACTGGTGATGCAGATGAGTCAATACAACCAAGTTTTGACATCTGGTCGGGTCTAAAAGAATTGCCTACAATTAATAAGACCTCTATCATGACTCCATCTGATATGGTCACCATTCAAAGAATGGTTGAGGACTATTTTAAATTTTTTAATGATAGCGTCAAAATAGGCATGTCAGACAGTCCGTTTGACTGCTGGCAGGAAAAAAAGGCAATTTGGAGGCCCTTGCATAAACTGGCTTTGCTTTACTTGAGCTGCCCACCCTCCAGTGTGTACTCAGAAAGAGTTTTCAGCACACCCGGGAAACTTGTCAGCGATCGGTGTAGGAGGCTATTACCTCAAAATGTTGAAAAAATTATGTCCATCAAAATGAATTACAAATTATATGCCAATTACATCCAGAAATTACAGAGGCACCTGTAATGGTGGATTCCAGCAGGGACGAATTAATATTGTGTGAATATGATGTACACACTGATGAGGGTGAGGAATTGGATGATGATGGAGCCAACATCTTGCCTCTGTAAAGCCAGAGTGTTCACATAGATATCTTTGCCAGCAATGTCAGCTGCCCATTGAAGGTGTTGGTGGTGAAAATGGCAGGTGCTTGGAAGAAGGGAGCTAGCTGATGTTGGACTGCTTTTTGGTACTTTTTTAGCCAGTTTCTGAATTTTGAAAAAACTTTTTTGATGGATGTGCTGCAGATGACATAACAGGGAGGAGGTTCCTAGATGGTTAAGGTTCCTACCTCTACTTACTCTGGGTTTACAAAGGGTACAGATGGCTTGACAATTGTTGTCTGGATTTAGGTAGAAATAATTTCACACGAGAAGTAGATTTTTTTGTCTTGTGCCCAGGCATGACAATGGGCTTTTCCTTATCATGGGCAACAACTGTTTCTTCCACTGGTGCCTGATTTACACAAACAACATCCTCATCAACAACATCCTTATCATCGACATTATTGGCGCCAGCTACACAAATATCGTGCTCATCCTGGTGCACTTTCACAGAAGCATCCTTGATTTCTATGTCAGCATGTTCACTTGTGCTTACATTATTATGAGGCAGAACCACCAGTCAAAAATTAGCCTTTCCTTACCACTTTGTGTGGTGAATGGTATATTGGCAATTTTATGTCTTTCTGCAGTGAACTTTCCCTTTCATGTTTTTTTCTTTACCACTGTAAAAGATTTCTTCTTTGATTTTAAATGCCCTGACTTAAGCCCTTGGGCATCAGCCTTCGCAGATGATGTTGATGGAGTTGTATCGTCATCATGACTGCTGGCAGCAGCTGCAGCACTAGTTTGAGGTTCCTGCACTCCTCTCATTTGATCGTTCTCCATATCAACAAACTTACACAGCGGTCTGGCTGGCAGTGTCAGCAAACAATAATAGCGTAGCTAACACACACAAAAAAAACTTAAAGATCTTTTTATATTTAATTTTTTTGTGGAATGATAATTTAACTTTTATTTTTTTTTTACACTGGGGAAGAGCACCCCTTGACGAGGCTGCAGCCCCTTGATGAACAACACAGCACCCCTTTATGGACAACAAAGCACCCCTGTGGAGTGCGGACCGACCACCTGCAGAGTCTCAAATCCTTGAATGATAAACTGCGGTCTGGCCGGCAGTATCACCAAACAATAATACACACACACAAATATAAAAACGTAAAAAAATATATTTTTTTATTTTTTGTGGAATGATAATTTTATTTAACTTTTATTTTTTTAATATTCTGTGGAAGTGCACTACTGGATTGACAGAGCACCCCCTGGATGACACAGCACACCCTTTATGTACTGCAGCCCTAGCCCCTTGATGGACAGGACAACACAGCAGCACCCCTTTATGTACAGCAGCCCCAGCCCCTTTATGGACAACACTGCAGCACCCCTTTATGTACTGCATCCCCAGCCCCTTTATGGACAACACAGCAGCACCCCTTTATGTACTGCAGCCCCAGCCACTTTATGGACAACACAGCAGCACCCCTTTATGTACTGCAGCCCCAGCCCCTTGATGTACAGGACAACACAGCAGCACCCCTTTATGTACTGCAGCCCCAGCCCCTTGATGGACAGGACAACACAGCAGCACCCACTTTATGTACTGCAGCTCCAGCCCCTTTATGGACAACACAGCAGCAGCCTTTTATGCACTGTAGCCCCAGCGTCTTGATGGTACTGCAGCCCCAGCCCCTTGATTGACAGGACAAGTGACACATCAGCCTCCCTTTATGTACTGCAGCCCCAGCCCGACAACACTGCACCCTTGAGCAACATAGAGAGAAACAGATAACACGTGCACAGGCAGAGCACGTTTGTTCTGTACACTCTCCACAGTCGGAGTGAAAATGGCGCCGATCACCGGGACCTTTATACAATTTAAAACCCGCCAGCTGGATGATGACGTTTTGTCTTGTTTTGGGATCCGAGTTAGGCAGTGAAACCCGAGCCGGACTCTGATCTGGAATTTCGGGTGGATCTTGTTCTCGGAGAACTGAACCCGCTCATCTCTGATATATATACACACATGCGAGAATATATATAGAGAGAGAGAATGTAACTTTTTTTAATGCTTTTAGGTGTTTTAAATATATGCAAAAGATCCAGCGTAAACACAAATATTAGCTGCAGGAAACAGTAGCATGAGGTTAAAAGATGGAAAAAGAGGGACAATCGTCCAACAAAGGCTTAGATGAAATGTCTGCATGTCTAACATTCCCTACGCTTGCTCTGCAGAGGTGATCACGTGCACCCCCATTTTAGCATTTGTTTTTCTCCAGATTGCCATTTTCAGGATAATTTGAGAACCTTTCTACAGTCACGCAGTTATCTCCTGCTAACTAACTACATCTCAACTGAGGTAATGAATTATTGAACAAACGGGAGATATTTTTTCCCTTTTTTTTAGCCACCTAACTAAAGAGACATTTTGTGACCTTTGAAACTTTATGGTTATAATGAATTTTATGCTGTGCCCTGTGACTGTCTATAACTTTATTGAAATAAATAAAAAGTGAAGAATAGAACTGACCTTCATCTTTTAAGAGGTAATTGGATCCTGCTTGTGAGGGATTGATGAGGCTTTGGCCATTATTTTAGGCTCAGTGAAATTGTTCCCATTATAAAGAAATATATGAAAACAGACAATTTCACCCTAAGCAATTATGCTGCACAGCTTAGTGCGTCTGTTAAATCATCGCTGAAGACATTTTAGTGAAGGTACAAACATAGTATCTTATTTCCCTTATGGATGCCGTCAGCTGCTACATAACAACAGGTCTGCCTAAGACTGGGTGGGTCCACAGTGTGGTCAATTGGAAATTTGGGCTAAAGGTCTCATTTTGTGGTCAGGCTAAAGTAGCAGCTGTGTAGCACTCGTTCTCTTTGAAGACGATGAAGAGACGTAAGTATGTTGCTGTTCGTCTGACACATGCCATTTATCAACATGCACTTTGAACATGTGATGCAAAGCTGACATGTCAATCTCACCCTTAACGGTTTTCCACTATAGATCTGTATCTTTGGAGGACACTACATTGTCTTTCTACCAAAGCAAAATTTGTTTTGGTCCCATAGTAATGGAAGCTAATAAGTTTTCATGTCTGACATCACATGGAAAATAAATGTTTGCATGTAAGTGTATTTATTTTTAATGTTTAACCTTATTCATTGTAATTTTTTTGTATAGAATATGTTAATGTGCAACGGAATCGGTGTGTTATACTGCTGGATGTCAGCCCGGCGGGTGAAATACCAACGCCGGAAGACCGGCATATGGAGATCCCAACAGGGTAAGTATAAAGGCTATCCCTAACCCTGTCCCCCCTTAACCCTAACTCTCCCTTACGGATGCCTAACCCTAACCTCCCCCCCTAGTGCCTAAACCTAACCCCCCCTCCCCGCACCCTAAACCTAACCCTCCCGGGGGGTGTCTAACCCTAACCTCCCCCCAGGGTACCTGATCCTAACCCCCCCTTTCTTTAGCCTAACCCTCCCAGGGGGGGAGGCTAACCCTAAGTCCCCCCCGGAGACCCTAACCCTCCCCCCTGCGGCTATCCGTTTTCGGCGTGGGGCTGATAGGCGTCGGTAATTGGACGCCTATCATTAGTCCCATGCCGGGATTTCACTGCTGGGAAGCTGGCGGTCGGCATTTCCACCGCCAGCTTCCTGACTACATAGACTTGGATGTCTTTATTCTAAGTGGTCAATGAATGCACATGTCCCAGGCTGCAGAGGACATCATGTGATTGAACGTCACATGATTCTCTTGCACTCAGACTCACTTATGTGCTTCTTTCATGAAGCACAGCTGCTTTACTGTCATGTCAGCAATTGCTGATTAATTCAAGGGGTTTCCAATCACTTTAAGTGGGGGGGGGGGGTCAATAACTTTACAGCATGTAATGGATTGCTGCCTTTTAAAAACTCAAAATTGTAAACTCTTGCTGAATGTCACAGAAATAAACCAAAACTAAAATGGGCAGCGTTAGGAAATGATGTCAGTGACTTTTAGTAGATAAGTAAAATAGAAGGTAATCTGGAATTCAGTCCTAATTTCACGTATTGGGCCTGATTCAGAGCTGTACACTATTTGCATCGCTGCTATAGGGTTGCGAGCAAAAATGAGAGAGTCCAGTGCAAGTCCAGGCTGCAAGGGGTGAGTGTTATGGTGGATGCCCTTCATGGATAATTGACTCGACCCCTATGGGTTAGGGGCAGGGGTGTATCAATAATGGGTGCAGGGTGTGCAGTGAACACGGGCCCCTGGGGCCAGGTGGGCCCACACCGCACCCCCTGCACCCATTATAGTCTTTATACTTACCTGTCCATTGTCTCCAGAGTGATGCTCAGCAGAGCAGCAAAAATCACTGGGAAAATGGCAGCTGCCATTTTCCTGGTGACTCGCACATGCGCAGTACTCCTGTCCCCTAGGAAAATGGCACAGACTCCATTTTCCCGGAGACCCGCACATGCGCAGTAGATTCTGGTTTAGCCAGAATCTATTGCACACGCGCTTGGTGCAGCACACCCGGAGTGAGGAGGGGCCCACACTGAATCTGCACACAGGCCCCCTCCTCTCTTAAAACGCGCCTGGTTAGGGTCATTTATGTGTAAACTAACAGCTTGTGAAAACTGCATTTTACACTTAAGTACAATGCCATTTATTACATAGCACCAGTGTATTCCGATTTACAACTGGGAATAAAACAAGATTGGGCAATAAACGACAGCCAGAGAGGTAGGAGGGCCTTGCTCGTAAGCTTGCAATCTATAGGAAAAGATAACTTTCCTGTATAAACACAGATATAATTTAATATGTTTCTGATTATTGCTGGTCCCTGACTCCTAGAATAAGTAATCCTTTGTTAGGAAGGAGTGATTTCATATTAAACAATATCTCATTATCTCACTCCTGTACAACTAACAAGAGGGGAATGTTAAATTATCTTGTACAAACTTGTCTCACAGCTGGATGAGGTGAAATGCTGCAAAGCCTTTTTTGTTCTGCAATTATTTGTGTAACTGAATAAAGTTGTCAAAATGAAGCCCTTTAACTGTAGTAATTATGAGTTTAATTTATGAAGTGCTAACTTTCTGCATTGATGTAATGTGAGGAGATAATATAAATAAAACAAGGATAATGTAATGACAGACACAGAAACAGAGATGTATTAATTACAAATGAACTGATACAAGTGTGAGTTAAAATAACAAAACACTGGAATACTTTTATAACTAGATCTTTACGCGCCCACACGAAAAAAAATAGTATACTATAATACAATTTCAAAAAGTTCAGAGATAGGTAACAGCCTGGGCAGAGGCGTTTTAATTTGTTTCAAAGTGATTTTCAACCAGTTTGTTGAATCTGCTGTAAATATAAAAAAAATAGAAACAAATTGCTAGAAAAATATGAGCAAGGCGAATAGGTTCAATCATGCTGATTGAATGTTAAATATTTCTAGAAACTCTAATCCTGGGGTCTCAATTCAGTATTAAATATTCTTCACAGACTGCCCTGGTGACTCACCTGACTGAGTTTAGATATATTAAAATACTCTGAACCTTATTTGTGACTACTACATGGAAATTAATATGCAAGTTATGTATTTACAGGGCCGTAGCTAGGGTAGTGCGGCCGGTGCCATCTCACAGGGCACCACAGGACTCAGGGGGCGCTGTTTGGGCCTGTCAAATTTCTGTTTATTATCATTATTGCTTGTAGCTTCCTCTTATTTCATCCCCAGAATCTCCTGGCCTCTCCTATCTCTTCCCTAGTCCTTCCCCATGAGGCCATGGCCCTTTTTTGGGTGTATTATGTCCCTTTGAAAAATGAGGGGAGCGCCAATGCTCTTTCTGGCACAGTGCACCAAAAAGTCTAGTTACGGCTCTGTGTATTTATACTATCCATCTGCGCATGATGTAAGTTTCAGGAGGTGTGTATATTGGTATGCAATCATTATGTAAACATACAGAATATCGACACCTTTAGGGTTAAGGCGCATATCCACTACACGATTCGCTCTATGGGCCTGATTCAGAGGCGCACGCTATTTGCACAAATGGCTGGCGTTCCTCCGTTTGTACAGCCACCCCCTCTCCCCACCTACAAAACGGGGCGAGCTGTCGATCAACATCGACAGCTGCCCCGTTTTGTTTTTGCGAGCCCGGGAGCGAGTGAATTCTCACTCGCTACGGGGCTTGCGCACGCCGAGCGTGCGCATTGGCCCACCATCGACCCGCTTGCGAGTGCAATGCGCTCGCGAGCAGGTCTGAATCAGGCCCTATGAGAGATATCGTGTAGTGTGTCCCTGGCAGTGGTGTGCTCAATGTCATTAACGACATTGAGCACTAAAACTGAACGATATATCGTTCAGTGACGTCGCCCTCCCTCATCTCCGTATTTGCAGAACCTGACAATATCGTCAGGTTGCCCTGCAAGTATGGGCGATTAGCATAGTCGTCATTGACCAGCGGGTGCACGCATCGCTGGTCGTTGACGGCATATCCACAGGCCGATATAATGAATGACTGAACGATAGCGATATCATTATCGATAATTTTAACGGCTAGTGGATACGCAGCTTTAGGGTTTTAGTTAGGCTGCGGTCATAGTTAGGCAGCTGTTAGGGCTAAAAAGTAAAAACGCTACGTCGACATGACGACTATTGAACATTCACAATGTCAACATTCTACTAAAACCAACATATTGTGAATGTCGACATTTGACATGTCGACATAACTTCTATGTTGACATTCAGAATATATAACTATTCTGTACCACACCCTGTGTATCGCATCTTTGCCTGCTTTGTTTAATTCTCTGAACCTCTGATCCTGGCCGCGCATGCTTTAATGGGATTCCAGGATGCTAATCATAAGGGGTCATACATACCTATCCCTTACCATTAGGCCATATCGCCATAATACTGTATAGTGAAGGGTTTTCACACACAAATAACAGACAAAAGGTCTCTGGTAGGAGCTAAGGGTAATATGAAAAGGAAGAGAAAGAATGGTACTCTACTGAAACATAACCTCTGCCTGCAGACCTCCTAACATCTTCAAAGAACATAGGAAAAGTTCTGTTACAAGCATAACAGAAAACAATGAATATTACCTTACTATGAACATTTAATTACACACGTAATGAGAGAAAACAGAACAATAGTAGTACTTTACATTTTCAAACTGCTTGAGGGGATTTTACAAGTCTAATGTCAAATTAAATGTGTGTAATGTAAAGTCACGGACTATTATCATCAAGATGATTTTTATTCTGGCTTTGATGGTGCCCTGCGCATAAAATGCTACTCTTACATTCAAAGGGTCCAGCCTTTTCGGGTTTGTATTTTGGCAGCTGCACATCATTAAATTCCTCTTAGATGTCTAGTAATAGGGCTGATGCTATCCTTCTACAAAGGGAACACATTTGCTGAATGTATATATATTCATTTACGGTCATGAAGATTATAGGTTGGATGTTTTAAAACTAGTTTTAAATTAGCTGGATAAAAATAAGTTCTAAATACTGAGTGAGTAATACTCAAAGAACTACATTTTATGACATCAATACTAAACGGGCCTTGGTGGTCTCATGTCCACGTGCACAAATTCTAAACTATTACAAGTGGCCAGTGAGAATGTTTTTGGAACGTATAGTATATGTATAATATCTCTGAATTATGTATAGCACAAGACAGAAATAGACCACACCAACAATAGGGCCCAGTGTCATCTTAGGATAATTAATGAAGGATAATTAATGGGGCACAGAGCTGGTACAACCAATGGGGACAATACTGTTTGATCATTAAGGCACAGCAAATGCATTGTCATTGAGGGCAATACTAATAATGGTGTACAGTACATTCAATGGATAAAATACAGAAAATACCAGTTGGGCAATAATGGTGTTATAACTTCCTTAATAAATTGGGGCACAAGGTTCATATAATCAATGTGGATTCACGTTTAAATATAATTTGATATAACGCTAGCTTAATTAGTGTCCTCCTAACTGTATTGTATGTTGCAGAATGTAAATAAAAGAAGTTTAGAACAAAACAACAACAAAGTTTTAGGGGGAAAAAACTAAGAGGGATATCCTATTAGCCATGATAAAGTGATAACTGCATGCATAGCACGAGAAGTTTGCTTATCACATCTATGCAAGCTCCCGGAATACGGAATTCGCAATACGGAATTCACGCGATTAATCTTGCTGGTTTTCCCTGCGATAAGTATAGCTGAAAATGGGGAAATCTGTCTGTACCCCCAATAAAAGGCAAATTGATATAGGATAACAGTATAGAAGTGTATTAGTGGCCATAATAAAAGTATTTGAGGTTCTTAAATTGTGGCTGTTATATGCATTTTTCTAAAATGGTCAAATAATGATGATAGAAAGCAAATTTATTTTTGCAAAATACATTTTTAATATTGGGGGTACATAAAAATGCATATAAGTATATACTTGTGTAATTTAAAGCCACTTTTAAAAAACCTTCAAAATGCACCTCTAACATCCACCTGCAATCTTAAAAACACCTGTCCCATTCATATCGCACCCCCTATATACCTGTCCCACATCAATTAATCCATTTCCCTGCACTTTATCACCCCAAACATGACATGTCATTATTGGCCAAATGAAGCTAATTAATTTTGAATTAGTCATTAAGTGGTTCTGGAGCAAGTCACATTTCTTCCCGTAAAATAGGGATTTTCCCCAACTTTTCACCTGGTCAGGAGGTGGCGATAACTAATTTGCAAAAAATGTTATGCAGAATTCGCACCTGCGAATTCCACGGCTAATAGGATTGCGCGATAAGTATTGTCACGCGAAAAAGCCGCTTAGACTTCATCATCTCCACCTTTCATTGGGGTAAAAAGTGCTACATAAATTGAGAAGAAATCTTTTTATGTCTAGATCAGTCTCCCAGCCACAGTAAAAGCGACACATACAGGAGTAAAAAAAAATATTACCAGCTATATACATCGGAGCTGTCCTAAGACAAAATGACTATTTAAATAAAGGTTATTAATGTGATGATGTAATATTTCTTTAATAGGAGGAAGTAATTTTTCTCTGTCGCATAAAATGTGACTTTCAGAGTAACCAAGTTCAAACACACACCTGAGAACACAGTAATGAATTGCCCTTGGATAGAAGATTAATGTACCAATGTCCTTGCCCTTTCTAACTTTTATGTAAATGTTAAGTTTGCTCAACATAACCACATAAAAGCTTTTCAATGTATCCCTGGTGGTGCATTGTACAATCATACATCTCTGCCGCATTACAGCGCTGCGGATTGCAGCTCCAGATGCTCCTTGTCATAATGTTTATAATAAACATTCAAATCCAACATTGTCTAGATTCATCCATCACCACCCAATAGGAAGGAATAAAAGATGTTCATGTGTTTAGTTTTCCATGGATAAACAGTGGAGATAAGTGCATGGGCCACTCACCAAGATAATTGTACATCAATGTGTTCATCCTATGTATTTATGTACAGACACGGGATTGCTCAGTTGGAGATTTGCTTAAAGGCTTTGGTTTGAACCCCAGTGTCGGAACCTTCTGTACATAAACATATTTATTTATGTATGTACCTGTGTTTCCGGCGTCAAACTTATGAAGCCCCGAAAAGTCCTATGTCAAGGTGAAAACATCTGTTTTAGCCAGAGATAGTGTTTTTTTTCCCTATTTATCAAAAACTGATGCAAGTGGCGGCTGTCGCAGTGTAGACGGTGGTGGTCAATGCTGGTGGTCTTCAGGTTCCCCATGCACAGCTATCAGTCGCCTATTTAACATGGACAGTGTCGGTGCAAATACCGTCATTATCTTAATTACTATTGGAGGCCAGTATTGTAAAAATTGCTTTGTTGATAAAATTAAAAAAAAAATTTCCTTTACTATTTTATTTCCTATCTTTGTTATCGGGCAGCATTGATAAATAGGCCCCATAGACTGTAGCTCAACTGAACACAAAATTGTATAGTATAGAGGTGTTACATAAAACTGTATGTACTAATATGTAAATTAAATCTCTTTTTTTAAAGTTGCCCGTACACATCTGGTTGGCCCATTCAATAGTTGCCCTATTGCTAGCCAATGAAATGGACATATTAAACTACTTTAATTTGACTGAATTTGATCACTCGGAATGGAAAATGTGGGTCTCATTCAGACCCGCTCGCGAGCGCAGGACGCTCGCAAGCGGGTCGATGGTACCCAAATGCGCATGTGCACAATGGCTGCTGCTCCGTTGTGCGTATGCACGAGACCCGGCAAGCGACTGGGAAGCCGTCGCTTGGGGTCTCGCACCAAAGGGGGCGTGCTGTCGATGGTGAGTGACAGCACGCCCCCTTTGGTGGGCGTGCCGGGGCGTGGCTGCCCAGACGGAGGCGTTCCCATGGGAACACCTACCGTCTGGGTCCGGCCCCACTGACATCACTAGTGATGTCAGTGGGAGTGATTTTGGCTCTGATAGAGCCAAAATCCCTCCAGGGCTTGCGGTCACCGAGACCCATCGCGACCATCATCATGGACGCTCGCATAAGCTGTGGGTGGTAACCCACAGCTATGCGAGCGTCCAGGAGGACGCACCAAAAAAAAACAAAAAACGCCCTGATTCAGAGCGGGCGCTCGTTCAGAGCGTCCGGCTCTGAATCAGGCCCTGTGTTCAACCAGTGATCCCAATTAGGATGTATGACCAACAGGATATTGATTCTTTATGCTCACATTTAATATTCCATTAATCAGACTAAACCACTAGATTGATTATCTGTGAGCAGCACAATACTAGAAAAAAAAGGGTTGCTGGCTTCTTATATAGACTTTTATTAAGTTTTGATGCTTTACTTGCAATTAAAAGATCTGGGGATCTTGTGGTATTTTTAAAATAGTCTGTGGAAAATATAGTTATTACAATATCATATTTATGTTTTGTACAGATTACACAATTTCGAATTTAGTATTCAACTCCCAAGAAATAAAATGAATAACAGGACTTGCTTGCCAGAGGCGGCTCGAGGTATGTGCGTGTGGCCGCACAAGGACGCCAGGGTCCCGATCCGGGAGAACTCTGCCCTCCACCCACCCACTGGCGTTATTAGTATAAGCTCAGGGGGAGGGAAGCGGCGGAGGGGGAGCACAGGATGGTGCTGGGGTAATGTCTAAATCCCCTTCACCGAGAGGGCCCTGACGTCAACAGCCAGTGTCCAGTGTCATTCCCTGCCATCCAAGTGGGCATAGAGGGGGAATATAACCATGTGGCGAGCGCAGTGAGCCCGCGAGGGGACTACAAACTAGTGTAAGTGGGGACAAAGTTCTTCTTTAGCTGGCTGTCATGGGCAGGAACTGCACTTCCGCCCTCACTCATGTCACTTCCAGGTCCCTAGCGCGAAGGGGAAATACAGCCAACCATGGCGCTGGGTGCCGAGTAACGTAGCACTGGCCCTGTTGCTTGTTAACATTATTAACAGTTATGTATACAGTGCACAGAGAAAATTTTTGTTTTTTTTATGCATTCCCATAGTCTGGTTAAGATGTCGCAGCATGTTCTCAAATTATTTACCTGCTCAATTTATAGCAGTTTAACAATACAACATCACATCAGCTCAGGGTGCGTTATGCTTGTCATTTAGCCGCAGGAGAGGAGTACAGTTCAGGGAACTCAATCCCCCCACAACGCCTTAAGGGGGGAATCCACTACGCGATTTTAGCAGGCGATTGAACGATAATGATGTCGTTACCGTTCAATCGTTTAAAAAACGTTTATAAATCGTGCAGTGTTTGGTCGTTAACGATCAACGATGCGCTCTCCCGCTGGTCGTTTGATCATCTTGTCAGTCGACTGAACATGCAGGTCAATTTCACTTGATCTATTAAAGATAGTTTGCAAATCGTTTGCAAATCGTTCAGACTGAAAAATAAAATTTCAAGGGAAAAAATCAAGGGAAAATCGTTTAGAGATTGGACAGGGAGTAGATCGTCTAGTGGATGCCCCCCTTTAAGCTCGGTACACACCAGACGATATGCCATCCAATCCCGCGGATCGGCACATCGGGTACTTCGTCTAGTGTGTACCCATGATATGCGCGCTCCCGCGGGCTGTTAGCGACATCCCCTGCTGGCCCTACTGCAGGGCCGACGAGGGATGTTGCTAACGATACCATGCTGCAGTCCCTCCCTCCGTCAGCACTGGCATCAGCATGTGTATGCACTTTCCGCATGGTGCCGGGTCCCGCCATATCTGATGTGTACCCAGATTGAAATTCCTGCCCACACACATTAGTATTTTATCTAGACAACCATCACACTCCGTTTCGCCAGTTCATTACTCGTCAGAGACCGCAGGAATAGCATCCAACATTGCAATTCGGATAAGTCTTACTGAATTGCAGCAGTAACACAATTTGTAAGCAGCGATCCAAATTTTGTCTTATGAGCGCAAAAGTGTCAATATTTATAAATAGAACCCGCTGTCACTTACGCCTGTCTCGAGTGGCCTGCGCCTGGATGAGTGCAACGAGGGTGGACAGTGACATTCTAACGTAGACCATGTACAGTGAAGGTGCGTTCATGCAGTTGCAAACACATGGAGACGAGAAAAGAGGCGTATGTATGTCTTGGAAAGCCGTATCAATTGCGGGTTGCCATGGGAAGGTGAAAATCTTGTATAATGAAGATGATGATCACCGGGAGATGGGAAACAGCTTATGATATGATTGGCTATCTGCAAATGTTCCATTAACACTAATGGGTGCTTTCATCATCAGTGTGGTTTTAGCAGTTTAATTGATGCCAAATTGTAAATGTGTATGTTGCACTTAAAAGAAACATGCACTCAGGTAAGTCATCTGCATTAGCCCCAAAGCATTTAGTAGACCACATTTTAAATAAAATACTTATTCCATTCCATCAATAGTCAAACTAAAGTTTTCTGTTCGCAAACAGAAATAGTTAATTACTTGTATGAACGAGGAAAAAGGTATTTTTCATTGATCTGTAACATATTCCAGGGTTTGGCACATACAATGGTGACGTCAACATTTCGCTGTTGCAAGATCTGCTTTTAATCAAATAATTCAGCTGAATCTATCCTACTGGGCTTTTCCCTCAATTATACTGGCTGCCTGAGCTAAACACACATCTGACCACACAGCCATAAATATTGTACACTCCTTGCTCTCTCCAAGAGAATATAAGTCACCGCTTATGTTTTCCATAGGATATGAAATAGTGACATATTACCTGAGGTCACCGTGGGGTTAAAGAAATAACAAAATGAGCAAAGTGAAAAATTCACGAGTCCTTTTTTTTGCTGAAATGTATTAATTGTTTATAAAATAGTTAAACGTGCAAATGACTAATGTCCCATAAAAACCCAACGCACATCGAGCACCCTCTATTTTCCAACTTCATTTTTTTTTTTTTTTCTTCCTTGAGCCCGTTAAGTAAAATTAATCACAGTCATCTGCCAAAATAAATACATTGCTCGGTGGATCCTTTTGAAGACTGAAGTTTTCACCTACACTTAAAAGTTTTGTTGTATCATAAAACTAGCTAACGACCTCTAAGCAAAATACATATAAGCTTCATCATTGTGGGGGTTTTGTTCCTGGAGGTTCCAGCTCGGTGGCAGAGATCCAAGTTCCAGAAATCCAGAAAAAGTGTAGAGAGAAGAAAAAAGAAAAGTCAGTTTCCTCCCTAATGCTTCCCAGATGGGCTGCGCTGAGCCTGTAAGCAGCCTGCCAATGCCAAGTTCTCATACAGTAGGAAGAAGAGGGGAGGGATGTCTTTTCCAAGCAGGTGAACTAAAGACTTTGATTAGTTTTGACCAAGACTAATTGACTTACTGGGCATTTGTTCATAACATTAATAAGATTAAAATGGTAAAAATCACCCACAAAAATCTAGTAAATATTAGACAAAACTCAGCTGCCAAGGCTAATACCGCTGCTGGTAGTTGCACTGCTGAAACTTTGTCTTCTTCGGACTGGTATATTTGCAATCCGTGCCATCTCCGGCCTGTCTCCTGCTTTGTGTGCTGACACTCGCACTAGGGGCCTGATTCAGAGGCACACGCGATTTGCGTGCGCTCGCTCTGAATCAGGGCGTCCCTATTTTTTTTATTCCGGCCTCCAGGCCGCTCGCACAGCTGTGGGTGACTACCCACAGCTTGTGCATGCGGCCTGGCGATGGTCGCAATTATCGTGACCTTCGGCATTGCGAGAAGACCCTTGTGGTAGGGTCTCAGCACTCGCAATGCCAAGTGGACTTCCAGCTCTAATAGAGCCGGAAGTCCACTACCGACATCACGAGTGGTGTCAGTAGGGCCGCCCACAAACGGCAGGCGTTCTTTCGGGAACACCTCCGTTTGTTCAGCCACCCCCCCTACTCGCCTACAAAATGGGGCGAGCTGTCGATCAACATTGACAGACGCCCCGTTGTGTTGCGAGCTCCGGAGCGAGTGAAGGTCTCACTCTATACGGGGCTTGCGCACGCCGGGCATGCAAACTGGGCCACCATCGACCCGCTTGCGAGCGGGTCTGAATCAGGCCCTAGGTCAGCCATTCTGC
Organism: Taudactylus pleione; assembly: GCA_031769625.1. Classification (NCBI taxonomy): domain Eukaryota; kingdom Metazoa; phylum Chordata; class Amphibia; order Anura; family Myobatrachidae; genus Taudactylus; species Taudactylus pleione. The sequence continues at coordinate 4,532,006 of JAUIMM010000334.1, forward strand.
AGTGTGTATTGGTAGGTACACATTACACGATATGACGCCTGATCTGGCGGATCGTGCCGACATATCGTTCCACATCAGCAAGTATGTACCCAGTATAAGTGACCATGCGTGCTCCTGCAGGGTCGTTCAGCGCATCGACAGATCGAGCGTACATGCTGCTCAATCTGTCAATTTGATGAACAACTCCATGGTTGTTGATGCGGCTGGTGAACTGCATATCTTGCGGTCGTTTACCAGATCGCGCAGTGTCAAACGACCTCACGATATGTCGTTTGTCGCATCGTGGGTCGGCAGGGTACATACATTATGTAATGTGTACCAGGCTTAAGACTCACCACACATAACCTATTCTCAGTTATATCTGATCCAGTAATATTGCAATCTAAGTGGAAAGAAAATATGACTCCCAGCATCATACATGTGTGAGTGGTGTAATGGTGCAACCCAGTAGTGCAGGCGGATGTGATCTGTACCGTGCTCTGGTTATTCAGAGTGACTCATGAACAAATATATCGGGCCTGATGCAGAATTGAACAAAACTCGGCAGTATATACTATTGCACTGCTGGCAGGGAAATGCACATATTATTCAGTATGGAGAGCTGTACATCTTTGCTGTGTAACCACAGGGCCGGATTAATAATGGGGCTGATGGAGCTACAGCTCCAGGCCCACCACCAGAATAGGCCCACAGCAGCATCTACCGTGTGGGCCATTACACAGACAGAAAAAAAAATTCCTGCTTCATTAGCCTGCCAGTCCAAGGCCACGCCCCCTCAACCCCAGCCGCAACCACCCTTTCCCCCCTGCCTTGCTGCTGCGCCGGGAGATTACAAGATGGCAGCATAGACGGCGGCGCAGTACAATGCTTAATTAGCCTTCCCTGCACCGCTAATGCATAGTGACTCGGCGCCGACTGCGCGCCGCGTGACGTCACTGCGTGTGGCGTCATTAAAATGCTGCCTGCCACCACCGCGCCCAGAAGTATCCCGGCTGGGTCCAGCAGTACAACCACCACAGGCACAGCAGACACAGCTGCTCTTTGAAGGCGGCCTGGCAGTCTGATCCTCCTAACTGAGGTGAGGTGTCAGTCCTGCCGCCTGGCTGTTTTTTTCTGATTATATATATGTATGGAATGCAGGGCAGGCTGTGGCAACAGTGTTTAAGAAATATATATATATATAATGTGTGTATATATCTATATACAGTGTATATATATATATATATAATTTTTGAATATATAGTATACTCTATACATAATATATACACACATATATACACCTATATGTACCTAATGGGTCATGTTGATGGGTAGATATATATATATATATATACTGATCTAATGTGTACATATTTATGTAGTACAGTATTTGTATCTATATATGCATATCTATGCAGTGCCAGACACATGGGCCTGGAGCTGAAATTTATGAAGGGCCTATTGTGTGATGCTGCAAAGGGTGTGACCAGCATGGCAGGGGTGTGGCCTCTGATATGGTGGTGTGACCAGTGATGTGGGGTGTGTGGTCTGTGCCGAGGGTTGTGGCTAGCACCATGGAGGGCATAGCTAACCGCCTACCTTCGGCCATCTCAATCTCCCTGGTGCCGGTACTAATGATGACATTTGTGACTCTGAACAGAAAAACAGCGGGCGGAGCGGCTTCCTGTTTGCAGATGCACAGCTTTTTGCATTAGCCAAATGGAAACTCCCTTTAGCATAAAGTGCAGTGTAGACATTAAGCTTGGTAAGCATTAAGGGCCTCAATGAGTTTTATCATTCACAAAGAGTGATAAAACTCGTTGCAAATGATGTTGGTGCTCCAGCCAATCAGCTCCCAACTGTCATCTGTTTAAAAAACGATAGTTGGGAGCTGATTGGCTGGAGCACCATTTATCATATACAACGAGGGGCAGCTCTTCATACTCCCCAGGGCCTGGCAGCAGTGACGTTGGGTCGGCAGCCTGTCATTACAGTGCACTGGCTGCGGGGAGCTTTCAGTCGGCTCTGCAGCACTTTGTACATCGGTGTGGTGAGCAGTCTCTGGACATTCCCTGCTCACCACACTGAGCTCCGCACGGCCGGCACACTGTAGTGACAGGCAGCCAATCTGATGGTCTGCTAGGCTGCCTCTCACAGAAAACACTCCATGCTACCGGGCCGGCGTGTATGGACAGCCGCCCGGCAACTCCCGCTCCCCAGATGCTGGCCCCCGAAACACACCTGGCAGCCATGGGTGCGTCTCCCGGCGGCCGCCGCCGTGCAGCTCCCGCTATTGCACTTTTGTGCAGCCGCTCTGCAAGTCTGACCTGGTTACAGGGGGAATGCGGGAAGCAGACGCTGACCGGGCGGTAGGCGTGGCCAGACAGTCTGAGGTCGGAGCATGGTGGGCCGGCCAGTGTCTGACTGACTGGTCAGATTGGGAGAGGGGACGCCACACGGCGGTGACTGAGGAGACGCTGGCGGCTATTGGTTGAAAAGATGCCGCCGACGGTGATAGGCTGCTGCACCCAGCATAGCCCCACACAGCGGGTCCTGCAGGACCCGCTGAGTTTTTAAAATCGGGTATGCAACTCCCTATAGCGCGTATTTTGCGAACCATGTAATATATACACATACATATGTTAATTATATATACATAGATTATCTATTATCTACAGGACCGGATTATCAATGGGCCGGGTGGAGCTGCAGCTCCAGGCCGCCCATCAAGATAGGCCCACAGCAGAATCGGCTGGGCTGCTGAAGCCATTTTTTTTTTTTACTGCTGCACCAGCCTGCCTTGCCAGCGGCCGTCCAAAACTCCGCCCACTGAGATCCACCCACCCCCACCCTTGGCGGCCCGCCTCCGCCCTTGGCCGCCCGCTGTTCAAACACCAGCGACCAGACTCTCCAGAGATAAGGCGCGGAGGAAGGCGTCACTAACCATTCCTCAGTGCTTCCTCCACGCCGCGTGATTTCATGAGTGCCGCTGCCACCACCGCACCCCCGCTAAGCAGGAACTTATTTCTGTGAAGGGGACGGTGCCAGTGGGGTTTCTGATACTGACTGTCCAGTATCAATCTTGCAGTGCAGCTGAGATGCTGACTGCTGATCAGGAATGTCCTGCTAGTTGCTGATCACTGAGTGATCTAGTTTCATAAATGTGTGGATAATATAATGTATATATGCAGTCTTTGTACATAGAGAGAGATACTGTTTGTGTGTGTGTGTATGTATATATTTAATATATAATGTATATATTCTAGTTTGATTGCCAAGCAAGCTCTGTCTCCCCTCTGCTCAGCCCCACCATCTTTCTGCTGGCCTCCTCCAGGACTCCACCCTTCACCCCCCCTTCATTGTGACTCCATCCACCCCCCTCCCTGCCATGGCTCCTTCCTAATCCCCCAGCTACCACTTCGCAGCTCCTTCCCAACACCCCGGGCTCCCTTAGTTACTTCAGCAGCAGGCCCTATCCAAAGGCTGGGAACAGTTGGGGTCCGTGCATTAAGAACATGTGATAGCCTTACACAACTATTATGTATATATGCATAAATGAATATATATATATATATATTATATATGTTTTATATGTGTGTGGGTTCACCATTACGTGCTATAGCCCATCTTTTACACTATAGGGGGTAGCAACTTTTTCAAAATGAGCAAATTCCATAGAAAACGCTATAGCCAATAGATCTTACTGTGTTAAGGTCCCCATACATCTGCGACGGATCGTCACGATGTAGCTATGGGATCGGAAATGCTGACTGGTGGTCGTCGATGTTCCGCGATCTGTCGCAGGATCGGTGAAATTTCACATGTTAAATTTCACCGATCTGCCAATCACGATAATTTTTTGATCACGATCGGCATATCTGTGAAATCCAACATATTGGATCTCAGTGATCCTGCGATGCCGGGTTGCAGGATCGCTATATCTCGACGATCCGTCGCAGATGTATGGGGCCCTTGAGTTTCTGTGCTTTGTCACAAACACTGGCAGGTCTGTGAGCAGAGAGGATGGTGCTGTACTGGCAGGGTGAACCTCACTGACACAGAGCGGGGACAAGCCTGTTGGACCATGCCTACCCCTGCCATATTCAGTCAGACTCTAGATGTCCTTTCTCTGTGAAGCAGCACAGATAGGGCTGCTTTGTCCTACCCCTTTCTGCTCCTCGCTCGCGCCCCAGTTGTGAACGTTCCCAGGCGTTCTGCTAGTTTCATTGACGCTGGTTCAGAGAATCAGCATCAGCTGGCCCACTGCAGTATAAAGCGTCTTGAAGGACCAGGGGGGGTGGCTCCATCCTGTCGTGGAATTAAACTAAGTATGGGGAGTGTGGTACCCTCACGGGCACTTACTTGGGCAAATTTTTACACTTTTATCCATCCACCACACTGTTTACCCTCACTCACTGCTGCCAGTAGCTGAGATGTGTGCCACAACCTTGCATTGCAGCTGATGCCCTACAAAACTGTTGTTCCACAACAGCTGTGAGTGGGTGGGGGTTCTAACTTGGATTGATATAGAAAATCCCCTGATAAAGTGGGTTTAATTGTGGCATAATGTGTATTAGCGGCACTACAATGTGGCATAATGTGTGTTGTGGGGGCACCACATGTGGCACTGTGTATTGGGACATTACAATGTGGCATAATGTGTATCGGTGGGCACTATAATGTGCATTAGGATGTAAAATAATGTGACATAGTGTGTTCCGGGGGTACTAAAATGTGGTATAAGGCCTGATTCTGAGGCAGATGGAGAAGCGCATGCAGCAGCGTCTATTGGTGGTCTTCCACCTGCCACTTTATACAAATGTCACTACAAACTGTTTCCCTTGTCTACATTAGTGCTGCCGAATGCACTATCAAGCGCCCGTGCACGCTGTAATACAGAGTGGTGCATCCATATACGCCACCATCAGTCGCACCACCCCTATGGCAGGTGCAGCTTCTCCGTCTGACCATGGCCTCCTGTGCATCTGTGTACACAGCCGATCTCACCGACCCTCGCGTAACATGCCCATTACACAAACCATATTTGTGTGCCTTTCTTTCCACCTCCCAGTCACCACACAGGATCACCCATCACTTTCCCTGATACTGTGGGTCTCCATCACAAAAGCACCATTTGTGTGCCGCAAGCTCCGCAGGGATGTTTAGAAATTTTGGAGCATGTGCATTATTGCTTAACTCCGTTAGCATTGGCATTGTGCAAGGTTCTAAGTCAGGTCCAGAATGTGTACTGGGGTACTACTATTTGGCATAATGTGTGGGGTCACTACTAAAAACAACTGATGGTGATCACTGATACATTTTATACACTATTGTTTCGTTATTTTTCTCAAATTTTATACATTATGGGACCCTTGGACTCGCATACTGTAATTTATTTTTGTCAGTGTGATCGCTGTATGTATATATACATACGTGTGTGTGTGTAAAAGAGATTGAGGTGGTTGACAGTAGGCAGTAGCTACAGTATGCCCTCCATGGTGCTAGCCACACCCCCTGTGCAGACCACACATCCACAGCACTGGTCACCCCCGCTCTCCACATCAGTAGTCACACCCCCGCTGTGCTGGTCACACTTTCTGCGGCAGCACAAATAGGCCCATCAGAAAGGTCAGCTCCAGGCCCATGTGGACCTTAATCTGGCACTGGGGGGATGGTTAGGCACTAGGGGGAGGGTTAGGCACTAGTGGGGGAGGGTTAGGCACTAGTGGGGGAGGGTTAGGTTTAGGCTGCGGGGGGAGGTTAAGTTTAGGCTGTGGAGGGGAAGGATTAGGTTTGGGCTGCAGTGTGGGGGGGTTAGGTATAGGCTGCTGGGAGGTTTAGGGGTAGGGTTAGGATACCTACCGACAGGTGTCTGTATCCTAACACTGTCGGGAGGCCGACGTTGGTTTATTACCGCCGGGGTCCCAAGCGCCAGCTTCCCGTGCCCGACCTGACAAGAGCATTGGTGAATTTAAAAATTTTCATCACATATAACTTGCAAACCTGACAGCATCTGCTAATAAACTATTTTTTTTTTTTTTTTTACTTAGTTGAAATTAGCATTCTCCCTGCAGCTGCTAACTATTGTATGACAGTACACAATGGGAAGTCTACTCCTACTGCCTAACCCAGACTTTACACCAATACTAAACCTTAATGAAAAAAAAAAAAAAGCTATTAATGGCCTAAGGTAATTACACAGTGTGTAGCAGAAATGTGTAATAAGCATTCACAAAATACTAAACACCAAAAAGAGATATTGGTACACCCACATTGGAAAACCAAATCATTCAATTATATAGAGAAACAAAAGGATAGTTGGGCGATTGGATATACAACCTCCAGAAAAGGTTCTAGCCTGAATCTCTATCAAGCAGTAAGCACCATCCACTACATAAATTGCCTTAACGCATTTCTCTGCTATGTCTTAGAGAGGTTTCTTCAGCCTTTCCTGGTATAATTCAGATACAAACCAACCAACTTGATAACTGCAGCAACTATCACTAATTTCATTCCTAAAAAATATATTTCTCTTCTTACCTGTAACACAGTAACAATGAATGGAACAATTTAGAACAAAACATAAAATATAAACAAATAGTATATGGAAAGCATGGCAATACACATATCAAGCTCAACTGCCATATAACTAATCAAGATCATGACTTGCTATGAGAAAATAACTGCAAATAAAATGAGTGAAAATATACAGATCAGACAACTACTTATATACAGTTAAAGTTACTAATGTTTCAGCATAATACAGTATTATAGTCAATAAAAATAAAATATAAAAAGTAATGTAATATTTAGGTCGAAATCTAGAATACGCAAAATTAAATGAATAGGTAAAACAGCTGAGCAGACAAAGACGCTTATTATAAAAATGTACAGGCATTCCATTATAGATAGCTACAAGTAAATGCATCTTCTACATAGCAATCAATAATATAATTAGCAATTTATTTATTATTATCTTTTATTTAGAAGGCGCCACAAAGTGTCTGCAGCAGCAATGTTTTAAATGTGCTGCTCAAAGAAGATTTTAACACAGGAAAGTCTTGTCATTGAAATATATTACCAGTCAGTAAATATGTGATAGCTATTTATTCCAATGCAAGGAAGGGGTTTAATATGCTGGATGCACAGACCGTACTTATGCATCATGACCAGGTGCTTGGGACGGGTTGGGTACGGGATGCTGGCGCTCAGGATCCCGGTGGTCACAAGCCCAACGCCGGCATTCCAACAGGGTCACAATCCCGACAGAAGGAGGTAAGTATACTCTCCTTCCCCTACCCCTCCTTCCCCACAGCCTAAACCTAACCCTCCCCCTAGTGCCAAACCTAACCTCCCTCCCTCCCCTGCAGCCTAAACCTATCCTTCCCCCCTAGTGCCTAACCCTAACCCTCCCCCTAACCCCAATACTTAGTGTCGGGATGCCGGGGCCGGAATTCTGACTGGTGTTGGGATTTCAGCGCCAGCATTCTGAGCGCTGGCATCCCGATAATAACTACATCTTGTTTGGAACACATTGGGAATGCCTTCACAACACTGGACATCCATAGATGCTTAAAACACATATCACATTGTCGTGATGGTGATAAACAAGGACTTAAATTTAAAGGTATAGAACACATTAATTTCACACAAAAGTGTCATGATAAATACTGCTTTTTGTATATGAGAACCTCATAGGATTTTGCTTTGCTTTGAGAACACTTTTACCTCAAGGTGTAAATGACACAGTAGAATTTAATTTAAGTTGCAACCTACTGTTAAAGCATTTAATACACCTGCGGCAATCCTCACTTAACCCCAATGAAAACAATCTTTTGGTTTATCTGACAACCACACTATTTTGTTCTGTGCCAGTGTTGAACTTGACCATTAGACAAACTGTCCTTGCACCATAGCACACTCAGGTCACAATAATCATATAAGAGACAGTTGATTGAGACCTTACCATCACCAATATGTATCTGGTCACAATAGCAGCTACTATATTTCTAGACCAGGTTTACTGATATCCTAGATTCTAAATTAAATCATCGATGGTGAACTATCGATGGTTTGCACCCACTGATGGGCATGCCTATTGGGGAGCATGGCGGGTCACCGGCCAATCAGGTTTGGGGGCAGAGCTTGATAATGTAATGTGGTGGTTGGGCTTAGCAGGGGTGTGACTAAGCTCTGTGCCCATGCATTGGAAAAAAAAACCTCAAATAATATTTTTTTACAATAAAAATGTGTGGCACAGAAAGTTAATGTATGCCTCACCATGGTAATAAAGAGACAGCGAGGTACGTGTGGAACAACTATCTTTCCACATTCCTGATGAAGTATATTGCCAGCATTAGCTTGTTAAACAGGAATGAAAACCATTAAGTCCATACAGACCAGACCCTCTACAGAGTACCTAAGCCGTACTGCTGCAAATTATCTGACAATCAGAGAGTGGACTGGAACCGGACAACCTATAGTAAGTACTCCCTACCTTCCTTCAGGACTTAATAAGCAAGGTTTGAACTATCCCACTTGGAGAAAAACTATGTAGCGCTTTTTCACCTGTCTTACTAACTTTACAGGGAGGATCGGTTTTATTATTCTCACATGGTTGTAGCAGACATTCAGGATGTTGCTTGCACTGATAGATCACCTGGGACTTGAACTTGGAATAAGTTACAGACACTTAGACCAGTCAACTATACTATAGCTCAAAAAGGCTATTAGGTTGGACCTCTGGGGGCCTACATTCTTACACATATCCGAGTGGTAGACCAATGGAAGATGGCTGTCACTGTGTAAAATGGGCCTGGTGTACAGTCAGCCATACATCTGAATGTGCAAGAACTGAGACGCCTCTTTAGATGCTACAATAGCGCTTAATGCTCCTATAGACACAATCATCGTTTGTGACATCGAAACTTGCATCAAAGATATATAAAAAGCGGAGAAAACCCTGGTGCATATGAAGGTTTAATAATTGATTAGCTCTGCTGCTGTTACAGGGTGGTTGGTCCTATTCTAATGAAAACACTAGTTCAAAAAAATAGAACAGCACTGAGATAATCAAGTGTTTTATTAGATAAAAATTCTACTTTAATATCTGCAACTGGTGGATTTTGTACTAATAATACACAAATTTCAACCTTGGGATGAGTCTATGTCAAAGCCTTTGATCCCAACATAAAAATGCATTAGCATCACCAATATGATTTATGTGTATTACAATGACTGCCCTGTTGTACGCTCCCTGCTCCGGCATTTTCATCTCGAGCAGATTCACCAACTGCACTTAGCAGTTCTCCAAGCAATGAGCTCACTACTGTGAAGATCGATAACACAAAAAGGAGGCTAGACATCCTTAATAGTCCAGTGAAGTGAGCAAGTGACAGGAGTTGCCCCACCCTCCAGCTTCCGCAGGACTGAGCGCAGCACCAGAGCGGACACAGGGTGTAGACTCCTTAACATCAGCCAGACACTCTACATGTACCGGACATATCCACCCCACCTGCAGAAACAGATTTACACAGAGACCAGCTAACATGCTGCAGCTTTGCTGCTAAGTTTCAAGACTCCAGATTAAAAACTACAGTACGGTGGTGGATTTACTTGCTTAGAACCACAGGAGCAATTAAGGGCTGTTACATTAACAGAACACTGAGTCTACATTGGTAACCAAAAAATATTGGTAGTGGATAGCTCCCCTTCAGTATTTGTACCATGACGTCATTAGCTACTATCCACGTTGACATAGTTGTTCTTCATATGTATCCCTAATTAAGAGTTCCCAAGTACTCCCAATAAGAGCTGCCCTTTGGAATGCCCTCGGATAGAGGTACTTCCGGATTTAACACCCAGAAAATCATAAATCATAATTAAAAAAAATAAAATAATAATGATCCAGGCCTGAAAGACTGGAGGAAAAAAAAAAATAGAATAATAGTAAATAGAATGAGGAACAATAAGGAACAATACTTCAAGGTCAATATTTACATTTAATGCATCATTAGACAAAAATAAATGCACAAAGTAATAAGAACAAATAATATAACCAGATCACACTCAGATGTAATGCATGCAACTCTATGGGATAGAGACACTGCTCTGAGATCCATAGCTGTAATGGCAACACAATGGAGACGACGCAGAGTCAAAAGCAAGTCAACCATCATTTCTCTTGCATTGCTGAATGGAGCTAAATGTGTGTGTATAAAGCAAATGAATCAGCACAGTCACCTGGTGCGTCAATCACACACTAGGTAGCCCTCAGATCCACATACATGTGTACATGAAATTAGGTAATGTATACATATAAAGGCAGTCCTGAACCTGATTCTTTTGAAATTGTGTGTCATCTAACCTGCAATAGGAAATCTGGGGAACATCAGATGAAGAAAAATGTGGGCCAGGGATCGTTATTCTTCATGGTCTAAAAAATGAGATTCCTTAAATTACTTTTCTTTCTGGGCTTCTAGAGTGTCAAATGCCTTGGCTGCAGTGCATGGACAGACTGGGGCGGCTGAGCAGCCCTGCCGAAATGGGCGTGGCCTTGCCTCACGTGGCTTGCCGCGAGTCACGGGGGCTTGGCCTCGTGGCACGCCTCCGTCATTAAGTATCCCCGGCCGAGCACCAGATGTGCAGTCCGGCCCTGCTGGAAGAAGGCAGCCAGGTTGGCACAGCGGGGGCGTGATGTGGTTTTGTGAATGGGGGCATGTCTGTGCGAACGCAGCCCACCCCACACTACACAATGCCAAGATTATCGCCATTGTGCAGCCGGTGGCGGAGCCACGATGACGCAATTCATCGCGAATCAGCTCCTCCCGGGTTCCGGCCCCTTTTGCAGGGTGGGAGCGGATCCCGGCACACTCTTGCGCGGGGGGGGGGGGGGGGCAGGAGCAACACTCTTTTTTCGGGAGGCTCCCGGACATTTTTGGGAGGGAAGGCAAGTATGTTCTAACCATAATAGTATATTTGGGTTAGCATTGCTGACTCACAGCACTGGGTTTGATTCCCACCAGGGCACTATCTGTGTGTAGTTTTTATGTCCAAACATTTACTGGTAAGCTAACTGCCATGTAATAAAATTGACTCTTATGTATGTGTGGTAGAGAATATTGCGGGAGATGTATCAAACCTTCTAAAGAGGACAAGTGCCCATTATTTATCTAGTATGTTCTATAGAGTGATAGCTAAAATCTGATTGGATGCCATGGGCAATGCCTCCACTTGTCCGCTTTAGAAGGTTTGATAATTCTCTTCCATAGACTATAAAGCTCCAGTAGGTAGGAATTGATGTGAATGATTACATATTTTCTTTACAGAGCTGCATAATACGGTCGTATTATAGAATTCAATGATAATAACATAACATCTAATATGTAATGCTGCTATTTTTCGTCTAGTAGAGGCTTAGTAGAGAGTTGCAGCCCCACCTCCTCTCTCCCCAGCTTTTACTAGCTGCCTGCCCCAGCCAGTGTGGCCAGCACCTGTAGCTGGCAGCTCCCCCCACTCGTGCCCCACCACGCACACTTGCAACCCCATTCAATGGTGGAAGAGGGGACAAAAATCAGAGAGAGAGAAATACAGTGGGAGAGGCAGTTAGATGAAAGAGAGCAGGGAACAGTTGAAAGAGAAAGAGGGGGTATAGAGATTAAAGAAAGACAGACAGGGGAGAGACGGGGGTGACAGAAAGGGTTGGAGGCCAGAGATTGTAAGATGGGAGAAGACAACAGTCAAATATTGCGCCCCCATGCCACCCCAACCGCAACACCCCCCCTGTGCTCCAATCCACTAACCCACTTCCCCCATCCAACAGGGAAGGGGGGGGTAGAAATTAGAGAGAGATGGAGATGGGGGGTTGGAGACAGATGAGAGAGACAGCGGTGACAGTGAGAAATGGAGGAGGGACAGAGATAAGGATTGAGAAAAATGAGTGACATGAGGCTAAAGATACACAGGGGTGGAATGAGGCTGGAGAGAAACAGGGGAGGCTGGAGGGACACAGGCGGCATGAGGCTGAACAGACACAGGAGAGGGTATAAGGCTGCAAATACATGGGAAAAGCATACATGGGTAAAGCATGAGGCTGTAGAGACACGGAAGGGCATGAGACTGGAGAGACACAGATAGGGTGGGGCATTAGGCTGAAGAAACACATGGGGGGCATGAGATTAAAGAGACACAGGAGGAAATAAGGCTGGAGACACACAGGGAGAAAGCATGAGGCTGGAGACATACAGGGGGAAAGCATGAGGCTGAAGATACGCAGGGGAGAAGCATGAGGCTGGAGATATACAAAGGAGGGAGAGATATGGGAGCATGAGACTGAGGAGACACAGGGGGAAGGCAAGAGCCTGGAGAGACACAGGGGGAGGGCATGAGTCTGTGGAGACAGGGAGGGCATGAGGCTGAAGAAACACAGGGGAGGACATGAGGCTGAAGATAGACGGGAGAAGCATGAGTCTGGAAATACACAAGGGAGAAGCATGAGGCTGGAGATTCAAAAGGGAGAAGCATAAGGCTAGCGAAACTCAGGAAGGGCATAAGGCTGGATAAACACAGGTGGGGCATGAGGCTGGAGATGCACAGGGGGAATGCATGAAGCTGAAGATACAGAGTAGAAGCATGAGGCTGGTGAGACTCAGCGGAGAAGCCTGAGGCTGTAGAGACAAGGGGGGGGGGGCATGAGGCTGTAGAAACACAGGGTGGGGGCATGAGGCTGGAGACACAGGGGGGGAAGCATGTGGCTGGAAATATATAGCAGAGAAGCATGAGGCTGGTGATACACATGGGAGGCATAAAGTTAGAGAGACATGAAGCTGGAGAGACACAAGAGGAATATGAGGCTGGAGAGAATATTGAAGGAATGGGCAGGAAAGACATACGGGATGTGCGGGGTTCACACTAGCTTGAAACCCAGAAAATGACTGGTCAAAAATACTAGATTATAAATAAACACATATGGGCGTTTGCAAACACTTTAGTTTTTGACACTATTCATGACTTAAAGGTACAGATTGTTATCTCAAAAACGGAACAAAGCCATATCTTAATCTGTGGGTGCAGGTGACAGACAAAAACATGTTTTTCCACAATACCTGAAGGAGGATTGCCTCTTAAACATTATGTTCTTTTCTGAACTATAAACATATTTATGGGCTTATTCATAAACATGGGCATGAATCCCTAACGGTTATCTGTATTTTGATTTTTATGTTTTTTGTTGTATTTTTAAATTAAAAGCAGATATAAGCGAAGAAGTGGCAGAATTTCTTGATACGATCATTGAGTTCCACGCCTGCTTTGCCACTCTGTGGCTTGGCATTCCACAACAAATTAATAAATTCCACATTTTGCAGGTTTTGACAACAAAGATGTCAGTATTTCTACTCTATGACATGGTTGTTACTAAACACTTAAAAGGTAAAATACTCAGTAGTACTGTTTTACATCTCTACTTAAAAGCCCTGCTTGAAATCATGTCATTCTGTCACCTGCTTGCTGTTTACAATACTATCCAGGTAGTTAACAATTTGTAGACCATTTAAACTGTCTCACTTTACTAGGTACAATGAAATGGATGTTGAATGAACTGTTTGGGCTTGTTGCCACTTTAGTATATTTAGTGCTGTGCGTATAGAAGTGATAATGTCACAGGGAACATCAATAAGCTGGCTATAGAGATCACTGAAATATTAAATAACATGGGGGTCTATGTACTAAGCAGTGATAAGAGACAGAGTGAAAAGTGATAAGGTGCCAGCCACTCAGCTCCCAACTGCCATCTCACAGGCTGTGTTTGAAAAATGACATTTGGGAGCTGATTGGCTGGCACCTTATCACTTTTCACTCTGTCTCCTAACACTGCTTAGTAAATAGACCCCATGGTCTGATTACTTCCTATTATCTGCTCAGTTCCCAATGTGAATGACAGCTTGGTAAGAACATTTATCTGCACAAAATCTTAATCAATAACACAATGCTGTTATCAGGGCTTCTAATGGGTAACTTGAGTCCAAATGTGTTGGCGGCATTTTGGATCCCCATCCATGCAAAACACATGCGTCTATTGGTCCAAACAATCACACGCCCACCCTCTCCCCTTAGACCAGTGATGGGAAACTAGCAGCCTTGGTAGCCGCATGTGGCCCTCAAAGCCTTCACTAGCAGCCTTCAGCTCATTACTACTGTGCTGTCATAATTGTTTGTTAGAACTAATAATACTTGTTTAAAAGGCCTACTCATATGTAATTATATATAGATGCCCCATTCATTGATTAAATGTATTAATTTAACTTGTTACTGAGATTAAGAGTAATGTGCGGCTCCTTTGAAGGTTAGAGGACCATCTAGTGTGGCCCCCGAACTGTATCAGTTTGCCTATAACTGCCTTAAACTCTGATTGGTAGCTATTGGATACGGTATGCAGTCGGGAAGCCGGCGGACCTAATCCCGACCCGACTGCTTTATCCCGGTGAGGGTTAAATGACAGGCGTCTAAATCTATCGGTAAATCATACCGATTCCATTGGATACACCTCCTGTGTTCACACTGCATCAAGTTAGTAGTTAATGGGCAACTGATTGTCGCACAGTTGCAGCGCCTAGGTTTTAATGATAGATTGTGGCAAAACCAGCCTTATCGTCTCCCCATGGCTGTAATATAGGTGTGTGGGAAAGCATATAGAGGATTGCAGACTACAATGAGCTGTCTCGCCTATACTATTCAATACATGATAGAACATATGCCTTTACATATGAGCATTAAATTAGTACACATAATCTTATTATAAGCTTATTACTGTATGGTATATTTTACTGACCTAGGCAAAACCCTCATATGGTTGTTAGGCGATTATTATTATTATTATTACTACCAGGTACACATATTCCGCAGCGCTTTAAAGAGAATATTTAGCCATTCACATCAGTCCCTGCCCCAGTAGAGCTTACAATCTATATTCCCTACCACATGCTCACACACAAACACACACTAGGGTTAATTTTGTTGGGATCGAATTAACCTACCAGTGTATCTTTGGAGTGTGGGAGGAAACCGGAGCAAACCCACGCAAGCACAGGGAGAATATACAAACTCCACACAGGTAGGGCCGTGGTGGGAATCGAACCCATGACCTTAGTGCTGTGAGGCAGTAATGCTAACCATTACACCGTCTGTGATCTGAGCTGGGTTTCCTGTAGTCTCCAGTATAAAGACATCTGGAATAGGCAGTATAGTACTATTTGGCGGAGATAACCTTTTTTTGAATAAATATAACCCTAACAGAATGAAATAATATTGAGTAGTGCAAAACACCTCACCCTCATTGTGCCCACACATGCAGTATATACTGTATGTAACATTATTATGTTCCTTTCTGCATCATTATATACTTATGCCCATTGTTGTATGTGTCACTTGTGTGAACAGCGCAGTGGGGCCTTTGTGGAACTATATAAGTAAAAGAACAAGGACAATGTCACTTGATACTGAAACGGCAGCAGGCACATCCGTGTCTACGCCTTTTGCAGGGAGTACGTCCATGACTTTACGGCAGGTGCAATTTCTCAGTCCGAGTATGGCCTCCTATGTGAGTGGTTGAGCATCTCTGTACGCATCCATGTTCACCAACTCGCATCCCCATAACACTTCCATAAGACTGACCATCTCCGTGCGTCTGCTAACTCACCACCCAGGAACGCTCAATACATTTCTAAGACTGTGCGTCTCCCGTGTGCCTGAACGCATGCGCAGTGCAACTTAGGGGTTTATGGGGTCTATTTACTAAGCAGTGTTATGAGACAGAGTGAAAAGTGATAAGTCTGTGATAAGGTGCCAGCCAATCAGCTCCCAACTGCCATCTCACAGGCTGTGTTTGAAAAATGACAGTTAGGAGCTGATTGGCTGGCACCTTATCACTTTATCACTTTTCACTCTGTCTCATAACACTGCTTAGTAACTAGACCCCTATGTATCAAGCAGTGAATAACGTAGAGAAGTGGACCAGTGGAGAAGTCACCCATAGCAACCAATCAGCTCCTACCTATTATTTTATAGTCAGTACTTGATCAATGCTACTTTAAAGCTGATTGGTTGCTATGGGCAACATCTCCACTGGTTCACTTCTCCATTCTTTCACTGCTTGGTACATCAATCCCTTAGTCACATGAGCAGAAGAAAAAAATAGCTCCACTGCGCCTGACATCGGCAGTGCGTGTGACTCAGAATCAGGGCCTTATTTACCAACGAGCAATAAAACTTGTTGCGTATGATAATGGTGCTCCAGCCAATCATCTCCCAACTGTCATCTGCTGAAAAATGACAGTTGGGAGCTGATTGGCTGGAGCACCATTTATCATACATAAACTCATTGATAAATAAGGCCCCACCCCTTGCTGTGGACCATTTGAATTGTACGGCTGGTTCTCTAAGGCCTGCACAAACCACTCTGTATTTGTATTTAACCACAATATACCAGTATGTGTAGCCTTTTGGGGAGAATGCAATATTGTTAAACTTTAAAACTTCAAACCTGTCAATTTTCAAATATGTATATTAAAATGTAGCAATAAAAGTGGTTTAAAATGTTCCCATTCTGAACCAGTAATCTACTGCTGTCCGGGTAGGTCAGAATCTATATTTTGGCACGGCCAGTGGCCAGAGGGGGGTATCAAAATGCTTGATTTTAGAGTGAGTGTGGCCAGTCCATGAAGAGGGCATAATTAGCACTTATCCAGCTTTAATATGCATCATACAAAGTATATTGTGTTGCATAATTCCAGCATATACAGGACCAGCGATCACAGCATGCCATTAGATACGGCAGTAGGTCCATCCTGTCTGAGCAGAATGTTTTTTTTCAGATGTGGGCACCATTCCAGAGTATGAAGCAAGTCCGGGAGTCTGGGGTAGCAGCAGAAGATCCTAGCACTGCCCTGGACATATATGTACATATTGGTCTCCATATGCACTGGATAGTGTATTATTATACAGTATTAATAATTAACCCTATTGATGGTCTATAGCAGTGCACCCCTAACAGTGCATGTTTTCCACATCTCCTAGTTGGTGCACAGGTATATTTATTACTGGCTGACACATTTTAAAAGATCCACAGGTGGTTCTAATCATTTCATTTGTGATACTGAGAAGAACATGCAGCACTAGTAACATTGTATTATATTACTATTACTATTGTGGTCATGGTGTGTGCTGGGGAGGGGGGTTTCCAGGCAGACGGAAACCCCCCCTGCGTTTGCCTATGACGGCAATACTTTTTTTTGTTAGGTACTGTGGTTTCCATCACAGTTTACATAAAGCTTCTGAAGGCATATGCTATGCAGCATTTATATACTAATAATTGAACCAACAGCGCTCGGTGGGAATAGGCTGCTCTCATTTTAGCAATCTGGAAATTGCACAGAAGATAGACCATTTGAAATTAGTGATTGTTCCTCTTTAAACGGCTCCATTTGGGATTTGTCAGTGGGTTAGGAGAAATCGGCTTTTATAATTGGTTCAAGTTTTCAATAACATGCTATATCCCTAAGGCAATCCTCCGGGAGTGACCCCAACATGAAGCTGTGATTGTATAGCCGGATGTCAACATCTATTAACATAAAGGGCTTACTGGGAGTTAGGTCAATTGTAAACATCGAGAGCGGGGAAATCCCTGAGCAGGGGATCATGGACATAACAAAATTTACATCAGAAATATAACACCGAGGAAATAACTTTGAACGTCAAGAATAAAACTAACACATAATGAAGTGAAGAAGATGTTAATGTTATGGAAGAAAAAAAACAGTCTAAATGAGCCGGGAAAGGAATATATACACTCTTGGGTCCAGGGATAGCTCGTCTCTGCTTATAATCATAGTCAACAGTGTGAGCAATGACCAATTTAAATGTCAGACATGGCCCTTGTCAGAGAAACCTATTAGATGAATCACAGATCCAGTATGTATTGTTTATCTTCCCCACTTAGATGTTTATAAGAACAATGAAGAATAATGTTATGCTTTTTAGGGCTATCCCACAGGAAACAAGAGGGAGTACGAGGCTCCTAAGATTGTTCAAAGGTTGAGAAAAATACTTACATAATTTTCCATTATGTGCTGGATGTTTTAGAAGTGTGTAATGATAAACAGTGACACACATGTAAGTGCTACTGCTGCGAGTGACCCGTAATCGTTACTACATTCTCTCAGTTACTGGAAGAGGATGGTTATTGGGTAATCAGTGCAGGACCATGATAGAGATGTTTAATATCTTATCCAGGCTGGTCACACTGAAGGAGCAAATTTATTCTTAGGGGAATTCATGTTTAATTATTTTATTATTAATTATTAACAGTTACCTATGTACAAGAGCTTTTATTGCAACAGGAGTGAAGGGGAGGAACAAAAAGGGGCTTTAGGATCTATTAAATGAAGTTTCTTGCAATTTACTAAGAGACAAACTGAAGAAAAATCTCTGATTTCTTCTGCGTTACTTCTCTTTCCGCTGCTTACCTCCAATGGTGGCAACGGCGTTAGCTATACCTGGCACTGTGGACCAGCAAGGCCAGGAAGACTTGGCTGGATGCCCACCAGGTCACATCACTATGCACTTTTGGGCACAATAGCCGCTATTGCGCATATCATTGTAAAACCCTGAGGAGCAGCCTTGCACTGGGGCTCCCAGAAGAGTCGCGGCATGGTACATTACAGCAGTACACCATTATCAAAGATTCCACTGACAGCTAAAGGTGTTTTCAACCTCTCCTCTAAAATATTAACTGATGATGAAATACGTATACTCTCTAGAGGTTTAAACTTTTCTCCTTCCTCCATACCTAACTACTTTGAATTATTCATTGAATTGAATAGGTATGTTCGCAGTCTATGTAGAGCTAGATATTTTGCAGCTAAGAACTTGGATAGAAAAAACATCGATGGTACTATCAACACTCTTGATGAAGGCGATCACACAAGTCTTAATATTTTGAATGAATTATTACTAGAAAACTCAGATGGAGCCACCTGTGTCCCCCAGGTTGAGATCCCTATTTTTGATTTAGGGTCTGATCATCAACATTTATTTAAAGCTAAATCCAACTTTTTTCCCATACAACACAAGATTAGTGCAATTGAAACCTTCTATTATACCACATTGGAACAATTCAAAGTACTATGTGATGAGAAACCACATCCATGCTCTTTTAATCTTACTTTACAAGAACAGTTAGCCCTAAAGAACCTGCATAATGATCCTTCCATCACGATCAAAATAGCTGACAAGGGGGGTGGGGTAGTGGTTCAAGACACCTCAGATTACCTTATAGAAGCAAATAGACAGTTATTTGATCAGACTTTTTACCAGAAACTTCCATTTGACCCCACTATATCATATCAACTCAAGCTCAAAAGTCTTCTTGGGTCTGCATTGGACAATAAAATCATATCCAAAGATCAGTTCAATTTTCTGTATCCCCTGCACCCGGTCACTCCAATTTATTACCACCTTCCCAAAATTCACAAATCCCTGCATGCACCACCTGGGCGTCCTATTATTTCTGGGATTGGGGGTCTCACGTCTAATTTATCCTTTTATATTGATCATTTTTTGCAACCACATGCTGTTGCCCTCAGGTCGCACATCCGTGACACTACACATTTTATTCAAAAGGTTGAAGGTAAATTATGGAAATCCAACTATCTATTTGTCACGTGCGATGCACAAGCTTTGTATACCCATATTCCACAAATTAAGGGTGTAGAAGCCGTGGAATGGTATTTGAGTCAGGATGGTGCGATTCTGGAAGGGCAACGCAATTTTATTCTCTCATCCATTCTTTTTATTTTACAGCACAATTATTTTCTGTTTAATCACTGTCACTTTTTACAAACACTCGGTACGGCGATGGGGACCCGATTCGCACCGAGTTTCGCCAACCTCTACATGGGCCGTCTTGAAGATGAGCTCATTTGTGGTGGCGAATTCGCTGCTAATCTGGTCCTCTTCTGCCGATATATAGACGATTTTTTTTTATTTGGGAGGGTGATGAATCTTCTGTTTTAAGGTTTTTTGAATATTTGAACACTAACACTTATGGACTCACTTTCACTCACTCCTATCACCAGCACCATATTAATTTTTTGGACATCTCTTTGGATATTTTAGATAATCATGTCAATGTCTCTAATTATAGAAAGTCTGTCGATGTTTGTAGCTTTATACCATATTCTAGCAACCATAAAAGGAAATGGCTGAATAATGTTCCTAAAAGCCAGTTATTTCGTATCCGTAGAAACTGCACATCCATTAACAAGTTTAAAGAACAAACCTTGGTGCTGATCAAAGACTTCTCTGAGAAAGTTTATCCCTCACAAATTTTGGATGAGGCACTTCATACTTCTACAATATTAGATAGGGCTACACTTTTCGATATTAACTCTTTACATAAAACCAGATATACTACTAAAAAATCAAAAGAACATAAAGAAGGGGAACCTATGTTTATTTCCAGATATAATTTATCTGCGAATAAAATCTCTGGAATTATGAGAAATAATTATAAATTGTTGCTGACTGATTCTGTCTTGAAAACACATTTAGGCCCTAGACCTCGGCTAGTTTTTAAGAAAGCCAAAAATTTGGGTAATATTTTGGCTCCTAGCCTTTTTAAATCTGATATGAAAGATTATAATAATTTTTCTCAGAGGACCCTGAGTGGCCCTAAGATTACAGGCTGCTATAAGTGTAACCACAATAAATGTATAACGTGTATACATATTTTGAACAAAACTAAATCTGTGTTCTCACATGTAGCTCAAAAACATTTTATTATAAACTCCTTTATTAATTGTACCTCGCAATATGTAATTTATATGTTATCATGTCCATGTGACTTGCTCTACATCGGCCGCACGATACGCCCGTTAAAACAGCGTTTTCTGGAACATAGACGCAACATTGTGAATAAATCTATTAAGCATAGTGTCTCCAGGCACTTTTTGGAACACCACAATAGTGATACTAAAGGTCTGACAGTGGTCGGTGTAGAGCAGATACCACACATGACTAGAGGAGGTAATAGATTCAGGATGTTGTGTAAACAAGAAGCAGCCTGGATCTTGAAAATGCAGACACTTAGCCCTAAGGGCCTTAATGAAAATATTGGTCTAGAATTTATTTGATTTTGGCTTAGGGATGGGGTTTTTTGTGTTGGGCTTATAGTTCTTCAGTCATATGGCCCTGCTCTATGCAGTGCCTCCAGTAGTCTGTTGATAGACATTGGACACAGAATCTATATGGATTCCAGCCCCATTATTCATTCGATTCGATCTCCTTTTTTCTTCTTGTGTTAATATTAGTACATTCAACCTTCTGGTGTAATTTCGTAGTTTTTGGTATTGATGTTATCAAATATCTGATTAGATTAGCATGATTAATAACTTGATCATGTTATTACTATTGTATCTGCAATTAACGGGTTAATACATTATGTCCATTTCTATGTGCCCCGCAGAAATAGTTTGTTCTCTCTATATATACTTGTACATGATATATACTTTCACATGCTATATCAACACTACTCATGTCATGTGAGTTTGTTGTTGCTTTTAGGCTTTATGATGTATTTCTTATGACAATATTTTGATGTGTCTTGATATATTATTTTTAAATAATATAAAGCACAGTTATTAACTGTAACACGCCTAATCATTTTATATTTTATTTTTTAAAAATATCTTATATTGTTTGTCTATTTATTAGTTTTTTATATTGATTATATACATTGTTGTTGTAATATCAGTATATACTGCTATTCATATAGTATCTCTGCTCAATATCTGAACTGTGATTAACTAGGTAATGAAATTCCAACATACACCTGTTAGCCAGTTGATGTCTGACAGGTGTTGATTCACAGGTGGTCCATTAATGAAAATGGGTATATACTAGCCGCCCATGCTACAATCATTCATTCTGCCTTCTTGAAGAAGCTGCTACATGCAGTGAAACGCGTTAAGGATTACAGAGACCATTTTCATTTACCCACTGCATCGGTGCCCCACTGTCTCATCACTCCTCCAGCCAGCGGTTTGACACACAGCCCGGATTTCCCTCCACCTTGTTTCCTGTTTGAGCCATCACAGGACCGGAACATCAGCTGCGGCCGAGCCCTGTGAGCCAACACATGCCGCATACATCTCTCTGGAGAAAGGTACATACCACTGGGAGTCCAGTCATTTACCATTGGAGGGAGCTGCTTCACTGCTGAGCCCGGCCACATCCAGCCGGTGAGCACACGCCGCTGTGCCCCGGACCATAGAGTTCACAGCTCTAGTGCTCCCGCATGTGCTTCTGCACTGCCGTCTAGCCCTCAGCATTTCCAGCCGCGAACCAGCCGGTCTCCACTCCAGGCTGTCATCGCATCCTCTTTTGGACCTACTCCACTCCGCGTTCGAGGGGTGAGCATGAGCCACTATTATTGAGAGCGGTACATTTACCACCCAGACCTACCTACTGTCATACTTTTGGGGTACCCTACCACGATTTTTTCTAATGGCCGCACACTGGTATTAACAACCATTTACTTGTGGAAGCCTACTCCCTGCTTGCACGGAGCTCCAAGTAGCCATTCCTAATTATTTGGTAACATTGTTGCAGTTGTTACAGGACACTTCTTATTTATTCATCTATTGATTGTCGCAGAGACACGATTTTATTTGTTTATGTCTTATATTATATTTCTCATTGTTGTATCAATATCATTGCAATTTTCTATTCCATAAATATGATTTATGATTACATTGTTTCTATGTGTTAATGTGTTTCTAGCGCCATTCCACCTATACCATTTTTATAGTACACCATTATCAGAACTGACTCCTTATTTGGAAATCCAAGCAGTACCACCAATAAAACTTGAATTAGCAATGAACTGGAGTAGAATTTTGTGCTCTTGCTCATATAGTCTATGTTTGCTAACAAGCCCTCACACCAGAAATGCCAGATGAAATAGCCAGCTTGTGTTGTTTCTGACTGACCGAATTTTCCAGCAGACTTGGGGCCTGATTCAAAAGTGGACGCCTGTGACTACCTTAAACCATCTCCAGTACTCACCATTAAGCTATAATATGTAATTTACTTATTTAATGATCAGAAAACTGCAATCCTGTTCAGAATTCACTTCCTTGCTCAGTGTATGTAGCGCCTCTGGCCCTCACTCCTTTCTCACAGTCCCTGCTTAGAAGTAGTTGTCTCTCTACTTTTTTATGCTCTCTGCATCATTTAGTCCAGGCCAGGATCTGCCTTCCTGCAGTTCTCCTGCTCCCTACTGATGTTCTTCTCTAGATGGGGAAAAAGACTGCTCCGCTGCGTAGGCCACAGGTACATTTTGCTGAATTTACAGTTTGCTGAATTTACAGTTTGTGTTGTCTAAGTAGAAAAGAATAGCTACACCCTAAAGGAGTATTTGTGAAGTACCCAGCCAAAATGTTTGGATTTGACTATATAAATAAGGCTCTGCCAAAGACCAATCAGCAAACACAAATAACATATAAAACCATTTGTCTGCAACCCCCCCTCCCCCCTTCCCCAAATAGTTCTCCCTAGCCATCTGCCTTATATGGCAGACAAACCCTGGAGTAGTTTATTTGCAGTTGCAAATGTTTTTGATTAAATAATACTAGAAAATCCATAGCTGAATCTGGAGAATGAAATGAATGAATTTGCTTCCAGCTGTAAGCTTGTACAAAAAAAGAGAACAAGAGATTGTATAAAAGACTTTAGTAGAAGCTTAATGAAACATGGTCTGATGAAGAGTGTGCGTTACTTACAGGGGAAGTTATCCTCAAACAGAGGGTCTATGTTATGCAGCAGCTCCAGTCTGGGGGAAGAGCTTCCTTCGCTAAGAATAAAGAAAAGCCAAACATTACTCTCCTCCTAACATCTGCTAATTGCATACTCTATTTTAATACTTCCTCTGTTATAACTTTAGGAAATAACTGGCTTGACAGTAAACCATTAAACACATTTTTCTCCCCCAGCTGAAGAAAATCACACGTAGCAAAGTAAAAATACAGAACAGTCCATGTGAAACATTAGAGGAATTATGTATGCTTACAATATGTATATAGTTTCTATAGGGTAAGGTTTTATTTTATTATACATATAGAGGGGCCGACTAATGTGAATTAAGGAATAAATGGCTAATTATCAGATACATGGTTATTGAGAATAGAAACTGTTGGTGCCAATGAGCCCCCCTGTAACCTCTTGCATTTTGGAGCAGGTGAGACCGGCCAGGGGCACAGAGAGTCGGCCCGGGGGAAGGGGCATGGCCTAATTGTGAGGGGCATGGTCACGCTGGGGAGGGGGCGCTGTGGCAGTTGGCGTGTTTCCCCTATTTGAATTTGGATTGTGATGAAGCCCACCTCTGGAATGTCAATTACTTTTAAAAGGTAAAAGAAAAACTTTGGGGCCAATAGCGAGTGAAACACCCTGTATAATCACTGACAGACCCCGCAGCGGTAACAAACAATAACTAGGTTAAAAGGTGCTTATGTGGATGTAAGCTACAGAGGTCTATATACTTTATCCCTAACTGATTATGCAACATATTCCGTAATTCATGTAGCTACTTTATAATTACTGATGAGATGGTTATAATCAACAGCATGGGGGTGCGTGAATTTTAACTTACACTGAATTCTATCTAATTACACCTCTTTATTTTAAGATTTCACCAGGCAGCCCAACACTCTTGCTGCAGTTTCTATTTTAGTCAACTTAAATAAATGTTAAGTTTTATACGAAGCAGCCATAGCATGAGTGCACTGATCTTTATGTGTCTATCACACTCTCTGTATTTACATGTGCGTCTTAGAATGCATTATGCTGTATAGATTACTTTTGGTTTATTACTCTACAGAAATAAATGAATGAAATGTTTATTCATGAAACCGATCTTCATATGATCCCCAATGTGAGCCAGCCTCTCAGTCAAACAGGCCTAGAGTTTTGCATGCGACCATTGAATAAATTCCACGGCGGCCTTTCTGCCTAAAAGCATTTCCACCACACTTGCTGACTTTTCAATGGCTTTCTCCGGGATATCCGGGTAGGACCAGGAGACGGGTGTGGTATAAAATATAAAAGATAGACAGTCAATAGGGCAACACCAGATGATCGACAGGCAATGGGTTGACAGAGTCAAATGGTCAACAATGTCAAATGGTCGACTGTTAAATGGTCGACATGGACTAAGGTCGACAGTGTCAAATGGTCAGAAGGTTGATACACACATGATCAACATGTTTTTTGCTATTTTAACCCTAATCCTCACTTTAACCCTCCCCCTAGTGTCTAACCATAACCTCCCCCAAGAGACTAACCCTAACCCTCCGCCAAGTGCATAGCCCTAACCCTCAACCTAACCCTAAAAATCATGAAAAACCATGTGTAAGCCTTTTATGTGCCAACCATTTGTGTTGCCTTTGTAAGTGTTGACCACCTGGCGTTGACCTATTGACTATCTAGACACTGTAGATCCTCCCTCTGGATAATGCAGAAGACATGTGGGGAGATGTATGAAGCCTTCAAAAGAGAGAAGAAGTGTAAAGCTGCCCTTAGCAATCAATCATCTTACATCAATCAGGTTATAGAATGTACTTGATAAATGCTATCTAGAAGCTAGATATGGTCAACTTCTCTTCTCCACTCTTTAGGATTGATACATATCCCCCATGGTGCTCATGGTTCTCAGTATTGTGCGTACAAATCAAGACCATGAGGATGTGATTCAACTCCTGGATCACCTACTTCCACAGTGGGAGGCTAGTCTACTCTGCTGGAATTGTGGGAGAACGCGCCATCATTTGGGAGTCTCCCACGCATTTCGGGAGAGTAGTCAAGTACGATTTCTACTCTTTGGTGCTCTTCATGAAAAATCTTTGGTTCTGATGTATTAGTAAATTATGTCAATATGTCAATTAAGTTTGTGTTAGTCATAGCCATTTCACATAGAGCAATTTTTACCTCTGATTCAGATTTTCCTTAAATGTGTAAAACAACAAATATGTAAAACACTAATTCTGCTTATGTATTTTTTTGTGTGTATAACTGGAAGAGCCAGGGAATCAGTAAGAGAAGTCCTTATTGGGAAGCAGACACAAGTATTGCAGGAGAAGTCAATCTTCATAGGCACAGTGCCATCATGAGCAGCCACCAAAGCAACTTCAATGCAAAGTAACCATTCAAATATGAACAAAATTACAATGAAAACACACACATAGTTTCAGAGACTTTTGTGAATGTGTCATTACTAACCAGAAGAATGAAGTGAAACAGCAGCGAGAAAATGAAATGTTGGCTTTGAAAAAATACACAGCAATATGTTCTGTAGAATTTACACTTTAGGCGTGCAGCGTGCATTTATTAGGGTGAAGAAGGTGATAAGGCAGATTTTCTATTGCTGCAATAGAAAATCAGTTATCGCTACAATTGAACATTTTGGTTGGGTATCTGAGTGATACTCATCTCCCCATCTATCCTGGCTTTAGTGCCCTTGTGCGTGTTTGCAACCGGAAAAAAAAAAAAACATAATAAAAAAAACTCGATGGAAATAGTTTTCCTATTCGATGGCAGGATTGCGATGGTTGGCAACCATCATACATGTCTCCTTCCATTGTGCATCCATTGCTGCACACCTTCAGTGCAGCTGCAGCCCCTGGAAATGGGGTCCACAGCATAGCACATTTTGCGCAAGCATGAATTTATGTTGTCCTCTGCGCACAACATAACCAGCAATAGTTACCTTGTGATGGCTACATGGCAGCATCACTGCTACTATTCAATGGCCATCTTGCCCAGTTACCAATTCCGACAGTGTCATCTCATGGCCATCTGTGTTTCCCCTGGCCGCGGTTGGCATGGGAGTGGTATACAAGATCGACAGTGTCTAGCTCAGACATGTCATACATGCATGCGGCCCAAATACACATTTATGTGGCCCGACAGTGTGGGCCCAATTACATATATTACGCCATCCAGCCCGCTCCTGTGGTGGATTCAGAGGGAGGCGATAAGGGCAATCGCCCCCCATATACACAACCCAGGGCCGGATTTTCCGCTAGGCAACCTAGGCGACCGTGGACGGCCCCTTTGCCCCCAAAAATATGGCCAATCAAAAGGCTCCCAGAGGAGCACTGCGCGGTCCCGCCGACACTCCCAGAGTCCTGCTGCGACGCCGCTGTCTACACAGCGCACTGTCACAGGGAAGCACAGCAGCCAGACAGCCAGGTAGGCTGTACTGGGTTATTCTCAATTACTCTGCATCTGCAATATAGATTGATTTGTCATTTTTATGTTGTGCAATATGATTGAAAACGTTAATAAGTATGGGCTGCAAATCAATGTTTGTCAATGTTTGTTGGCCCCTAAGACCACAGAGTGTTCAGTGAGGTAATGTGAGAAACCAGATGTAAGCAGAAGTAATTTAGGCATAAGCACATAGGTACAATTGACATGCCTAGTCTAGCTTAAAACTTTAAATGTAATTGACGTAATAGGTCAACACCAGATGGTCAACAGGCAATAGGTCGACATGGACTTAGGTTGACGGGTCAATAGTTGACAGGGTCAAAACATCGACACATAAAAGGTTGACACATGACACCCTAAACCCCCCTCCCCCAGGGCCTAACATTAACCCTTCCCCTGGTGCCTTACCATAACCCTCCCCCTGGTGCCTAACCCTAACTGTCCCCTTCTGTAGCCTAATCCAAACTCGTTACCAAGTGCCTAATTCTAAACCTAACCCTATCAATCATGAAAAATCATAAAAAACATGTGTCGACAGCAAAACGGGGTGGCTGTCGATTCATCGACAGCTCGCCCCGTTTTATAGGCGGGTCAGGCGGCTGGCTGGCCAAAGGGAGGCGTTCCCGAAGGAACACCTGCCATTTGGGGGCGGCCCTACTGATATCACACGTGAGCAGGAAGTTCACTGGAGATTGCGGTGGACGAGACCCTACCATCGCCAGGCCGCCCGCTAAAGCTGAGGGTGGTCACCCACAGCTTAGTGAGCGGCCTGGAGGTCGGTAAAAAAGAAAAAAAACGTCCCTCCCTGATTCAGAGCGAGCGCTCGCAAATAGCGAGCGCCTCTGAATCAGGGCCCCAGTCACAAGTGTTCAAGTTTATTTATCAGTCTGCGATGTTGGACCATGTCAAAAGCCTTACTAAAGTCTAAATAAGCTACATCTACGGCCCCCCTTGATCTATTACTTTAGTCACCCAGTCAAAAAAATCAATAAGATTTGTTTGGCATGATCTCCCCCTAGTAAACCCATGCTGTTTGGGATCCTGTAAATTGTTGGATTTGAGATGTTCCACAAGTCTTTCTTTTAATAGTGATTCAATTACTTCCCCTACTACTGACGTAAAGCTCATTGGTCGGTAGTTACTTGCCTTTTCCTTGCTTCCACTTTTGTGCAGTGGGATTACATTTGCTCTTTTCCAGTCCTCTGGAATTACTCCTGTAGCTAGAGACTGGTTGAATAATTCAGTTAATGGTGTTACCAGCACCCCTTTAAGCTCTTTCAGTATCCTTGGATGTATCCCATCTGGCCCCATTGATTTGTCCACTTTCAGTTTTGTCAGTTCTGTTAGGATCTTCTCCTCTGTAAATATACTTGTATCTACCTTGTGTATTCTTGCAACTTAACGGTTTCCCCTTTGCCTCTCCTTCTGTAGTGAATACCGAGCAAAAATAAGTATTTAGATGATCTGCTATGGCCTTGTCTCCCTCCACAAGACTCTGACTGTCTATCTTCATTCTTATTATTCCACCATTTGATTTTCTTCTTTCATTTATATACTTAAAATAAGTTTTGGCCCCTTTACTTACTGACTGGGCCATTTTATCTTCAGCCTTTGCACATCTGATCACCTTCTTGGTCTCCTTCCTTTTGATATTATTATACATTATTATACATGCACATTTTTTCAAATAATTAAATGTAGCCGCTGTGGGGTGTAAGCAATACTAGCCAATACTAAGTGGCTTCCCCATGCTTTGACAAATGTGAGCAAAGCAAATGCTGTATGGATTAGTTACTGACAGGCAGCCCGCTGAGGGTACACAAATTTTTATTTTTTTTCACCATTGAGAATTAAAAGCAGGAAAGAAGAAGAGTTTTTCCACTGGATTTGGGGGACTAAAACATTGATAAAAGAAAGTGTAGGGGACAGTCATTCCATTGGTGCCGTCCCCTACAGAATCAAACTCCTCTCACTTACCACCAAGGCCGTCAACCACTCTTCTCCTCACTACATCTCCTGTCTCATTTCTGCTCACACTGTCTCCTGCCCACTTCACTCTGCCAATGGGCGTCTCTTCTCCTCCTCCCTGATTATACCCTCTTGTTCTCACCTTTTGGACTTCTCCCATTTAGCCCTCAACCTCTGGAATGTCTTACCATGCCCATTCAAACTTGCCTCTAACCTTTCAGCCTTTAAATGTGCCTTTGAGACTCATCTCTTCACACTAGCTTACCACCCCTCCTAACCTTCCAACCTCTGCTTTTCTACCCTCCTTCTCCTACTGTATCTACCTATCCTTTACAATATAAGCTGTATATATAAAAATATTACCTGATTGTTTTCCACACATCAAACCCGTCCAGGGGTTTGGTGCCATTGGTAGATCCACCAGCCAGATGTACTAAAGTGGGCAACCAGTCAGATATATGGATTAGTTCATTATTAGTGATTCCTGTCTGTTTTATTAATGGGCTTGTAACAAAGCCCACTCCTCGCACTCCTCCTTCCCATAGGGTCCATTTTCGACCACGCAAAGGCCAGTTGTTTCCACCAGACAAAGTTTGTCCACCATTGTCTGTAACACAAAAAGTTGAAGAAAATGGTCAGGCAGCTGGGCACACGCACACACACATAAAGATTTCACTTATGCATCTGTTACATTATTTCAGGTATAACAGTCTCTCATGTCTAAGATAACCCTCCATAGCTTCTTTTCAATATACCGAAAAGAAAATAAGAACAAAATGATGGCCAGGAATAGAAGGATAATGCTGCCCGAAACACAAGCAAGTTTGGTTGTTAAACTCAATTACTGATCATTGACCATTTTATCCATATAAGTGCGAGTCATTTACCAGTCATGCTGAACAGTTTACCCCAGGGCATCCCATGCATTGCTGTGATTGGCTGATCAGATTGTAAGTGCTGCCCAATCAAGAACAGATCTATTGTGAATTTTAAGTAAAGGGGCCTATCCACTAGGTGACCTGAAAGGCTGAACGTCTAGCGTTCAGACCTTCAGGTCGCCGAAGTGCGGTGCCCGCACTGAACATCATTCAGTGAAGGAGTCTGACCTCCTGTCTCTGAACATGCCGAACCTGACGATCATCGTCAGGTTGACGGGCATGTTCAATACATAGTAGGGGTCAGCAAGGACCCAAGCGTGCACGCACATCGCTGGTCCTTGCCGGCTATCCATTATATGACTTTCTGTACAATGAGACCAAAACCTCCTGGTCATATATGGTCAGATTGTGCAAAAAGTCGTGTAATGGATAGGCCCCTTTAGAATAATCATTTAGAAACATAATTTAGGGACCACGGACAGAGCAATTTTAGGCTGATTTAGACAACCAGATAGCTCTTTGTGTGGGCAGCTTAATTAAGAATAAGGAGTGTAGGATCCGATTCAGCAGTGGATGGAATTGCAAAGCTGTATGCCAGCATCTTTGCAATTCCGTCTTTGCAATTATGTTAATTCAGCAGAAGGCGTCATGCAACCTGCATGCATAATGATCAGAGCTGCATCCACAGACGCAGCATCGGATCATCTGCATGATCCTTGGCCGGCTGAGTGACCATGGGGTCATGCAGGACGGCCATCGCAGATGTCCAAAAAAGACCAGGAAATCTCCATCTGCCGAAGGAGATCCTGGCCTCTTCCCTCACCCAACGGCGGCGACACGCCTCCATTTTGGAAAATAGATGCCATTGCTGCCCCCAAATGGCAGCAGACTGTCAATCACTGACAGTCTGCTGGCTGTCGGTCTGCGTGCAATCACGTAGGACCCGTTCTGCGCATGTGCGGATTCCTGATAATCGGGAATCTGCGTTCAGCATTGCATGTAATGAATGAGGCCCATACTATGAGTACAAAGCGTGCGAGTGCATAAGAGGGAACATGTAATAGGATATACATTTACAGTTTGCATTGACCAAAACTATATCTAGTCTTGTAGGGTGTGTGGACAACCAGGTGATTTAATACAAAAATATATATATATATATCTGCAAAAGGTTGCATATGCATAGTTTTAGCAAGCAATAAGTGCAACACTATATAAAACCAGATCTCTTTCTCTGAATCGGTATGTAATGCCGGCTGTCGGGATGACTCCTGTCAAAATACCAACAACAGCATCCCGATGATTGGAATCCCAGAATCGGTATGAAATACCGCCGGATGTTAGCCCGGCGGATGTTATACCGACACTGGAAAGCAGAACAGCAGGATCCGGACTAAGTTAAGTTTGTAACTATCCCTAACCCTCTCCCCCCCCCTAGTGCCTAACCCTAACCTTCCCCCAGTAAGTGCCTAAACCTAACCCTCCCTTCTTGCAGCCTAAACCTAACCCTCGGGGGGAGGGGGGTGCCTAACTCTCCCTTCCCCTAGCCTAACCCTCCTGGGGGGTGCCTATCCCTAAGTTCCCCCCAGGAGCCCCTAACCTATCCCCCGTGACTGTCTGCACCCGGCGCCCGGCTTACCTTCGTTCGGTATGCCGGGCGTCGGGCTCCCGGCATAGGTATAATGACAGGCGTAGGTATAATGACAGATTTCGACGCCTGTCATTAGTCCACTGACGGGATTTGACAGTCAGGAAGCCGGCGGTCGGCATTTCAACCGCCGGTTTCTTGACTGCATCCTGATATCCTGACAGAGGTCGGGTAAGTATACTTATCCTTCCCCCTTCTCCCTCTAACCCTCCCTTCTTGTAGCCTAACCACCTTGGGCTAACAGTTAAGGACACCCCGGACTTATCTAATTCGGGCTGGCATTCTTCTGGATTCCGGCGTCGAGATTAAGATAGGCGCCGGTATTTTGACGCCTATCTTAAGTTCCGTGTTGGACTTTCAGCGTTGGGATTCAGACCGGCGGCATGCTGTCCGCCGGTCAGATAACTACATTCCCTCTTTCTCATTCCTCAGACACTCCAGTATGAAAGAGACATTCGCTTTTAAATAATCCTTCCAAACCTATCTATTCAGACAGGCAGCTAACCTAAACCTATAATAACTTATTACGTTCACCTGACCAGAAATTCTTACACCGCAATGTGATTTACAATACACTCTATCAACATATTGCATGACTAATTCCTATGGTTTTTCTTTAGATTGCAAGCTCCGTGAACAGGGGTTCTCATTCCTGATATTACTCATGTAACTTATTATAATGGATTATGTAATCTATGCAGCACTGCTGGTGATGTGGCAATTTATAAAAAAAAAAAAAAATACATCCAACACATTTTACACACATTATCCATCTGTAACCTGGAACTACCCAGAATAAACACGGCACTGTTTTGTGTTGTATATAAAGAAAACTCCTGTCAATAAGGTTTACCAGCTGCAATAATATGATGTTTTCAGAAGCAATGTTATAGGTGGGTTAGTAATCTTATGAGGGCGGCAATATGTGGCATAACATAATTGGTATTCACATGCTACTGATCCTTTCACCCCCTTGCCCAGCTGAAATTTCTGGCAGCAATAGAATAATGTTACAGCTGTTAACCCAAAATGACTGTACTTCTCTTTCAAAGAAATTAAAACTAAAGGAGAAATGTATCAAATATTTGAAAGAGAGATAGAGAGAGAGATGTATCAATGAGTGAAAAAAGTTGAAGAGTTATCAAGTGTAGAAGTTGCCCATAACAACCAATCAGCTTTGAGGTAGCATTAATCAAGTGCATTAATAGATATGGGCAACGTTCCCACTTTATCTCTCTCAAAGGTTTGATACATTTCTCACTGATGACATCATTTACGTACAGTATATTCACTGTACTGTAGCATCTTGTGCAGATACAAAGTGCTTTGGTTTTTAGTTTTATCTTTGTTGTTTTGTTTAATGTGTCTTTTACAAAGTTACGTGCATTTTAAATCAAAATGACCCCAGAAAATAAGAAAAGTTACTATATAGAGACAGAAGGTATTGCCGCTTGTTGTCTACATGCGGATGTAGTCGGCGTCCCAGCGGTTGTGATGCCGGCGCTAAAAAAAACGGCGCCGGAATCCAGACAGCAGTTGGAATCCCGGCTCAAGAATCCCGACCGTCGGCATCCCGATGTAAAGTATTAGGGGGAGGGTTAGGATTAGGGGATAGGGTTAGGCACTAGGGGGAAGTTTAGGGTTAGGCTGCGGGGAGGGGAGGGTTAAGGTGGGTTAGGGGTACTTACCTAATTGTGTCGGGATTCTGACTGTCGGGATGCAGCTGTCTGTAATCGGTCAGCTGGCATCCCGTACCCAACTTGTCTATATGTCCTCAGTGCTGTAATGTAGGTTTCCCCCCATTGAGGCATGCTCACTTTTATATTTAAACTAACTTATGTAATATTTTTTATTATATATTAGCATTTGTTTTTCTTTTTCTAACAATTACAAATATTTTCCTTTGTTGATATATATATTTACATACTGATTCCAGGGCCACTGCACAGTACACAAACCAAGTACAATAGTAATGATTATTTTTTCCAACATCAGAGAAATGTATGACATTGTACACAGAAATGGAATAGCACCAAGGCGTCCCAATTAAGCTGACCATTCATTGTACAATCATCGTGCGAACCAGCCAACCAAATGACCAGTGGCAGCTCCTACCTTTTTCATAGCCAGGTAGTTCTGCGCTGGCATGTACTCCGTAAGTATCCATTGCATATGCACAGAAAATCTAGGTGGAGAAGAAAAACATGCAAATACCTAAAGGTGCGTATCCACTATTAGATAGTGGAACGACAGTATGATTACAACATTGTAATAGTACAGTCATTCCTCTTCTCCTGCAGTGCCTACACTGAACGATATGTCATTCAGTGTAGGCACCCTCCCACATCTCTGAATGTTATTGACCAGCATGTTCAGGCGCTGATTGATGTTGGAAACGATCAGCAGGAGCGTGCATCGCTGATTTTTTCCTACATTTTCATGCCCGTTTTGTGCACGATTAATGAGCGATTGAACGATAACAATATCGTTATCGTTCAATCGCTCATTTTAATCGGCAGTGGATACCCGCCTTAAGACCTAGCATCTAGGGACTGCATCGGCTGCCGACCCTGGAAGCCATGTGACACTGAAATAGTAGCAGAAGTAGCTTCACACTGGAAGCGCTGTCCGCTAATGGGCACGTGAAGTCACTGGCTTAGGAAAGTGGAGTTGAGCGGCCAAACGCACAATGTATCTGGTTGCTTGGGGGACAACTTGCTTATATAACCATAAATTAAAATCTAAATCAAAAAGGATTATTAATAGATAGGAATGTTCTATATATAAAACTATTTACAACACAGTAGTTCTAATTTATTTATTACCAGTTATTTATATAGCGCACACATATTCTGCAGTAATTTACAGAGAATATTTGGCCATTCACCCCAGTCCCTGCCCCAGTGGAGCTTACACTCTATATATCTTACTACATGCGCGCACACTTACACTTATGGTTCATTTTTGTCGGGAGCTAAACCTACGCAAGCACAGGGAGAATATACAAACTCCACACGGGGAATCAAACCCACACCCTCAGTGCTGTGAGGCAGTAATACTAACCATTACACCATTGCTGCCTACTCAACCAACCATATCAAAATCTGGCCAAATTTTTGCCATATTATGTACCAAATTCACTTTTGTGAGTAGTATAGACTAGCCTATGTTTATCCCATGCAGTAATAATGTAATAAGTAGAGTAACATGTAGTCGCTATGTTTCTAGTGTGAGTAAAAAAAAAAGTGGATTCTAAACATTGAGACCAAACTCATAGTATACTTACCATAAAAGGTATTATGAACAACAACAAACAGATATTTCCAAACCATATGAACAATGGCATTTAATGAGCCGTGAATATAAAATACTGTCTGCAGAAATGGATCAGTGACATTCTCCATTCTTAGGAAGGATAATTATAGTATTTACATCCCTAAAGGACAGAGGATGGGTGGTTACTTTTCTCTATACTCATTCCGCAAATACCATCATTAGCTCTTTGATGTGGCCTGGTGAATTCTTCCAACTAGCATAAGCAAAAATCACCTAAATGAGATGCTAGGAAATAATTCACTTTCCAGATGGATTAGAATGTGTTTATTTTATTGTCTAGAGATAATTTATACCATGATTATTGGGTAAGCCACAATTTATACAAATGTATACAAAAACACACGTGCAGTTTTTTCCCTAAGCAGTTTTACCATGTATTATTTTTCTTTAGTCAAACAATCCTCTGACCCCAGAACAACATTGCTGTTTTAACATTTGCGTGACATTTTTCCTCATTTATTAAACGCCTGTGGCCTTATAGATTTAGGATTAGCACCTTTTCATTTTTAGAATCCAGGACAGCAGGTGCGGAGAAAACCGCAGTAGGATTAAAACAAATGTATTTCTCAGATTTAAGGCCACCACATGACCCTTATATGCCATCAGTGTCCTTACATGCACCTTATATACCATCAGACCCCTCCACATGCCCCTTTATATGCCATATGCCAGAGTCCCCTTCATGCCCCTACATGCATCACCCCTCCTTCACATCATGGAATTTTAAAATTATTTTAGTGAAACAACTTAAAGGTCCTTAAAATCTGCAAAACATTGTTTCAATAGTAAATCTAGTAATTACAAATACAAATCTAAACTGATCATGATAACATAAAATGTGTAAACACAAAGGTGTCTGAAAGCTAACTGATTTAACTCATATCCTCTATTCTTTTATCCCTCAGTGTCTCCCTTGCTTGTACAGCAATAAATAATCAAATATATGCAGGGACATACATTCAAAGAGCTACTTACATGTTCCTGCCAGCAGCTAAAAGATCAGATCAGTGTAAGGTGGCAACACTGGAGTGCACATTGGCAATTTGTAGTTGCAGGGCCTATGCAAATGTACCCACACACCACACTTACTGCCCGCTATGCTAGCCACCTGAAGGCTGCATTAATTTAAGACAAATGTTTTGTTAGGGGGAACATTAATTTCACTATTCCCCCCCCCCCCCACACCCTCCTTCCTGGGTACAGCTATGCCACTCTCTTTTCTGACTGATGCCTGCTGCCTCCGGTAGCCTGGAAGGAAGAGTAAAGATATAGGAGGCAGACTGAGGGACGGTAGGAGGCAGAGCAGCAGAGAGGTGTGTGATTTCAGGACACCACCTGTCCGGGATTGGCTAGCCTACGGACTCAGCCAGATCTTGACATTTCCAGACTGTCCGGAGGAATCCCAGACGAGTGGCAACCTAACCTATATATAGATTCTAAGCTTCCAAGCACGGCTCTTACCTCTCTGTCTGTCTGTTAAAACCCAGTCTTGTTTTATTACTGGTTTGATCCAAATTGTAAAGTGCTACAAAATATGCTGGTGCTATACAGTACTAATACATGCATATCATTGATGTGGATAATGTAAGCCTCTGTGTTCTGCAGCACTGAACATGGAAAATATCAATCATCCATATCCCGATTCAAAATAAAACACAGCTGTATCATGCAGACTTTACGTTTATTTATTGCCAAATAGCTATTATCTATAATATTTACAATACACTGACACTGGTAAATGCTGCCTGTTTGTATATCCTTTTAACTGGTGATGTAACTGTGGAGATATTCATATTTATTTTAGTCCTTGATAAAGAACATCATGTGTGCTGAAAATACACAAAGCTTTGTGAAGAACAGGACAAATCTATGTGGACATTACAAATCTTGGGGTTGCATCTGTCACTATGTTCTGTGTATTAGATACAGAAATGCTGATCTGAAGTTGCACGCAAATCCGTGCACAACTGAACATGCATTGCACGCCATGGAATAAGTCCTTCATTTTGTGTCATGCAGAAACCGCACGCAATGTCGATGTTCACGTAATTGAGCGATTATTTTGCAACTGCGCATACACAAGAAATCTGGAATGACCTACGGTGCATGCGTTAGACAGAGTGTACGCACAAAAGGCGCTGTTACGATCGGGACAGACAGTATCTGAAAGGTGGCGAAAGAGTGTTGGGCGTTCCTGGGCGGTGACTGGGAGGTGGTCAGTAGCACACCCTAAAATTGTCCGTTCAGTGGGCGTGTTATGGGAGTGAAAAGGCGTGTCAATCCAAGCACCTGCATAGACACAAGCGTAAGAGGCCATGTTCAGATGGAAAAACTGCACCTGCCATGGGGCTGGTGTAAGTTTAGATGGTGCGACCGATGGTGGCATATATATGGATGAACTACTTGGTATTACAGCGTGAATAGGCGCTAAAAGTCGGTGTCTCAGTCCTTACACCTTCAGTCACACAAGGGAAGGCGTTTGTAGTGGCATCTGCATAAAGTCGCAGACATAGAAACATAGAATTTGACAGCAGATAAGAACCACTTGGCCCATCTAGTCTGCCCCTTTTCATTTATCCTTTTGACAACGTTAACCCTATTTGCTCCTTAGGTCTCTCTTAAGGATATTCTTATGCTTATCCCAAGCGTGTTTAAATTGTTCAACCGTCTTAGCTTCAACCACCTCGGATGGGCGGCTATTCCACTTATCCACTACCCTTTATGTGAAGTAATTTTTCCTTAAATTTCCTCTGAGCCTCCCTCCCTCCAGTCTCAGTGCATGTCCTCGTCTTCTGGTACATTTCTTCCTTTGAAGAATGTCTCCCACCTTGTTAAAACCCTTCATGTATTTGAAAGTTTCCCTTCTCTGCTCCAAACTATACATATTAAGATTTTTTAGTCTTTCTGGGTAAGTTCTATGCGGTAGGCCATGCACCATTTTAGTTGCCCTTCTTTGTACAGTCTCTAATGTATTTAATCCTTCAGAATATATGGCCTCCAGAACTGAACACCGTATTCTAGATGAGGCCGTACCAAGGACCTTTACTGTGGCATTATCACTTCTTTTTTCCTGCTACTGATTCCTCTCCCTATGCAACCAAGCATCTGACTTGCCTTCCTCATTGCTTTGGTGCATTGCTTGACTACCTTCAAGTCATCTGAATTGGTGACTCCTAAATCCCTTTCCTCCTCTGGATTTTCTATTATAGTGTCCTTGATCTTATATTTAGCCTTTAGGTTATTGAGACCCAAGTGCATGATTTTGCATTTCTTTTTTTTACATTAAACTATAGTTGCCATGTTCTTGCCCATTCCTCTAGTCTACCCAGATACTCAGTCATTTGTTTTAAATCCTCCTGGTGTGTCTAGCCTGTTGCATACTTTTGTGTCATCTGCAAAAAGAAATAGTCTCCCTTCAATACCATTTGCAATATCACCAACATAGATATTAATAAGCACTGGCCCGAGTACAGATCCCTGGGGTACTCCACTGGTAACCCTTCCCTCCCGTGAATACACTCCATTTACTACAACTCTCTGGTTCCTATCCTGCAACCAAGATCTTATCCATTCGACAGTCACAGAATCCAATCTCAAGCTTTCCAGTTTGTTTATCAGCCTGTGATGTGGGACCGTGTCCAAAACCTTACTAAAGTCTAGATAAGCTATATCTACGTCCCCCCCCTTGATCTATTACTTTTGTCACCCAGTCAAAAAAGTCAATAAGATTTGTTTGGCATGATCTCCCCTGACTAAATCCATGCTGTTTGGGATCCTGAAAATTGTTGGATTTGAGAAATTCCACCACTTTCTCTTTTAATAGTGTTTCTATTATTTTTCCCACTACTGATGTAAGGCTCACTGGTCTGTAGTTACTTGTTTCTTCTTTGCTTCCCAGCAGGATGACTCCCCAATAGACACTGCAGGATGTGTCTCAGAATCAGGCCCCAAATGCATATATTTGTCTATGCAGCCGCACCGCCCCTATCCGTATGCTATGGAATCAGCCGTCATCATCAAAAACACGCAACTGCACCAGCCCTACACCTGGTGCAAGAGACCCGTCTGAAGTCAGATTAATCTCTGTATACTTTCAATTTCGTATAGCCCACAAATCCGCCTAAACACCCACGACACGCCCACAGAACAGTTAGCCTATGCACAAATGCCCAGTTACCACCTAGTTAGTTTTTATGCAGGGATGAAATTTCCACTTTAATGAAGTGCCTGATGTCTCAATGGGTCTTGGGCTGGGTATGGGATGCCGGCGCTTGGGATCCCGGTGGTCAGAATCCAGACACCGGCATCCAGACAGTTAGGATACTGACAACTGTCGGTAAGTATCCTACCCCTTCCCCTAAACCCCCCATCTAGTGTCTAAACCTTACCGTCCCCCCAGTATCTAACCCTTCCCCTAACTCCAATATTTACCGTTGGGATTCTGACTGATGTCATGCCGGGATCTGAGCGCCGGCATCCCGCACGCCGGGATTTAAACTACATCCCGTCTCCATAATGTCACCAGTTCATAGTGTACTCATGAATACTGATTTATCCCACAAATTCCATGGGGAGATTTATCAGACCTTCTAAAAATGAGAATTGGAGGGGTTGCCCTTAGTAACCAAACAGATTCTACTTCTCATTCATCAAGTACATTCTATAAATGTATAGCTACAGTACAATCTAATTATCTGCTGTGGGCAACTTCTCCACTTTTTCTGTTTAGAATGTTTGATAAATCTCCCCTATAAAATTACTCTTATGCTGGGTACACACTGGCCGATCAATTGATCGGCCAATATATCATGCCCCCGTCAGCCAGTGTGTACAGACAATATGTCTGTGAACGACGTCATTCACAGACATATCGCATTGGCTGTGCTGCAAAGCCGATGACCGAATATGTCTGCAGACATATCTGTTCATCGGCAAGTGTGTATGGACGATCAGCCGATTGCCCATACACTGGGCCACCGAGAGGGCGGGGGGGAGCCGCGAGCAGGTACTAATTACCTGGGTCCGGCACTGCTCCCCATCCCTCTTGGGTCACAGCAGCCCAGCACACGCTGCTGTGTGCTGGGCTGCACTGGGAGACTGTCCGAGGTTGCTAAAGTGGCAGCCGGAGAGTCTCCTATGCCAAAAGGGGGGAGCGATCATGCTGATCACGCCCCCCTCCATTGGCTGTGCACTAGGCTGAAGGGTACACAGCGCCCCCCTCCCCAGCACGCAGCGTTGCAACACGAATGTTCTTTCTCTTTTTTTTTCTTTGAAGGGGGAGTGGCCACGAGTTCCACGATTGTGTCACGCCCCCTACCTGCCCCTAGGCCGGCCCAACCTGCTGCAGCATGCAGATGATAGTCTTTCAGTTTGTATGAACGACCATCATCTGCAGATATATATGCAGATCACTCGATCGCTATAGTGTGTACCCACCTTTATCCTAAAGATATTAAAAAGCACGTGTGTTTGTTCGTCATCTCTGGACTAGTTAATTAAATTACCACATTTTTAAGGTCTGGCTTTAAAACGGTAACTATTTATGTTCCTAGCTACCTGTTCCCCAGGACTTTTTAAATTAAGAAGTCACTACTGGCTTGTCCCACGTTGATAAATAAGCTGTATGATAAGTAATAGGTGTGTCATAACTAGTTATGAAAACTCAACATTAACAAACCTGATGTTACAAGCTTATACATAGAGTTGTCAACAGTACATAAAGACCAATGAACTACCGTTAATTGAAGGAGCTGGGTTGCAGACGGTGCTGTTTGGAACTTTTTTTCCTATTTAACTATCATTAATTGGCTGATGCTATGATATCTATTTTTAAACACATCTATTTTTAGATGTGAAGGAACTTTTTTTCTTTTTAACTATCGTTAATTGGCTAATGCTATGACATCTATTTTTAGATGTCAAGTAACTTTTTTTCTTTTTACTATCGTTAATTGCCTGATGCTATGACATCTATTTTTAGATGTCAAGGAACTTTTTTTCTTTTTAACTATCGTTAATTGGCTGATGCTATGACATCTATTTTTAGATGTCAAGGAACTTTTTTCTTTTTAACTATCGTTAATTGGCTGATGCTATGACATCTATTTTTAAACACATCTATTTTTAGATGTGATACAACTATAACTGCATTATCATTGAATAAAGTGAAAACAAATTGTAAGAAAGGTCAATGGTTTTTAAAGGATATCACAAATACCAAGA
This sequence comes from Taudactylus pleione, assembly GCA_031769625.1. NCBI lineage: Eukaryota > Metazoa > Chordata > Amphibia > Anura > Myobatrachidae > Taudactylus > Taudactylus pleione. The sequence continues at coordinate 4,573,355 of JAUIMM010000334.1, forward strand.
AATGTTATACAATTATTTTAAAAAATGTTTCACAGTGGTTCTCGCACAGGATCTAAACTTAGAAAACTTGCAAAACATTTTTAAACAATAGTTGGATTAATCTGTTCAAAGTTCCAGCCAGCCAAGTTTTCACCATATTTGGGCCAATCAATCATGTTAAATTGCTACATTGTATTTTATTTTAAATGTTTTTCCATTCGAGTGCAACTCAAATACAGTAATATTCAAATTGAAACCTAATAAAAAAAAAAAAAAAACTATAAATAGTAGCAATTTCAGGTCAAACTAGCTTGAATCAAAAACAAATTTCAATATTTCCGAGTTTGGGTACAAACTGGGCTGCTTTGATTGACTATTGAACTAACTCAAACAGTTTGAGCATGTCTAATTCTCATCTTCTTTGTGAATAGAAGGAATGAAGCATGTTATACAAGCAATACACGAAAGCGTTCATGCCAGGAATGCGGTAAATAGATGTAAAATAACGGCTGTACTTTCTCCGAGATTCCCTCTGATATGTTGCCAGTTGCTGAATGTTTTGGCTATAGAAGTCTTTATTTGTGTGTAGCATTCACAAACAGCATCAGACATTCAAATACCAAAATTAGTCTCTTGGAGAAGATTTTGCTGCATGGTTGTAATCAATGTACGAGAGATATTAGAGAGTGTTTTTATGACTGTTATTACCACACTGTAAATAGCTTATTTTACTGAACTGCAATTTAATTAGAGCCTTCTTGTGCTACAAGCATAGCTGTAGAAGTCAAAATGACTTATTACAGACAAAAAAAAGGATAAATAGAAATATAACATTATAACTATAACATTATAGTCCACTGTATGCATATGAACCATTTTGTATAATTTATTCCCTTTGAACTAAATCAGATTTTTGTGTGTAACTGCTCTTTTTCTATATATTTTACTTCAAAGAGCCACACAAGCTCCATTTTAGGTTCTTAATGCACTACTTAAGTAATACGAATCTAGTCACCAGTGCCCTTAATTATGGTAAAATAAGAGTTTCAAATTATAGGACAGCTAAACCTAAATTGTAGGTTGTCTAAATGAAAGAACAACATGTAACATTCACAAAGTTAGACGTGCAAAAGACGTAGGAGCTTTGGAGAAAAGATGTTTCAGATGAGGCAGTGATCACAGGGGAATCCTCTCTTGCTGTGCATAGGATGTTCTGTATTATTATTTGTGATGTGTAACCGAGCAGACATTGCTGAACACAAATAAAATGGAATTAGAGCCCACCAGGGAAAAAGGTCAGGGCCACAAAGGAAACATTCACCACAGAGAAATGACCATCAACACATTACCCAACTAACGCCTCTGCAAAGAAGCAAAGTTGCTTTGAGGTAAAATTTTACCTCACAAACCTCCTAATAGTTGCCTCTTTTTACCCTTCTCACCCCACTGTTTTATGTAGAGGAGAGTTGCATTCCCTAAAAATAAATCATAAAATAAATTATGTCAGTTTTGCACCCTGCTTTGATGGACTGTCTACCCCGTTTTATTCCTTCACTTTCCAATCAGATTAAATAACATTTACGTAACAATCCCAGAAGAGCAGGGCAGCATTCCCCTATAAGACGTAGTGGATGAGATTCCCCTGCCTAGGAGGAGGAGCGCAGCAAGCAGCCTATGGACAGTTGTCCAATAGCAATATAGAGGGTTGCACAGTTGATATTGCTTGCCACTGTCACTACCATGTTAAATTGACTGTTATTGCGGCAACATGATATAAGCTGGCTGGATATATTTTGGCCATTATTTTTAGAACTGTGCTCGGATGTCAACCAATCAGCTTTGAGAGATGCATACAATAAAAGCTTTTGAGAAATAAAACTCATTATAAAATGACCATGAACACACTGGGACTGGTGCAGCACTGGCCATGTGCATATGGAAAGTGGCACCTATATTACAATGCATGCCTGTGTTTAATGCAACCTTGCAAAGACAGGGGGTGATGCAGAGCTAGGCCATGTGGATACAATCATGAAGACAGCATCTGTTTACTGATCCTCCTGCTTACACCTATCTTAGCAGCCATTTTAATGTGGCATGTGAAGGTCATGTGCCGGTATGAATTCTGCTGCCGAACAGGGCCGGATTATACGGAGGGCTAAAGGGGCGGTCATCCACGGGCCTCCACACTGCTGCAAATATTCTCACAATCTGGTCGTTTCCCGATATCGTTGCAGTGTATTGGATTGTCTGCTACTGCCTGCCGGGTCCCGGCACTGCAGTCAATGGGGTGGGATGAATTTTGAATATGATGAATCCCGCCACTGATGGCACGCAAACTGCAATTTCAGAGATTCAACCGTATTTTTGAGGATAGTGCATCCCACCCATGAACATGTAATATGCTGCAACACTGCCGGTCAATTTACCGAGACCTGGCCGGCTCAAGGCAGCGGTTCATTGTATTACATAACTGCTGCTGCCTGCTGGAAACTGGATCCCTGTAGCGTAGCAGACACTGCCGGTCAGAGTGTAGTCAAGATAAGGGGCATATCAGTGGTGACGGAGCGGGCCAGGCAGGGGAGTTGTCCGTTTTATAAAGGGGGGCCCCACAATTCAGTTGCCCCAGGCTCCCCACAAGTCTTTATCCAGCCCTGCTGCCAAGCCATACCAATTTACTTGTGGCCACTTAATGGTTGCCTCAAACAAAGTGAAATAAGTGCGAGTTTGCTGACATTACGTGTCCCTTCTTTGGGAGAACTGGGAGTGTATATGCAATTCGCAACAAGGCTTAATGAGGCAATTCACTGAGAATTGCTTTGCCAAGCTACCAGATGTCCCATTTCACTGGGTTAGTGGGTGGGATCCAAAATGTTGGTCTAAGCTTCCGGAACTCGGCAAAATTCACAGCCCCCTGGACATTCTGGGAGAGTAGGCCAGTATGGTGTACATGTTCTTCTGCAATGGATAGGTTAGCTGTGCCTGTGGGGTCAGTCATTACACACAAAACGGATGTCTTATAGTATGTACAGTAGTTACTTTCTTGGTTTACTATGTTCTGTGGGCCCAGATATCTGGAAAAACTAAATAGACTTATGCACGATTGGCAGAATTGTGGTAGAATACGTTTATGTTTAGCTATATACATCCCAGAAGTGTATATGCCCCCTCTTGGGACAACCTGGGGGAGGAGAGGAGAAAGGGGGGGGTCACCAATTGCTCTGTATCTCATTTTACTTTATAATTAAACTAGTTATTTTTTTGCCCCTGTAACATATGTGTGACCCCTTTGTATATGGTATTATTTATTGTTTATGCTATTGAATTGTCTTTGTATGACTTTAAGGACACTTTGTGGGACCTTAGAAATAAAAGGTAATACTATTAATAATAATGGTAATATATATTTTAGTCTCGACATAGTCCATATCTTCTGAAAGAAGATGCAGCCAGCACAGATGATTTTACTGCATACCCAGCGCTAACCGATACTGGGGTTTTTGGCTGTACACCGGAGGCGTAGAAGCATAAAACAACACAGAACAAAACAAATAAATGTACAAAACGAACAAGTAAATTGAAATGACGTATAATTGGTCTTTGTGTGGACCTTTTTGTACTATTAAATTGATGATGCCCTGAGAGTTACACACAGGTGTTTGAATTATGGGCTGGAGATGTGAGAGATGCTGTCAGTATACACAATAACCCATCACCAAAAAGTTCCCTCGGTACCTCTAGAACTTCTCATTTCCTCTCCCTGTGCCCTGCTTCACGCAGCACGGCTGTAACTCTACACAGCTTTTGTCGCTTATCGCACACAAAATAAACAGAACAATCTGAAGTTAATTTAAGGGGCTTGCCAGTTGCCATATCAGGATACAGCTGGGAAAGATTTTAAGAAAGTAGGGGAAAAAAGGCTAAATGTGAACAATAGCGCTATGAAGCTCAGTGGCAGAGAGCACAGGAAGGCTGTGTAGACAGCTTGGCAGACAGCTGTCAGCCATTCCAATAACACTCATGAAGGCCAATCAAAACGAGCAGTGTCTGTGTTCTGAATGAGTTTCTGAAGAAAAGGAATAACAGTAAAAAAAAAAAAAAAAGAAAAAGACCTGGGCATGGATGGTAAAACCACTGATGGGCACATCAGAATGCACGTCCTTGGCACAAAAGTAATAACAAAGCATCAGCAAAGAACTACATAAAGCAAACAAAATAAAATAACAATAATAAAAAAATAAAAGAATGTGGGATAAAAACTCCAATTTGTAGGTTGTAAACTATGCTAATAACAAACCTAAAATACAAATTGGTTTATAAGATAGCTTTAGAAGAGCATTAGAGCATGATATACATACATTAAATGGTTAAAAATATGTGGACATCTGAACAGCACACCTGTACGTACTCACTTAACATCTCATTCAAAAACTACAGGCACTAATATGGAGTTGGGCCAACTTTACTGCTATAGCAGCCTCCAATGTCCAGTGAATGCTTTCCACTACATTTGGGATCATGGCTGCATTCAGACACAAGAGCATTGGTGACTCCCAAAAACGTGTTTCAGAGCTCAATCTCGGCGTGCTATACATGCCATTGCGTATGGTGATGTGAGGCCTGTTTGTGCCTGCTCAGCCATGGAAATCCAAGCTGCCAAGCTCAGGCTTGGCAAACCGCTCTTGTGCTGACATTGCTTAGAGAGGCTGTTTGAAACTTGGTACTGAGTGTTGCAACAAAGGGCATAGGATTATTACACCCTACAGCGCTCAGTGGTCCTGTTCTATGAGTTTATCTAGCTCTTTGTGGCTGAGCGGTTGTTGACCCTAGATATTTTCACACCACAATAACAACACTTAGGAGTAAATTTACTAAAGTAAGAGTTTTTAGAAGTGAGTTTTAAAAGAGATGTTGCCAATAGCAACCAATCAGATTATAGCTATTATCTTCTAGAAGGTGCCAATTAAATGTTAAGTAGAATCTGATTGGTTGCTATGGGCAACATCAGAGGCTTAAGTACATTCCAGTCGCCCAGAGGCAAGTTAGAGTTTGGTGCTCCCCCCCAAAAAGGAAAACAAATGTGGTATGTGTATGTCAGGTTTGCCTACCCTCCCGACCCACCTGGACTACTAATAGAGACCCCAGCAGTGGGGGGGGGGTGCGATTCGCGCTAAAATCGTGTATTCGTGGCCCCGCCCCCTGCTTCACAGTGCCTTTGATGTGTGGCCCCGCCCCCTGCTTCACAGTGCCTTTAATCGTGTCTTCGTGGCCCCGCCCTCTGCTTCACAGTGCCTTTAATGTCGGCATTGTGAAGAGGGGGCGGGACCACAAAGACACGATCGTGCGGTCACGCCCTACCCCTGTCCCCAATATGGAGTCATTGCCCGGCCACGCCCCCCGCTGTATGCAGGCATTAAGGTTAAGCTCCCTCCCGGAAGGAGGGAGTTCAATGTCAGCAAGTATGGTGTGTGTGTAATATATATATATATATATATATATATATATCCGCGCAATCACACTTAAATAGAATAAATGAATATGATTCTATGGGGTCTAGAGGTGTATGATAATTTACAAATAAGGTATAATTGTATATGAGCATTTGTGCCTGATTCGGAGCTGCTACGCCCCGGGGTCCTGCAGTATCAGGACTCAGGGATAGTTCTCCTAAAGTTAGTGCAAGGAACAAACATATACATGTAGTACTCACAATTTGTACATGAGGCATCAGACACACATCAGGACAACAATATGTGTTTCGCTGTGGTTTTTACAAGGTTAGCCTTAGCAGCGCCGAATTAGGCACAGACGCTCATATACAATTATGCCTGATATGTAAATTTTGTTCCAGGGCTCCAGGTACACTGCGTGACAATGGCTGGTGGGTCAGAGTTATACAGACTCACCAAGTTTCCGATGACTCTGCAGCAGCATAAGATGGTGAGCCACCATTTGTTGTGGTGCAGAATCAGAGGATAGCGGCAGGTGGCTCTCTGTAGCAGTGGTCCCTGGGACAGGTGTCTCGGGTCCCAGCTCGCTCTGTAGCAGCAGTGGCGAGTGCTGCAGTGCACACTGAGGGGTATCAGGCGGGATACTTCGTGTCCCCCATTGCAGGTGTTAGCGGGGCTCCCGGGACAAAGCAGACCAACGCTGTAGCAGCAGCAGGTGCACCGCTACAGAGCTGCAGAGGAAGATCAGCGTTCACACTCGTTTTTCTCTGTGAACCACACAAGTGCTGCTTTACATGCTATAGATGGAGGAGCCCCTTCTAAAAACTCTCACTTTAGTAAATTTACCCCTTATAGTCAACTGGGGCAGCTATAACAGGGCAGAAATGTTAAAAAAGGACTTGTTGGAAAGGTGGCAACCTATGATCGCGTCAAGTTGTAAGTCACTGAGCTCTTCAGTATGACACATAGTACTACTAATGTGCGACTATAGGGATTGCATGACTGTATGCTTGATTTTATGCACCCGTCATGTGTGAGGCTGCAATGTCCAATCATCATGCTTTTAGCCATAGAGTGTATCTGACTTTTTTACTATTGTTTCCAATTTGCTGTATCTGATTTTGAGATTTTTTTTGTTCCAATTTGCCCCCATCACCATAATCTGATTGTACAGTGTGAGGCTATACAAATCACATATCACTGCGGCATTTGACCTTTTCTTGCTAGACCCATCATACAGAACACTATATCCATTTATTTTATGTTTTTGGTGTCTTCTCTTCAAAAATAGGTGTGGCTTACACTTATGGGCTTTTCCCCCAACAATTATGGTAAATCCTGGATAAATTGATATAATATTAGTATTAGTAATGTTAGGTACCCATATGATGGGGTTCACCATGACGTGGTATATGGGTAAGTATTTTGGGCCAAACATGTGCCTCATCATACATTGTAGAGTTTATCATAAATGTTTTGACTATCAGTATTCTCAGTGCTTAGAGTGTGCACCTGCATTTTATTTTGCCTGCATGCCCCCAAGATCTACAGGAGATGGTGTAACCCTGGACCTATCCTCTTTGTGCCAATATTACAGTTTTATGTATAAAGCAGTGAAAAGCGTGGAGGAGTGGACCAGTGGAGAAGTTGCCCATAGCAACCAGTCCGCATTGAAGTAGCATTTATCAAGTACAGTCTATAAAATAATAGGTAGGAGCTAATTGGTTGCTATGGGCAACTTCTCCACTAGTCTACTTCTCCACGCTTTTCACTGCTTGATACATAAACCCCTAAATGAAGCTTACAATTCCATACCTGGGTGAAGGTACCTCTGCTGAGTTAAAGGGTGATGGTGATTAAGGAGTTTCTATTGGAGAGGGTCTGAAGAACTCACCCTTGCGCAGTTGGGTGGTAGGAGGCACTCCTCTAGTAAAGAAATACTACAAAGTAACAGGGCTGGCTTACATAAATACAACGGAATAGTTATAGCCACTTGTACTGCTCTAAACATCACCACATTTGTTATCTGAAACAGCATGCTGGAAATGAAAGACTTCTGAGAAGGCGGCTAATGTTTACTTACAGAAGAGAAACAAGAATGCATTATTCTCTGACACACTGAGGGCCAGGGGAACATCCTGTGGATGTAACAATACGCTTCTCTCTGCCTTAACTCCTTCATTTCTGCAGGGACACACACTGAAAAGATTTCAATTCAATGGAAGCATTTTGTGACGCTAAAACAAAAATCTATTCCAGAAGCCTGACATCCGATAACTGACTTTATGAGGGAAAAACGCACCATCTGTTCTTCCCATAAGAGGCATGTCTGAGGTGGGACTCCGAGGCATACATTCTGCTCTCAAGGTTTTACTGGAATGAAACCTGTATTTTAAAAAGGTCCAAAAAGACACAAAACAGATGACCCTGACTTTTTTTTTTTTTTTTTAGAACACTTGGCTATTTGTTGCCACCCAATAAAAGTAATCTAGAATTAATATTTTAATTCAATTTAAAATGTATATGCGGACTGTTTACTATTTGCCTTCTAATATCTATATAATACATGTTATTTAACTTGAAAGCTAGCGAAGTCTTCATACAATGACAGGGTACGGTGCCCATATTAGTTGGAAGAAATACTAAACCTTCAACTGCACAGTCACAGACCCCCAGAGATTACTGAGCTCCCCTACCTACATATCTATAAAGAGGGGGACAGAAATCACTCATTGGATTGGGCTATGGATCCTCTCTCAGCCAGGGTTCTATCTAAATGTATTGTCTCTCTCTGTGTTTGAGAAGGTATCCTTTGCATACTCTGGTTTCTTCCCACACTACAAAACTTACTGGCAAGTAAATGGGGTTAGGTATGGGATGCGGGCGCTCATGATAGTGGCGGTCAGAATCCCGACGCTGGCATCCTGACAGGGCTAGGATACCAACACTTGTCGGTCAGTATTCTAAGCCCCCCCCTCTCCCTACCCCTCCCTTCCTGATGCCTAAACCTAACCTGGGTGTTGGGATTCTGTCGCCGGCATTCTAAGTGCCGGCATCCCGATTGTCAGGATTGTGACCGGATCCCAGTTAATGTTAGTGTAGTGGGGAATTTATAGACTGTAAGGAGTATATTTACTAAAGTGAAAGTTTTTAGAAGTGGAGATGTTGCCCATAGCAACCAATCAGATTCTAGCTATTATCTTCTAGAAGGTGCTAGCTAAATGTTAAGCACAATCTGATTGGTTGCTATGGGCAACATCTCCTCTTCTAAAAACTCTCACTTTAGTAAATATACCCCTAAGCTCCAGTGGTCACGGAATGAGAGTTTTTAAAAAAAAAAATTACAACATTCTCAGTAAAGTTATGCATAATAATGACACAATATAAATAATAAATAAGTACATAAATTATTTCTGAATATTAGAAAACAAAGTGTATTTTTTAGAGTGAACGGAATCAGCGAAATAAAAGAAGTGCTGTTTACGGTAAGGGGCGCTAATTTGGCATTGACAGATTTTTGTCTTCCCTGCTGCAAATTAAAATGTTCCCGCAAATAGGGGGGAGATTTATGAAGGGGCCATAGCTGTGAAGTAACTGCTCCTGTTATGTGCTGCAGTTACTGCTTCCCTGCATGTAGTGGTGCAGGGAAAAGACCGGGATGACAGGGGCGCTATGAAACACTGCCATTGGCGCTGCTACACCTAGATAGGGCGCCAAAGTAGTGTGGCAATGAATGAACGGTCACTGGCACTTACTTTTCCGGCAACTGCAGCTATTGATTTCGACACCACACAGGAATATGCAGAATATGCAGCCAGGGATCGTGCTTACAAAAAAACAATATAGGTTTTTTTTTTTCTTCAATGACGGCGCGGGTAGCGATGGGGATTTCCGATGCCGAGAAAGGGAGAGTGCAATTCGCCGGAAAGGTGCGTTAGATGTCTCCCTCTTCTGCAAACCAAGTAATAATACATGCAGCAGCGTCTGGACCTGCTTCACCGCGATAATAGGCGAAGCCGGTCCAGACATTTACCACCCGTTAGCCGCCCTGTCATACATCTCCCACATAGAAACCTATTCGGCAGCTCCATAACTTTCTGACATTGGGTTATTAGGAAACTACAAACAACAAGAACCTGCCTACTTACATACTCCCCACCTTCATTACCCAGGTGTTATTATCTCATTTTATTTGCTTCCTACCATAACACATAATGCTTCCCGATCGCTGTGGTCGGTTCGCGTATGTGCACTGCATTTTATACACATACACAGAATGCAAACACCGGCTGGCTGCGTGCAAACGCAGCCTTGCGAACCCATCTGAATCAGGCCCACAGTCCGTTAAACGGAGTTCAGACTAAAAATTATGTGTTAGTAAGAAAACAAAATCTATAAAGAAAAAATTAATAAAAAAATTAAATGGGATATATATTAAACATATAGCCAGTTACTTGTTATACATATTTGGGACACATAGAAAACATTTACAGATATTAAGGGGTATGCAGTAATAAAAGGGTTGAGAAACATTGATTTACTTATATAACTAAATGTGTGATATATACTACAGTATTACTTGCATCACTTCCTTATCATTTGCTCACTGTTTGCAGCCATGATGATCTGTTTGAAATTGTGTAGTTTATTTGGTTATGTACATACTACAAAAAAAATAGAATAGTTTTGTTTTTAAATTGTAACATTTTTGGACAGGCAAATGAAGTACCAAAGCATGCTGTAGTTTAGGCAGAGACTCTGTCATACTCCCTCCCCTATCATACTCCATACTTGCCAACTCTCCCTGAAGAGTCCAGCAATCTCCATGACTGCACCTTACCCTCATTATGTAGCTTTTTTTTATGCAAACTATTTTTATTGAAAAGGACCAAGCAATTCCAAATAAAGTACAAATAGAGTAAAAGTATACACATATAAACAATTGCTTACTCGATGTTAAACAATACAAAAAATGTTCAATATAAAAAATCACTGCAAAAATACAAAATATATCAATCAATAACCCAAATAAGAGTATAAGAGAAATAAAAAAAAAAAAAAAAGTAAACAAGAAAAAAGAAGGGGAGACAAGGGGAGGATAGTCAGAAGGGATTGAGCTGAAGACAAATGGGGATATTAGAGGGGACAATTTATTGTTGTCCGGACTAGAATTAATGTATATACTTGTGGGTGTTCTCAGACTTAGGACGCTGCAGAAACGGATGTAGTAAGTACACCATTTAAATTATTGTATAATATGGAGTCTTTAAATATCAACCAAGGTAGCCAAATGGCAGTAAAATCGGTAGGTCTACCTTTAGAGAAAGACACAATGTCCTCCATATACATATAATAATCCATTCTCTTAAACCAGTCTTTAATGGAAGGAGGAGAAGTAGATTTCCATAAAACAGGAATGACGGCTTTAGCTGCGTTGTTTAGATGCCGTAATAGGAAATTCTTATATGAAGCTGTGGAAGAGGAGGTTATGTTCAAAAGCCAAAACCCAGGGTCTCTGGGGTCCTCCCCTCCAATAATTGACTTAGAACATTCAAACACATTCCTCCAAAATGGGACCAGGGAAGTACAATCCCACCATATATGTAGAAGGCTACCCGGAGCCGAATTACATCTCCAGCAATTCTTTGTAACCCGCGGGAACATTTTATTTAGAAGGACAGGGTGTCTATACCAGCGTGATAGAACGTTGTAAAGTGTTTCAAAAGTAGCTAGACAGGATGAACTAGCAAATGTTTATTAAAAACAACCTCCCAATCAATGTCCTGAAACTGTATCTTGAAGTTCTTTTTCCCATGCATTTGTGAATAATGGGGGCAGTTTAAACAAATTTCCAATAATTACTGAATATAGAGTAGATATAGTATGAGACGGAGTTTGAGAGGCTATACAGATTCAAATAAAGTGGGGGACCTATTGAGATCAGAAAGTTTGCATGATGAGGTAATAAAATGTCTTCCTTGAAGATATTTCCAAAATTCGGACTGGGGAAAGTCCCAAGATCCATGTTCTGTGAAAGGACGCACCCCGGACGAACAAATCACCTGACCCATTCAAAAGAGGCCTTTAGTCAACCAGTTTTTAAAGGAAAGTATGTGGAGTCCCGGGGAAAAGTCATGGTTGCCTAAAAAGGATGTGAGAGGGGAAACAATGGACGAAATATGGGGGAGATGACGAAGTTTCTTCCAACAACGCAATGTGGGTGTAATGGTAGGGTGTGTAATGGTTGGGAGCCTTGGGAGCCGAGGGACAATTTCTGTAGCCTGACCCAGACTGCTTTCCTCCATCATAATCCACTGCCTGGAACCTTTTGCTCTGGACCATTCCAGAACACGATTAAGCATGATAGCGTGATAATAGCTAGTAATGTGAGGAAGCTGCAAACCACCTTCACGTTTACGTCAGTATAGAATAGCATGCTTAAAGCGTGGTGTGGAACTGTTCCAAACAAACCTATGGATGAGACGCAAACCAAGAGGAGGGAACATGAATTGGAAGCGTTTGCATAAGATATAGAATTTTGGGTAAGAAGTTAATTTCACCACGTTGATTCTACCTATCCAGGATAGACGTGAGGTGCGCCATCTAGTATAATCATTACGAATAACTTGTAATAATGGCGTAAAATTATTCGAGAACAATTGGGAAAGATCTTTGGTCAGATAGACTCCCAAATATTTAAGTCTAGTAGGGTGCCAAACAAAGGAAAAGGACTGTTTCAAACAGTTTATCAAGGACAGAGGTGCAGTCAAGTTCATAGCCACAGATTTAGATTGATTCATTTTAAAATTTGAAAGCATACCAAATTTCTGGAATTCTAGTAGAAGGTTTGGGAGAGAAATAATTGGATTAGTAATCAATGCTAGAAGGTCATCTGCGAAGAGGGCTAATTTATGTTCCTGTCCGCCGATGTGGATACCCAAGATGTTCTTATTAAGTCGAATGGCCCTCGCCAGAGCCTCCATACAGAGGACAAATAAAAGAGGAGAGAGTGGGCATCCCTGCCTCGTGCCATTTGATAAGTTGAACGAATCAGAGAGGGACCCGTTGACTCTGATTCTCGCTGAGGGGGGCATCATATAAAGCCAAAATTCTATGCAAACAGCCCGACCCCAAGCCCAAGTGGCGCAGAAGGCCGGACATAAACTTCCAGTCAACCCTGTCGAAAGCCTTCTCTGCATCAGTCGATAATATAATAGACTGTGAGGATGCAAGAGAGGCATGGTGTATTAAATTAATATCTTTAGTGGTATTATCTCTAGCCTCGCGGCCTAGGACAAAACCCACCTGGTCATCGTGAATCAATTTGGGCAGAAGAAGTTTCAACTGGTTGGCCAAGGGTTTAGCAAAAACCTTTAAGTCAATGTTGAGGAGTGAGATAGGCCTGTAACTAGGGCATAAGGTGGGGTCCTTACCTTCTTTAGGCAGTACAGTGATATGTGCCTCAAGCGATTGTTTAGAGAAACGAGTCCTATCTGAAATTGAGTTAAAAGCACAAGTAAGGATGGGAGTCAGTCTATCCTTAAAAGCCTTATAGTAGGTTGAAGGGAATCCATCTGGACCGGGGCTTTTACCAGCTGGAGAAGAGGAAATCGCCTGGTCAACCTCTTCAACAAGAAAAGGCGAATCAAGCGTATCAATCTCTTCTTGAGATAGCATGGGATAATTAAGTGAATGGAGGTACGATGATATTGCTTCTTTATGATTGAAAGTATCAGAGTTATGGCCTGCGTTTTTTAAATTGTAAAGCTTAGTATAGTAGGAACGAAAGGACTCAGCAATTTTTTTAGTCTCATTGTGGGTCTGACCATTTTTCGTCTTTTATGGCTTGTATGAATGTTACTGCATGCTGCTCACGTAATGTCTTAGCCAACATCTTACCCAGTTTATTTCCCCATTGATAGAAGCAATTGCGACATTTCCGATATGACAACTTAATTTTTTCAATGGAAAGTCTATAGAGGGCAGCTCTAGCTTCCTCTAATTTAGAATAATAATGAGGAGATAAAGAGGCTTTGTGTGATGTTTCTAAGGATTTTATCTCAGCGAGAAGGGTATCTCTTTGTTGTGTTTTCTGTTTTTTTAGATAAGAACCTAATTGTATACATTTACCCCGCAGAACACATTTATGTGCCTCCCAGACCGTTACTTTGGAAATGTCGTCTTGGTCATTTGAGGATTCAATCTGGGATTTACAATAAGTATCTTGTAGGAGAAGATAATTGAAACGCCATGACCAAGGGTTGAGCGAGTGCTGGGGGAGGGAGAATGTAAGAAAAACTGGTGCATGATCAGACCATGTGATCGATCCTATTGAAGTATCAGATATGAGGTGTAAATGTCGATGACTTAAAAATAAATAATCAATTCTTGAATAAGTGTGGTGTGGGCGAGAAAAAAAGGTAAAATCTGATTCAGGTGGATGGGCAATTCGCCAGGAATCAGCCAGTTGGTGATGGTGAAGGGTGCGTCTCATCCGTCTGAACTCCTTCCCCGGTCTATGAGATGCTTTATTAGAAGTATCTCGGAAAGGATCAAGGGGCCAATTTAAATCACCTCCAACAACTATAATCCCTTCCAAAAAAGTATCGGCTTTATCCAAAACATAAGCAATTAAGGAAGGCTGTCCAGAATTGGGCATGTAAATATTTAAAAAAGAAAAATGCTGATGATGAATTGTGCATTTAACCAGAAGTCCTCTACCCTCAACGAGTCTATATATGGAAACATCGGAAATCGGAAGGTGGCGAGCAAACAAAATAGCAACACCTAAGGTTTTGCCAGCTGAATTATCGCTGGTAAATGCGTGCGGGTAATAATAATTCTTTAAGGGAGGGGCATGACCAGTTTTAAAATGCGTTTCTTGTACAAGAGCAATATCAACTTTATCCGCACGAAAAGACCGAAGCATTTGGGATCTTTTTTCGGGGATATTTAGTACTTTAGCGTTAATACTAACAATTTTTAACCCAGACTTTTGACTAGACATAAATATTCAATGTGAAAGAAGCAGAACATACAGCCCACCTAAACATATCATTGGTCATTCACCTACACAAGTCTCCCTTGGGGGTAAAGAAGTATGGGAAAAGGAGAAAAGGAAGGAAAGGGGGAAAGGTAAAACAAGATAAAGAAAAGAAAAAAAAACAACATAATCGCAAATAGAAAATACACATGTAAAAGAGTAAATATAGATCGAAAATGAAACATCAGAATGCTGCATCTAGATATCCAGGAGACAAAAATCTGCTCCATATCCAGGATATTGTAGAATGCAGCACTGAGGGGTTCGGAGGGACGGTAACAGAAACAACCCATTCAAACATAATAATATAAAATAAAATTAAATTAACTCCTTTTAAAGAACTATCAGTAAAAACTGTACATATAGAAAACTGACAGACACATAATGTCAAAATATCACAGAAACTACTATAATTATTTAGAAATGTAGTAAGAACAACATAAGTATTATCATCAAAGCATTTCAGTATAGAATTAGGATCTAAATCCTTATTAGACAAGGAAGAGTCGGAACAGTCTCACCCATCTCTAATGCGAGACGAGATGATCAGGTCTCTTCTGAATGTGCTGGTATAGACAGACGTCTTGTCTTCCGCTTAGAATTGGATACTCGTTGCCAACGTTCGCCTTCTGAGGGTAGGGAAGTAGACACCTAGGACGGAGAGCACGATGTGCTCTATCAAACAGGATCTCACTATTAGGGTCCAGGCCAAGAATCTCGCCAAAGATCTTTGTGAGTGCTTCCGTAAGATTGGGCTGAGTAACATCCTCAGGGAGGCCTCGTACTCTGATGTTGTTGCGTCTACTGCGATTATCTAAGTCATCTATACGTGATTTAAGAGAACGAATCTCGGACTGTTGATGAGAAAGAACATCTGTGAATTGTTGAAAAGCATCATGGACGCCTCTTTATGATCTTCTAGTTCGTCTACCCTATTTGCCAGTTCAGCCATATCCGATTGAATGGTAGCCACTTCTTGGCGGATAGTAGCCTGAATTCTGGTCTCCAAAGATTGGAAGTCCTGTTTCGTAGGTAATGATCTAACAGGAGAAAGGATTTCACTGATCTCTTCACGTATAGTAGAAGCAGGAGTATTAGGAGGTTGAGTATCTTCCGGTGATAATCTGTCTGGGGAGGAACATATAGTAGGGGAAGATGGCGTTGAAGTCACCCCTGATGCATTTGTACCAGCGGACTTTAGGAACTGACGCATATCTTGATGAGATCTGCTGTCGGTTCTACTACCTACTTCGGACTTGGACCTTTGTTTCTTGTCTTTCCCCATTCTGTATTTAAGACTTACAGTAAGTATGTATCATGAGCAGCAATCTGTGTACAATTCTCATTTATTCAACCAGTTAGAACAGAGAACAGAACAGAACTTGACGTGATCTTGTATCAGAACAGGAAGAAAAAACCCATAAGGTTGTCTACATGTCGCATAACATCCTTGTATTTGAGAAGTGTGCTTGAAACTAATTGCGACAGTAACTAGATTATGATGAATTTCAATCAAGCCACCACCAGAGGGAGCTAGAGGTGCTGTAGTTGTGGGTGAGTGTAGAAGCAATGTAGTAATAATAATTGACCACAGTGTGATTCAGTTGGCACTACCCTGTCAATATCTGTGCAATAAAGCACAGCACCAATAATAAAGAAACTAATGGCTCTTGTGTATAAATGAAAGATTCACTTCAAAATAATAGCCATGTGACAGGAGTATTCTTGCAAGAGTTAAGTATTCTGTCTGTTGGTTGATAGGGGAACAACTGCTGGGTGGCTGAAGGGGAAGGGAGTGAGGATGGCCAGGAAGCAGCACAGGCTGAGAAGCACAGCAGGGTTATTATATTCAGCTCCCTAACCGCATCCGGGCTATGCAGGGTGTACCAAGATGGCGGCCGCCCCTCTTTTGCAGACCCAGGCGTCTATCTCGGACCGTGAGGGCAGGTAAACCGGATCCTCCAGGTACCCGGCAGCCGCGTCAGCAGGGGAGACCTCAGGGGAGACTGCAGCAGCGAGCGTCAGCGCCGTCGCGCGGCCCGCGATCCACCAGCTGCCACGCGATATTGAGGTCCCGGCTTCTATGGAGGTTATAGGCCACAGCCTGCAAGAGGTTAGGAGAGCCTCTCCGGCTCCGGGGCTGCTAACACCGGGGGCTCACAGGTGTCGGGCAGCAACAGGAAGCCCACAGGGGACACTGGATCAGGGAGAGGATGTCCCAAGGGGTAATTTAATGCCTTTTTAAGAGCTCCTTCAGACCACGTCTTCTTCAGATGGCCGCCAAGCCACGCCCCCATTGTGTAGCTTTTATATATATATATATATATATATATATATAAACAGAGATATATACATTCAAATATAATCATTAGTATAATTTCCCTGCATTGGTTATAAGGATCCCTATGGCTACATGCATTTTCTGACAAGTATTAGTGTATTTTCATCAGCAAGTAAATCTTACTAACTGCTTTGTTGCTCATTTGCATTTGGATCAGTTTTATGGCACGCCTCTCAGATGTAGCAGTACACGCCCACTTTACCGCACCCTCATAGGTGCTGCTTTCACAATCTCCCTGAAATGCTTTCTCAAAAGTAGACAAGTATGTCATACTCCCTGTCATGCTCCAGAGTTCTGATATAAAGACTGTACGTCACTGGCTGTAGGTGCAGCATACATTGCTATAGGTGAGTGTTTTATTGGTACAAATCACTTGGCCGATAGGCAAAATAACGCGGTTTGTGAGGTCCAGCGCGATTCTAGCGAGATAGTCACTAGATTTAAAACGGCACTTACCGTAGTTAAAAGGTAAAACCAGGTTACTTTTAAACGAATTGCTTTAAATCTAGGGACCATCTCCCCAGATCGCGGGCTTTTGCATTTGGCTCATTGACTCCATAGGCTAGTGACCGAGGTACACTCGCATGCATTGAGTGAAAAAATTATTTATTAGCAAAATATAAATGTTCTAACATTTAATGGAAGGTAACATGGTACTGTTCATCCTCCTGTAACATTTATTTAGGCTCAATTCCATTTGTTTCTCATACTAGACATCTGGTAGGCGATTCAGCCAAAATGAATGTGAATTAACTGTTGGCAAATCAATCAACCAGAGCTAATTCAGAGATAACTTGAAAGGTCATCACATGAATCATAAGATTTAAAAATAAGAAAAAAAAAGAAAATTACAAAAGCACATAGTACAGCTGACTCGCATGACTTCTAGCCCTTGTCCCGTGCTGAGTAAACAAATTCAAATAAATCATCATAAAAATAAGCTGTCTGATTAAGACATGTTGCAGTCATCGCTAAGATACAGATGGACTAAAGATTTTTGTGGTGAATGATGCGCTATAGCCTATGACTATGGAGAATGTACCATGTGACAAGTCTGAATTCATTAGATGGGAGGATCTAGGGAACAATTTTTATCGATCACAACAAAATTGACATACCACAACTAGCTATATACAAATGAACCGCCACACCACGTGGATTATTTGGAGGTGCATGCAATCTGTTTTGTGGACTGGGCAGTGTACGAATCTACGGGTGATTCTGAGGCATATGCAACTCAAGCACCTCTTCATGTGATTAAATTGGCGTAACTGCCTGGTAATAGGGTGTTTGCACGTAAGCCCAGTTGAGTGACTTTGTGATGAGGGTGTGTAGGTGAATTGGGTTAGCTGTTCACACGCATCTAATTTCAGAAGCATTTCATGTGTCAAATATAGGGCTGGTACAAGTGCAAGTGCGTGCTGATAAGGACGGCTGCTATTTCAACAATCGGGTGGATGGAGGATGTACAATCTGGCGAATAAACATATTTATTTCTGCGCAATGAGAGTGTAAATGCAGCCGACTTGCATGAAACTCTGAATCATACTTGCGACATTCTGTCTCGCATAGTGGGGGTGAGCCGGGGGAGACATGATGCGGTATTTGGGGCATGACTTAAAGGTGTCACCGGGTCCGGTGACACCCAGTGTGCACTTTGACTTTCCCTGCATGACTGCATCCGATAAAGGGGTATGGTCCAAAATAAAGGGGCGTGGTCTCACAGGGGATCCTGATGACAACCCAACATTGCCGGAGATCCTGGACTGCCCTCGGAGACTGGGCTGTCAGCATGGTCGGCTCCTCTTCTATGACAAGAACCAGGTCCTGCAGGAGAATGTCACACTGCAGCACCCGGCTCCTGTCACTGCAGAAGAGCCATCATTTTGGTATCAGCCTATCCAACTGGGAGTGGCACCCCTTCCCCCCCCTGCCTTGACGCCACTGGTGTGACCGTGTCATCGTGGCCCCGTCTTAGCTACACAATACCAAGATCACTGGCATTGAGATGCAGAGGCATGAACATGCGCTGCAGGGGTCTGTGTGTATATATCGGTGCAGTGGGTTCCAGGGGTACGCGGCCGGCAGGGAGACTTGCCCGCTTTTCCAGGCAGCTGGGAGCGCCACACAAATTTCAGGATTCTCCCGGCCGTTCTTGGAGAGTGGAAAGTATGTTCTGAATTGGCGTCAATGGGAGGGAAACTAACAGTAACCAATGAAAACTTTGTTTTCTAAAAAGACATAAAAATAAGACCAGACGATGAGCATTACAACAAGCACACAGAACAATAGAAGTAATGATGTGCAGTTAGTCAACATTAAAAAAAGAAGTTATGCAGAACTGTAAAAATAAAATACAGGTTTAATATCGTGAAGAGGCCCCAATGTCAACTGACACTTCACAGACATAATTGATGTTAAGGAGAGGGTAGAGGGCAATTTATGGTAGAAAAAGTATATGGTTGTACCAAGAGAAAAAATAAAAAAAAAAACAGAAAGAGAGTGCAATACAAGGGGAGATAATGGTCTAACAAGCAAAATAAGAGAGAATGCAGAGACAACCTGTAATTATCGTGCTGTGAGGTGGATGCTGAATAAGATTTGAAGCTAGCAGAAGGGAGTCACGGCATGTGAGTTATGTATGTGCAATCAGCTTAGACATAAACAGTTACACTGCTGTATCTCACACAGGGTCAGACTGGGGAACCTCTGTCCAGCATTCTGTTTAGTGCATCTCAAATTATACATTGGTCTTAAATGCTATCATTGTGCATGCACTGCAGCGATACAAAGCAGACCTCAGATCACGGGCCCTGACAAATACCACTGCTACATGTTGCTGTAGTCCCACTCTGCTCCTCAGACCACTCACTACCTGACTCTAGCTGGAATACAGCACTACCCATCCATAAATGAACATGGTTTCTGGTGATTATGACTGCTTGCTGGGAAAGCTGTTGTTTTAGGAAGAGTCAATTGAGAAATAGTCTGCACACGCGCCAAGAAGCTTTGCTACACTCATGGGCATCGGAACAGGGGGGGGGGGACAGGGGGACAACTCACCCCCCCTTCAAACATTGCAGTTGGTCAGGGGCTGTGTTCCCTTTAAGTTAAAACACAGCACATCACACCTCCTCCTCCGTGCGGTGCAGGGGGCTATAAAGCCCATCCCCTGACCATCTGTTGCCAAGCTACAGTTCCTGAACGCCCATGTAAGAATGAGGTGGGAGGTAGGGTGAGGTCTTTGGGGGGTGCGCAGGGACCTCGGAACGATTTTATGTTGGGGGGGTGGGCTACATCCAAAGTGTGACATCACCAAACATTGGAAACTAGACATCAGAATGAAGTGTGCCATGGTTGTCACCATAGCAGGATCGAATTGAAAATTCATCTTTATTGGATCAAAAACAACAATGGTTACGAACCGTAGGTCACCGATGGCCATCCCCACTCCCATGCAACAAGAATTTACAGAATATTGTACATCCCCTTAAAAAAAAAATAAACAGCTACACAAAAGGAGCCCCCAAGCTGGCACTTTAGCAAAATATTTGCATAGGTGCCAACTAAGCTTTAATTCATCGATTTTTACAGTGCCAAAGACATTATGAAGATATTAAAATATTTCCAAAGGGATTATGGCCGCTTCCACTGTAAATTGTGGGTGAAAAATTAAAAGGGCCGATGTTTCTGCAAATGGAGAGATTTTGTGGCAACTGTGTGTGCATCAAAGTACATAACCGTAAGTCACACGCTGGGAGTCTTTATTCGCAGTGTGATTGACAGGCAGGGAGCATTTGGATTAGGCAGCGGAGAGTGTCGGCTAAAATTGCAGACGTGTTTTGACCGTTTCGAGGGAGTGTTACATCCTGTGTCTACGATCCTGTATGCAGGAAACATGGCTCCAGGTCTCAGTTACAGCGGTCACTCACAGTGATTATATACTCACTCAAGAAATTGATGTTTGCCTGATCTGCATCCAACGCTGCGTATGTGTACGCAGTTACGGACAGCTGCGATGGCTCCAGTGGGCATCTCAGAACAAGTCCCAGTCGCTGTTGCATTACCATATTTTTGAAGAGATCAGTATGATTTACCGCCGGCCGCATGGTCTGCGGTTCAAATACCCGAAAACGGAAGCCTGGCGGTGAAGATCCCGACAGGTAAGTATTTTTATTTATTTATTAACCTAACCCCCTCCATCCCTAAACCTCCCTTAGGGGTGCCTAACCCTAACCTCCCCCCCAGGTGCCTAACCCCCCTCTAATTGCCTAAAACTAACCCCCCCTTCCTCGCAGCCTAACCCCGTCTCCCGGGGGGGTGCCTAACCCTAACCTCCCCCCGGGGGTGTCTAACCCTAAACCCCCTTCTCCTAGCCTAACCCTAATCTCCCAGGGGAGTGCCTAACAATAAGTCCCCCCCAGGAGCCCCTAACCTAACGCTCCCCCCCAGCGCGGCTGTTCGCGCCCAGCTTACCTTCAATCGGTAAGCCGGGTGTCGGGCTCCCGGCGTAGATCTAATGACAGGCATTGGGATTTCGATGCCGATAATTAGATAGTTGCCGGGATTAGACAGTCGGGATGCCGATGGTCGGCATTTAGACAGTAGGCATCCCAACTGCATCCCATTTTTGCACATCCACAAATGTGAAAATCGCAGCTGCGGAAGCATTAGCATACAACCCTGAATCAGGCCAAAGGACAAAAGTGCATTTTTATTAGAAACCCATACTTAAATTTTATGCAGTGAAGATAGGTTCACTGTAGCACCTGGGAAGAAATTACATTTTATTATTATAACAACGCTCTAATCATATCATACATACACCAAACATGGCCTGGTGACCTACAGCAGTGTTTTTGGAAATAACGTTAATAGAATTACTATGGTATTATGTCACTGTGACCACTAATGCGATTAATAAGGGACAAATTCTTTAAATAAGTGAAATGTGATAGGTCTGAAAGGAGATCAGAGATAATTTGCTGGTTCAAGATTTAAATCAACATTCCATTATATATTACAATATAGGACAAGAATGACCAGAGGAGATTTCTGTAACATATCCATTCATTTCCAACTAACAAAAATAACTATATGGTCATCTTCTTAATAGAAGCCAAATATCTAGGTTTATAATACACACATAAAAGTGCACTTAAAACATTATAACTGTAAGGATTTAACATTATATAAACATTATAACTGTAAGGATTTAAATTAGGGGTGAGCGGGTTCGGATTTCTGAAATCCAAACCCCCCCGAGCCCCCCTGATCTGAGGCCGATCCGAGTCAGGCTCGACTTTTCCCGTCTTCCAGGTCTCGCTGGTTTTGGACTCTATATAAGGTACCCGCGTCGGTGCCAATTTCTCACTCAGCTGTGGACAGTGAAGAGGGAGTGTGGGAGTTAGGGCTGGCTGGGCTGTGTAGTGTAGTGCAGTGTAGTGTTGTGCTGTGCTGTGTTGTGCTGCTGTTGTCCATAGGGGCTGTGTCCACTCCTCCAAAGTCCATAGGGGCTGGCTGTGTTGTGCTGTGCTGCTGTTGTCCATAGGAGCTGTATCCACTCCTCCAAAGTCCATAGGGGCTGGTTGGACTGTGTTGTGCAGTCAGTTGTCCATAGGGGCTGTGTCTACTCCAAAGTTCTGTGCAGTGTCCCAGTCCTAAAGGGGTGCTGTAGTGTTGCCCAGGGGGGTGCTCTGTCCATCAGGGGTGCTCCCCCCAAGTGCAAAAAAAATATTTTTTTTCTGTGTTTGTGAATTGTGTGCGCAGTAGCCGCACGTGCATCAACAAAGTAGCGCCAAGCATGCGCCTGTGTCATAAGTAAAGGGCCGGATGGCTCATCCGTTAAAGGGTGCTGTAACTCCCAAAGTGTACTCCAAATAATATGTTTTTTTTTTCTGTGTTTGTGAATTGTGTGCGCAGTAGCCGCACGTGCATCAACAAATTAGCGGCAAGCGTGCGCCTGTGTCATAAGTAAAGGGCCGGCTGGCTTGACCATTAAAAGGTGCTGTAACCCCCAAAGTGCACTCCAAAAAAAATATATATATTTTTTTTTTTGAGTTTGTGAATTGTGTGCACAGTAGCCGCACATGCATCAACAAAGTAGCGCCAAGCGTGCGCCTGTGTCATAAGTAACGGGCCGGCTGGCTTGACCGTTAAAGGGTGCTGTAACCCCCAAAGTGCACTCCAAACAAAATAAAAAAATATTTTCTGTGTTTGTGAATTGTGTACACTGTGGCTGCACATGCATCAACAAAGGAGCAGCGCCCAGCGTGCGCCTGAGTCCCATAAGTCTGTTAAAGGGTGGTGTAACCCCCAAAGTGCACTCCACAAAAAATAAACAATTCTTTTTGTTCTGTGTTTGTGTGCGAAATGTATGCGCAGTAGCCGCACGTGCATCAACACAGCAGCAGCGCCAAGTCAAGGGCCGGTTTGGACATCTGGTCCGGACTGAAGGACGTGCTAACAATTTCTGACATGTCTACTGTTACTGCATATGATACTGTCACCACTGACAGAATGGTGGAGGAATTATTTTCTGTGTTTGTGAATTGTGTGCACTGTGGCTGCACGTGCATCAACAAAGGAGCAGCACCAAGCGTGCGCCTGTGTAAAGTAAAGGGCCGACTGGCTTGTCCGTTAAAGGGTGGTGTAACCCTCAAAGTGCGCTCCACAAAAAGTAAAAAATTCTCTTTTTTTCTGTCTTTGTGAATTGTGTGGGCTGTAGCCGCATCTGCATCCTCAAAGCAGCAGCGACAAGCATGCGTCTGTCTGTTAAAGGGTGGTGTAACCCCCAAAGTGCGCTCCAACCAAAATAAAATAATCTTCTTTTTTTCTGTGTTTGTGTGTGAAATGTATGCGCAGTAGCCGCACCTGCATCCTCAAAGCAGCAGCGACAAGCGTGCGTCTGTCTGTTAAAGGGTGGTGCACTCCACAAAAATAAAAAATTCTCTTTTTTTCTGTCTTTGTGAATTGTGTGGGATGTAGCCGCACCTGCATCCTCAAAGCAGCAGCGACAAGCGTGCGTCTGTCTGTTAAAGGATTACATCGGTGACAGCATCCAAGTAGGCATGTCAGACAGTCCATACCTGTACTGGCAGGAAAAAGAGGCAATTTGGAGGCCCCTGTACAAACTGGCTCTATTTTACCTGAGTTGCCCCACCTCCAGTGTGTACTCCGAAAGAGTGTTTAGTGCAGCCGGGAACCTTGTCAGCGAAAGGCGTAGGAGGTTGCTTCCACAAAATGTGGAGAAGATGATGTTCATAAAAAATGAATTATCAACTCTTCCAGGGAGACCAGCCTCCAGAACGTACAGAGGGACCTGTGGTGGTGGATTCCAGCGGGGACGAATTAATACTCTGTGAGGATGAGGATGTACACAACACTGAAGAGGGTGAGGAATCGGTGGATGAGGAGGATGAGGACAACATCTTGCCTCCGTAGAGCCAGTTTGTGCAGGGACAGATTAATTGCCAGCTTGTTTTGTGGGGGCCCAAACGAACCAATCATTTCAGCCACAGTCGTGTGGCAGACCCTGGCGCTGAAATGATTGGTTTGTTAAAAGTGTGCATGTCCTGTTTATACAACATAAGGGTGGGTGGGAGGGCCCAAGGACAATTCCATCTTGCACCTCTTTTTTTTCTTTGCATTATGTACAGTTTGGGGCCTAGTTTTTCAAACTGCCATCCTGTCTGCCACTGCAGTGTCACTCCTAGATGGGCCACGTGTTTGTGCCGCCCACTCGTGTCGCTTAGCATAGTCATCCAGCTACCTCGGTGCAACCTTTTGGACATAAAAACACTATTGTGAGGTGTGAGGTGTTCAGAATAGACTGGAAATAAGTGGAAATTAAGGTTATTGAGGTTAATAATAGCATAGGAGCAGAAAAACCCACAAATTCTGTGATTTTAGCTGTTTTTATGCTTTTTTTCAAAAAAATACAGATCCAAAACACAAAACCCAGAACCCAAAACATGGAAGGGTGGTTTTGGCAAAACCAATCCAGATCCAAAACACGAAGAAAGATCCAGATCCAAAACCAAAACACGAAAAGTGGCCGATGCACACCCCTAATTTAATTATCCACAGCGGTCTCTGAACAATTGAAGTGATGCAATGTTAAATGATATAGCCAGGAGATAAGACCGCACTCTTTTAAAGAAATATCTGTTATTAGTCCATAATTAAAATAATTCACATACCAGGCACTGTGAATATGCCTGGGAAATGTTCATAATCACACAATATCAGATACATTTTAAGAACCCAATATTTGAAGAATAGCAGCAGTACTCTGCCAAAATTATCTATATAATACAAATGGCTCATTAGACAGCTTGAGACAACCACTGCTAAAGGATATTTAAAAAATGTATTTGTGTTATTTCTGTTGCTAATTTTTTTAGAAAGTTTCACCACTGCCTAGAGCAGAGGTTCTCAACCACGGTCCTTAAGGCACACGAACGGTCCAGGTTTTAAGGATAGCTATACTTGAGCACAGGTGTCTTAATTAGCACATCAGTTATTTTGGTTTAACCATCTGTGCTCAAGCATGGATATCACTACAACCTGGAATGTAATACCCCTTTTCCACCTAAATTCCGGGTCTGACCCAGAGTTGGAACAAAGTTCCTATCCGGATCAGACCCGGAATTTTGCCGGCGCCGACTCGGGATATTCCCGAGTCAGTGCCGCTCACGGGTCTGCATAGACCCGGCTTTTGCGGAGTGAAAGTGGTCGCTTGGAAATGACGTCATCTCCAAGCGCCACTGAAGCCGGACCAATCGGCCGGCTAGCAGCACACTCCAGGTCATTGTGACCCGGAGTGCGCTGTTCTCACAGCAGGATTTCACGGGCTACGCCCATATTAAACCCTGCTAGTTACCTGGGTTGGATTGCCGGGTCACTCGACCTGGCGATCCAACTCTCTCCCATTTTACACCAGGGAGCTGCCCGGGTTAACCCTTCAAAAACCTGGGTTTTAGCTCCGGTGTAAAAGGGATATTAGAGTGCCTTGAGGACAGAGGTTGGGAAACACTGGCTTAGAGGCTGTTACATGCAGTCATTTCTGCTGGACATTTAATAAAGCTCTCCATCTTTTAATAGCGGCAGAGGGGTGTGTGAGCGGGATGACCAATCACAAGCTTCAATCACCTTGCCCCTGGTTTTTGGCATTGAGAGAATCAGAGAAGTCCCTGGAGTTTCAGCTAAGGGGATTGGACACTTTTGGAAAATATTGTGGCTTTATATATATATATATTTTTAATTTACAGCAGCAATTGCAATTTTATCTATCTTACAATGCTCAGATTTTTGATGATTAGCAAGTGCCCACCACGCTTTGTCTCCATAGCTGGCTATGGGCCTGATTTGCGAGCGCTCGCTCTGAATTAGGGCGGATTTTTTTTTTAAATCCGCCTCCAGGCCGCTTGCATAGCTGCAGGCTTGCGACGAGACCCTTGTGGTAGGGTCTCGGTTCCTGCAAGCCTGAGTGAACTTCCTGCTCTAATGGAGCAGGAAGTTCACTACTGACATCACGAATGATGTCAGTAGGGCTGCCCACAAACGGCAGGCATTCTTTTGGAAACGCATCCGTTTGTCCAGCCACCCCGCCTACAAAACAGGGTGAGCTGTCGATCAACATTTTGTAGCGAGCCCCGGGGAGAGAGTGAAGTTCTCACTCGCTCCAGGGCTCGCGCGTGCGCACTGGCCGACCATCGACACGCTTGCGAGCGGGTCTGAATCAGGCCCTATGACAGAGACCGAATGTGCAGCTGATGAAATCCCTGATTTATACACGATTTTCCTTTTAATACATTTTGGAGAAGCAGTAATAGCCCCTTTTTTCTGTAAAAACACAGAAATACAGTGGTACAGTGGTTATGACGGATTCATACATATATACTACATTCTATATATACATTTACATTCTATATTCTACATTTTGTTCCACAGGCAATATTTCTTTTGTAGGAAAAATATTGTATTTCAGTATGGCAGTCCAATTATAAAATGTTTTTAAACCTATACTAATATAATAAGAACTAATAGGATAAGAAATGTCTCTTTATTTCAAGTTGGCGCAAAAACTACTGGACTGATTTTCATGGAAACTGCATCATTGTGTAGTGGAAACTCCTAGAAATAACCAGCACTTTGTTTCATCTCGATCCTTCAAGTGAAAGCTGAGCAATAACAAAAACAAAATTCATTGACATCATCACTGCAAAAGACAGGTGTGGCACCACGGGCGCGGCTGGTAAGGAGTGTGGGGGGGGGAGGTGCTTTGGGCCTGCGCTTACTTGAATATGATAGGTAACATAGCAGTCTGTGCACAGGGCACACAGTGACATTGGTGCGAGTGGTGGGTGAATAGGATAGGCTACATAGCAGTCTGTGCACAGGGCACACAGTGACATTGGTGTGAGTGGTGGGTGAATATGATAGGTAACATAGCAGTCTGTGCACAGGGCACACAGTGACATTGGTGTGAGTGGTGGGTGAATAGGATAGGCTACATAGCAGTCTGTGCACAGGGCACACAGTGACATTGGTGTGAGTGGTGGGTGAATAGGATAGGCTACATAGCAGTCTGTGCACAGGGCACACAGTGACATTGGTGCGAGTGGTGGGTGAATAGGATAGGTTACATAGCAGTCTAGCGTTCCCGCTAGGCTGTGTTAGCGGGGCGCGGCGCCCTGCCCTCTTTCTGGAAGGCAAAAAGCGCCCTGCCCT
The DNA here is from genome assembly GCA_031769625.1 of Taudactylus pleione. Taxonomy (NCBI): domain Eukaryota; kingdom Metazoa; phylum Chordata; class Amphibia; order Anura; family Myobatrachidae; genus Taudactylus; species Taudactylus pleione. The sequence continues at coordinate 4,600,902 of JAUIMM010000334.1, forward strand.
CCAGAAGGAGGGCAAAAAGCGCCCTGCCCTAACAGCCTGCGGGAACCGTCTTCACCCGCGGGTCGCAGTGTCCCGCGGGTGAAGAAATGTGCGGTGACCCGGTCACCGCCGGAGAATAGACGTCGGGCGCATGCGCCTGGCTTCTATTCTCCCTGTCTGCAGGGCTTGGGGGCTGCCCGGCGTGTCCGTAAGTGCCGGGCACACCCCCAAGAGTGACGAAAAGGGGACGCGTCTTATAGATACGCCCCCTTTTCGAAGACCACGCCCCCTTCTCGGACGCACGCGCGGCTTTGACGCGCGCACAGACATGCCCTCTCTAGCTCCGGCGCCCTGCCTCCCGCCGGAGCTAGAGGGAACACTAGCAGTCTGTGCACAGGGCACACAGTGACATTGGTGAGAGTGGAGGATTGTGAATTAGAATAATGAAAGACTTTTATTAATAGCACAGTATTGACATTGTCAAATTAAGCAGATATTCCTGAAACCTTTTCACAAATTACAAAAAATGAAACACAGTGATTATTAAGATGACCTTATGTTATGTTAAATTTAAGTTCTTCGTTCATCTATTTCTATAACTAAAAATAGATCTTATTTATGTGTTATTTACATGAGAAATGTACCAAAAAAAGTTGTTGCACTTTAATTTTTGTCTGTAACATTTTAGCATCTAAATACATAGTAACACTGCACACCGAGCCCGATGACACCATCCACGCCTTTATATATGGTGGTAGCATCATTGTTGGGGACATTTTCAATGGCAGGGACTGACTGAGAGTCTTGTCTGGATTGATAAAATGAATGATGCACAATACAGACAAATACAGGACAAAAACCTGCTACCCTCTGCCAAAAAGCTCGACAAGGGCGGAAGCTCGTCTTTCAACGGGACGATGATCCAAAGCACACTGCAAGAGCATCACTAAAGTAGTTTAAATGAAATAAAATACATGTCCTTGAGTGGCCCAGTTAGTCCTAACTTTAATCCTATGGAAAATATTTGGCAAAATCTTTAAATTGAAATTATTCCCCATCTAATCTAACCAATATTTACCTACACTTCCTAAATGTCTGGGAGACTTACAAATTAAGTTTGCGGGGATGTGATGATTCAAATTGCATCGCTACCCTTGGACCTCAAATCTGCGGTCTCCAAGTATGAGTGAACCCAACTCAACACAATTTTGCAGGGAAAAATGGTCAAAAACTGCCCCATGTCAGTGGTCAAAGTAAATAATAGCCTATCCAAAAATACTACCTTCTGTAATGAGATTGTTCAACCAAGTATTGATGAAAAAGAGTAATGAATACTGACATTGATAGCGCTACTGACAAATAGGAATTTAAAGGCTTTTTTTTATAGTGTAGTTCCATTAGATTTAACTGCACGGAGGCCCTATCAGTGTGTAGTTTCGATGTTCTCGCTGTGTTTGTGTGTGTATCGTCCAGGTGCTCCGGTTTACTCATTCCAAAATCATACTGGCAAGTTAATTGGTTTCGACCAAAACAAAAAATTAACCCTTGTGTGTGTCCATGTGATAGAGAATATATATTGTAAACTCTGTAAACAAATGCAGCTCAAGAATAGGGGAATGAAACAGATAGCAATAGTTCACTGAAACTTACTTGCAATATATAAGTTATATATTAGTATTAAATGCAATTTAAAAGTAAATAAAAATCACATCATCACTGAGAAAATTGCAACAATTTACACAAATAAAAACATAAAGAGTAATCAAAATAATAAAGAGGCTAATGGTGCATACACACGATCAGATTTTTTCTTCAGATATGGACGATAACGATTTAAAAATCGTTCAGTCGTTCATATCTGATGGAAAATCGTTCATATCTGACATGCCTGAACGATGGACGATCAACGATGCGCGTTCCCGTTTGTCAGATAACGATATCTGACATCTGATGGGTTTGCAGTCAGACTTGGACGATTCCATTCATTTTAATGCAGTCAAAAATCGTTCAATCGTTCAAATCGTTCAAAACTTTGGTCAAATCGTCCAAATCGTTTAAATCGTTTAATCGTTCAGTCGTTCATCTGACAAATCTGACAAGTCTGACAAATCTGACCGTGTGTACGCTCCATAAGCTTGCACATCAAAAGTAAATGCTTGCTGTATTAGGAAGCCATGTCTGGGCAAATTGTCCTTTTACCCCTGTTATATATATATATATACATTTGTATTTAGGTCACTAGAATGTTATGTTATGAGTTTTCTAGATTTTATGTACTCTGTGCATAGCTCTAGCTTAGTGATTTCTTAAGGTGCATACACACACAACGATTTTTTGAACAATTATCGATAACGATTTAGTTTATCGTTCAATCGTTGAAAAAATCGTTCACTTTCTGAGATAAAACGATGAACGATTATCGTTCATGCACGTTCATGTTTGTAGTTCAATCAGACTGACCAACTCAACGATTTTCACTAAGGGAATATGCAAAAATCGTTTGTAGCTCAAAAAAATCGTTCATTACATTTAGCAAATGAACGATTTTAGTAAACGATTTTCGTTAATTTTTCCCTTGAAAAAATTAACGAAAATCGTTTACTAAAATCGTCCATTTACAAAATCGTTGTGTGTATGCTAGGGCTGTGCAGGCTCGGTTCTACTCGGTTCCGTTTGTTTTTTTTTACCGAATCTTATTGGCTATCCAAAACTCGTGACAGCTGATACCCAATAAGATTCGGTAAAAAAAAAACGAACGGAACCGAGTAGAACCGAGCCTGCACATCCCTAGTGTATGCAGCTTTATTTGGTCCATTATAGTAACCCGTCAAATATTTATTTTCTTGGCAACAAACCTAGTTTATTTTTAAAGTGATGGCAACCTTATTGCTTTCATGTTATTTAATTAATTTTCACAGAAAAAAAAATATTCAGGGTGATAGAGATCAGAACGTGACGGCGTTTCAGTTAATGTTAATCAGACTATAGACGTGAAAACATCTACATTCCGTCAGTTGCGGGCAACAATTTCAGAACTGAAAGCTTATATAAGAAAGGGTGACAACCCGCAGACTGCCCGTACACTGGCTGCAGGGACCGCTGATACTGACTTCACAACAGGGCAGGCAAATTTAAATGCCCGCCAAGTTGTGATGTCAGGCCAGGCATATCGATCGGCCAATTGTGTATAGCTTACAAATATGCCACATAGACGGTGCATCGGTATGCTGACCAATGTGTCGTTGTGTGTACCCAGCATAACTCATTTATCTGGCATAGTCTATGAAATGACAATTAGTAGATGATTGGTTGCTATGGGCAACTACTCCACTTCATCTCTCTCCAATTAATGAAGCGATAAGTGACTCTTACAACTTGGGGCAATACCACTAAGGGGCGAATTCAATTACAGGCGAAAAGTCGCAGCCGGCGAAATGCATTCGCCGCTGCAATCTTTTCGCCTCATTCGAAGTTTTCGTGTACTTTCACAATCGGCGCTCCCGCTTTTCGCCCCATTCAATTCCAAAACAGGCAAAAATGCATATGGCGAAACTAGCGAAAGGGACTGCTTATTTTGGGGAAATCAGTCTGTTCCCCTTAAAAAGCGTAACTGATCCTGGAAATCAATAAAGAGAAATGTATTAATAACCCTAATAATAGTATTTAGGGTTCTTAAATTGAGTCAAAGGGCTGTTATATGCATATAAGTGTGGAAAAATGATCTAAATCAATTTCTATTGTGAAAAATAATTGCTGTAGTTAAATTGGGGGTACATTTAAATGGGTACCAGTATATTTTTGGGTCTCTAAAGTGCCTTTAAAACCCAGTATTTTATACCCATTTTCAAACACTTTTTACATTTTTACCCAAAAATTACATGAACTCTTTTTTGGAGGAATTAAGATTTTTTTGTATTTTTTTTTCCCCTAAATAGTCATTTAGGTGGGGTGGTGGTGGTGGGGTGTCCAAAGGCTTCTAAACCAAGTCCCCACATTTTTAGCCCAAAATAGAGATTTTGCACAACTTTTCTCCTGCCTCTGAGTGGAGAAACTTTTACACCTGTGTTTGCCTGTGTTTTGTCCGGGAACTAAATGGGTGATACGAGGGAATGTGGCGAAAACATTGCATAGGCGAACATTTTTCGCAGATCGCAGCTTTTCGCCTCTAATTGAATCTGGCCCTAAGGCAGATTGTTAACGCTCAGCTGCCTCTGCTTTTGGCACCCACGATTATAGGCATGCTTGACAACTTTTTAATTTTACCTTCCGGGACAGTTCCCAGGTGCATGTGTTTACAGTAGGAGGCAGTGATTTCCGCGATTACCTTCTGCTCGCAGAGTGGACGGGGCTAAGATGAAAGCCCTGTCATTGCGGGATCCATTATGTTAACCTGTTCTCTCTGGTGTCCATGAGGATTCCCCAAAATTCAGGAGTCCCTCGGAAATTTCGGGATAGTAGACATGTATAGGTAAGTTTTCTTATACACAGTAAAAAAAAATAACCTTATTCACCTTGTCAAGGCACATAATACTAAATGAGCCCCTTCATGTCACAAATCTGTATTGTAATCTGTATTAAAAATACCAAGCGAACAAAATACTGCAGTCTCCGGTATCACAGACACAGGGACTTACTGAGGATGGTGTGACCGATCTTGCACAGGGGGCAGCATGGTTACGGCTCTACTTTCAGGCACAAGCGGTGTCATGATATTACATGCACTGGGGCACTGAGCAGTGGGGGCCTGCCCATGCCCAGGGTGCTGAAGATCCTTCGAATGGCACAGCACAGATAAAGCAAAATACATGAAACCATATATCCAAGTTGCCAGGGCCGTAACTATAAAGCCAAGTTGCACAAGGCCGAGGGGGCAACACTATTGCCGTTTCATGGCACCTGTATATGGTGTGCAGGGTGCCTGGGATGGCACCATGCAGATACACAGGTTAGCCACTCTGTACGTCCTTAGGATGCGTCAGGAGTTCAGATTCCTGATCCCAGCAGCAGCTGAGCCCCTCTTCGTGACATTATCGCACTGCTATGGCAATTTAACTTTATTACTTTATTGAAACAAAACAAACTTATATTTGCATAAAATATATTAAAGAAAACTTCAGATATATGGATATATGATTTAACACAGACAAACACTATGCTCTGCATTACACCTAATAAAAAGTTGCATTGTTTGCGCTGCTGGATCTCAGGTGGTTTGCTACATGCAACCATTTACCTGACTGGTTGCCGCTTATGTTTAGTCTTCCTGCCTAACCATCTTCCCCTTTGCTGCCAACTATCTGTAGACGCTCTGGAAAAACAGCTACTAGTAGCACCCCCAGGAGGCACCTTGCAATACTACCTGGTAGTGCAGTTTTAACAGCCAACAGCTCTTAATCAGTACACTGTGATATTATATAGCAGTGATATAAACACATTCTGTAATAAAATTCTGTAATAAAAAGATGATTACTGCTATCGGGGAGTGCTTTCACTTCCTTTTAGCCCACTTCACACAAACTTTCATTTGAACTGATCTACATAACTATAGAAAGCAGCTATTGTTTACATCAGACAACTTAATTTGTATATGCCTCAGGCTTCATACAAATCCCCTCCCCCCTCCCCCCACAACTCCAAAGACAATGGCTTCTTCACCCAGGATTCTCCACTCCTTCTGCCTATTCCCATCATGTGCAAAGTGCCAGTAATACCCCTTTCAAACATACTGAGAATCCCGGGATTTTGGCCTGCCTGGGCCAAAATTCCCGGGTCTCATGTATGTGTGAAAGGTACCTACCCGGGAACACCTTCCCGGGTAGCCGCCCCTTCAATCGACCAGGAAATTTCCCGGGACTTAAGTCCCGGGAAATTACCCAGCTGATGTCTGAATGGTGCTACCCGGGAATTTACTCCCGAGTAGCACCAAGCAGCTTCTGATTGGCCGGCTGACGGTCACTCCTGTCATAGATGCAGCCTCACTAGCATTGAAGTCCGGCCTGTACTGGTGTCTCAGCAGCTCTTCTTCACCGGCATCTTGGACAACGCGACGGGCAGGATGCTAAAAGAGGTGGCTCCGGGTCACTGGGGTGGTGGTTTCACGGGGTCACCGAGCTCGGCTCTAGCGCAGCGCCATCAACCTGGCTCCAAGAGTGGGCCTCCCCTGTCACTGCAGCCCGGGGACCCGTTACAGAATGGCAGTACTGGCTCTAGCCTGGCTAGTCCCTCGCTCTCCCCTCGCACATCTCGGGGGACATGTCCGGATTAGGCTGTGGCGCTGACGTGTCAGAGAAGGAAGTGAGAGGTTACGAAGCTACCGCAGCAGCGTGGGATAAATGTCTGTCACACTGCAGTCTCAGGCATCTCGCTTTCTATAAGCACCAACAACACTAGGTATTATCAGACATCCAGTGTGTATAAAACAGAAATACCCGACTTGTGTCTGAAAGGGGTCTACCCGGGGGTCTCCACCAAATACCCGGGATTTTACACAGGGGAAATTTCCCGGGTTGTATGTCTGAAAGGGGTGTAAGAGACTAAATAATAGATAATAACCACACAGAGTTATTTTCATCATTTGTCAGACTGGGCTGTTATCAAAGCTCTTTAAAGACTTCATGGTTCCCTAAGCCATACTTGCCTACTTTTGAAAAAGCATTTCAGGGAGATTGTGAAAGCAGCACCTATGAGCGCGTGTTACAGTGGGCGTGTACTAATAAATCTGAGAGGCGTGTCCTAAACCTGACTTACATCCAAATGTAAACCAGCCCAAAAGCAGTCAGTAAGATCTGTTTGTTGATGAAAACACACTAATACTTTTCAGAAATTCATAGGGATCATTGGGCCTGATTCAGAGCCGCTCGTAAGCGGCCGCTCATTCGCTCCGAGCGATGTTCGCACATCTGTGCATGCGTATGGGTCGTAATGCGCATGCGCCAACCAGTCATTGCGGTCGGAAATCAAGCGCTCGCAAAATAGCGAGTGCCTGCTAATTTGAGTGACAGGATGAGGCGTTTGTGGGTGGTAACAGGGGAAGATGCTTGAAAACGGGGAGTGGAGATCCGAACGCAGGCGTGCCTAACGGTCAAAACGGGCGTTTTAAGGGTGTGCATAATTAACAAAGCAGCGTCATCGACCACGTCACTTGGTTGTTTCTTAGCCTGAACTGTTTGCATGATTGTGGTAGGAAAATCCAACCACAAGCACAGCGAGCAGTTCAGACACCTTTCGATGTACTCGATTAATCAAATAAATAGTGGAGATGACGTAGGATGCGAGCGGCCAGGGGGCGTCTTTACAAAATAGCGAGCGCATGTTTCGTTCGCTCGCTCAGACATAGAGGCGTCAACAGACCGCAAAGAGCGAGCGCTCAATTTAAATAGCCAGCCCCTTTTTCTGAACGAGCGAGCGCAAATAGCGTCCGGCTTTGAATCAGGCCCATTGTGCCTTATAATAACCAATGCAAGGAAATGACACTAATGATCCCATTTGAATGTATATATCTCTGTTTATTAATATAACAGCTTCATAATGGGGGTAAGGATGAAATGAGGGAGATTGCTAGACTATTCAGGGAGACAGGGAGATTGCTACTATTTCAGGGAGTCTCCCTGAGAATGAGGGAGAGTTGGCAAGTATGCCCTAAGCATGCTCTCATTATTGGCCAGAACCATGTCTCTTCTTGCCTCTCTCAAACTGGGAATAAATCATGTGCCAGTAGGTCGTCACTAGCCTTGATCCTCAAACGCCCAGACCTCTGGCCGATTAGGCACCATGTTGGATGGCCATACTGTAGGTCAAAGTACAGGTCATATCATAGTTGCAAAGAAGCACTAGAATAAAAATATTTTTTTCTTACAATGTACAGGTCAGTCAGCATTTGGGCAGATACAATTATTTACAATTAGGAATATTCAAATGTGTCTTATTCACAAAGAGATGCAACTAGGACGCACAAGCAGCTTCTGCTGATTAAAATGATAGGTGGCATGCATATATTCTGGTTGCAGGGGGCGTGCCATCTGGTCCACATGCTCCTTTATATGACATCAGAGCCCCCTCACGCACCTTATACGCCATTAGACCCCTCCATATGCCTGTGTATATGCCATCTCCTCCACATGACTTGGGAGTGGGGACTATTTTAATTCTGGGGTCCCCACTTTCCAGGGCTGACCAGTTTGGGACTGGTTAAAGTGATGGTAGAGGAACACCATGCTGTGTGTCCCCCTGCTAGTGCATTAGCCCCCCTACTGGTTCAGCCTGCTGCTGGTTATTGGAAAATAGGGGGAACCTTATGCAGTTGATTTCCTCTATTTTCCATTAGCAGCCCAGGCTGAGAGGTCCTGGGCTGGAAACTGATTTTGGGGGGGTCCTCACGCACTGTGTTGAATCGCGTCATCACTACCCAGCCACCAGCTTTACAATGCTGTTAATATCAGCATTGTATAGCAGGGGTGTGGCCACAATGACATGCTCATGCTGGCACACCCCCGCACCACCCAACTATGCCACACCACCAGAGCCGTAACAAGACACAGTTGCACCTTGTGCCGGCCCCGCCCACGGTGTGCGCAACATCATGACATCATCACGACGCGCAGAAGGGAGTGATCGGCTTCTCTGGTAAGTGCTAATACTGCAGAGTCTGCATATACTGTACAGGGTGCCTGTCTGGAGCATCCACAGGATGCTCCACAGATGCAGCAGCAATTCCGTCTGCAGGGTGCAGTTCCAGGCACCCTGCTAGCCAGGAACAAGGGCCAGAGAAGCGAACTGTGCCACCCACAGAGCCACTGCGCTGTGTGTGACAGCACCGGTCATCTCTAGCTAGTTACGGCACTGCGCGCCACATCCCCTCGCTCCCACGCGCTGCCCTCTGCCGGAGGGTGCGGCCAGAATGTCGGCAAGTATGATTCACCTAAAGTTACTATTTGATTGAACATTTATAGTAACTTCCAAACTCTGAACAAGTGATGATTCTATTATTATTATTATTATTATTATTAACAGCAGTTACTTATATAGCGTCAGCATAGTCCGTAGCGCTTTACAGTTGGGAACAAACAGTAATAAAACAAGATGAGTAATAACAGAAAAACAGGTAAGAGGGCCCTGCTCACACTACTACTGTGTGAGTAAAGAGAAAATCTGTAAAGTAATTTGTGGAATGTATAAAGAGGATGTTATTGGGTATGATAGCTTATGGAGGTTATGTGGGTGGTTCTGGAATTTGATAAGCTGCCTGAAAAGGTGAGTTTTCAAGTAATGCTTGAAGGTTTGGAGACTAGAGGAATGGGAGCAGGTAATGTGTTTGAATGAGACACACAGATCTTGTGCAAAGCGGAGAGGTCGAGCTGGAAGATATTTTAAGATAAAGAGAAAAGAGGTTTCTTGGTGTAGTTCGATAAATAGCCCTATGTGTAAGTAGAAGTATTTTATATTGAATTTGGCAGAACACACAGTAAATGGAGAGACTGTCAGAGAAGAGCAGCAGGTGAAGGTTTAGCAAAGAAGATCAGAATCATAGCCCCATTCAAAATAGATTGTAGTGGTGAAAATCTGCTTTGGGGTAGACTAGTAAGGAGACTATTTTAATAATCAATATGGGAGATAATGAGTGCATGAATTAGAGTTTTTGTAGTGTCTATTCTGGATAGGTTTTTAGATGTAACAGGATATGGAGACAGATTGAATATGGGGAATAAAGGACAGTCCAGACTAAAGGATGACTCCCAGGCAGCGAGCTTGTGGAGTAAAGTTGATTGTCATGCTATTAACAGTAATAGCGGTTACAAGTTGATAACTACAAGGGCAATCCAAAAAGTAATGATGCAGGTCATTCGCGCTCCCCAATTCATGGCCGGGCGTTCTCGCTAACCTGTTTTTTAACTGCTGTGTGAGTGGCATGCTGTTATGGGTGTTTTTGGTGATGTTGTGCATTGCTGAAATGAACCCTAGGGTACAAAATCCATCCGAATGTGATGTGTTATTTAATTCTTGAATGCGCATAAAGTGAGACCTGCTGACATTTATTTCCAATGAAAGCACGTGTATGGTGATGTGAGACAGTGGTGCGAAATGTTTAATAATGGACGAACAATTGTGCATGTCCAAGATCGACCGAGACACCCATCACTTGTCAGTTTTGGGTGGAAGTTTTCAATCATCCACCATATAGCCTGGACCTCGCTCCAAGCAGGTTTCACCATTTCACTAAGCTCAAAAGAGATCATGGAAGGAAAACATTTTGGAAGTGATGACTATCAAGAAAAGGGAGTGTGACTGCGCAACCTCCATGTTGATCCTCCAGGGAGGCTTTATTCCCTATTCCAAGTTAGCTGCTGACCTAAGTACAGCGCATGCGCAGCGCCATCTTGTTATTGTGCTGAGCGTCACTGTGGAAGACAGTTGCCTTCCACTTGGCTCCAGTGAGACTCGGTATTACCGCTGAGCAGAACATTGTTCCAGTATACCTGCACCGCTAGCCGCATCCACTCACTGGCTGGTGGGCTATATGGCACCCCACTCTCCTCCATGTACCAGTGTGTGTAACAGTGAGTACGGCTGCACCCATTATTCATTCAATAAAACCACTACACTGATTAAGCAACTGGGCTGTCTGTTGTCTCAGGGCATCCACTGGTGTGTACAGAAACTCTGCTACATCATCAAATCTGTACATATTTCCAACAATGAGGAGTTGAAGCTTGCAGTAAACATCTGGCTCAATGGACTGGAGGCAGCAGAGTTCAACAAGGGGATTCCAAAGCTCGTGGACAGATATGATAAATGCTTAAATGAGGGAGCTGATTATGTGGAAAAATAGACAAAAGGTACCCTGCGTTTAAACACTAAACAAATAAAAAATTGGTTTTCTTTTTTTCTGTTTTTAAACAGACCAGCAGTCTTTACTTTTTGGATTACCTTCGTATTATTGGCCAGGGGAATTATTATTAATTCTGTTTTAGAAAGTTTGAGGTGGTGAGAAGAGATCAAGATTAAGTAGCCGACAGACATTTAATAAAGCGGAGCAATACAGCTGGTGACCGAACAGGGGACGATAGGTAGATTTGAGTCACAACTACAGTACATACAGATGATACTGAAATCCGAAAGAGCTGAGGGCTTGATTCCGAGATTTTCGCTAATGCAATCGCAACTGCAATTTCTTACGGATCACAGTTGCTAAAATATGCGAATGCCTTCCAAAGCTCAGTTGCGTATAGGAAGGCCCACTACCGCCTTCTCATACGAGTCCAACGACGTACAACAGCATAAACATCGGTAACATTGACGCAGATTGGGCAGCTACGCAGCTTGTAAGTTAAGCCTGACCTGCCTCAAACACTGTGGCTCTCCTAACACACAGAGAGCTCTCATGCTGCGAAGCAGATAGCAATGGCTAATTTATGCACCCCCATGAAGGCGATCAAAAGACCTTTTCTGCATCCAACGAAAGGAGCATTTCTTCCTCTGAAATAGGGGAATTTAATTTAGTAATAGCTGAGCTAGATAACTTGGGGAGATTCCAAGAGTCCAGGTAAGTCTGAGCAGCCAAAGAGGGCAGCCCAAGGCTTGACCCGTCCTCATTTAGATTGTATACATTTTTATAATAATCGGAAAAAGTTTTGTTAATGGTCACCGGGTCATAGCTGAGAGTACCACGTCTATACCCAAGTGTTAAGATAGTTTGCTTTTCTGGCTCAAAGTCTAGACACCAACAGCGTATCTGATTTGTTCCCTTTCTCATAGAATTTCTGATTTAACCACCTGAGTGATTTCTGTTTGTTCTGCTAGTAAGGACTGAAGTTCACCTCTAGTACCCTGAATCTGTTTAAAAGTATGGGGAGAGAGAGAGTCTGTTTATGAATTTGCCCAAGCCGCTCCAACTGGTCATTAAGCACGGTGATTCGATCAGTCTGCTGTTTTTTCTGTGCGTGGCGTATTTGATCACTGCCGCTAATATTATTGTCAAAGTACTCCTAAATCTGAGAGTGGATGAGATCTTTAAATTGGGGTATATGTAGGAGAGTCATTTAATCTCCATGTGGGGCGGCTTTCTTGGAATTGCAGAGGATCAATGCAGGCCAAAACCACAGAGTGATCAGACCAGACATTGGTGAGAATATTGACTTTCGTCAGAATGTTCAATATACCACTGCAGTCCCAAATCATATCGATTCGAGAATATGAGCCATGTGTGTTTGAATAAAAAGTGTAATCCCTAGAAGTAGGATAATGTGCTCTCCATGTATCAAAAAGACTAGCCTCGAACATGTGCTTACGAAAGTTCCCCTGCGGAAAGCGGTGGTGGGGTGAATTATGATGGCCACATCTATTGAGATCCGCAGATAAAATTGAATTAAAGTCCCCTCCCAGCAGTACCATACCTTGTGTCGTGTTAAGCTCACCAAAAAGTGTATGGAAAAAAAAACAGCTTGCCCAACATTAGGGGCATATAAATTTATTTATTACCAGATATTTATATAGCGCACACATATTCCACAGCACTGTACAGAGAATGTTTTTCCATTCACATCAGTCCTTGCTCCTTGGTGGAACTTACAATCTATATTCCCAACCACATACACACACACACACACACACACACACACTATGGTTAATTTTTGTTAGGAGCCAATTAACCTACCAGTATATTTTTGGAATGTGGGAGGAAACCGGAGCACCCAGAGGAAACCCACGCAAGCACAGGGAGAATATACAAACTCCACACAGGGCCACCTCAGTGCTGTGAGGCGGTAATGCTAACCATTACACTGTCTGTGCTGCCATTCATTAAAGTCATTACTTGAGGGCCCTGTTGACACACTAAAATAATAGATCTTCCATCCCTATCATACATAGTGGAGAGAATCTGGAATGGGACTGAGGCTTGAATCAAAATAGCCACTCCATTTTTTTTGACGTATGGGAGGAATATAGTACAGTTGAAAAGCACCTAGAAATCAGTGATGGGTGAGATTTTTAAAAATGGGTTTCTTGTAGGAACACAATATCCCCATGATGGGTGTTGATTGTTTTATACAGGACGGAAAGTTTGTGTGGGGTATTAAGCCATTTAATATTTAAAGAGAGAAACATTAAATGCATGGGTGCACTAGTCTGATAGTAATATTACAGTATGTGAAACACGAAAGAGTGTAAATAGTGATGCCTCGAGTGGGGAAGGGAAAATAAAATAATGCAGTATAAAAATAGGGTTAAGAGGGTGTGAACAAAACTGCTCCTTAAGACGGAGAACCATGTTCACAACAGTTAAGCCCCAGGGGAAGGAGAGGGATAGATCTACTCCAGAAGGGAATATATCTAAAGGGCTCTAAATGTTGGGAGAACTAAGTGAAAGTATACTAATAACAATGAATAGTGAGAGCTAAAGGTCAGGGATGCTCTCACATAGGTTCCACTGTGTAGTGTGTGTGTGTGTAGGTGTGTGTGTGTCGGGTGGCTAGTAGAAACTGGGCGGACTGGGTACCAACCATCCGGAATACCTACAAACAAAACGTAATATTGAACCTAGTGCAATACCTGCATTATAAACAAGCATTCCAATATTTAAATGTAAAAATCACGCAAAGCAGGACCAAAAGCATTGTAAAATTAGGTAACGAAACCAGATCACCATCTCAGCCCCGCAACTCCGGCAAAAGAAAGCCAGAAAGGCCATGGGGTGAAGCTGAGTGATCCTAGGCCTCTAATTCAAAAACAGTAAAAAGGCATTTGGACTAATAACCATACAAAACCATCAAGTACAAACGATCTGATTAGGAAGGAGACCTGTTTTGAGCCTGGTGGGGAGAACCAGCATCAGTCTCGGAGAGATTAAGTGTGTGGAGCAACTCTTTAAGGTCTCTCACTGATGCCAGACGACCATTTACCTCAATGATCAGACGAAAGGGGAAACCCCACTTGTATTTGTAGCCATTGTCCCGCAAGTACTTGACGATTTCCCGAAGGTCCCTGCGCCTGAGTAAGGTAGAAGGAGCTAAGTCCTGGAAGATCTGCAGATGAGAACCTTCAAAGAAGATGCAAGACGTTCTACTGGCATTAGTTATTTGGTGTTTGACCCTAAACGACAGGAATTTCAACACGACGTCCCTCGGCGGGTCCCCTTTTTTAGGCTTAGGCCTGAGAGCTATGTGAGCGTGCTCAATAAGCAAAGACTGAGAGAGAACATCTGGAACAAATTCTTCAGATACAACTCCAGGTGTCGGGGAGCCACTGATTCAGGGAGGTTTCGGAATCTGAGGTTATTCCTCAGTTCCCTATTTTCGAGGTCCTCACTTTTATCTCCGAGAAACTGGAGTTCTCGGTGTAGAAAATCTATATCATGGGAAGCCTCATGCAAATCCCTTGTATTTGAGTCTGCCATGGCTTCCACCGCAGTGGTGCGACTGGAGAGAGAGAGGCCAACTCCTTACGAAGGTCCACCGACAATTGTTGAAAGTTCGATGTAAGAGTTTTGTTGAGTTCGGCTATCATAGCCTGTATATCGTTTTTAGTTGCAGAAGAGTGGCCCATAGGCAGGTCCGTCCTAGTGGAGCCTGCAGGAGAAGCAGGAGGAGATTCAGCAGATGGACGTGGGTCGGGACGGGAGAGGTACTGCATTATTCCCTGTTGGGCGCCTTTTTTTCCCCCTCTGGCAGCGTTTCTGTGCATAATGAGGCTATACCAGAAATTAATTAAGCAGGCAAAGCAGGATAGATTCCAGGTGGGAAGGTAAATAGTAGCTTCAGCACATAAATCAACTGTGTCAGTCCACTTGAAGTAATTGTAGAAGCAGTAGATGAAACAGCATGGCTTAATGAACACAACTGGCTTGGATGTAAGGCTGTGTTAAGACCATAAGGTGGCAGTAAGGTAACACAGTAAACGGTGAGGCAGGTTGTGATTTCAAAAAGTAGGTGCATTTAATGATATATAAGCAAAAAATGTTCAGAAGGCACCTTTAACTTAAACAGGCTGTACTGATATCCAAGAGCGCTCCTGTGTAAAAGGAACTAATCCTTTTAGAGATGATGGCTCACCTTCTGTGGCACAACCCAGCTCCAGTAAGAGGAGTCCTCCAAGTCTACAGGCCAGAGGGGAGGTCACTAGGCTGTCGAAGCTGGATAATTGGCTGAGACAGGATCGGTTTAAAATTAAATCTGCGCAACGCCATTTTGCGAATGGCAATGAGACGCCATTTTGTGACTGGCCGCCCAGAGCCATTTTAGTGAATCTCGCCCATTATAAGTACATATGGCGATGCTATTATTTAGCGTTGTGCGATTCCCACGCAATAAAAAGAAGTTGAAAGTCCTCACCATATAAATACAGACAGTCACTAAAACATAAAATGATTAACCCTGCAAAACACTTACCATGGTGTACTTCACAAACACGTAGTTGCACAACGCTAACTAGCGTCTTTTCCCAAAACCCAATACTTACACACTGCACACTTACATAAAAGGTTCCCTAGTATTAAAATGTAATATTCAAGGTTTATTCAGTATTATTAATGTTGTGAAATAAATTGAATTTGATATCTAAGGTTTAATACATGGTAAGCAGACCGTGTTTGGTGTTGTACTGATCCACTGTGTCTTTGCATATTTCCGGTATCATCGGTGAGAAGATCGTAACATGTGTCTGCAAACTATGGGCTATAGAGAGTTAAACATTAAAATGTACTCTGTAATGTAACCAGCTTAGATTTAGTATGCAGCGGGAAAAAGGACACAAAGGGCTGTTGGAGGCTGGTTTGTGTCCTTTCGAATTGACCTATGAACTTATACTGTAACAGAAGAACCAGGAAGAAGAACCAATGGAATCATGCCAAACTGTTCTATTGTATTCCCTATCCCTGTAAGAGTATATATGTGGGCTCTCTAAACTTGGATGCCAGTCTTGTTGCCTTGCTGTTGATGGAGGTTTCTATATTGATGCCGGTATCTGGGTCCAGAGCGCGTGCATATGTAACAACTGTACCTTGGGTCTGTTTGATTTATTTGCACTAATTGTATTTAGATCACAGCGTGTAACCATCTGTTTTTATATTGAATAATAACTTTTTGTGCTTTGGAACCACACTCAAAGTCTGAAAGCATTTATTTCTTGTGCGACTCATTACGCTAAATAGCGACAATTTTAGAAGGTATAGGTAGGTAGGAATCCATAAGGCAGTCCAACGCAGCCCGCTATGGGCGGATGGCACGGGGTTCCTGTGACCGCGATCAGAATGCAGCCAGCCTTCAAATCACCTGGGAGCTGTCATGAAGCAGAATAGCTTGGTGAGGGGAGGTGACGGGACGGAGGTCCAGCGCCGGAGGCTTCCATGACTGCTGGGAGCCGCTACAGGGAGACACCGGGAAGGTGCTGGGGGGATACAGCAGCGGGGATTTGGTCCGGCGGTGTCTAACTTCTTCCAGAGAAGGGCCCCCGGAAGACAGGAGCCGGCACTGGAGTGACAGGTGGGTGGTTCTCTTTCTTCAGGCAGCCTTATAGCTGACAATTTAGAAATACTCTCTCTATAACAGTGAAGAAGTTATCCACAAGGCAACATAAAGTCTTCAACTAGCTCCATAGTCGAAGAACAGATTTGAAAATAACAAGGCAATTGGTGATCGCGGGCAGTGTCTAAAGCACGCTTAAGTTCAGAAGTGGCAAACATCCATTGGGTCTACAAGGAATTAAGTGATGCTCATAAAACAGATCCGTCTTGACAACTGGTGAGTAATGAAGCACATTTTCCCCTATAACACAGAAATGCTTGCTTTCTCTACGTACAATAAGCTGCCACTAAAATCAGAAACAGAAGGTGATCCACTATAAAAAAGTGAAAAAAAAGATCTTTGCAACACTCACACATGCAAATGGTAATTTCCTCTGTCCTGACAGCAGTTCATACGACATTGCTACATTATGTGAGAATGTCAGCTGTCTGCAAAAGCAGGTTGGTGGGACAATAAAATGTACAGAATGCAAATTTGTACTTGCTGCAAAATGGTGGTTTCATAACCTGTATGACAGAGGTTCCGTGCCCGCACAGTGGCCGTGTTATGCATGCAAGCAGGGGAAGTTTTTATGGCAGTGTTTTTTTACATCTCTTGTGTCGGGAGTACTGATTGGAGGGCTGCTGAACCACCCAACCTGTGTTCTTGTCACAAGAAGAGTTCCATACATTTTATTTCAATAGAGATCCTTTAGTAAAACACAGGAAAGCATGTCTTTCCCATGGACAAGCTTGTGAGTGTAAGTTTGAAGTTCTTTTAAATATTTCACGTATAGTAAAGACAGCAGAAGATGATTATTCTTTGATCTGATTAAGTCTATATTTCTGTGAGGCGGGGTGTAGTGTCATTCATTATGGCTCAGTTATGCAATTGGCCTGTTAACATCTACACTTGACATGGCTGGCCACATTTTGGTGTAGAACAGAAGGAATGTCTATTTACATTGTTTTGGACAATGTACATTTAATGGCTGACCTTTAAATTAAAGAGAAACTCCACTTAAGATCATTTTTGACTCTGTGCCAAACATTCATGCCAACAATCTGAAGAGTCCCAGAGCCTCCATAGGATGTGGGAGATACCAAACTGCTTTAGACATAGATGATCATCCAGGCATAGCACCCAAGAGCATTGAAAGTCACACAGTATTACTAGGAGATGAATTGATAGAAAATTCTTAGCCTTAGCACAGAATAACATTCTTACAAGCAATTCCTGGCCAGATAATACACCTGGTCCCATGGTGTGCCATGTCACCTTCACCAACAAAGCCCTCACCAGAGCATCCCTTCATACATCTATGGCCTTGGCAAGAGATACACTTCAGCTCAGCCTCTTTGATATCTGTCTCTCCATCCCTTTAATTCCCTGTCATTTCCACTTCCAAGACATCTCCAGCTCCCTACATATGGAACTCCCTTTCTGACCCAACTAGACTCTACCCCAATCTACAACCACTCAAGTGCTCTCTAAACATTAACCTCTTCACTAAAGTCCACCGCACCCTGTCCTTTACAGCTCCACCTGCCACATCCACTTGTGTACCATTTGCTCTGGTGTCTCTGATTTCCCTTTCTCCTAGACCAGGGGTAGGAAATAAGCAGTCCCCCAGTTGTAGAACTACACATCCCAGCATGTCCCAACACAGTTTTGCTATTTGGCCATGCTAAAACTATTGCAAGGCATGCTGGGATGTGTAGTTGAACAGCAGCTGTTGGGCCACTTTTTGCCCACCCCTGCTCTAAACTGTAAGCTATCACGAAAAGGGCTCTATTTAACAGGGTCCTAGAATGGCAATAATCCGCTGTGTCTACCCCGCCCCTGAACATGACATCATGACATCACAAAGACAGGGCGTTGCTGCCAGGAACAGAAAATTCAGTAGCTAAAGGTGCTATAGGCTGCACTGCGGCGGCTCTCTAGGCTGCAGGGTGCCATTCAAGCCAAATGCAGATGCTAAGGGTCAGCAACAGTACCATTCCCTAGGCCCTGTGCGGCAGCACTGCTCGCCCAACCCTAGTTACAGCTCTGCTCTCTGTCTCATGTCTCTACCCTATGTCTCTACCCTATGTCTCATGTCTGCACCTCCGTTGACTTCGTTAGAATATTCCCATTATGTTTTTAGGTTTAACTTTTATTTGTTTAAGTGTTGTTTGCCTTGCACTTTTGGAATTCATACGTTTAGATTTGCTACTTGTAACCAGTGTCGGACTGAGGCATGAAGGGCCCACCAGGGGATTGCAGCGATAAAGGCCCATACTTAGGGGTGTGGCCAGCCTCCAGAGGGGGTGTGGCCAGCCTTCACAGAGGCTTGACTAACCACTAGTAAATACTGCTGGTCCATGAATGTACCAGATTAATAACAGCAATGTTTTGTAGAAAATACCCCACAGCCCTATGCAGTATAATATAACATATGTATAATGTATAAATCAAGTGCACAGTCTGGAATCTGATCCCTATAGGAGGGGGTGGGCCCTCAGGCAGTGGGGCCCACAGGGAGCTTCCCCTGTACACCTGTGGGCCAGTCCAACCCTGCTTGTAACTTTACTTTTAATGATGTGTGCTAGCAATTTATAGTTACATTATTTGTTATTAGGCTATTAGTATGCTGAGTGTGGTGCTGCTGAATTTTTGCCGCCTTACAAATAAACAATGATGATATTATAGATATGCTATTATACATTGGGCTATATATGGTGAACAGTTTGGCCTTAATTAGCTTTTTTGCCCCATCATACTTGCTATGCATTTACATCTTGTACAATGTACAACTGTTTTAGTTGTAATGAGTAAGTATTTACTCTTGTGACAGATTGAGTATATACGTTCCACATGCCGCATACAGATCTAGCATATACCCGTATAACTAGATTATCCTTTTTGCAACCATTAAACCTTCCTGGTAACATCACCGCTGCAGCATGGATTACCCTGTGAAGAACATAACTTATAGCTCATATATGGAAACCCTCTTTTTGATCAACAAGAAGCTATTTTGAATAAGTAATGTTTCTGTGTAATATCCCTGTAATCTCCAATACGATGATCGACTTCAATATCAGCTTTTCTAACACGGACCCTACAGAAAAACGGACCTCATTTATAAACACATTCAGCCGTGACCTCCCTGCCACCTGCACCATCAATAGTCTCTTTGTGTCATCTCCACCAATTCTTGCATATCTGGCCAAATGAAAACTCATTTATTACCACACTGGACACTGTAGAGCTACATTTCCCTCCTGCCACCTGTGGAGCTTCTGAGAACGCTCCAGGCCAGAGCCGGCCTCCAGGTCTCAGCATGTGAGTGTGGTAAACACCTGTCTTATCATCATTACCAGCACATTAGAGTGGAATAGGCTGTGTTGCTGACTCTCTCTGTACCCCCCCCCCCCCCCGTGAGTGCCACAATACAGCTTCAACTCAGCAAATAACAGGTGGCATCACAGGTGTTTTGTACCCTGAGGAATGATCAAAAGTACAATAAAAAAATCCATTAGGAATGTCGTCTCAAGCTACAGTATAGCACAAATAAATGTTGTGCTTGCAAAATAAGTGCCCCAAAAATCATCGAGTTTTAAATATAGAAGGCAGTAATTTCCCAAGTGTTTCTGTTGCCTATACACAGAGAAACTTAATGTCATATGCCAGGGTCACAACTAGGGGGGCAGGTGCCCTGGGCATCAGATTCGCTGGGGCGCCGCAGGACCGGTTTCAGGGCTATTCGACCAGTGCGGCCAAAAGGGGGGGGGGGGCGCAGTGCCACAGTTTGGAGAGAGCAGCACCCCTCCTTCTCTTGCATGCACAGTGCACACTGTACTGGGCTCTTGCAGGCTCAGTTTGCGGCTCGGTCAATCAGCGACGCGGCAGTGCAACATCATTGATCACGTCGAAAGTCACGTTGCCGCACGTCGTCCCTGCCTGTGCTGAGACTGGTTAGGGGCTGGCTGAGGAAGGTGATGGGGGCTGGCTGAGAAAGGTGATGTCACACTTGCTGAACAGTGTGTGAGGAGTCTGCTGCCGCCTTAAGCAACAGCAGGGAGCAGATCCAGGTACTGGAAGGGGGGCGAAGGGGGAGCTAAACAGACTGCTGTAGAGACACCAGGGGTCTGCCAAATTAATGTCTTGCCCTGGGTGACAAAAATCCTAGTTTCAGCCCTGCCTATGCCTCTGTGAGGTCACTAGTTCCTATTGAATGGCTAAAACGTACGCACATATAAAGCATTTTTTTTTCAGAGACGTATCCTTTAGAGTCCAAAGTGTAGTCAATAAATTTGACAATTTTGTCCAGACTTTAAAGTACATCTCAACTTTCTTTGATATTTAAAGATCTATATAATAACTGCCGTTGACCTGCGCGTCTCCGTCAAGCGCAGTGCCTCCCACCACAGTGGTCGAGACAGGACAGACCAGGAGAGGGGAGAGAAGCCTGCAAGGCCCGGCACAGGATAGGTAAAGCTGGACTGCTGAAGTGAGGGCCGTCCGCCCTTGCCTGCAACAGCTCTCTGACATCCCAGGGCTCATGGACACTTTGAATGGTTACTTTCACAACCTACCAGCTCATCCTGATAGATCCATAGACATTGCTACTCTTTAGACTTTTGCACTGGCAGATGGTCTAATAGCTACCCTCTAACGCTGCTCCACTGCTGCCAATCTACATTATAGCTGCCAGTCTCTGCTAATACCCCTGTACCTAGGATTTAACTTAAAGGGTCAATGTGCTTTGTGCCCATTTAAATCTTACGGATCTTTGAAGGGCTAGAAACCCACACTCCTGCACTTATACCTAGTTATTGGCAGCCAATAGTTCTATGTCATGCATTGACTGCCTCCTGGTTTCATGAACACTTATACCTGCAGTTGAGGATATATAGAACCTATTGTTTTATCAGATCACACAGTTTATTATTGAAGACTGTGTGGCGCATGGTACATGTGCTCGCAACCGGGTCGAAGGGTAGCCCTACGCATGCGCAGCGGCCGCACTGTGCGTGCGCAAGCCCCGGAGCGAGGGAGAAACTCTCTCGCTCCGGAGCTCGCTACAAAAGGGGCGGCTGGCGATGTTTTGTAGGGGTGCCGGGGGGGTGGTTTCCAAAATGGAGGCGTTCCTTAGGGAACGCCTACCGTTTTGTGGGCGGCCGCACTGACATCATCAGTGATGTCAGTGGGGAGCTTCCTGCTCGATTAGAGTAGGAAGCTCTCTGGGGCTTGCGAGTGCCCAAACCCAACCTTAGGGTATGGTCGCAAGCCCCGATGGTCGCGATGGTCTTGACCATCGCGACCATCACCCTGGTCGCTAGCTAAGCTGTGGGTGGTAACCCACAGCTTAGCTTGCGACCAGGAGGCCGCACAAAAAAAAAGAAGCGCCTGCCCTCATTCAGAGAGAGCGATCGCTTCTTGCGACCGCCTCTGAATGAGGGCCCTTATTTTTTCCTTCTGGGGACTCAGTGGCGCCCTCTAGTGGCCGGCGCTCCTGTTAGCCTGCCCCTAGAACCGCCACTGGGTACCAGTTCTGAGTGCCCATACTATGAATTGTACGTTTCATTTACGCTCAGGCTGGCGTGGACATTTTCTACACAAGCCATTTCTAGACAGCAATACTAATTGTACTGATAATATAGTTTTCGAACCACAACTGCTGGAAATCACTCATCCACCCTTTCCTAGTTTTGCTTTTCTTTCTTTATATTTTATCTAATAAGTCTCTATATTGTATTATTCTGATGCATTACTAATACTACTTTGCTGTTTGTTTCTGTGTATTTACATATCTAATGCACTTGATATTTGACGCAGGACTACAAAATACGCTTTGTGTAACTGATATTGGTCTATTGCAGTGGATCTCAAACTCGGTCCTCAGGACTTCACACAGGTCACTTTTTCCAGGTCACCCAGCAGGTGCATAGGTGTATTCATTACTCACTGACACATTTTAAAAGTTCCACAGGTGGAGCTAATTATTTCACTTGTGATTCTGTGAGGAGACATGGAAAATATGCACCGTTTGGGGTCCTGAGAACCACACTGCGCATGCGCACGACGGAGGGAGCTCCGTCGTGCACATGCGCTAGACCCGGATAGCGACGGGCTCTCCGTCGCTCCGGGTCTCGCACCAAAGGGGGCGTGCTGTCGATGTTGTTTGACAGCACGCCCCCTTCGGTGGGCGTGCCGGGGGCGTAGCTGCCAGACTGAGGCGTACCCATGGGAACGCCTACCGTCTGAAGCCGGCCCCACTGACATCACTAGTGATGTCAGTGGGAGTGATTTTGGCTCTGATAGAGCCAAAATCACTCCAGGGCTTGCGGCAGCGAGACCCTACCGCAGGGTCTCCGTTGCAAGCCCGATGGTCGCAATGGTCTTGACCATCGCGACCATCATCATGGACGCTCGCATAAGCTGTGGGTGGTCACCCACAGCTATGCGAGCGTCCAGGAGGACGCTCCATTTTCATGGAGGAGGGCCCTGATTCAGAGCGAGCGCTCTGGTCAGAGCGTTCGGCTCTGAATCAGGTCCCAAGTTTGAAAACCTGTGGTTTATTCCGTAAGATTTTCTAATAATCTCATTTTATCTTAGTTGCAGCTCTTTATTGTATTGTGATCACTCGTGATTATGGAGCTATACTGTTCTAATTGTCATGTTTGCATAATTGTTATATGGCTGAAAAAAAAAAAAAAAATGAAGGAAAAAAAAAAAGAAATGTTCTTTATTTCTGGTCAAAAATACCAGTGATTTCATTAATTGTGTGCAGCCGCCAGCCTGTCCCTGAACGTCCAAAACTGTCTAATTTGACCCACATGTATTTCTGTGATAGCTCACCCACAGAGAGTACACACAGTGTAGCACCAAGCTGAGAGAGGACAGTGGGCCTGATTCAGAATTGCCATGCTGAACTCTCGATTATCGGGAATCTGCGCATGTGCAGGACCTGTTCTGCTCATGTGCAGAGCGGGTCCTGTGTGATTGCACGCAGCCCCTGCTATGCCTCTGCCTGATTGACAGGCAGAGGCATTTAAGGGGCGGTCCGTGGACGGCTGGCGTTCCCGGAAACAGGGTTTTATGGGAGTTACAAGGCCAGGATCTGTGTCCTGGCCTCGCAAGCTGGCCAGCCTGAGTAAGCCGAGGCTTAATCAGCTGTCTAGCGCCGTCCACCATCGCGACTCGAGATGGTTATCTTAGCCCGCGACCTTGGTCACAGTGCTGGGATCGCAAATGCAGCAGGGGGTGTCAGTCACCTCTTGCTGCATATGCAGCTTGTGGTGCAGCTTTGCAATTCTGTCCACCACTGAATCACTCCCTATGTTTTCTTTACAGCATTATTCATTCGCTTAGCAGGGAATCCTAAAAACAAGAAATAACACTGGGGGAAAACCGGCTAACTTCATCCCAATGAGTAAGAGGATACGGTTTGGCTCTCCCACGGAACTTTCCAAAAAGTACAAGAAAAGTCTTTTCTTTTCCAGAAATGTGGTGTACAGTTTATAGCTCTGAAGGATCATTACCTCTTTGTCAGGAGTAATTGAAGCCATTAACCGCAAGGAAATCTCAAGACACCGGTTCCATACTTGACCAGTTTCATTAGGGTGGGAGTAAATTTCCGCTAATTCACAGACAGCATGGTATTACGCAATTAAAAGCAAACACCAGATATTATGCATTGGATGCATTGCTGCTTACTGTGTCTGCATCCATATAACGCTACTGAAGAAGTCTTTATGCCAACTCATCCAGCTGCAAAATGATAAATACTAAAATGAGAACACACAAGATTATACTACTGCCATCTGGCTTTACGTGTGCAATAACCCACTGAGTGCTGAGAGAACTGAGCCGAGCAATTAGGGAGGTTGGGTCTGGGATCGTATCTGGGGAAGAGCAACGTCTTGACTTTTTCACGGAGTGATCATGTTTAGGCTGCTGTCGGCTTTATGGAACCAAGCCAAATATGACTGCTCCATAAATGCGTCTGAAGAAATGCATACTTTATTTATTTTTTATTTTTTAAGCCCGCTATTTCTCTGGGCTCCACAAAGTGCTACAGGCTTGTGAAATACTGGCAAGAGATCCAATTTTATTGTGTGAAACATCACTGTTCTATGGAATACATAATAGTTTGCGGGGCATCTTATAATTAATCTATGCCAGGGGTTATTTATATACACCACTAACAGAAGATCAACATTTATAAATATTATATATATATATTTCTTAAGTTATAGACACTTTAGTGAACACAATAACTTGCAGCCTAGAGTGTAGTAATTAAAATGTAAAACATAGATTGTAAGCTCAAGAACCAGGCTCTCTTAAATCTTTTTAGGCCTGTTAATACCTACTCTTGTTTTATTGTTGCAAAGTATGCTGGCATTATATAAATGTTAGAAATAATATAATTATTATTAATTCAGATCTGAATCAGGTTTGGTAGAGCTGACCTCTACATACTGTAAGCATCAGCCTTAGAATGTTTAACAGCACAGATCTAGTCTATGTAAAATACAGTTACTTAGTGACCTCTTGTGTCTATAACAGCACATTGCATCTTAGCTTTATATGACACAGATTCCAGTCTACATAGTGGTTCACCTGGAAGACAGGCTGCAGTTTTGTTGGCAAGTGTAAATTACAGAGACAAAGATTAAGGGTTTTATTTATTAAGCCACTGCTGAATAACCTCTTCTGTCGCTGGCCCGTCCTGGCCAAACGGCATCGCCGCCGGAGCTCTTCTGTATTTTGGCCTCTTCCAAGGCCGCCAGAACTCTTCCCGCGATGCCACCGACTGATTTTTCTGCCCAGAGGTGTCTGATGTCAGACACGCCAGCGATGATGCGGCGAGCCATGATTAGCTCACCGTGACTGCTTTCTATTGGCTGCCGGTCTGCAAGCCGTAATTGGCTCATGTCCGGCACCAAATTGAAATGGCTGCTGGTCTGCGAGCTGCACCCAGCTCACAACCGGTGCCAAATGTCACCCGCCGCTAGGAACAGTACGGTGAGATGTGATCTGCCAAGGATGCATCTCACCGGATGGCAGAACTTCCGGTGCTGGGTTCAACACTTGATCCCAGCTCTGGACATTGCCTAGACCGGCAACGCCCCCTCTCTGCCAATGGCGCACAGGGCAAGGTAGCCCATTTGTTACACCACTGACACACTAAACCAGTCACAGTAAACTCTCATTTTCCCATTCGCACCTCCCTGAGGGTGATATATGGAAGGGAAAAACTTTATTTTAAATTTAAAACGCTGGTACGTGCAGAACACTTTGAACACCCCCATCATTGACTAATTAGACATTTGTAAGTTTCCAATTAGCTTAATTAGTTCAATAATTACTTGTCATTTTTTTGGGTAAAAAAAATGGCCTCAAATCAACTTTTTCATTAGTTTAGGTACCCCAAATTGAATTACAGTTTGTTAATTGAAAAACAATTTTTTTAAAATTTTTTTTTTAAAGTGCCATCAAAGTACCCCAAAATCACCTTTTCTCCTACTTGTTTTGCATTTTTTGTCTAATAATTTCAGATGAAACGGAAAAAAAAAGTTTGCTTTTTCGAATTTTGTGAGTGACAAGCTGTCAGTATTTGGGGATGGTCGTAAAAACGCAGGTGTATGTCCGTTTGAACGCTGTTTCAAGGGCATGCATAAATTAGCCACTGCGATTGCATGCGCAGCATGAGAGCTCTCTGCGTGTGAGGGGACTTGAAGTGTTTGCAACTGTTCAGACCTGCTGTAAATGCTGCGTGTACCAGTGATGTGCGGTCAGGTGAGGCAGAGCCTTTCCGGTCATACTTGGGTATACTCCACAGTTTTTACTAAAAAAGTATAAGAAAATTTAAATAAAACTATAAATATCTTCTTTATGGCAGGTGAGGCACTGCCTCCCCTCTTCCTACCCTTTCCGCACATCCCTGATCAAAACACACCAAATTTCCAGCACTATATATTACTGCACCTTTGTGTAATGTCCACATGAACCCTCGGGTTCATATATGTATCTGTAAATCTGGCTCTGATACTATCTAGTCATTTACCTCACCGCACGTCACTGTGATGTACGTCGATGGTACCGATGTTTACGCAGAAGAGTGACATTAGATCGATATGGGAAGGCAGCAGTGGGCGTATTTATGTACTTTGAAAGTCATTAGCATATTTTAGCAACTGTAGGCATTTGCAGTTGCATTTGCATTAGCATCCAATGCTGAATCAGGCCCTTTGTACATTCATTTCACTCATCTGACATGCATAGTATGATTTTTCCAAGATATTGGGGCATATCCAATTAGCCGCGCGATTTACCACGCGGCTACTTATCGCGCTGGTCGGGATTCAATTAGCGGGGATTCCACGCGCGGGTGTCCCCGAGACCCCGCGCGCGAGTCCCTGCTTTCGGACTTTACCTCGCACCTCATGTAGGTGCGAGGTAAAATCAGCGTGAAGCTGCACTATTTGGCCTCGCGTGAGAGGGTATAACACACTGATTCCGCAGTTCTCGCGGAATCAGTGTGTTCTCGCACGGGAGTTCCGTTCTAATAACGTGGGGAAAAAGCTATTTAGTTGAATAGCTAATCCCTGCGTCGCGGGACTTTTGCCTGACAATTAGCCGCAGGTAAAACCCTGCGGTTAATTGGATATGCCCCATTGTCTGCTGTATTGCTGGAAATGCCAACTTTGGGATGCACACTTTACACAATTCTATGTGCTTCCCTAAAAGAGTCAATAAAGTTGTGTTTAATGTTAGGCCATTAAACTTAAAATGTATTATTTGGAATTCCGAAGAGAAAAATACCCACTCCAAGGGCAAAACGGGTTATGGACCTCAACTTGCAAAACTGCAACTAGATTTTTGCCCAGATGAGATTAGACGCCGTAATGGGCACATTTGCAGAGTAGAAGAATTTTGTACAGGTAGAGGAGTGGCGCTGAGGCCTTCCTTGTACAGTACAGAGAAGTGTACCAATGTGACTGGCCTTCCTTGTTCAGTACAGAGAAGTGTACCAATGTGACAGGCCTTCCTTGTACAGTACAGAGAAGTGTACCAATTTGACTGGCCTTCCTTGTACAGTACAGAGAAGTGTACCAATTTGACTGGCCTTCCTTGTACAGTACAGAGAAGTGTACCAATGTGACTGGCCTTCCTTGTACAGTAAAGAGAAGTGTACCAATGTGACTGGCCTTCCTTGTACAGTACAGAGAAGTGTACCAATGTGACTGGCGTTCCTTGTACAGTACAGAGAAGTGTACCAATGTGACTGGCCTTCCTTGTACAGTAAAGAGAAGTGTACCAATGTGACTGGCCTTCCTTGTACAGTACAGAGAAGTGTACCAATGTGACTGGCCTTCCTTGTACAGTAAAGAGAAGTGTACCAATGTGACTGGCGTTCCTTGTACAGTACAGAGAAGTGTACCAATGTGACTGACCTTCCTTGTACAGTACAGAGAAGTGTACCAATGTGACTGGCCTTCCTTGTACAGTACAGAGAAGTGTACCAATGTGACTGGCCTTCCTTGTACAGTACAGAGAAGTGTACCAAAGTGACTGGCCTTCCTTGCACAGTACAGAGAAGTGTACCAATGTGACTGGCCTTCCTTGTACAGTACAGAGAAGTGTACCAATGTGACTGGCCTTCCTTGTACAGTACAGAGAAGTGTACCAATGTGACTCGTTTTGTGGAGAACAGATTCTCCTTTTATAGTGCAAGATTATTAAAAGCAGAAAAATAGACGCAGTGGATGCACATTAGGAGTGGTCCTTGCAGCTAATTCAACTCCATAACTGCAAAGAAATTTTAAATATTAATTTAAGCCAGACATTAGGTTAAAATGAGTGATTTATTAGTTAAAAACTTTAAACATTTATTTTACTAAAACAGAAGTTCTAAGCAGCAAGGGCTGGGATGTTGGTGTGGCAGCTACACTGTACCCACTTGCGGTTATGTAGGAATTTCCTGAGAGCGGAGGTCCAGAGAGCACCTGCATGTACACTGTCAAAGCTGGATTATGGCCGCAAGACGCCATCTTGGAAATGAGATCGCAAGACGCCATTTTGCGAATGGCCGCCTAAGCGCCATTTTAGATAAACTCACACTTTAGTACATGTGGCGATATTACTATTAGCATCAGGCGATTGCATCTGTGACCATCGCCATAAGTTACGGCGATTCACCAAAAGCCCATTTCATGACTTTACGTAGTTTGGGTGCTCTGGATAAAGTGTATATTATTATAATTCCCCTAAAGGATATATTTCAGAAATGGCTGTACAGTATGTCAAAATTGGATTGCATTAGCTAAACAGAGCAAATGGCCACGTGACAACTAGTCTGTAAAGACAAGCTTCTTGGACATAACGTCTGCTCTCACTCCAGGTGGCCCTGCTCGAATACAGCAAGAGGGTCGTTTGTAGCACCTTACATTAGCAGGCTTCCTACAATAAAATACCTTCAAAGCCAAGAGTGTAATCTGAGGTTTGGGTCTTGTAGCTGTGCTAATTTGCATTTACACAAGAACCTGGGAGAACAAAGGACTGTACTTTTGAGCTTGGGAAGGGTGGGGGCTGCTGAGAGAGGGGGGCATGTGGAACTATACGGCTCAGCATTCCACACTGTTAGGTGTTCACTTAGTTTAAGTGAGATTTTAGTGCACCATTTCTCATACACACATTAATACGCACAATTGCGCTGTTAACTAGTCACATATTAGCAAATGCATAAGATCCTGTATGAACGCTGTTTATTAGCTTCATGCGCACGCATCTGCCCCAAGTTAACTAGCGTCTTTACATCACACCCCGCATACTTACACATTACATATTCACAGAAAAGGTTTAAAAAGCTTTAAGATATAAGATTCAAGTATGCACATTTACTATAATTGCTGTGAAATAAAGATTATTTGGTAACTAAGGTTTTATACATGATAAGTAAGCCGTGATTGGTATTGTACTGATGCGTACTCTTTCAACAGTATTCCGGTACCATCGGTGTGGAGATCGCATCATGCATTCTCAACTTATGTACCACAGAGACTTCAAGCAACAATATGTACATAATATGAACAACTGTTAGGATGTTGCATGAGGCAGGAAACCAGAGACCCCCAGTTGTTAGAGGCTGGGTTGTGTCTATTTGAATCAACAGTTAAATGCCCTTTAACATATGCCCTCTCCTTTAGGACCAATGGTATTAGCAACAAACTTCTCTATTGTGTTGTTTATTTCTGGGGGGTATAAATATGTGTGCTCTGACCCTGGGTTCCTAGTCTTTGTGCTGAATGCTGATTGACGAGGGGTTTCTTGCTGATGCCTAAAATCTGGACCAGAGAGCGCTGCGTATGTATAATTGTACTTGGGTCTGTATAATCTCTTTGCGCTAAGATTATATGAGGATCATAGCGTGTAACTGCTGTACTTTTACTTGAATAATACTTTGTGCTTTGGAACCACATGTTCTAGGTCTGGAGTCTTTTTTTACTGGATGACTGCGTACGCAAATTAGCGTCATCCTTAGAGGTTTATAGGAAGGATATTAGAAGGTATAGGCAGGGGTATATAGAGGTTCAAAGGCAGAATCCTTAACACTTCATACATGACTGCCAGTCAAATACTCCATAGCACGTAAACTAGTTGGTTAAAAAGTGACTGCCAGTTACTCTGAAATTTAATGTAAGAAATGTTCGGTATACACAATGGGGCTGACTCTGAGATAGACACAGCCATCCTCATTAGTACTGGGTCTTACAACAGCCCCGTGCTGGGTACAAAAAACTCAGGAGAAACAGACGTCCCATGTCTGACTGCATACTACAATCAAGCAAGGAAATTGGCCCGGCACAACCACGATGGAAAGGGTGCTCAGACGACAGACGGATCAATCCATAACCACTAGTGATCTCTGTCTGCACGTGGATAACTGATCCAGTGCACGAGCAGAAGCCAATTTCTGTCTTCATTCTGCGACTTGCGTGTGACTTAGAATCAGCCCCAATGGTGGCTGCTAAAGTTTAGGCTAAAGTAATATTCATAAGGATGCAACCTAACAATACATAGGAATATCATCACAGAGGTGCTGGTATCACTTGAATTACTCAACTGTGAAGGTTGGCACAAGGCAAGGTGGACAACAGATGGCGAAACCTAACCATGAGGTCTATTCAGGGCCGGATTAACGGGAGGGCGACAAGGGCGGTCGTCCCGGGGCCCCCACACTTAAAGGGCCCCCACAATACCTGGATCCCGGAGTACAGCATTTCACTGCCTCCTGTCTTGACATTAACTGGCTGGCTGTTCCCGACGCTCCTCCTGTTCCTGCTTCTCCCTGCGGGGCTAGAATAACAACAGCCGACTGCACGCTGCTGTAAGTAAACCACCTGACCCGCTCAGCATTCAAGTCACTCCCGACTTGAATGCTGAGCGGGTCAGGTGGTTTACTCTTACCCCAGGACCAGTGCTCTGGGTGGCTGTACGGCCCCTCATACCAGCCGCGGCGGTTACTGAGCCCTGGTGCTGGAGCCTTCAGTCACTGCACCTTCTTGATTTCCGCAGCTGCTGCTCCTGGCTCCCGAGTAATTGCCACTGGACAGAACTCCGCTCTCTGTGCTGTGGCTGCCCTCCTAATCTCCACCCCTGTAGCTTCCCTACACCACAACTAGATCCCTCTCTACCACCGACAGACTGGTCACAAAAGCAACTTGTGAGTAAAATTTCCTGTGGGAGCCTATATTGTATATGTATTTTTTCCTGTGGGTGCCTATATGGATATATGTTTTTTTCCTGTGGGTGCCTATATGTATGTGTATTTTCCTGTGGGTGCCTATATGTATATGTGTTTTATCTGTGGGTGCCTATATGTATATATGTTTTTTTCCTGTGGGAGCCTATATGTATATGTGTTTTTCCTGTGGGTGCCTATATGTATATATGTTTTTTTCCTGTGGGAGCCTATATGTATATGTGTTTTTCCTGTGGGTGCCTATATGTATATGTGTTTTTTCCTATGGGTGCCTATATGTATATGTTTTTTTCCTGTGGGAGCCTATATGTATATGTGTTTTTTCCTGTGGGAGCCTATATGTATATGTGATTTTTCCTGTGGGAGCCTATATGAATATGTGTTTTTTCCTGTGAGTGCCTATATGTATATGTGTTTTTCCTGTGGGTGCCTATATGTATATGTGTTTTTCCTGTGGGAGCCTATATGTTGTTTTTTTTTCCTGTGGGAGCCTATATGGATATGTGTTTTTTTCCTGTGGGAGCCTATATGTATATGTGTTTTTTCCTGTGGGAGCCTATATGTATATGTGTTTTTTCCTGTGGGAGCCTATATGTATATGTGATTCTTCCTGTGGGAGCCTATATGTATATGTATTTTTCCTGTGGGAGCCTATATGTGTTTTTTCCTATGGGTGCCTATATGTATATGTTTTTTTCCTGTGGGTGCCTATATGTATATGTGTTTTTCCTGTGGGTGCCTATATGTATATGTGTTTTTCCTGTGGGTGCCTATATGTATATGCTTTTTTCCTGTAGGTGCCTATATGTATATGTTTTTTTCCTGTAGGTGCTTATATGTCCTGTGAGTGTATGTGTTTTTTTTTCTGTGAAGACCATGGGCCCCATTTAACAACAAGCACCCGCTAAAGGAGTTATGTCATCTTTCCAGTATTTAATAAACAGCTGTATGCTTATCTTATCACTGTTTGTCAGTGTACCACACCACTGCATGTATTTTATATATATATATACATAAAAACACAGTCTCTAGCGCAAATATTCCTTGTAGTTTCCTTTTTCAATAATAGTGTCCAGCCAATGTTTTAATCAAACAGATGATATTGATCCGTGCAGCTCACCTCCTTTGGCTCACCTCCTGAGCCATATGTCTATATGGAAACAAAAAATAGGGAGCGCACCATCGTGAAACACATTGAAACATATAATTTATTAAAAGTCACTGAGAACACTTACAATGTATTCAATTTTCATGAGCGTATCAAATAAAGCTCTCACAGAGCCGCAAAGTTGTACAGCATCAGCTCAGAACAAGCGTCGCGGCTGACAAAACGGGAACTTCTCCCTCTCCTTCACACCGGCTGGACATGCAGAAAATCACAGGTATTGCTTCTCCAAATCCCCAAACGCGTTTCGTCACATCAATGGACTTCCCACTGACGAAGTCCATTGACGTGAGAGCTTTATTTGATACGCTCATGAAAATTGAATACATTCTAAGTGTTCTCAGTGACTTTTAATAAATTATATGTTTCAATGTGTTTCACGATGGTGCGCTCCCTATTTTTTGTTTCCATATATATATATATATATATATATATATATAATGGGGTCCCCACAAGTTTGTTGCCCAAGGGCCCCCCACAGACCTTAATCCGGCCCTGGGTCTATTCATGAGGTTTTGCATAAATTAATTGCTACTTTTCACTATATATCGCATCAGTTTGATGCAATATATGGCTTGGCTAAGTAGCAATTCATGTATACTTACCCTTCAGGCGAAGCGATCCAGTGTCCAGGGCACCGTCGATCCTGTGTTCATCTGCGGCCCTCTGCCAAGCGTGGAGCTGGCAGCCAGGTCCGTTCAGCGCATGTGTCGGCATTACAGTTCAAGAGAGGCTGCAGGGCTGCGGAGATATAAAGGGGCGGGGCTAGAACGAGTGCTAGCTGACAGACAAGTAATTAACTTTCCTATACTTTTCGCATTGTAGTACAGATTACGACATCCTGAGATGGTGAATCTGTACACAGTAGTGAAACGGAAAGCTGAGCTTTCTGTTCTTTTATGAATCGCATTCACCATACAAACATATGGTGATGTGATTCAGCCACGGAGTGAGGGTGCGGCTGGGGAAGTCAGGAACTTCTCCATGGAAAGCCGCTATGTGAATAGCACTGCAAAACATATATAAATAGACCCCCCATGCAGGGGTTAAAGTGGGCAGGAACGGGGTGGAACTGAATTCCGTCACCTCTAATGGTAGGTGGAACTAGTTCCACCTCCACCAAGTCCCTGCACAGAAGTCCCACAGACAGAGAGCCACTCTCTGTCTGCCTAGGGAGTCTCAATTTCTTCAGAGGTCCCTTATGTCAGAGAAACCAGCATCTATGTAAGAAAAGAATCAAGCGAAGGCAATACATAGGGGTTGCAAAAAAACATTGGGCATCCAAGTGACATAGACTAGTTTGTGGGGACCCCATAAAAAAACTCAGAGGCACGGCAGAAAAATAACACTGATGATATAGTGCCTAGCCGGCCCCCAGCCATTCACTTTACAGTCTCCTATGCACAACAGTGTGTGTGTGTTTGTGTGAAGAACAGTTTTCATACTTATTTTGGCCTGTGAGACTAGCGTGGCGGGAAGGTGGGGGGGGGGGTAGGCGGCGGGAGAGATGAGTTACACCACTGCTCCAGAACCATTTTAAGCCCTGCCCCCATGTATGTACAATATCAGTCACAGATGTGTTTGCTGATATAAGGGAGCTAATGCATCCGCACGCTTGGCATCATATCCGTCACCATTTCAGCCGTCACCATTACCTGCACCAGCCTTATCCTTGGTGTAAAAAATCGGTTTGAAAACAGGAGTAATTCTGAGTGCGCACAACTAACGGCCAACAATTCTGGTGACACGCCCTCACTGAGCTTAGACCACATGCGTACGCCTGTTACCAAACAGATTTGCGTATGATTCCGCATTGCCCGTAGTTGTGCACACTCAACTCTGGAACATATGCAGTGAGAAAACCCACATCATCCGTCCACAAAACAGAGTTGCGTTGAACTATGTATCAGCCCCAGGGGGTCTCGTTAATCTAGACTGTAATTAACTGATCAACAATTCAATCAGAAACAGCCGCCTGTTCAAGGGGCAGCCCCTCGTTTCATTACTTCTTTTGACATTACTTCACTTTTTGCTTCATAGCTAAAATGTTAAACTTCAAACTTCCACGCTTGTGGAATAAGGAAAAAATAATGTCTGGCTTTATATAAAAATAACTAGAAACATACAGTATTGCTATATGTTACTTATATTCCCTTCCTTAATATGAGTCTGAGGTTCCATACTGCGTTTCCACAGCACCAATTCATTCTGGGTTTTGGCACTGCCCTGGTAAATTTGGGTGTGCAAAAAAAAAATATATGTCTCTTTCTTTTCTATGGGTACTACTTTTATTTCCAGTAATTCCTTACTTACCCCTAGTGGAGGTGCTGGGGTTATTCAATACTATGCTTTGGTACTTTCATGTCTACCAGTTTCTAATATATATTATATTATTATTATATTATACTGCGATGTTGTGTCATTATCCCAGTGATGTAATTTGATGTTACCACATCTCTGTATTATCTGCTGTCTTTTCTGCTCAATAGTATTAAGGTGCGTAATCGTACAGTCGTTTCAGTCTGTGATGTGCCTATACTGAATGATCAGTCGTTCAGTGTAGGCACATCAATCATCCCCGAACATGGTCGGGCGAGCACATCGCTGGTCGTTTTTTACATTAAACTGCCCGATTTGCAAACGATTAACAAGCGATTGAACGATAACGATGTCGTTATCGTTCAATCGGCCAGTTTAATCATGTATTTTGTTATGTTTGTTTCTGAAAACTAATAAAAACTACTCAATTAACAAAAAAAAAGAGTTGGGTGTGCATGTTCAGCTGGAAATGCGCACAGTGGACAGAGGGCCTGATTCAGACCCGCTTGCAAGCAGGTCGATGATGGGCTCTGCGCATGCGCAGCAGCCGCAGTGTGTGTGCGCAAGCCCCGGAGCAAGAGAGAAATTCTCTCGCTCCGTGGCTCAATACAAAAAGGGTGGTTGTCGATGTTGATCGACAGCTCGCCCGTTTTGTAGGCGTGGCGGGGGGGGTTTCACAAACGGAGGCGTTCCCAAGCAAACGCCTGCCATTTGTGGGCGGCCCCACTGACATCACCAGTGATGTCAGTGGGAGAGCTTCCGGCTCTATTAGAGCCGGAAGCTCTCTGGGGCTTGCGGCCACGATACCCTAACACAAGGGTCTCGTCGCAAGCCCGATGTTCGCAATGGTCTTGACCATCGCGACCATCATCCTGGCCACTTGCATTAGCTGTGGGTGGTCAAAGAAAACTGTTTCTGGCCGCGCAAAGAAAACAAAAGCCCAGATTCAGAGCGAGCGCTCTTTCGGAGCGTCCGTCTCTGAATCAGGGCCAAAGTACAAACATCACTTCAAAGACAAGACTACAACACTTTAGGCCGACCTAAATTAAGCATGACACTTAATCATGAGTGTCACAAGTGTCACTTGTGTTTGGTGGAATTCTTTGTATGTGAAGATAAGTTTGAAATTGATTCTACATTGAAGACAAAGTCAGGGGAGCAATTGGCAGAGAGGGACTGATGGGTAAGGAAAAGGAATCGGCAAGCAGAGCTCAGGATAGGCTCAAGGGGACAAATTGGAAAATCAGTAGACTGGTGAGAAGTAGATTACAGAGGTCTACCTGAGAGATAACAGCTTTAATGAGAGTCTCAATGGCTACCAGGGTGAGCAATGTCCTGATCCTAGAAATGTTCCAAAAGTGGAAACAGTAGGACTGGGACAGGGACTGAAGAAAGTGAGGTATTGTCCACAAAGATGGGGAGTGAGAATGTTAGGCTTGGTGGAGGTGAAGATGATGATGGGCTGGTGAGTTGCAGAGATTCAGGAAACAGTGGGAAATCCAAGATTATATGACTGACAGACAGCAGAGACATAGGAGAGATGAGGGGAAGAGAAGTAAATTTGGGTGTCAGTGGTGTTCAGGTGAGATTGAAGGCTGAAGGAGCTGAGAAACTCACCCAGAGAAGAGGTGTAGAGGGAGAAGACAAGAGGCAAAAGGACAGAGCTTAAGGGATGCCAACAGAAATGGTGAGAGGATGGTAGGAAGAGGCAGGTGTGGAGACAGAGAAGGAGTGATTAGACAAGCAGAAGGAGAAATAGCACTTAACTGTGAACCTGGACAAACTACATTGCAATGCAAGGGGTACATACATTATTTTTGCATGTTGGGTAAATACTGGCTGCTTTTGCATGTAGCTCACAAATACTGCACAGCTTTATTATTACTCTACAATTTAGATGTCAGTTTTGACACACCCCTTCCAAATTGAAATTACTCTGCACATTTTAAATCTGCCCCACCTGCAGTGCAGCATGGTTTCACCAAGATGATCAGTTGAGTGAGATATCTCACTCTAGTCCCAAAGCTGAATCAGGCCCTGTGTCCCATGAACCAGTGAAGTGGAGACTATGAATGAGGAGGGTGCACAGTGGTGTCAAATACAGCTGTGAAGCTTCAAATGGTGTATGCACTGCAGGAAATGTACTTATGTAGTAGATCACCCTTAGCAACAGACATGGTAGTACATGTGTTTGTTTTATAAGAGGATGACAATCAGTGAAACCATAAAACACACAGCCGATTGGCACAGATGATTCCAGGCCATGACAAAGGACCCAGATGGTCTAAGACAGTGGTTCTCAAACTCCGTCCTCAGGACCCCACAAATGTCACATTTTCCAGGTCACTC
Source organism: Taudactylus pleione (assembly GCA_031769625.1). Classification (NCBI taxonomy): domain Eukaryota; kingdom Metazoa; phylum Chordata; class Amphibia; order Anura; family Myobatrachidae; genus Taudactylus; species Taudactylus pleione. The sequence goes on from JAUIMM010000334.1 coordinate 4,637,965, forward strand.
AGCAGGTGCACAGGTGTATTCATTACTCACTGACACATTTTAAAAGATCAATAGATGGAGCTAATTATTTCACTTGTGATTCTGTGAGGAGACCTAGAAAACATGCACTGTTTGGGGTCCTGAGGACCGAGCTTGAGAACCTGTGGTCTAAATACAATGATTTACAGTGCGGTATTAGAAGACTATTGATACAAGGATGCCTCGCCCAGACCATTATCGTGGCTGGTAATCACAGTAGAAAGCTCGGCAGAGGCATGAGAATCACCAGTATTTGTGCTGCCAACACTAACATGTCTGTCTATGCATGGCATTTGTCAGTCACATTACAGGCGGACAATGTGAGCTCCCCAATGGTTGGCTGCCATGGTGCTAGTGGCATCACAGAGGTATGATACTGCTCACATTCTCCTGCATCTCTTTGATAATGGGACTTATACAGAATAAAAAAAAGAAAGAAATAAACACTTGAATAACATGTCTCATACCAGAGCAAATACAAATCTCACCCTTATCATGTGACTCCTATATTACGATAGGCTGCCAGTCAGTCCTATAGAGCTCTGGGAGTCAATGTCAACAACCATCTGACACAAGTCTCATAAATCAACAGATAAATCAATCCTTCAAATTACAGAGCCTAGCCATTGCTGTTTATTGTAGCCATTATCTTAAATGCGCATCTAAAGAACAGAGGGCCTGATTCAGCAAGGATCGCAGTTGCTTATTCGCACGCAATCGACCGACTGTTGCGTACTGCGCATGCATCGCAGTGCGCAAGCTAGCTACAGCGATCGGGACTGCAATCGCAGAGGCTACGTAGACCCATGGCAGAGTGATTGACAGGAAGTGCAGTTTGTGGGTGGTGACGAGGGGTGGTCGGGGGAACGCAGACGTGCCAGTTCGTTGGGACGGCGTTGCAGGGGCGTGCATAAATTAGCCATTACGATACCATATGCAGCCTGAGGCCTCATAGCGTGCGCTGAAGTAAGCAATTCCTGAGTGAGGTCTGACCTGAGTATGGGTCTGAAGTTACCGATTATTTCGCTATGTTGCCAAGGTATATGGATGTGATTATAGGGGAAGTGGGCATCTTTATGTTAGGCTGCGATCGCAATGCGAATGCAAACATTTGCATATCACCGCTGATATAAGCAACTGCGCTGCGTGCGTGTAAGCAGAATAGCGATCCTTGCTGAATCAGACCCAGAGATATAATATAAGAATATACGACAGACTGAATGTTTTCTGGTCTGTCACGTTTACCTGTGGAAAATATGAATACGGTGTTGTCCCAAAGTCCTTTCTGCTTCAACGCAGCGGTTACATTTCCCACAGCCTCATCCAGGACAGACACCATCCCAGCATACAGCCGTCTGTCCTTGTTCTTGATGAACCCGTAAGGTTCTACGTACTCCTCAGGGACTTGTAGAGGAGAATGCACCGCTTGAAAAGCCAGATAAAGAAACAAAGGCTGCAAGACAAGCAAGAGGATCGCTGAGCACCAAACCACACAAAATAAATTTATATTATACGGCATAATGTACATAATGTAACGTCTACTGTAAATTATAAAGATGCTAGAAGCTTCCATTGCAAGGCATTGCATTGAAAAATTACTTCTAATATGTATAATCTATAGTAGGAAGAACACAATTCATTGTAGTACATAATGAAGGAGAGTACTGTAATGTGTGTGTCGGACATAACTGGAATTATCATATAAATGTACTAAAGAGCGTAAGAGTATGACCTAGTTTTGACTAGCATTATTAGGGTAGTAAGCTAGAGACATACAGGACTAGTAATTAAGCTCTGGTGATAAGGCTGGTCTTTATTTGTGCAACAATATGTGGATAAAGCGCTGGTATACACAATAGTGGATGATTAAGTGTATTCAATTCATTCAACCCACCTGTGATAAACTAAACAACACTTGCCCAAGGATAATGGGCGTCAGCTTTAAGTCAATAATTAAGAGTTAATGGTGTTAAATTACCAAAGAATTATGGGAAAATACGATGTAGTGGCTCCCTGCATAGACTTCTATGGGGAATTCTCACCATAGAAGTCTACGGGAGACACAGGCTGACCGCATTCAGCCAATCAGGGAGCTGCTCCGACGGAGATGCTCCCTGATTGGCTGGTGGCCCCTTCACTGACGGGGCACAGGTGTGCGCCGGTCATTTACGCGGAGCAAAGGTATGTGTACACACATAGAAATAGCTCCCCTGCCTGATGGCGGGACTTGGAGTAAATTATCAACAGAGTTTTGCCAATCCGCCGAAGAAAAATGTCTGATAACAAAGCCCACATAGTGTTGGGCCAATACAAATGCCACCGGATACGACAGAATCACAGGATTTTTTCCTGAAACAATAACTAGACAGCCAACCCCCACTACTCCCCCGGCCCCCCATATATTAAAAGGATGTACTGCCCGGCCATCCTGAAATTCAGGATTCAGCATGAACGGGAGATATAGTGATTTGTGAATTTAAATTATATTTATGTCGTAAAGTATGTGCCATGGTTTTCTAACCGGCCAGAGTAACGGATTTTCTTTAATATGGGTTGGGATCTTGTCATGAAAATAAAAAAAGAAATAAGATCTTTTGGGATTAGAAATTCTCTTTCCAAACTTGTGTTTGTGTAATTTTCCTGGTTGTGTAACCAATCTTTAAGATAACGTAGAGTGGCTGCCTCAGAATACCATTGGACATTGGGGAAGTTTATGCCTCCATTTTCCTTAGATTGTTGTAGTTTAATCAATCCTATTCTCAGCCTTTTACCCTGCTAAATAAAACATCTAAATAAATAAGGAATATAGGGCCTGATTCAGACCCACTCGCGAGCGGCTGTCCACTCGCAAGTGGGTCGATGTTATGCACTGAGCATGCGCACGACGGAGGGAGCTCCGTCGTGCGCATGCGCCAGACGCGACGAGCGAAGGAAAGTCCTTCGCTCGTTGTGTCCGATCAAAGGGGGCGTGCTGTCAATGTTGATTGACAGCACGCCCCCTTTGGTGGGCGTGCCGGGGGCGTGCCTCCCTGACGGGGGCGTTCCCACGGGAACGCCTCCCGTCAGAAGCCGGCCCACTGACATCACTAGTGATGTCAGTGGGAGTGATTTTGGCTCTGATAGAGCCAAAATCACTCCGGAGCTTGCGGTTGAAAACCTCAACCGCAGGCTCCGGCTCGCAATTTCGATGGTCGCGATGGTCTCGACCATCGCGGCCATCAAAATGCACGCTCGTATAGCCTGTGGGTGGTGACCCACAGCTATACGAGCGTCCAGGAGGACGCTCCATGAAAATGGAGCCCGGCCCTCATTCAGAGCGTGCGCTCTGCTCAGAGCGTACGGCTCTGAATGAGGGCCATACTGTATAGCCTTAGGAGTAAGAGTGATAGGTAACACCTGTATAAGATACATAAGGCGTGGGAATGTGACCATTTTAATAAGGTTAGCTCTGCCCGTGTACGATATAAGGAGATTTTTCCAGCTATCCAATTCTGCCATCATTTCACGTATTACGCATTTATAATTTAAAGAATAAAGAAGGTTAGGATTCCGAGGAATCGCAACACCCAAATAAGTAAAGCTATCAGTTCTCCACGTCAAGGGGATTGAGTGACTTCTGCTGAAGCTGCTGTTGTTAGTTCCTAAAGTGAGAGCAACAGACTTTTCCCAGTTTATTTGAAACCCTGATATCTCCCCAAACAATTTCAACAGGTGAAATATATGTGTTAAGAAGTCCGGGGAGGCCGTAACATATAGTAAAATGTCATCCGCAAAGGCGGTCAATTTAATTTCCCTAGAACCTTTTTGCAATACCTTTAAATAAAATATAATTTTGTAACAAATGCAATAAGGGGTCTAAGGATAATGCAATAAGGGGTCTAAGGCTATGGGTAAATTAAACAGGAGCAGAGAAAGAGGACACCCCTGGTGTGTACCTCTATGCATGGTAACAGATTCCCTACAATAACCATTAAGTAGGATTGAGGTTGTAGGGGACATGTAAATATATTTATCAAAATCTATAAAAACCGGATGAAAATTTTGGAAACCTAGGGCCAAATGTAATAGGTAGTCTGTTTTAATAACAGTACAAACTCGCGACATTGTATCATTGATGTAACCACAAGATTAACCTCTATTAATCTTGCGGCTATGATGTAGCGGTTCCCACCATAGACTTCAATGGGGATTTCTCACCATAGAAGTCTATGGGACACACAGGCTGGCCGCATTCAGCTAATCAGGGAGCTGCTCCGATGGAGATGCTCCCTGATTGGCTGGCGGCCCCTTCACTGACGGGGCACACGTGTGCCCCGGTCATTTACGCGGAGCAAAGGTATGTGTACACACATACCTTTGCTCAGTCCGGCATGGATCGGGTTTTTTGCATTTTTTTATTTTAACCCCTGGATTGCCTACTTGGACAAGTGGACGTGATCTACGCATAGGAGAGGTGAGTATGGATTTTTTTTTTTTCAGGTACACCCCTATGGATTACTTCAGATACTAGGCGAGTATGTGTGAGTGTGAATGTATGTTTTAATAAAATGTTACATTCACGGTGTATGTTTGTTTATTTACGTATTTCTTTAGTTGTGGAACTACAAGTGCCAGCGGGCCCGTAATGCCCCGCATGCTGGTATTTGTGGTTCTCCAAATACCAGCATGCAGGGAAGGCTTGCTGGTATTTGTGGTTCTACAACTAAAGACAATATGCAAACTTTATTTTTACACTGTACACTATTAACCCGGCACCCACCGCCCTAGGGTGCCGGGGATAACCCCAGGCTATCAGTCTAGGCCTGGGGTGCCCTGGAGAGGGGTACCCCTTTATTGGGGGGGTACCCAACTCCCCAGGGATCGCCGGCCTGGACTGACTAGCGGTCAGGGATAATGCTTTGGCCGGGGAAACCGGTGAAAGGTTTTCCCTGGCTGTGGCATTATCCCCCCGCTAGAAAGAGTTCGGTGCTGGTTCTGGAATTTTCAGGGGACCCCTACTCGTTTTGTCCCCTGATTTTCCAGAACCAGCTCAACAAAGCCCTGTGCTGGTTCTTAATATACAGGGGCCCCCTACGCATTTTGGCCTCTGTATTTTTAGAACCAGAACAGGCTTTATAAAGCCCCGGGCTAGTTATGCTTTTGGGGAGGTGTTTTTTTTTATTTAAAAACATTAAACATAAGTACACACAAAAACATGTACATATCTCATGGATATGTGCATGTTTCAGTGTTAATCTGACCTGCTCAGGATGTACTCGCTAGCCTGAAGCAGGTCTATTATTTGGGGACTTTTGGTAATCTTTTTTTTGCGAGTCTGAAACAGACACTCTATTACATTGGGGGAGTTGATTGTTTTCAATGTGAAAACATCTGGATGCGAGTTTGAGAATGGGGAGTTTTAGTAACTCTGAAAAATGCGAGTTTTAGTGAACAGACACCCTATTACATTGGAGAGTTGTGAAAAATTGCGAGTTTAGCACCAAACTCGCAATTTACCAAAACAGACTACCTATTACATTTGGCCCCTAGTGTTGAATACAAATGTGGCCAAAGAACTGTATCAAATGCTTTAACAGTGTCAAGACTTATAAGCATATTATGGGAACGGGAATTCTGATGTGATTCCAATACTGCTGCTATAGCCATTCTAACTCCTTTAACAGAATGTCTGCTATGTACAAAAATGAGAGATATGGTAAGAACTTATCTCTCTTTCTTCGAAGTCCACAGGGTTGACCATGGGGTATAGGTTGGGAACCAAATCCGGGCACCACGCAGCTAAAGCTTTCAGCTCCCAGGATGCACTGGGTCCACTCTCCCTATAACCCCGCTCCGAAGCCAGAGGCAGCTCAGTTTGTAAGTAGCCAAAGGTCGGAGGAGGAAAGAAAGAGAGAGAAAACTGGAACACTCAAGAACCATACTCACAGAGAAGGAGATGGGAAACTGGTGACCAGTAACATAGCCCATATGAAGCCAGGTGTGTCAGGGCGGGTGCTCTGTAGACCCTATGGACTTCGAAGAAAGAGAGATAACAAGGGTAAGTTCTTACCATATCTCTCATTTTCGTCTTGAGGGTCCATAGGGGGTCGAACTTGGGGATGTCCCAAAGCAGTCCTTGTAAGGGTGGGGACGCTCCTGTGCTGAGAGGAGAATCCGTCGCCCAAAGGAAGCATCCTGAGAGGTAAAGGAATCCAATGCATAGAACCTTAGAAAGGTCTGGACAGAAGACCACATGGCCACCTTGCAAGGCTGAACAGCCGAGGCGCCACAGCGAGCCTCCCATGAGGGGCCCACAGCCCGAGTAGAATTAGCATCAACAGAAACAAAGGCCTTCCTATGTGTAGGCCCCTGGAGATAGTCACACAAAGCCATCTAGCCAATGTTTGTTTACTGGCCGGCCATCCTTTCCTGTGAAATCCATAGAGCACAAATAAGGAGTCTGATTTCCGGAAGGAACTGGTACGGACCACGTAAATCCTGAGAGGCCGGACCACAGTCAATGAGGCCACACTAGCCGGGAAGACTGATGACTGAAATGTCGGTACAATAACTTCCAGAATAATATGGAACTTGTGAGTGCGACTCACAACCCTGTCTTGGTGAAATATCCAGAAGAGGGCGCCACATGAGAACGCTCCCAATTCCGACACTCTCCTGGCAGACGCAAATGCCATAAGAAAGAGAGTCTAAGCTATAAACCACATAAGGGCTATCAAAACTAGTGGTTCAAATGGAGGCCCCAAAGTACCACTGCCAAATCCCAAGAAGCCACTAGGGGGGATAAAGGGAGGTAGAATCCAGAAAACACCCTGAAAGAGGGTCTGGATACCCGGGAGTGGAGCAATTCCACATCCGAACTATACAGACAGTGCATAGACCCGCACCTTCAGGGAGGCCAGGTGGAGGGCTAGACCCAGGCCAGCTGGAAGGAATGAGAGAACTTCTGGAAATCCTAAACATCTGAGAATTGTAGCTACAGGTACGATACCATAAGAATTATGTTTGCCACATTCTGTGGTAGATCTCAGCAAAAGCTGGCTTACGCGCTCTAAACATCCTGATGATGACAGAGTCAGAGAATACTTAGGACCACAGTAGGGACGCTGTCAAAGACAAATGATCCAGGTCAAGGGAAAGGCAAGGACCCAGAGACAAAAAGTCGGGAGATTGAGGCAGCAGGAATGGAGTGTCGTTGGAGAGACTCTGAAAATCTAAGTACCAGTGACGTCTGGGTCAATCTGAAGCCACCAGCAGGACAGTACCTCGTCTCAATTGAACTTCCGAAGAACTCGATGAAGAAGGGAGACCGGAGGAAACAGATACACAAATTGGAAGGTCCACTTCACTGACAACGCGTCACCGAAGGTTGCTTCGGTATCTCTAGTTCTGGACCCTAACGCTGGCAGTGTGTGATAGAGTCAGGTGGCCATGAGGACCACCTCTTGGAGGCCCCCTCTGCTCACTAAGAGTTGAAACCTCTCTTGGAGAAAAGTCCAGTCCCTGGGATGCACGTCGTGACGTCTGAGGAAGTCCGCTTCCCAATGGATAACTCCCAGAATGGACACTGCAGAGATGGCCGGGAGGAGAAACTTGGTCTATGTCAGCATGTGTGACATTCCTGTCATTGCTGCCCAACTTCAAGGGTCTCCTAGATATAAGCCACTGTTGTGACATTGTCAGACTGAACCTTTACAGGTTTACCGTGAAGTATGTGTTAGGCCAGAGTGGGGGCCCTAAGACAGCTTGAAGTTCCAATAAGTTGACTGGCAGGGTTGAATCGACAGACGTCCAACTGCCCCGAAAAGAGTGCTGACCAGTCACTGCGCCCCAAAGACTGGCATCCGTTGTAAGGATTACTCAGTCCGGGATCCAAAAAGGGGCAACCTTTGGATAGATGAGATGGCCATAGCCACCTAGATAGAGACAGACGCACCTCCGGAGAGAGCATCATCGTCTGAACATTGATCTGATGGAGAAACCCGTTCCACCTGGAGAGGATCAGTTTTTGCAAAGCCCTAGAATGGAACTGAGCATATTCCACCCTTCCAAACGTAGACACCCTGGATTCCAGAACCCGCCTCACTGAGTGAAATGACACGCGTTGACTGTGTATACATCCGCGCACTCATAGTTGAAGAGTGGAGATCTTGTCTGACGTCAGAAGGATTCTCTGATTCAGAGATGAATCATACCCTGTGAGGGATTCAGGGAGGACTTTTTCCCCATTGATTAACCATTCGTGCTTGTGAAGGAAAGCAATGGTTAACTGGAAATGGCTTTGAAGTACCTTGGTGATCCTGCTAAGAGCAGGAGGCCATCCAGATACAGGAGCAGTCGGATACCCTGAACAGATGGGCTGTCATAAAAGCCATAACTCTGGTAAACCACGGTGGGGCTGTGGACAGTCCAAAGGGCAGAGCCTGAAAATTGGAAGTGGTGCTGTGGCACAGCAAACCTGAGATAATGCTGATGAGAGGGCTCTATAGGTACCTGTAGGTACGCGTTCTGAATATCCAGCGATACCATAAAGTCCCCAGGTTCCATAGCTCAGATGATAGAGCGTAGGGGTTCCCTTCTGAACCTAGGCACCTTTAGGAATTGGTTCAGGGATTGGAGATAGAGGAAAGGCCAATGAGGACCATTTGGCCTCTGAACCAGAAAGAAAGTAGAATAACCAGCCCCTCGCTGAGATAGTGGGGCTGGCATAATTACCCCTGCTTACCGCAAGGACTGTATAGCTTTCTGGATTTGTAAGGCCTTGTTCAGGTCTGAAGAAGGGCCTGTGTAGCAAAACATGTTGGGAGGCCGTCTGAGCAATGAGAGGGCGTACCCGTGAGAGACCCCATCTCTTACCCAAGCATCCGTGGTGACTTGACACCAGCACTGGGCGAACTGAAAAAGTCAGTATCTCACTCTGGGACCCCCAGATGAAGGCCTGTCCCATCAGACTGAAGGTTTATCCTCTGGTTTAGCAGCAGGGCGTCTGGAGTTCCAGGTCGGCTTGGTTCTAGGTATGCCGGCCCTCGTGGAGGCCGACAGCCTTGGAAAGAACTGGCCTTTAGGCTATCCTTGAGGACAAAAGGACTTAACAGATGTAGTCCGAGGCCTCGTAGTGGAAATAGCTGACGGTGGAAATGTCGTTTGTGATGCTGCCAACGTTGCTACAATCTTGTCAAGGTTAGGGCCAAACAAGATCTTCCCATTATAGGATAATCCATTTTAAGGCCTATCTTGGAGTCCACCTCTGTCTTCCAGGAGCGCAGCCTTAGGGTATGGCAGGCAGATACAGTCGCGGCCGAAACTCTGGAGGTTAGGAGACTGGCATCCAATGTTGTTACTCCAGCACAGGAAACTGCTACTTGAATGTGAGCAGCAAAAGACATCTGATCCCCAGAAACTTTTGAGGGAAAAAGGGCTACAAATGCATCAGCCCAGCATTAGCCACCGATGCGATAGCCATGGTTGGACGAGCAACAGCTCCTGAAATCGAGTATACCGATTTCAGGCAAAGCTACCACCTACTTATTTGTAGAATCCGTCAGGGCAGGGATGGGAGGCGTAGTAGCGCTCTTAATCAAACGAGTAACATAAGAATCCACTGCAGGAGGTGATTCCTATTACCTGCAATGACCCTCAGGGAATGGGTAACATGAGGCCAAACGCTTTTGTGATACCGATTATCGGGCGATCCACCCGCTGGTCAGAGAGGGGGAAAACAGCCGAAGACACTTTACAGCTTAAACTGAGGGTGATGTGATTTAGGTGCAGGTTCGGCAGCCTCTATAACTAGGATGGACCTGACCGCCAGCACCAAAGCAAGGATATTAATACTGGATTTAAGCTCCCCCTCATGTGAAAGGCATAGGAGTCAGATATATTATCCATTTCTCCCTAGGCTGACGATCTGTGTTAGACAGCAGTGCAGTCTAAGGAGACACCACTGGGCGTTTATTACGCCTACTTGGGTTTCCTAGAAATGACATCCACCCAGGGTGGCCGTTGTGGTAATCCCTGCAAGGGAAATGACAGACTGTTGTGGTACCTGAGGGAATTGCATGTACTGTGAAAAACCGTGGTAGGGTGCAACAGTCTGTGTCACAGGGGTAAACTGCAAGATACCCTGAGAGGGAAGGGTAGCATGTTGAGGTAACCCCAAGTGGGTTAAAACTATGGGGGCCGCCAGGCCCCCATAGTTCCGCAATGGAGTCCAGGATCTTGAGAAAAAAAACGCCCAGGGGGGGTCCTTTAAGAGGCCCGGCACATGATGGCACCTTATACATAACCCTTCCTGAGTCAATTCCTGCTTACTCACACCTGCAGCACATGAGTTGCAGGATAGCAAAAAATGGGTGCAGTATCTTGTTCCATTTCCTAGTCAGACATATCTGATTAACAAGTATTAAGTAGTGCTATACTGGTCCCGACTGGCGCTAGATATAGCTGCAGGGTTCCACTATCAGTGTATGCAACACACAGTTCCATCTAAAATATGGCAACGCTCAGCACGCAACAGTATGTGACCAACCTCACAAATATTGACAAGTATATATATGTGAGGTCTCAGAACCACCCTAAATACACCTGTATTAGGGCAGAAAGAAAAGGGATAGATATACACTGACAGGTGAGAGAAAAAGCACAGACAGTCAGCGCTAGCTATAATATATAATATACTGGCATACCTCCCAACATGACCCTCTCTAGGAGGGACACAATGCTCTTGTCCTGGACTTCCCTGGTAAGAGGTTGGGCTACAGCGCAGTTCAAAAGTCAAATAGAGGAGCCACACCAACTGCCATTTCACACGCTGCCAAACATCACTGGCTGGGACTCACTGGCAGTTAGTGTGACTCCCCTAAATGAATTTTGGACTGTACTGCAGCCCCCCCCTCTGGAGCTGCCACCAATCATAAATTACCAGGGAAGTCCAGGACCAGAGCACTGTGTCCCTCCTGGAGAGGATCATGTTGGGAGATATGCACATGCATAGTATGGGCCTGAATGTATCACAGACACACACAGCGTACAGATAATACACATCACTGCTGTGTGTAATGATTACATTTCTGCTCATCCCAAGTATGTGTATTGATTTACTGACATGTAGTCATCACATTGTATTTACTATTAACCCCCAATGCCCTGCCTGAGATACATGACAGTGCCCCCCTGCCAGGGCACCTAGTGATGTCATAGTGGCAGCTGATGATGTCACTATTGGAGGTGTGATGGGTATAATAAGGCAGCTGGTTGCTTCCTGTGTCATATCTGATATTGCTGGACTAGTGACAGTACAGATATTTCTCTTCTCATTTCTGAGTGGATACAATGATTTTACGATGAAGAAGGTGGGAAATAACCATCTTAAGGACCATCAAATGACTGTAAGTATCTCTTATAGAGCTGCCATGGACTCACTGTGTTACTGATGGGTAATGATAATAGGTCACTGCTATATGATTTCATATAAGTTCAGGGTAGAGATAGATACATTAGTTATAAATAATCCATTTTCTCTGTATTTATACTATTTATTATGGAGCATTAATTTGTGTTTTGCTTAGTAGCTTCCCAGACTTTCTAATTATTATGTAAGATTTCAAATTATGTAAAATAAAAGCAAAAATATTGTGAAATGCTGTTATACAAAGGGAAGTGTATCTATATCACTGTATTGCTTTGCTTTATATTAGTGGTTTTTGTCACTATGGGGAAAATTCCATTAGGTCTGAAAACCCGTTTTTGAGCGTAAAAGTCAATTTGAGTATTAAAAAAAATTGGCTTATTGATTAGCCGTCCAGTTATCGATCATTAATTCTGTATAGGTGTTAACGCAAGCATTTTTTAGGGACCCCTTAAGCAGGTGAATAGTTGAGGAAAACCCCTATTTTAAGGTTAAAATGTCGGGACTTGGTTCAGTACCCCTGGGACACCCTCCTTCACTGTTTGGAATTGTACAACTGGCTCCAACGGTAAAATAGTCCTTTATTTATTTATCTTCTCTTTCGGAACAGAATAGGCTGGTTTGGGAGATTACCTTGGTTTTAATAATCCTGCATTGTTCTTATGTATGTTTCATTATTTCACAGGTCGCTCTGCGCATCCGTCCATTTAATAGGACAGAAGCTAAGAGCAGCGCCCGATGCATTATACACCAGCTCAGGCCGCAGGTAGGAAAATGCTAATAACATTATTTTAGTTTAAACAACTGAATTAGTTTAACATTTAACAGTTAATTAATTATAAAATAGATTTTTTTTTTACCAATACATTATACTTAAATTTATTTTGTTTAATTAATTTTTCACTTTGTATAGATATCTATGTTTATAAATATGATAAAAAGAAAATGTTTTGCTTTGTGTTTCAGAGGTTGAACGCTATTCACAGTCCCCATATACCCATAAGCAATTCAGAGTAATAACCAGTGCCAGGTGTTACCTCTCTGTGCACAAGAAATTGGGAAGTCATGGGCTATGCAAATACTGGGCGTGCTGCAAAACACCATTGCAGGGCTACTAAGCTGCTCCTTATGGATGGCCATCGACCATTCATGATTCATAATCATCGATGGTTTTTGGCCGATGTTGAATGTTTTTCCCATCGAAGGGGGAGAACCAGATGGTCTCCCTCCATTGATGGAAGAACATAACCGAATAGTCATTTTTTTTTTTTCAAGGTGACGGGAAACTGACATCCACAAATCCACGCCCCCCGGTTCTGATTGGCCCATGGTCCAGTCAGTCATGGAATAGGGGTGACCATCGTTTGGTGAAGCCATCTATGTTCATCCATTGCATAGTTGATTACCATCGATGGCTACTTTATAATTTGCTATCGATGGTATCCATATCGATGGCCATCCCTACTGCTCCTCCCTCTTACTCACCAGTTGAATATGTTTGTCATATAGGGATGTGACCCCACAGACCAGTAGGAAGTGGTGATCTCTTTCATTATGGCTTCCTATTGGTCTGCTTGGTCATGCAGCAGATGCTTTTGCTATATCCTATGAAGTTAGTGTGAGGAGAAGATGTGTCTATGTTTATACTGCAGAGAGGTTGAATAACATCTTCCATCTCACCCTATCTGCCCAATCCAGGGCTCTCGGTTCAGTAGGGATATTTGTCATACACATATTTTATGGACAGTAACTTATGGCATTTCCCTTTAATAAAGAGGGTATGCTGAGATTTGTAGTTACACAATAGGGGGCAACCCACTTGAGGCACAATCCAATAAGTTATTATAATATGTCTCACAGTTGGAAAGACCCCCAGGCTTATGAGTTAGACCATTCTGTTTCTTAAGGGCCTAAGAACCAGTGACTAGAAGAGTTTATATAGATATCATCAAAATGTCCCTGGAAACTGCTGAGATGCTGATAAATATGACTCTATACTCCCAGATCACGTTCCCATTTGTGACTTTGCTTTTATCCATTACTATAAACAGGACTTAAGATCTTCTGGTCCAGCTGCAGAGTTGCTTGTAGGACCTAGTGACATATAATAAACATGTGTCTTCTCTTTCCTTACAGACAGTACTACTGCAGGACCCTGGCGAGGATCCTGATGACGTCCTGCGTTGCTGCAGGACCAGGGAAAGGACGTTCACCTTTAATGAGGTGTTTGATCAAGCAGCTACCCAGGTGATTGTAATTCGGAACTATTTACAAAAAATAATAAAAGTTAATAATATATATAATACAGTACTCAGGGACATCTTCTGAGACGAGGGTTCCTGGGTGCAGTCTCTGAACGGGTCCCCCTCCAAACCATTGTACGCAAGGTGTAGTCTCTGGTACTGTGCCAGAGCCTATTGTGCAGACATACTATATATCTCAGGGAAAATGGCGCCACAATGTAGATTTTTTTTGAGGCAGCTGTATGGTAGGTACATACAATGGGTGTATGGAGTGCGGTGTGGGCCCGCCTGGATGCAGGTGCCCATGTGCACCACACACCCTACACCCATTATACATATGGCAGTGCTGCTCATACTGCATCTTGTAAGGGAGTAAAATAGCGCATGAGAACAATTTATCATCATATGTGACTGTAGCATCAGCTATTAATGCTTGTACAGCTGTCATTTCTCCTTATTCAGTATAGGGCATATTTTTACATTATTTTCATGATTGCTTATGTATCATCAATAAATATGTCTCATTTTAGGAGCATGTCTATCGGTCCACAATGAAGAACCTAGTGGACGATATCATCTCGGGGTACAGTGTTGCTATATTTGCGTACGGCCCTACAGGTAATATTAATGTTCTTAATACATATGTCTAATTGTTTATATTGTATATGTAAAAGTAGTGAGCTGGTGAAATGAGTGGTGGTAAAACATGTGACCATCTGTATTGTTAGTAATTGTGAGCTAGTAGTTTCCTTACGGGCTGTGCAATTATCCAGGTGGTTCCAGAAAGTGAGGCGTTAGGCACATGGCACAATCCAGGTCTGAGCACTGAGGACCTCATTCAGAGCCGGTCGCACAGAGCGTGCGGTCGGTCTGAATGAGGGGAGGACGTCTTGAATTTTCAAGACGTCCTCCTTTGCGGTGGTAAGGCTGTGGGTTAACACCCACAGCATTACGACCGCCTAAGGTGATGGTCGCGATGGTCAAGACCATCGAGACCATCGGGGCTTACGACGAGACCCTAGGGTAGGGTCTCCCTTGTCGTAAGCCCCGGAGAGCTTTCGGCTCTGTCTGAGCCGGAAGCTCTCCACTGACATCACTAGTAATGTCAGTGGGGCCGCCCCCAAACGTTAGGCGTTCCCATGGGAACGCCCCCGTTTGGGCTGCCACCCCCCCGGCCCGCCTTCCAAACGGGGCGAGCTGTCCATCAACATCGACAGCTCGCCCCCTTTGGATCGAGACCCGCTACGACCGGCACTGTCGGTTGTAGCAGGTCTCACGCATGCGCACGACGGCGCCAGCGCAGTCATGCGCATGCTCTGTGGGGGGCCATCGACCCAGTCCGAGCGCATCGGCGCTAACGACCGGGTCTGAATGACCCCCTGAATCCTCAGTCTAGTGATAACAGATACAGGATAATAGATGAACATTTGAACTGAAAAAATCCAATAAGTCATAGCTCTTAAGGATAACTCTTCTATTGGGGAATGGTAATAGCATGAGAATGGTGACAAGTGTGCTAGTGCTGGTAAAATTGTATTGGATCACATAACTGTGTCACAATGTTGTTTTGTGAATAAAAAGCTCCCAAATGTACATATATTAGATTTTTATATAGCATCTTAATTGATGTTTACATTCCAATGGTTACATTGTCAGCTTGTGGTAGGCTGTGGTTACAGCTGCTTCTAACTCTCACTGACCAGGGAATAGATGCACCCATCACCAAATGTGGAGGCAGTGTTTTATGGGCAGAACAAATATACAATAGTGCACAGTCTACCCATTCACTAACAAGCGGTGACATCCCTGAGAGAGTGACCTTATGAGCAGCATCCTGATGAATATTGGTTTAGTCACATGATGTCTGTCACTGTTCATTACTGACATGACACATTGTATAATTACATATTTGCCATTCTTTCTTGTAATGTCAGTGAGTGTATGCCTAATACCTTTATATTTATCACAGGCACCGGGAAGACCTTTACTATGATGGGCAATGGCCATGAGCCCGGAGTGATATTTCGCACTCTGAAAGATCTATATAAGACCATCGAGGTGCAGAGAGGGCAGAATAAATTCTCTGTTTCATTGTCCTATGCTGAGGTAAATATGTGAGGAATATGTGACATATGTGATTATTATTATTAACATTATTATTATTGCTATTAACCTTTATTTATATGGATGCAGCATTTTATGGACAGATAGCATAGAGACAGAGATACGAGTAAGAAGAGAGGGGGAGAGGTCTGGGGAGGAGAGGTAGATCTGAGTATCATCAGCATAGAGATTATATTGGAGGCCAAAAGAGCTGATGAGCTCACCTAAAGGGAATTTATAGAGGGAGATTAGGAGGGGTCCAAGAACAGAACCTTGGGGGATACCTACTGTTAGTGGAATTGAGGGGGGGGTGTAGTCATGAGAGGAGACAGAGAAGGAGCAGTCAGAGGTAGGAGGACAGCCAGGAGAGGGCAGTGTCCAAGGGAGTGAAGGATTTGCAGGAGAGGAGGTTGGTCCTCAGTGTCAAAAGCAGCAGAGAAGTCGAGGAGCATGAAGCATGAGCAGAGAGTAATGGCCCTTGGACTTGGCAGCAAGGAGGTCATTACTGATTTTTGTCAGGGCAGTTTCAGTGGAGGGGAAAGTATGGAAGCCAGACTGAAATGGGTCACGCAGGGAGTAGGAGGAAATAAAGCTGGTAATGTGGTTGCAAACGATACACTCAAGGAATCTGCGGGCAAAAGGGAGGAGATAGATGGGTCGGTGGTTGGAGAGAGTGCTAGGATGAAAGGTAGGTTGTTTAATAATGGGGGTAATAAGGGCATGCTTGAGTGTAGAGTAGACAGTGCCAGATGAGAGGGAGAGATTGAGGAATTGCTAAAATGGGAACAGGCAGAAAGAGAGAGTATTTATAATAATGTTATTTTATCTGCAATCACTGTATCTGTGTATACTATATGGAACATGCCACTTAAGCATTTTTTAATTGTGTAAAAATAGGGTATTGCAACTTTATAATATACGAATAACACTATCAATCCACATCTCTACATCATCTCTGTGTATTGTGCGCTATACACACTTATTACACCTGACATACACCTGCAGCAAATGCTGTATTTCAGCTGGATGCATCTTGAGATGATTCTGGCCCAACAAATGCATGAAATAAGTTTTTTTATGTGTTCTCCTTATGTACATTCTATGCACATATGCAGCCAACTGTAAATGATCCCCCTCATATAATTACATGTAATAACATGTAATTGGTCATAACTAGCAATCACTAGGCCCGTAACAAAGTTTGAGGGGGCAACTGAGATCCCCTAATCTGCTTTATTGAGAATGTATGGGGACTGATGCAGAACTGAAAGCTAACATGAGCCCCATGTATTTCTACTTCAGGGTCCATAGGGGTCCACAGGGTGACCTTGGGGTATAGCTGGATCCTGGATCCTCGGGCACCACGGAGTTAAAGCTTTTAGCTGCTCCCAGGATGCACTTGGGTCCAACCTCCCCTATACCCCGCCCCCGAGCCACAGGCACCTCAGTTTTAGATGGTGCCCGGCCGGAGTCGGGTCACCCTGCGGGGGGGGCTGCAGGAGCGCTGGGCTGTCTGTACAGACGCCCACGCTGCCGCTCCTTCTCCCTGCTGGCGCCGCGACGCCAGCACTGAACTGGGGATCGCGGCGGGGGAAGCCAGAGTCTGTACTAGCCGGACTCTGGTTTCCCCCGGGACTGCTGCCGGAAGACGCCGGGGAGATCAGGTAAGCCGCGCACCGCTGATTAGCGGCGGTGCGCGGGTTCCTTTTAAATGCAGTCCCATGCCCCCGGTCTAGGGGACAGACCGGGGGCGCTAGCGGTGGCGGCGGGCCCCCCCTCCAGCGGAGGCATACCCCGCCAGACCACTAGACCACCAGGGTTAATATCGCGGCAAGCGGGATGCCGGCAACCCGGGGGTTAATATGCTAGCCAGGGGAGGAAGCCTTCCCTGTCAGCGGCTCCTCCCCTCAGCTCAGCGCGCCTTTCAGCTCGGAGTCTGGCGTCGCTGAGCTGCAGCTACTCGGGCCACTCCTCCTCTGAGGTCTCCAGCGGCCATTTTCTTACTGGCAGCGTGGATACTCTCAGGGAGCACGCGGACCGGTCCCCCTGTGTACCTCTCCCCCGACAAGGACAGTGTACACAGCGCTATAGCCCTCCCAGACACTGAATCTGGGAGGTTGATTGTAGTGGAAAGGTGCAGTGAGTATATCTTCCTGCATGGTATGTGACTTTTGCTAGTGCTGCCTGTCTGTGTCTTTTTTCTACTTACTGTCAGCCTGTACCTATCCCTTTCCTTCTCCTACAAGCCCTACAGGTGTGCGGGGGAAGGGTGTTTCTGCTGACCTCACCTATATAGATCACGTATTTGTGAGGTCCGTCACATACAGTTGTGTGCTACACGGTGCCATATTGTGGGCTGTTGTTCAGCACACTGGTGAGTGCGCACGTTTTCTTCCTAAGTCATGTCTGAGGAGGAGATTGAGCAATCCGGGGCTCCGGTATTGTTCTCCTGCAGGCGCTGTTCTGCAGGAGTGGATAGGGAGGATTTGTCACAGGACGGCCTGTGCGGACGGTGCCAGGCGGTCCCTGGTACGTCTAAACCTCCCATTTCGCAGGAGCCACCATGGGCGATGTTTTCCCAGGTGCTGGTGTCCATCGCGGACCGTCTGTCGGTCCCGACTGCCGCCCCTACTAGGGCGTTGCCCCAGCCTGCCATCCCCCATTCCCCGGGTGTCCCACAATTATTGCAGACTCCCCCGGGGTCTCAGCCTGTTGGTCCCTATGCGGGGTTGCCAATGTATATTCAGTCCACCCCTGTGGCACAGCCGGCTGTGGTGCCGTTTCAGGCTCCTGTGACAGCTCCTCCACCCTGGGTGGATGCGCTTTCCCACACTGTCCAAGATTTGGCGGCAGCATCTTCGGCTTTTCAGTCGATGTTGCGCAGTGACGTGCCCTCCAGGGCGTCTAAACGCTCAGTCATGGCACAGGCTGCGCATCTTTCGGATTCTGAGGGGTTCTCGGATGATGGTGAGGTACAGGATGACTCAGCCTCAGATGCCTCAGTCCAGGAGGTAGACACTAAGTCTTCCATCAATGTGCGGGCTCTGGTTAAGGCGGTGCGGGCTATTCTTCTGATTGAGGATGAGGCACCCGCTCCCAAGTCAAGGTATCCTAGTTTTAAAAAGGCTAAGGTTACTTCTACAGCGTTCCCCTTGTCTGATCAGTTGACTGATCACATGGCGGTGGCCTGGCAGACGCCCAGTAAGCGTTTCCTGCCACAGAAACGCTTGGCGTCCAATTATCCATTCCCGGAAGCGCATTGTAAGAAATGGGAAACTCCGCCTGCAGTCGATTCCCATGTAACACGCCTCATCAGGAGTGCTACTTTGCCATTGCCGTCTATATCCTCGCTGAAGGATCCTACGGACAGGAAGGTGGAGACTTGTCTAAAGTCTATTTATTCTCTCTCAGGGGCTGTAGCCCGGCCGTCCATGGCCATCTCCTGGGTGGCCAAGGCCATTGAGGGGTGGGCCAACGCCTTGGAGGACACGTTTACGGATGAATCTCCGGACGTCCAGAGGGCGTTGTTAGGACAGATGAGAGATGCCGCCTCCTACATTGGAGAAGCATCTTTGGATGCTAGCCTGTTGACCTCTAGGGTTTCGGCGGCAGCAGTGTCTGCTCGTAGATCCTTGTGGTTGCGGTCTTGGAGAGCAGACGCGGATTCAAAGAAAGGCTTGGAGGCCTTACCTTTTAATGGGGAATTACTATTTGGTCCGGACCTGGACAAAATAGTAGATACCCTGGCAAAATCCAAGTCAGCCTTCCTCCCTTCAGCTACTACACCTGCTAAGGTCCGGAGCTCGGCGTTTCGTTCCTTTCGGGTTCAGGGCAAGGGTCAGTCCTTCCCGAGGCAGTCCGCACCCAAGACCGCCTCAAAGCCAAAGAAGCAAGCCTGGAGTGCTAGGCGCCCTTCTTCCAAGCCAGAAGATAAGCCTTCTGCGTGATGGGACGGGCCTCCCTCTGGGGGACCCCACAGTGGGAGGCCGACTTCTTCAATTCGCCCAGTGCTGGCACAATACCACCATGGATGCCTGGGTGCGAGAAGTGGTCTCCCAGGGGTACGCCCTGTCTTTTCGGCACAGGCCGCCTTGCCAGTTTTTTTTGCACAAGTCCTTCTCAGGACAAAACCAAGGCCTTGCAGGTTCAGGAAGCCATAGAGGCCTTGCTGACGGCGGGGGTCATTATACCCGTACCACAACGTGGGATGGGGTATTACTCTACGCTGTTTCTGGTGCAGAAACCCAATGGCTCTCATCGCCCCATCCTCAATTTGAAGTCCCTGAACAGGTTTCTCAGGGTTCCCAAATTCAGGATGGAAACTTTGCGTTCCATCATACTGGCGATGGAACCGGGGGATTATATGGTCTCCCTGGATATCCAGGACGCCTACCTCCATGTGCCTATAGCAACATCGCACCAACGGTTTCTGCGGTTTGCTATTCTCCACAACCACTACCAATTCAGGGCTCTACCCTTTGGTCTCTCCACGGCACCAAGGGTATTTACCAAGGTGATGGCGGTCATGGCGGCTCACCTTCGGAGCCAGGGGATACGGTTGCTACCGTATCTAGACGACCTCCTCTTGCTGGCAAGCTCCCCGGAGGTACTGATCCAGCATCTCCACCTGACGGTCGCTTGTCTACAGGCGCACGGCTGGTTGATCAACTGGAAGAAATCCTCCCTCATCCCATCACAACGGATGGTTCATTTGGGGGCCCTGCTGGACTCTCATCAGCAACGGATTTTTCTGACTCCAGAGAAGGTCTCCTCCTTACAGCTGCGGATTCACAGTTGTCTGAGCAGTGGCAGAGTGTCGGTGCACTCAGCGATGAGAGTTCTGGGGTCCATGGTGTCGGCATTCGACATGGTGGAGTTTGCCCAGTTCCATTCCAGGCCCCTGCAGTGGCTGATTCTTTCAGAATGGAACGGATTGCCACACAGGATCCGCTCTCAGATGCTGGTGTTGTCCTCGGAGGTGCGTCTGTCCCTAGCCTGGTGGCTGCAGACAGCGCATCTCCTGGAGGGGCGCCCCTTTTGGATCCCGGAATGGGTTCTGCTCACGACAGATGCCAGTCTCCGGAGTTGGGGGGCAGTGACAGGCTCCTTGTCACTTCAGGGTCGTTGGTCGGCGGAGGAAGCGATTCTTCCTATCAACATCCTGGAACTGCGGGCAGTATACAGAGCCCTGCAGTCGTCCGGCACCGCTCTTCACGGAAGGGCCGTTCAGGTGCAGTCAGACAACGCCACCACGGTGGCGTACATCAATCACCAGGGAGGGACTCGCAGTCGAGCTGCGATGTCGGAGGTGTCCCGCGTCCTGGCTTGGGCGGAGCGCTATCTTCCAGCTCTCTCGGCAGTTTTCATCCCAGGAGTCCTCAATTGGGAGGCAGACTTCCTCAGCCGTTACGATGTGCATCCCGGGGAATGGTCGCTTCATCCAGAGGTATTCCAACTACTCGTGGACAAGTGGGGGCTGCCAGAGCTGGACCTGATGGCGTCCCGTCACAATCACAAGCTGCCTGTGTACGGGTCAAGGACAAGGGACGCAGGCGCAAGTCTGATAGACGCGCTGTCGGTGAAATGGCTGTTTCAACTGGCTTACTTGTTCCCTCCGATATCTCTGCTGCCTCGGGTCCTGCGCAAGTTCAAACAGGACGGAGGCACACTGATCCTGGTGGCCCCAGCGTGGCCCAGAAGGCCGTGGTACTCCGATCTGCGGAGCCTGTCCATCGACGCTCCGTACCTCCTACCTCAACGGCGGGACCTGTTGTCTCAGGGGCCTGTCTTCACCCGGATCTGGGTCGACTATCTTTGACGGCGTGGCTCTTGAGACAGCCGTCCTGAGGTCTCGGGGCTTTTCTAGCTCCGTTATTACCACCATGCTGAGGGCGCGCAAGCCTGCTTCCGCGAGGATCTATCACAGAGTGTGGCACACTTACTTTCAGTGGTGCGAGGCCAGAAACTATGATCCCCAGGTGTTCCGAGTTTCGCGTA
The DNA here is from genome assembly GCA_031769625.1 of Taudactylus pleione. Taxonomy (NCBI): domain Eukaryota; kingdom Metazoa; phylum Chordata; class Amphibia; order Anura; family Myobatrachidae; genus Taudactylus; species Taudactylus pleione. Next base: position 4,659,730 of record JAUIMM010000334.1, read on the forward strand.
TTCTGGCTTTCCTTCAGTCCGGTTTGGACTTAGGATTACGTCTTTCTTCACTGAAGGTACACGTGTCTGGTCTGTCGGTGTGGTTCCAGCGCAGGATCGCTGCTATGCCGGACGTACACACCTTTTTCCAGGGTGTTTTGAGAATCCAGCCTCCCTTTGTGCCACCTGTGGCCCCGTGGGATTTGGCGGTGGTTCTTAGGGCCTTACAGGGTCCTCCTTTTGAGCCCTTGGAGTCAGTGGAGCTCAAGTGGCTAACTTTTAAAACTGTTTTCCTCTTGGCAATTGCTTCTGCCAGGAGGGTTTCAGATTTGGGGGCGCTTTCTTGTCGTCCCCCTTTTCTGATTTTTCATCAGGACAGAGCGGTGCTTCGCACTCGTCCTGATTTCCTGCCTAAGGTGGTTTCCAGGTTCCACATTAATCAGGAAATTGTTGTACCAGCCTTTCAGTCACCTGATCTTTCGGCTGGGGAGACTTCCTTAGACGTTGTCCGGGCACTCCAGGTTTATGTGGACCGGACTAGTTCTGTGAGGAAGTCGGATTCTTTGTTTATCCTCTTTGGTTTTCACAAGAGGGGTTGGCCTGCCAACAAACAGACTCTAGCCCGTTGGCTTCGTTCTGTTATTATTGAGGCTTATATGCAGGAGGGTTTACCTGTTCCAGCCTCTGTTAAGGCTCATTCCACTCGGTCCGTGGGCCCTTCTTGGGCTGCTAGCCGTGGCGCCTCTGCTGTTCAGCTCTGTAAGGCGGCCACCTGGTCTTCCATTCAGACCTTTTTGAGGTTCTATGCGTTTGACACCTTTGCCTCTCAGGATGCATCCTTTGGGCGCCGGGTTCTCCTATCAGCACAGGAGCGTCCCCGCCCTTAGTTGGACTGCTTTGGGACATCCCCAAGGTCACCCTGTGGACCCCTATGGACCCTGAAGTAGAAAACAAGAGATATGGTAAGAACTTACCTTTGTTATCTCTGTTTCTACGAAGTCCATAGGGTCCACAGGGCACCCGCCCTGACGCACCTGGCTTCATATGGGCTCTGTGACTGGTCACCGGTTTTCCGTCTCCCATTTCTGTGAGTATGGTTCTTGTGTGTTCCAGTCTTCCTTCTCTCTGTTTCGTCTCCTCCTCCGGCCTGGGCTGCTTACCAACTGAGGTGCCTGTGGCTCGGGGGCGGGGTATAGGGGAGGTTGGACCCAAGTGCATCCTGGGAGCAGCTAAAAGCTTTAACTCCGTGGTGCCCGAGGATCCAGGATCCAGCTATACCCCAAGGTCACCCTGTGGACCCTATGGACTTCGTAGAAACAGAGATAACAAAGGTAAGTTCTTACCATATCTCTTGTTTTACTGTCCCCGAAAAAACTTTTCATTATGATATGCAGCATCTGGAGAACCACAAGTGACACAAGCCCTTTCCAGAGAGTAAATGTGGATTACACACTTGTCTTGCTTGTGAGGCAGAGAGTGATTATTCCTTCATTACATTTGCAGGTCTACAATGAAACCGTTCGGGATCTGCTAAGACCGTCCTCTGGATGTTTGAACATTAGAGAGGATCCCTACAGCAACACCAAGATAGAAGGGATTGCAGAGTTCTTCCCCAGCAGTCCTGAGGAGGTGACTATCATTAGTCTGTGCTACCCTTATGCAGCATCCATGCTCCACCACTAATCATCCCTGTCTATATTATTATTACTATAATTATCATCTTTTATTTATAAGGCACCACAAGGGTTCTGCAAGACTGAACGAGGGGGATACAAATGACAATAGGTTATACATGTACAGACTAATATAAACAGTGTTGCTGTCTGAAAATAACCTATTAATGTGTGAATGAATAAGCAGAGCCCATGACTATGTGATCGCTGGTGTAGTGACCCTGCTGTAGCTATAACACATGGGCAAGTGTAACTGTATGAGTTGTACTCTGTAACCACAAGAGTGTTGGTGCATCTATATTATTTTCTTTTTCAGGCCATCGCATTACTGACTAAAGGGAATAAGCGTCGCTCTAAGGCAGCCACAGCTGCCAACAAGAACTCATCCCGCTCCCATGCTGTTGTACAAGTCACAGTAAAGCAGACGAGCATGGATGGAGTGTGCACGGGCCGGCTGTACATGGTAGACCTGGCGGGATCAGAGCGCGCATGCCAGGTATCACTTGTATTTTACATATCATTACCATTTCTTTGTATTTCCCCTGCAATGCCAAAGAGGTAAATATTGTTAGTTTGCTATCCTCCTGCAGTGTTCATGCTTCACCACTAGTTGTCACTGGGCCTGATTCAGCAAGGATTACACATGCAATCGGCTGATTGTTGCGTTCTGCGCATGCATCACAGTGTGCGGGCACAAACACTCCACTGCGATCGGGACTGTGATCGCAGTGACTAAGCATGCCATGAGGTTAGCAATTCCTGAGTAAGGTCAGAGCTTGTGCAAGTGTGCGTGAGGCTGCGATGGTACTGGATGTTATGCTGGGTTCGCAGTCTTGCTAAGTATTATGGATGTGTGTAAGGTAAAGTGGGCATCCTTATGTCGGCATAGCGATCGCAGAGGATTAGCATATCTTCGCAGTCAGACTGCGTGCGTAATCGTTATTACATTCGCAGTTGTGATCCTTGCTGAATCAAGCCCACTATCTACAGAGAGAATATTTGTCAGTCACATCAGTCATATTGTAGCTTAGGGGTAAATTTACTAAAGTGAGAGTTTTTAGAAGTTGCCAGATGATGTTGCCCATATCAACCAGATTCTAGCTATTATCTTCTAGAAGGTGCTAGTTAAATGTTCAGTAGAATCTGATTGGTTGCTATGGGCAACATCTCCACTTCTAAAAACTCTCACTTTAGTAAATGTACTCCTTACAGTCTAAACACACATACACACACACTCACATACACACACTAGTACACTAACATACAGGAGTCAATTTATTTGGGCCAGCAGCCAGTTCACCTGCCACTATGATTTTGCAGGAAACCAGAGCACCTAGAAAGAACCCACGCAATCACAAAGAGGAACAATGTATTTTCAAGAATATACAGATGTGGCCACAAACATCTATCCTCCGTGCGCTACAAGTCGCAGTGACCCGGTAGCACTAAGCGTCTTTTCATGCAACTTTTTACTTTCAGTGATGTGAATAGAAGGGCACAAGCAGCTTCTGCCAGATTAAAATGATATGCAGCATGCCTATATTCTGTGTGTGACTGCGGGTTACAGTGTCAGCGGCTGTGACACTGCTGTAACATAGCGTTTCACATGCACATACACCCGCAGTCGCACACAGAATATAGGCATGCTGCATAGCATTTTAATCTTGCAGAAGTTGCTTGTGCCTCCTATTCGCATCACTGTGCAAATAATTAAATGCATTTGAAGGTGAAAAGTCGCACAAAATGATGCTTGGCACTACCGAGTCACACCATGGCATGGCGCGACTATAAGGGCTGTTTAACGTGAAAGGAGGCTAGAGGTATGAGGACACATCTGTAGCAGGTTACTAAAACTGCACTATGCTAAATGATTTGGTTTTGCACCAGTGAGCACAGATAGAACACCCAGAGCTCGTCTGGGTGGACGCAGCACCGATGGCCCACAGCTAGGTACGGCCCTGCTGGCACAACTTGAGGTGTATGGCGAGACCAAAGCTGCTCTTGCACTGTGTAACGTAAATGACATCCATTATGTGTATAATTATCAGAGAGCTGAGTAGTCCTAGGGTAGTCATTGTTCTGTTTCCTGAGGTGGCATGTAATGTAAGCTCTTTTCTTTGATTAGAGCTCTTAAGAACATTGTAGCTTGCTTTTGCATCTTTTGGTAGTAAAAATAGCTCTATTTAGAGGGCTATAACAGAGCCTTTCATGTTTATAGCTCTTTTTTCTTGTGTTTGTAGTACTCCCTAAGCGTGGCCTTTCTCCCCTTAGAGCTGTGATTCCCAATCTGATGCCGGCCATCTCCCCCTTGGTTACATATATTTATTTCTGTGACCCCCCCCCCACCCACTAAGACCTTACTCATAACAAATTATATAACATTTTGATTAAAGTTATTTTTTAATTAATAACATAACCCAGTATCAATTTAATGATACTAATAATTGAATTACATTTTGTTTTTTTTAGTAGCTTAGGTTAAATTACATGCAGTAAGAAAAGCATTTCTACCAATATCACTAACTAAAACTAAGGTGAATGGGAGTCACTGTCTTAGGACACAAATGGAGTAAATTGTGTAATTAGTTTAATCATAGTTTATGTGTTTGTACCACAACCACACTGTGACTGAAGTCAGATGTCTTCAATATCTTTTCTGTTTCTATATCAGACTAAGAACACTGGCCAAACCTTTAAAAAAAGTGGCTATATAAACCGCTCCCTTCTGGCCCTAAGGATCTGCATTATGGCGCTACGCAAGAGACCGGGCAGCCATATCAATTATCGGGACAGCAAATTGACCTGGCTGCTAAAGGTATGTTATTGCTATGAGATTTCCTACACACATATGACAATTCTACTGTACCTGATGTCAGGGACAGTAATAAGAGAGAAGGGCCCCGTGTGCAGTCTCCATGCAGGCCTCCCCCTTCTCTTACAGGCACATGCACTAATTATACTCTGGCACTGCACTTTCTCTACTGGGCATGTGCAGGACTTCGGAAGAATGGCACCCATGTCATTTTCCCAGTGACTACATTGGTGATTACAGCAGCATTGGCAGAGTGTTAAGTATAAGTTATGGGTGCAGGGTGCGGTGTGAGACCACTGGACATGTAACCCATATACCCTGCACCCATTATAGATACACCCAGGGGCTTATTTATAATGGGTGCAGGGTGTGCAGTTTAGGGCGCAGTAGCGCTATTTTCCCGGTGTTTTGCGCATGTGCAGTAGGAAGTCACCAGGAAAATGGCTGACGCACCATTTTCCTGGTGATTTACGCATGCGCATTTGACTCCTGGCACACTCTAGTGCCCAGAGCCTACTGCTGCTGTCAGCCGGGGAGAGAGGAGAGGGCTGGGGAGAGAGGAGGGGACCCGTGTTCACTCCCCCTCCTCTCTACCTGGCTGCCGTCAGCGAACTGACATCTCTTAATAAGCCCCTGGATACACCCATGGCTGATGTATAGGTAGCATTAGTCACTTCTTAGATATATTTTTGGGATATAAGCATTTAGGAATATAAATGTGAGTTATCAAACAGGGCCATTAAGATACTTTATTATGCCCTGGTACTAAAGGGGTGTGTGGTCTAGTGTATGGGGGTGTGGCCAACACCCTTTGTAAATGCTGAGGTTCTGTGTACAGGGGATGTGGCCACAGCATCTATGCTGGAACCTCAGTCATCAGGAATATTGTTCCGAACACAGGGCCTGATTCAGAGCCGGACGCTCTGAACAAGCGCCCGCTCTGAATCAGGGCGTGTTTTGTTTTTTTTGCGAGGCGGCCTCTTGGACGCTCGCATAGCTGTGGGTTACCACCCACAGCTTATGCAAGCGTCCATGATGATGGTCGCGATGGTCAAGACCATCGCGACCATCGGGCTTGCGACGAGACCCTTGCGGTAGGGTCTCGTTGGCACAAGCCCTGGAGTGATTTTGGCTCTATCAGAGCCAAAATCACTCCCACTGACATCACTAATGATGTCAGTGGGGCCGGATCCAGACGGTAGGCGTTCCCATGGGAACGCCTCCGTCTGGGCAGCCACACCCCCGGCACGCCCACCAAAGGGGGCGTGCTGTCAATCACAATCGACAGCACACCCCCTTTGGTGCGAGACCCATAATGACGGCTACCCCAACGTTATTCGGGTCTCGACCATGCGCACGACGGAGGCGCCTCCGTCGTGCGCATGCGCATTTGGGAAACATCGACCCGCTTGAGACCCACAATGTTCTGTTGTTATCTCAGATAATAGCTGCAATGAACCATGATATTAGTAATTAGTGCAATCATTTTTTCTCACAAACATAGTATGAAACAATAGTAGATCTTTAAACTGCTCATTACAATGTGTAAGGATTCCTCAGTGATCTCCCCTATAACCAGAGTATTATCTATCACAGGGCGCACTGAGTGGCAGGAGCAGAATGGTGATGATCACACACATCAGCCCTGCGGATGCTGCCTATGAAGACTCTCGCAGCACACTCACCTATGGGAGCAAGGCCAAGCACATCAAAACACTGGTGAGCAGCCCCCAAGGGGTAACGGCATATTTATCTATGTTACTGGGTATAACTGTGGTGGAACAAGGGATTTATTATTAAATAAAACAACATTATGACATTCAAAATCAGTTTTATTAGAAGATTGGTTGGAATGTGTGCTTTTACTTTCTATTGAAAATTCAGCTGCCAATTAAAATATGTTAAAAATATCTACTACAGGCTCAATCAGTGATAAAAGCTACACCTGTGGTATTACTGTCTGTGTGAGGACACGTAGGTTACCCATCCATAATCTCCTGTCTCCCTGTTTTCTCTGAGTGTACCGGTGCCCAGTAACTAAAGGTGGGTACACACCTGAAAGATATATCTGCAGATCAAGTGATCTGCAGATATATATTTAGATGATGGTCGTTCATACACACGAAACGGCCATCATCTATCTGGCAGGCGCTTGTCCCGCTAGCAAGGAAGCGGATCGGGGCCGCCCCCCTCCCCACGGATGCCGTTGTGTGTGTACAAGCAGTCTGTACACACTTGTCGATGGACAGATGTCTACAAAAATATCTGTCCATCGGCTATGCAGCACAGCCAAAGCAATAGGTCGGTGAACGACACAGTTCACAGACATATCGTCTGTACATACTGGCCAATGGCCATTAGATATATTGGCCGATCAATTGATCGGCCAGATTGTACCCAGCATAACTCTCTGCTGTTTACCCTTCCTCCTGCAGGTGGAGAGGAACCGTGTTTGTGCCCCCCACAAAATCTCTGAGGCTGCAAGAGAATGCAGAGTGCAGCTGAAAGACCCTCATCCTCCAGGTATTCTTTTTTCTTGTAATGAAAAGATTGAGGGGTCGGTTTATTATAGTTGTGCAGTAACAATCTGCATCACCACTTATCACAGCAATACATATTGTAGTTACCCCACAAGTTACCATGCTGGGTGGTTGGGAGGTATGTACATATGCTGCTCTTTAGTTACAAATTAGGCAAAGGAAGCAACTGACCAGGAACAATAGGAACAAATAGGGGTTTACACTTCCAAACCATAATCCATTAACTAATTGAATCAAAACATATACCAGACATAGTAGTAACTGTACTATTTATGTATTCTTTTCCATAGAGCCAGCCCATAAGGACAAAGCCTCCAGTTCCAGTAACACTGGTCCTATGAGACGCTCCGAGTAAGTGCTTTGTGCAGATATCACATGAACAATAAGTAACAATGTGATTTATGTATAGAAATGTAAAATGATGAAAATTAGTATAATTTATAGATAAAAAATACTTCATAACAATCTATTCTTAAGCTATTACTATATAAATGTTAATCATAATACACCATAATATGTAGCTATGGGTACATTATTATATTATACTAACCTTAGCTAATGTTAATTCTCTTGGAGTCCTTTAGGTGCAAATGTGTCGGTTTTCTCTTTTTAGGGCTTTGCTGCCTAAATTGTCATCCGTGGTCCCTATGCCAAGAAAAGACCTGGCAGTACCTGAGGCCGTGGTCCTCATGCCTAAAAAACACCTGGCAATAACTGAGGCCGTGGTCCCTATGCCAATAAAACACCTGGCAGTACCTGAGGCCGTGGTCCCTATGCCAAAAAAACACCTGCCAATAACTGAGGCCGTGGTCCCTATGCCAATAAAACACCTGGCAGTACCTGAGGCCGTGGTCCCTGTGCCAAAAAAACACCTGGCTGTACCTGAGGCCATGGTCCCTATGCCAAAAAAACACCTGGCAGTACCTGAGGCCGGGGACCCCATGCCAAGAAAACACCTGGGAGTACCTGAACCCGTGGTCCCCATGCCAAGAAAACACCTGGTAGTACTTGAGGCTGTGGTCCCTATGCCAAGAAAACAACTGGTAGTACCTGAGGCCGTGGTCCCTATGCCAAGAAAACACCTGGCAGTACCTGAGGCCGGGGATCCCATGCCAAGAAAACACCTGGCAGTACCTGAACCCGTGGTCCCTATGCCAAGAAAACACCTGGCAATACATTAGGTAAGGGCTTTCAGTGTCATTGTGGTTACTTACCTTTTCCTTTATGTCCTAGTATTTATATAGCTTTGTCATACAATGTAATGCTTATTACACTGACATTTACATCTTATATTACTCCACAAGTGTCACAATTTATACACAATATGAGAAAAGAAAAATAGGTTTCTTGTAATACAAATGATCTTGCAAAAATCTAGTCCATTATAATTGTAAATGAAATAAAAATAATTGGTAGTGGACAATTCCATGGCCGCGATTAAATTCAAAGCAATGCTCCTTTCTCCCTGTTTTCTGAGTGCGCCGGTGCCCAGTAACTAACTCTCTGCTGTCCTCCCTTCCTCCTGCAGGTGAAGGCACACCATCTGAGTCTGGCCCACAAGATCCCTGAGGGTGCCAGAAAAATCAATGTTCAGCTGAGACTCGTCCACCAGGTATTCTTGTACTATGTAATTAAAAGTTTAAGGGACCTATTCATCAAACGATACATGTCCCAGTAACCATGCGGAAATGCTAGTTTCTGCATATTTAAGTTACAGGGCCATTCATCATCAGGGGTCTGACAGGACCCCCTTGGTATTCAGCAAACTCCGAAAACTGAAAGACGGCGCTTGTTCTCGGAAGCAAATTCTAAAAACTTTCAGTTTTCGGAGTTTGCTGAATATCAGGTGGTCCATTTGGGACCCCTGATGATGAATAACCCGGTAACTTAAATATATATAAGCTAGTGTTTCCGCATGGTTACCGGGCCATTTATCGGTTGATGAGTAGGTCCCAGTGTGAGTACACGTAGGTTACCCATCCATTATCTCTTGTCTCCCTGCTTTCTCTGAGTGTGACAGTACCCAGTAACTTACTCTCTGCTGTGTACCCTTCCTCCTGCAGGTGGAGAGGAACAGTGTTTGTGCCCCCCACAAAATCCCTGAGGCTGCAAGAGAAGACAAAGTGCAGCTGAAAGACCCTCATCCTCCAGGTATTTTTGTATCTTATAATGAAAAGATTGAGGAGCTGGTTTATCATAGTTGTGCATTAACTATCTGCATCACCACTTATCACAGTAATACATATTGTAGTTATCCCACAAGTTACCATACTGGGTGGTTGGGGGGGGTATGTACATATGCTGGTCTTTACAGTTACAGATTAGGCAAAGGAAGCAACCGACCCAGGAACAATAGGAACAAATAGGGGTTTACACTTCCAAACTATATTCCATTGACTAACTGATGCAAAACATATACCAGACATAGTAGTAACTGTACTATTTCTATATTCTTTTCCACAGAGCCAGCCCATAAGGACAAAGTGCCCAGTTCCAGTAACACTGGTCCTAAGAGATGCTCTGAGTAAGTACTTTGTGCAGATATCACATGAACAATAAGTAACAATATGATTTATGGATAGAAATGTAAAATGATGAAAAGTACTGTCATTTATACATAAGAATAGATTGTGATTTTTTTTAGCTATTACTATATAAATGTTAATCATAATATGTAGCTATGGGTACATTATTATATTATACTAATCTTCGCTATTGTTACATTCTCATGGAGTCCTTTAGATGCAAATCTGTCTGTTTTCTCTTTTTAGGGCTTTGCTGCATAAACTGTCCCCTGTGATCCCTATGCCAAGAAAACACCTGGCAGTACCTGAGGCCATGATCCCTATGCCAAGAAAACACCTGGCAGTACCTGAGGCCATGGTCCCTATGCCAAAAAAACAACTGGCAGTACCTGAGGCCGTGATCCCTATGCCAAGAAAACACCTGGCAATACCTGAGGTAAGTGCTTTCAGTGTCATTGTGGTTACTTACCTTTTCCTTTATGTCCTAGTATTTATATATTTCTTTGTCATACAATGTAATGCTTATTACACTGACATTTACATCTTATATGTGGTAAATTAAATAAAAATAATTGGTAGTGAACAAGTCCATGGCCACGATTCAAATCAAAGCGATGATGAATAGCCCCGGGAGGCAGCTACCAGAGCTAATCAATTCAGCCTGATGTTTGGCCCGACTAAAGGATTTCTTCTCGCACCCTCCTGGGGGTGCGAGGAAAAACCCTACAAAAGTGCGCTAACGGCACTTTAGTCGTAGAATGGCGGTTCTCGCAACTAAACACCCATGTAAAGTCATGAGAACCGTCATTCTACTACTTAACAGTGCGCTGAATTAAATCACGGACAATAAGATAAGCTAAATGTATAAAACTAAGAAATGTGAACAAAGGCATGAAAAACCTTCAGATAAAACTAGTAAAACAAATATATTCCAATTATATATAATATATCTAGTCATACATTGTAGTATTATATAAATACTGAAATTCTATTAGAAATTCAGCTGCCAATTACATTTTAAAAATATCTGTTACAGGCTCAATCAGTGATAAAAGCTACACCTGTGGTATTACATGTCTGTGTGAGGACACTTAGGTTACCCATCCATAATCTCCTGTCTCCCTGTTTTCTCTGAGTGTGCCGGTGCCCAGTAACTAACTCTCTGCTGTCACCCTTCCTCCTGCAGGTGAAGGCGCACCATCTGAGTCTGGCCCACAAGATCCCTGAAGGTGCCAGAGCAACCAGTGTTCAGCTGAAACTCGTCCTCCAGGTATTCTTGTACCATGTAATTAAAAGTTTAAGGGGTCTGTTTATCATAGTTGTGGACTAACAATCTGCATCACAGCTTATCACAGCAATACAAATTGTAGTTACCCCGCAAGTTACCATGCTGGGATGTGTGTACAGATGCTGGTCTTTACAGCTGTAAAAAATAAATAAAAGGCTGCCTTGGGGTATGCTGTAATGGAGGGGTGTACATTACATAGGACTGAATTGCAGATTAGGCAAAGGAAGCGACTGACCTGGGAACAATAGGAACAAATAGAGGTTTATACTTACAAGCTATAATCCATTCAATAACTGATGCACAACATATACCAGACACAATAGTAACTGTACTATTTCTGTATTATTTTCCATAGGGCCGGGCTGGGAGGACAACAGGCTCAGTTCCAGGGACATTGTTCATATGAGATGCACGTATGTACTTTGTGCTGATATCGCATGAATAATATGTTACAGTGGGAATTATGGATAAAAATTGAACATAATGAATAATAGTGTTAGTTATAGATAAGAATAGATTATTAGGAAATATTTTTAGCTAGTTCTATTTAAATGTTCATCATATACCATAACAGGGCTATAACTAGGGTGTAACATGCCCTGAGGGCGGAACCAGCTGCCCAATGCAATCTCTATATGCCACTGGGCGCCCACTGCTATGTATTAGTAGCGGTGCACCTGGCTACATTACTGTAGCTGCAGCCCTGCCTGTCACTCTCAGGTTGCTCCGCCTCCTGACCCGTCTGCAATGACGGGAGAGATGTCATGACGTCTCTCCTCAGCTCCCACTGTTCCAAGAGAAGCTGTTTGTTGGAACTTGGGCGTGCAGGACACGGCGGCAGCGTGACAGGTCCGTCACCAGTATCCTATATAGAAGGGCCCAGTGTGAGTGTCACTTTGACACACTGGACTCCAGTGCACAGTCACAGCAGGTAAATAGGTTACAGTTATCAAAGTGCCCTCATACTGACAGTTAAACCACTTTAACTACAGTAAAGCGAATATAAATAATGTATAGTATGTATGCAGCAGTTTTAGGGACTCACTGGAACTACATATATTATACCATATTACTTTACACCATGGGGATATTTTTCATCTACACAATAGATTTCATGTCAGTAATGTAATGTAAGGACACTACTGCCAGCCTCTACTATCAGGAAATGATGTCCTACAGACAATAATATATTGTGTTCCACTGTGTTCTTCCATCTATGGGCCTGATTCACTACAGATCGCAATACTGTGTACACACGCAGTTCAACTCCGATAGCAAGCTAATCCTCTGCGATCGCAATGCAAACTCAGCACTACATAAGGACGCCCACTTTACCATATGCACATCCATAATAATCAGAAAAGTGAAACCATCGGTATAAACGAGTACCATCGGACCCATACACCCACTTGCACAGCCCTGACCTTACTCAGCAATTGCTAACAGCCACGCACGCTATGAGATCTCAGGCTGCGTATGGCTTCGCAGTGACTAATTTATGCACACTCCTGAAACAGCGTGCGAACGCACCGGCACGCCTGTATTTCCCCGACCACCTCCCCATCACCACCCACAAACGGCACTTCCTGTCAATCACTCTGTGATGGGTCTGCGTAGCCTTTGCGATCGCAATCCTGATCACAGTGGACAGCACGTGCACTGCAATGCGCACGCAGTCACAGAACGCAACAATCAGACGATTGCATGTATTATCAACTGCGATCCAAGCTGAATCAGGCCCTATGTACATACCTTCCAGCATTTAAACACACAACATGTGTATTGCAAATATATAAATATATATATATACATACACATTATATATATATATATATATATATATATATATACACACACACACACACACAGTATAATATATAGATCTTAGCAGAGCCGTAGCTAGACTTTTTGGTGCCCTGTGCCAGAAAGAGCATTGACGCCCCCCTCATTTTTCAAAGGGACATGATGCACCCAAAAAAGGGGAATTGCCTCATGGGGAAGGGCCAGGGAAGAGATAGGGGAGGCCAGGAGATGCTGGGGATGAAATAAGAGGTAGTTATAAGTGAGAATGATAATAATCAGAAATTTGACAGACCCAAACAGCGCCCCCTGACCTGTGGTGCCCTGTGCGATGGCACCGGCCGCACTACCCTAGCTACGGCCCTGGATCTTAGTACATCAATAACAATTCTTCAGTACAAACAGGTATAGGTATTTAATATGTAGATGAATATATCATAACCACAATTAGCCGCTCCATGGGGTTTAGAAGACAGTTTTATAGAGCAAAGAACTATTAGGGATAGTGTCCCAAATACACAGGAGAACCTCCAGATGTAGTGATGAGCTCACTTATTCTCAATTTAGGAAAAAAAATCCTGTATCCAAATAAAATATCCCAAGGTGGAGATGATCTGCATATATAAGGAATCCAATCTGATGGCCAGTATACCAAGCAGACCCCAATCTGGTGGCCAGTATACTAAGCAGATACCAATCTGGTGACCAGTATACTAAGCAGACCCCAATCTAGTGGTTAGTATACTAAGACGACCCCAATCTGGTGGCCAGAATGCTAAGAACACCCCAATCTGGTGGCCAGTGTACTAAGAAGACCCCAATCTGGTGACCAGTATACTAAGCAGACCCCAATCTGGTGGCTAGCATATAAATCAGATACTCAATTAGGTATGTGTTGTATAAAACAGTTCCATAATCTGATAGCTCATGTATAGTAGATATCCAATTTAATAGTCTGTGCATTAAACAGGCTTCAAAGATGGGTTATTAATTTATCATCTACACTTTATTCAGGTTCATCAGTGGGGGGTGGGACGGGACAATAAGACAAGAGGCTGGGTAGAGACCCTTTGATCCTGCATCTGTATATGCTATTGGTTATATCAACATTGTGGCCCATTTCTTGCAATGGAGTTGTGTGCTACACATAGATACTCAATAAATCAATCAATAGGAAATGAATTGACAGGAATGGCACCTCATAGCAATTTTTTTTTAATTTCTTGCGGATTACACATTAGGAAGAGTACTAATACATTACAAGAAGAAAAAATCAATGTGACTACTAATTAAAAAGATTTTCCTGTAGATAAAAATATTTAAAATCCCATTGGATGACAAATTAAAAATATTTTCCTGTGGATTCCATGTGCTGTATAACACAATACCATTGGATTACAAATAAAAAGTTGGGATAAAAATGACTGTTTTTTTTACATGACTGAAACTCTATTGCTTACACTTTGTCATTACATACTTTTCATTAGAATTCTTTGGGGAATTGTATTCTGGTTACAATTTCCCTGTCATTGCTATTATTTTTAGAGTATTCTCACTGTTGTTAAAACATAAATGTTTAATTCTTACTATGAATTGATGATATGAAACTTTAATTGAATTCCCTTTAGATCAAGACTACAGTTCGTTGTAGCGCACTTTCTGTCATCAATCTGGAATGTGCCCATAGAAGGTGATGAAAAGATCCGCTTGGGCTGAGGCCGTCACCTTGCTGCATTGTCCAATAACACCATCGGCCACTTATCAAATAACATCTTACCAATTAAATAAACATCATTGGTAATTTTAGTGGTTTCAATCCATTACATTTCAGTATTGAATTTTATTTTATCCTTATTTTATTGTATTTCATTTGTAATATTATTAGTAGATCTCATTAGGTTTATGTTAGAGCAGTAGAGAGATGATAAGACCATTAGAACTTGGGGTCTTCACCTTTTAGCAAGCTGCCTTTCCCTTACAGCAAGACGCGCTTAAGCCCTCTTACGGTCTACATTTCCCACCCCACAAACACACTAATATACAGTATAGTAGGTTTTGGACAGTGGGAGGGGAATGTAGGCAACATCCTGGAGCACACATTTCCGCTACTTAGAATCCTGGTGCCGGAATACCAACAGGAGTCAGAATCAGGGTTAGGGTTATGTACTAAGGGGAGGGTAAGGCATAGGCTGCGGGTGATAGAGTTGGGGTTATGCTGTGGGGGAGAGGGTTGGGGTTAGACTGCAGTGGGGGGGGGGGTAGGGTTGGCGTTCGACTTTGGGAGGGAGGAGTTAGGGTTAAGCTACAGGAAAGGTGGGTTAGGGGTAGGATACTTATCTGCATGTGTCAGGATTCAGCACCGGGATTCTGAATGTCGGCATTGCATGTGCTGGGATCGCGCAACCTGTGGGAGGAAAGAAAGCACCTGGGAGAACCCACACAAAGATGAGGAGGAAGATGTGGGAGAAAGTAGCAGCATTGATTTGGTAAGTGGTAACACATGACACACACCATGCAGACTGTTCAACAGTAAATTTGATATTTTTGTAGCTATTAAATTCATCCTGCCATGTCACTGCCCCCACACTGTCAAGTACTGGCCACAGTGAACGGGACACAGCAACAGCCAGAAGGAGGAGGTGGGGGTTTGCTCCCAGCGGCTCCTGCTTTCATGGAGGTTAACGGTCGCCCTGTAGCCGCAGGGGGGGGGGGGGGTGATGCCAGCTTCCCGATCGCTGCTGACCACAGTGATCAGGACACAACAGCAGCTGCGGCTACCGGGAGCCACGGCTGCTGCAACCGTGCCGGAAGAGAGGGATGCTGCCGGCTTGTCAATCACTGTTGATTGAGAGGAGTGCTACCGACTGTCAGTCACACTGCGAATAAATAGTAGCTGCGGGCGACTACGGTGATGGTCTGTGACGCATGCGCAGTGTGACTCAGAAGCATGTGCGGGTTACTGATCGCTCAACTGCGAAAAACATTGGCTTAGTGTACAACTCTGAATCAGGCCCTAAATACCCTGTGGGGTGTGACATGTTATGTGACAGGATATGCTCTCTCTGGCAGGTGGCTGTCACTGTTCTATGTATATACTAGGGATGTGTGGGTTCAGATTTTGAAATTCGAACCCCCCCCCGATCCTTGCCGGGAACAGAGTCCAGCTCGGGTTTTCCCACCAGACTCGGTTCCCGGAACGAGGCAAAACGTAATAATCCCGCTGTCGGATTCTATAAAGGTCTTGTGATTGCCGCAATTTTTCATTCCGGCTGTGGAGCGTGCAGAGGGAGCTGGGAGCTGTTGGCTACTGTTGTGTCACTGTGTTAAACAAATTTATAAATAAAGCACTTATATACATTACATACTGGGCTGGCTGGCTACTGTGAAGAGGGAGGGAGCTGGGAGCTGTTGCTGGCGCTGACCATAGGGGCTGGCTTGCTACTGTTGTCCATATACATAGGGGCTGGCTGGTTACTGTTGTCCATATAGGGGCTGGCTGTAGTGCTGTGTTGTCCAGGGGGTGGGTGCTCTGTCCTTCAGGGGTGCTCTCTTCACCCCACCCCTAGTGTGAAAAAAAAATATTTTTTTTCTGTGTGCATGTTAGCCACACCTGTCATTGGCATAGGTGCGCAGGGGTGCTGTGCTCCTGTCTGTCAAGGGGCTGCTGCCAAAAAATAAAAATAATTTTTACAGGGGCTGTCCTGTGTGGTGTATGCTGCCCTTCATCCAAATCATTTTTACAGGGGCTGCCCTGTGTGGTGTAAGCTGCCCTTCATCCAAATCATTTTTACAGGGGCTGTCCTGTGTGGTGCACACTGCCCTTCATCCAAATCATTTTTACAGGGGTTATTCACTCCATAAAAATAATGGAGGACAAAAATTTGGAGGATAAAATAGGGAAAGTTCAAGAACCACTTCCTCCTAGTGCTGAAGCTGCTGCCACTAGTCATGACATAGACTATGAAATGCCATCAACATCATCTGCCAAGGCAAAAAAAATTAGCCAAAAAAAACAAATTTAAATCATCTGAGGAGAAACTTAAACTTGCCAATATGCCATTTACGACACGGAGTGGCAAGGAACGGCTAAGGTCCTGGCCTATGTTTATGACTAGTGGTCCAGCTTCAAATGACGATGGAAGTCCTGCTTCTCCCGCTAGAAAAATTAAAAGATTTAAGCTGGCAAAAGCACAGTGAAGAACTGTGCGTTCTAAGAAGATATCACAATTCCCCAAGGAGTGTCCAAGTGTGGTGGCGGTTGCGATGCCTGACCTTCCCAATACTGGATGGGAAGAGATGGCTCCTTCCACCATTTGCACGCCCTCTGCAAGTGCTGGAAGGACCACCCACAGTCCAGTTGCTGATGTTCAAATTGAAGAGGTCACTGTTGAAGTGCAACAGGATGAGGATATTGGTGTAGCTGGCGCTGAGGAAGTGGACAAGGAGAATTCTGATGGTGATGTGGTTTGTTTAAATCAGGCACCAAGGGAAAGAGTTTTTGTCTGTGGGATGAAAAAGCCCATCATCATGCCTGGGCAGAAGACCAAAAATTCCACCTCTTTGGTCTGGAAATATTTCTATCCGAATCCGGAGAACAACTGTCTTGCCATATGTAGCGTATGTAAAGGTGTAATAAGTAGGGCTAAGGATGTTAACCACCTAGGAACATCCTCCCTTATACATCACCTGCAGCGCGTTCATAAAAAGTTACTGTCAAGTTCAGAAACTGTGGCTAAGACCGTAAGCAGTCCAGGGACACCTAAATCCCTTTGTCCTGTTGTATCCAAGCGCCTGCAAACCAGACAGTCAACTCCTGCAGGCCATGTCACTGGCATGACTGACTCCGGAGGATCCTGCATTGCTACACCTACTGCTGCCACTGCTGCTGTTGCTGCTGGGAGTCGTTCATCATCCCAGAGAGGAAGTTGGAACGCCACTACTTCTTTAACTAAGCAATTGACCCTCCAACAGTCCTTAGCTAGGAGGATGAAGTACGACAGCAGTCATCCTGTTGCAAAGCAGATAACTGAGGCCTTGACAGCTATGCTGGTGTTAGACGTGCGACCGTTATTAGCGCAGTGGGATTTAGACAATTGATGGAGGTATAGTGTGTCCCCGGTACCAAATCCCATCTAGATTCCACTTCAAACTACCACCCTGTCTGCCACTCCTAGATGGGCCATGTGTTTGTACAGCCCACTTCTGTCGTTTAGCATAGTTATCCAGCTACCTTGGTGCAACCTTTTGGTCTAATAACAATAGTGTGAGGTTAATAGCGTAGGAATAAAAAAAAACCCTGATTCTGTGATTTTAGCTGTTTTTATGCTTTTTTTTCCAAAAAAAATACAGATCCAAAACCAAAACCCGGAAGAGTGATTTTGGCAAAACCAATCCAGAACCAAAACAATAAAGAAAATCCAGACACAAAACACGAAAAGTGGCCGATGCACACCCCTACTTACAACATTGTAATTGTACAGTCGTTCCTTTTCCCCTGCAGTGCCTACACTTAACGATATGTCATTCAGTGTAGGCACCCTCCCTCATCCCTGAACATGGTCAATATGTTGTGATCAGCAGATTGACCAGCATGTTCAGGCGATGATTGATATCGAAAACGATCTGCAGGAGCGCTCATCGCTGGTAGTCTTCGACATTTTCATGGCCGATTCATGCACGATTAATGAGCGATTGAACGGTAACGATATCGTTATCGTTCAATCGCTCATTTTATTCGGCAAGTAGATACGCGACTTTGAACAATGGAAAAAACAGATAAAAACAATTGTTCAAATTGGTTAAATTTGTTAGATTTAACCAATTTGTCTGAACAACCATTTTGTCTGGTTGCTAGTGTTTGTGAGCAAATGGGCGATTGTCATTTGCTCCCATACATTACCAGATTTTCACTCCAACCAGCCAGATTGGACAGATAATTATAGATTGTAAGCTTGTGAGCAGGGCCTTCTTACCTATATATCGGTCTGTTATTACCCAGTTTTGTTCTATTAATGTTTACAATTGTAAAGCGCAACGGAATATGCTGCGCTATAAAAGAAACTGTTAATGAATAAATAAATAAAATATAGTGTTTGGCCAGTATAAGTAATGTGAATTGATGACCTGATATAACATAGCTGAGATACTAATGATTAAAGCAGGGGCGTATTAAGAGAGGAGAGGACCCGTGTTCACTCCCCGTCCGATGCCTCCTACAATCTCCCCGGCTGCCGTCAGCGAACTGACAGCAGTGGTAGACTCTGGGCACTAGAGTGTGCTAGGAGTCCACTGCGCATCCGCAGATCATGGCTGCGGCAGTCATTTTCCAGGTGTTTTCTGTAGCGCTACTCCATGGGACATCGGAATGGTAAGTAAAAAAAAAAAGTATGGGTGCAGGGTGTGCGGTGCTGGTCCGCACTGCATACCCTGTACCCATTATAATACACCCATGGATTAAAGCTCTTTCAGCTAGAGATCTCAGTACACAATCAGCCAATCAGAAGTGACCAGCTCGTGCTGCTGGTTGTCACCATCACTGTGTATGGTTGCACCAGCACTCCAGCCACTGCAAGAGATACATCTCCAAGCAGGTGCACCTGCCTTCAGGTCTGCATCAGTCATAATTATGAGAACACACCCCCTTTCCTTCCCTTCCTCATGCCTAATAAATCATAAGCGTAAGAGGTGCCAAACTTTGAATACGGACATACTGTATATGCACTATTTATGGTATGTAGATGCAGTATGAAAAGGTGTATCTGACTCAAAACAATAGATGGATGTCCAACACTACATGAGCCTCACTCTGTATATGTTTCCACAGATGCATACCTCCCAACATGACCCTCTCCAGGAGGGACACAATGCTCTGTTCCTGGACTTCCCTGGTAAGAGGTGGGGCTGCAGCACAGTTCAAAATTTAAACAGGGGAGCCACACCAACTGTCATTTCACACACTGCCAAACATCACTGGCTGGGACTCACTGGCAGTTGGTGTGACTCCCCTATTTGAATTTTGGACTGTACTGCAGCCCCCTCCCTGGAGCCTCCATCAATCATAAATTACCAGGGAAGCCCAGGACCCCAGAGCATTGCACCCCTGGAGAGGGTCATGATGGGAGGCATGTACTGCAAATGGCACTACAATCAACTGCCCAGATTCAGTGTCTGGGAAGGCTATAGCACTGTGTACACTGACCCAATAGGCGAGGTACGCAAGGGGACTGGACCAACTGCCATCCTAGGAGATCTGCGATGCACCACACAGAGATAAAATGGCCGCCGGAGACCTCAGAGGAAGCGTGGTTGAGGAAGAATCAGTTGGAGTCTATCTGTGTTTAGTAATGTGATGGGATGATAAGATTCCAATAATTGAGGATCACGCTGGGGCTTAGGGAGCAGTATGGTGTGAGCCGAATTAAAGTATGGGAATGGAGTTTTTTGATTTATAACTTCATTGAAAAGTTCAACCAATGTGGGAACAATATATGTGTGCCAAATTTTGTAATATTAGTTGATAAACCCGTCTGGGCCAGGAGATTTACACAAGTGTAATTTTGATATTGCTGCTACAACTTCTTCAAGAGTGATATATGTTGCAAGAGAGTCCGACTGTTCGCAAGAGAGCTGTGGAACATTAGCATCTGCATTAGTTTATCATGTTTAGCCTGATCAAAAGGAGAATACAAATTGGTATAATAAGACTCAAAATGTTTCAAGATCTCTGATGATTCAACTGTAATATCACCAGTTTGTGGGTTTTTAATAGCATTTACAAAACGAATTTTCACAACGAATTACACAATTTTCCTTTTTAGCCATTGTGGATAACAATCTACCGGTTTTATTTCCCCATTTAAAATATTTATGTTTGGAGAATAACAAATCTCGTTTGGTTCAAGATAGCAAGAAATCATTTAAAACCTGTCTAGCCTGTATACTATATACAAATCCAAAGAGTCTTCTGTTTGAAGGGTCAGGTGATCCTGCAATGTTTTATTCAAAGCTTCAGATAAGGTCTTATATTGAGCATTTGACTTTTTTTTCTGTCTAGCTACAATTTTGATTATATGTCCTCCGAGTACTGCTTTTGATGCGCCCCGAAATAATGTAGGCATATCCCACGCCTCAATATTATCATCTAAATAGTTTGTCCATTTCTGACCCAGAAAATCACGAAATTCTGTAGATGGATATAGGTAACTTGGAAAACGCCAAAATTTCATCCCATCCAACCGAATTAATCTAGTCAAGGACAGAGAAATTGGAGCGTGGTCTGATACCAAGATATCATGAATATCCATCTTATGTACTTGAGTAACCAGGGAATCACTAATTAAGATATTATCTATGCGAGACCAAGAGTGATGAACCCCTGAAAAAAAAAGTAAATGTCTTATCGGATGGATTTAAAAGTCTCCAAATATCCGTAAAGTGGTTTTGAGGAATTGTACTTGCTTCCAAGAAGAGCCTGGGGATCTGGGTACCGGCTGCCTATCCAAAATAGGATCATTACTGGAGTTAAAATCTCCTCCCACTATAAGAGGAAAGTTAGAACGTTGAGCTAACATGTCGGTAATATTCTGTAAAAATTCAGCTGTTTCATTATTCAGGACATAAACGTTAGCTAGTGTATATTTAGCTCGCCTAAATTTGACATCTAAAATTATATAGCGACCGTTAGCATCAAGTACTGATTGCAGTATGGTATATTGCAAATCCTTATGAAATATTATAGCAACCGAGTCTCTCTTTCAAAATCCGTGGAAATACTTTGTCCCAACCAAGATGCCTTAAGTGTACATCCACTGTTTAATTGCCAATGCGTTTCTTGTAGAAACAATTTGAGGTTTAAAACGTTTTAAATGCGAGACCACCCTTTTCCTTTTAACTGGAGAGTTCAGTCCACCCACATTCCATGATTATTACTTGTTACTTAATAAATAAATCCTACAGCCTAAAACGTTGGTTGTGTTGTTTGTACAAACATGCTACTTTAGGGTTTAGCGTTTTTCTTAGCTCAGGTATATAATAAAAATACAAATCCGGTGTCAGGGTCAGACAGCAGAGGTTAATAAATGTAAATCAAAACCAATGGTCAGGGGCACAAGCAATCTAACGTAGTCCAAAACAAGGTGGATCAGTACTCCTGCCTGTAGCACTAGTTAAATTAGTAGCTTTGGTTTAAATAGAGGCCAGATCATAATGGATCACATGGGCAAGTACCTGGAAGTATGCGGGTCACTTAATTGGGTGAGATAATAAAGCAAGCCACCCAGGAACATGCTTCTAGCCATGCCTGCAACTGGATGTGCCCAGAAGCAAGGGGAATTGAGTACAATAGCAAATACAGACTAGTGACTATTCCAGTTCTAATGCCCCTATTCCAGTTCTAACACCCCCTCTTTGCATTCACCCTCTACCAGCCACTGTTGCATGGATTCAGTTTTAGCCACAAGTGAGAGGGCAGTGCTTGGCATGGGACCCGTTAGTAGGGCCTGAATACCCCCACTGTGAAATCTATTTGCACTACGAATTTCATGCTGCAGATATGGGAGGTGAGACAGCTTGGGGCCTGCATGTACGTAGAGGACTGCATACCGCTGGCCCCTATAAGATAAGAAATACTGTGGTATATTTACTAAGTGATGGAATTAGGGATATAGAAGGGTAATAATATTAAATGCAAAATCAAAGTCGTTTAATATTATTGCCCTTTTAATTCAAGCTACCAGAACAGATGAGAAGCCACACCTTTCAAATGCCACCTCTTAGTAAATATACCCACCTGTATCAAAAGTTACATCTTAAGATGGGCATCCACTATACAATTTTCTGTCAGATATCTGTCCAATCTGGCTGGTTGGAATGAAAACCTGGTAATGTATGGGAGCAAATGACAGTCGATCATATGGTTTTAAACACTGAAAAAAGGACAAACATTTTTTTTTCAAATTGGTTAAATTTGTGTGTTTTAACCAATTTGTCTGAACAACCATTTTTGGCTATTTTCCAGTGTTTGTGAGCAAATGGACGATTGTCATTTGCTCCCATACATTACCAGGTTTTCATTCCAACCAGCCAGATTGGACAGATATCTGACAGAGGAAAGGGAATAAGTTACTACAGGTGTGAGTGACGGTAATGTGTTACTACAGGTGTGAGGGAGGGATTGTATTTCTACACAGGTGAGGGAGGGGAATATCGAATGTGCTACAGCACGGGCAAGGGAGGGAAAGGTGTTACTACAGAGATGAGGGAGGATAAATTTCTTACTATAGCAGTGATGCATAACTTTAGAGGTAAAGGATTAATGTGTTATTGGAGTGGGAAGATGGAAATGGAAACAGTAAATATATAAGGTCTACGTGGGCGAAACCGGGTACATCAGCTGTAACTATAAGTAAATGTTGCCTCATTGACAGTATTGCCAAGGCCTAATAGGGTTTGATACGCAACCCCGGCGCTAGTAATGCAAACGATCAGAATCCCAACGGTGGAAATCCCAACGCATGCAGGTAAGTATCCTAACCCTTCCCCTAACCCAATCCTCCCGTAGCCTAACCCTAACCTTCCACTTTGGCAGCCTAACCCTAACCATCCCCGCAGCCTAACTCTCCCTCAGTGCCCAACCCTAACTGTCCCATCTCCCCCGAAGCCTTATCCTAAACCATCCAAGATGGGCAATTTCAAGATGGCCACCATAAGGGTGACATACCCTTAAAAATTTTCCCCCACTCCCATATCATATGTATAGACACTGGATTATTATTTCCTTACTCATTTCCTTTTATAAAAGAGTGTTTCCACACTTATTGACCACTCTGTATATTGAATAGATATAAAAATAGGATTTTGGTACTTACAGATAAAACCCTTTCTCATATTGCACAGGGGACACTGGAGTACATACAATGTAGTGTAAACGGGTGAGTGAGTGGCACCTAAAAGTGTAGTTGGCTCCTCCTCCTCCTCCTCTATACCCCACCCGACCTCAGTTAAGATTAACCATGCCCGAGTGGAGATGGAAAGAATAAACAGAGGAGAAGAGACAAGGAGGAACCAACAAAAAAGGTCGAAGACCGAAACGGCCAACAATGTGACAACAAAAAGCAAGCTATAGTTAACCAAGAAGTAGCTAAAACTGCCAAACCCTGCTGTAAGGAACAGCGATGGGAAGGCGTCCGGTTTCACCTATGGAATCAGAGAAAGGGATTTATCGGCAAGTACCAAAATCCTATTTTCTTTTTCATCCTCTAGGGTACACTGGAGTACATACAATGGGGATGTCCCAAAGTTGACCTCACAGGTGGGAACGCGCTGGCAAACCTGCAGAACTCTGCGACCAACAGTAACCTAGGGTCACTAGAGAACGGTAAACCAGAAAAAGGTGTGAAACGAGGACCAAACAGCAACATGGCAAGACAGGCATAAGCACTATACAGGAGCACCTTGCGAACCCCACCAAAAACACAGAGTGTATCATAGTGCACCAACAAACCCTGTGGTAGCACGGACAGAATACAAATACAAGACTCAAAAAAAGAAGAAGCCGTAGCTAACCAAAGAAGAGCCACAAGGATGATAAACGTGGAAGGTCGATACCACTATTTCCAAAAGGAGGCTGGCTTTATGCAGAGTACCCAGGTGTACCGAAAAATAAAATTGGCAGAGAGATTAGACACCGCAGTAGGCTCTGACTCTACATAGCGAAGGCAAGAGCCAATCGCGGAAAGGACATCCAAGTTGCAGAAGGTTTGTAGTATAGGTAGCAGGGCAAAAGAAAATTGAAGCAGCAGTAAACTACATCCCCAACAGACCCAGGCCAAGACTTGGAACCACTGCCACCTGGAGGAAATAAGAAAAATTTGGGACGGTTTGAAGGAAGTATTGGAAAAAACCACGGTGTTCCTACTGAGTGCCAGAAGACTTCCACATAGATAGAAGCGTGCTGACGGCACAGGCTTCCTGGACCCCACATTGTAGAGAAAGCAATGTTCGGGCTACCGGAAAGCATCAGGAGCATGGCTGTAACAGCCAAACCAGTAACCAGATGCAACCGTGTGTGGAACAGGAATGGACCCTGCTGACGAAGATCCAGCCAACATGGTAGAATCCAGGGTGGCTTGCGAGAAAACTATGGAAGAACCAAAAACCACATTCAGTGATACCAATCCAGAACCACCAGGAGGATGGTTGTGGAGCTGTGCTAAGAAATTCTGAAAACCATTGCCACGAACCTCTAAGAGAGGGCGTGGACCAAGTAGAACACACAAGCTAGGATCACATGTGTATCAATAAAAAGTCTAACGCCACCTGCCCCCAGGGGGAACCAGAAGAAACTAAGAATACTTCAAGAACCTAGAACACCAAGGTCAGGAAGCAATTACCTGCCCCAAGGCCATCCTGGATAGCAGCTACAGAACTACGAAACCTAAACCTCTCCTCCTCCATAGCAGCTCCAACTGTAGCAGGACCCATAAGAAGCCATAAAGAGTACTTTATTTGTTTTTTAGACAGCAACCAGGACACCAAGGCCTGGGACTAGAAAACAAAAAAGATGCACGCAGGAAGTCACTAGAGAAGAGAATGAACGACCCATAGTGCAAAAGGACAATGCATGGTACCCAGGAGAGGTGAGCTTGCATTAAAAAAAACAAAAAACAAAGCACTCAGCAGACCACCGCTTCCTTCCATTCTATCCCAGAAGACGGAAAGGAACAGCATTAAGCCAACCACAGCCACTGAGAAGCAACACTGCGAGTACACTCAGCACTCAGAAAAGGAGTTCTTTTGCGCTGGATGATTAGTCTGGGCATGTTGATAAGACTAATTAATTCTCCAAATAATAGTGAACCCACTCGAAGGAGGGATAGGATGAAGAACACTATATATCACCCATAGAAGGGATATAACCCCACTAAAGTGACCTAAAGGAACTCCCTTGAACTAAAAACTCTATCAACGAGGGGTGTACATATGAGAATGCCCATCAATGCAGTAGGAATAGATAGAGGTAAAAATATCGGGGGATCGAACTCATGACAAACTGACCATAGCAGTGGAGGCTAGTCTGCCGAGTCCCGGGAACCAGAGACAGAATACATTTTTCCCAGGTGAGGCCTGAACCCACAACCTCGGATTTGCTCAACAGATACTGTTGAAAACTTGCTGTATGCTGAAGAACATACAAAATGAAAGCTATAGAAGATCGTCCCCAGAGTTGGAGGAATCAAGCTTCTAACAGAAACATGTGGAACCATAATTGTAGCCTGGGGAAAACAGTCCTACCAACAACCTGCAGAGATTTACACTGGCAATACTGGAACATGACCCAAACACACACAGTGTATGGCTGACACTGATGGTCGTTCCTGGAAGAGGGATAACGATTGTGGTAGAATATGGACATAAAAAATACTTTAGGTATTACTCTACCCACTAGTGAAGTAACTCCAAAAAGGGGAAAAATATTAGAGACGGAACTAAAAATCCCAGGATTGGCTCACAAGATATATCCGACATAGGGGAATAGAGAATTATTAGAACTACCATACTGTATAGAAGCAGATGTAGATTCTGTACACCCAATCACAGTGAAGTGCTGACGTAAAAATAATATGAAATGTTGGAAAGCAATTAACGGTATGGCGCCAACCAGACCTGACAGGGGGTACACTAAGGAGACAGGTGTCTGCTGGCATAGAAGTAAAGCCGTTATTGTCAGGTGTGCGAGTCGCACAGTGAGCCCGTTTTAAAGGGGTCTCTGTTACAAGTGTCTGCCTAGGAACAGGTTGAGTGAACCCCTTACCTGCGAGTGACCAGAACAGTCTGCCCAGTGGTAAGTGTTGCAGACACCGGCACCCTCAGGTATGTAAAGTACCATCTTCATCCATGGGTAGTCTGAGATTCTACTCTCCACAACTTGGTCTTGAGACTGGAGCTGCTTCAGGATAGGCTGCACCCTGTGTAGAAGACTTAGAAGAGAAGAGTTGGTATTGGAGACATGTATCGTCGCACAAAGAGACCTCATGCTAAGACTCACGGAATCACCATAGCGCTAACCCTCAACAGGGTCTTCTTCCCCCCCGATTCCGCCAAGCCTGTTCCCTTGGCTGTGGGTTCGCTAGATAGTAGGTAGGGACAGTGGGAATCTTGTTCATCCATTTTTAGCTAAAGAAACTGGGCTAGGGAGAGAGCTATATTGAGAACGTACACATACAGAGATATATATATATATATATATATATATATATATATATATATATATATATACACACACACACACACACACACACACACACACACACACACACACACATATACACACACACACACACAACAGGGCGGATTACCTTGACCCTCTAATATATATCTCAAGTGAGATAGAGTGGACAATAAAACTGTACAGCAATGTTGTCTCTGACTATCTGGAAAACATTAACTATTGTTTATGTTCCCTCGTGTCAAAACACGCCTGCATGAAGAGATAGTCCAGCCTCTTCCTGGGCTACAGGTATGGCCGGGACCATGGGGATCTCTAAAGTCTTAGCTGAAGTCCCCTCTGGTCCATTCAATCGGGAAGGGGGGGGGGGGGGGGGGGGGGGGGGAGTTGTCATGCCGCCGATAAGCCCCGCCCCCATCCCGGTACACAGCATCCCTGCTAGCGCTATGCTGCCTAGGCATAAGCTCTGACCGAATGGTCTCAAAATATATGATAGATATCAAGCAATGAAAATTAAAATAAAAGTAAAAATGGATGGAGACAGCCCTAACATGTCCATCCTACTCAAGCACAAATCTAAAACTGAGGTCGGTGGGGTATAGAGGGGGAGGAGCCAGCTACACTTCTAAAGAAATTTAAAGTGCCAGTGCCAGGCTCCACTCACTCACCTAGCTATACCCCATTGTATGTACTCCAGTGTCCCCTAGTGGCTGAAGGAGAAAAAACAATTATCTTATGGGAGCAATATTGATGCCATGCCTGGTAATCCGCATGTTGGCTCAGGGTCTCCATACCCTAAGAGCAGAATGATACAGTATTGTTACTACTTCATATAGTACAGTACTCACTGTGTCAGGCTTGTGATTAGCTATGAGGTCTATCGCTCTTTCCGTGAACAAGTGAGTGGAGTATTTCTTCTCATATCCTCTGGCCGCTGCTTCTCCATCTCGGAAGTCCAGAGCGCACATTGTTTTATTCAGCCCTAAGATTGTGTAACATCTCTCATGAGTATAATATTCCTCACCGCCCGTATAATATCCTGTAATACAAAGAAAGAGAGAGTCAGAAAAGGTATAAGTAAAGATGTGGCTGCTGTCATCTTTATCAGCCTTATTACTACATTGCTACCACGTCTTGCCCCATCTATATATAAAGGGTAGGATCAAGCAAGGTTCCCATACTGCCAAACAGTTTCCATACCATTCACTAGTGCACAATATTTATTTTCATGCATCTTCTTAAGTGCACCTCCCATGTGTGTTGGGAAATGGCCATGCTGAACATAATAATAATAATAATAAATATTATTACTATTATTATTATCATCATTATTAATAGTAAGAAACCTGCCATTTTCAAAGCACAAGCTTCCACCCAGATCCACTTCTTCAGGACAATCTTGGTTACATCATCTGACCATGTTACTATTATGCAATAATTTCACCTTAAAGGCATTCTTCAGCCATCATGCTGTAACGGGATCACATATGGCTCATTACAGTAAAACATACTGCTAGAATTGGGTAATCTTTATTTGTACTGGGGGTATGATGTAAAATTAAATTATGGATGGAAAACCACATTACGTTGCCAGCATGTTACCCCCTTGCATTGCAAATGAGTATTCATACTGAGATCTGAGAAGTTACTGAATATGTTTTCCCTACTTATAGCTACCTGTGTAATAGACTTACATATCAACCAGCAGTAAGGCAATGGAAGGTAAGGGAGGGGATGAAAATCCCATCACACGCCATTTGTCCATGAAACTGCAGTATCAAATGGGATTAAGTTGTAAGCATGAGTTCATGTATAGATCGCTGACTTTTAGACATAACAGTAATAAAAGAACCTTGAAACCATGTATAGTGCGATTTATTTTGTAGCGTGAGGAATAAACATGTGGTATTGGGACAGTATGGTCTGCGACTCTCCGTTATCTTCCTTCCTGTAATGCAAATTTAGTGATACAACATAACTGATACTCATATAGTTAATTATCTACAGAACTTGCACAGATTTATAAGACAAGATCACACCACTATTGTTGCCTAGCCATTGATCCCATATACACGGTAAAGTAACTAATATGTTAAAGCTGTGTTTACATTAGTGTATTACCTTCATGCTTGTCACATTTAGGGCACAAGGGCAAATTTAAAAGGCCAATATTTAAATGCGATAGGTCTATGCAAAAGAATGAAGAATAAAATATTGTGGTCCATTCAATTAGGGAAAGCAAGTTTACTTCATGAAACTCACATATCACACAAATGCACGCACCCAAGAAATGCGTTCTTCAATTAGAAATGGCAATTTTCAGTATTCGCGGCAAGGTTGCACAACTTTTCTATAAAATGCGACCTGACAGTTGTGCATGAAAAACCATCCTGGACCCCCAAAAAAGGGACAACTGAGATAGCAGGACCATACAGAAGGCTGTTACTGGCCAGTAGTACTGTAGGTTCTTAAAAGGTCTCAACCGGCTGATTTTTGCTCTTTTTATTAATGACTGAAAAATTATAGCAAGGGGTTTTCAGCAAATTGAAGACTTTCCAGCATTTTGGGGTACAGAAAAATGTCAGTATAGATATTTTTCAGTGTTTTTATATACGTTTGTAAAAATTTGAAGTAAACACTTATCTCATCTGCAAGTACAAAAACTCCTCTCCCATTAATACAAATCCTCCACATGCCTGCCCCACATCATTTACACCTCCACGTGCCCTGCCCCACATCATTGACACCTCCACGTGCCCTTCCCCAGAACATTTACACCTCCACATGCCTGCCCCACATCATTTACACCTCCACATACCCTGACCCACATTATTTACACCTCCATGTGCCCTGACCCACATTATTTACACCTTCACGTGCCCTGCCCCACATCATTTACACCTCCACATACCCTGACCCACATTATTTACACCTCCACGTGCCCTGACCCACATTATTTACACCTCCACGTGCCCTGACCCACATCATTTACACCTCCACGTGCCCTGACCCACATCATTTACACCTCCACATGCCCTGACCCACATTATTTACACCTCCACGTGCCCTGACCACATCATTTACACCTCCACGTGCCCTGACCCACATTATTTACACCTCCACGTGCCCTGACTCACATCATTTACACCTCCAAGTGCCCTGACCCACATTATTTACACCTCAACGTGCCCTGACCCACATCATTAAACCCATTTTTGAACTTTTTAGAAAAATTCCCCTGAAAACTGACATGTTTTTTTGGCAAAATGATGCTATTTAAACCTCTCCGAGTGCTTGATTATTCATTGGGGAGGGGTGTACCAGAAGTTCTGAACCTTGTCCTGACATTTTTACCTTAGAATAAAGATTTTCCATACCTTTTCACCTGCTCAGGAGGGAGCGCACAAAAAAAATGAAAATTTCCTCTGAAATCAATGAGTTTGGAAATGAATTGCAAATTTAATTCGCAGTGCGAGTTCGCCGTGAGAAAGGCTCGCAGGACCCAACTTGTACCTAATTGAAGTGGTCCATAGAGAGAATATAATTACACAGGACATATTACCAGCTGTTGCAAATTCGAATTTAGCCTAAAACAAAATTATTACATCCCCAGCAGCCCACTGTGCTTTAATTGGATGATGCAATGGTAAGTAACTAAAGAGATAAGCTTTGGGAAATTCACATATTTTGGAGCTGCTGAAACGGTAAAATCAGAAAACAAATAAGCGCAATAAATTCCATATTATGGTGGTACCAGCTGTATGGCTACATAACTGGGATACAAAACAAAAAGAAAGATAGTTTTTGTTACTGTTGCAGATCTCTACATATCTAGCAACATGAAAGTATGATATATTAGTATGTTTTGATTGAAATATTTAAGCTTCCAGCCCACGGTCTTCAAATTCCTTTTCTACAAGTTCTACACGGACAACATGCTTAATACATGCTTAGGATGTGAG
This sequence comes from Taudactylus pleione, assembly GCA_031769625.1. Taxonomy (NCBI): domain Eukaryota; kingdom Metazoa; phylum Chordata; class Amphibia; order Anura; family Myobatrachidae; genus Taudactylus; species Taudactylus pleione. The sequence goes on from JAUIMM010000334.1 coordinate 4,690,533, forward strand.
AATAAGCACCGACAACAAAGTTGTGAAAAGAGTAGCTGCAAGAGAGATCTTAGGAGGACCAAGTGATAACCCCTTTCTTTATCAAAAAATGTTAACTAGACACCGGATAGTGTATCATAAGTATACAGTGCTAGTGTAATGATATTTGCAATTTGATTGCAGTGTTCTTATATTCATTACTGAACCCCAGTGATTGGGGACCAGACAATTAGGGGTATTCAATATGGAGCGAAATGTCTTTTTTTGCGATAATTTCGCAAAAAATTACATCATTTTCGCTGGTTTTGGTTTTACACTGTATTCAATTTCAAAGACTTTTCGCAGGTTCGAAAAAAAAACGGGGATAACTTTTCACCACTGAATAGGTGGCGGAAAAAAAATGCAGAATTGGGGTTTAGGGGTGCAGGCTTGAAAAAAATAGCCTGCACCCCTGGGAATAACATTTTAAAAATAAGTGTGTCAAAAAAAGTTAAATAAAAAAATAGGGACACCCCAAAAAATGTATTTAAAAATTGGGGTGAAAAAAATAAAAAAATGGGAAAAAAAATTGTTTAAAAATAGGGAAATAGGTTCATGGCTATTCTGCAAATATGCGGCAGGTGTATTCTAGAATAGGCTATTAGCGGCAGGTGCATAGTTATTTTTAAAAACTTACTTTAGGGGCATAAAAATATGCTAGTATCCATTTTCATGCACCCCAAATTTGATGGGACCACTTAAAAAACCGAAAAAAATAACCTAAGTGCTCTTCTGCAACACTTCTTCAATGTTGGGAAAAAACACCTGCTGCGGCTATTTAAATCCCCGACTTTCATTTGCAGGCTAAAACAGATGTACCCATAGTGATCCCCCATGTTTTTACAACATTAGGGGGGTCCTACAATTTATTCAAGGAAAAATTTGTTTTTTTACGCAGATCCCACTTCGCAGTTTCCCGTTTTCGTAGCTTTTACATTGTATACTGGGATAAAGCGGGCGTGTGCCCGATACTTTATCCCAGGAAAATCTCCGATGTGGAGCGAAAAGTCCAGCACGGACTTTTCGCTCCCAAATTGAATACCCCTCAATGTGTGTTATCAGAGGAATGAGCACTAGATCAGTACATCTGTTATCCTGATCATCTGAAGATGGTGGATAACTGTGCCCAAAGTAAAGTTCAGAAATCCAGTATACAGAATGGGCAAGAAACAGTCGGTAACGTAGATCAGGGTTAAGTACACTTGGAGGCCAGAGCTATCAGCAAACATCGTCAGGGTTAATACAAGAAGTTTGGGACACTTGGAAGCCAGTTATAAGGAAGCACAGTCGCAGTTAATGCTGAAGGTTTGGAACACTTGTGATTAGTCTGGAACATGCTAGGTAACGCTAGACACTGGCACACGGACACAATATTCTGGCAATGCTAAAGCCAGTTTGGCAGTAAATATAGCATCTACCTCAGATGCAAGGTGCAAGGCGCCGGTGACTGTAATGTAACACGTCAGACTCTTACTCAATCCTTAGACTACGATTTGCAGCCTTCACCTACTGCAGGACCCTTTCCCATACAGCAAAGCACAGATCAAAGCAGACAGCAGACAAGGATAATCCAGGTGAACAAGGTCAGTAACAAGCAGGAACTTCAGAAGATAACTTCAACACAAAAGCCAGGCAAGTAAACTCTATTATAGACAACTAGTGAACACCCCTGGCAACCTTATAAACACACTGTTGATCAATCCCAAGTAGTCATTTGGAAAAGCCATCATTGAGATGATGAGGGTAGGCCTAGCATCTGGACACTTGAAATATCTTTGGAAGAATCAATGCAACTAACAGCTACAGGCAAAACAGCCTGGAATGCAGTGGAATATATCTGAATCTGCCACTGCTCATAACCCTAGCTCTGTCACTACACCTGACAGTTGAGACGCAACTCCCGAGTCCATATAGATTCCTTCATCAGTGTAACAGTATGATTCTCTCCAATTCTTCTACCAATCCCTTCCAGCACCCGAGAGCTCTGCAAATCATTCCTCCTGTGCCTCAACCGGGGTAGCAAATACAAGAAAACTAATGACACATATTTCCAGTTTAGTCGGATTTATAGCATGGTTGAGAAACCATGCTATATTGCGTAGATTCCCTTTAGAAATAGCATAAAAAAAAAAATCAGATTTATAAGACTATATATAAAAAAATAAATGAACCTCACCAAAGTAAGTATCAAATCCTCTACGGGTTGGCAGGCAGTCTTTCCTATACATGCCAAGGTGCCATTTTCCCACCATGTGCGTGGTATATCCAGCTTCCTTCAGTAACTCCGGCAGAAGTTTTTCATCAAGAGGCAGGCAGTGGGGCTGACACGGCCATATTATCTGATGCTGTAGTCCTGTCCGAATCTTTGGAATAAAAAAAAAAAAAAACAGAAAAACAAACATTAGAAATTAATCAGACACTGCAGTATCATCATAGGTCATGTTTAAAGGAAAGTCAGTGCAATATACAAAGGTGGCTTTGATATAAATATATACATTTTGGGGTCAAGTAAACCAGACGTCTTATTAGGATCAATCCGGAATGGGGCGTTGTTCCAAGTAGCGACAGATTATGCAGTGAAGTTTTATTTTCCTAATATTCATTAATAGAGAGTAGCTGAAACACAAAAATTAAAAAAAATACTCAAGAAAACAAAATCGCCATTGTCTCTTTTTCCTTCCCCTCCCCATTCCGAACTAATCTATCCACTAGCTCCACCTGCCCTCCCACGTGTTTTCCTCCACCCCATCATCTCCCTTTGGTTTCCCGTCCCTCTAGAACAAGCCTGGCCAACCTGTGGCTCTCCAACTGTTGTAAAACTACAAGTCCCAGCATACCCTCCTACCGATTAGCTAATAAGCATGCTGGGACTTGTAGTTTCACAATAGCTGGAGAGCCAGGCCTAACGCTAGCTCTTATGGGCATGGCCCTGCCTCCTGTCTCCTGGAAAGGTTTCCTCCGTTTTAGTTGAGTCTCCTTATGTAGTTACTTTTTTTTTCTATTATCTCATACTGAATTGATTGTTAATGATGCTATTGTTTCTATTGCACGAGAAGTGAAACCCTTCTGCCCTGTAATTGCATCATTGCTGCTCTCTCCTTCTGCAAATTGTGCCATCAGGCAGCAAGGGGAAGGATCCCAATGCCTCATTTGCACCAAATAATGAAATAAAGCCCCCGGACCGGCCACTTTACTGTGGAAGTGTAAGAGATCCATAAAGCAGGTTTAATCCGCTGGGAGCACGGGAGAGCTAGGGATGGTCATCGCAAAATGGCCACTGAATAGCAGCAGTGTTACCGCCATCAAAGGTAACAAAAGGTTTAAGCATTGATGGTTATTCAGTGCACATACATAGTGACACCCGGAAATGTGTGCAGAAAAGCTAGGCACAATAATGGCAATTAGCAATCAGATGAACCATCAAAAATAGGGAACATTAAAGATTGCCAACTATTGGTTTCCGATGGCCATTCCTAGGCCCCCGTTTATTAATGATTGCTATTGCAATGTGATCTGGGCATGACATTATCGCCCATGATCGCATTGCAATATGCGATTATATCGCCCGGATCTATCATCCGGCACATGCAGGGACACGGGCTTCAAAAGGAGCCCGTACCGGCAATGTGACTGGAGAGCTGCTGAGGCTGCTGCACATGTGCAGTCACACTGACTGCAGATACACAGCCGACATTGCCGGGGAGGGTTCTGGAGGATCCCCCAGACGACTAATTACGCGCGGTGTAACCCATAGGCTACAGCAGCTAACACCATCTTCAGATGACGGTAGCCGCGGGGTCCAATATCTGGAATGCATCGCATTCCGGCTGTTGGTAAACTTGGCAGCATCGAATTCCCCATAGAAACTATGGGGGATGCGTCTGCCAGTGGGAATGGAGGGATCACAGCAGGTACCGGAGATACCTGCTGCGGTCCCTCCTTCATATATCCAGGGGAAACTTAATATTTGTTGTAAACCTTAAACCACAAATATACAATGATAAATGGCCCCCCTAGAGAGAACTTTGCGCAATTCAGGATACTGCAGACGGAATCGGTATGTAATGCCGGCTGTCAGGATCAGAGCCGTAACTAGACTTTTTGGTGCCCTGTGCCAGAGAGAGTATTGGTGCCCCCCCCCTTTTTTTTTTTAAATAGCGACATAAGATAATGCACCTGAATAAGGGCCATGGCCTCATGGGGAAGGGCCAGGGAAGAGATAGGGGAGGCCAGGAGATGCTGGGGATAAAAGAAGAGGAAGCTACAAGTGAGAATGATAATAAACAGGAAAATTGACAGGCACAAACAGCACCCGGTGCCCTGTGCCATGGCACTGGTCGCACTACCCTAGTTACGGCCCTGGTCAGGATGCCTCCTGTCAAATTACCTACAGTGGCATCCCAATGGTTGGTATCCCAACAGGGGTCAGGTATGTATACTTATCCTTCCCCTTCTCCCCCATAACCTCCCCCCCAAAACCTAACCCCGCTACACTATCTAAACCTAACACTCCCCCCCAACGGCTAAGGGCGCCCCGTACTTGTTCGGGGTGCCGTCCTTCTGGATTCCAGCATCGGAATTAAGATAGGCGTCGGTATTTCGATACCTTTCTTAAGTCTCGAGTTAGACTTTCAGGGTCGGGATTCAGACCGGCGGCACGCTGTCCACCGATCTGATAACTACATCCCTCCCAGACCATCCAAAAGTGTAGACCACAGAAAAAAGAGCTACAGAAAACCTGCTAGAAAAGAGACTCTCAAGACTATTTGAAATAAATTAATAAAATAAAAAAAATTTACCTTATTAGAGTATGGGTATAAAATGAAAGTATATATAACTGTGGTGTTAAAAAGCATAAAACAGGAACTAAACTTCTTGAGAAAGGTCCCTTTAGAAACAAAAGTAAAACAGCCAGTAACGTGTAACACATGCACCTCCTAGAGGCTCAGACATGCACCTCCTAGAGGCTCAGACAAGCTGTCCCTAGCAGTCATGTGACTAATCAAGTCATATGACATTAAACAGAAGGAGAATAGTTACAATGAACGTAATCACTGCATGCATAGAGTAACATGAGCAGCCTGGCATGATACACATGGCACACATAGATCCCTGGCACATGCAGCGCTGACCTGATACCTGCCGCTGAGCAGCTGGCTGCGGGACGGGGTGCACAGGGGTTGGACGTAATACCCCTCCAGCCTCACTCCCTGCCCGGAGAGACGGTCCAGGTTTGGAGTCCTGATCTCTGAGCCGTGGTAGCCGACATCATTCCAGCCAAAGTCGTCAGCCAGTACAAACACGATGTTGGGAGGGGGGACAGCCTGGCTGGGGTTGTGGGCAGCCTGGCAGAGTATCACACCCATCCAGCTGAGGAGAAGCACCCATTTCCCTGACATGGTGACAGGAAGGTGCTATCTGCAGCCGCCAGGGGAACAACCAACTCAAGGAACTGGCCACAGGGCAGGCTGCTCTCCGGCACCGCCCTGCACCCTCCTACCTCCAGCCCACCATTCTCCAACCACCCGTTTTTCATCTTCCTACCTTTCACTCATCAACCTCCTGCTCATCCTACCTCCCGCCCCGCACCCTCCTACCTCCTGCACATCCTACCTCCCGCCCCGCACTCTCTTACCCGGCACACTCCTACCTCCTCTGCACATCCTACCTTATCTCCCCCCAACCCCGGTACCTCCGTCCCCGCACCTTCTGACCTCCTGCACGCTACTACGGTTTGGTCTGCAGGACTCCTGACCTGCACCCGCCTAAGGTAGGAGTCCTACCTTAGGCGGGTGCAGGAGTCCTGCAGACCAATCCCCGGTACCGACGGCCCTGCACCCACATATTGAATGTGGGTAAATCGTCCTATATTCTGCGGGTTCAGGAGTCCTGCCCTGCACCACCCTACCAGCTGCACTTCATATATAATGTATATACTATTGCAGGACTTTATACACAGAGGAAACATTAGGCTGGGCTCATTGTTGCAGGGCATCGCATACAATGAATACTATACAATACTTCATACTGTACACTGCAATTTAGAGGCATATTCAATTAGACGCGAAAAGTCCCGGACTTTTCGCATGCCGGAGTTTCCGCCGTCATCGCTGGTTTTCCATGCAGAAAAGTATTGCGCTCGTTCTCGCTTATCCCCGTATTCCATTCGAAATCGGCGAAAACGGAACCTGGCGAATGCGGACCTGGCGAAAATTCCTGTCAGAATTGGGGAAATCAGCCTGACACCCCCCAAAAGATGCACTGACATTGGGGAACACTATAGATACCTTCATCAGGCCTATTTGGGGTACTTTAAATACTCTCAATAGTTAGAAATTAGCGTCTTTGCAGAATTGGTGAAGAATAGCATTTAGCTTTTTTTTTTTTTGTCAAAAATAAGTAGCCCCAGCAAATTTGGTGTACACGAAAATGGGTGCTAGCATATTTTGAAGTTGCTAAAGTGAAGTTTTAAAAACTTTAAAAATCCACCTGCCGCAAACACCTGCAATCATAAACACACCTGGGGATACTTGGGGACCCCACTGGAGTCTATTTCGCTAGTTTTTAAGTTTGTCCCCTAACTTTGTTTTTCTTTTTTATCCCAAAATGAAAGTACTCTTACGGGTTTTTTTTTACTTTTTTGACACAGTTTACCTTAGGGGGACTGTCCCAAGGATGCTGGGTGGTTCCCACAAGTGTGCACCCCAACACCCCAATTCTGCACTTATTTTCAACAGCATTCATAGGCGAATCTTTTTCGCTTAATCCAATGCATTGCCTTTCCGAACCGGCGGAAATCCCAAGCAAAGTGAGCTGTTCTGAGTCACAGCCGCTTTAATATATATGTGTTGATGGAGCTTGAGACTCAGGAGCTCATTCAGACCCTCTAGCTAGATGCGTTCTTTTGCACCCAGCGTATGCAAATTCTGCTAAGTGACGGCAAGGCATAAGCATGCCCACTATGTCTTGGTGTGCAATCACTTTGTGTATACAGATGCCCACCAGCCTGTCTTAATACACCCACTAGCGCACGTCATCTCCAGGAAGTGTATGAAAGCATCGGTATTGGGTACCATCGGAAGCGAACGCAGCGCTTGAGGTTGACTATACCCTACCTCAAGCACTGTGATCACTTGAGTGTAAAAAACAGCCAGGTGACGTGTACAATGACGCTTCCTTTTAATTATGCACGCCTCTGAAACGGCGTTGAGACGCTCAAGCATGCCTGCGTTCACACCTCCACTCCCCCGTTTCTAGTGGCCTGCCCCTGTCACCACCCACAAACGGCTTCTCCTGTCACTCACTCTGCTGGGCAGTCTATGCGCAACGAGCGAACGCTTCCCGATCTTTGCACTGGTTCGTGCATGCACAAGCGAACGCTTCTTAGCGTCCGAGTCTGACTCAGGTCCTCAGTCTATTAGGCTTCCACAGCACAAGATCCCAGTTTCAGTAGCGTGGCAGCAGAGCTACTGTAATATATTGTCACTGGCAGTAAATCTTTGACCGGTTTCGCTCCAATATGGGGGCTTTATCAAAGAGGACTCTTGGAGCAGCTGTGGCTCAGAACAGCTCACTTTGCTTGGGATTGTGCATTGGAAACTCCCTTGGAACTGTGGCAGCTACAGAGCCCAGTGTCAGAAAAGGGGAAAGAGGAGAATGAGATTCCCCGTTGCACCTCCTCTTTCCCCTTTTCTGATACTTTATTTAATGAGTTTGGTGGCACCACATCCCACAATGAAAATATGACAAAAAATATAAATAACAATCATATCAAATTATTATTATAGAATTATTTATTGAATTAAAGGGATAGGAGTTGATGTTATTATACATAACAATCATTTCTGTGCAGGACTATTTTGTTTTGGACTAAACAAAGCCCAGTGTGCCTGGAGGCCAGGAGGCTAGTGTCCAGACCCTTAAGAGGCAGGGAGGTCCACAAATCTCTGTGTGAATTTGTGGCAACCAGGCAAGGAGGCCAGTGTCCATACCTGCAGGAGGCAGGGAGGACCACAAGAGAGACTTTGTGTGAAGGTTAGGAGGCTGTGTCTATACCTGAGAGAGACAGGATTGAGACTTGAGTGACTGTGTTACGTTTGCAGACTAGCTGTCCATAATAGTCATGGTTCAAGAACTGAGGGCCTGATTCAGAGGCGCTCGCAAAAAGCTAGCGCTCGCTCTGAATCAGGGCGGTCAGGTTTTTTTAGTTGCGGCCTCTTAGCCGCTTGCATAGTTTTGGGTTACCACCCACAGCTATTGCGAGCGGCCATGATGATGGTCGCGATGGTCAAAACCATCAGACTTGCGACGAGACCCTTGTGGTAGGGTCTCGTGGCCGCAAGCCCCAGAGAGCTTCTGGCTCAAATAGAGCCGGAAGCTCTCTCACTGACATCACTGGTGATGTCAGTGGGGCCGCCCACAAATGGCAGGCGTTCGCATGGGAACGCCTCCGTTTGTCCGGCCACCCCTGTGCCACGCCTACAAAATGGGGCGAGCTGTCGATCAACATCGACAGCAGCCCCTTTTGTAGTGAGTCCCAGAGCGAGCGCTTTTTGCGCTCACTCCGGGGTTCGCGCGTGCGCACTGTGCCACCATCGACCCACTTGCGAGCGGGTCTGAATCAGGCCCTGAGTTAGTGTCCTGAATGGGGCTAGGTGTTTGTTATTTTTTGTTCCTGTATGCTGATAGTAAAGAACCATTTATTTCATTTAAACTTAAAAAGCTGCGTGTGGACCCATATTATGCACCTAGACACTGACCCGTCTATCAAACTAAATTGGCCAGAGTTTTGTACCTAGCTCCACCAAATTTGGCATGGTGGTGTAGTTTGATCAGGATTAGGTTTTTGCCTAGGTTTGAAGTTCGTCAGGGCTATGGGGGTCTAGATGGTGCCCACCAAGTAGGCCATGGAGTCTCTGACTTAAAATTTTTGTTTAATCAAGTTTGCTCAGGATGTCTTCCAGTGCCCAAAACTGCAATGATCTGAAAGTTATGGTGTCACAATGCGGCCAAACCTGGCTCTCACCAGGTCTGGCAGTGCTGGGGTCCGGGTTGGCGTGAGGCAATAGGCGGTTAGTCCCTGGCGCTCGCTGCTAGTGTTCCAACTTCCGGTATCTCCTGCCTCCAACAGTGGCTGTAGTGTAGGGGGCCGCGCCAACCTGCATGAAAAAATGTGCCAAGCGAGAATCAAACTCCTCCCTATTAAAGGGAGTCCCTGGCCACTAGACAAGTGCCAAAGTATAGGCTCCCAAATCTTACTCCAGCGTCCCAGTGATTATGTTTGCTCATTTCTGATCTTGACTTCGTTTGTGACCTGACTCGAGCTTGGTTTTTCCTCTGTGACCTTTTTACGTCTGCTCTCTGGTACCCTCTTGTCCATTTGGTTCTGACCCAGGTTTTCGACTACGTAGTATGCCTGCATTGTACTCCACTCTTAACCAGAGGACACTAGCACCTGTAAAAGTGAACCAAGTCTGAGGGCTGCGACCTGCTTGTCGGATGCAGCTAAGTCCAAACCTCCTTGCGGGGTTCCCGGTGAATACCGCTGGCACATTAGACTCCAAGCCTCAGTACTGGGTCTTGCCAAACCCAAAGTACGGGCTAGTATCTATTATTCGTCCGTGAGTTGTGACAGAATTTTCTAACCAAAACATGGATGCCGGTGGTAATCTTTCACCTTAAGATCTGCTGGAGAACCTTCTAGCCAGAGTCCAGAAGTAAGAACAAGACCAGACCCAGATTATGCAGTGCCTACAGACACTTATGCCACGAGTGGGTGTAGCTGAGCCACTTCCGGTACAACTAGTAACACCTCCTTGTGGTCGTTCAAGCTGCAGGTGTTTCAGCTCCACTACGGATTCCGAATCCCTCAAAGTATGATGTGAATCCCAAAGGCTGTTGAGGATTTCTGAATCAGTGCTCAATGCAGTTTGAGGTCCAGGCGGCAATTTTTTTCTGAGAGGACAAAGGTGGCTTATGTTATTTCGCTGTTGTCCGGACTGGCATTGGCATGGGCTTAGGAATACTATTGGTACTCGCTACTAGGGTATGTATCTTCCTTTAGCTGCTATACACATGTGAGGTATCACAACTTCCCAAAAACATATAAGAGTAAAAGGAGAGGAATATAGTGCAAGCGCTCTAAGGGCCTAATTCATCTTGGATCGCAGGTCTGCGTTTGCATGCCACCGGTCGATATTTGCGGTCTATGCATGCGTATGCACCGCAGTGCTCGAACCAGCCACTGCGAACGGATTTGTGAATGCAGTGACTACGCAGACCCATCACTGAGTGATTGAAATGCAACACAGTTGCTAATATCAGCGGTGATATGTAAATGTTGCATTCGCATTGCGATCTCAGTCTAACATAAAGACGCCCACTTCCCCTTACATCCGCATACTTTGACAACGGGATGTAGTTATCAGACCAGCGGACTGCATGCCGCCGGTCTAAATCCCAATGGTGGAAGCCCAACATGGGACTTAATAGTATCTATTATTTGTCCGTGAGTTGTGACAGAATTTTCTAACCAAAACATGGATGCCGGTGGTAATCTTTCACCTTAAGATCTGCTGGAGAACCTTCTAGCCAGAGTCCAGAAGTAAGAACAAGACCAGACCCAGATTATGCAGTGCCTATAGACACTTATGCCACGAGTGGGTGTAGCTCAGCCACCTCCGGTACAACTAGTAACACCTCCTTGTGGTCGTTCAAGCTGCAGGTGTTTCAGCTCCACTAGAGATTCCGAATCCCTCAAAGTATGATGTGAATCCCAAAGGCTGTTGAGGATTTCTGAATCAGTGCTCAATGCAGTTCGAGGTCCAGGCGGCAATTTTTTCTGAGAGGACAAAGGTGGCTTATGTTATTTCGCTGTTGTCCGGACTGGCATTGGCATGGGCTTAGGAATACTATTGGTACTCGCTACTAGGGTATGTATCATTCCTCTAGCTGCTATACACATGTGAGGTAACACAACTTCCCAAAAATATATGAGTAAAAGGAGAGGAATATAGTGCAAGCGCTCTAAGGGCCTAATTCAGCTTGGATCGCAGGTCTGCGTTTGCACGCAACCGGTTGATATATGCGGTCTACGCATGCGTATCCACCGCAGTGCATGAACCGGCCGCTGCGATCAGGTTTGTGAACGCAGTGACTATGCAGACCCATCGCTGAGTGATTGACATGCAACGCAGTTGCTAATATCAGCGGTGATATGTAAATGTTGCATTCACATTGCGATCGCAGCCTAACATAAAGACGCCCACTTACCCATATACTTTGACAACGGGATGTAGTTAGCAGACCAGTGGACGGCATGCCGCCAGTTTAAATCCTGACGGTGGAAGCCTGACATGGGACTTAATATAGGCGTGGAAATACTGATGCCTATCTTGATCTTGATGCCGGAATAAAGACAGAGGCCAGCCCGAACAAGGTAAGTCGGGGGCGTCTTAGCTGTTAGCCGCAGGGAGGGGGGGGGGTATTAGGCTTAGGCAGCATAGCGGGGTTAGCATTAGGTTTTTTTGGGGGTAGGTTAGGGTTAGGCAATAAGGGGGTAGGGTTAGGTTTAGGCACGAAGGGGGGAGACTTAGGTTTAGTCACTAATGAGGAGGCTTAGGGTGCGGGGTGGAGGAGGTTAGGCTACAAAAAGGGAGGGTTAGGGGAGAAGGGGGAGGGTAAGTATACTTATCCGAAGCCGCTGTCTGTATTTTGACAGGAGGCATCCTGACTGCCGGTATTACATACCCATTCCTTTGACAACATAGCTAAACAATCGTTAACGTCGGACCTATACGCACAGTTAAGGCAGATTAGACCTCACTCAGGAATTGCTTACTTCAGTCCACGCTATGAGGCCTCAGGCCCATGCAACGGCGTTTAAGCACACAGGCATTATGTCTGCGTTCGCCCGACCACCCCCCATCACCACCCACAAACGGCGCACCCAGTCAGTCACCATGGGTCTGCATAGCCTCTGCGATCCCAGTCCCTATCGCAGCGGCTAGTTTGTGCACTGCAATGCATGCGCAGAACGCAACAATTGGCCGATTGCGTGCGCATAAGCAACTGCATTCCTTGCTGAGTCAGGCCCACTATACACAGTGGTACACCGAAACATGGTCTTGGGGAGCCTTTGTAAAATCTGATTGTTATACAGATGAATACCCAGCCCCAAGTTTTTGCATACTGATTTTATATACTGACTTTTGTATACTGACCTTTTATTTGGGACATTAAGATGTATACTGACTTTCGATTGGAACATTAATTTAATCAGAACACCCATCCCACAGATTATTCCAGTGGGTTACACCAGGACTGCAGTTTGAACATCAACAACTACAGCAATACACAGATTACGAACCACCTACACACAATGAGCCCGGACAAGTATCCTCTGCAGGGTCGGCTATTCTGCAGTTGAAGCAAGGCAACCAAATCTGTTGGACAATATGCCATGCAATTCCGAACCATTGCCTCAGAGTTACGGTGGAACAACAAAGCCTAACTTGCCGCATTTATGCAAGGATTGTCAGACCAAATCAAGGATGTACTGGCGTCCAGAGAATTGCCAGCATCTCTGGATGACCTGATATCTTTGTGTATCCAGGTAGACCTTTGCCACAGAGAGAGGGAACAGTCTCAGTGCTTCAGCATCAAGCTGGCAGCACATTTCACAGCTCCTGTTGAATCTTCAGAAGAGCCCATGCAGATTGGGAAGGCTCATCTCCCTGCCGTAGAATGGAAAAGGAGATTCAAGAATAAGCTATGTCTGTACTGTGGCAAATCGGGTCACCTCCTTGCCAGCTATTCCAAGCATCCAGGAAACAAGAGGCCTTAACTGATCAAAGGGTGGTCAGGTTAGGTGTATTTAATCACACCCAAAAGAGGGCAGTCCTACCCAGTTCTAGATTGAAGTAATTCTGTTATTCGAAAAGACCCCGGAGACTCTCTTGGACTCTAACACTGATGGCAACTTCATTACAGCAAAGAAATTTCAGGAGTTAGGAATTCCTAGTATGCCGCTACAGACGCCACTCTATCATTGGAGAGAATGGGAATAAACTTCCCACGGCTACCATCTACTCCAAGATGACAGAAGTTACCATGCAAGTGGGCGCTCTCCATCGGGAGTCGATATCCTTCTACATACTCCTATTGGCCGAGAGTCAGATTAGTCTTCTGTGGCTATGCAAGCATGCTTCCACATTAGATTGGATTAAGCCCCAAATCCTGTCGTGGGGAGTTCAGTACCATTAGATGGGCTTGCCAACTATAAGACCTCCACATCATGTCATCCAGAGTTCGTCCATCTCTCCAGAGGACCCGTTTCCAACTCCCTACCAGTCCTTCAGGGATGTATTCAGAAGAAGGCCGCTGAAACCCTCCCAGCTCATCGAGAGTGGGACTGCTCTATATCTATCATTGATGTATGCCCCTGATCTTGCTGCAAGTGACACATGAAGAAGAGGGTGCCACACTTTCTTAATTGCATATGTGAACAACTCTGAATAGGTCACATTTTGCAATTACGTTTGCATACAACTCTGAATAATACCCCTTTCAGACATACTGAGATTCCCGGGATTTTGGCCTGCCTCGGCCAAAATTCCCGGGTCTCATGTTTGTGTGAAAGGTACCTACCCGGGAACACGTTCCTGGGTAGCTGCCACTGCAATCAACCAGGGTTTTTCCCGGGACTTAAGTTACCCTGCTTCTGTCTGAATGGTGCTACCCGGGAATTTACTACTCCCGGGCAGCACCAAGCAGCTTTTGCATGTAGCTGACAACGCAGAGCGTCCTATAGGACGCTCAGCACTGCTGCTCACCAGCACCAGCCGGCTGTGCCACAGCGGGCCGCCCGCACTCCCGCTGGACTACCAGGGAATTAAAATAAATGTTAAAAAAATAATAATAATAATAATAAAAAAAAAAAAAACTGCATTACGATTGGCCGGCTTTTGGCTGCTGAATGATGACATCATTATCAGCCAGAGAGGGGATAGGCTGGAGGAGCAGATGGCAGAGAAGGGGCAGGTAAGCAGAAAAACCCTGCTCTTGTCTGAAAGGGGTCTACCTGGGAATTTCCCGGGTAGACACTGTAGTGTGAAAGGGGGGTCTCGACCAAATACCCGGGAATTTGCACAGGAGAAATTCCCGGGTCTGAGCAGGAAATTTCCCGGGTTGTATGTCTGAAAGGGGTATAAGACAGTAGGTGGAAATGCAAACAAGTTACTTATTTTCTAATATTGTGTAATTGGACAGTGCATGACTGTAGCCCAGAACTTGGTCCCATCCAACACTACTCTATCCTCCTCCTGATCAGAGCATCCAATACAAGAAAAATCTTTACAAGCATAAGAGGAACATATACCATTCTATTCATGTGTTTTTGAGATTTCAGTTATCTGAGATCAGTCACAGCGACCTCGGCCAGCACATGCTGTACAGGAAGTCATTGCATATTATCAGGTACCAAATGTTTCACAGTTTTTAACACTTTCAACCATAATTGTTTATGTCTCATATCAAAGTGTAAATGAACGTCCATAATAAAATGCACAGTGGGGCTGATTCGGAGGTGGGTGCAAAGCAAATAAGAAAAGCAAGTAACTTTGGATATGGAAAAAACCATGTTGCACTGCAAATGGGGGCAAATTATTTATTATTTTTGCACACAGGGTAAATGCTGGCTGCTTATGCATGTAACTCACAAATGCTGAAAAACTTTTTTGAAACAATGCAATTTAGATATGAGTTTGTACACGCCCATCCCGTATCTAAATCTGTCTGCACGTGACATCTACCCCCACCTGTAATGCAACATGGTTTCACCAAGATGCACAGTTACCTAGATGCACTGGTGTGACATCACAGGTCACGCATTCCGTTGCCTGCCCACCCCGCCAGTCACCCAGCCAGCCTGCCTTGGCCTCCCGCCTGCCCGTCACTCAGCCAACCAGTCACCCAGCCAGCCCTTCCCGCCCGCGGCCCGCCAGTCATCCAGCGGTAGGTTATATTTCCCCTTTGTGCCGTCAGCCAGCCCTTCCCTCCCATCCGCCCAGACACTGCTGACAACTCTGCAAGCTGCTAACAGACAGCTCTGCACTGTATGCACCCTCAGTCGTTGAGGGATAGGTAGGTCCAGAAAAATGTACATTTATTTTTTATGTAGGAGCCAGTGTGATTTTTTGGGGGGTTTGCAATGTGGGTTTTTTTCCTTTGGGGGCCAGCCAATGGTTTTATTTTTTTGTGGGGAGCAATGTGATTTTTATTTATTCTGTGTGGTCAGCAATGTGTTTTTTTTTGTTTCTGTAGAGGCCTGTGTATGTGTGTTTTATTTCTCTGGGGCCAATGTAGTGTGTTTTATTCCTGTGGGGCCAATGTAGTGTGTTTTATTCCTGTGGAAGCCAATGTAGTGTGTTTTATTCCTGTGGAGGCCAATGTAGTGTGTTTTATAGTTGTGGAGGCCAATGTGGTGTGATTTATTCCTGTGGAGGCCAATGTAATGTGTTTTATTCCTGTGGAGGCCAAAGTGGTGTGTTTTATTCCTGTGGAGGCCAATGTGATGTGTTTTATTCCTATGGAGGCCATTATAGTGTGTTTTATTCCTGTGGAGGCCAATGTGGTGTGTTTTATTCCTGTGGAGGCCAATGTGGTGTGTTTTATTCCTGTAGAGGCCAATGTGGTGTGTTTTATTCCTCTGGAGGCCAATGTGTGTGTTTTTTGTAGGTGGGAGCCAATGTGTATGTTCTTTCATTGGTCCTGCACGCCGTATCGCCGGATGGTGTACCTTAGCAATTTTAAAATCTTGCGTAGCGTGCCTCGAGTTGAAAAAGGTTGAAAATCACTGATCTATTTATTGAAAGTACATGAATAAGCACTTACTAGCTTCAATAATACTTTAAATATAAATAAATAAAAATAGAGCCAGTGTAGCTGTTTTTTTGTTTTACTTTGCTTCAAATGCGCAGTGCCCCCAATGCTCTGTGTCTTGTAAATCAGTTGATAGAATTCTTTGTGTATTGTATATTGGTCACTATAATGTGGTTTTTATTGTGTAACGGTTGCTAGAAATACTGGGGGTCATTCAGACCCGCTCGCGAGCGCAGTGCGCTCGCAAGCGGGTCGATGTTGCCCCACTGCTCATGCGCACGACGGAGGGAGCTCTGTCGTGCGCATGTGCAAGACCCGGATAGCGACGGGCTCTCCGTCGCTCCGGGTCTCGCACCAAAGGGGGCGTGCTGTCGATGTTGATTGACAGTACGCCCCCTTTGGTGGGCGTGCCGGGGGCGTGGCTGTCAGACGGAGGCATTCCCATGGGAACGCCTACCATCTGAAGCCGGCCCCACTGACATCATTCCAGGGCTTGCGGCAGCGAGACCCTGCCGCAGGGTCTCCGTCGCAAGCCCGATGGTCGCGACCATCATCATGGACGCTCGCATAAGCTGTGGGTGGTCACCCACAGCTATGCGAGCGTCCAGGAGGACGCTCCATTTTCATGGAGGAGGACCCTGATTCAGAGCGAGCGCTCTGGTCAGAGCGTTCGGCTCTGAATCAGGACCACTATTCTGTATTGTATGTGTAGATGTAATGTATATCAGATAAGACTCATGGACTCAGTAGTGCAAAATAACACTTTTACTTAGAACAACATCAGTAACTGAACTGAGCACAAACAGGAACTCTCTTCCAGCATGCATAGCCCCATGGAAAGTCTCATCCTGCTGGGTCCTAGCAGGATACATATCTACATCCCTTCCTTCATAAAAATGATAGAGAAGAGGTAATACAAAAAAAAGAGAATAACGAAAGGAGAGAAAATGGGTGTGGAAGGTTATGTGACATAATCCCGGAATCAGGAATTAGGCATGCATACGCGTCCTGACTTGGTGGTATACATGTGCGGAATGGGAGCCTGGTCATTGCAAGGCATATCTGTTGGTGCCGTTGAGTCAGATGGCGGTTCATTATCAGTTGAAGCCACAGGTTTTGACAACCCCGGGCTTGGTGTGATGTGAGATGGGTTTGTGTCGTCCACTGTTACATTGGTCGTAGTAATAGTCTCTTCAGGTACACTCATGAGGTGGTGACGATTACGCTCATACAGAGTTCCATCTGCTTGAACAACATAGCTGTTGGGCCGGTCGGCTTCCTTTAGAACAGTAGCAAGTTTGTCATATCCTCGAGCGGTCTGTAGTCGAACAGCTTGTCCTGAGGGAGAGCGTGTGCTGTACGGTCATAATTCTGTATTTCACAGCTGTAATTGCTGTTTGGTAATTGGGATTTGGGTTCTGGTGCGACGTGATAACAACCGTTGGGCAGGGGATGGTAATCCATCTCGTGGTATGTTACGTAAGCTAAGGAGTGCCAGACAAACGTCAGTCTGGTCTCGTGCGCATTTCTCTAACAGATGCTTGGCGGAACGAACAGCTCTTTCTGCGAGTCCATTGGATTGGGGATATAGTGGACTGCTGGTGATGTGTGTGAAATCCCAAGTACAAACAAACAGCTTGAACTCATTGCTCGTGAACTGTGTGGCATTGTCTGTAATGAGTTTCTGAGGCATGTGTGGCAAAGTACTGTTTGAGCTTGGTAATTATGGTGGTGCTGGTAACAGTGGTTAATTGATCGATTTCAAACCATCCTGAGCAAGAGTCTACAAGAACCAGGTACTCCTAACCCCTCCATACAAAAACATCAGCAGCAGTGACAGACCAGGGAAGATCTGGTATGTCATGCGGATGCAGTGGCTCTTTAGGTTGGTGTACATAAAGGGCCGCACAAGGGCCACAACAGAGACCTCCTTCTCTAGATCATGAAACATGGTAGACCAATAGAGCAGTTCCCTGGCCCTGCGCTTCATGGCCTCCAGACCAGGGTGGCCTTGGTGCAGTTGCTTGGTGTAGTACTTTTGCAATGTGTAGGGTATAACAAATCTCTGACCTCGCAAAACAATCCCATCTGATAGTGATAACTCATCTCGCAGGGCAAAGAATGGGCGTAAGACTTGGGGTAGCTCCCCGGAAGCCTGTGGCCAGCCTCGTACGATAACCTGAGAGAGGCGTTGACATAACTCATCCCCAAAGATTCTGTATGCAGCTCCTCCATTCGGGCAGAGGACAGGAATTGCACAGTCATTACATCATAGTCATCCTCAACCTGCAGCAGAGCAGAATGGGGTAGGAACGCTCTGGAGAGAGCATCAGCCACGAACATTTCTTTGCCACGCTTGTAGACGACGTCCAGGTGGTACCTCTGTAATTTGAGCATCATCCTTTGAATATGGGCAGATGCATTGTGCAGGGGCTTTCACAGGATTATAATGAGCAGTTGGAGGTCAGTTTCAAAGGTGACCGGCCGCCCGTAGATGAAATCATGGAATTTGTGGCAAGCAAACACCAATGCCAACAGCTCTTTTTTGATCTGTGCGTAACGAGATTCTGTGTCCGGCAGAGCCCTGGAATGAGAAGCAATTGGTCCATGGTTCTGGAGGCAAACTGCACCCAGCCCGTGCTGTGAGGAATCAGTTGAGATCACCACCGGTAAGCGTTCATTGAAGTATTGCAGAATGGGAGGGCTGGTGAGTATGCATTTAAGTTTTGACACCGCGGCCTGGTGCTGTTCCAACCAACACCACTCCGTATCTTGGTGCAGAAGATTCCGCAGGGGTGCAGTGATCTCACTGTAAGTGGGGATGAATTTTGACAGGTAGTTAGTCATTCCTAAGAAGCGTTGGAGGCTAAGGGCCTGATTCAGAGCCGGACGCTCTGACCAGAGCGCTCGCTCTGAATCAGGGCCCTCCTCCATGAAAATGTAGCGTCCTCCTGGACGCTCGTATAGCTGTGGGTGACCACCCACAGCTATAGTGAGCGTCCATGATGATGGTCGCGATGGTCAAAGACCATCGGGCTTGCGACGAGACCCTGCGGTAGGGTCTCGCTGCCGCAAGCCCAGGAGTGATTTTGGCTCTATCAGATCCAAAGTCACTCCCACTGACATCATTACTGATGTCAGTGGGGCTGGACTCAGATGGTAGGCGTTCCCATGGGAGCGCCTCCGTCTGGCCGGCACGCCCACCAAAGGGGGCGTGCTGTCAGTCACCATCGACAGCACGCCCCCTTTGGTGCGAGACCCCGAGCGACGTATTTCTCGTCGCTCGCCGGGTCTCGCGAATGCGCACGACGGAGCTCCCTCCGTCATGCGCATGTGCAGTCTAACAACATCGACCCGCTAGCGAGCGAACTTTGCTCGCGAGCGGGTCTGAATGACCCTCTAAGTTTGTCCACAGGCATGTGCTGGATGGCTGCTGTTTTGTCAGGTCGAGTTTAACACCATGGTTAGTGAGGAGGTAACCCACGTATGGGACTTCAGCCACTCTGAATCTGCACTTACCTGGGTTGAGCTATAAGTTGATACAACGTATTCTGTCCAATACCTGGCATAGATGCTCGTCATGCTCTTGCATAGTACGGCCCCAGACGAGGATGTCGTCGACTATAATCTCACAGGGGTATCCAGCAAACAGTTGTTCCATACACTGTTGAAACACTTCACTGCCAGTAGTCAATCCGAATGGCATGCGTAGAAAGACATATCTCCCAGCTGGTGTCATAAGAGCCGTGAGGAGTGATGATTCTTTGTCTAATGGGATTTGCCAAAACCCACATTTTGCATCTAACGTGCTGTAGACCTTGGCTTCTGGCATGTCAGCAATGACTTGTTCTACTGTTCTCAATGGGTGGCGGGATCTTAGCAGCGCTTTATTGAGGTGTACAGGGTCTATGCAAATCCTGACAGTCCCATCTTTTTTTATAGCAGCAACCATTGCAGATACCCCCTGGGTCGTTTCTTCAATAGGGATAATAACACCAAGCGCAGTCATGCACTCTAACTCAGCTAGGACCTTATCCTTCATGGCGATTGGAACCCTCCGGGTTGCACACACTGTCGGAATAACAGATTCATCTAAACGCATGTGTTATATGACAGGTAATTTGCGGATTGTATTACATGTGAATAAGACGCGTAACTCTGGGGTGTCTTGTTGTATCGTGTACTTCAGGCCCCAGATGTATCAAGCCAAGGCGCACGCTGTCAGTCAGTCTAAGCAATGGCCTAACGTCACTATCTACTACGTGGAATAGCAATGGTGCACACGTATATTCAATGGTGGTGCCCACAGTTTTGATAATATGACCCCCATATGCCGCTAAGTTTACAGTGTCTGTGTGATCTATTGTTGCTTGCGGACTGATTTGTGCAGCAGAGTCTTGGACATCACGCTGCATTTGGCACCAGTGTCAATTTTAATCTTCAATTTATTGCAACTCTTTTTATCACATAAGTTAGTGAAAATCTCTCCTTGGTTTGCAATTAGATTGACACTTTCACAATATGCTGTCTCATCGGTATGTGCTGTTGACTCCATGCCCACGTGGTTGACTTTATGCATCTGTCTGTCTACCTGTGTTACTTGTAGTTCACTGTGTGTCACGGTTCGTCTGGATCTGCAACACTATGCAGTGTTTAAGCTTGTTGCAGTGGTTGCAACGTTTGTTAAAGGCAGGACACATCTCCCACGCAAATGCGTGGCGTCCCCCACAGTTGTAGCATGGCCTGTATTGCATTTGCGTGCACTGTACACTGCATATTTCAGCCTCCCTCCGTAACTCTTTTGTGCCCTGTTCTGATTGCTCATGCAGCATGCAGATGTGAATCGCGGAGTTTAAGGTTAGATCCTTTTTTCATAGTAAGTGTGCACGTACTGCGTCACTACGGGTACCACATACGATACGGTCTCTGATCAGCTCATCAGTTATTGCTCCAAAGTTACATTTGTTTGCCAATAGTTTCAGGGTGGACAAGTATGACTGTATATTTTCCCCAGTGTTCTGGTTTGTGGAGTTGAATGTGTTTCTGTCCATTATGACATTTTTTACAGGCATACAAATCTCATCAAACTTTGCAATTAATACATCTGGGTCTTCTTTGTTTTCCCTTTCTGCATATGTGAATGTGTCTGCTTTAGTGACTGCCTCTGTGCCAGCCAGATTAAGCAATGTGTATGCTTGTACCTGTTTTGATGTTTCGGACAGTCCAGCCATGCGGTACACAGCCCATTCTCTCCTGAACTGTACCCATCTGTCAGCGATAGTTTCATCAAACACGAGGGGGTCGATACGGTGGAGTCCTTGAGCCATGGTATCCCACTTCTGACACCATGTAGATGTGTTGTATATCAAATAAAACTCATGGACTCAGGAGTGCAGAATAACACGTTTACTTAGAACAATATCAGTAACTGAACTGAGCACAAACAGGAACTCCCTCTCAGCATGCATAGTCCCATGGAAAGTCTCATCCTGCTGGGTCCTAGCAGGATACCAATCTACAGTATGTCAGTCATTAACATGCTATCTGCACTGTATATCAACCAACTGTATGTGACAACACTCACAAATACATTTGTTGTAGAGATGTGAGGCACTGGAAAAACCCTGAATACATCTATATGTTAAGGCAAAGAAAGAAAAAAGGGCAAGTTATATTTACTGACAGTATAGAGAAATAGACAGGCAGCGCTAGCATAAGTCACATACAATGCAGAAATACAATATAACTGCAGAAGGGCACTACAATCAACTACACAGATTCTGTGGTCAGTGACTCAACATCTGCTAGGCTATAGCGCTACATAACCTGACTCCAGGGAGAGGTATGTAGGGGAACCGGACCCTGCATTTCCCTGAGAGCGCTGTGGCTGAGCCTGGAGAAAATGGCCGCCAGAGACCTCCCTGAGCTGAGGGGAGGGGCTGCTTTAATGGGGAATGCTGATTTTTAACCACAAGCGACGCTGGATTCCTGCTCCATATGTACCCTGGTGGTCTAGTGGATCACTTTGGCATACCTCCCAACATGACCCTCTCCAGGAGGGACACGGAGTCATTCAGACCCGGTCGTTAGCGCCGATGCGCTCGGACCGGGTCGATGGCCCCCCACAGAGCATGCGCGCGACGGCGCCGTCGTGCGCATGCGTGAGACCCGCTACGACTGACAGCGCCAGTCGTAGCGGGTCTCGATCCAAAGGGGGCGAGCTGTCGATGTTGATTGACAGCTCGTCCCGTTTGGAAGGCGGGCCGGGGGGGTGGCAGCCCAAACGGAGACGCCTACCGTTTGGGGGATGGCCCACTGACATCACTAGTGATGTCAGTGGAGAGCTTCCGGCTCAGACAGGACCAGAAGCTCTCCAGGGTTTACGACAAGGGAGACCCTACCCTCGCGACCATCACCGGAGCAGTCGTTAGAGCTGTGGGTGTTAACCCACAGCCTAACGACCGCAACAGAGGCGGGCGGTCAGGATGCAAGCGGCCGCCCAGTTTCTGAGCGACCGCTTGCATCCTCCGACCGCCTCTGAATGAGGCCCCCAATGCTCTGGTCCTGGACTTCCCTGGTAAGAGGCGGGGCTGCAGCGCAGTTCAAAATTCAAATAGGGGAGTCACACCAACTGTCATTTCACACGCTGCCAAACATCACTGGCTGGGACTCACTGGCAGTTGGTGTGACTCCCCTATTTGAAGTTTGGACTGTACTGCAGCCCCACCTCTGGAGCCGCCACCAATCATAAATTACCAGGGAAGTCCAGGAGCAGAGCATTGTGTCCCTCCTGGAGAGGGTCATGTTGGGAGGTATGCTTTGGACAAAGCCTGTGTTCACTCTCAGTACCTACGGTCTGTCCCCTGAGACTGGAGGCTGCCAGCGATAATGGAGGGGTCACAGCTGGTTTCAGCTGTGGTCCCTCCTTAATACATCTGGGGGATACTTAATATTTGAGGTAAACGGGTGTTTTCTGGGATTTGACATCAAATACATTTTGATAAATGGGCCCCCAAGTCTTGTATCAAAGTGGAAATGAACATCCATAATAAAATACACAGAGGGGCTAATTCGGAGATGGGAGCAAACCCCCCCAAAAATAAAAAGCAAGTAACTTTGGATCTGGAACAAACCACGTTGCACTCCAAGTTATGCTAATTATTTCTTATGTTTGCACACAGGGTAAATACTGGCTGCTTATGCATGTAGCTCACAAATGCTGGAAATCTTTAGTGGAACACTGCAATTTAGATAGAAACTTGGACAAGCCCCCTCCAAAATCTTAATCTGCACATGTTAGATCTACCCCACCTGCAGTGCAGCATGGATTCACCAATGTGCACAGTTATGTGCTTTTTTGTTGTTGTTGTTGTTGTTGTTTTCCTCCCACCTCAGATTCAGCCACAGTATGTTTATAATTAGCAATACCCCAATTATATGTTTAGGAAACAGCAACTTTTTTTGTGGGAGACATCATCTATTCATTCAAAGTACATGTATAAGCACTTACTAGCTTCAATAATGCTGTACAGAAGAAAGAAATAAAAATAGAGCCAGTGTAGCTTGAAGCAGCAATCCTATGAATAAAATGTTTTGTGTCTTACAGTCATATTTATCAATATTATTTTTACTAAAATAATGTGAAAACGGGAGTTTTCACACTCTAATACATTTAAGTGATACTAAAATGTGAATAAGGGCTTTTAAAGCAGTTTTCGTAAAAAAAACTACCCCAAGCCCTTAAATGTGCAGTATTTTAGTAAGCAGATCGCTTTTCCCATACTTGTAATGAGAAATGTGATCTACTCAAATTTCCTAAAATAAAATTGTAAAAAAATACCGGGAGAAGCCCTGTGATAATAACGCCACCTGGAGATGGTGTTATTAGGGCTTTCCCCAGTTTTTGACAGGCAGAGACGGGAGCCGGTGCCTGTGGTCAGCTGATCACTGTAAAATAAAAAAAATGTAAGGAAAAAAAAAAACCTGAATCTGATGATTCTGGTCAGCTCACCCCTAGGCAGCTGCACTGTGCTGTAAACTGAGATGCTGGCATATATCAGACAGTGCATGCATAGTCACACTCTCAGGGTCTGGGGCATTTCTAGAGAGAAGAGGGCCCGTGTGCAGCCTCCGACACGGCCCCCTCCTCTCTGTTCGGCGGCCGGCAGCGCACTGAGCTGCGCGCAGCCAGCGCCGGAGTTATAGACTCTGGGCACTAGAGTGCGCCCATTGTCTATAGAGTATGCACAGGTCACCGGGAAAATGGCCGCGGCGGCCATTTTCCCTGTACTGCGCATGCGCAAACAACGGAAAAATGGCCGCGGTGGCCACTTTCCAGTCGTTTTTAGAGCCCCGGACCCCCGCTCCGATGTGGTGCTCTGGAGAGGTAAGTAATTCTATCGGTGCAGGGTGTGTGGTGAGGGGCCCCCCTGGACCCAGGAGCCAGTGTGCGCCGCACACCCTGCACCCATTATAGATACGCCCCTGCTCAGGGTGTTTTTTGTGAAAAATACCCTGAGAAGTGCGAGGAGAGGATTCGCAGGGACAGAGCTTTCTCGCCTCCTCTGTGCCGGCATGCGATATTTGATACATCATTGCAGACTTGGACTAGCCTGCCGGGGTATTCTCCGGTTGGCACCATGGACTCTAAACCCCTCCCTCTGCTGTGTTGGGGCGGGGCCTATGACGATACCTCTGTCCATTTCCTTTAACATAACAAGGAAGCACCTCGGGTGGCCCTCCACAGTGGGTAATTAGGATGCTTTATTTTTTCTTTCTAACCCTCAAGTAATTCAAGTCACAGCACTCGGATGAGTGGGCGGAGCCTCGGAAAAGGGGGGGGCAAAGCCTTCAGTGTCACAGGACTGGGTTAAATGCCTGCCTCTGTGACTGTCTGTTCCTGTTGGCTGCCCAGACAGAATGTCACATGGAAGTCGGGAGATTTCTTGAAGTGGAACCCAACTTCTGCCTGCATCACAACTACTGTAGGAATGGATTGAACACGGGAGCTGCTCCCCTTCACAGTAGGGGTAAGCTCCACTACTAGTAGTTTTTGCTGGCTGCCTGCTTTTTTTCATGGTTATTTTTTTTTCTCTCTCTCTGCCCCATCTCTCTCTCTCCTCATATTCCCCCCTCTCTCTGCCATATATCTCTCACACTCCCTCCTCATATACCTCTCTCTCTCCAATATCTCTCACACTCCCTACCCATATACCTCTCTCTCTCCAATATCTCTCACACTCCCTTCCAATATACATCTCTCTCTTATCTCACACTCCTCCACCTTATACCTCTCTCCCATATCTCACACTCCCTTCCCATCTCTCTCTCTCTCTTTCCCACCTCTTTCTCTCTCTTCATCGCTCTCATCTACTTATCTCTCTCAACCACATCTCTCTCACTCTTTCCCATCTCTCTCATGTATCTCTTTCTATGTCTCTCTTTTCCCTATGGGGTCTATGGCCCTGATTCAGAGCCGGACGCTCTGACAGAGCGCTCGCTCTGAATCAGGGCCATCCTTCTTGATTTTTAGAGCGGCCCCCTGGCCGCTCGTATAGCTGTGGGTGACCACTCACAGCTATAGCAAGCGGCCAGGAAGATGGTCGCGATGGTCAAGACCATCGCGACCATCGGGCTTGCGACGAGACCCTTGTGGTAGGGTCTTGTTACCGCAAGCCCTAGAGTGCTTTCGGCTCAAACAGAGCCGAAAGCACTCCCACTGACATCACTTGTGATGTCAGTGGGGCCGGCCCCAGACGGTAGGCGTTCCCACGGGAACGCCTCCGTCTGGGCAGCCACGCCCCCCGCACGCTCGGTACGAGACCCAGAGTGACGGTTTCCCCGCCGCTATTCAGGTCTCACGCATGCGCACGACGGAGCCAGCTCCGTCTCGCGCATGCGCACTCGGCCAACATCGACCCACTTGCGAGCGGGTCTGAATCAGGCCCTCTGTATTAAGCCTTGAAGAGAGAGAGAAAGGGAATGGAGATAAAGGGCCTGATTCAGAGCCGTTCGTTAACAGCAGTACGCTCGTTGCGTTCCGATGTTGAGTAACCGCGCATGCATCGGTGTTACACTGCGCATGTGCGTACGGCAGATTGCAAGCTTTTTTTGTCTCGTTCGTCAAATAGCGTACAGGAAGTGACATGTCAAATGTGATTGACAGAACAGGGCGTTTTTGGGTGTTGACGGGGGTGGAGATTGAAAAACGCAGGCATGGCGAGGCGTTTTTTGGGCGTACATACATTATCAGATGCGAATGTCAAATGTGTTCGTACCAACTCATACGTCACTGGATGATCCTCTTTCCCTTCAAAATGCTCGCACAGCTTAGGGTCTGGATTACTCGACCACATTGGCGATGGCCTTCTCCTCCGTCCCGGCACTCCACGATGTAGCATCGATTAATCACGGCTTGTCAGAAAATCAATTAGTGTTGGATTGAAAACCGGCTTGGTATGTGTTTGGAAATCATTTTTTTTGGTTAGCACAAAACCGTACGCAGGTGGAAATCAGAGCTGCTAATGTCAGGATTACACAATCAATTTGCGTACATTTGTGGGGGTTTATTTTGGCCTCAATTTTTGGTTTTTGGCCCATTGTAACAATAATGTCATCATATTTGTGTTTTTTTGGCCATTTTGCTTTTGCATGGTGAATTTGCATCCTTATATAAATTTTAAAACGTTCCTTAAAGAGCCCTTTTTTTTTTCATGTAAAATGTTGTTGTTGCACGTTTTTGCCTTGTGGGCCAGGATTAAATGTAAACCATTTTTACAATAATGTCAGAATACAAAGTCGTACATTTTTGGCAAATTTATTGCTATAAAAAAACATTTTCATGCACATATTTTACACAAACATTTTTTGCAGTGTTCATTCCAAAATATTTAATAATTGTGCAAACATAAAAGTTTTTGGAAACGTAAAGCTAAAAATTAAAAACAATTCACAAGAAAGGAGAGGGAAGTTTTGGCCAGAAAGGAATATGAGGCAAGCACAGAAGGAGTGTGGGAAAAGTAGCCAGTGCTGTCAACGTTTTTTCCCCCGTTTGGCTGGGGGAGGGTGGGCGCCAGACCGGGTCCGGGATGTCATCGGGCTGGCCTGTCCAGAGGCAGATGTTGTGGCCTCTGGACTAGGCACAGGGCTACGCACATTTGGAGGATTGGCTGATGTTGTTCCAGAGGTGGAGGATCCTGATGTTCCGGCAGGAAGGGAGGTCGGCTCCACCATGTGCTGGCGAACGAGCTGCTCCAGGGCATTGGCGATGCGGATGTTGGCCCTGGTATTTTCCGCCAGGGCCTGACCAATGGTCACGTTGGCCGCAGCATTTTGCTCCAGGGCCTCAGCCACCCGTACCAGACTGGCGTCCATCCTCTGCAGAATCTCCGTATGGAAATCCGATTTAAAATTGACTTCTGTGAGGAGGGACACTGCCTGTGAGGGGGATTGCCCTGGACTGGCTTCTGCAGGGTCCTCAGCCGGATGTACTGGTTCCTCCCCTGCAGAGCCAGCAGAAATTCTGCGGCCAAGGCTCCCCTCTGGAGCAGACTCATCCGCCTGTGTCTCTGTTGGCAAAATGAGAAAAGACTCACATTAGAATCTACATATTGGCCCAATAACATTTCAGAGTTGGTGACATCACAATATTTACCTTGGACAACATGAGGGGCCGCAAAGTCTGGCATGTCCGTATCCATGTTGGACACGCCAAACACCTCCACAGCCTGCACACACCCCTGTGCCAGCTCTTCTAAATCATTCAACTCCAATGACACAGGGGTGGGACCCCCACCTGTCCCCCTTGCATGCCTAGCCCTGTCAGCCATTTTTTGTTTCAGGCGATATTTGAAGTCTTGCCATCTGTGGGTGAAAAAGTAGCCATTATTAATGCATTCTTTCCCCCAGTTTTTGTAGGTGGTCAAGTTTTAACTTACCGCCGTTTGACATCCCGAGCTAGACGGACAAAATCACCCACCCTATTGACCGCAACGGCTACCTCCTCCCACATTCTCCACTTCTGGCTTGCACTCATATTCCTGTCTGCCTGTGGCAGGATGTCCACACACTTCTGAACCAAAACCTCCATCTCCTTTCTTGTGAATTGTGGCTGCCTTTTCTTTTTGCCAGCTTTGGCCGGAATACTGGGCCCAGCAGCCTCTTCCATGTCATCCTCCTCACCTATTTGTTTAAATGTTGAGAATTGTAAACTTCACAACTTGCACTATATTATGTTTAAAATTAATCATTGTTTCTAAATGCCTGAAATACTTACCGCCAGACTGTTGCCCATTGTTTCCCTGGTCTGTAGCCATGTCTTAGCTCAAAACAAGAAATACACCAGAATTTTGGGTTTGGCTCATGACGTATTTATACATGCGTCCTTATTTTTCGGCCGCATCATTGATTGTGCGTTCCTATGATCCCTCCTTAATTTGTGCGGTAAACTAAACACTATTTATGGCTTGGGGCGTCTCGTGTCGAGGTGGCGTTTGTTGATTGTTGGAGGTTACGTTGGTTGGAGTTGATTGTTGGCGGGTTTTGGAGTTGGCGTTGGTGGGAGTAGTTTTTGTTTGCTAAATTTTGTTTTGGTTTTTCCGTTCGCATTTTTTCTGTTGGTTTTGTTTTTGGCGTTTCTTTAATTGGTAAGTTTTTGGCAGTCTAACTTTGGTTCAATTTGTGTCTCCTTCTTTTTCTGAATTTTTGAACGTTATTTTTTCGTAATTTCATTTTTGTTGGGTTTTTTTTTTGGCTCTGCCCCAAAGACCCTTTGATCCGGAATCTTATATATTATCTATTGGTAAGTTCATTTTTTCACTTGGTTAGTAAATGTTCATGTTTGTATTTACGCAACTTTGTTGGACCTTACACTTGTAACCTTTGTTTTTCTTAGTCAGAAATGTTTCTAAAATGTTGTTTTTTTCTAGCTGCGTATTTTTTTACTTGTATTTGCGAACTAATTAGCGCATTTTTATCTGTTTCTATTGGGACTTGTATTTGCGAACTAATTAGGGCATTTTTATCTGTTTCTATTGTGACTTGTATTTGCGAACTAATTAGCGCATTTTTAACTGCTTATTCAGACCCGTTAAATTGTTTGTGTTTTCCCTTTAGCATTTGTGGCTTACATTTGGCCCCAATTTGACGTAGTGTGCGCAATGTCGTTTTGCTCTTTTGGCAAATGTGTGTTTCTCTCCTTTTATGTTTTGTCTTGCACCAAATTTTGAAACAGAAATGCCCAGCATAAATTGATGTATTTTAATATTGTGATTCTTTACAGTTTGCACGTATCATGACAATACCCCGGCATGTAAGCATCAATGGATGGTATCATCAAGCTAAGTTAAATTCGTTTTTTTGGGGGGGTTAAAAAGCCTTACATTCAAATCTTGCCATTTCAGGTTGATCTGGGTCGGATTGTTCTGGCCATGCTCCCGGAAGCCGACCAACCTCAATCTCGTCCCAGGCGTAGGCATCGTAGGTGTGCAAGGCCCCAGATATTTCGAACACGTGTCACCCTTTTTGGAATGCCCGATGATGAGGTTTTAAGACGCTACCGTCTTCCTCCCAAAATCATCATAGACACTCTCTCATTAATAGAGAGTGATCTTGAGCGGCAAATTGACAGTCCTACAGCAATACCACCACTTACGCAATTTATGGCGGTGTTACATTTCTGTGCCTCAGGATCGTTTCAAACAACGGTGGGAATAGTGGCGGGCATCTCACAATCCTCCTTTTCCCGGATCCTAAGGGCAGTGATGGAGGCACTTTTCAAGCACCTCCATCATTTTATTCAAATGCCTTTGGATATGGGTGCCCTTAGTGTGGCCAAGGCTAATTTTTACCAAATAGCTGGCTTCCCACACATCATAGGGGTTGTGGATGGTACTCACATACCACTTCAGCCTCCAGCACGGCTGGAGGCCATATTTCGCAACCGGAAACACTATCACTCCCTGAATGTAATGGTGGTATGTGATGCCTCCCTCCAGATCCTGTCCCTGAATGCAAAATTACCAGGAAATGCACATGACTCATTCGTCATCCGGCAATCAGGGATATGGCACATATTAAACAACCTACAAGCTGGTGATGCGTGGCTTCTGGGTAAGTGGAGACCTTTAGTACATAACAATGTTAAGCTTGATACACAGTGATCCTGATGTTGTCTCTTCTTTTTCACAGGAGACAGTGACTACCCTTGCACGCCCTGGCTGCTCACTCCTTATTTGGCTCCCACACCAGGGCCACAAAGTGATTTTAATGCCGCACTTACAGCCACCAGGCAAGTGGTGGAGCGCTGTATCGGCCTTTTAAAAGGCCAATTCAGATGCCTTCACCGCTCTGGTGGCGAGCTAATGTATTTGCCGGATATGGTTTCGAAAATTGTGGTCCTGTGTGGGATATTTCACAACATCGCCATAAGGAGTGGTGTCCCAATGCAGCCAGAGGATGCCTTACCTGAGGATGGCCCCCCCGAGGTTGGTCGGAGGTCAGTATGTGGGGGGGCCATACACGATGATGTGGTGGCCAGATATTTTAGGTAATTATTGTCAAAACAACAGTGTTTATAACCAATGTGGTACGGTTTGTTTGAGTACATCTAATTATTATTTTTTTTTTTCTCCATCTTCTGTTTGCATAATCTTTGGCACTCCAACGATGACTACTTCCTGCTACCCTTAAAAAACCTTCATGTAGACACTTTGGGAATATATTATGGAACCCATATTGCAACGACACATTTGTGGAATCATGTTGGCATGGTCCTTCGTCAACCAGTTCTTGATTTGTTATGTGTTTTTTTGTAGTTTTTGGTATGTGTTGTATTTATGATTATCACTGTGTGTTTTGTTTGTGAGTGACCACTTTGTTTTTTTAGTTATGTTGTGAATAAATGTCTGGAGAGTGTAATTTTGTTCCTTTTTTTGCCCGTTACAAGCAAGTGTAACCAGGTTCACACACGTTACATTTGCCTAAGGGGTAATCCAGTAATGACGCAAGTTGAGCTAAAATGTAATATGTTTTCTGGGTCCAAACCAACACCCAAAGGAATCCTGTACAAACAGTTGGCTTCGTAATATCGGCCTAAGCAGCTTGCCCCCCAAATAGGAACCTGTAAAATGTAGTAATATATAATTTTGACAACAACAAAAAAGGAAAATGAGATTGTTACTGTTAGGTGTTTCTTGTGCCTGTTTTCCTTAAAAATATAACACATAATCTTAGTGACAATAATTGCAAATCCTTGCTGGAAGAGTCTACTTATGTCAGTGTAAACAATCTATGATTTTGAAACAAGGAATGAGACAGAACGTTAAGTTGAAAATATTAATTTATTTAAATTTTGACAATAAAAAAAAAAAAACTAGTTCCTAAGGAGGACCGTCATATGGTCAAGGACCACCAGCAGACCGATGATGTGTTCCCGCATATGGCCCACACAGCCGGCTAATTCAGCCATACGCCTCTGTTCCTCTGTGGGTTAGAAAAGTGTGGGGATTAATACATCAATAATGAAACCACATTAAAAAACAAGCCAAAACAAGCTAACCAAAAATGAAAAAATTGTGCCACAAAGCAGAATTACACCGATAAAACCAAGCCCCCCAAAATGGTCGAGCCCAAAATTACAAGTCCAAAAATCAGTTTCAGACAGGTGTGATATGTGTATGTTGAAATCAGCAGTAACAGGTAAAGACAACCTGAAAAATCGCAAAAAGTCGACCAAAAAACACAAAAAAAGGGAACGACACATGATTACATACAAACAGTTTGTGGCGCAAAAAAAACAAAATAAAAAACATACCGTTCGAAAAAACGGCCGCACCAGAAGCCACTCCCTCGTCCTCCTCAGAGGTGCCGCCATTCCCCAAAGATCTTGGCGGGGTGATTTGTGATTCCGGGGAGGGGGTAGTTCGAAGAGGGGTGGTTGGAGGAAAGGGGGAATTGGGATGGAGGGGAAGGAGCACCGAAATATCCGCCACAGGGTCTGGGCAGGCTGGGGAGGAGTGGGAAATAGGGGAATATGGGGTTGTGGAGGGTTGGCTTGGGGTTGGGGAGAGTGGGCGAGAGCGCCGTCTTGGATGGCGATGACGCCGTAGTCTTCGCTGTGCCCCTAAAAGATGTGAAACAAATTGTGGTTAGTTTCAACCAAATCCCAGAAAAACACTAATTTATGACAACACAAATCGGAAAACATGGCCATGCAGATATGAGTACAATGAATAAATAGGACATACATGAAAACATGGCCATGCAGATATGAGTACAATGCATAAATAGGACATGAAAACATGGCCATGCAGATATGAGTACAATGAATAAATAGGACATACATGAAAACATGGCCATGCAGATATGAGTGCAATGCATAAATAGGACATACATGAAAACATGGCCATGCAGATATGAGTACAATGAATAAATAGGACATACATGAAAACATGGCCATGCAGATATGAGTACAATGAATAAATAGGACATACATGAAAACATGGCCATGCAGATATGAGTACAATACATAAATAGGACATACATGAAAACATGGCCATGCAGATATGAGTACAATGAATAAATAGGACATACATGAAAACATGGCCATGCAGATATGAGTACAATGAATAAATAGGACATACATGAAAACATGGCCATGCAGATATGAGTACAATGAATAAATAGGACATACATGAAAACATGGCCATGCAGATATGAGTACAATGCATAAATAGGACATATATGAAAACATGGCCATGCAGATATGAGTACAATGAATAAATAGGACATGCATGAAAACATGGCCATGCAGATATGAGTACAATGAATAAATAGGACATACATGAAAACATGCACACGCAGTTAGGGCCACAAAGATAAACATGAAAACCACAGTCCCAAAAACTTACTTTCAGCGATCTGCATGCGAAAGCATGCCAGCAAGCGGGGCGTCCGCCATTGCAGGTCCGACCACCTGCGCTCCAGCAGGCCGATCTGGCGGCGTGAGCCGAAGGAACGCAGGCGGCCACGTACCTCCGCATATGCGGAACGCTTCTCGCGATTTGTGATGGGTGGAGGCTGGCTGGTGATCCGCCTATCCATCACCTCAGTTAGCACCAGCAGCTCGCGCCTGGTGAATGCCGAGGCTCTCATGATGGCAATGGTGTATTTGTTAAAAATCATTTTTAATAAACACCCGAAAATAATTTTGATTGGCTAATGTATTTGGGTAATTAACAGGACCAATTCTATTGGTTAGTGTATGAGTCATGTGTTCGACAGGGCCAGAAATCTCTTGAGAGTTATGATAGGCTTGATGCAGTGACATGCGTAAGCAAATTTAAATAAAGAAATGAACCCCGGGAAATATGCGGGGATAAAAACAAATAAAACAATTGTTTAATTGGGGCTAACATGTATTTTGACAAAAGCGAATGTTTAAGCCGTACGTATTCTGCGGGTAAACACAAACACGGACAAGATTAAAGTTTATTGCATTGTGTTAAAAAAAACAAAAAAAACAATTAAGCTAATTGATATATTGATTGGCATGATACGATTGAGGGAGGTAGGCAGAATAAACGAGCAGTAAATCGAAATCTGACAGTCCCACTTCCGGTTTGAACTTGTGCGTGCGCTCCCTTCAAGCCATTTCGGGGATGTACGCTCGCTATTTGGCATGCTCGTTAGTTAGAGGAGGGGTCGGTTAAGTTTGGGGAGGATGTTTGGCTGCGTTCGAAAATACGAGCGAGTGCTTGAATTTACATATTTTTTTACGTACGCCGAACGTACGAACGGCCACTTGCGTCCGGGTCTGAATGAGGGCCAAAGTTCCAACCAGTCAGCTCCTAACTGCCATGTCACAGGCTGTGCTTTGAAAAATTACAGGAGTTGATTGGCTAGTACTCTGTCCGCTTTATCTTCATTCAAGGCTTAATAAATAAACCCCTTTATCTCTCTCTTCCCCCATATACATCTCTCTGTCGCTCTCTTCCCCATATCTTTCTCTCTCTTCCTCATCTCTCTCTGAAATATATCTCTCTCGCAACCATCTCTCTATCTTGTCTCCTTTTTATCAACCACATCTCTCTATCTCTCTCTTTAATAGTTACCACCTACTAGTACACACAGAGAGCAGCATCACCCTGATTAAAATTATAACTATGTCCTTTTTATTATGCTAGAAGGAAAGAAGAATCACTCAGATGAGGTGACCGGGGCAGGTACTCTTCTTTCCTTCTGTCTCCCTGGTGGCTAGCCACACCTATTCAAGTCTGTGCCACTGAACTTCAGTGGGGCCCCTACCATTGCATTTCCCCTGTGGGCTCTTCATGCCCAAGTCCGACACTGCATCCTTGTGATGTATTCAAATATTGCAATGCGATTTTGGGCAAATTTATCACATCTGATCCGCATCTGGGGGATTGTGATAAATATGCCTCAAATACATAAATCACTCACAGGCTACAAGGAGAATGTTGGTATTTACCATTTTCTTTGATTTGGTTTTTCAGGCAACAGTCATGTGACACATTATATAGTGAGCAGAGAGACTTTGGAACACCCTGCTGAACTCTACCCATTTGTCCCTGTAAGCTCTTATGCAGAATTGTTTTTTGCATGCTACAGATGGGTTCTGCTACATCTTTGCTGATCACACTACAGAGGTGCACACGCATCGCGCCATGTGATTATCTGCAGCAGCATACGCTATGGCGCGCACTGCAATCGCACCATGCAATCCTATGGAGGCGCGGGTGCGAATGCAGTGCACGTATCCACTCTCGGGCGCACACCTCATGCCATGCGTAGTGCAATTTGCTGCGTACATAGCAAAGATATAGCAGGAGACATCTGTATGTGATATATTCAGCTAATTGCAGGGGGTTTGGAAAGTCCCTCCGCAGTGTCTGTGTGCTAAATGTGTGAATGATAAAGCAGTTAAATCACTTAAGGGATTTTGTAACCTTCATTTAATGAATCTTGCTTTGCTGTTAGACTAGACTTGAACAACTCTGTGTAATTTGTTGTATGCAGTTTTACATGATCTAAGGGGAAGCAGTCATCTTACCGCCAGCCGGGATGCCTGCCGTCGGAGATCCGCCAGTGGCATCTCGACCCGGGACTAAAGATAGGCGTCGATATCCTGACGCCTATCTTCAGCCCCACGCCGAAATCCCGATGGGCCGGCATCCATCCTGAATGGAGGTAAGCAGGGCTTTCTAGCTGTTAGCTGGGGGGGGGAGGGTTAGGTTTAGGCACTCCCGGGGAGACATAGGGTTAGGCATACCTCGGAAAGGGTTAGGGTTATGCTAGGGGAAGGGGCAGCACTGGGGGGAGGTTAGGGTTAGGCACCCCCCAGGGAGGGTTAGGTTTAGGATGCGAGAAGGGGCGGTTAGGGTTAGGCACCAGTGGGGGGAGGTTAGGCTTAGGCACCACTAAGGGAGTGTTAGGGGGGAGAGGGGTAGGGTTTAGGGACTACCTCCCTTGTCAGCATCTTGATCCATCGGGCTTCCAGCATTGGGATATGAACCGGCGGCTATTCAGCCGCCAGGACTTCATACCCATTCCGATCTAAGAATATTTGGCCTAATTTAGAGATGATGAAGCTGCAACAGACAGAGAAACGCGTTGGTCGGAACCCTATTGTCCCGGACAAACATCAGATTGATCTGGTTCATCGAATATCTCCCAATTTTTATCCAGCCCTCTGAACCATACCTCACTTAAGGAGTACAAATCATACCCTATACGGGACGGCACAAAGCTACAGAAATTCCATCTCTTTGTTACATCTTCACCCCATCAGCAGGACTGCACGGAGCTGCAGGAATTATTTCCACACTCAGGAACATTCTCTCCGGATGGTATGGACATTCACATTTGGACATGGTAATCATTTATCCCTTGATCTGCAGGTCAGGCCTACCTTTTGTGAACCAGAGACTCACTCATTTAAACTGGGACTTGTTTTCATTTAAATACATATTTTCCTCGTATTATCTATTTTTAATTTTATTTATTTATGCATGAATTAGTATGTTTATTGTTTTTATGAGAAAGAAATATAGGAATTAAATCTAATAAATTTTTATCTTTAATCTATTGCGTGCAGTGATCTATATACTCATAATATCTTTGCGCAGCTCCTATATATGTACAGAGATGCGCTCTCAATAGCGGCTGCGGGAATTTGCAAATGCTAATCTCAGCCTCCCCATTGTGTGGATGGTGCAATGGAGCGTACAAACGGTAAGATACCCACTTTCAGGCTACATGGTCTGTGCATTTGAATTGAAGATTGTAAACACACCAACATCTACATTTGCGGTAGCCTAGGGTTTACAGTGATGTTCCCAGACACGCCTATGACACTCCAATAACACGCCCAAGAAACCGCCCATTTTTGCAATCACTTAAGGTCACTTCCCAGTCTCCACCCTGAAATGCCTAGGGATCGCAAACTCCTCCTCTAGTGCTAGCAATGCCGTATGCAATTACAAGCAGCATAGGTCACTTGGGTTCATGCATGTGCAGTAAGGGTTCACAGACTTTTATGAGTATGAGCAGTAGCAAAATATCGCTCAACTGTATAAACATCACCACTGCCTCCATCTCTGAATCAGGCCTATTGTCTTCATCACTTTCTCTTCTAGCTCACACCTAAAAACTGACTATTATTGATACTAAATTGTGTAGTAAACCATTGCAGAAGGTTTGCAATTAGATTGGATAAGGATAGTGACAGACTAGACCAAGGGGCGGGGTAGCATCTTCCCATAGGCCAATACCATAGGCCAATAGTGTTAGGGTTGTGCTGACTGTGTGGTAGAGTGCCGGACAGAGGACGCTCACTTTCATTTTGTTTCAGTGTCAGATTAAGGCCCACATTGGTCTGGAGCTGAAATTTACAAAGGGCCTATTATGTGCCGCCGCATGGGGGTGTGACTAGTTATGTGGTGGGGCATGACCAGTGCTGTGGGGGTGTGGTCTGCACAGGGGGTGTGGCCTGCATCATTGGAAGTGGCTAGCAACTTCCTTTACTTGCCTCAATTGCACTCCCCACTCTGCTTATGTCAACAGTGTAATGTCAAAGTTTACAAACAAAAGGAGACACCCCTTGTTAATGTGACAAAAAAGAAAAATGGCACTTAGTGATCACATGAATTTGAAACCTCCCTATTAAAGAGTATGTGGGTCACTTAGGGATGTCATGTATGTGACATCTCTCTTTATAAAAACTATTAATCTTATTAATAGTTATACCATGAAGACATTAGATCTATATGTAAGCTCTCACGAGCAGGGCCCTCTTTCCTCACGTGCTTCTTCTTGGCTTACTTTTACTTTCATTTACAATGGTGCCTAAAACTGCTTACTGACACCCTGCTGCTTATTTAGGTGTTATGCAGCATTGTTTATAAATCATGTGCTTGTCCTGCATTGTCTGTACTGTTAATAACTGTTGTCTTGTGTGCTCATTTGTTTTTGTACTTTGTAAGGCGCTGCGGAACCCTTGTGGCGCCATATAAATAAAGGATAATAATAATAATATATGTGGCTAACACCTGGTGAGAGATCGGCATTTCATTCCCGGTGTGTGGATCATACAAGGAACAGCCGGTAATTACCAACCAACACCTTGTCTCTGTCAGCCCTTGTCCGAGCAGAGCACCATACCATCGTGCAGGGACTGTACATACAATACCTTTGCCTGCAAACCAAAATATTCTTCTCAGCGGCTCACAAATGTGACTCTGGTCATTAAGGTACTTTAATAACTGCACATTTACAGTGATGATTTATTGTTTTTTGGTGGAATCCCTGTGTGAGCTTAAACACCAGTCAGAGCCACTCATTTACCACTGATACCCACAAACATACTATTACTGGTTACTGGTCTGCCTTTTTTTAACTCAGTTTTTTATCTAGGATTTTTTCAATTTACCACATTGATTTTATATATGTTTATTTTTACCCTGAATATGAGTGCATTTTTGTTATTGTTTTTTCTCTGATTATATATACAGATTTTTTATGTATTTTATTAAATTATCATTATTTTGAACATTTGAGACATCGGAATAATGAATCTTTAACAAATAGCACAAGATCTGCGTCTCTCATCCCCGCGCATTACTTGCTCCCATTTACGGTTACAGGACTTTCTTCGGGCTGCACCCACACAATGGAATGCCTTACCACACACAATAAGACTTACCTCTAGTCTTCAATCCTTCAAGCGTTCCCTGAAAACTCACCTCTTCAGACAAGCTTATCAGATTCCAGAACTGACCACATAACCTTCATAGCTTCCATGTCTTATTACATCCCCTCTCACAGTCCACACATAACCTCATATTGTCTTTCTTTCACATACTCCTGACATTTTGTCGACATTCCTGTGTGACTGGATCATGCAGCCCACCAAGAAACTCTGCATTCTGGCCAGACCAAATTGCAATATATAGCACCTATCCTTGTATATCAATGCCTATTTCCCTATAGATTGTAAGCATGCAAGCAGGGCCCTCTTACCTCTGTCTGTCTGTTATTACCATGTTTTGTTCTATCAATGTTTCCAATTGTAAAGTGCAACGGAATATGCTGCGCTATATAAGAAACTGTTAATAAATAAATAAAATAGTTAAAGTGTTAACTAGGGTGACGAATGCACAGTCTTATTTTTTTTAGCGTAATGTGAAAGTCTACAAACAAAAGGAAATACCCCTTGTTAACATGACAAAAAAAGAAAAATGGCACTTAGGGATCACATGAATTTGAAACCTCCCTACTAAAGAGTATGTGGGTCACTTAATGATGTCATGAATGTGATATAAAAATGACCTAATCTTATTAATAGCTATACCAAGAAGATATTAGATCTATACCACAAAGCGAGAATGAAAAAAAAAAGAGTCACTAAGTGAAGCTTATATATGTACACACACATACCTTACACTGGGGAACAGTCAATCTGTTACCAGGGCTTTAAAAGTCAATTCCGATTAATTTTGTGCTCCTGACCATGAATATGCCATGCTTATTTTTGAATTGGCTCTAGTTTTGAGATATGCATATGTCTTTAATATTTATGAAAAATTTAATTAAACAATGTTAAAAATAGTTAAAAAGATTTTTTTTAATTCTGATTAAATTTGATTCGTAAATTGTTATAAAAAGACACAGGATAATTACATACATAAGTGTTAGGAAGCTATGAGAACCGTTTTTTTGTAGTATTTTCTTTTGTATTCTTGTTGCTGACAGTCTCTCTGCAGACTTCAACAATAATCGGCCATCATGTGACAATCCCACCTTCCTTGACATCTTTCTTCCATTACCTGAATATCCTGGTGGAACCGTTCACCCTGTTCTTCGCGTAAATCTCCTAGATTGGAAGGGAAGTGATCTAAATGGCTGTACAAAAAATGTACTTTAATACTCATGTTGGCACCTACTTTCTTAAAACATTTTAGCATGTTGTGGACTAATTCATGAAAGTTGTCTGCCTTGTGATTGTCATTCAAAATTTTTTAGGAAGACACATAACTCAGCCATGCTTTAGATTCGGTTTCAGTCATAGATGTGGTAACATTTGGATCCTTCACCAATTTCCATATCTGTGGGCCGTCAAAAATTCCTGCCTTTAATTTTCAATACTAAGAGAAGGAAATGTTCGACAAATATACGTGAAACAATCGCCTGACTTGTCCAATGCTTTTACAAATTGTTTCATTAAACCCAGTTTGATATGGAGAGGCGGCAGTATGATTTTTTACCTGTCAATTAAGGGCTCATGAATGATGTTGGCTTCTCCTACAGTTATAACTTCTCTTGGAGACCATATGGTTTGCTCACTGGAGAATCGTGGAGGTCTGGGCAGTCGAACAGGGAAAAGGAGGTTACATTGAGGTGTTCCTTATCCGGATTAGAGGACCACTATATATGTTTTGACACCCTGCCTTGGTCTGGTACGGAGGCATTTTTATGTGCTTTTATATATTTATCAATAAGTATTGATGGTATTACACTATGGTATCTCCCTCTGTATAAATATTTTTGAGGTACAAGCGGCCAGGGAAGCACTGTTTATGCAGGAGAATCCATTGGCCTATATAAGAGGAAAGACGGACACCCTTTTCCTAGATGTAAGTAGGGATATATGAATCCACTTGAAGTAATGGGCATTTACTGAATGGTGTATCTTTTCTTCTCTTGGAGGAACATATAAAAAAGAACCGGCCTCAAAGGGAAGATTCAGGATACATGTGGACACTTATAGATCGATAAGTACCCCAAAAGAAATAGTGCGCTTAGTTTATGTGTTTTTCTTGTAATTTGTTTATATACAGGGACTGTATTTTTTACTGAGAAGCATTTTTTTGTTCATAGGAGCGCTGGATTTACCTTTTTGTTTAAGACATGCAGTTTGCTGCCAGTGCTTTTGTTTTGCACGACTATCCCATAAGCGTATGTGACAAGGATACTTAGTATATCCCCTTTGCTGCCCAAGAAGAAAGCTTCTAATTTTTAAATCAACACAAATAGACCACTGATGTTGAGAATAAGCAATTTTTCTAGGACTAACTAAGTTTTTTTGAATGACCGTTAGGAATCGACGCAAATTTATTCCCATTGTGCACTAATACGCATTTTAAGCTCCTTTTACAACTATCCAAAAAGAGCCACCAGTCTACTGCTCGATTTTCTGGCAAGCCCATCATCTGGAGAAGTTCCTGAATATTGTTGCAATACACAAGGTTGTTATCTTGGCTAAAGAACAGCAGTATGGCTTGCTCTCTATTTCGATATGACGTTATAGTAACATCCTGCTCAAGACAGTGCTTTTCTTGAAGTCTGGATGCTAAAAGCTCAGTTCCTTTTTTCGATAAATTAAAGTCATGAATTAAATCGTTTAGTTCCTTTTGAGAAAATTTGTTTGGGGTAGAGGAACTTTCTTCAAAGTCACTTTCATCTGTGTTGTCACTTGCACTGGATGAAATTAACATTTCCACATCATCACATTCAACTTCACACAAAGAACTGAATGATGGTACAGGTAAATCTTCGCTATGTGGTATCAGTTGTTTTGCAGAATTTATACTTGGGTATTCCTATTTGGGTTTTTAAATCGATTCATACCCTTCACATTTACAGCACAAAAATAGCAGTCACTCAAGTGATCTTTTGGCTCACACCACATCATAGGTATGCCGAATGAAGTCCTTTTCGTTCACCTTTAGTTCAATTGTGGAGTGATTTCACGCAGGTTTTAGGCACCCAAATCTTCTCTTGCTGGCTTATGTGACGTCCAAAATAAGCCTGATACGCTTGTTTTACGAATACAGTTGTATTTTTTTCTTTCTTTTGCAACACTATGGGGCATATTCAATTACCCGAGGGACTTCTCCTGCCAGTAATTGAATGGTGAAAGTCCCGCGGCACGGGGTTAAGCTATTCAATAAAATAGCTCTTTCCCCGCGTCCAAAAACAGGACTTCCACGCGAGAACACACTGATTCCGCGAGAACTGCGGAATCAGTGTGTTATTCATGCTCGCGCGAGGCCGAATAGGGCGGCCTCACGCAGATTTTATCTCGCACCTACATAAGGTGCGAGGTAAAGCCTGACAGCAGGGACTCGCGCTCGGGGTCTCGGGGACACCCGCGCGTGGAGTCCCTGCTAATTGAATCCTGACCAGCGCGATAATTAGCAGCGGGGTAAACTCCGCAGCTAATTGGATATGCCCCTATATTTGCTACAAATATAACAGAAAACATCAGGGTTGTTAGTACACCATCTCCCGAGAAGCACTCATTTTATACGGCGAAAAAGTTTTGTTTCACACATTCAATGCTAACTCCCAACAAAAGCCGAGGACGTACTGAACAAAACAAGCCCAACCGGTGGGAAATTGGTTGTGGTGGGACAGAGAGAGGGCCGAACAAAGGAAAGGAGGTGCGCTAACTGCGTCACTTGGTCCTCTCCATTGCTCCTCTCTGCATGCTGGGAGGAGGCGTGGCTGTGGTCTGAGGATGTCCCTGCAGGCTCAGCAGTGCACTGCCACGCCTCCTCCCAGCGTTAGTGAGGAGATATGAATGTGTTGTGTTGCTCCTCCCTGTATGCTGGGAGGAGGCGTGGCTGTGGTCTGAGGATGTCCCAGCAGGCTCAGCTGTGCATGGCCACGCCTCCTCCCAGCGTGAAATATGAATGTGTTATGTGTCTCAAATGTGACTACCAGCTGCGTTATCACAAATAAGACAAATTCCTCTTGTTGTTGAAAGAGGGTAGTTGTTAAAAAAGCAAAACTAAGTTGATTCTGTTAAGTAAAGCAGGCCTAGACTTCACATGGAGAAATGGTTTAATTTGAAAACTGGAACCAATTCAGCTATAGCAAAGATCTAATGCGAAAATAGGACCTGCGAGTGCTCTCAAACTGATCTTAAATCCTTGGCAAGAAAAAAAAAATTTTTTTTTTTGTTCCCCAGTGTTCTATATGTAAAAGCAGAGAGAGGCGGCACTCCAGGGACTGGCACAATGTAGAAAAAATATGTGATGACAAGTATTTTTTCTACATTGTGCCAGTCCCTGTACATATTTACAGTTTGGTTTTGGAAGGCACCGGGGCATCATATACTGAATTGACCGAATTACATAAGTGTTCGGCGGCAGCAGTATGAGGTGACTAGAAAAGGTTTTCCTGTCAACGCTGTCAGTCTCCTGTAGGCCTACTTTCAATGGCGTCCTGGAGCTGCAGCTCCACCTGCCCCATTGTTAATCTGGCCCTGGGGCTACTGTGCTGAATTTGAACCCGGGGGAACTGCGACTGCTGACCAATCATCAGGTTCCTATAATAATTTTTTATTGGCTTGCAAAAACAAATACAATTATTACATAGTGTCTTCTGAAAAGTAACATTACAAAATATTAAGGTCATTCACATCAGAATGTTAACAGAATATTTAACAATGCGCCATATGTATACAGGAGCTAACATTTAAGAATTTACACATTGTATCTTAATTACATATCTCATTGATCCATGGATTAGGAACCCCTTTCAATAATAGCCGAGTAGAATTCGTAACTAGTCTCAAAAGGGAAC
This sequence comes from Taudactylus pleione, assembly GCA_031769625.1. Taxonomy (NCBI): domain Eukaryota; kingdom Metazoa; phylum Chordata; class Amphibia; order Anura; family Myobatrachidae; genus Taudactylus; species Taudactylus pleione. Next base: position 4,733,535 of record JAUIMM010000334.1, read on the forward strand.
ACCTCCATCCAGGACCATCATGTTGTACCATGTTGTTAATTGGAAATATGTTCTGAGTGTTCTGAGTGTTTGTTTCAACTCTGGGGATTTTGCCTTTATATATGGTAACCAAATAGAGAAAAACTTTTATGTCACACCTTCTCTGTTAGTCGACGTACCTGTCCATTCCATGTGAAACAGATATGAAACTCTGGGCAGGAATAGCGTAAGGCTTGGTATCGTGGGTTCTATCCACTGTGATAAAATTGTTTTCTTGGCTGCCCCTGCAATCTTAACCAAGAGCAGTTTATTACCCCTGGTTATATTGTAAGAAGGATCCTTTGGGAATATGCCCCAAAATATACAGTTTTTTTGAAAGGGGAACATTTATCGCTAGGGTTTGTTGAATATATTGGTGAACTTGGTTCCAAGATTCTATTACTCTGGGGCAGAGCCAAAGACAGTGGTATATGTCCGCCCCTGGCGAACCACACTTATAACAATTGGAGTTATCAGATTGTCCTATTAAAAATTTGAGTTTAGGAGTAAAGTATGCTCTGTGGAGAATCTTGTAATTCATTTCCGCATACGACACAGCTATCAACTGTTTGTTTAGTTTTTGGGTGGCTATTGTTAATTGGGATAAACTAAAGTCTGGGAAGGCTTGTCTCCACTTAGCCAACCCTCCTGTAATAGTCTCCAAGTCTATAACAGAGCGAGTAAAAGTGTAAATGTATGAAGATTAAGACACGGAGCATTGTCCAATCTAAATTGTTTATCCTCATCAGACATCAATCTAAATGTTGTCGAAAGATAACTTGACATTTGTAAATAAGGAAACAGCGGAATGATTAGGTGAGGAAATTTGGCTTGTAGTTGGCTAAGTGTGTGAGGTTTGGCAGTATTGACAGATCCTGGGGCGTTTGTCAGCCCATATGAATCGCTGCATTTCTTTGTTAAATGTTTGGAGATCTTTTTTTGATACAAGGATGGGAAGCATTTGAATCAAATATAGTATACGGGGAAAGCTGATCATTTTAGTGACATGGCATCTGCCTATGTACGAAAGGGCTAAGGTACTCCATTTATGAAAATCTTCTAGTGTTTGTGTTAAAAGTTTTTTGTAGTTCACTGAGTATAAGTTAGAAGGGTGCGGGGGAAACAATACGCCCAAATATTGCAAAGTGGAGTTAGTCCATTTGATTACAAGGTGTTATTCCAGCCCACACGAGCATCAGGATAAAATGCCAGAGCTTCTGTTTTGGATGTATTGACCATAAATCCTGCTATCTTAGTAAAGTCCTGTAGTTTCTCCGCTAATAAGGGAATAGCCTGTTTAGGATTATGAAAATACAATAGCAGGTCGTCTGCAAAATCAGAAACTTTAATTTCATAATAAGCCACATGGATACCTCGCCAAGCAGACAGTTGGTAAAAATGACGGATTAGCGGATCTATTGCTAAATTGAAGAGTAGTGGTGATAGTGGGCACCCTTGCCTAGTCCCCCTGTGAAGGGAAAAGAGTCCAGTATTTAATGTATTGATAGTTAAATAAGTAGTTGGGGATTTATACAGTGTTTGAAAAATATGTGTGAATTCGGGGCCAAAACCTTGTAAATTAAAAATGGGAAAAAGATGGGGCCAGCTGACCCTATCGAATGCCTTGTCAGCGTCACAGCTGACCACTACGTTTTGTTTTTCTTTTGCTTGGAAAGTATGTTCCATTGCTGCTGTAAGTGTTCTAATATTTATAACAGAATGCCGACCTTTTATGAACCCAGTTTGTGTTGGGTGAATTAACTTGGCTAGTATTGATTGCAAGCGTTGGGCTATGAGTTTAGAAAAGACTTTTAAGTCTTGGTTGAGGAGTGATATAGGCCGATAGGATGTTACAGAGGTGGGGTCTCTACCCGGTTTTGGCAAGATGATAATACGTGCCGTATTAAAGTCAGGGGGTGCTACCCCTTCCTTCGTTATAGAATTGTATAAATTAGTAAAATGAGGGGTTACTTGGGGCGATAATATTTTTGTAATAGTCTGCACCGAGGCCATCTGGACCTGGTGTCTTGCTGGTAGGTAGAGTACGAATAATTCCCCTCACTTCTTCCTCTATGATAGGGGCATTTAACTGATCTCGGTCCTCCATTGCAATATGTGGTAGGCCTGCCTGATGTAAGAAGTCTGCACCTAGAGCAGGGTCATCTGGGGGAGGAGAGTATAAGTTTTCGTAATAACGTAGGAATTCCTCCGCTATCTGGTCTGGGCTCATTAAAGCGTCTATGTTTGTGGACTTGATGTTAGTTATGTATTTAGGAGTTGCTTTTTGCCGTAACATAGAGGCGAGTAGCTTCCCTGATCTATTGCCCCATTTGAAGAATTTATGCTTTTGAAAGGATACGTCTATTACAGCCTTTTCAGAACATAAGGTGTCATAAAAGGTTTTTGCCTCAAGGTATTGTTGTTTCGCTTTTTCAGATGGTGTAAGAAGATAAGTAGAATAAGTGTCTGATGAGCAGGAATTTAACTTTTTATACTCATCTTGCATAGTTTTGCGTTTGTAGGTGACATGTGCTATTAAATGTCCTCTCAGGACGGGTTTGGAGGCAGCCCAGAAGAGATTAATATCTTGCATATGTTGTGAGTTATCAGTCACATAGTTGTTAAAGTGTGATTCCAACAATTTCTTCTGAGGTACTTAAATAGGAAGGAGATCACCAATTATAGTTACTGTGAATAGGGGATTTTAATCATAGTGTTAGCCAGATGGGGGCATGATCTGAGATCACTATATTAATGATGCCAGAGTTCACTACTCTGTGGAGTATTTGTGGAGAAACTAGCCAGAAATCAATTCTAGCAAAGGTATCGTGGGGATGGGAGTAGAAGGAGTAATCTCTGTCAGTGGGGTATTTGATCTCCAAGGGTCAAAAAGTCGAAGTGAGTCAGTCATATGAAAAAAAGAAGACGATGCGCTACCCCCAGTCCTTCCAGAGCTTCCCGATCTATCTGGTGTGGTAGATTGCGCTGTGTTGAAGTCTCCTCCCAAAATGAGATGCCCCTCTGTCCAGCTCTGTAATTTAATATACAAGTTGGAAAAGAAAGAAGCATTAGGACTATTAGGAGCATATATGTTTACTAGAGTGAACGTTTCTCCCTCCAATAATATCTTAAGAAAAATAAATCTTCCCTGAGTATCTAAAAGAGTGTCTAGAACCTCGTAATGCAATGATTTATGAAACAAAATGAGCACTTCTCTAGTTTTATTATGATAAGATTTGGGGTGTTTAAGCCCTCTACATTCCAGGAAATACATTTCAAAGATGTTTTAAAGTTATCTGTTACCAGAGGTGTGTAGTTAGTGTGAGACATTTACCCTATTCCTAGTTTGTAAGATAACACAGTAAAAAGTAGAAAACGTGTGCCCTGTGGTCTGTCCCAGCTAGCAGGCACAGGACAAGAGGGTTTAGAGGACCCATCCAAACACCCATCAGCAATATAATTCAACATAATATCAGTTTTTGACACCTTAGTAATTGACAAAATAAGTGAGCCAAGTTTTAAATTTAGAAAAACCCAGACTCATGGCCAACTGCGTGAATGAGAAATAAAACAAATTATTGTGAAATGTAACATTAATATGGATAATTGTGTGGACCATGAATAGTTTGGCAATAATAGTGATCCATGTAGTAGCGCGATTCGCGGCCCACAAGTGACTAGCCAAATATGTAGCACCTGAGCCACAGAAAGCGAACCTCCACATGGAGTGAATACCAGTAAATCATCATTGTCACAATAATAACAAACATTTTGCCTATGAAAAGTACAGTATCGTGTTGGGGAGTTTTTGTCAAAAGGTTCCACCAAATAGAGAAACATGTAGAATGTACTATACCATGTGATCAGAGAAGAAAAATGGACAGACATAAACAGCAACTTCATCCAAAATACATCCATTTGAGATGTTTAAGAAGGGTATGTCTGTGTAAGGGAACTCCTAAGTGTTTCCAGTGACGGCACCACATGCCAGTCAGTCATCTTGTGTAAGTCCGGTAGAAGATTGAGAATTAACGGATTTAAGAAAATTACAGGCATATTTAGGGTTGTCAAAGAAATGGGCCTTGCCATTATAGAAAACCTGTAGTTTGGCAGGGTAGAGGAGGGCAAAACGGAAGCCGCCTTTATATATACTCTGTGAAACTCGTTCAACCAGAAATGGTTGAGTAGTGATATCCAATCCTAGATTATCTGGTAACCATTCTGAGACTAGGGCCATAAGGTCTTTTTGCTTCACCGACTCAGGTAGGCCTATGATGCAGAGATTGTTGCGGTGGTTACGATTTTCAAGGTTATCTAGTTTTGAAAAATGGTGATGGTAGATTCATGTTTGCGAAGATTTGGTAGCAACAAGTTCATCTTCTAGGGTAGAATTCTTTGCTCTGCCTCATTGAGACGTGTGGATTGTTGTAGTAATTGTGTGAGCGCGGAGTCGACGGAGATCTTCAGCTCTGTGAGACCGACTAATTTTTTGTCAAGAAGTGGTGATATAAGGTCGGATATTTCTTGAGCGCGTTGTACAGATTGAGAACTAAAGCGTGTAGGGTCTTCCACCATGGTAGCAATATCTTCCCTTTGAGGTGATGAGGGGGAGGACGGATTAGTTGTCGGAGGGGATTCCTCCTTGTTTCTATTAGTGGTACCGCCTCTTGGACCCCTTTGTAGTTTGGCCACATATTTATCCATGGGCATATTTTTATTAGCCCAGGAGTAGGATTTCTATGGTTAATAAGAGCTGTGGTGAAAGGAAGGAGTGTTTGTACAATTAGTGTTGCAAGTAATAATATGCAGTTGAATAAGATCTATCCAAAAGACAATTAGACTGAACACTGTTAGAGCAGGGAAGGAAATCAGGATTTCCCAGATTCCACTCCCTTATTATTATCTGATATTGGTAGTAATAGTAGGTAATAAAGTGCAATGTAGTCACTGGCGTCAGGTGAGGTGGGGTAGGGTCCAGTTGTATCAGGTACTTTCACCTATCTGGGGAATATGGCTGCCAGCAGCTTGTATATGATCCTGTGTTGTGCTGTGTGCTGATCTCCAGCAGTACAGCTCTCCTCCAGCGGCGCCGGATCAGAGGCAAGGTAGCGGTGTCACAGCGGGGAGCACTCGCAGTGAGTTAGTGCTCATCTGCTATGGGGAAGGCCATTTGTAGAGCCACCGAGCAGCGGGATAAAATGGCAGGCAGGTGGGGAAGGAGTACAGCGTCTCCGTGTTCCAGGGCTGAGGGAGTCGCGGGGAGCCGGGCGATGTCAGACCGCTTACCCGCTGAGATCTCCTGGTGTCCCGGTTAGTGGAGGCAAAATTGCGGCTTTTATAGAGTGTCATAGAGCTCCATTAAAACGAGTCCCTCTCCACAGGTTCCTATTAGTCTGTGGGGTCACATCTCTGTCTGGCAGACATCTTATGCTTATCGACATAAAAGTCTCGCATATCACCACAAAAGGGCTGTTTATGATAAATAGGTCCCAAACTGTTGAAGTAATTTTTTCTGTAATACATTGTAGGAAGCATCACAAAGATCAGATTGGAACCCACTGTCTAAAATTGAGAGAAAAGGTTTTTTTTAAATGCTTCTCTGTTTTGATAAATACCGTTAGCAAATACAGTCTAATCCTTCAAAATGTCTTCTCATAAATTATTCATTTTAATGTCTTAATATGGGCCCAAGTATAATTACTGATGACATCACACAGCTACAGTACTTGTACAGCTGATCAGGTAGGTTTGTTCCCTGACAAGAAGCAAAAGACAACACAGCAAAAATGATTGATTTAATTTATAAGGCTCAATGTCCCACAATTCTTTTATCCACAGATGGCGAAAAAGCCTTTGAGAGAGTAGATTAGCATTTATGGCTGGTGTGCTTCAACATATGGGTTTGGGTCCAGTATGCCTTGCTAGAATAATAATAGCCTTATATAAAAATCCTTATGCTCGGGTTAAAGTAAATGGAGTACTATCTGAAGCATTTCTGATTTTAAATGGGACTAGGCAGGGGTACCCATCGTCTCTTATTTTTATACTGTATGGAAGCTTTGGCACGTGCTAATAGATGTAAGTCTTATATTCAAGGGGACAGATTGGGGGCTGCGGAGTAAACTAGCTCTTTTTGCAGATATTTATTAGAAACCCAGTGGCTTTGCTACCTAATTTAATTCTGGAGTTTAAGAAGTTTGGTGCTGTATCAAACTTTAAAATCAATTATACAAAATTGGTGGCTCTCAAACTAAATGCCCCTGAATCTATGATCCAGGGCCTACAGTCAACCTTCTTATTTAAGTGGCACCCACCTCATATTCAATATTTGCCCATTAAGATAACAAAAGATGTTAAGAGTTTATTTCAAGACAATTTTGTTCCCCTATTACATACAGTGGGTAAAGACCTTCAGACTTGGCAACCTAGGAATTTTTCCTGGACAGAGAGAGAAAATATTGTCAAGATAAATGTCTTATCTAGAATTTTGTATTATTTGCAAACACATCCTATATGGATCCCACCGTCCTTCTTTAGAGACTTACCGATATTGGTGAGAGATTTTATTTGGTTTTGTAGGATACCCAGATTTCATCATGATATTCTATATAGATCTAAGGAGTTCAACTGCCCAACTTCCTATATTATTATCAGGCTGTCTATTTAAATAGGGTTGCCAATTGGTCTAAATTTAACTCGGATAAGCAATGGGATTTGGTTGAGGAGCGTTCCAGCCCTATCCCGTTAGAAGCCCTACCCTGGGCTCAGGTTAAACCATCAATTGACCATCCCACCATCACCCCTACTTTGCAAATCTGGAAGAAATTGAGGATTCTGACCTCAATCTCCTCTGTCTCTTCTCCTTTGACTTCCCCTCTATGTAACCGTGAATTCACACCGGGTATAGAGGACCGTACTTTCCGACTCTGGAATTCTCTCTGGATTTTGAGGTGAGGTTAATTAGTTCACTTGGGAGGGGTTCATTATTTTCTGGATTTAAGGACAGAACTGGGTCTTACTGAGTCAGAGTACTGATCCTATATTCAACTGATGTCCTAAGTTAGGAAGATTAATAGACGTGGAGTCTTGATTAGAGACTTGACCCTCTTTGAAATGCTATGTTCTAAAAAGGAACCTATGTGCTACTCCATCTCTATAATTTATTAGATGCTTTTAAAAATGCTTATGTTTCTCCACCTCAATTTACAAGTGCCTGGCACAATGATCTGAACATGCAGTTCACTGAACAACAATGGTTTAAGGCTTTCCACTACACTCAGGTTTCATCCCAGAGTATTATTGTTATTACAGTTATTGAGATGCACTATAAAGTTATTACCAGATGGTATGGATGTCCCAGTGTGTTGAACAAAATGTTCCCAGGAGTTTTCAATTTATGTTGGAGATGCAATAGTACTTTGGGTTCTCCTCTTCATATATGGTGGCTTTGCCCTTCATTGGCCTCTTTTTGGCAGCACGTCATCCAAATTACTAAGGATATTGTTGGCGAGAGGGTTCCTGATGGACCAGAGTTCTGGATTTTGAATGTAATATTCTAGCCTATCTCCCGGTACAAAAAGTCTCTTTTACGGCATATGAATAGTGCTGCTAAAGCAGTTATACCAGTTAAATGATGGTCGGGGGTGATACTGATCTCCAAAGATTGGTTGATCCGATTAAATATGTATATGATTATAGATGAAATTTCTCTGTTTGCAACAGATTGCCTTTCCAATTTTACAGCCACATGGTTTTATTGGCTAGAATTTAAAGACTCTGCCAAATATAAAGCCTTAATGGTTTAATCTGGCTTCTTTAGTGTGCCTCTCCATCAACTGATTGTCATATCTGTTGGAGACCTAGGAACTCCTCATCCCTCCTTTCATCCCCTTTCTATTCCTTTTTCTTTTTCCTTGTTGTCATTTTGTTGTTTCTTGTATTGATTGGTTTATATTATTATTTTGAATGGATGTATCTATGTCATATGTTCATTGTTGACATATTTGTGACTGGTTATGATTTGTACATCCTTAAAAAGAATATATACAGTGTATATCAGTGGCGTAACTAGGGCAGGGCGAGCGGGGTGCGTGCCCTGGGCGCCGTGGGACCGGAGGCACGCGGGGGGGGCGCCGCCGACCACGGTCCGGCCCGCCCTAGTTAGCCACCAGTGTAGCGCCGACCGCAGTGAGTGCGATCAGCGCTACACATTAACACAGTACCGGCACTAGGCTTCCAGCTCCGGTCCTGTGCTGCACACCTGAGCCCATTCCCTCCCCCTGAGCACTTGCCCAATAGCGCCAGGAGGCGGGCTCAGGCTGTGCATAACACACGCATCGCCGCCAGCGCTGGCAGCGATGCGTGTGTTAAACAGCAGCCAATGAGAGTCAGATAGACTCTCATTGACTGCTGCAGCACCCACTGCAAGAGCCGGACTTCCGTCCGGCTCCTGCAGTGGGTAATGACAATGACATCATGACGTCTCTCCCATAATGCTGAGAGCGCCAGCCCGGGAGGACTGGCGGGTGGCGGCGGGAGCGGTGTCGCGGACCGGAGCAGCAGCGTGGATTCAGGTAAGTATATTTTTATATCTTTTTTTTTTAAAACCTGCCTGCACTACTGGGGGCACAACGGGGGAGCGGGGTGGCTAGTACTGGGGGGACCTCTACTGGGGGTGGGGGCACAACGGAGGGGGTGGCTACTACTGGGGGCGCCATTATTGGGAGGACCTCTACTGGGGGGGGCTATTACTGGGGGCACAGTTATTGGGAGGACCTCTACTGGGGGGGGGGCTATTACTGGGGGCACTTAATCAGGAGGGGGAACCTCAACTGGGGACCACTACTTGGGGGGGGGGACTACTACTGGGGGCATTATAAAAGGGGTCTACTACTAGGGGCACTTCACCTGGGGGGGACCACAACTGGGGGCAATTATAGGACCACTACAGGGGGCACTGGATAGGGGGGGTCACTACTGGGGGCACTGCATGGGAGGGGGGGTACTACTGCTGGGGGCACTATATAAGGGGCTTACTGCTAGGGGCACTGCACTGGGGGGACCACTACAGGGGGCACTAGATAGGGGGGGATCACTACTGGGTGCCTGCATAAGGGGGACCACTACTGGGAAAACTGCATGGGGGGGGACTACTGCTGGGAGCACTATATAAAGGGCACTGCATAAGGGAATACCACTACTGGGCACACTGCATTGTGGGGACTGCTACTGGGGGCACTGCATAAGGGGGAACACTACATAGGACACTGCATTTGGGAGGACCACTACTGGGGGCACTGAGTAAGGGGAACTAATTGGGGGCTGTATAAGGGGGACCACTACTGGGGATACTGTATAAGGGGCACTACTATGGGCCTGCATAAGAGGGACCACAACTGCATACTGGGGGTACTGTATAAGGGGTACTACTGGGGTTAAGGTGCATATGGATAGGAATGTTCAGCGTGAAAATAAAAGGGGTGTGTCATGTTGACACGCCCCATTTTTAAGTGACCACGCCCATTTTTCCCCACACGCGCACATATCAGGGTGGGGGGGGGCTCCCTTTTCAAATTTGCTCTGGGCTCCAAATACCCTAGTTACGCCACTGGTGTATGTATGTATATATATATATATATATATATATATATATATATATATAAAAATAAATCCGCAAATCAATTTGGCTCAAAGTGAAGTTTTCAAAGAACCAATTACTAGAAACCAGAGGATTTTTGATAAGTTTCACCTATTTAGTGCACACAAATTGTATGTTATCACAATGTGCCAATTGAAGCAGACGCTATGCCATCAGATGAAGACCTGGACTAACAAAAAATAGAAAAATCTGCAGTCCTAAACACATCTTGTTCCTGCTGTGTCTGCTGCGTACCCCAACCATTTCCCTGGAGATGCACTGTCTGCCGCCTGCCCCGACCTCGGCTACGTCCCTGGAGCTGCACTGCCTGCCCCGACTTAGACTACGTCCTAGGAGATGCACTGTCTGCCGCCTGCCCTGACCTCAACTACGTTCCTGGAGATGCACGGTTTGCAGCCATCCCCGACCTCGGCTACATCCAAGGAGATGCACTGTCTGCCGCCTGCCCCAACCTCGACTACGTCCCAGGAAATGCACTATTGATTATTTTACTGAAATATATTGCTCAATTAAAATAAAGTTAAACAAAATTAAATAAATGCCTTGATTAAATATATGTGGATTTACTATGCATTAACCCCAAAACAGGAACATTGTGGAAGGAAGACATGGTAGGGCTAAAAGAAGCTTTATTCCTAAAAGGTCAACAGAGATTAGTTTAGAAATGATGTACATTATATAATCTATTGGAAAACATAGAGGGCCTTATTGAGAGGGGCATGTAATGTTGATACTGCACTCAAGCAGCCGATGTTTTAAGTCTGTACATATAAATAAATTGGGGTCCCCGTCCCGAGGATTAACACAGCCAAACTTGGTAACAGGGACTCTGTCCCTGACATGTGACAACACCCTTGCATGAATTAAAAAGTTGCTTTCAGTATCATTTAGATAGATAATGTATAGCTCCTTTGAGCCCATCTATGTATTAACAGAGAAACCTAAAAGTCTAAATAATTGATGGGATGTTCCTAGTGTAACAGTAAGCTACATGTACAGATGCCTTTTTTACATTAACTGGTATGCGCACTGACCACAAATCTATAAAATACTATGCAAGGCATCTGGACAAATAGGCCATGAAAATATGAATATGTATGTAAGCATTTACAGTATATGAACTATGAAGTAAAATAATCAATACATCATGCACATGTGGAATATCTGGGGCTAGACATCTAAGGGCCGTATTCAATTAGCGGTAAAAACTGACGTTTTTTTTCGCAATTGGTATGGATGCGTCAAGTTTTTTTAAAGATCGCACACAGCTGCAGCAGGCGTTTTTTTAAATTGTGTTTTCACAACATGAAATTATACTTGTACCCATTTTAACGTGCCCCAATTTACGTGGAACAGTAATTTCCTGGAAAAATAAATGCTTTCTAGCATTTTCAATTATTTATTTATTTTTTCTCCCAAGATTTGCTTAACTTAAGTTTTTTTTTCTCCAAAAAAACAGCCATTTTCGTCGCTAATTGAATACGACCCTGAGGCTGAAGAACCTGAACTCACAGCTCAGTGATCCAGAGGCACATCCAGGGCAGCGCATTGAAGAGGACTGCCCTGGATGAAGCTTACACCACTCTAACGGTGGCCACTCACTACATGAGAGATTGACAGATCATGTGATTTACAACAGATCTCCATGTCCATTATATAGTGTGTACCCCCAAATCTGCCCAATTCATTGTTTAGTGAATTGGGTGGCCGCATCGTCCAGTCTGATGTGCTGCACATCAGATGGGACGACGATATGGATAACGCGTGTTGTTACATTAAGTGATATATTGTATTATCATACGGTGGATCATGCAGTGTGTACAGGGATACAATATATTGTTATATCAGATCGCCACGTCGCTGGGTTGACACATTGTCAGTTGTGTAATTAGCTTAATACTCACTAATTGTGAGTTAGAGGAGGCAGGAAAAGGGGGCCAAGGGGGACTATGACGGGCAGAGGTGTGACATGGGTGGTGGAGGGTTGAGGTGTACAGATAAAGGCATCACATGGGTAGGCAGTGGCAGAGCTGCATGAAGGTCTGTGAGTTCTGGACACCACACATCCAGGACAACAAGGCTTCCAGGCTCAGGCCAGATATTACCTTTCCTGGACTGTCCGGAGAATTTCCAGAAGAGTGGAACCCCCTCCTCTCTCTAGCGATGTCACTGCCGCGGCGGCCGGCGGGTGCAACAGTAGATTTTGCCTTAGTGCCAGAATCTCCTGCGCATGCGCGGGTCTCCAGGAAAATGGTGCCCGCAACGTTTTCCCGGGCACAGCAGTACTGTGCATGCACGAGTCACCGTGAAAATGGCTGCCGTCAAGTGACCCGGCAATCCAACCTGGGTAATGAGCAGGGGTCAACATGGAAATGACCCTGCAGTGTGAACACGCTCACAGCATAGGAAGACGCGGATCCCCAATCGTCGACAGGAGAGAACCGTGGTCTGAAAGGGGTCTGACCTGTGTTGAAACTGACGGGTCAGACCCGGGACTTGGGTGTAAAAGGGGTATCTTCTGGCCTTCCTGCTGTCCAAACCATCATTAATGCTTCAACTTTCACTCCAAATGCTCCACAGTGGCCTCCTCTCTGCCGGCACTGCACTGGCTCCTGTCCTACAGAGTCCTCTTCAAGTTTCTCACTTATCTTTAGGGGCCTATTTGTCATTAAATATTTGCGGCATATTCCCCGAAAACACCCATTTTGGGGTGATACCCACATATTTTTAGTATCCACCAGATGTATTATGTAGGGACGGCAGCAGATATGATATCGGAAATAACGTATCTGCTGTGGTCCCTCCATTTCTAGGTTCTCCTTCATAGGTTTCTATGGGGGATGCGATGCCGTCAGATTTACCAGTGTTTGTATCCCGCAGCTTACGCCATCTGAAGTTGGTGCTGTGCTGCTGTAGCCTATGGGCTGCACTTCGTAAAACTTACTGGAAGAGGGTAAATGGCCGCAGCGTATGCGCAGGAGTCCGGCACAGGAGTGAAGAGAGGGTCTCTTCAGTCTGAGCGCATCACAGAGACGCCTGTCCATGCGGGTGCTATTTCATACATTCCTGAGCTATCATTGCATCCTGCAATGCGATCATTGGCGCAAATATCACACCCAGATTGCATTGCAAATGCGATTAATGATAAATGGCCCCCTAAAGCTTCCCCTAATCCCCCTCTCATTTATCTTTGACCTCACCTCCCTCCACACTGCTATCTATACATTTTCTTCTGCCTCCCTTCCCTACTGATCATCTCTCCCCACTCCGTCTCTAGGATTCCCCATGCTGCTCCCTATCACTGGAACTCACTCACTCTCGCTGTCAGGCTTTGAGAGCCTTTTCCTTTTTGATGGTGGGGAATCAATTTTCTTTTTTTTTTATCACAAGCCTATCAGATCTCACCTGTCCCAGCTCACTGACTCACCCGTGTCTGCCACTCCCCCTCCCCCCTTATGGATTGTAAACTCTGGCAAGCATGGCCGCCTTCCCTCATGTACTTCTCCTTTCCTCACTTCTTACAGTGGCCAAAAACTTTTATTCGCTATACCCATTAACTAGGATACAGGTTTTAGGCGCCACGGACCTTTCTTGTTATTGTGACAGCATGTGTGTATTTGCTTGGTAATAATATAGCCTGTTTGTATCGTAATATTTCACATTATGTTACCGTTATTGTTGTACTGTGTCTGTATGTGTAGACTGTAAGGCACGGGGACCCTGTGTGGTGCCCTAAAAATTATTATCTGTATCATAGATGATCTTCAATGTGTCTTAAAACTGTAATTAACTATGTACTTCTTGTACAGAATTACAACAGCTTCACCTACATATACCTGCTTTGTAAAATATGTAATTTACAGACGTCTGGTCAAATCCATATTTACACTGTATTAATCTGTAGTTATTTTGAAATGCATTATTACCATTCAGACTTGTATACAGTAAATCAATGCAAGGAGGAGTCCCAAGGAAGGAGACACTAGGGGGGGTACTAGGCTGAGGCAAGGTGGAGTCCCAAGGAAGGCCACTAGGGGGGTACTAGGCTGAGGCAAGGTGGAGTCCCAAGGAAGGTGACACTAGGGGGGTACTAGGCTGAGGCAAGGTGGACTATACCCCTAAAAGGAGCAAAGCCCCCTTAACATTCTGCAGACAAGCATCATGGATGTGAACGAATTGCTATGATTTATTAAGAAAATGTAAGTTCATACATAATACTAAGAACAAGTCATATTTAGGTCAGAGATCAGGAGGAAGGTGTCCGGGACGATGTTCATAGTGATAACAGTTTGTAGTTACATTTATGCACGGCCTCCTTTTTGCTGCATGCGGTTTCTGGCTGGTTCGGTGAACACAAGGGGCTCTTGCACTATAGTGGCTGGGTAATGTTTGCCAAGAAGCTCCACCTCCAGTTTCTGTCCTGTGGCACTGAGCTCTATAGGTACATAGGCAAAAGCCAGGCTCTGGTTGGTGCAGTAACTGTAGGTCCCAGATGTGGTGTTTCCCACAACCTGAGGAAGAAAGAAGAGCATTGTTTACAGTAATTACTGTGTATTCGTTGTTTAGTTCATCTGATCTTAAACATGCATTCTTGGCCTGAGAGCCGAGCTCCAGCACCACTGTCTAAAGCTGGGTACACACTGTGCCGACTGGTGGATCCGCCAACACAGCAGCCAATCAGGTAAGCTATACAGACTTACCGATCAGACGCTCGATGTGTGTTCCCTGACATCATAACAGGAGGGGCATTTGAATTTGCCCACCCAGTTGAGCTGTCAGTCACCGGCGGTCCCTGCAGCAAGTGTGTGGGCAGTCGGCTGACCGCCTGTACACACCGCAGATACAATATGTCTGTGAACGACATTGTTCAGACATATTGGGGGCACAAGCCCGTCGATATGCTCGCAAAATATTGCCCATTGATTGAATGGCCGATACATGGCCCAGTGTGTACCCAGCTTAAGTCATGTGGCAAAGATCAGGTCTGGAATCACAGGGATCTATTAGTGAAGTTGGAAGAGGACAGCGCATACGGGACAATACTATCTGCTTCTGTCAAACCTATGTATTTAACAATATGCATCACAATAATTTCAACACACCAGTAATGACTCTACATATGTGTATGTGATGCCTTTTTCTAAGCTTATGCTAGACACAGAGTCATCTTTCTGTGAACGTTACATTTAGGATTACTCCAGAAATAATTCAGAAGTTGCTCATTAAATGCTGTTATGTATTTATGAAAGTTATTCCCACATCCAGAGATACAAAGTCCCCAAAATTTCCACATTAGGGGCCTGATTCTGAGTCAGACATATCTGCGCCCGTTTTTTTGTACGGCCATAGCAACCTGCTTACTAACTTATGCTAATGCGAGAATACACCTTTATATACTAAGGAGAATATTTACTGAAGTGAGAGATAGCAACCAATCAGATTCTACTTAACATTTCACTAGCACCTTCTAGAAGATAATAGCTAGAATCTGGAAAAGGGACGGCATGCTGGCACCTGTAGTTACACTGTAAAATACAATAGATTTCAACTATTTTACACATTATTACCCCCGTACACACAGCCCAGGGCTGCGGAGAAGAGCCCCGAGCTTCAGACCAAGCCTGGGGTTTCGGGAGAGGGGGGACCCCTTTTTTGGGGGGTCCCCACCTCCCCTGAGATCCCCGGCTTGGCCTGACCGGCTTGGGGTGTGAATGCTTTGGCCATGGAGACCTGGTAATAGGGTCTCCTAGCTGTGGCATTACGATCGGTTTGGGTCGCTGCTGGTTTTAAATATAGGGGGACCTCTACGCAATTTTTTCCCCCTATATTTAAAACCAGTACTGGCCCTGCAGCCAGGTGCTGGTTCCTAAATTACAGGGGAACGCAACTCGTTTTGTTCCCCAGTCCAGGGCTGGTTACGCTTTTGCTTTTTAAAAGATTTAACCCTTCTTTAACAGGTATAACACACAAGCAGCCTGCACATATCGCAGTGATATGTGCAGGCTGCTAGCTCGGAGAGAGTTTTGCAGAGAGAAAACACTGCAATCTCGGGTGAGTAATCTCATCTAAACTCTCAATTTGGGGGAGAAATCTCGATCTGCTTCATCATCGGAAAACTCACTTTCAGCTAAACTCACTTCTTAGTAAATTTGCAAGTTTAAAAAATGGGAAAATCTCCAGAGTTTCAGTGATGCAAATTGAGCTTTTAAAAAAACAAACTCGTTCAGACTCTAATCTTAGCAAATTTACTCCCAGAAGTTTCTTCATTCACGATTGCTGAAGGTCGGCCAAACAGCCCCTCTCGGCGAGATGGTCCTGTGTGACTCGGCATGTGCCAAGTGTCTTCTTTGCCCAAAAATGTGTCTTCGTCGCAATCCAATGTGACAAACCGTTTCATGAGATTGCCAGATTAAATAGATACGTAACACTTGTACTCTATCTCTGTGTGCATCTGAGTATGAATCTGTATACGAAGTTCTACGGACGCAGCGGCCACAGCTTTTTACCACGGCTTGGTATACAGACTCAGTCGCACACAGATATAAAAGTGTCACATATCAAATGCACCAGTGCAGTCTGGCGAAGGGGTTTGTCAAATCAGATTTCGACTAAGACATTTTCTGACAAAGATGATGCTCAGTGCAAGCCCAGTCGCACAGGACCTGGCGTCTCACTAGTGCGTCTCGCGCAGCATGGCGTATTGAGGTGAGATGTATGAGGACATCCTCACTTGTATATCAGAAGTCAGAAAGACACGTTTAATTCCACCTACTTACTGGTATTGGAACACCTTTAGCAGAGCTAACTAGATGTGTCACACTGGTCTTCAGCTGTCGCAGTGTTAAACTAGGTACACACTAGACGATATATTGCGAGTCGGCAGGTGTGTACCCCCTGATATGTCTGGAAGATGTTGTTCACAGACCTATCGCATCTGCTCTGCAGCACAGCAGGTGGCCGATATATCTGCAGATATATTGGCGAATTTGACTGTGTGTATGGGCGGTCACATGTAAATGCCCACCCATTTGTGATGTCAGGGAACACACAGCGAGCAGCCAATCAGTAAGTCTGTTGTGTCGGCGGATCCGTCGGCACAGTCTGTACGCAGCTTAACACTTTCTGCTACAAAATCATCCATCTACAGTAATCTATGGGTACAGTACACGGGGTGTAATCCTTTATCTTCCATGGTATACTGTGCCCAGAAAGATTAAACACTTTAGTTAAGGTAAAGTCTAAAACAAAATGTACAGAGGACTAAATAATAAAGTTCAATAAATCTCAAACAAATAATGGAGATTTAAGGGCCTATTCAATATAATAATAAGTATCTAACTTGCTGTGAGTTGTGGCTGTGTATACTTAACTGCTGGAGCAAAATAAGCATCGCTCCGGTGCGCGGACATCTGCTCTGAAAACGTAGCTGTGCCTGCGACCTCTAACACTGCTACACTAATAATCGGACTGACTGCACGTGCGTGACCTGAGCAGGGAGCCAGTATGGAGGCGACTGAGGGATCCAATAGCCACCAGGCGCTACTTATCATAGGAAGGAGCAGGCAAAGCCATCTGAAGATGCCGTTAGTTCCCACGGGCAAACACCGAAATGTTCAGGTTTTTTTTGAGTTAGCTGCATATTAGGCAGCCGCCTTGGGCTGTATTCACATGTGTAACTAGCCCATAAAGGATCATGAATACTAGTTCCTAATGAATGATAAGCTGAATATTTATGTAGCCCACATACTGTCTGCACTGTGTGCAGAGCACATGATAACTTTACAAATTAGAATGTTTGTTTATCATGTGTATTACCTGCTATCTGCTTATTATTAGAGATGAGCGGTTCAGATTCTGTGAAATCCAAACCGCTCCGAACATAGGGGATCCGAGTCCACCCAAAGCCTGTTCGAGGTTCCCCGCCTGTCTCGGATCCCCGTTCGGGGCCGAACGGCGGCCGCCTGATGTCGGATTCTCGCTAGAGAATCCGACATCAGGGCTCCTTGAGTGTAGGGCAGACCGCTGTGATAGCGGTCTGCCCTACACAGAACAAACACACAGCTGCCAGCGGCAGCTGTGTGTTTGTTACAGCAGCCAGTGAGAGTCACACAGATGCTCATTGGCTGCTGCACGGAGGGAGCCGGCTGGAGCTCACTCATGAGCTCAGTCTTCCGGCTCCTTCCTCGTCGCGTGGCAGCAGAGCGGAGCGGACGGCGGCTGGAGCAGGGGATACAGGTAAGTTTTTTTTTTTATGTGTGTATGGGGGCCTGCTACTGGGGGGCCTACTACTGGGGGAGCATACTACTGGGGGCCTGCTCATGGGGGCCAGCTAATGGGGGGCATACTACTGGGGGCACTGCATAGGGGGCCTGCTTATGGGGGCATACTACTGGGGGGGGGCATACTACTGGGGGCCAGCTAATGGGGGCATACTACTGGGGGCACTGCATAGGGGGCCCTACTACTAAGGGGACTGCATTGGGGGCACCACTACTGGGGGCATTGTGTAAGGGACACCACTGCTGGGGGCATTGTGTAAAGGACACCACTGCTGGGGGCATTGTGTAAGGGACACTATATTGCTGTGGGCATTGTATAAGGGGCATTACTACTGTGGACATTGTGTAAAAGGGTCACCACTGTGGGCATTGTGTAAAAGGGTCACTACTGTGGGCATTGTGTAAAAGGGTCACCACTGTGGGCATTGTGTAAAAGGGGTACTACTGTGTGTCGTAACATAAATAAGAGACACTACTTTATGGTGTAATGTGAATCAGGGACACTATGGCCCTCATTCAGACCCACTCGCAAGCGGGCGCACGTACGTTAGGCGTACGTACAAAAATATTTAAATTCAATGGCTCGCTCGTATTTTCGTTCGCATCTAAAATTCCTCCCTAAACTCTGACGACCCCTCCTCTAACTAACGAGCGTACGAAATAGCGAGCGTACATCCCCGAAATGGCTTGAAAGGAACGCACGCACACGTATAAACAGGAAGTGGCCTTGTCAGATGTCGATTACCTGCTCCTTTATTCTGCCTACCTCCATCAATCGTATCATGCCAATCAATGTATCAATTAGCTTAATTGTTTTTTTTTTTTCAACACAATGCAAGAAACTTTACTCTTGTCCGTGTTTGTGTTTACCCGCAGAATACGTACGGATGAAACATTCGCTTTTATTGTTCAAAAAACATGTGAACCACAATTAAACAATTGTACTATTGCTGTGGATCCCCGCATATTTCCCTGGGTTCATTTCTTTATTTAAATTTGCTTACGCATGTCACTGCATCAAGCCTATCCTAACTCTCCAGAGATTTCTGGCCCTGTCGAACACATGACTCATACACTAACCAATAAAATTGCTCCTGTTAATTTCCAAAATACATTAGCCAATCAGAAAATTTTTACACACTTTATCAAAAATGATTTTTAAGAAAAACACCATTGCCATCATGAGAGCCTCCGCATTCACCAGGCGTGAGCTGCTGGTGCTTACGGAGGTGATGGATAGGCGGATCACCAGCCAGCCTCAACCCATGACCAACCGGCAGAAGCGCTCCGCGTATGCGGAGGTACGGTCCCGCCTGCGGTCCTTCGGCTCACGCCGAAACATCGGGCAGCTGGAGCGCAGGTGGTCCGACCTGCAACGGCGAACGCCCCGCTTGCTGGCATGCTTTCGCATGCAGATCCTGGCAAGTAAGTGTTATGTATTGTGGTTTTCATGTTTGTGTTTGTGGGGCAAACTGCGTGTGCATGTTTTCCTGTCTGTTCTATTTATTATTTGTACTCATATCTGCGTGTGCATGTTTTCCTGTCTGTTCTATTTATTATTTGTACTCATATCTGCGTGTGCATGTTTTCCTGTCTGTTCTATTTATTATTTGTACTCATATCTGCGTCTGCATGTTTTCCTGTCTGTTCTATTTATTATTTGTACTCATATCTGCGTCTGCATGTTTTCCTGTCTGTTCTATTTATTATTTGTACTCATATCTGCGTCTGCATGTTTCCCCTCTTTTTCTGTATTTTTAATTCTACTGCTTTTTTTTTTGGTTTTATTTTTTATTATTTTTTTTTTGTTTGTTTGTTTGTTTGCCCGGATTTGTCCATAAACTAAACGCAATTTATTTGACATATTTTAGGGGGACAGCCAAGACTCCGCCGTCAACGTCGGCGTTCCCGCCCACTCTCCCCAACCCCCAGCCAACACTCCACCCCAAATCTTTCCCCTATTCCCCACTCCTCCCCATCCTTCCCAGAACCTCTCCCGGAAATGTCGGGCCTCCTTCCCCTCCGTCCCACTTCCCCCTCTCCTCCACCCACCCCTCTTCCAATTACCCCCTCCCCGGAGTCCAGCATAACTCCGCCCCATTCTTTGGGGAATGACGGATCCTCTGAGGAGGATCATGGAGGTTTGGCCGGAGCTCCCGATTTGTTTCCCGGTATGTTTTTTTTTTTTTTTAAAGCACAAACTGTTTGTATGTAATCATGTGTCGTGCCTTTCTTCGTGTTTTTGTGGCTTGACTTTTGTTGATTGTGAAGGTTTGCCTTTACCTCTTCCTGGTGATTTAAACATACACATATCATACCTGTGGGAATTTGTACCTAGGCCTTGTATTTTTGCCAGCCCACCCTTTTTATTTCAGTTTTTGGGTTTAGGAGTGATTTGTTTTTTTTTTTAGGTTTTTCTGTGGAGTCCCTATTGTTGTATTAACCCACACACTTTTCTCACCCACAGAGGAACAGAGGCGTCGGCAAGAGGTGGCGGATGTTGTGGGGCAGATGCGCCACCATGTAATCGGCCTTCTGGTGGCCCTCGACCGGCTGTCTGGCCTCCTTCGGCATTAGATTTTTTTTTTTTTTTCTATTTTCCAATTAAATTTATTAAGACAAATATACGTTGTGGCTCATTTTTAAAAACCAAAACCAAGATAGTTTAGCCTGACATAAGTTCCTGCAAGGATTTCCCTTTTTTAAAAGTTAGATTGTGTTTTGTCTTTGTATGTCAAACAGACACCAGAAACACATAACAGTAACAATGTCATTTCCCTTTTTGGGTGTAGTGTCAATTTCAGATTTCTACATTTTCCAGGTTCCTACTTGGTGCGCAAGCTGCTTAGGCCAATCTTACAAATCCCAAGGTTGGGCCAGGCTTCCTTTTGGTGTGGATTGGGAAGCTGACAACATATTTCAGTTTTGCTCAACTGGCGTCAGTACTGGTTTACCCCTTAGTCAAATGTAACTTGTGTTAACCTGGTTACACTTGCTGTTAACGTCCCAAAAAAGGAAGACCATTTCACTCTTCAAACATTTATTGACAACATAACAGAGAAAACAAAGTGGTCACTCCCAAAAAAAATACACAGTGATAAATTCAAATACAACACATACCAAGAAATAATTAAATAAAAACACAAAATCAAGAACTGGTTGACGAAGGACCATGCCAACATGATTCCACAAACATGGCGTTGCGATATGGGTTCAAGAATATATGCCCAAAAGGACCAGATCCAGGTTTGGTAAGGGTAGCAGGAAGTAGTGAGCGTTGGAGTGCCAAAGATTATGTGAACAAACAGAAGATGGTGAGAAAATTAAAAATAAATTAGATGTTCGCCAAAAAACACAAACACATTAGGTATAAACACTGGAGTTTTGTTCAAACTTACCTAAAAAATCTGGCCACCACATCATCGCGTATGGCCCCCCCACATACTGACCTTCGACCAACCTCGGGGGGGCCATCCTCAGGTAAGGCATCCTCTGGCTGCATTGGGACACCACTCCTTATGGCAATGTTGTGAAATATCCCACACAGGACCACAATTTTCGACACCATATCCGGCACATACATGAGCTCGCCACCAGAGCGGTGGAGGCATCTGAATCGGCCTTTTAAAAGGCCGATACAGCGCTCCACCACTTGCCTGGTGGCTGTAAGTGCGGAATTATACGCACTTTGTGGCCCTGGTGTGGGAGCCAAATAAGGAGTGAGCAGCCAGGACATGCAAGGGTATCCACTGTCTCCTGTGAACAAAAATAGACCACATCAGGAACACTGTGTATCAAGCTTAACATTGTTATGTACTAAAGGTCTCCACTTACCCAGAAGCCACGCATCACCAGCTTGTAGGTTGGTTAATTTCTGCCATATCCCTGATTGCCGGATGACGAAGGAGTCATGAGCACTTCCGGGTAATTTAGCATTCAGGGACAGGATCTGGAGGGAGGCATCACATACCACCATTACATTCAGGGAGTGATAGTGTTTCCTGTTTCTAAATATTGCCTCCAGCCGTGCTGGAGGCTGAAGTGGTATGTGAGTACCATCCACAACCCCTATGATGTGTGGGAAGCCAGCTATTTGGTAAAAATTGGCCTTGGCCACACTAAGGGCACCCATATCCAAAGGCATTTTAATAAAATGATGGAGGTGCTTGAAAAGTGCCTCCATCACTGCCCTCAGGATCCTGGAAAAGGAGGATTGGGAGATGCCCGCCACTATTCCCACCGTTGTTTGAAATGATCCTGAGGCACAGAAATGTAACACCGCCATAAATTGCGTCAGTGGTGGTATTGCTGTTGGACTGTCAATTTGCCGCTCAAGATCACTTTCTATTAATGAGAGAGTGTCTATGATGATTTTGGGAGGTAGACGGTAGCGTCTTAAAACCTCATCATCGGGCATTCCAAAAAGGGTGACACGTGTTCGAAATATCTGGGGCCTTGCATGCCTACGATGCCTACGCCTGGGACGAGTTTGAGGTTGGTCGTCTTCCGGGAGCAGGGCCAGAACAATTCGCCCCAGATCTACCTGAAATTCAAAGTTTACAATGTAAGGCTTTTGACCCACCCCAAAAGTAAGAAAAAACAACTTAGCTTTCTGATACCATCCATAGCTGCTTACATGCCGGGGTATTGTCATGATACGTATAAACTGTAAAAAAGCCAACAATGAGACTTCAAAAATTTAGAGGGTGTTTTTTATGTTTAAAAATTGT
This sequence comes from Taudactylus pleione, assembly GCA_031769625.1. Classification (NCBI taxonomy): domain Eukaryota; kingdom Metazoa; phylum Chordata; class Amphibia; order Anura; family Myobatrachidae; genus Taudactylus; species Taudactylus pleione. The sequence goes on from JAUIMM010000334.1 coordinate 4,756,220, forward strand.
TGCAAGCCAACAGAGAAAATAGCGGAAAAACACATTTGGCCATCGATGAAAACTACATTGCACACCGTACGTCAAATAGGGTTCAAATGGACCCAAAAAATGGAAAAGGGAAAAGCAAAACTGGATTATATGATGAATAAGCCGTCAAAAATGCGGTAAATAATTCGCAAATGCAAGTCACTACACCAACAGTCAAAAATGCGGTAAATAATTCGCAAATGCAAGTCACTACACCAACAGTCAAAAATGCGGTAATTAATTCGCAAATGCAAGTCACTACACCAACAGTCAAAAATGCGGTAATTAAATCGCAAATGCAAGTCACTACACCAACAGTCAAAAATGCGGTAATTAATTCGCAAATGCAAGTCACTACACCAACAGTCAAAAATGCGGTAATTAATTCGCAAATGCAAGTCACTACACCAACAGTCAAAAATGCGGTAATTAATTCGCAAATGCAAGACAAAAAATGGACTTACCCAACTCGAATATATAAGATTTCCACAAAAAACTTCTTTGGGTCCGAAAACCAAAAAAAACTAAAAAAGATGAAATGAGTGTTAAACAAATTAACGAACCACAAAACAGAAGAATACACCAATTGGCCACAAATTTGAATGCACAAAACTTACCAAATCAGGAAAGGATGTTGAAAAAATAAAAAAAATGCGAACGGAAAAACCAAAGAAATGTAGCAAAAACAAACAAAAAAACAACTCTGCAAAATCCTCCAAACGCAACCAACCAAATCCAAACCACTTAACCGACAACACTCCAACAACCCCACCTCGAATCCACACACACCAAGCCATAAATAGTGTTTATTTTCCCGCACAAATTAAGGATGAATCATAGGGACGCACAATCAATGATGCGGCCGCAAACTAAGGACGCATGTATAAATACGTCACGAAATCACATAGAATTTCTGGATGATTTCATGCTGGAAGCAGAGACATGGCTTCAAACCAGGGAAACAATGGTCAAAATTGCGGCGGTAAGGCCTTCATGCATTTTGTGTCAATGATTCTTTTAAAACATAATATTGTGCAAGTTGTGAAGTGGCTAAATCTGCATATTTACCCAAATAGGTGAGGAGGATGACATGGAAGAGACTGCTGGCCCCAGTCAACCCGCCAAAGCTGCCAAAAAAAAAAGGCAGCCACATTTCACAAGCAAGGAGATGGAGGTTTTGATCCAGAAGTGCGTTGACATCCTGCCCCAGGCAGCCAGGAATATGAGCCAAAGCCAGAAGTGGAGAATGTGGGAGGAGGTCGCCGTTGCTGTCAATAGGGTGGGTGATTATGTCCGTCTAGCCCGGGATGTCAAACGGCGGTAAGTAAACACTTTCCCATCCTATAAACAAACCCCATTGTAAAAAAAAGGATAATGGTTCCAAATTCATTCCACAGATGGGCAGACTTCAAATATTGTCTCAAACAAAAACTTGCCGACAGGGCTAGGCATGCAAGGGGGACAGGTGGGGGTCCCACCCCTGTGTCATTGGAGTTGACAGACTTAGAAGAGATGGCACAGGGGTGTGTGCAGGCTGTGGAGGTGTTTGGCGTGTCCAACATGGATACGGACATGCCAGACTTTGCGGCTCCTCATGTTGGCCAAGGTAAGTCTTGTGATGTCACCAACTCAGAAATGCTATTGTGCCAATATGTAGATTCTAATGTGAGTCTTTTCTCCAATTTCCTAACAGAGACAGAGGCGGATGAGTCTGCTCCAGAGGGGAGCCTTGGCCGCAGAATTTCTGCTGACTCTGCAGGGGAGGAACCAGTACATCCGGCTGAGGACCCTGCAGAAGCCAGTCCAGGGCGTGCCCCCTCGCAGGCAGTGGGCCTCCTCACAGAACTCAATTTTAAATCGGATTGCCATACGGAGATTCTGCAGAGGATGGACGCCAGTCTGATACGGGTGGCTGAGGCCCTGGAGCAAAATGCTGCGGCCAACGTGACCATTGGTCAGGCCCTGGCGGAAAATACCAGGGCCAACATCCGCATCGCCGATGCCCTGGAGCAGCTCGTTCGCCAGCACATGGTGGAGCCGACCTCCCTTCCTGCCGGAACATCCGGATCCTCCACCTCTGGCACAACATCAGGCAATCCTCCAAATGTGCCTAGCCCTGTGCCTAGTCCAGAGGCCACAACATCTGCCTCTGGACAGGCCAGCCCGATGGCATCCCGGACCCGGTCTGGCGCCCACCCTCACCCAGCCAAACGGGCGAGAAAACGGTGACAGCAATGGCGACTTTTCCCACACTCCTTCTGTGCTTGGCTCATATTCCTTTCTGGTCAAAACTTCCCTCTCCTTTCTTGTGAAATGTTTTTAAATTTTGTATTTACGCTTATGTTAGTAGTTATGTTATATTTTTTTTTGGATCAAATATCTTGGCCACAAAAAAAGGCAATACAATATTAGGCCAATTTGTTTGTGTGTAAACAATAAATTAAAAACAAAACACTGACATTGTATTGTGACATTATTGGACAAATGGGTTACATTTAATCCTGGCCTTAAACGCAAAAACTGACCCTCTTTAAAAAAAAAAAAGGCCTCTTTAAGGAACGTTTAAAAAAACACATAGCGATGCAAATTCCACAGTAAACCAAAAAAAAGGGGAGCTAATTAAAAGATGATGACATTATTGTTACAATAGGCCATAACCACCAAATTGTGGCCAAAATAAAACCCCAAAAATGTACGCTAATTGATTGTGTAATCATGACATTAGCAGCTCTGATTTCCACCTGCGTACGCTTTTGTGCTATCCCAATAAACTGCTTTCCAAACACATACCAAGCCGGATTTCAATCCAACACTAATTACTTTACTGACCAGCCGCGATTAATCGGTGCACCATCGTGGAGTCCCGGGACGGAGGAGAAGGCCATCGCCAATGTGGTCGAGTAATCCTGACCCTAAGCTGTGCGAGCATTTTGAAGGGAAAGCGGATGTTCCAGTGACGTATGAGACGGTCCGAACACATTTGACGTTCGCATCTGCTAATGTATGTACGCCCCAAAAACGCCTCGCCACGCCTGCGTTTTTTCATCTCCACCCCCGTCAACACCCAAAAACGCCCTGTTCTGTCAATCACATTTGACATGTCACTTCCTGTACGCTATTTTAGGAACGAGAGAAAAAAAGCTCGCAATCTGCCGTACGCACATGCGCAGTGTAACACCGACGCATGCGCGGTTAGTCAACATCGGAACGCAACGAGCGTACTGTTGTTAACGTGCGGCTCTGAATGAGGGCCTATGTGCGGTGTAATGTGAATCAGGCCCTATGTGCGGTGTAATGTGAATAAGATTGTGCACTGTGACTCCTAGGGCCATAGCCCACTTTGTAAACAAGTACTGTGATTCTGCTGGCCGTACCCCACTGGGTGGGTGCACTACTTTTCATTTCTGCCACTGCTGTGTGGCAATGTGTCATAGATGTGCTTTATACTGTGGTGTCTGTGTCGTTGTGCCGCTGCTTTGTCGCTTAATAACCAGTCAGCTCACTGCAATGGCCAATAATGTTGAAAACAATATTATAAGCTGTGATATGGTCTAAATTGACTGGAAATTAATGTTATTGAGGTTAATAATACTCTAGGAAGAAAAAAAAGACCAATTTATGTGATTTTAGCTTTTTTTGTAAATTTTTGTAAAAAAATCCAAATCCAAAGCCAGTCACCGCAGTTTGGCAAATCCAAATCCGGACGACGAATTAGAACCAAATCCAAATCCGGCAAAAATGTTCCGGCGCACATCCCTACATATTATATGTTCCCCTGTCATACCCCTGAGTTTTGATATAAAAATGATTAGAATATTAGAAAGATGATATTTATAACTTATAAACATCTTCTTTGTTTATTGTAATAAATTTATAGTTAACACTCACCAGCTTTGAGTACACAGCTTTGATGTGTAATGTGACCAGGAAGTGCACTGCAGTGTTTAGAGTTCGGAGCTCAGTTAGCATAAGCAAGAGAAGACTCAGCGATGTAGGTAAGAAAATCAATGGACCCTGAAGCTTAGTGTAGTGAGGGGAGAGTTACAGTGAGTAGGAGGTGAGACAGTCTCCCAGCACTCAGACTCATCTTCATGTGTGCCTCCCCAGCCACTGAGCTCACCACACATCACTGCTGTAAAGCCTATCCTATTCACAGCACAGGTTTCCATGAGGTATTAGGAGACTTAGAAACCACTTTCTATGATTAAATTCTTCTCACCTTCCCATTGTGCCAGACGCTTTCATTTCCCTCAGGATCCACAGTATCCGTTTCCAAGGTGAGATACACCAGCTTCCGCTGCAGTCCCCTTTCCTTTATTTCATTCAAAGCCTTCTTGCCAATAAAGTCAGCTGGCTGAAATCACATGAAATGGATGATGGTAAATGACTGTTATGGCAGAGCGGTGCACATGCGTGGTTAGACATTTACATACATGTAGAGTTTTACCTTGAAAAAAAAAAAGACTAAAAAAAAAAAAAAAGTGTTCACACTACATCAACAACATGTCACATACTTTACAGATGCAGCGTTAAAGTAAACTGTGGGCGATAGCATTTATAGCTCATTGTGAACCCCAACCACCACACACACAATATTCTGGCATAAGCACCTTTACAATTGTCCTATTTGCTATGTGATTTAAATATTTTTCCATGAAAAGCTAATCCAACATTATAGAAAGTTTTTTTTTTTTTTTTTTTCTTTAAGTTATGCACATTTTTGCAAGCCATTACAATAATTGTATAAAACAATATAGTGTAATATTTTGGGAGGGAGGATTATTTTATGTTACATAAATTCAACAAATTCATACATCAATTGTATAAATTATATAATAATAACTACATGATATACACATTAACCTTTTGAAAATCCCAAGTGCATAATAATAAAAAGTGGCAATGGAGATTCATGAATCCAACATGACCATCTAGTAAAATATTATACACTACATTATATTATTAAAGTGCACAAATTCAGCAGCAGAATTGTCGTTTGAAAATGGCATTAAGGGGTCATTCCTAGTGGAGCAGCTGGAAACAAAGCATATTTCTCCAGCTAGTCAGGGCCATAACAAGGGCAGTGCGGCTGGTGCCATCACCCCGACGCAATGCCCTGGGGAGGAGCCGATGTCCAGGTCGTTAAAGGTGCCCCAGCAGTTTGAAGTCCCGCCAGGTGCAATGGATGATATCCTGGCAGATTCCTGTCCAGCTGTTGGGGCTCATCTTCTCAGCTTCATTGCTGCTTTCCTTTACAAGGAATCATGATGCCTTATCCCTGCGAAGAGAAGCCTATGAGCAAACAGGGGCCGCCCGAATGCCAGGGAAGAGAAGATAAAATAGAAGAAAAGAAGCTAGATGGAAAATAAGTAGGCGAGGGGGGCATTGTGACATATTGTGTATTAGAGTCACTGGCATAATGTGAGCTGGGGCACTATGTCATATTGTGTAATAGGGGGCCCCATAGCATATTGTGAATTTGACCCCTTGGTATAATGCAGGGTTTCCTAATCTTGGTCCTCAAGGTACCCTAACAGTCCAGGTTTTAAGGATATCAAGCTTGTGTCACTTTGACTGAGGTGCTAATTAAGTCACCTGTGCTTAAGCATGGGTATCCTTAAAACCTGGACTGTTATGGTGCCTTGAGGACAGAGTATGGGAACTACTGGCATTGTGAATTAGGGGCCTCTTGGCATATTGTAAACAGGGTGCACTGTGTGGCATAACATGAACTGGGGCACTACAATCTTCCATAATGTGCACTACAATGTGGAATAGGGTGTACTGGAGCACTACAATGTGGAATAATGTGTGGGGCCCTACAATGTGGAATAACGTTTACTGGAGCACTACGATGTAGAATAATGTATACTGGGGCCCTACAATGTGGAATAACGTGTAATAGTGCACTACAATGTGGAATAACGTGTACTGGGGCACTACAATGTGGAATAACGTGTACTGGGGCACTACAATGTGGAATAACATGTACTGGGGCACTACAATGTGGAATAACATGTACCGGGGCACTACAATGTGGAATAACATGTACCGGGGTACTACAATGTGGAATAACGTGTACCGGGGTACTACAATGTGGAATAACGTGTACTGGGGCACTACAATGTGGAATAACGTGTACTGGGGCACTAAAATGTGGAATAACGTGTACTGGCGCACTACACTGTGGAATAACGTGTACTGGGGTACTACAATGTGGAATAATGTGAATTCAGGCACTACAATGTTGTATAATGTTGTATAATGAGACCAGGGGCATTACAATGTACTATAAGGTGAAAAAATATAGGTCTTATTAGGACTCTTTGAAACAACTAATCATGTATTTACATTTTTGCTCAGCTAAACACACTTTTGTATAAAAACAGGAATGGTGGAGGGAAGGTGTGGTCTCTGGGAGATCACATTTAGTTTTGACACAAAGTAGATCACAACCTATTTGACTTTGCACAGACCTGTATTATGGAGATGGAAAGCTCTGCCCACATGCAGTGTGTCAGCCATCATGAACTTATCATGTGATTGTCACCCCTGGGATTCCTCGCTGAGCGGTAGCTGCCATGGTCATGTATTCAGCAAGCCTGTGTGTGCACCCTATGTAGGTATGTAAGAGGTTCTGGCTGGGAGTTGTGTCTCTCTATATGGATAAATAAATCTCAACATAAATTGCCTTTGGATTTGGCACTTGCCACTATGACTGCTCACTGGTTCTCTCGCCACATAACAGAATGTAAAGGTGTCATTTGTGTATATATTATATTATTATATATGTACTCTTGTGCTAAGTTAACTGATATATATACGGCTTTCCTGGGACATATTCTAACCATCTGTATTTTAATATGTGCTGTGAAGTATTTGATGGCTATTTATTACTATTTAATATGAATTATGGGTTGTTGCTTGGGACCTGTTTAAATGAACATGTGACAAAATATATACAAACATATCTTAGTAAATTGCATTAGGCTGCTGAAGTGCAGGGCGGCCTCAATGATCTGTTTTCTGAGAAGAACCTCTGTCTTTCCTAACAGTGCCTCAATGTTCCTGAATCTGGCCAAGTAGCAACGGAGCTTTAGACATCAGCAGCTGCAGCAATAGGTAATGACAGCTGCAAGAACAGGTACAGGAGAGGAAGGCAACGGCACAGGGTTGGGGGACAGTCTAGTGCTTATAGTGGCCAACACAGTACTTTGGCCACACCCACTCTAGCAGTGTTCTCTCTCACACAGGGCGCTAAATGTCTAGTTATAACTCTGGATAGGATATAAATTATAAACCAAATCTTGGACTAGAATCTCAATGGGACATTATATTGGGCAAATGTAATAGTCTCTGATTTGCTGGTCCCGGCGAGATAGCTGCAAGATTTAAACTTGCAAATAGCTTTGAGGCAAACCCAAGTTGGTTTTGCCTTAATACGAATTGCCGCTTTAAATCTTGCAGCTATCTCGCCAGTATCATGCTGGGACCATATGGGAAAACACACTCCTGAGCAGACTGTTAGAACATTCAAACGCACGGAAGTGACAAGCAAGAAAATCCACAAGACCTAGAAAGACGCCAAGATGTGGGATGGCTGCTTGTTACATGAGCGGAGGGCAATTAGAAATTGCAAGATTTAAACTTGCAAATAGCTTTGAGGCAAACCCAAGTTGGTTTTGCCTTAATACGAATTGCCGCTTTAAATCTTGCAGCTATCTCGCCAGTATCATGCTGGGACCATATGGGAAAACACACTCCTGAGCAGACTGTTAGAACATTCAAACGCACGGAAGTGACAAGCAAGAAAATCCACAAGACCTAGAAAGACGCCAAGATGTGGGATGGCTGCTTGTTACATGAGCGGAGGGCAATTAGAAATGTTTTGCACCCCAACATATTTTTTGTAAATTACTTTTAGTATCCGCTTTAAAGTTGAGCAAAATATGCAAAATCCTGAGCCAATGTAAGTCATATACTGGAGGGGTTATGCTGCATTTTAAGGTCCAAAATGAAATGTGGAAGTTTTTTGAGGGTAGAAAGGATCAAGTAGATTCTAAAAGTTATGTTACAGGTGCAAGAATGTGTGTTATTGTTCTTGGTAACTGTGTAATTGTGTTGAGTCCAGATATTAACCAAGACAGTAAAACTAAATAAACATTAAAAGGTTTTGAGGTTTTACTATTTATTTAGGCATTGTTGTTAGAACGGGTTGGGTACAGGATCCCAACAGTCTCAAAGCTGACAATCATAATACGGACGGCAACATCCCAACGGATTTTGGCAATTATTCAAACCACAATCCTAACCCTAACCGGGTTGGGTAAGGGAGACTGGCAGTCGGGATTCCGGCTGTTAAAATAACAAGAGATATGGTAAGAACTTACCTTTGTTATCTCTGTTTCTACGAAGTCCATAGGGTCCACAGGGTGACCTTGGGGTATAGCTGGATCCTGGATCCTCGGGCACCACGGAGTTAAAGCTTTTAGCTGCTCCCAGGATGCACTTGGGTCCAACCTCCCCTATACCCCGCCCCCGTGCCACAGGCACCTCAGTTGGTAAGCAGCCCAGGCCGGAGGAGGAGACGAAACAGAGAGAAGGAAGACTGGAACACACAAGAACCATACTCACAGAAATGGGAGACGGAAAACCGGTGACCAGTCACAGAGCCCATATGAAGCCAGGTGCGTCAGGGCGGGTGCCCTGTGGACCCTATGGACTTCGTAGAAACAGAGATAACAAAGGTAAGTTCTTACCATATCTCTTGTTTTCTACTTCAGGGTCCATAGGGGTCCACAGGGTGACCTTGGGGATGTCCCAAAGCAGTCCAACTAAGGGCGGGGACGCTCCTGTGCTGATAGGAGAACCCGGCGCCCAAAGGATGCATCCTGAGAGGCAAAGGTGTCAAACGCATAGAACCTCAAAAAGGTCTGAATGGAAGACCAGGTGGCCGCCTTACAGAGCTGAACAGCAGAGGCGCCACGGCTAGCAGCCCAAGAAGGGCCCACGGACCGAGTGGAATGAGCCTTAACAGAGGCTGGAACAGGTAAACCCTCCTGCATATAAGCCTCAATAATAACAGAACGAAGCCAACGGGCTAGAGTCTGTTTGTTGGCAGGCCAACCCCTCTTGTGAAAACCAAAGAGGATAAACAAAGAATCCGACTTCCTCACAGAACTAGTCCGGTCCACATAAACCTGGAGTGCCCGGACAACGTCTAAGGAAGTCTCCCCAGCCGAAAGATCAGGTGACTGAAAGGCTGGTACAACAATTTCCTGATTAATGTGGAACCTGGACACCACCTTAGGCAGGAAATCAGGACGAGTGCGAAGCACCGCTCTGTCCTGATGAAAAATCAGAAAAGGGGGACGACAAGAAAGCGCCCCCAAATCTGAAACCCTCCTGGCAGAAGCAATTGCCAAGAGGAAAACAGTTTTAAAAGTTAGCCACTTGAGCTCCACTGACTCCAAGGGCTCAAAAGGAGGACCCTGAAGAACCACCGCCAAATTCCACGGGGCCACAGGTGGCACAAAGGGAGGCTGGATTCTCAAAACTCCCTGGAAAAAGGTGTGTACGTCCGGCATAGCAGCGATCCTGCGCTGGAACCACACCGACAGAGCAGACACGTGTACCTTCAGTGAAGAAAGACGTAATCCTAAATCCAAACCCGACTGAAGGAAAGCCAGAATACGCGAAACCCGGAACACCTGGTGATCATAGTTTCTGGCCTCGCACCACTGAAAGTAAGTGTGCCACACTCTGTGATAGATCCTCGCGGAAGCAGGCTTGCGCGCCCTCAGCACGGTAGTAATAACGGAGCTAGAAAAGCCCCGAGACCTCAGGACGGCTGTCTCAAGAGCCACGGCGTCAAAGATAGTCGACCCAGATCCGGGTGAAGACAGAGCCCCTGAGACAACAGGTCCCGCCGTTGAGGTAGGAGGTACGGAGCGTCGATGGACAGGCTCCGCAGATCGGAGTACCACGGCCTTCTGGGCCACGCTGGGGCCACCAGGATCAGTGTGCCTCCGTCCTGTTTGAACTTGCGCAGGACCCGAGGCAGCAGAGATATCAGCAGAGGGAACAAGTAAGCCAGCTGAAACAGCCATTTCACCGACAGCGCGTCTATCAGACTTGCGCCTGCGTCCCTTGTCCTTGACCCGTACACAGGCAGCTTGTGATTGTGACGGGACGCCATCAGGTCCAGCTCTGGCAGCCCCCACTTGTCCACGAGTAGTTGGAATACCTCTGGATGAAGCGACCATTCCCCGGGATGCACATCGTAACGGCTGAGGAAGTCTGCCTCCCAATTGAGGACTCCTGGGATGAAAACTGCCGAGAGAGCTGGAAGATAGCGCTCCGCCCAAGCCAGGACGCGGGACACCTCCGACATCGCAGCTCGACTGCGAGTCCCTCCCTGGTGATTGATGTACGCCACCGTGGTGGCGTTGTCTGACTGCACCTGAACGGCCCTTCCGTGAAGAGCGGTGCCGGACGACTGCAGGGCTCTGTATACTGCCCGCAGTTCCAGGATGTTGATGGGAAGAATCGCTTCCTCCGCCGACCAATGACCCTGAAGTGACAAGGAGCCCGTCACCGCCCCCCAACCCCGGAGACTGGCATCTGTCGTGAGCAGAACCCATTCCGGGATCCAAAAGGGGCGCCCCTCCAGGAGATGAGCTGTCTGCAGCCACCAGGCTAGGGACAGACGCACCTCCGAGGACAACACCAGCATCTGAGAGCGGATCCTGTGTGGCAATCCGTTCCATTCCGAAAGAATCAGCCCCTGCAGGGGCCTGGAATGGACCCCAAAACTCTCATCGCTGAGTGCACCGACACTCTGCCACTGCTCAGACAACTGTGAATCCGCAGCTGTAAGGAGGAGACCTTCTCTGGAGTCAGAAAAATCCGTTGCTGACGAGAGTCCAGCAGGGCCCCCAAATGAACCATCCGTTGTGATGGGATGAGGGAGGATTTCTTCCAGTTGATCAACCAGCCGTGTGCCTGTAGACAAGCGACCGTCAGGTGGAGATGCTGGATCAGTACCTCCGGGGAGCTTGCCAGCAAGAGGAGGTCGTCTAGATACGGTAGCAACCGTATCCCCTGGCTCCGAAGGTGAGCCGCCATGACCGCCATCACCTTGGTAAATACCCTTGGTGCCGTGGAGAGACCAAAGGGTAGAGCCCTGAATTGGTAGTGGTTGTGGAGAATAGCAAACCGCAGAAACCGTTGGTGCGATGTTGCTATAGGCACATGGAGGTAGGCGTCCTGGATATCCAGGGAGACCATATAATCCCCCGGTTCCATCGCCAGTATGATGGAACGCAAAGTTTCCATCCTGAATTTGGGAACCCTGAGAAACCTGTTCAGGGACTTCAAATTGAGGATGGGGCGATGAGAGCCATTGGGTTTCTGCACCAGAAACAGCGTAGAGTAATACCCCATCCCACGTTGAGACTGTGGTACGGGTATAATGACCCCCGCCGTCAGCAAGGCCTCTATGGCTTCCTGAACCTGCAAGGCCTTGGTTTTGTCCTGAGAAGGACTTGTGCAAAAAAACTGGCAAGGCGGCCTGTGCCGAAAAGACAGGGCGTACCCCTGGGAGACCACTTCTCGCACCCAGGCATCCGTGGTGGTATTGTGCCAGCACTGGGCGAATTGAAGAAGTCGGCCTCCCACTCTGGGGTCCCCCAGAGGGAAGCCCGTCCCATCACGCAGAAGGCTTATCTTCTGGCTTGGAAAAAGGGCGCCTAGCACTCCAGGCTTGCTTCTTTGACTTTGAGGCGGTCTTGGGTGTGGACTGCCTCGGGAAGGACTGACCCTTTGCCTTGCCCTGAACCCGAAAGGAACGAAACGCCGAGCTCCGGACCTTAGCAGGTGTAGTAGCTGAAGGGAGGAAGGCTGACTTGGATTTTGCCAGGGTATCTACTATTTTGTCCAGGTCCGGACCAAATAGTAATTCCCCATTAAAAGGTAAGGCCTCCATGCCTTTCTTTGAATCCGCGTCTGCTCTCCAAGACCGCAACCACAAGGATCTACGAGCAGACACTGCTGCCGCCGAAACCCTAGAGGTCAACAGGCTAGCATCCAAAGATGCTTCTCCAATGTAGGAGGCGGCATCTCTCATCTGTCCTAACAACGCCCTCTGGGCGTCCGGAGATTCATCCGTAAACGTGTCCTCCAAGGCGTTGGCCCACCCCTCAATGGCCTTGGCCACCCAGGAGATGGCCATGGACGGCCGGGCTACAGCCCCTGAGAGAGAATAAATAGACTTTAGACAAGTCTCCACCTTCCTGTCCGTAGGGTCCTTCAGCGAGGATATAGACGGCAATGGCAAAGTAGCACTCCTGATGAGGCATGTTACATGGGAATCGACTGCAGGCGGAGTTTCCCATTTCTTACAATGCGCTTCCGGGAATGGATAATTGGACGCCAAGCGTTTCTGTGGCAGGAAACGCTTACTGGGCGTCTGCCAGGCCACCGCCATGTGATCAGTCAACTGATCAGACAAGGGGAACGCTGTAGAAGTAACCTTAGCTTTTTTAAAACTAGGATACCTTGACTTGGGAGCGGGTGCCTCATCCTCAATCAGAAGAATGGCCCGCACCGACTTAACCAGAGCCCGCACATTGATGGAAGACTTAGTGTCTACCTCCTGGACTGAGGCATCTGAGGCTGAGTCATCCTGCACCTCACCACCATCCGAGGACCCCTCAGAATCCGAAAGATGCGCAGCCTGTGCCATGACTGAGCGTTTAGACGCCCTGGAGGGCACGTCACTACGCAACATCGACTGAAAAGCCGAAGATGCTGCCGCCAAATCTTGGACAGTGTGGGAAAGCGCATCCACCCAGGGTGGAGGAGCTGTCACAGGAGCCTGAAACGGCACCACAGCCGGCTGTGCCACAGGGGTGGACTGAATATACATTGGCAACCCCGCATAGGGACCAACAGGCTGAGACCCCGGGGGAGTCTGCAATAATTGTGGGACACCCGGGGAATGGGGGATGGCAGGCTGGGGCAATGCCCTAGTAGAGGCGGCAGTCGGGACCGACAGACGGTCCGCGATGGACACCAGCACCTGGGAAAACATCGCCCATGGTGGCTCCTGCGACATGGGAGGTTTAGACGTACCAGGGACCGCCTGGCACCGTCCGCACAGGCCGTCCTGTGACAAATCCTCCCTATCCACTCCTGCAGAACAGCGCCTGCAGGAGAACAATGCCGGAGCCCCGGAGTGCTCAATCTCCTCCTCAGACATGACTTAGGAAGAAAACGTGCGCACTCACCAGTGTGCTGAACAACAGCCCACACAATATGGCACCGTGTAGCACACAACTGTATGTGACGGACCTCACAAATACGTGATCTATATAGGTGAGGTCAGTAGAAACACCCTTCCCCCGCACACCTGTAGGGCTTGTAGGAGAAGGAAAGGGATAGGTACAGGCTGACAGTAAGTAGAAAAAAGACACAGACAGGCAGCACTAGCAAAAGTCACATACCATGCAGGAAGATATACTCACTGCACCTTTCCACTACAATCAACCTCCCAGATTCAGTGTCTGGGAGGGCTATAGTGCTGTGTACACTGTCCTTTTGCAGGGGAGAGGTACACAGGGGGACCGGTCCGCGTGCTCCCTGAGAGTATCCACGCTGCCAGTAAGAAAATGGCCGCTGGAGACCTCAGAGGAGGAGTGGCCCGAGCAGCTGCAGCTCAGCGACGCCAGACTCCGAGATGAAAGGCGCGCTGAGCTGAGGGGAGGAGCCGCTAGACAGGGAAGGCTTCCTCCCCTGGCTAGCATATTTAACCCCCAAGGTTGCGGCATCCCTCTTGCCGCTTAATTTACCCTGGTGGTCTAGTGGTCTGACGGGGTATGCCTCCGATAGAGGGGGGCCCGCCGCTAGCGCCCCCGGTCTGTCCCCTAGACCGGGGGCATGGGACTGCATATAAAAGGCATTACCCGCGCACCGCCGCTAATCAGCGGTGCGCGGCTTACCTTAAGCTCCCCGGCGTCTTCCGGCAGCAGTCCCGGGGGAAGCCAGAGTCCGGCTAGTACAGACTCTGGCTTCCCCCGCCGCGATCCCCAGTTCAGTGCTGGCGTCGCGGCGCCAGCAGGGAGAAGGAGCGGCAGCATGGGCGTCTGTACAGACAGCCCAGCGCTGCCGCTCTGGAGAAAAAAACTCTAGTCAAAAAAATAAATAAATTTAACTAAGTTAAAAAAAGCTTTAGGGGGCTGCTCCTGCAGCCCCCCCCCCCCCCGCAGGGTGACCCGACTCCGGCCGGCCACCATCTTAAACTGAGGTGCCTGTGGCTCGGGGGCGGGGTATAGGGGAGGTTGGACCCAAGTGCATCCTGGGAGCAGCTAAAAGCTTTAACTCTGTGGTGCCCGAGGATCCAGGATCCAGCTATACCCCAAGGTCACCCTGTGGACCCCTATGGACCCTGAAGTAGAAACAGACAGCGGCATCCCGATGCTCGGAATCCCGACAGGACCTCGGGAAGCATTCTAACCCTCCCCCCTTTACCCCATAACCCTCCCTTCCTGCATCCTAACCCTCCCCCTCAGCACCCAATCTCTCTCAGTTAGTGCCTAAACCTAACCATCCCCCCATTAGTGCCTGAACCTAACCCTCCCCCCTTGATGCCTAAACCTAACCCTGCTCGCTCATCAGTGGTGCCTAACACCCCTTGTCCACAGCCAAACCCTAATCTCCCCCCTCCAGCAACCTAACCCTAACCCCTCCGTGGTGCCTAAACCTAACCCGATCCTTCCCCCCTGCGGCTAACAGCTAACCCAGCCCGCTATACTTACATTCGAGCTGCCGACATTGGCATCTCAACTGATGTTGGGAGATCGGCGCCAGTGTTCAGGCCGCGGACCCGGATTCCGGCGCCGGGAGTTCGAACACTGGCATCCCGTGCGGCATTCACCTAACTACATCCACCATAACCCACCACTCCCGCAGCCTAACCCTAACCTTCCCCTCCCTTAACCTAACCCTAATCATCCCCTCACACAGCCTAACCCTCCCCCTAGTGCCTAAGCCTAACCAAGAACCTAACACTCACTGTCCGAATCTGCCAGGATTCTAACCATCGGTATGCTGGTGTCAGTATTGTGACCGATGGCATTCTGACAGTCGGGATCCTGACTACATCCCAATAGACCTTCTGTTTCTATATTATGCTATTTAAAATGTTTCATGCACGTGGCAACTTAAATGAGATTTCCTCATCTAATATCTCCCCTGCCCCCAGCTAGCAGAAATATGGAGGTCCCATGTTCGGGTTTGCCGCAGCTCGGCAGCTGTATCCATGTTAGCAATGGGGAAAAGTTCTAATTTATACTGTGCTGTGTCAGTTTCGGATATGGGCTGATGGTACGATGCCTGCAAACATGTTGTGCAGTATGAAAAGACATTGTGTAGCATCCATATATGAACAAGTAACAGAAGGACTATAGGCTTTCCCGTTCATTCCGAATCCACAAAATGCAACTAGTGCATAGTATATTCCCAAGACGTGCTCTATTAGTTTATTTGTAATGTTTCTAAAATAAAATAACCCATGCCTGAATAAGGGGCATTTGTAGCCCAGTCTTGCAATTTGTATATAATGTGTAAGCCATTTAACAGTTTTAATTATATACAACTATTAATAAACATAAAAGTAAAATTTTATGTATCTTTGTTCACTCTCTTCACCCCTCCATAAAGCTGCCAACTCCTCCTTTGCCTGAGGCGGGGCTAAGTCTGACTATAGCGCAGAATAGAGGTCTACAGATTGGTCCCTAGAACTTCATTGTAATTTTTTTGTATAGCATGTAGTGTACTGTAGTTTTCTTACCTAAGAAAATGAGAAAAAGGTGTATTCTGGCACGTATTGGTGTGAAAGGAGCAGGAGATCCCCTCATTTGCTGTACGGGGGAAAAGTTGTGACTTCAGAGTATCCCTATAAAAATGTGTACTTGATTATTGAAATGTAAACTCTGCTGTAAAACTTTTAACCACAAGGTGGCGAGGTTGTACACTTCATTTGACACTGATCAGGAAAATTACTTGAAGTGCAGCTTTCATGCAGTAAAACAAAAAGCATTTATGCACTTTCCACTTACCTTGTTTAACTTTATGAAATATTGCAGGCCAGCCTCCAGCGGGTTTGTGTCACAATTCATCTTAGCAAAATACAAGAAACATTATTATTAAGGACACTTCATTATTATACTGGACAAGTTACCCTAATAAAATGCTCACTGAAATGTTAGAAAAAAAAATAAGAAAATACCTCTTCAGGACTACTGTAGCTAGATTCACACACATATACATGCATTAGCTGCTTTTCTACATACAAAAGCTATTGCACCCAATGTGCTAATCTATAGCTTGGGGAAAAAGTTTAGTTTGGTCACTGCTTTATCTGTGTATTTTACAAAGTATTTTTCATGAAACAAAGTGTGTGTGAGTACACTAGCCTGATTAGAACTTCCCTATGCACCCCAAGTAACGAGTGGACCATTCTATCCAATCAAAATCCAAACTGAATGACTCATTACTAGAGTCTCTGTCAGCTGACCAGGACAAGTTTGCTTGTTCCCAAAAGCTTAATATTCTGAGATTTTCCAGAGTCAATTTTAAACTTCCATTATAAAATGAAAGCTTAAAATACAATGTGCACTTTGGATGAAACTTAGAGTCTGATTCAGTACGGATCTCAACAGCGATTACGCACGCAGTCTCACTGTGTAGATATGCTAATGTCTGCGATCGCCATGCCAAACAAAACCTAACAGAAGGACGCCAACCGTAACCTTTCGCAGTCCCAATCGCAGCAGACTGTTTGCTCACGCACACTGCGATTTATATGCAGAGCGCAACAATTGGCCATCTGCATGCACAATCGCAGTTGCGATCGCTGCTGAATCAGGCCCTTAGCCCCTTTTGAGGTCCATACATGACTCACATGGGCTCTTAAAGATTTCTATGGATTATGACAAAGTTACCTTGCAGTACCACAATAGCTTGTGGGCTGCTTGTTGCCTGTTACTGGTGGATATATTACAGCTAGAGATGTGGGCAGATCACGGGGTTTTGATTTTAGTTCTAAATCCTCATTGTGCTTATGTTTTGGCAAAACCACCCTAAAGTGTTTGGGTTCGATTTCTGTTCTGGATTTCTTAAAAAAAAAATGTATAAAAACAGATAAAGTCATATAACTTAGACCAGTTTTTGTTCCTATAGTATTATTAACATCAATAACATTAATTTCCAGTCAATTTTGACCACCTCACAGCACCTGAAATCACTAGGGAGGCACAGAAATGCAACCCAAGACACACAAGATCTGGTTTTTAGATCTTGAGTTCAAATTCAGGGAAGACCCAAGTGCGACTCAAAACCCCAAAGATTGCGGTGTGTTCGGTTTTCAGCAAATCCGAACCGCTCATCTCTAATTACAGAATGGGTATGGAAAGCACTCGGGATGCCTTCTGTCAAAATACTGACAGCGGTATCCCGACAGGGGTCGGGAAAGTATACTTACCCTACCCCCTAACCCCAACCCTCCCTTCTTGTAGCCTAACCCTAACTCTCCCCACCCCGCACCCTAACCCTCCCCGTTAGTTCCTAAACCTAAGTCTCCCCCCTTCCTGCCTAAACCTAACCATCCCCCCCTTTGTGCCTGACCCCCCCCCTAGGGGTGCCCAACCCTAAACCCTCCCCCCCCCCCAAAAAAAAAAACAAAACTATTTCTAACCCTGCTATGCCTAAGAAGCTAAAAAAATCTGTGCTGGAGAATATACTTAAACACATGAATTTATTAGTACAAACACATGCTAGCCTATACATATATTAAAAAGAATACAAAATAAAAAGAAGAATGCAGTTGTATAAAAACAAATGGCTAATGCAAGTTTTCATATGGCAATTATAATTTGCTGAAACAAATCCAAACACTGTGTGTATAGATACTCAGGCTGAATTAGCATAGCAAGAGGCTACATAGATACAAATGTATCAAAAAGCGCATAAAAAATGATCCGATTCAAAAATGTTTGAAAAGTTCAAAGAAGGTTCAAACGGCCAGTGTATGTGTAATGTGTATGTATATGTGTACACTGTATGTGTAATGTGTAATGTGTATGTGTATGTATATGTGTACACTGTATGTGTATGTGTAATGTGTAATGTGTATGTGTATGTGTATGTATTAGGGGTGAGCGGGTTCGGATTTCTGAAATCCGAACCCCCCTGAGCCCCCCCGATCCGAGGCAGATCCGAGTCAGGCTCGACTTTTCCCGCCTGACTCGGATCTGAAATCAAGGCAAAACGTCATCATCCCGCCTTCCGAGTCTCGCGGGTTTTGGATCCTATATAAGGTACCCGGGTCGGCGCCATTTTCTCACTCGGCTGTGGACAGTGAAGAGGGAGGGTGGGAGTTAGGGCTGGCTGGGCTGTGTAGTGTAGTGTAGTGTAGTGCAGAGTAGTGTTGTGCTGTGCTGTGCTGCTGTTGTCCACTACTTCAAAGTCCATAGGGGCTGGCTGTGTTGTGCTGTGCTGCTGTTGTTAATACTGGCTGTTTCCACTATTTCATACTCCATAGGGGCTGGCTGGACTGTGTTGTGCAGTCAGTTCTCCATAGGGGCTGTGTCCACTCCAAAGTCCTGTGCAGTGTCCCAGTCCTAAAGGGGTGCTGTAGTGTTGTCCAGGGGGTGCTCTGTCCATCAGGGGTGCTCCCCCCAAGTGCTAAAAAAATAATATTTTTTGTGTGTTTGTGAATTGTGTGCGCAGTAGCCACACGTGCATCAACAAAGTAGTGCCAAGCGTGCGCCTGTGTCATAAGTAAAGGGCCGGCTGGCTTGACCGTTAAAGGGTGCTGTAACCCCCAAAGTACACTCCAGTCCAAACCAAAAAAAAAAATTATTTTCTGTGTTTGTGACTTGTGTGCACTGTGGCTGCACGTGCATCAATAAAGGAGCAGCGCCAAGCGTGCGCCTGTGTCCCATAAGTAAAGAGCCGGCTGGCTCATTTCTTAAAGGGTGGTGTAACCCACAAAGTGCACTACTCTCCAGCAAAAATAAAAAAATATTTTCTGTGTATGTGTGCGCTTTAGCCGCATGTATATATCAATATAACATAAAGGGAGGACCAAACTTTCTCCGATAAAAATAAAATAGGGAAAGATCAAGAACCACTTCCTCCTAGTGCTGTTGCTGCTGCTGGGAGTTGTTCATCATCCCAGAGAGGAAGTAGCAACATCACTACTTTTACTAAACAATTGACCCTCCAACAGTCCCTAGCGATGAGGATGAAGTACGACAGCAGTCATCCTGAAGCAAAACGTATAACTGAGGCCTTGACTGCTATGTTGGTGTTAGACGTGCGTCCGGTATCCGCCATCAGTGCAGTGGGATTTAGACAATTGATGGAGGTAGTGTGTCCCCGGTTCCAAATCCCGTCTAGATTCCACCTGCATCCTCAAAGCAGCAGCGACAAGCGTGCGTCTGTCTGTTAAAGGGTGGTGACACCCTCAAAGTGTGCTACACAAACAATAAAAATATTCTTCTTTTTTCTGTCTTTGTGAATTGTGTGGGCTGTAGCCGCACCTGCATCCTCAAAGCAGCAGCGACAAGCGTGCGTCTGTCTGTTAAAAGGATTACATCGGTGACAGCATCCAAGTAGGCATGTCAGACAGTCCGTACCTGTACTGGCAGGAAAAAGAAGCAATTTGGAGGTCCCTGTACAAACTGGCTCTATTTTACCTGAGTTGCCCCCCCTCCAGTGTGTACTCCGAAAGAGTGTTTAGTGCAGCCGGGAACCTTGTCAGCGAAAGGCGTCGGAGGTTGCTTCCACAAAATGTGGAGAAGATGATGTTCATAAAATGAATTATCAACTCTTCCAGGGAGACCAGCCTCCAGAACGTACAGAGGGACCTGTGGTTGTGGATTCCAGCGGGGACAAATTAATACTCTGTGAGGATGAGGATGTACATAACACTGAAGAGGGTGAGGAATCGGTGGATGAGGAGGATGAGGATGACATCTTGTCTCCATAGAGCCAGTTTGTGCAGGGACAGATTAATTGCCAGCTTGTTTTGTGGGGGCCCAAACGAACCAATCATTTCAGCCACAGTCGTGTGGCAGACCCTGGCGCTGAAATGTTTGGTTTGTTAAAGTGTGCATGTCCTGTTTATACAACATAAGGGTGGGTGGGAGGGCCCAAGGACAATTCCATCTTGCACCTCTTTTTTTTCTTTGCATTATGTATAGTTTGGGGCCTAGTTTTTCAAACTGCCATCCTGTCTGCCACTGCAGTGTCACTCCTAGATGGACCACATGTTTGTGACGCCCACTCGTATCTCTTAGCATAGTCATCCAAGCTACCTCGGTGCAACCTTTTGGACATAAAAACACTATTGTGAGGTGTGAGGTGTTCAGAATAGACTGGAAATGAGTGGAAATTAAGGTTATTGAGGTTAATAATAGCATAGGAGCAGAAAAACCCACAAATTCTGTGATTTTAGCTGTTTTTATGCTTTTTTCAAAAAAATACAGATCCAAAACACAAAACCCAGAACCCAAAACACGGAAGGGTGGTTTTGGCAAAACCAATCCAGATCCAAAACACGAAGAAAGATCCAGATCCAAAACACGAAAAGTGGCCGGTGCACACCCCTAGTATGTATATGTGTACACTGTATTTTTTTTTAATCTCACACGTGATTTATAATATTTCTTGAGTGCACATATGATAAACACTGGTCAATTTAAAATCACTGCAATATTACATCCGGTATATGAGCTGATAAATGTAAGTCCCCCAGATCACAGGAACAGAGAGTCCCGATACCGTTTCCATGGTCTCAATGGGATTAAGGGGCGTCCCCCTCGTGGGTCACTCGTAGCTGTCTCTGTGCCTGGCTTGGTGAGGAGACGTGCTGGACCTTTATTAATGGCAGTAGATCTTGTTCCTAAGGCCCTCCTGGGTCGCGCTTCTCACTTTAATCGGCACAGCTTGCCGACAGCTAAAGTCTTCAATTGGGAGGTAAGAAAATCGCGGTGTTTTAGAAAGTGACCTCAGAAACAACAACACTCCTGTGACCTTATTGCTTCTTGCTATGCTAATTCAGCCTTAGTTTCTATACACACAGTGTTTGGATTTGTTTCAGCAAATTATAATTGCCATATGATAACTTGCATTAGCCGTTTGTTTTTATACAATTGCATTCTTATTTTTATTTGTATTCTTTTTAATATATGTATAGGCTAGCATGTGTTTGTACTAATAAATTCATGTGTTACGTATACTCTCCAGCGCAGAATTGTTTGGCTTCTTATTCATTGTTTCATGATGTAAATAACACCTCATATTATTCTGCTGCAGGAGGCTATTGAGAATTTCCCAGCAAGTGAGGATCAGGCGCTGAGAGTTATTAATTAATTATAGATAACCCCGCTATGCTGCACTCCCCCCCTCTCTGCCCGCGGCTAACAGCTAAGAAGCCCACGGCTTACCCACTTCGGGCTGGCATCTGTCTGTATTCCGGCATCGGGATTAAGATAGGCGTTGGTATTTCAGCGCCTATGTTAAGTCCCGTGTTGGGCTTCCACCGTCGGGATTCAGACCGGCAGCTTGCCGTCCGGTGGTCTGCTAACTACATCCCCTAATTACACCTGAGCTCTTCTACTAACAGATGGAAAAGTAGATTCCTTTAAGCAAAATAAATACAAACACAGCAATTGGTTTTGCACTATATTAGTGTACATATAAACTTACACACACACACACAGAGTAATTATCTTACCTCTGCTCCCCAAGCTCGGAAAGCTTTCTCCAGCCTTAATGCATTCATGGCATAAGTGCCAAAGTTATCAATTCCTTCTTCCTCACCTGCCTGCATGATTTTATGGTACAGTGCAGCTGTATCCCGTCTCCTGTGGTACAGCTCCCAGCCCAGCTCCCCTAGTGGCAGGTAACATGTATAACACCATGTCAGTCAGATTATGTTCCCCACAAACTTCAGCAACAAAGCAAACCCAAAAACAATAATACACATGAATGTAAACATACATCCACAACAATTTCTATAGTTCTACTCAGCTACGATAAAGTATAAACAGGGATATGATTCCCATGTCCGAATATATTAATAATAAATATCAATCTTTGTCACATAATATATGCCACTTGCAATAGACTGGGAGAGCGCCACGTGGAAAACTGGAATGGTCTTCGAACAAGTAATCCACGATAACAAAAATAAGGTGAATGTTTCTATCTAGTTATCCTGGCTGCTGTTATTCCTAGATAAAGCACAGACCTATACCCAATATTCATATATACTTGCAATACGCACGCCAAAGTATGATTGGATCACCAGATAACTTATTTATTTAACTCTGTAGTGACTGTGGAATACATGGTTGTGCATTTTAAGACATTAAGGGGAGATTTATCAAAAAATGTATCAAACCTTCTAAAAGGGACAATCTGAGATATTGCCCATACCAACCCATCATATTGTAGCCATCATTTGTCTGGTTGTTTTTAGAAAATGATAACTATATGGATTGAATTATATGGCCAATACCTACACTTGTTCTCTTTACAAGGTTTGATAATAAAAACCCCTATACTTAAACTTAAAAACATAACTGCAAACTATATGCACTAGCTCACTGCCCTGCATAGGTCTGTCCTCACCTGTGTACGATATCCTTATGGCGGTTACTGGGATGTCAGCGAGCGACATCCTTCTGCCGTGTAGGAATTTGAAATCTTCGTTGCTCAGGTTCTCAGAAGTCAGTTTCTGGAGAACCTTTCTGGAAAGTGGTCCCGCTACACCTAGTACCCCAACTTCATCCGTCACATTCAGTATCTCCACATTGTGCTTGCCCTGTGCCGCAATCTCTTCCATCCATCTGTACATACACAACAAACACATGACACTGGCATCAATTCTATGTGTATTAGGGGTAGGAGGACATAGGCCACCTGACTGAAAGCTAAGTGGGATATCTCTGTACAGATCTGGGAAATTATCTATATCTCAATCTGACCGGTATCTGCACATGGGACCGATTGACAGTCGGACGCTAGTCGGAGGCAGAGAAAAGCTGGGAAATAAATGCGGATCTTCACTCCCTATCCATCCGCTTCTTGAGATAATACAGATATCAGCCTGTGAATCTCAGAGTACGCTCAACTCTAAATAGCCTGGAATTCTAGCGGTATACCCTCAGAACAATTTTCCTGTTGCTGTCTGGCCAGTGTACAATCATGACTGATCATATTGCATTACTGGATTCTGGTGACAAAATACATGTAGTCTAAATGAATAATGAATGACTGGGTCACAATCCACTTCCACCCAATATGCACTCAGACATACAGATGTGTCCTCACTCGTCTTTGCTGCAGTCGCGTCAAACAGCCCCTCTTGGCACTTGGTCCCGCGAGACTCTGCTAGCGCCAGGCGTCTTTTTTGTCTCTGTTTTACTGAAAACGTGTCTAAGTGGCAATGCGATGCAATGAACCAGGCACCAGCAGACTGTGCGGATTAATAACTTGACACTTATATATCGGTGTGTGACGGAGTCTCTCAATCTGCATGCGAAGTGCTACGTTGCAGTGGCCACAGCTTTATTCCACGCCAAGTTCCATGTACAGTCTCAGTCGCACACAGATATACAAGTTTGTTACATCAAATTAATCACCACAGTCTTCTGGTGTGTCCTAGTCGCATTGTGACAGACACATTTCCGACAAAAATAAATAAATTATGCCAGACGCTAGCAGAATTGCGCGGAGCTTGGCGGCTCACGCCAAGCATATCGCGCTGCGTGGCATATTGAGGCTAGATGAGAAAGGACACATCTGTGTACGGACAGCAAAAAAATGTGATTGCTGCTGTAGGGTTAAATTGATAGAAAGAGACAAAGGATACAAACCTCAAATCATGTAGTTCTGATCCAGAGCCGGTAATCAGCAGAAACTCCCCCGGAGACAAGTGAGAAACAGTCAGCTCCGCATACACACGGCCTCTTGGAGTCAGCATGTGACTTATATTTGTGAAACCCACCTGTGCATAGAATAGTAGAACTCTTATTTCCCTATAGTGATGCAAAACCAAATCTGTATTTCTGTATTACTATAGTACAAAAAAAGAAAAAAAATGAAACCAGGTCAGTTATTTCCTTCTAATCATTGTAATGGATGGATAGCATAAATGGTGGAGTGATAAGAATGGGTTGGCTTCAGGTAATAGACCAGTGTTGGCTAACCTTGACACTCCAGCTGTTATGGAACTACATAACCCAGCATGCACTGCTACAGTTTTGCTATTAGGGCATGCTAAAACTGTGGCAGGGCATGCGCAGATATATAGTTCCACAACAGCTGAAGTGTCAAGGTTAGCCAACACTGTAATAGACCCTGACATGAGGACTATAAATGGATACAGGTCTCAGAAGATCAGAAGATGCAGACACCCTAGATATAGAACCAAGAAGTCCTCTTCATCCAATACAGCTCATGTTTATCCAGCTCACCCTAAGGGCCTGATTCCAAGTCGGACGTAGAGTGGCTGGAACTGTTGGAAGCTGAGGAAGCCAGATTTACTACCTTCTCCTAATGCGGGGTCCCATACAGCTCCTAGCGGCAAGCCGCACCGCCCACTGTCTTTTTCATTGGCAGCCACAATCGTCACCGTTAGTATCTGCCAGAGATCCATCAGAAACAGGCTCTACTTGCTGTATGCATGACATAAGTATGGCTACATACTAGGGGTGAGCGGGTTCGGATTTCTGAAATCCGAACCCCCCCGAGCCCCCCCGATCCGAGTCCGATCCGAATCAGGCTCGACTTTTCCCGCCTGACTCGGATCTGAAATCGAGGCAAAACGTCATCATCCCGCCTTCCGAGTCTCGCGGGTTTTGGATCCTATATAAGGTACCCACGTCGGCGCCATTTTCTCACTCGGCTGTGGACAGTGAAGAGGGAGGGTGGGAGTTAGGGCTGTGTAGTGTAGTGTAGTGTAGTGCTGCTGTTGTCCACTACTTCAAAGTCCATAGGGGCTGGCTGTGTTGTGCTGTGCTGCTGTTGTTAATAGGGGCTGTGTCCACTACTTCAAAGTCCATAGGGGCTGGCTGGACTGTGTTGTGCAGTCAGTTCTCCATAGGGGCTGTGTCCACTCCAAAGTCCTGTGCAGTGTCCCAGTCCTAAAGGAGCGCTGCAGTGTTGTCCAGGGGGTGCTCTGTCCATCAGGGGTGCTCCCCCCAAGTGCTAAAAAAATAATATATTTTCTGTGTTTGTGAATTGTGTGCGCAGTAGCCGCACGTGCATCAACAAAGTAGTGCCAAGCGTGCGCCTGTGTCATAAGTAAAGGGCCGGCTGGCTTGACCGTTAAGGGTGCTGTAACCCCCGAAAGTACACTCCAGTCCAAACCAAAAAAAAAATTATTTTCTGTGTTTGTGAATTGTGTGCGCAGTAGCCGCACATGCATCAACAAAGTAGTGCCAAGCGTGCGCCTGTGTCATAAGTAAAGGGCCGGCTGGCTTGACCGTTAAGGGTGCTGTAACCCCCGAAAGTACACTCCAGTCCAAACCAAAAAAAAAATTATTTTCTGTGTTTGTGAATTGTGTGCGCAGTAGCCGCACGTGCATCAACAAAGTAGTGCCAAGCGTGCGCCTGTGTCATAAGTAAAGGGCCGGCTGGCTTGACCGTTAAGGGTGCTGTAACCCCCGAAAGTACACTCCAGTCCAAACCAAAAAAAAAATTATTTTCTGTGTTTGTGAATTGTGTGCGCAGTAGCCGCACGTGCATCAACAAAGTAGTGCCAAGCGTGCGCCTGTGTCATAAGTAAAGGGCCAGCTGGCTTGACCGTTAAGGGTGCTGTAACCCCCGAAAGTACACTCCAGTCCAAACCAAAAAAAAAATTATTTTCTGTGTTTGTGAATTGTGTGCGCAGTAGCCGCACGTGCATCAACAAAGTAGTGCCAAGCGTGCGCCTGTGTCATAAGTAAAGGGCCGGCTGGCTTGACCGTTAAGGGTGCTGTAACCCCCGAAAGTACACTCCAGTCCAAACCAAAAAAAAAATTATTTTCTGTGTTTGTGAATTGTGTGCGCAGTAGCCGCACGTGCATCAACAAAGTAGTGCCAAGCGTGCGCCTGTGTCATAAGTAAAGGGCCGGCTGGCTTGACCGTTAAGGGTGCTGTAACCCCCGAAAGTACACTCCAGTCCAAACCAAAAAAAAAATTATTTTCTGTGTTTGTGAATTGTGTGCGCAGTAGCCGCACGTGCATCAACAAAGTAGTGCCAAGCGTGCGCCTGTGTCATAAGTAAAGGGCCGGCTGGCTTGACCGTTAAGGGTGCTGTAACCCCCGAAAGTACACTCCAGTCCAAACCAAAAAAAAAATTATTTTCTGTGTTTGTGAATTGTGTGCGCAGTAGCCGCACGTGCATCAACAAAGTAGTGCCAAGCGTGCGCCTGTGTCATAAGTAAAGGGCCGGCTGGCTTGACCGTTAAGGGTGCTGTAACCCCCGAAAGTACACTCCAGTCCAAACCAAAAAAAAAATTATTTTCTGTGTTTGTGAATTGTGTGCACTGTGGCTGCACGTGCATCAACAAAGGAGCAGCGCCAAGCGTGCGCCTGTGTCCCATAAGTAAAGAGCCGGCTGGCTCATTTCTTAAAGGGTGGTGTAACCCACAAAGTGCACTACTCTCCAGCAAAAATAAAATAATATTTTCTGTGTTTGTGTGCGCTTTAGCCGCACGTATATATATCAATATAACATAAATGGAGGACCAAACTTTCTCCGATAAAAATAAAATAGGGAAAGATCAAGAACCACTTCCTCCTAGTGCTGTTGCTGCTGCTGGGAGTTGTTCATCATCCCAGAGAGGAAGTAGGAACATCACTACTTTTACTAAACAATTGACCCTCCAACAGTCCCTAGCGATGAGGATGAAGTACGACAGCAGTCATCCTGAAGCAAAACGTATAACTGAGGCCTTGACTGCTATGTTGGTGTTAGACGTGCGTCCGGTATCCGACATTAGTGCAGTGGGATTTAGACAATTGATGGAGGTAGTGTGTCCTCGGTTCCAAATCCCGTCTAGATTCCACCTGCATCCTCAAAGCAGCAGCGACAAGCGTGCGTCTGTCTGTTAAAGGGTGGTGACACCCTCAAAGTGTGCTACACAAACAATTAAAATATTGTTCTTTTTTTTTCTGTCTTTATGAATTGTGTGGGCTGTAGCCGCACCTGCATCCTTAAAGCAGCAGTGACAAGCGTGCGTCTGTCTGTTAAAGGGTGGTGACACCCTCAAAGTGTGCTACACAAACAATTAAAATATTGTTCTTTTTTTTTCTGTCTTTGTGAATTGTGTGGGCTGTAGCCGCACCTGCATCCTTAAAGCAGCAGCGACAAGCGTGCGTCTGTCTGTTAAAGGGTGGTGACACCCTCAAAGTGTGCTACACAAACAATTAAAATATTGTTCTTTTTTTTTTGGTCTTTGTGAAATGTGTGGGCTGTAGCCGCACCTGCATCCTTAAAGCAGCAGCGACAAGCGTGCGTCTGTCTGTTAAAGGGTGGTGACACCCTCAAAGTGTGCTACACAAACAATTAAAATATTGTTCTTTTTTTTTCTGTCTTTGTGAATTGTGTGGGCTGTAGCCGCACCTGCATCCTTAAAGCAGCAGCGACAAGCGTGCGTCTGTCTGTTAAAGGGTGGTGACACCCTCAAAGTGTGCTACACAAACAATTAAAATATTGTTCTTTTTTTTTTGGTCTTTGTGAAATGTGTGGGCTGTAGCCGCACCTGCATCCTTAAAGCAGCAGCGACAAGCGTGCGTCTGTCTGTTAAAGGGTGGTGACACCCTCAAAGTGTGCTACACAAACAATTAAAATATTGTTCTTTTTTTTTTGGTCTTTGTGAAATGTGTGGGCTGTAGCCGCACCTGCATCCTTAAAGCAGCAGCGACAAGCGTGCGTCTGTCTGTTAAAGGGTGGTGTAACTCTCAAAGTGTTCCAAAAAATAAAAAACTATTTTTTTAATGTGTTTGTGACTTGTGTGCGATGTAGCCACACTTGCATCCTCAAAGCAGCAGCGACAAGCGTGCGTCTGTCTGTTAAAGGGTGGTGACACCCTCAAAGTGTGCTACACAAACAATTAAAATATTGTTCTTTTTTTTTCTGTCTATGTGAATTGTGTGGGCTGTAGCCGCACCTGCATCCTTAAAGCAGCAGCGACAAGCGTGCGTCTGTCTGTTAAAGGGTGGTGACACCTCAAAGTGTTCTACACAAACAATTAAAATATTGTTCTTTTTTTTTTGGTCTTTGTGAAATGTGTGGGCTGTAGCCGCACCTGCATCCTTAAAGCAGCAGCGACAAGCGTGCGTCTGTCTGTTAAAGGGTGGTGACACCTCAAAGTGTTCTACACAAACAATTAAAATATTCTTCTTCTTTTTTCTGTCTTTGTGAATTGTATGGGCTGTAGCCGCACTTGCATCCTCAAAGCAGCAGCGACAAGCGTGCTTCTGTCTGTTAAAGGGTGGTGTAACCCTCAAAGTGTGCTCCACAAACAATAAAAATATTCTTTTTTTTTTCTGTCTTTGTGAATTGTGTGGGCTGTAGCCGCACTTGAATCCTCAAAGCAGCAGCGACAAGCGTGCGTCTGTCTGTTAAAGGATTACATCGGTGACAGCATCCAAGTAGGCATGTCAGACAGTCCGTACCTGTACTGGCAGGAAAAAGAAGCAATTTGGAGGTCCCTGTACAAACTGGCTCTATTTTACCTGAGTTGCCCCCCCTCCAGTGTGTACTCCGAAAGAGTGTTTAGTGCAGCCGGGAACCTTGTCAGCGAAAGGCGTAGGAGGTTGCTTCCACAAAATGTGGAGAAGATGATGTTCATAAAATGAATTATCAACTCTTCCAGGGAGACCAGCCTCCAGAACGTACAGAGGGACCTGTGGTTCCAGCAGGGACGAATTAATACTCTGTGAGGATGAGGATGTACACACTGAAGAGGGTGAGGAATCGGTGGATGAGGAGGATGAGGATGACATCTTGCCTCCGTAGAGCCAGTTTGTGCAGGGACAGATAAATTGCCAGCTTGTTTTGTGGGGGCCCAAACGAACCAATCATTTCAGCCACAGTTGTGTGGCAGACCCTGGCGCTGAAATGATTGGTTTGTTAAAGTGTGCATGTCCTGTTTATACAACATAAGGGTGGGTGGGAGGGCCCAAGGACAATTCCATCTTGCACCTCTTTTTTTTCTTTGCATTATGTACAGTTTGGGGCCTAGTTTTTCAATGCCATCCTGTCTGCCACTGCAGTTTCACGCCTAGATGGGTCACGTGTTTGTGCCGCCCACTTGTGTCGCTTAGCATAGTCATCCAGCTACCTCGGTGCAACCTTTTGGACATAAAAACACTATTGTGAGGTGTGAGGTATTCAGAATAGACTGGAAATGAGTGGAAATTAAGGTTATTGAGGTTAATAATAGCATAGGAGCAGAAAAACCTACAAATTCTGTGATTTTAGCTGTTTTTATGCTTTTTTTCAAAAAAATACAGATCCAAAACACAAAACCCAGAACCCAAAACACGCAAGGGTGGTTTTGGCAAAACCAATCCAGATCCAAAACACGAAGAAAGATCCAGATCCAAAACCAAAACACAAAACACGAAAAGTGGCCGGTGCACACCCCTACTACATACCCACTACACTCCCATGAGACAGATCTCTTGCATGCGACCTCAGCATTGTCGTCCAGAAACGCCATTTCACGCAAAGAGAATGTATGCTCTCGTGAGCAGGGCCCTCCCTCCTGGTTATTCTTCCCGCTCCCTAGATCCACTACCTCAGCCTACTGGTATGTGTTAGTTATTTGGCCACATCTGTAATAATTAGGGATGTGCAGGCTCGGATAGGTTCGAGTTTGCACGTGGAGTTCGGATTTTTCCCTCAAAAAAACGGAACTCAGAAAGAGGCAAAACGTCATCTTACATGGACGAACATCATCATTCCTGGACAAAAGTCCAGGAATGATGATGTTCGTCCATGTAAGATGACGTTTTGCCTCTTTCTGAGTTCCGTTTTTTTGGAGGGAAAAATCCGAACTCCACGTGCAAACTCGAACCTATCCGAGCCTGCACATCCCTAGTAATAATGTGTTAGTTTTGTATCTTGCTCTGTACGGTGCTGCAGGAATTTGCAGAGAATTGCCGATAAAGGCTAATAATAATGAGAGAGATCCAGGCCAAAGATCCATTAGACTGAGAATCCCCCAGAAATACACAAAAATGTGGCTTCAATTTGGTATTTGCGCCCATCTGCGTACGACTCAGAATCAGGCCCTTAAAGTCCTTTATCTCTGCATTTTAACACTCAATTTTCAAACAAACAAACAATAACATACGGAAACATATTAAATGAGATGCTGATGCAATTGTCCCCTGAACAATCCTCACATGGTCACTGAAGCACCGCCAATGTTCTACATGGAGGCCACGGGGGCTTATTCTACTTCATTACGCACCTTTGGAATGACATTTGCAAAGAGATGGTCCAGTAGTCTGACTGCGTCCTTCCCTTTCACAGTAAACTTGCCAAACGGCGTCAGATCAATCACCCCCACCTTTTCCATCACCTGCTTATATTCTCGTCTCATGGGCTCAAACCAGTTTGTCCTCCGGAAGCTTGGTCTAGAAAAAGTAGAAAAAGATATTATGGGAGAGATTATGAAACCTCAGAGAAAAATAATGGAGAAAGATAAAGTGACAACCAAACAACTCCTAACCGTCACTTTACTGGCTGTGTTTGCAAAATTACATGGTTGGTACGAGCTGAATGGTTGGTACGTTCTCTCTCTACAAGGCTTAGTACATCTAACCCCTAGTCCTGGTACATCTTCAAGAATGTTGGGACCAGAAAGGGACAAACAATGAAACAATTACAAGTGTATATTTCCTCAAATCCTACTTATCCAGACAGATCAGGAATCTGAATTCAGGAAAAATTAGGAGTTATCGAAGTCCATTGGATCCACAGGGATACCATGGGGTGTGTGTGGTTGGAGTGATCCGGGCACCAAACAGTTAAAGCTTTAGCTCCCAGGATGCCCCGGGCCTCCTCCACATATACCCCACCCCCAGTCACAAGCAGACAGTTTTGTAAACAAACCCAAGGCAGGAGCAGGCAAGAGGAGAAGGAAGAACATTACTCTCAAGAAACACTCTCCCAGAGGAAGAAGGAATCAGTGATCAAGAGAAAATACCCAATAAGGCCAGGTGCTTCAGGGTGGACACCCTGTGAATCCTATGGACTGAAGAAATAGTTAACAAAACGTAAGTGTACCATAACTCAATCTGGCGCCTGAGGTGGGCCACCAATACTGCCATTATCTTGGTAAAGACCTGAGGGACTGTTGACAGACCAAAGGGCAGTGCCCGAAACTGGTAATGTTGCTGCAGAACAGCAAACCATAAGAACCGCTGGTGGGTTGGAGTAATAGGTACATGTAGGTATGCATCCTGAATGTCCAAAGAAACCATGAAATCCCCAGGCTCTGATGGGGGACTTGCACAAATAAATTGCTGGGGAGGGGAGAGTGTACCCATGAGAGACCACTTCTCGGACCAAGTCGTCTGTTGTTCGCCAAGAGATGGCAAATCGAAGAAGTCGGCCCCCCACCCTAGGATCCCCCAGGAGGAGGCCCGCTCCATCAGGAGGGATTGTCATCAGACTTGGAAGCCGGACGTCTGGCCGACCAAGACTGCTTTACTCGTGGCTTGGTGGTCTTGTGCGAACTAGACTGCCTAGGGAAGGACTGTCCTCTTGCCTTTCCCTTGGGGTGAAAGGACAGAGAAGAGGACAGCTTAGGGGCAGCTGCTGATGGCAGAACGGCAGATTTTGAGACTGCCACAGTAGCCACAATCTTGTCCAACTCTGCACCGAACAGCCTGTCTCCAGAGAAGGGTAAGGATTCGAGTGCCTTCTTGGATACAGTGTCCGCCTTCCAGAACCATAGCCAAAAGGACCCGTCAGGCGACTACTGAAGTCGCAGATTCCATAGAGGCAAGGAGTCCAGAATCCAACACAGCTTCTCCCAAATAAGATGCAGCTTCCTGAATATGGTAAATGTAGGCCAGTTGTTCCCTGGTAGCGTCTGATAGCAGGCTCTCTTCCAGTGCCTCTGCCCAACCTTTGATAGCCTTAGCCACCCAGGCCGCAGCCATAACTGGCCTAGGGATAGCACCAGAAAGAGAGCAGACTGATTTGAGACAAGTTTCCGGTCTTCCATCCGTGGCATCCTTAAGGGAGGATGTAGATGGTAAAGGCAGCGTAGATCTTCTGACTAAGCGTGCCACATGTGAATCAACAATGGGAGGGACTTCCCAATTCAATTAAAAGCGAAAAGCCGAGATTCGCGAAAAAGTATCGCCGATTGCGACTTTTCACCAGGCGGAAACTTATCTCCGTATTCAAGTCCATCCACTTTTCGCGTACGCAGAAAGTCAATGCAATGGGCGAAAAAGATTTGCCTTTGAATAGCAGGAGAATAGAAGTGCAAAATTTTTATTTTGGTGTACAAAAGTGAGGAAACCTCCCAGCACCCTTGGGACAGCCCCCCAAAGGATAACTGCGTAAAAAAAACTAAAAAAAGTGACGAACACCCCTAAAAAAACCTTTGCATTTGGGGGCGAAAAAGCACAAAGTGGGGTGACAAGTTTGCAAACTAGCGAAATGAGGTTCTGGGGGTGCTCTAAGAAGGAGTCAAGTGTTTTTGGGATTGCAGGTGCCTTTATGATGGTGGAAATTCACAATTATTAAAACTGCACTTTAGAGACATTAAAATATGCTAGCACCCATTTGCAGGTACCCCAATTTGACTGGACTACTTATTTTCTCCAAAAACTACTGCTTTATGCTATTCTTCACCACTTGTGCAAATACGCTAATTAGAGGCAATTGTGCGAACTTAAATACCCCAAACACTTGTATTATGGCTAATCGGCCACTACTACATTTATCCCCAATGTTTCTGCTTCTATTTGGGGGGTTGGATTGACACCACTTTTCGCCTGTTTTGACTTAGCGTGTCTCAGTTTTCACGTCTTTTGTAATTGAATAGGGCGAATCGCAGGTACGCGAACGATAATTTTCCATGGCTAAAATACGTGATGTAGGCGATAAGTCCGGCATGCAAAACTTTATTGCGTACACGAAACTAATTGGATACAAGCCTTAGTACACTGTCTAGTAGGGAGAGGGTAAAAAGACGCTAGTCTTTTTGGGACCTGGAACAGTTTGCCAGAAGTACCCCAAGCTTCTCCCATGAGCTCAGTGAGTTGTTCTGAATTCAGCATTAACCACCTTTTGACATTTAAACATCGGGGTTTTAGGCTTAGGGGCTGGTCCATCACCTTCTATATTCAGGATTGATTTAACCGCCCTCACTAAAGCAGGAACATCCACTGTTGATTGACGGTGCTCTTCACCAGAGTGCGACTCAGAGAGAATGTGCATCATCTGCCACCTCAGATGAGGAGTCAGAATCTGAAAGCTGGGTAGACTGTGAGGATGGTACAGTCTACCCATATAGGTGGCTAACGGTCTGTCCGCCTGTAACTTGTTGAGAGGCGGCAGACGTATGAGCCATATTCTGAACTGAGTGAGCATAAACATCCATCCAAGCGGAATGCATAGGGGGTACCGGCATAGTAGGCAGTAATAGCTGTGGGTACCCCATGGTGGGAGTCAGCATGGGGGCTGATAAGTGACCAATGGGCTGTATCATAACCTGGGATAAGGAGGACACCCAAGGTGGTTCCTAGACAAGGCCTGGTAAGGTGGACTGGTGAATAGATTTATAACATTTAGCACACAGACCATCCTTTATGAAATCCTGAGAGGGCAAGCCCGCAAAACAGGATTTGCATGTAACCAGCACAGGGGCCTCGGTCTCCTGTTTTATCCATGCCGTTAGAAGACATAGAAATATCCAGTAAGTAGCATACAATAAGTGTAAAGCTAATAATACAATGTGACACCCTTCACAAATACAAGTAAATGTTAGTTGAGGGGTTAAGAAAGAGCAGCAGGGATAGATATAACTGACAGTCACCACAGCAGAGCTAGCACAAGTCCCATACAAAGCATATAAATATACTTATAATGGGCACTAAATCAACTACTCAAGCCTCAATGGGCTGGTAGGATTTGTGTGCTGTTTAACCTGGCCCCCAGGGAGAGGTATACAGGGAGACTGGACCCTAAACTTCTGAGACCTGTAGGTTCAGAAAAGCCACAGATTAATGGCTGCTGAGCGTCTCATATAGGGAGGAGGGTGAGAAGGAGGAACAGCTCAGAGGCGGGAAACCTCTTGTGAGGAATCACGCTCAGGGCTGGGGAAGGACTGCCAGGGGACAGCTTACCTCCCCACTGCTGCATGAGTCGCCGGGTGTGCTGGCCTCTAACATGGTCCCCGACACCAGCATTTAACTGCCCCGGTGGTCTAGTGGGGGAGCGGACAAACCAGTCGCCCCACGGCAACATTCTCTGGCAGGTCTCCACGGCCGGAGGTAAGGACTGCACACGCCATTCCCCGCAAGTGAGGAATCGCCTTGCCTGTACCTCTCCGTCTGCCCGGCTGCTGTTCTGGGTCCCCAGTGGAGCGGCTAGCAGAGCCCCGCTGGCGCCCGCTGTGATCACCGACCACTCACCGGTGTTGTGGCTGCTTCAGCTACCTCTGCCAGCGCCGCACAGTCATCCATTAGGACGACTTGCTGCTTGCTCATAATATTTTTAAAAAACAAATAAAAATAAAGCTTGGGACTAGCTGAGCAGTCCTCCTGATCTAAAGGTGCGATCTGTCCAGCAACAAACGAAAAACTGTCTGCCTATGGCTGGAGGCGGGGTATATGTGGAAGAGGCCCGGGGCATCCTGGGAGATAAAGCTTTAACTGTTTGGTGCCCGGATCACTCCAACCACACACACCCAATGGCATCCCTGTGGATCCCTTATGGACCCTGAAGAAGAAATAAGCATTCTGAGTTAAGGTCTCAGTTTAGTAGGAATCTACTTGTAATTCTCACTTACTTGTATCCTATATCATCATTTGCCTTGTAGAACCAGTGAGGCTGTTCCCACCCTGCATGGAAGCCCATGGAGCATTTTCTCTTGAGATCTTCATGAACGCCGCTGATTCTTTCTGTTGGTCTTCCTGCAAATCGCTCCTCTTTAGGATAACCAACTAAATAATAAAAAAAAAAAGATATTTAATATTTAAACATGTTTCTATTAGTATTTTCTGCAGTCACTGGGCAAAACTGTTATGGCTGCGGGCATGTGCAGAGAATGCGCCAAATGATTGGGCAGGAGTTATGCTCATCCAATCGGGTGATTCTTTCACTGGTTCCATATATCCAATGCCCATGGGGTATAAAATAAATAGTTCCTCATCAACACCCATTAGAAATCATATGCAATGGGTGGTGTTTTGGGAGGGGCAGAGCTCAAACTTGAATTGGAGCTTGTGAAGGGCCAATAAGTCCCTGGAAGTTAAAAACACCCAGGACACTTGAGCCTCCAGTGTCATTACCAAAGCCCTAAAGCATACCATACCGATGTTGTTAAACCCGTACGACTCCCTTGCTTTCAGTGCTGTGTATTTTGTTGTGGTCCATTTGCCATATCGATTTGGGTCTAATTCAATGAGGTCAAAGGGAGGTTCTCCACCAATGATCCAGTCACTCAAAAATTTGCCGATACCTCCAGCATGGATTATACCATATCTGCAAACATAACACTGAGCATTAAAACAAGACACTTCCTTTTTGGCACAGTATTCCAAATATTGTCTTCCCATTTATTTCCAATGTATTTTGAGTGATGTGAAACAAATACATTGCTATGTGGAAAGAGGGTTATGGACCAGTGTGGTCCTTGGTTGCTAGTATAGCTCAGTCACTCAGGTACTCTGTCCATTGCAAGACTCCACCAAAATCTCCTACGGCACCAGGGAGCTCATTCAGAGTCGGTCGTGAGCGTTGAGTGCTCACGACCGACTCGATGTTGCCCCACAGCGCATGCGCACGACGGAGCCGGCTCCATCGTGCGCATGCGCGAGACCCGGCTAATGACGGGTGATCCGTCGTTAGGGGTCTCGTCGTAGACGGGGCGAGCTGTCGATGTTGAGTGACAGCTCGCCCCGTTTTCTGGGCGGGCCGGGGGCGTGCCTGGCCAAACGGAGGCCTTCCAGTAGGAACGCTTGCCGTTTGGGGGCGGCGCCACTGACATCATCAGTGATGTCAGTGGGGAGCTTCCTGCTCGATCAGAGCAGGAAGCTCCCTGGGGCTTAAGGTTGACAAGGCCCTACCTTAGGGTCTCGTCGTAAGCCCCGATGGTCACGATGGTCTTGACCATCGCGAGCATCACCCTTGTCGGTCGTTAGAGCTGTGAGTGTTAACCCACAGCCTAACGACCATCATGGAGGCGGCCGTTCAGGATGCAAGCGGCCGCCCTGTTTCAGAATGACCGCTTGCATCCTACGACCGCCTCTGAATGAGGCCCTAGGTTCGTTGCAGCACAGCCAGAGCCGCCGTATACATTAGCCGAAACTAATAATTTCCATTGGGTGCTGATGTTTTTAATATCCTCGCAGCAGCACCACCACACAGAGATGTAAAGTGGTCAGCTGCTGTTCCACCATGTCCGTGATAGGCTGGGAGTGTTCTGCTTAGCTATGATGTCATATCAAGTGCCACACCTCCACTGAGGATCAGAAGATGCTTCTTCCACCTTTTCAGGAGGCACTGCCTAGGGTACCAGGGGGGATTGTGTCAGCTACTATAATTTTCATTTTAGTACAAAAAATTTCAGTATAGATGGAAATATTATTATTATTATTATCATCCTTTATTTATATGGAGCCACAAGGGTTCTGCAGCGCATCATTACAATCATAGGATCTAAAACCCGATAATTGATAAATATGCCCCTAAAGTTCTTCTGTTATAGAATATATTTACTACTGTTAAACAAAACCACTGACACCCACACAATGTACATCCTGCACAGGTTACCCAGATCTTGGCTAGGTTAGAGAATCAGTAGTGCAAAGCTGTGGTCAAGCCTAATGGACACAAGACATACAGCTGAAAGGTAACTCTGTAACGTAGCGTTTTGCATGCAGATACACCAGCACAGAGAACATGCATATCATTTTAATCAGCAGAAGCTGCGTGTGCTATCTATTCTCATCGCTGTGTGATTCAGGCGCTTTTGAAGGTAAAAACTCGAAAAAAAAACGCTCTGCGCTACCAAGTCACACGGAGCTCCTGCGTTACGTGTGGCAGGACTTGAACCGCGCGGAGAATAGATGTACGTGGACACATCTATGTATAGTACAGAATGCCATACTACAGTAAGTATATACACTACAGAATGCCATACTACAGTACGTATATGCTACAGAAGGAATTGGTATGAAATACCGCCGGTCGCATTCCCGTCAGCGGCAGCCCGACATCAGCAGAGTTCCGAGCAGCGGAAGCCCGACAGTGCTGGAAATCCCGATCGTGGCTAGGTAAGTATTCTCTAACCTAACCTAACCCC
This sequence comes from Taudactylus pleione, assembly GCA_031769625.1. Lineage (NCBI taxonomy): Eukaryota > Metazoa > Chordata > Amphibia > Anura > Myobatrachidae > Taudactylus > Taudactylus pleione. Next base: position 4,793,860 of record JAUIMM010000334.1, read on the forward strand.
CCTAACCCTCCTTAGGGGTGTCTAACCCTAACTTCCCCCCCAAGTGCCTAACCCTAATCTCCCCTCTAAGTGCCTAACCCTAACCACCCCCTTCCCCGCTGCCTAAACCTAAGTCCCCCGGGGGTGCCTAACCCTAACCCTCCCTCCCCCTAGCCTAACCCCAACCCCGGAAGCCCTAAACCTAACCCTCCCCCCCCTCGGCTGTCCGCTCGCGGCGCCCGGCATCACTTAGATCGGGGAAATGCGGGCGTCTACATCTAGACGCCCGGCATTTCACCCTTGCCAGGATATGACAGTCAGGAAGCCGGCTGCCGTTATTTAGGCAGTCGGCTTCCCGACTGCATACCCTACAGAATGCTATACTACAGTGGCTTACATGAAATAACTACTATTAAGGTTCTCGAATATATATGTAAATGTGTTTGGAACTTGTTAAAAAGGTAAAATACATATGAAACAATTCTGATCACAGGACAGATATGTTCTCACACATCAGAGCCTTGCCCTTAGTGATGATGAGCCGGCCCTAGGCATAGGCATAATAAGCAAATGCCTAGGGGCATTCCAGGGCTCTGCCGCCCCTGCCCCCTACGCTGCTGCTGCCGTGATCGGAGCACAGCTCCGAAGGGCAGCGCAGTGGCCAGTTGAGCCGCCCAGGTCAGAATGAGCTTCTGTCCAGAAGCTCATTCTGGCTACAGGAGGAAACAAGATGGCCGCGGGAGGGCATGCTGCGCATGCCCAGACGCGTTAACTCCTCCCATGGGCCTTTGCGGAGCAAAGCCGTGACTGACATGGCTCCGCCTCCACCTCCATTTTAGCCACCCAGCTGCTTCCATCGGACCAGGTGCACGGCGGTAGTGTGGACCGCACATAAGTGCAGTCCGCACTGTACTACCAGTAACAAACACACAAGCGCCGGCAGCTGTGTGTTTGTTTAGCAGCCGATGGGAGTCAGACAGACTCATCGGCTGCTGCGCCCACTGCCGGAGACTGGCTGGAGCTCCCTTATGAACTCCATTTTCCGGCTCCCGCAGTGAGTGATGAAAGAGATGTCATGACGTCTCTCCATCATGCAGAGCGGGCCAGTGCGGGAGGACGCTGGACGGAGGAGCAGATGCTGGAGCGGGGAATAAGGAAGTGGAATTTTTTTTTTTCCGTACGTGTGTCTGTCGGGCACTGCTGGAGGGGGGAGACTACTAGGGGCACTGCTGGAGGGGGGAAACCACTAGGGGCACTGCTGAAGGGGGGAGACCACTACTAAGGGCACTGCTGGGGAGGGGGACTACCACTTGGGCACTGCTGGGGGAGGACCACTACTAAGGGCACTGCTGGGGGGGGGGGGACTACTACTAGGGGAACTGCTGGAGGGGCTCTACTACTAAGGGCACAGCTGGGGGGGGACTACTACTAGGGGCACTGTTAGGAGGGGACTACTACTAGGGGCACTGCTGTGGTGGGGACTACTACTAGACGCACTGCTAGGGGGGGGGACTACTACTAGAGCACTGCTGGGGGGGACCACTACTAAGGGCACTGCTTACGGGGGGACTACTAGGGGCACACCTGGAGGGAGGGCTACTGCTAGGGGCACTGTTAGGGGGGGGGGGACCTACTACTAGGGGCACTGCTGGGAGGGGGGGTGGACTAATATATATATATTTATTATACACATATATGTGTATGCAGTGCCAGATTAAGGTCCACATGGGCCTGGAGCTGACCTTTCTGACGGGCCTATTTGTGCTGCCGCAGAAAGTGTGACCAGCACAGCGGGGGTGTGACTACTGTTGTGGAGAGCGGGGGTGACCAGTGCTGTGGGTGTGTGGTCTGCACAGGGGGTGTGGCTAGCACCACGGAGGGCATACTGTAGCTACTGCCTACTGTCAACCACCTCAATCTCTTTTCCACACACACACGTATGTATATATACATACAGTGATCACACTGACAAAAATAAATTACAGTATGCGAGTCCAAGGGTCCCATAATGTATAAAATTTGAGAAAAATAACGAAACAATAGTGTATAAAATGTATCAGTGATCACCATCAGTTGTTTTTAGTAGTGACCCCACACATTATGCCAAATAGTAGTACTCCAGTACACATTCTGGACCGGACTTAGAACCTTGCGCAATGCCAATGCTAACGGAGTTAAGCAATAATGCGCATGCTCCAAAATTTCTAAACATCCCTGCGGAGCATGCGGCACACAAATGGTGCTTTTGTGATGGAGACCCACAGTATCAGGGAAAGTGATGGGTGATCCTGTGTGGTGGAAAGAAAGGCACACAAATATGGTTTGTGTAATGGGCATGTTACGCGAGGGTCGGTGAGATCGGCTGTGTACACAGATGCACAGGAGGCCATGGTCAGACGGAGAAACTGCACCTGCCATAGGGGTGGTGCGACTGAGGGTGGCGTATATGGATGCACCACTCTGTATTACAGCGTGCACGGGCGCTTGATAGTGCATTCGGCAGCACTAATGTAGACAAGAGAAACAGTTTGTAGTGACATTTGTATAAAGTGGCAGGTGGGTGACCACCAATAGACGCTGCTGCATGCGCTTCTCCATCTGCCTCAGAATCAGGCCTTATACCACATTTTAGTACCCCCGGAACACACTATGTCACATTATTTTACATCCTAGTGCCCCCGATGCACATTATAGTGCCCACCGATACACATTATGCCACATTGTAATGTCCCAATACACAGTGCCACATGTGGTGCCCCCACAACACACATTATGCCACATTGTAGTGCCGCTAATACACATTATGCCACAATTAAACCCACTTTATATGGGGATTTTCTATATCAATCCAAGTTAGAACCCCCACCCACTCACAGCTGTTGTGGCACACATCTCAGCTACTGGCAGCAGTGAGTGAGGGTAAACAGGGTGGTGGATGGATAAAAGTGTAAAAATTTCCCCAAGTATGTGCCACTGAGGGTACCATACTCCCCATACTTAGTTTAATTCCACGACAGGATGGAGCCACCCCCCTGGTCCTTCAAGTCGCTTTATACTGCAGTGGGCCAGCTGATGCTGATTCTCTGAACCAGCGTCAATGAAACTAGCAGAACGCCTGGGAACGTTCACAACTGGGGCGCGAGCGAGGAGCAGAAAGGGGTAGGACAAAGCAGCCCTATCTGTGCTGCTTCACAGAGAAAGGACATCTAGAGTGACTGAATATGGCAGGGGTAGGCATGGTCCAACAGGCATGTCCCCGCTCTGTGTCAGTGAGGTTCACCCTGCCAGTACAGCACCATCCTCTCTGCTCACAGACCTGCCAGTGTTTGTGACACAGAAACTCAAGGGCCCCATACATCTGCGACGGATCGTCGAGATATAGCGATCCTGCAACCCGGCATCGCAGGATCACTGAGATCCAACATGTTGGATTTCACAGATATGCTGATCGCGATCAAAAAATTATCGTGATTGGCAGATTGGTGAAATTTAACATGTGAAATTTCACTGATCCTGCGACAGATCGCGGAACATCGACGACCACCAGTCAGCATTTCCGACCGGCGTTTCCGATCCCATAGCTACATCGTGACGATCCGTCGCAGATGTATGGGGACCTTAACACAGCAAGATCTATTGGCTATAGTGTTTTCTATGGAATTTGCTCATTTTGAAAAAGTTGCTACCCCCTATAGTGCAAAAGATGGGCTATAGCACGTAATGGTGAACCCACACACATATAAAACATATATAATAAATTATATATATATATATATATATATATTCATTTATGCATATATGCATAATAGTTGTGTACGGCTCTCACATGTTCTTAATGCATGGACCCCAACTGTTCCCAGCCTTTGGATAGGGCCTGCTGCTGAAGTAACTAAGGGAGCCCGGGGTGTTGGGAAGGAGCCGTGAGGGGGTAGCTGGGGGATTAGGATGGAGTCATGGCAGGGAGGGGGGTGGATGGAGTCACAATGAAGGGAGGGTGAAGGGTGGAGTCCTGGAGGAGGCCAGCAGAAAGATGGTGGGGCTGAGCAGAGGGGAGACAGAGCTTGCTTGGCAGTCAAACTAGAATATATACATTATAATATATATATATATATATATATATATATATATATAATATATACACACATATACATACATACACACACACACACAAACAGTATCTCTCTCTATGTACAAAGACTGCATATATACATCACATTATCCACACATTTATGAAACTAGATTAAAAAAAAAAAATTGTCAGAGGTTGCATACCTTGCAGAAGCACTGACTGAGGCTCAGTGATCAGCAACTAGCAGGACATTCCTGATCAGCAGTCAGCGTCTCAGCTGCACTGCAAGATTGATACTGGACAGTCAGTATCAGAAACCCAGCTGGCCCCGTCCCCTTCACAGAAATAAGTTCCTGCTTAGCGGGGTGCGGTGGTGGCAGCGGCACTCATAAAATCACGCGGCGCGGAGGAAGCACTGAGGAATGGTTAGTGACGCCTTCCTCCGCGCCTCATCTCTGGAGAGTCTGGTCGCTGGTGGGCGGCCAAGGGTGGGGGCGGGCGGCCAAGGGTGGGGGTGGGAGGATCTCAGTGGGTGTGGTTTTGGACGGCCGCTGGCAAGGCAGGCTGGTGCAGCAGTAAAAAAAAAAATATGGCTTCAGCAGCCCAGCCGATTCTGCTGTGGGCCTATCTTGATGGGCGGCCTGGAGCTGCAGCTCCACCCGGCCCATTCACAATCCGGCCCTGTGTGTATGTACATGCACACACACATATACATACATACATACATACATACATACATACACACACATATATATACACACACATACATACATTCAGCCCGGCACTTTGGATACATTTACTGGTAATCTCGAGGGTCCCTCCTAGCATAATAAACAAATTCTTATACCCAGCTGAACAGCCCCTCAGGAAAAAAACAGGCGGCACTGCTCAGGAGTTGTAACAAAGTGATATTTTGTCACAAATCACATAGGTTCTGTTAATGTTTCAAGACCCATTGGTTTTTTCATCATGACATGTCCTGATGAAAAGACAGATGGGTTTTAAAACGTCGACAGCACCTACTGAGGAGGGCCACCTGTTTTTTCCTGAGGGGCTGTTCAGCTCGGTATGGGAAGTTGTTAGGGGCACCTGTCAAAATTTTGCCTAGGGCACCAAATGGGCTAGGGCCGGCTCTGAGTGATCCCAATGAAAGGTACTACAGAATAATATAAGTGATAACACGGAATATAGCCTGTACTCGAGTGACCAGCATACACCCCTTCTCTCCCAGAATATCCGGTGAGAGTCACAAAGTAAGGGGAGTCCTGTTAGGAGAGCAGGGGATCCTCCTGGAAGGGTCTTACTGCCACAAGGTGATTACGGACATGCTGCAAAGACTTGAATCCTGTAACCAAGCCTCGACCCTTCAGCAAATACTGCATGCAGCGACATGATGTCATAATTACGCTGTCAAATAATTGCCCCACCCACCTGATGTTTATTTTTATAATCAAGTCACACCCACCTATCATGTACATACCATGACCACATCTCCCAGGTGCAAGGTACGGAAACAAGGCCGCTCCAAGTTTAGGTAGGAGGGCCCCGATTCAGAGCAAGCGCTCTGGTCAGAGCGTCCGGCTCTGAATCAGGCCCTCAGGTCAGGGGATTGACTTGGCCATTGCATAACATTCCACTTTTTAGCCTTAAAAAACTCTTTGGTTGCTTTTGCAGTATGCTTCGGCTCATTGTCCATCTGCACTGTGAAGCGCCGTCCAATGAGTTCTGAAGCATTTGACTGAATATGAGCATATAATATTGCCCAAAACACTTCAGAATTCATTCTGCTGCTTTTGTCAGCAGTCACATCATCAATAAATACAGGGGAACCAGTTCCATTGTCAGCCATACATGCCAACGCCATGACACTACCACCACCATGCTTCACTAATGATGTGGTATGTTTTGGATCATGAGTAGTTCCTTTCCTTCTCCATACTCTTCTCTTCCCATCACGCTGGTACAAGTTGATCTTTGTCTCATCTGTCAATAGGATGTTGTTCCAGAACTGTAATGGCTTTTTTAGATGTTGTTTGGCAAACTCTAATCTGGTCTTCCTGTTTTTGTGGCTCACCAATGGTTTACATCTTGTGGTGAACCCTCTATATTCACTCTTGTGAAGTCTTCTCTTGATTGTTGACTTTGACACATATACACCTACCTCCTGGAGAGTGTTCTTGATTTGGCCAACTGTTGTGAAGGGGTTTTTCTTCACCAGGGAAATAATTCTTCTGTCATCCACCACAGTTGTTTTCCATGGTCTTCCGGGTCTTTTGGTGTTGCTGAGCTCTCCGATGCGTTCTTTCTTTTTAAGAATGTTCCAAACAGTTGATTTGGCCACACCTAATGTTTTTGCTATCTCTCTGATGGGTTTGTTTTGATTTTTCAGCCTAATGATGGCTTGCTTCACTGATAGTGACAGCTCTTTGGATCTCATATTGAGAGTCGACAGCAACTGATTCCAAATGCAAATGTCACACCTAGAATTAACACCAGACCTTTTACCTGCTTAATTCATAATGAAATAACGAGGGAATAGCCCACACCTGTCCATGAAATAGCTTTTAAGTTGATAGTCCCTTTACTTTTGGCCCCTTAAAAAGTGGGAGGCACATATAGAAACCGTTGTAATTCCTACACCGTTCATCTGATTTGGATGGAATTACCGTCCAAATTAAATCTGAAAGTCTGCAGTTAAAGCACATCTTGTTTGTTTCATTTCAAAGCCATTGTGGTGGTGAATAGAGACCAATATATGAAATTCTGTCAATGTCCCAATATTTATGCACCTGACTGTATATATATATATATATATATTCATATTCTATCTCTTTCCTTGCACCTTCATGTCAGAACACAAGCAAAGTACAAATCGTTCACTTACCCAAAGCCAACAGCCACCCAGTAATTCCGGACACCTTGATGTGGTCCTGCCATAGGAAGTATATCTGGAGAGTATGTTATAGGCCCAGAGACTATATTGATGATATCTGCGTTCCGTAGCACAGGGACCATCTCCATAGCTGCCTCCACATGCACCATAATCCTGTCTAGATCAGACTCAAACAGTTCTTTTCCAAAACCTGGAAAACAAAGTAATTACCATTGTTATCAGTGTAACCTGCACAGAACAAGTTACCTTTCACAATAGTCATTTTAAATTATACTTTATAAAATGAAAGTAAAAGGTCTCATTGGTTCCATACAGATGTGTCCACATACATCTAGGCTCCTTGCGCGTTAAGCAGCCCATCTAGTGTTTATGTCAATTCTTGTGTTTTGCAAAGGAGTATATAAGACCTATGCCCACCAGTTACAGAAGGGGAGTTTGGGGCAGCAGGGTGGGGCCCATCGCCAGGCCCGCCAAGAGCCACGGTGGGCCCGGCCTAATCGTGGGAGGCGTGGCCACGCCCCCTTTCCGAAAAAAATAAAGTTTTGCAGCATGCTGGCGAGGGGGGCGCTCTGAGCCCCCTCAGCCCTTCTTAAAGCCAGGGGGGGCACGATCAGTGTGATCGCTCCCCCCCACAGGCATAGGAGACTGCTGCGGCTGCTGCTCAGCTGTGTGCTGGGCTGCTGTGAGGGAGGGGGGGGGCGGCGGGCAACTGTAAGCCCGGGCAACTGTACCCGCTCCCCCCCCTCTTGGCGCCTCTTCCCATCCCATGAGCAGGTCCGAATCTGTTCCATTCAAACTCAGTGGTAAAAGTATGGCCTTGACAAGTAATGAAGTTGCTTGGGGTAAGGTCTTACTGTCACTTTAATTAATTTTGCTTTGGGAGATGTATGTATGTATGTATTTATTTATTTATTAGCAGTTATTAATATAGCGCCTAGCTACTAGGCAGCACCTTATAGAAAACATTTAACCATTCCAATCTGTCCCAGATTATCCTACTATATCTATATTCCCTACCACACTGACACACACTAGTATTAATTTAATCATAAGTAACTTACTGGAATGTTTTTGGGGTTTTGTCGAAAACTGGAGTATCCGGAGAAATCCCAGGCAACTAAGAGGAAACATACAAACTCCACACAAGCCAACGATCCCACCACTGTGAGACAGCACTGCTGTTATAGATTGTATCACTATTTTATTTAAGAGTGTCAATTTTTATATTAATTCTCCTTTTGACTACAGTAAGTCAGCAGAATGTTGAAATCTACAAGGTCATTTGTATGGGCATTTGGTGAAAGATTTAGCAAGGACACATTTTCAAACAGTTGTCTGTAAAATACTTATAGGCACTTGGACAATTACATGCTACATAAGAGAACAAACTGCATCTTGACATAAGATCAACAGAGTTATACACCATAAAACCAAGTACTTGAGTAAATGATGGATAATCCCTTAAATGTAGATCTATAGAAATTATAGCTTGACCAATTACATCACGCCATATTGTTTTTGCAAAACTAGATATAACTATTTAGTATAAAATAAAGTTAGGTCGCATAAGTGTTATTTGGTCATTCCGTCAACCAACCATCAACCATGATGACTTCATGCTACCTTCAGGTCTGTAAAGATTTAGCTGTATTATGTGTCTCGGACAAACAGTGACACTAGAACACGTATATGAATGCAACTTTCTTTTCAAACACTAACCCCTGTACCATGATGCTGCACAAATACTTGGACTATGAGGCATATTATTATATTTGAAATGAGGGAAATCTAAAAGGTGCATGCACATGGTCAGATTTGTCTTCAGAGCTGAACGATAACGGTTTTAAAAATCATTCATATCTGAAGGAAAATCTGACATGTGAGCCTTGAACTATGCGCATTCCCAATGGTCAGATAACGATGTCTGACATCTAATGTGTTTGCAGTCACTTTTGGTCGATTTAAGTCATTTTAATGCAGTAAAAATTCTTTGGTAAAATCGTTCAATCGTTCATCTGTCAAATCTGACTGTGTATGCACCATAATTAGAATAAGAAATGCATCAATTTGTCATGAATGTGAAATGTATTCAGTTCAGGGACCAATGGCTTGCGCACTAATAGGCAAACACAGGGGATTTCCAGTTGCCTGGAAAACCCCCCGGCCTGACCAGTGGCTCAAATTATGACCACAACAGTAGTAGAATACAATATGATTTTACTAGAGCTGCAGTCACAACATGCAGCATTATGCTGCATACACACGTAACAACGTTGATAGATTTCTCTCCAACTTTATGTTGTGCAGGTCAAACGATTTGGGTTGTACACACTGATAGATATCTATGATAGACATTGGGTCGTAAACACTGAGATATTTATGATAGACATTGGTTGTACACACTGATAGATAGCTATGATAGATTTTGGTTGTACACACTGATAGATATCTATGATAGATTTTGGTTGTACACACTGATAGATATCTATGATAGATTTTGGTTGTACACACTGATAGGTATCTATGATAGATTTTGGTTGTACACACTGATAGATATCTATGATAGATTTTGGTTGTACACACTGATAGATATCTATGATAGACATTGGGTCGTAAACACAGATATTTATGATAGACATTGGTTGTACACACTGATAGATATCTATGATAGATTTTGGTTGTACACACTGATAGGTATCTATGATAGATTTTGGTTGTACACACTGATAGATATCTATGATAGATTTTGGTTGTACACACTGATAGATATCTATGATAGATTTTGGTTGTACACACTGATAGGTATCTATGATAGATTTTGGTTGTACACACTGATAGGTATCTATGATAGATTTTGGTTGTACACACTGATAGGTATCTATGATAGATTTTGGTTGTACACACTGATAGATATCTATGATAGATATATCAGTGAAGCCATCTTTTTACAGGCAAATTTGTACAAAATCATCCAAGTTGGCCTGCATGCATGAAAGACGTTAGATATCATTATCATTCATATGGGAACGCGCATCGTTGGTCGTTGTCAGGCTGGTGACTGCAAATAAGTGAACGATATGAACCATATCATTCAGATCGCTCATAACAGTCGTACCGTGTGTACACACCATAAGGGACAGAACAGAGATGTTTCACAAGTCCAGTATAGCTCATAGTATACTATTCTATAGCATGGGTGAGCAATAAGCTGCCCTCCAGCTGCTGTGGGACTACACATCCCAGCATGCCCTGCCACAATTTTGCTACCGTGGCATGCTAAAACGGTGGCAGGGCATGCTGGGATATATAGTTCAACAGCAGCTGGAGGGCCGCTTATTGCCCACCCCTGATCTAGTGTTCATTATTTATACTGTATTACATACATTATACAGTGTAGAAGAAGATCAATGTGTACATATACTATATGTCCAGGGCAGGTGATAGCTGCTGCTACTATCCTGGACTTGTTCCAATGCTCCAGAGAGCAGGCGACCTTGGATTGTGAAATGATGCCCACATCCAGTAAATGAGAACAGTCAGCTCATTGTGACCTACTGCTGCAGCTAATCGCTGGGAACACTATTCTTGCACTTTGCATATGGTGTTATAGGTGAAGAGACTAACACTTTACAAACACAGTGCTATATCAAGCAATTTTTATTTAAATACTGGGGTGAAGGATTGAACACACCAGTTAATAGTATTTATTTTTACAAAATACAGCGATTTTAAATTTAGCATATTGGTTGTATCAGTATTTTCTGACTCCCAAAACAAGTGAGACTATGCACCTTTCTTCACGTAAGGAAATGTTATTGCCCTCATTCAGAGCCCATAATGTTATAAGGGTTATATATTTGGGAAAAAACAAAGCTATTTTTATATGTACCCTCTCCAGTGTCAGAGAATAACACAAACCATATCTAATGGCTTACTGATATCACTGGCCCTGTATGTGTCTGTATTATATACACACTGCGCAAAACATAGTTCAGCGATTCCCAAACTTTCTTGAATCACGGTGCCCTAGAGCAGAGGTCCTCAAATTCCGTCCTCAGGACCCCACACAGGTCGCGTTTTCTAGGACACTCAACAGGAGCACAGGTGTATTCATTACTCACTACCACACTTAAAAAGATCCACAGGTGGTTCTAATTATTTCACTTGTGAATCTGTGAGGAGACCTGGAAAACATGCACTGTTTGGGGTCCTGAGGACAGAGTTTGAGGACCTGTACCATAGAGTATCAGCATTCCACCACTAGGACAAAAGGCTATTATTGAAAAATTCAGAAATAAAATATTAAGGTAAGTAAATAGTGCTTACCTGTCATCCTTACGGTCAGTTATGTGGTGGTGGACAGGGTTGTGTTCAGTTTGTCCACATATTTTATGATTGGCAGCCACCAGCACTGGTTTTGCCTATCACACTGACCATAAATAATTTACTTTGACCTTGTACCACCAACCAGTGGCACCCTTGCAAGTGCCCCGCAACACCCAGTTTGGGAACCACTGCTATAGCTCGTTATATGTACGATCCCTCTTCCCAAACTTGCAGGGTGTTCGGTGCACACGGGTCCCCGGGTCCAGGGGGTGCCCGCACCGCACACCCTGCACCCATTTTATGTAAAACTTACCTTCCCGAGATCCAGCGTCGGGTCTCCCAGCGCTGCTCAGACGCCAGAAAATGACCACCGGCCATTTTTCTGGTGTTTTTGCACATGCGTTGTGAGGAAATAGCGCCACGCTATTTCCCCGGCGATCTGCGCATGCGCGGTAGACTCAGGGCACACGCTCAGGGCATAGAATGATTCATATGCATGCCCGGCTGTGCCGCAGGGAGGCTCTAAGCTGGACGCCCGCTGAGATGTTATTACCAGCGGGCGCCCGGCTCCTAACATGCATTAGCGTTAGCTGGAGTTCTCTTCTTTACTCCAGCTTCCGCCTCTCTCCATGCGCACTATGGGAGAGACGTCATAGTTCCGAGGAGCAGCCGGGTGGACAGGACGGCGGTGGATGCAGGAGCGGGGATTAAGGTAAGTGTTTTTTATTTTTTTGTACAAGCGGCACTACAGGGGCATTATATGGGGGCACTACTACAGGGGCATAACTATGTGGGCATTATATGGGGGCACTACTACAGGGGCATTATATGGGGGCACGACTATATGATTTCCTTGCTTTCAACTCAAGGGGGTAACGTCGGCGTATCTAAATATATTTTGGAGTAAAAGGTAAAAAAGTTCCCTGACCCCTGCTCTAGTACCATAGTTATTTTTTGGGTGGATAAGGAATACAAATAAGATTCCTAGCACACCTGACACAAAACATTTCTAAAGAAAAAAAAAAAACAACTAATGATCAGTTTATTTATTCAGGCGTTAAAGATCCCTGGTAATAATTTCACCTGTGTGTCTGTCTGTTAATACCTAGTCTGGTTTTAGAACTTTGTTTCTAACTGTAAATGGGATATGATAGCTCTATATAAATAAATGTAATAATAGTAATAATAATAATACAAGTTTAATGTGCTTAAGTACTTATGCTGTATTACCTGGTGGGACTCCATGTTTTACCCAAGAATCCTGTAACTTCATTTTTTCTTGACTTTCATAAGGACCAAATAAAAGTCCATCTCTCTCTTGACGTAAGTAATATGAACCTTCCAGGTCCCGAAGGACTGGGAGTTCCTTGTTCAAGGCTTTCACTTCAGGAACTGTCCCAGTGACCACATACTGATGATGTACAGGGATAAGAGGATGTTCAAATCCAATCAGCTTCCCGACCTCTCGAGCCCAGAATCCTAGGAGATAAACAGAATGTCTGGCACGAATGAAACTGATTATGTAACAGTATTAGAAGGTGCGTTGTAGGATTGCCAAGACTGGTTCGATATAAGATCTTCTAGTTCTTGATTGCTCCATTCGTCCTGACCTAGGCTGGCTATATGCTTCATTGGGGCATACTAGTCCAACACTAACCTCTACAGCTTTACTATCATGGATGTTATCAAGAAAACCTGTAGACCAATCTATATACAGTACTTATAAGTGTGCACATATAGATAACACTATTAGATAATATATTGGCATCCTGTAAAGCAGGGGATCTCAACTCCAGCCCACAAGTACCTCCAACAGGTCATGTTTTGTACATTTCCTGCACAGGTGAGTTAATCCATTTTGCTCTGCCAGGCAGACAGGGGCCCCACCCTACAGCGGGTGCAGTGCTGCTACCGGGAGTCAGGGTAGACAACTGTACACCCCTTAGTGCTGTGTGACCAGTGCAACCTGCCAGATCGTTCTGTAACAATCCTGGATGGACAGTTTCGGGAGAAATGTAAAGAAAGGGGAACAGAGTGCTGGAGCTCCACATCCCAACTCCCAGGACCCTTAAGTGTGACTTCACTTAAGGAAGCCTAAGGCTGTGCAGACATTGTCTACACCTTCTATCATCAGAAGGTTGGAGCCCGTCACAACAAATGTGAGCCTAATGAGGCATTGTGTGGTATATTGAGGGCACTGTGTGGCATAAAAATTAGCGATGTGTGGCATAAACATGGGTCGCTGTGTGGCATGAAAACGGGGCGCCATGTGGAATAATTCCTGTGAGTGGTCAATATGTGTTTGAGAGGGGGGGTGCTCCATAAATTCTTACACAGGGTTCTAGCAGACCTAGAGCCGACCCTGCTTGCTCATCAATTATAGTTTATCTGGCCACACATGACACAATCCCTAATCTACTTAGGCCGCCCCCAAGGAATGATATAAGTCTGTGTGCAGTTGGGTGGAGCGTTCACACCTCTGCCAGTGTATAGTGCGACCCACCCGTTATTGTAAGACAACTGCATATAGAAGCCAACAGCAGTTACTTTCTGACGTCAGTTTCGAACATGCCCAATAATTATGCCTATGGGTTCTGGTCACGACATACATAATCAGGAATCTTGCTAGTTTAGGGGCAACAGATATTCACCATACTGCCTGGCAATGGCAACAAAATCACAGTGTGTGTGACCAAAATCACAATCCCAGACTGGTGGCATTGAACTATATTCACAAGACACTTGGGGGTTTACGAAATAGGGTGCGAGCTGGCACCACTGTGGGAATTCATGCAAGTGTTTCCAGATTTTTAAAGCGGCAATCATTTTAAAGGCAAATACCAGCTTGGTTTTGCCATTAAAATGATTGCTACTTTAGAAATACAGGAATACTTGCATGAATTCCCACAGCGGTGCCAGCTTGCACCCTATTACATAAGCTCCGCATTCCCCAATGTACCAAAGTTGAAATATTATTTGTTAACGAAAGGTAAATGAGTACAAAGTTGTTCTCCTCGTCATAAAAACTGCACATCTGGAGAAATTAGCAGAGATCTGTAACCAATTCCTCCTGTTATACAATCACCTAGCAAAGTAATCCCGGTCCAAATAGCCACAATGGCCCTCATTCAGAGCCATTCGCTATTTGCGTTCGTTCGTTCAAAAACAAGGGGTGGCTATTCAAATGAACCGTTCGCTGTTTGCGGTCTGTTCACGCCTCTAGGTCTGAACGAGCGAACAAAACTTGCGTTCGTTTTTTGGAAAAATACGCCCCCTGGCCGCTCGCATCCTACGTCATGTCCGCTATTTATTAGATTAATCGAGTACATCGACCAGGGTATGAACTGCTCGCTATTCTTGTGGTTGGTTTTTGCTACCACAATTTTGCGAGCAGTTCTGGCTATAAAAAAACCAAGTGACGTGGTCATTGACGCTGCTATTTTAATTATGCACACCCATAAAACGCCCGTTTTGACCTTTAAGCACGCCTGCGTTCGGATCTCCACTCCCCGTTTTCAAGCACCTTCCCCTGTTTCCACCCACATACGCCTCATTCTGTCACTCAAAATAGCAGGCACTCGCTATATTGCGTACAAATGATTTTCGGCCGCACTGACTGGTTCGCGCATGCGTACTAAAAACCGTACGCATGCGCAGATGTGCGAACATCGCTTGGAACGAGCGTACTGCCGATAGCGAGTGGCTCTGAATGAGGGCCAATGTACATACCCATGTAAGCACAGGAGAGACCTGGCCATATATCCTACTCACTTCCAAACTGGCCCTACACAAAAGCTTATTGAAAATAATGGATATGCACTGCTTTTGTTAAGATCTATTGTTATCTAATAATGACATTTCACTCCAAAACGAAGATTACGCAGCACAGGAACTAGGGGAAGTTTATGCATTTAAATTAAAAAGCATTATATCACCTTTACTTTACATTGTTACATATAAAAGGCTGAGCAGTGATTATATATAGAACTAAATATTTCCATCCCTCTCGGTCATCCCTCTCCATGTTAGGGGGGAGATGCTTCTCTAACACAGCAAGCTCAGATATGCTAACAGAAATACAGTGTGTAGATTTGCACAGGGGTTGGGGCCAGTGAAAGCGTTGTAGCAGGGATCAGAGGCGCTCTGTGACAGCACGCCATGCTCCATTCACATGTCACATCATGAAGTCACACAAAAAGAGCAGGAAGATGGGTGCCGGTTGCGGCTTACTTATGTACTTATGTAGAGCCTTTACAATTGGGAACAAAACAGTGATAAAATATGGCTGGGTAACAACAGGCAGACAGAGGTAAGAGGGCCCTGCTCGAAAGTTTATAATTTATACCATCATGCATATTTAAAATGTTGTCATTTAAACATGACAAATAAAACATTTATTTCAAATATTTAAAACAAGTTACCAGTATCAGGGACCTCCGGCAGATCTCTCCAGATACGCCAATCTGAGAATTGCCGCCCATGACTTATACCAGTTAACTCAGCGCTTGTGGTTATTAACTCCGGTATCTGTCACCAGCAGAAGACCAATTTAACGCTAAAGCGTAAGGCAAGTTTCTGCTCTCACCTCTACACACAACTTATCAATATTTAAACATAGGTAGCATGCCAAACATGAGGCGTGTGGGTCATAAAAACAGATTCCAAGAACTAAAATTAGTTTAGTTTATTTCAAGATACAGTCAGGTGCATAAATATTGGGACATTGACAGAATTTTCATATTTTGGCCTCTATTCACCACCACAATAGCTTTGAAATGAAACAAACAAGATGTGCTTTAACTGCAGACTTTCAGTTTTAATTTGAGGGTAATTACATCCAAATCAGGTGAACGGTGTAGGAATTACAACGGTTTCTATATGTGCCTCACACTTTTTAAGGGGCCAAACGTAATGGGACTATCAACTTAAAAGCTATTTCATGGACAGGTGTGGGTTATTCCCTCGTTATTTCATTATCAATTAAGCAGGTAAAAGGTCTGGAGTTGATTCTAGGTGTGACATTTGCATTTGGAATCAGTTGCTGTCGACTCTCAATACGAGATCCAAAGAGCTGTCACTATCAGTGAAGCAAGCCATCATTAGGCTGAAAAATCTAAACAAACCCATCAGAGAGATGTCCCAAAATGTATGCACCTGACCAGTGCTCGAAGTGTGCCGGTATACAACGGTATGACAAACCGCCAATTCGAGCATTAAACAATTTTTTTTCAACTTTAAGGCAGAGGGCAGGGGCGTGGCTTCAGCGCTGAGCCGCTACACTAATACCCCTTTTACACCAGAGCTAAAACCCAGGTTTTTGGAGGGTTAACCCGGGCAGCTCCCTGGTGTAAAAGGGGAGAGGGGTGGATCGCCGGGTCGAGTGACCCGGCAATCCAACCCAGGTAACTAGCAGGGTTTAACACGGGCGTAGCCCGTGAAACCCTGCTATGGGAACAGCGCACTCCGGGTCACGAAGACCTGGAGTGCGCTGCTAGCCGGCCGATTGGCCCGGCTTCAGTGGCGCTTGGAGATGACGTCATCTCCAAGCGTCCACTTTCACTCCGCAAAAGCCGGGTCTATGCAGACCCGACTGTGGTGTGAGCGGCGCTGACTCGGGAATATCCCTAGTCAGCGCCGGCAAAATTCCGGGTCAGACCCGGAATTTAGGTGTAAAAGGGGTATAACTGCTCACAGGCTGTCAGTAGCTGCTGTAGCAGGATGACAGCCCTCAGGACAGCCCCAGCCGCCATGTGAGGAAATAAGTAAGAGGAAGTGATTTTTGTTCTACAATAAGTACAACTTTTGTACCCCATCTCCCCAACATTCTTATGATGCCCGATTACAACAGTGGATTATTATTATTATGACACTGTGAGCCTCACATAATAATACACTGTAGTAAGCGGACATAATTAGAATGATGCGGTCTGTCAGTCTGTGATCACAGATCAGAGGACGCTGGCTGCAGGCGGCTGGAGAACGACTCTGGCAGCTATTCAATAGCTGACAGACTGTGCCGTCTTCAGGTGCACTGCTTCTCGCTGCCAGGACTCACTGATCTTCTCCACCACTGCTCGTGCCACAGCTACAGTACCTGGATCCTGACAGCTCAGTATGGCCGCAGACGGGGGAGGTCGGGAGTATGGCCGCAGGTGGGGGTGGTCTGGCGTATGGCTGCAAACAGAGAGGGAAGGTCAGGAGTATGGCCGCGAGCGGGGGGGTCGGGAGTATGGCCGAGGGCGGGGGGTCGGGAGTATGGCCGAGGGCGGGGGGTCGGGAGTATGGCCGAGGGCGGGGAGGTCAGGAGTATGGCCGAGGGCGGGGAGGTCAGGAGTATGGCCGCGAGTGGGTGGTCTGGCGTCTGGCCGCAACAGGGAGAGGTCAGGCGTGTGGCCGCGAGTGGGATATGGAGGGGGGCTTTCATTGGCATTAGCCTACTAGTGGACTGGGGACTCTGACACAGCTCTGTCACACACATGAAAATTAGATGAGCTAAGGAAGAGTAAAGAGGGGTGAGAGTAAGAAGCCGGGTTGCCATCTATTTATTATAATTATTAATAACACTCAGAGGACCTGATTTCCGGACTGTCCAAAGTCTTAATAATTCTAGCTAGTTGGTGTTTAGAATTTTGAAATTTTTTTTTTTTACATTTAACTTTACAAGATGAACCCCCAGCATACCCACCCACCTCCTTACCTTCCTCCAATCCTCACCAAACTCTAGTCCTCTACTGCCTACTAGCAAGCCTCCTCGTCCGTCTCCCTGCCCCATCCAGTCCTTTCCCACCCACCTTCTCACTGCCTAAAACCTGCCTCTAGTCCTCTCCTCATACTCACCCGCCTCCTTACCTGCCTCCAGTCCACTCTCGTCTACCCACCTACCGCCTCCTTGCCTGCCTCCAATCCTCCCCGACTTCATCCTTTCCTGCCTACCAGCACACCTCCGTGCCTGTCTACACCCAGTCCTCGCCCACTTACCCTCCCATCTCCTCACCTGCCTTTAGTCCTCTCCTGCCTACCCGCCCACCTTTTCACCTGCCTTCGGTCCATTGGTGTCTACCCACTCGTTTTCTCACCTTTATCTAATCCTTGCCCACTTCCAGTCTCTCCCAGCTACTAGCATGCATATTGGCCATTGCATAGGGAGTAATACTACTGTGGGCATTGCATAGGGGACAATACTGCAGTGGGCATTGCATAGCAGGCACTACTGCAGTGGGCATTGTATAGGGGGCACTACGACTGTGGACATTGCGTGGGGGCACTACTGTGGGCATTGAATAAGGAGCACTACTACTGTGGGCAATGTATAGGGGACAAAACTACTGTGGGCATTGAATAAGGAACACTACTATTGTGGGCATTGTATATGGGGCACTACTACTGTGGGCATTGCATGGGGCACTACTGTGGGCATTGAATAAGGAGCACTACTACTGTGGTCATTACATAGGGGGCACTACTACCGTGGGCATTGTATAAGGGGCACTATTTTGTAGCATAGTGTATATAGTGTGGTACACTACACTGATGAAAAAAGGGGTGTCTTAAGGACACCCCCCTTGTGAGTGGCCACACCCCCTTTCCCAGCACTCGCCTAAGTACAACCTTAGATTTTCCATACCCCCACTCCAAAATTCCCACTTCGACCACTGCACCTGACTGTAATTTTTGTACATAAGCTTTGAAGATATACAAAGGATATAAGGATGTTACAAAAAGTCACAAACACAGTTAAATCACAATTTCAAGTAAATCAAAGAAAATAATAAAATGGGAGAAACAAACCATTCAGATCGCGACAGATAGAACAGCTTTGAGGTGAAGCCTCCCTCAATGAGTTCAGGTGCCCTGTGTCTTGTTGAAAGCCACAAGCAGAGAATCACCACTTCTGACCAGTGAGCCTGTATTTTATCCTGCTTTTCCAGCACCCCTCCTCACCCCCCTCCCTGGGGTAATTTTAACCCTTGTCAGCTCAGAGTGTATTGTTACTCTAGCTGGACTACAGGGTTTCTTTATCATTTGGGCAGGGGTTCTTAATTACTTTTCAGCTCTTTCTGAAGTGTAGCTCCAAGGCTTATGTCAATAAACATACCCCTGGACTTAGGTGAGGAAATACACACCCTTAGAAGACAGCGTGTCTCTGGTATAAGCAACACTGGTTTGATCTTTGTTCAGGAACAATACACAAAGCTCTTAATGACTTCTCCTAGTAGAGCCTGGTCAAATGACTGGTACTTTCCAGGGTCATCTATCTTATGTGAGATATACATGTTTACACAATTATGGCTGGCAGGGAAACAAACGTCCTATAACCTCTGGTTAAATCCTTCTGTCCATCTTCAAAGGTTTGTTATTTCCTTTACACAAGGGAAAGTTATGGATTTTGCTGATGCTCATCCCAACCCTAACTAAAATCTGTAATCTCTCTCTTTCTACTGGTATCTTTCCATCACTCTTCAAGCACGCAGTGATTACTCCCATTCTGAAAAAACAAAATTCTGACCCTAACACTCTCTCTAATTACCGTCCCATCTCCCAGCTCCCATGCCCCTCCAAGCTACTGGAGAGACTTGTCTACACCCGCCTCACACACTTTCTTAATTCCCACAACTTATTGGACCCACTTCAGTCTGGCTTCCATT
Organism: Taudactylus pleione; assembly: GCA_031769625.1. Lineage (NCBI taxonomy): Eukaryota > Metazoa > Chordata > Amphibia > Anura > Myobatrachidae > Taudactylus > Taudactylus pleione. The sequence goes on from JAUIMM010000334.1 coordinate 4,813,772, forward strand.
CCCAGCACTCCACAGAGACAGCACTGGCTAAGGTAGTAAATGATTTGGTCACTGCCAAGGCTAAAGGCCATTACTCACTCCTAATTCTTCTAGATCTCTCTGCTGCTTTTGACACTGTTGACCACTCTCTTCTCGTACAAACATTACAATCCCTAGGTCTTAAGGACAGAGCTCTTTCTTGGTTCTCTTCCTACCTATCTGATCGCTCTTTTTCTGTGCGTTTTTCTGATTCTGCCTCCTCTTTGCTACCTCTATCAGTTGGAGCACCGCAAGGCTATGTCTTAGGTCCTTTGCTATTCTCAATCTATACCACCTCTCTTGGCAAACTAATCCGCTCTTTTGGATTTCAGTACCATCTGTATGCGGATGATACTCAAATCTACCTATCCTCTCCAGATTTATCACCATCTGTATTGGTCCGTGTCACTGAATGTATTTCTGCCATTTCATCTTGGATGTCATCTCGCTACCTGAAACTTAATATTTCTAAAACAGAATTAATTATATTTCCACCGGCCAATAACAGTTACCAATCTGATCTCTTTATCACTGTTCATAACTCAACAATCCACCCCACCCCACCCCACAAGCTCGCTGCCTTGGTGTCATCCTTGATTCTGAACTGTCCTTTGTTCCCCACATTCAATCTGTCTCAAAATCATGTTACATACATCTAAAAAACATATACAAAATTCGACCATATCTCACACAAGACACTGCAAAAACTCTAATCCATGCACTCATTATTTCCCGCATTGACTATTGCAATAGTCTCCTTACTGGTCTTCCCAAAAACAGGCTATCGCTATTACAATCCATTATGAATGCAGCTGCAAGGCTTATCTTCCTTGCCAAACATTCATCGTCTGCTGCCCCGCTCTGTCAGTCCCTCCATTGGTTGCCGGTTTTCTACCGTATTCAATACAAAATACTGTTACTTACACATAAGGCCATTAAACGAATTACACCAACATACATCTCTTCACTCATCTCAAAATATCTCCCAACCAGACCTCTCCGCTCAGCACAAGATCTGCGTCTCTCACCCCCGCGCATTACTTGCTCCCATTTACGGTTACAGGACTTTCTTCGGGCTGCACTTACTCTATGGAATGCCTTACCACGCACAATAAGACTTACCTCTACTTCAGACAAGCTTATCAGATTCCAGAACCGACCACATAGCCTTCATAGCTTCCATGTCTTATTACATCCCCTCTCACAGTCCACACATAACCTCACATATTGTCTTTCTTTCACATACTCCTGACATTTTGCCGACATTCCTGTGTGACTGGATCATGCAGCCCACCAAGAAACTCTGCATTCTGGCCGGATCAAATTGCAATATATATAGCACCTATCCTTGTGTATCAATTCCTATTTCCCTGTAGATTGTAAACTTGCAAGCAGGGCCCTCTTATCTCTATGTCTGTCTGTTATTACCCTGTTTTGTTCTATCAATGTTTCCAATTGTAAAGCGCAACGGAATATGCTGCGCTATATAAGAAACTGTTAATAAATAAATAAATAATAAATAAATGTGCAGTTATGCCCATGTGGACGCAAAATCCGCTTTTTCGCTACAACCAGGCCTGATAGCTGTGGTTTTTCAAACAGTTTTTGGTGACATGTCAACTCAGCTTCAATAATATCTGGAAACTTGTTTTGTAAATTGTAAATATATATATATATATATATATATATATATATATATATATATATATATATATATTGGGCCAGCAACACTGGTTTTAAAATGGCGGCTTTAAATATTTTACTTTTGCAACTCGCTGGACACCTAACATTTTCAAAAAATGAGAGACTGTTTATCTCCATTATTGGTTGGTAGTACTGAGCCAGAAGTGGGTTAAATGAAGGATGGGACAGAGGTTATTTCTTATGACCAAACAAGCAAGTGCCAGGTGTTCTTCTGCAGCTTTAGCCATACTATCCAGAGTCCCTCTCCACAGGGTGCCTTCTACAATCCGAGAACATGGGGGAGGTTTAGTGGTTGCCTACATTAAACATGTTCCCCGTGCAGCAAGGAATTGTTATCGGAGTTCAAGCCACCGAGGTCACACCTCTGATAGAACCAGTCCTTTCATGCAAGTACTTTAGATGCTTGCATGAAAATCAGGATGGTTGGAAGTATGCACACACATATACACATACATAGATACAGTCAGTCACACACATATATACATGGTCACAGACATACATATACACATATTTACAGTCACAGACACCTACTGTCACACACAGGCCTTTAGAGAGCATGGTCAGGGCATGGTAAAGAGACGTGGCTGCTTCCATTAAAAACAAAACAAAAAAAAACAAGTATCTGCGGTGTCGCGAAAAGCTCCCACCAGGTGCAAATTCGGTTTGCGATCAGAGAAATTTCTCTCCCCCCTAATATAAGGGGCAGGCAGAGGAGACTACTGCTGCGCTCAGCAGCCTCCCTGTACACACTTACAGTAGTGTGCACTGCTGCCGCCAACAGGACTAAGAGGGAGTAGCGGATTACCCTTCAGCAAGCCTGGGTAATCAGTACCCCCCCCCTCTCTGCGCCCCTGGTCACACACTCACATAGTCATAGTCATACACCTATTCCCATACATACATACATACATACATACATACATACAGGGACCCCTCCCTGGGATCTTCTTACCCTAAAGGCTGGACGCTGGAAAGTCCTCATCACTCTGCGTCTGCAGCAGCTTCTCCCCTCCACCATGCTGCTGGCAGTACAGTGCCATGAAGCCTTGCCCCCATTCAGACTCCACCTCTATCTTCACTTCTCCAGCTCATTGTGCAGTCCTGCTCATCACTGCAGCTGTAATTTAAGGATGGAAGGAGGGGGATGGGGGTCTGAAAGGAGGCCCAGGGCAGATGCACACTCTGCTCCTCCTTAATTCAGCTCTCAGCAGGTTATGTGAAGACAAGTATACAGAGCTCAGATGGGTGCTCCCAATCCACTCTGCTCATCACATCATGCTGTGTGACATGTAAGTCACAGTACACTGTGGAATTAGGATTATAATCATTAATAGCAGCCAGAAGAAACTAAGGAATATTATAATTACAAAAATGTGTTCTTATAGCCTGTTACAGCGGGGAAAAAAAAAATATATATTATATAATTTTTTTATTTCATGGGTTTGCTGAATATGGGTACATTAATTATTTTCTGTAACCAGTTGTTCTCAAACAAATTTGAACACACAGTTTTTTAGATGTTCCATTGACCAAAAGAGCCTTTGTGAGTAAGATTAGAAATATAAGTGAACATAGCTGTGGGTTTTAAGAATATACAAATGCAGAATTTGGCTAAAATCTTGGCTGCAATGATACAGCAGGGTCTGCAACTCATTGCACACTTGGATTTTGTGAAAGTATCTAAAAGCAGAGAAGCAGCTGGGAAGCAGCATACTCTGGCTCAGTCTGGTCCTGCCGCTCAGTCTTGGCTCTGAATAGACTCCAGTAACAGTTGAGCTGTCCAAAGCCAGGAAACCCGAAGCCAGAACTACTTGGCACTAATGTTACATGTACAAGAGTCTGAGTGGGGGAGGGAAATAATGGACCATACATTCATAGCCATATACTGTATATTCAAACCATTACTTAAATGATTTCCTTATCAACTGGCTAGTAGGTAGATCTTACATAATCTCCAGCAGTGTCCCGTTGATATAAGGCTGTCGACATACTGACTGTCGACAGAATAAAGATTGTCAAATAATCTATTTGCCTGCAGGCATCCATAGATCGCCAGCATTGCATTAGTATAGGACTATATGCTTATTTCAAGTATTTTTATAATTTTTGGTAAAAAAAACAAAAAACACTTCATAAACAAGTTTAAGAAACTATTACTAGCACTATTAATATAAGTAGTGTTGTGCAGCATCTGTATGTATCTGATTTTAGTTCAGTTAAGAGTTCAAACAAATAAATATATTTACATGAAGAGGTGTATATAACACTGCAACTATTCTGCATCGGTTGCCTTGTACATCATCAGTCTGTGCTATTTAGGTACCCTGCTCTTTCCATTTTCTTATACCCCTTTTACACCGGAGCTAAAACCCGGGTTATTGCAGGGTTAACCCGGGCAGCTCCCTGGTGTAAAAGGGGAGCGGGTTTGATCGCCGGGTCGAGTGACCCGGCAATCCAACCCAGGTAAACAGCAGGGTTTAACACGGGCATAGCCCGTGAAACCCTGCTGTGAGAACAGCGCACTCCGGGTCATGATGACCTGGAGTGAGCTGCTAGCCGGCCGATTGGTCCGGCTTCAGTGGTGCTTAGAGATGACGTCATCTCCAAGCGTCCACTTTCACGCCGGGAAAGCCGAGTCTATGTGAGCGGTGCCAATTCGGGAATACCCTGAGTCAGCGCCGGCTAAATTCCGGGTCTGATCTGGATAGGAACTCTGTTCCAACTCAGGGTCAGACCCGGAATTTTGGTGAAAAAGGGGTATTAGTCTCTGTCCCATGCAGCACTGCCTCTCACAGGATCATCCTGTAGTACTCTGTGCAGTTGTGTATATTCCGATGATCTGTTTGGCTGCATGTTTTGCTATTCATGTCCACTTCTAAACTGGAGACATAACGGATGAGCTGGAATACAAACACCCGATCTCACCCTAGCCGAAAGGACCTTAAAAAGACAAGAGTTTAAACAACTCAGCGGCGCATGAAGGGGGAGATTTCTGAGTACCCAGAAACCCACCTGACAAACTGATATATTTTCTCTAAGATAGCTACCCCTGCAATGGTGATAATCCAATTTTTTTTCACCATTGCAATGGTCGGCTACGTGCCTGTGCTGGAGGGAATGGGTATGAAGAGCCGGCGCCTGAATAGCCACCGGTTCATGTCCCAACGCTAACAGCCCGAAGGGAGAAGACCCCGTCAGGGCAGGCGAGTACCCTATTCCTACCCCTCTTCCCCCCTAACCCTCCCTTAGTGGTGCCTAACCCTAACCTCCCCCCCTAGTGCCTAACCCCCCTTACTGCACCCTAAACCTAACCCTCCCAGGGGGTGCCTAACCCTAACCTCTCCCCGGGGTGCCTAATCCTAACCCTCCCACCTAGGGGTGCCTAACCTAACCCTAACCCCTCTATGCTCCCTAAACCTAACTTCCCCCGCGCGGTTAACGCTAAGGGTGCCCTGGACTTACCTCGTTCGGTCAGGCGTCCTTCGGCATTTCGGCTTCAGGATTAAGATAGGCATTGGTATTTTGACGCCTACCGACGGCAGCCCGTACAGAAGGTATGTGCACCTTCAGCTATATTCCCCTCTATTTAAAACACACCTTTGACATCATGCCATACCCAGGCATGATGATAAGGAGTCTAGAGAAGTGACGGTGTGGCAAACGGTAGTAAAGAGAAGAGAGGAAGAAACAAATACGGAAAGAGAAGAGAGATCTAGATGGGTGGACACCAAACTAGAAAAAAAAAATAGATAAAGAGAGAGAGAGATGAAGGTGAATTAACCTATTTCAAATTGGGAAGGGGCACTATGTGAGGGCTCCAGACTTTGCTGAATGATTTAGAGGAATTATTAATGCTGATCATGTATTCCATACGGTATCTATACAAAATACGAGATAATATTGATTAAAGAGAAGGGGAGGCTGGTTGCTTCCAATCAGCGGCAACCTGAGAGGTGGTAACAGAGGCAATGCGACGGATTTGTTTATTTTAATGCCTGGTTGCTGTAAGGAGTCACAGAGGCAAAGGGAATAACTTATGTTCACACAGGATGGGGATCTGGAGAACGTGGGAGATGAGACCAGTGACCTCCCGCTACAGATTTGAATACATGAAAATTTGGGCATGATCACAAAATGGGCAGGAAGGGGACTACAGACGTGCAGCCTCTCCAGTATCTATTCAATATATCTGAGAACATTTTACAGAGACCTGGAAGTTACATAATACCAACTATACAATAATTTATAAACATTCTACTTTATTTTAACACTGATCGAACTGGAGGCAGCATTCCCCCAAATTTCTGACCAGTCATCCCCATCCAATGTGTTCCCCAAGTCAGCTTCCCAATCAACCTCATGCGAGTCATGCGAAGAAGACGATTCCTGAATTAACAATGAATATAAGAGGGAAACTAAACAGTTAGTCGAGGATCATCTCAGGCATAGGGTTTCAAATGTTGTGAGAAGCCTATGAGAAAAGTTGTTTAACTTTATAGTGAAAGTGTCTAAACTGGAGGAATTGATAAAAGTATTTAGAGGGTATGGCTAACTCAGATTGATGTTCTGAAAAAAGAGGGAAATTTGTTATCCCACGTAATATCATTTAAATATTGGATATCGCCTGCCCTCCAGTGACTGAGCGAGTTTCTGGACATACCTGGGCGGGGAAATAAGGATCATCAAAAAGCAGTATAATTGGGGGAAGCAGGAGGAGCAAGCAAATATTTCTGATTAGCGCAATCCCAGATTGAGTGAGACATTATTGGGTGAGAGAAGAGGAGTAGAGGGCGATGTGGACTAGGGAGCCAGTGGAGGGACGACACAGTGGACAACCCCAGTCCATTTGCTTCAATGTCCGACCAAACCTTTTTTGCTTCGGGATTGCACCATAGTACACACTGAGCGAGTTGCATAGCCATATAGTACCACTTGAAGTTCGAAATGCCAAGTCCACCACTTTGTGTGGAGTAGCTTTAGACATACATGAGAACGCCTACCTGCCCAAATGAAGCGTGAGGTATGAAATTGAAGGAATTTAAAAACATATGGTGGAACATAGATTGGGAGAGTTTAAAAATGGTATAGGAGCTGAGGGAGAACATTCATCTTCACTGAATTTACCCAACCCATCCAGGATATAAAATGGTTAGCCCATGAATTCAAGTCCATTTTCATTTGAGAAAGGATACAAAATGAATTAGCCTGGTAGAGTTGGCGATATCTACTGGTAAACTTTATCAGCTGCTAGAGCCAGCTAAGCGGAAATTAATCTTCTAAAGAAGACTTAGTTGCGCTAGGTATAGAGAAGTCTAGAACTTCCATCTTACAGGTGTTAATTATAGAACCTGAGTATTTGATGTATAGGTCAATTTCAGCAAATAGAGGCTGAAGGGATTGGGTTGGATAGGCTAATGAAATGAGAACATTATCCATGTTTGGAGGAACTAACTTTTACGCCAGTGATGTTACTGTTACCAGGAATCCTTGCTGACCGGGGTGCCATAATCAAGGCAAAAAATAAGGGGGAGAGTCCCTGTCTCATATCTGATTCACTATTACTATTGACGAGGGAGTACAATATAATGTGAATATGCCATCTAAACATACGGCAGAAAAATCCATCACCCTACGCACTCTAAACGCAAAGCATCCATAAATGCGGTTTTAAAGGCTTTTTCCGCATAAAGTGCCAAGATGAGCGAGAGGAGTTTCTGACCATGAATGGAGTGAATCAGATCCATGGCTCTCATAATGTTGTCTGGATCCTGTCTGCCTGGGATGAACCCTACTTGTTCTGGGTGAACTAAATGAGTAAGGAGGGGGCCCAGATGTGTAGCTAAGATTTTACCATAGATTTTTAGATCCACATTTAACACTAAAATTGGTCTATAGTTAGAACATTGAGTGGGATCTCTATCTGGCTTCGGGATCACCACGATACTCACCCTTTTGGTCTCTTACATGTCTTGTGTTCTTCTAGGTCAGGGTTTTTTCTTGGAGTGCTGTATCTAGGAAGTTATTTCATAGTTCAGGTTGAAAATGGATGGAAAGGATTCTATAAAGCACTTAAAGTTTATTTAAAATGGGTAAAAAAACACATTTATTTAAAAAGGTAACTGATGCAAAAATAACAATGATAAATAAGTTATCAACTAGCCCCTGAACAGAATGTTATTTGTCCGGAACTGTGGCTTAATAAGTAATAAAGGCAAATGTGCGTGCAGCGTGCAGTCGGACAGTGATGTTACTTATTCCTGCTCTGTGGTGTTGGGTTCATCTTAGTACAACCAACACCATAATATCTCGGTCTGTTTCTCACAACAGTAATGTGTCCACATAAGCACATTTTTGGAACCCTCCCATTTGTTACAGAGAAATGGTTACTTGGCAGGGAAAACTGAATTGTCCTCCTTACGCAAAATGTATCAGGCTTTTTGTCAAATGTCCTTCAGAATGTTTCCCTTGTGAAAAACAGATGCTGGTTTCAGTCAGAAGTAACAGATACCTTCTACTTACAAATACAATACACAGAGTAATACAATTGTGCACAAAAAGGGGATACATGCACCCGATACAAACATATGTTACCCCTACACAAAACAAGGAGGACAGAAAGAGTGGCAGTGTACATCTCCTAATTAACTGAAGAGCTGAGAATCACTATTACAAGCCTTTGTGGGAAGAACTGATCAAAGCCACACAGTTCCCCCCCCATATGCCATACAGTCCCTCCCGTATGCCACACAGTGCCCCTATTCCTCAATATGCCCCCTGTAACCTCACCTCAAATTTTCCGGCTCCTCTCTTGAATCCTTACGGGCCTCTGGCTTGTGTTCTCCATGCACATACAATGCAGAGCAGCTCCAGAGTTCCCTCCTCAGTGTCACGGCCGCGGCAGTCAGGTAGCCCCCGTCTGGGAAGAGGTGCCATTGGGCACCTATTAGGACAATTGTGGGGTCAGGGCAGTGATAGAGGCGGAACTAGTACTGACTACCAATGCATGTGACAGAACGCAGTTCCGCCCCACTTTATCCCCTGGTGCAGCTAGCCCTCTGTGGCACATTCTGTTCTCGCCGGCGCCTGGAACTCACGCTCCACTCAATCTGCCTCTGCTGCCAAATCTAGATTTTAATGCATATTCAATTAGCCATGGTGTTTCCCATGTGGGGAAAGCTCCAGGTTTAACACATGGAGCTATTCAGTTATTAGTCAATTTCCCTGCACGGTAAACCTGTGGGTAGCACGTTTTAGCCTATATATTCCCGTTTAAGTGCTGGAATCTATGGGTTTTCCCACGCATTAAGTCCCATAGGGTGAACTTAATGTAGATTCTTCCTCGGATCCTCCGGAGCTACAAGCAAAAATCCACGTTAAGTACCACCTTCTGGATACGGCAGTCAATTAAATAGCTATTTAAATGTGCCCCTGTGCTTGAATTCTCCCTCTGCTTTCTGTCAATGGATTTGCGATCACAAAAAATTACGAAATGGTTAATATAGTGTGAATGGATAAAAAGCATGGATAGCATCCTTTATCACATGATAGATAGTTGGTCTCTCCCGAGTCTCAACTACCTTCTGGTTCCATAGGTGGAATTTGCTTCTTCCTCACCTGCTCTTCTGATTGTGGCCACCCTTTCTCTGCATGACCCATTGGAGACACTGTTACATTTTATCTCAGACTCATCCGATTATCAGAAATATGCAATTTAGGAGGATATTTATCAAATTTTCTAAAGAGGACAATCAAAAGGTGTTATAAAAAAGTGTTATAGGACTATAGCAACCAATCAGATCCTAGTGATAATTTTATAGAGTGTTTAGATAAATGACAGCTACAATCTGATTGGCTGCTATGGGCAACACCTATTCATTATTTTTTTTTTAAACTGGTCACACAAAATCGACTCACTTCACAGCATTAGATAAAACCAGACAGAGATCTGGACATGCTATGATCAGTCTGTGTGGCCATGTTCAGCTGTATCTTCACATCTGACCTTCTCAAACAAAGCTTCCACAATTGCCACAAAACAATGGCCCTCATTCAGAGCCGTACGCTCTGAGCAGAGCGCACGCTCTGAATGAGGGCCGGGCTCCATTTTCATGGAGCGTCCTCCTGGACGCTCGTATAGCTGTGGGTCACCACCCACAGGCTATACGAGCGTGCATTTTGATGGCCGCGATGGTCGTGACCATCGCGACCATCGAAATTGCGAGCCGGAGCCTGCGGTTGAGGTTTTCAACCGCAAGCTCCGGAGTGATTTTGGCTCTATCAGAGCCAAAATCACTCCCACTGACATCACTAGTGATGTCAGTGGGCCGGCTTCTGACGGGAGGCGTTCCCGTGGGAACGCCCCCGTCAGGGAGGCACGCCCCCGGCACGCCCACCAAAGGGGGCGTGCTGTCAATCAACATTGACAGCACGCCCTCTTTGATCGGACACAACGAGCGAAGGAAAGTCCTTCGCTCGTCGTGTCTGGCGCATGCGCACGACGGAGCTCCCTCCGTCGTGCGCATGCTCAGTGCAGACCATCGACCCACTTGCGAGCGGACAGCCGCTCGCGAGTGGGTCTGAATCAGGCCCAATGTCCTTGTAAGTCTGGGGTGGTGTTTTGTTTATAATTAGTCATAGAAATTGAACATTTGTCTAAAAAGGAACGAGGCCAGGAAAATCTGCATCCACCGACGCAGACCCTGGCCTCTTCCCTTCCAAAAAAAAAGGGGGACGACATTCCCTTCTTTTCAGGAATGCTGTCACTCAGCCGCTCAAGGACCTGATCAGTGCAGGAAGGCACTGCTCGCGGCTGCATATGCACCGTACATATCCTGCACATGCACAGTCCTCTAACAATCGGAAATGTACGCTAACCATCGGGTTAGCGTACATCTCTGAATCAGGTCCTTTAGCTCTTCCAAAGCTTGATACATCTCCCCCTCTATTTCCTCCTACCTGTCGCATTCACAATCCTTTTTGCCTGAATTGTTCCTTGAGGGGTTTCCACATTCCATGTCCCATCAGGTCGAGGTGTTAGGGCCGTCACCGGTGCTGGGAAATATAACTGGGCACCATATTTTCTGGCACCTGCTGCAAGGGCCATGGTCAGCGAGTAGGGGTCAATATGGCCATCTCCTGGATTATATAATCCTGCTAGAACCTAGAGAGAAAATAACTGGTGTATTTAGAAATAATAAAAAAATAGAAAAAAAATTTAAAATCTACCAATAGTTTGTAAACAACTACAGTACATGTGTAAGGTGAACACATAGGGCATGATTCTCAGTTGCACACGCTAACCACACGCAATGCTGATGATCACGTAGTTGGCTAGTGTTATAAGCATGCATGCTGATTGTTACTGCACAGAGATTCAGAACGAATTTGGGCAGCGAATGTGGATTTTACTGGGCGTAACAGGGGGTGGTTAGGCAGACGCGGGAGTGATGCTAACAGTGGCTGCGTCCAAAGACGCTCACACAGGAGTCCATATTCAGATGGAGAAACTACACCTGTCATAGGGCTGCTGCAAGCTTTGATGGTGTGTCTGATGGGCTGTCTAATGGTGCGTCCGATGGGCTGTCTAATGGTGTGTCAGACGGATTCGCACAGGCGTAAGGAGCTGCAAGTGGGCGTCTCAGATTTAAAGAAGTAGACTATGGCATTAGCATAAAATGCAGCTGCGTCTGCCGCGTGCCAAGGAATACAAAATAAAGTAGATCGAGAGGAGCAATATATTAGCATCCCTTAATTTTCATACGAATTATCATTTCATTTTATAATTTAAATAGTTGGATAGGGCCCCAGTGTAAATGCCAATTTGGGGACCCATTTGGAAATGCACATGGACCGATGTAAAAAGCTCCTACACCCCCATGTGTCACACTTATTACTTTGGAGAACCCCCAAAATGTGCTGCCTCCCCCCCTTGACACCAATTTAAATATCTCATCCCTCAATACGAAATCTCAGTTTTGCCTGTGGTTCAGACTGGGGCACTTTCCTGCACCTAGTGCCCACATCCTACATCCAACGCCCTTTAGACAGAGTGGCTGTCAGCAAAAAGCCCGTGTCTGGCCAGCCACCCCCATGTCACCTACTAGGAAGGAACACCCACTGAAATCCACAGCTCTTGCATCCAAAATCATTCTGTGTCTCCCTGCAGTAACCATCGGGGTGCTTGCGTAGGCTTACAACACAGGCCAGCAGCATCGGCACTGCACAGTTTTCCATTTTGCGGTTTTAATTATTATGTGCTGATCAGCTTAGCCAGGGCCTGACGTTTTATTTAAAGTTCAGCAATTATTGAACCGAATGTGAAAACCTTGTATTTTGCCTGTGTACGTAAAGCTGGGAAAAAAAGGCAAATATAGTACTGCAAGTCTACTCAACTTAGAAGCTGAGAATTGTGGTCAGTCACTCACTGCCAGTAAAGACGGGGGATTGGCGAGCAGTAACTAGGGGGAAGCGGAATCTAACAGTAGGGAAGACAAATACCAGGAACGCAGAATAGAGAAGATAGCGGCTGGATAGCACAAGGGAGGAGAAGGTCCCTGTAACCAGATACTGGTGAACGAGTTCCCAGTCACATAAATGCCAAAACTCCAGCATGGCATACAGAAGGCAACCAAACCAGGGCAAGAAAATAAAGAAGGCAGCAACAACAACATCATCATCATTAACAGAAGCTCAGGACAGGAACATAAAAAGGATAATAGAATAAACAAGGCAAGGATAGGCAACACAAGGCAAGGTATATACACAAAACATAGGGCAAGGTATATACACAGAACATAGGGCAAGGTATATACACAGAACATAGGGCAAGGCATATCACAGTACATAGGGCAAGGCATATCACAGAACATAGGGCAAAGCATATCACAGAACATAGGGCAGGTATATACACAGAACATAGGGCAAGGCATATCACAGAACATAGGACAAGGCATATCACAGTACATAGGGCAAGGCATATCACAGAACATAGGGCAAAGCATATCACAGAACATAGGGCAAAGCATATCACAGAACATAGGGCAGGTATATACACAGAACATAGGGCAAGGTATATACACAGAACATAGGACAAGGCATATCACAGAACATAGGGCAAGGCATATCACAGAACATAGGGCAAGGCATATCACAGTACATAGGGCAAAGCATATCACAGAACATAGGGCAAAGCATATCACAGAACATAGGGCAAGGCATATCACAGAACATAGGGCAAAGCATATCACAGAACATAGGACAAATCATATCACAGAACATAGGGCAAGGCATATCACAGAACATAGGACAAATCATATCACAGAACATAGGGCAAGGTATATACACAGAACATAGGGCAAGGTATATACACAGAACATAGGGCAGGCATATCACAGAACATAGGACAAATCATATCACAGAACATAGGACAAATCATATCACAGAACATAGGGCAGGCATATCACAGAACCAATCCAGAGGCTACAGGAGTCCTACACAAAATATTGTAGTGTGGATCACTAGCTTATGGTCAGTACAGATATCTTAATGGGAGACAATGTTGTCTGGAGAGATCCTATATAAACAACCCCAGTGAATCAGTGCCTGTTGCTTGGCTGCATAGATGATCACGTTGCATCAAAAGGAGATTTATTTGTAAATGTAAGTTTAATGTGTACTCATCATACAGGTCACCAGATCTGTCCAACACACACTTTCCATATGCCATCATTTCATGGCTTCATATACATAATACCGCAAAATTGACCAATAAGTAAGGTCTTTCTTCTGATGACATGAATGAGAGATCATTTCATCCTGTATCCTCAGATGCTGAAGAGCTTGTTCTAACAGCCAATGTGTGCTAATAATAGCTCCTTACCTTATCCATGTTGAGCAGAGGAAACAGCTCTTTTGCTTTTTCTGGTCCCACCATATACTGTGGAGTGGGGTGCCATCGGGCCCGCGTCATTTGGTAATTAAATTCATCTACTCGTGTTGGAGTTGAAGCAATTCTGAGACTTCCCGGTTGATGGAACCCAACAGCCTGAAGAGGAAAACAATGGTGAGGTCGATTTCTAAGTGCAAGCATGCAGTCCTAGGCCTAATCTCCACTCTGTGCGGTCTACACTAATGAGCAGTGCTCCTCTATGTGCCGAGAGGTGGGGACAAATGAAGAGGAGCACTGTACAAAACTGTAAACTCCAGTCCAACCTCTTTCCACTCAAGTATTATTACATTTTATTTATAGGGCGCTACAAATGTTCTGCATCACCGTACAGAGAGCAAAACAATAAGGCAATACAGGGTAAAACAGTACAGTACAAATAGCACTACAAATCTCCACACAGCCACTGATGCAAGTGTGCAATTGAAAAGTACAGCGTCAGCTGAAACCTGTAGCGGTCAGCGTGGGCGCAAATGACAGGTCTAGTTCATCTGAAAAAAACAAAACACAGGTGATTGGGGTCCAGGGGCAGAGAGCCCAAGGAGGATGTGTAGCAGGGGTGCAAGAGAAGTAGGTGACAAGAACTGAAGGGAGAAAAGCCCTGGTTCATGGAGCTTACAGTCTAAATCAAAGGGGGAGGCAAACGGAAGACATAAGGAGTGAGCCAGTGTAAGGGGAGTTAAGAGGTAGACTACGTTGTGACAAGTAGCTTAGACATGGGGATCATGACCATTTTGTGGACTTTTTATAAAAACACACATTTCAGACCATAAAGGTCATATCTGTATGTAACACTTCCAACATATCTTTGCTTGTTTATAGGATACATTCTCTAGAACAGTTATCAGTAGCTGAAAGTGATTATTCTCTTTCTCGTCAGATCTGGCATGTCTGCTTACTAATATATGCATAAATACATACCTTCTACCATCATAGCGCCGTCTGCTGATATCAGCAGGTTTGAATTCTATGCTGCGAATATAATTAAGGCGCTATAGGCGTTGGTACATGATGTAAAGCTGAGGAGTGGGCATGTATTCAGAAGCAAATATATGCCGAGTATGGCGTAGATGGGGGCATGGTCAAACTCCCTTTTGTGGGCTGTGGTGGCACCTCCTTATTAGGAGTGGACTTGGGTACTTCGTAAACTCCCTCTCGGAGCCCTGTGCATGCCCACCTCAAGAAGAATGGGAATCTTTAATTTCCAGGTAGCCTACAGTAAAATGACTCTTATAAACCATATAGGATAACAACAGAGGGTAAATTAACAACATACAATTTATTGTCATAGGAAAGGGACTCGAAAGTAAAATATTCTCTCTTCACAAATCCAAGCCTGGGTGCCAGTTTGAGTTCCCAGACTTATTTGCTGATATTACATGGAATGTAATGCAAAATGGCAAATAAGCAGTAGCTTCTGAAAAGGGTCAGTGATTTTGCTACGGTTCCACCCAGGTGAGACTAGGCGAGGCTCTACGTGTACCTGTCCAGTCTCCTCTTCCAGATCTTCATAAAGCTTGATGCTGTAGTAATGGATTTTCTTTAGGTTAATCCCAGGGTGGAAATAGGTTGTTAATCCAGCCTGTAAAACAAAACAAACAAAAAACATTTAATTTAAAACTGTACTTAAAGTAAACAAGTTGGCATCAAATATCGTTGTCATAGTCTACAACAGATACTTATAGGTTACTACTCTATCATCACAAAGAAACCACTTTACTCTAATTGTATGAGGTTTGGGAGTTATAGTTAATAGAAAACAAAAATAAGTTTTGTTCTGTTAATGTTACATAATTAAAATAGGTTATTTGATTGCTCTGCTTTGAAAAAATAATCCAGTCCCCACTCTCTCCATGGTTATGATGATAGTTCAGTGTAGATTTCAGATGGAAGCATTAGATTGTTCCTACTCTACCTCTCCATCTTCCCCCATTGTTAAACGGTTTTGTTATACAGTATTATATGTACTATTGCTCCCGCTTAATAACTGTATGTAGGTTACACCTCCATCTGCGCCCCGTGTTGCCTCACTCACTTCCACGACCCCTCCTTTTATTGTTTGTGTTTCAGTTCTCTTGCTATATAGGCAGTGTTTATTTTTTGAAGATCGATAAAAAACAAAATGTAAAATAAAATAAAAAAATACCTTAATTGTTTCATTATCCTCGCTCTGGGCTCTATTTACTACAATCCGCATATTGAATGCGGATTGTAGTGTGATATTACCGAGTGAATTCGCATTGCGAATTCAGACAATATCACAGGGATTTACTATAAATCCCTTGCAGGGACAGAGCTTGCGATAAAGCTCTGTCCCTGCGGATCCCATCCGCACTCTAGTCGCGGTATTTTCGGAAAAAATACCGTGACTAAGAGCCCGCGCATGCGCCGACTGACCACCGCTACTACCCCCCCACCGACGCTAAGCCCCGTCCCCCGGCGCTAAGCCCCGCCCCCGCGATCGCGGAATTTTACTAATTCTACTCCAATTGCCCTGTAATAACTACAGGTGATACTAAAATAATGTGAAAAGGATGTGAAAACACCCTTTTTCACTTTATTTTAGTAAAAATAATGTTAATAAATAGAGCCCTCTGTAAGAAAAGGTTCTAGGAATCTATTCCTATTGATTCTGTTAATCTGACTAAAATAGTCTAAACTGAAAAGTGCTATAAAATGCACAAAATTTATGTTAAATTGAGGTTAAGTATCATTGGGAGGTTTGCTTTCATTTTCTAAACTAAACTAGAAAAATGACCTTCGAGATATATAAAGTGGAGAAGTTGCCCATAGCAACCAAGCAGTTTCTGTCATTATATACTGTAAACTGTGCTAGTTTAATGATAGCTAGAAGTTGAGCGTTTGCTAGAGAATGGGAAACTTCTGCACTTTATTCCTCTGGAAGGTTTGATACATCTCCCCTATAATCTACTACTGGTTACATCACTGATAGGTAATCTGCTTCACTGTCCAAAACCTCCAAAACAGACAGCCCTCTCACCTTGAAAAGGGCTGTACATTACTCTTAGGGTTAGATGTAGTAAGCCTTGGAGGAGAAGAGAGAGGAGAGAGACAACCAATCAGCTCCTAACTTTACAGGATGTGGCATCTATGTACTAAGCCTTGGAGAGAGATACCAACCAATCAGCTCCTAACTTTCATTTTTCAAACACAGAGGCAGTTGTACTAAGCTCTGGAAAGTGAGAAATTGGAGAGTGATTAACTACCAACCAATCAGCTCCTAACTGCCATTTTTCAAATACAGTCTGTAACATGACAGTTAGGAGCTGAGTGGCTGGTAATTTATTACTTTCCAGAGCTTAGTACATCTCCCCAACAGCCTGTAAAGTGACAGGAGCCGATTGATTGGTACTTTATCTCTCTCCAAGGCTTAGTACATCTACCCCAAAGTCTGTAAAGTGACAGAAGCTGATTGGTAAGTAGTTTAGCTCTGTCCAAGGCTTAGTACATTTATTTCTATATCTCAGTTATAAAGTAAAACAATTGGCCAAATGGAATAGGGTGAGAGTTTAGAAAATACTAGAGTTTACCATTAAACTCTCACACTATTATGAGTTGTATCTTCAAAATGGGAAAACATCTGGATGAGAGTTTAAATTGTGAGTTTTTTTTAGTCTGAAAACATGCAAGTTTTTCGGACTTGCCTATTCATCAACACTAAAATAAAGTTTTTAAGGACATTTTCCTTAAATAACGTTATTTTGGTATTCATGTAGCCACTTAGCACAGGAGATATCACAGATATCTCCTTGCTAAGTTCCCCTGCGTTAATTTCCACACTCCCCATACATTAGTATGGGGATGTGGAAATTGTGGTATTCATCAAATTCCGAAAATTATCAATTTTCGGAATTTGATGCAGTTACTATTCGCCACTGTGAGGTGGCGAATAGCAGGTGAAACTTACCTGTATCTGCGTGTGCAGGTCCCCCGACGAGTCCCTCTGGCGCTGTGCTCCATCCTCAGGCTCCGGAGGCTGGTCGGACATGTGTGCTCCCCAGCAGAGCACAAGAAAGTTTAGACAAAAAAAAAAAAAAAGTTTTTTTTTTCTAATCTGTCATGTGGTCTGCTGGGAAACCACATTACAGACCAGCAGGACGGAGCCGGAGGCTGCTGCGCGGACAGGTAATTCGGGGGGGGGGGGGGAGGTTTTAGCGGGGAGGTGGGTGAGTTTGGGGGAATGTACACAAACTTAACGCATCTGTAGGCAGTGCTGCGCATGCGCTGGTTTTACAGCTGTAACAGCGCATGCGCAGCACTGTTTCCAGATGCGATAAGGTAGTGTATGCAGGGAAAAGTATCTATTTCCCGAAAAGCTGTCATCACAAAAATGACAGCTTTTCGGAATAGATACTTATGGAGAGGTGGAATGATGAATTCCACCTATAATTAGCTAGAACGCCATGAGAGTTCTAAAGCTAATGATCTCCAGAGAATTTTTAGGTTTAATGAATAGGCACCTATGGGGCCTATGTATCAAAGCTTGATGAGAAATACAATTGTGAGATATAAATCACCAACGAATCAGCTTCTAACTTACATTTTATAGGCTGTGTTTGAAAAATACAATAACAAAATGACTTCGGCGCTAATCTTGTTTATGCAAATTCTATATATACACCAGATCTACAAAAATAATTCTAGAATTACTATAGCAGCTGCTAGTCCACAACTAGAGGATGTGTGTATACCCAAAGAACCATAAACTATATACTAAAGATGGGACTGCGCTTATTTATTAGAACCAAGTAGTGAGATGGCAGAAAAAAAACTAAATAGCAGTCAGGTTTCCCAATAATGCTAATAATTTAATCACAAATTAAAACTAAAATTACAATATACATATATAACAGTACATTACAATAAATATAAATTAGGAATAACTATAATGCTGGGATCACATTATGGATAAAACGATCTATATGATTTCAACATTCAGTCTATTGAATAAAATAGTCCCCCCCCCCCAAAAAAAGCACCAGTTGAAGGAACAATAAAGAATTGTATCTAATGTTCACTGATGATTACATGGTATTCCACTTGCATGTGTATGTATAAAGTATTCCATGCAGAATGCTCTGTGGGATCACATATGATTAGACAGTTCCAAATAGGCAGAAACCATAAGATAATGTTTGTGAAGCTTATTAGAGGTCACAAGCTTTGACCGCACTTGGTGTACCTGAACCGCGGGGTTGCTCAGGGAGATAGTTATTGTTCCTTCAACAGGTACTTTTTGGGGGGGGGACTATGTTATTCATTAGACTGAATGTTGAAATCATATAGATCTTTTTATCCATAATGTGATCCCAGCATTATAGTTGTTAATAATTATATTTATTGTAATGTACTGTTATATATGTATATTGTAATTTTAGTTTTAATTTGTGATTAAATTATCATCATTATTGGGAAATCTGACTGCTATTTAATTTTTTCTGCAATCTCACTACTTGGTTCTAATAAATAAGCGCAGTCCCATCTTTAGTATATGTGTTTGAAAAATGACAGTTAGGAGCTGATTGGTTAATACTTTTTCTCTCACAATTTTATCTCTCATCAAGCTTTGATACATTGGCCCCTTTCATTGGCAGAGTTTAAGAAGTGTCAGAAAACTCTCAACCTATTACATTTGGCTCAATACGTTTAATCAAAGAAAGAGACACCTGTCTGTAATGACATATTAACAGGCATATTACACAGGTGTTACAAAATATAACATAAACAAAGTTGGTAATAAATCAGGAAGCAGCTGGGAGCCACAGGTGAAGACTGCCTGTTGTGGATCACTGGGCAACAGTTTCATTATATTATCTGATTGGTTGCGATTTGTTACATAATATGTATTGCAACCTTTAAATAAATAAATGTAAATGCCTTTCTTCTTGGGATAGAAGTAAATATACAGTGTTGTCAAAACCGGATAATTGGCGAAGACAGAATCTGTTTGCAATTGGAATCTGCGCAATGCTATCTTGTAAAGGGCGTCAAGACTCCATCTTAGAAATAAAATCTCACAGCACTATTTTGTAAAAAAAAGGTACATAGTCAGCCTTCCTCAAACACAGGCAGACAGTGTTTAACACAAACACTAACTTATTAGCATTTGGAACCCTATACAAAGCCCATCTTCAACCCAAAACAGGCAGAATAGACAGGGAGGCTCCGACAGCACAGCTGGAAGCCTCCTTCCTGTATGAGGATTAAATTCACTGTATAAACACATTTTGCAATTGCAGTTTAAAAACATCAGAAAAATACGTGTGCTTGTGTGTGTGTATATGTGTGTGTATATATATATATATATATATATATATATATATATATGGGTGTGTGTACATGTGGCCCATCATGCATGAACTTATGTGTATAATATCACACACAGACTTATATTTGAAAAGTAGCAAAATTCCCTGCAACTCATACACACAATGTTAAACAGAACACAGTCAGTTTTTTAGTGATCCTTCCCAAAATCATACTGGCATGGCCACACACACACATAGATGCCCTTCCAGCTTAGTGCTGCTCGCTGAGTGCCCCACCGACCCTCAGACGCACAACGCAATTCAGTGCTGTTGTCCCCGCATACATACATTTAAAAGCAATGGTCCCGTAACGCAAAAAGGATAATTATTACTTGGTTTAAACGCAATGTCAGTATATAAAGAAATAAATGTTTTCTGTAACTATGGCTTAGTAAATGACAATTGGACTGTGTGTGGAGCCATACTGATCTACTCTGTTTCCACAGCGTTCCGGTGACATCAATATGAAGATCAGAACATGCGGCTATGAAATATGAATGTTAGAGAGAATAACTATTTGAAATGTTGTTTGCCATAGCAGCTTAGATTTGCATGTGGGGGATACAAAAGGAGGTTTGAGACCTTTTGTATCCATTTGGAATTGTCCAATAAATGCCCTGTAACAGATTTCTAACCTTTACCAAAAGACAATAACATGGTGTAGGCTTGTTTACATTTTTGTCCAACGGACTGGTTATTCCAGTCTAATCAATAGAGCTAGCTAACTGGGAACAGTAGTTCAGGTAACCAAAAGGATACTCCCTTTCTGATGACCTCACAGGTAAAAGGGGGCGGGAACATAGCATGCACATCCTGAGAACACACAGCCAGCAGACACACTTGCAGATCTTTGGAAGAGAGAGGTTCGCTCCCTCACAAGACAACGGAAAAATGGGTCTCAGTTCCTCTGGGTTATAGCGAAGTATAAAATGTGCAATATTTAGCCTATTTGGGTGTCTGTAGCTATGTTTGGTGTTAATCTGTTATTAGCTTAGCATGGTGTGTGGTTTGTAGTTTTCTAAGGATATTCATGAGTCTGTGTTAGCATACGGTGGATGATATGTTATCTAATCTGTACTTTTCATCTACACTGTAGGGTACAATAGTCTTATCAGCATGCAGGAAAGGGATTGATTATGGAGTTTTTGTAATATTTGTAAATGATTGATGCTGGTTGATTGAGATCCCATATGTTCTGTGTTAGGGCCTTCCCATGTGCTCTGTGTTAGGGCCTTGCGGGCCTTGCCATGTGCTTGAACAATATCTCTGCTTGGGAGAGATAGGCTTGGTATGTGTTGTATACTCATGAATGTAATCATAGGGTGGTATCAGATATATATTATGGAAGTTGAATTAATAACAGCTTTGAATGGTCATAAGTAATTGCCGTGTGGGTCAGATAGGTATATTGTCTGCAGTTTATTAGAGATGGCTACTTCCATGTGGGGTGAACAAAGGAAATTATAATTCTACCCAGTTATGGTGTTGTATGGGTCAGATAGGTATATTGTCTTTATTATAATTGTGATCATTTATGGATGTATGATTTACAGAGTTACAACTTCATGTGAGTTTTCAAATTGGAGTTTGCCTAGGGATCATGAGGCTTATAAACAAAGGAAGAGCATGTGTTTCAGCCCATCCCCCTCCCCACGGTCTAGTGGGTACTGGATGAGGTCTGTTGTAGGATGGTATTGTTGTATATTGGAATCAGCTTGTGTTGTACATGTTGGAATATTAAATGGTGCAGTGTTTGCCTGATGTGTTGGCATATGATATCCAGCTTGCATATTTAATTAACTATGGCATTATGGGAGATTTCAATGAGGTAGCTTCATAATGGAGTTTGTTTATAGACCATGCGGTTTGGACAATAGGGCAGGAAGCATTCCTAACCCTCCCCCCCTCACACACAAACACATACACACACACCATCACCAGCCATCTTGAACATGTGCTCCCAGCAGACATTGATATCTCTCTCATTGTATTTTGATGTGTCTCTCTTTCTCTCTCTTTCTCTCTCTCTCTCTGTCTCATATTGCTCATTGTATTTTGATCTTTAATAACCGTTTCATGTATTTTAACTGTACCTTATGACCTAATGTTTGTACAATTTATTTGCGCTCATTATTAGATCATAGCGTTGTAACATCTGTACTTTTCCCTGAATAATAATCTTTAGCGCTTTGGACCGCTATTCAACTGTCTCAGTATTCCATTAATGGTATAATCAAACACAGCGCTAATTAGCGACACCTTGTGGTTTCAGAAGGTATAGACAGGTTTTGTCTTAGAGGTTCTAGGCAGGTGAATCTTAGAGGTTTATAGGCAGGAATGTATTAAAAGGTTTATTGACAAATTCAACAGTGTCAACTAGGACCACCAGAAGACCTGTAAGGGCATAAGAAGGGGGCGTGGCCATTCATATGTGGGTGTGGCCATACAACTTTTTGAATACTGGGGCCTTCTTAACAAGCCGTGTCTCCTACTTGGCTGGGCACCAAAACATGCCCATATACTTTGTACCTGTACCCGCCTTCCCCCTCTGTACCCCTGCTTTCAACAGGTAGAATTATATTTTAAAGGACAGTATTAGACTAGACACCAATGATAACAATGTACATAAAACCTACTTACTGCATGCCAGGTAGATCCAGCTGTAAGCTCTGATTTCTCCAGTAGAACCACATCTTTCATACCAGCCTTGGCCAAGTGATAGGCCAGACTTACCCCTACACATCCTCCACCAATGATCACAGTCTCTGCAGTGTCCTTCCATCTCTTCCCGAGGGCTGAGGGCCGGCTATCCACACTGTTATTATAGACAGTAATAAAACACTGCAATGTGATAAAGGTGCAAGATGGCTGACAATCCCAGCATTCTGTTACATGGAAACACCAATTCATCAATCCTGCATATGTCACTTACTAACTGTGTACCCATCAGCAGTGATCATATAAACAACAGTGATAACTTTATTATTGAACTTTATATTTATTAGTATGACGTTAAACCACAGACAGTGATGGTCTGAATTGTATCTGAAGAATACAAAAAAAAATTAGCAAAAATTTACCCGAACAGATAACAAGGTGATTCTTCTAACGTACTACACCTCAAGAGCAAAAACAAGTGAGGTTTCTGAGCCGACCAAGGTTTTCAATATTCTGGCAGCTGTCTAATAAGTAAATTGCTAACCAGGGGGACATAGTTCAAATTTCAACACAAGTAAACAGCGAAGAGAGGTACAGAATTTCTATGCATGCTTTTTTTGTGTGTTACATTTCTTCAAAAACTTATCTCCTTTTCCAACTAGTTTCTCTTTAATAGATTTTAAAATATTGCTTTGCAGTTGTGAGCAGTAAGTAGTTTATAGTTCCTATAGCATTACTGTATTAATGCTCTCTAATGCTAAACATTAGTTTGTTATACTAATGCAGAAGACTTTCTTTTTAGAGTAAGTACAAACATTACTTGCAAAGAAAAAACAGTGTTTACTGAAATTTTTGCACATGAACAAATAATTATCTATGCATCAAGACTAGCAGAAAACATATATAATATAACACATCTACAGCCAAATACTGAAATATATAATATATAAAACAACCACTGTATATCAGCATAGTCAAAATTACATAAAATATCCTACTGAAAATATAATATACATTTCAAATAAACAAAGAAAATAGAGAAAATGAAATAAGGGCAAGAAATAAAGTATAGGAACAAAGAAAAGGAAAGGTATATAGAAGGGGGAGGACATCCGGGGCTCCAACAAAGTATCCGGTTATACCCAAGAAACTCATTTGAAAGGAAGGATTAAGGTGTGTCAGTAAGGGATTTGTATCTGTCGGTGTCACAAAATTCAAACCATGGGAACCAAAACAGTGAATAATTCTGAAATTTATCAGGGGAGGACATTAGGATATCACCCATTGAGCTCTACATTTGTAGTCTTTGGAACCAATCAGTAATGGTCGGTGGGGTAGTAGATTTCCAGCACACCGGTATAACAGCCTTAGCTGCACTGTTCAAATATTTCAACAACGATTTTTTTGTAGACCGATAAGGCTGAATCATGCAGATTTAACAGCCAGAATTCAGGTCCATCTGGTACTTCAGCACAGAGAATCACGCGTGCAACGTATATTACATTGTCCCAAAAAGATTGCAAAGCCGGGCAGGACCGCCAAATATGGGAGTGGAGACTCCAAGTCCGCCTTGCATCTCCAACAACTTGCAGGTACCCCAGAATACATCTTGGATAGGGTGGATGGACAACGGTACATGGCCTTAAAATGAGTCTCGAGAGTAAGTATATTACTGGAGCTATTCCAAGACTTTTCAAGGATGGACCTCCAGTTAAGGATACGAATATCCATGCCAAAATCCCTCTCCCAATGTTTTGTAAATTGTGGTGATGTGGAGAAATGATTCTCAATCAAATATTTATAAATAGTCGATAATAAATGTGAGGAGGAGTTCTTAGACAATACCAATTCCTCAAAAGATGTCAGGTCCCGAGTCCCCTCACCGCAAAGGTTTCTGGAGATAAGGAAGTGTTTCATTTGGAGGTATCTCCATATTTCATTATTTACATAATAATTTATGCTATAATTAGCCACCACCGGCTAATTTTACCCACTGGTTGGCTAACAACTGTTCTAGGGTAAAAACCAGCTGTGCAACCTCTGAGTGAGTTACAGATTCTGGTTCAAAATGGCCAAATGGCAAAGTGGAATTTACTGCATACTGAGCCACAGGCCTGGATTGGCCATAAGACTTATACCACTTTCAGACATGCGACCCAGGAATTTTTCTACTCAGAACCGGGTTTTTCACCTCAGCAAAAACCCAGGTTATTGTTTGAGACCCCCTTTCACACTACACCTCAGACCCAGGAAATTCCAGGGTCAGATACGTTCACACTAAACACGGATCTGCCCTGTAATTTGGTGTGGATTTAAAGGGGATACATTTTTTTTTTTGTTCACAGTAATGACATAATATAAAATATAATATAAAAATTTGCATTTTTAGAGTAAATACCACAAAGTTTGTTTCCAATGTTTTTTTTATTGAAAACCAATAAATGTTTACATTACAATACAAGAAAATTATGAATATAGCCTCTAGAAAGTTGTGGTCTATACAAAGACAAAATTTTCACATAAAAAAGTTTAGCAAAAAATAATACACACTTAAATTTGTTTGCTCCCCAGTCATGGAACAGCCAATGAGAAGGTTTTCTACAAACCCAGGTCTAAAAACCTGGGTTGGATGCATTCACACTAGAGGCTACCTGGGCAGCACCCGGGAAAAACTCTGGTATAAAGCAGGGTCATGGACCCGGGACTTCGACCCGGGTCATTTCTGTTCACACATAGCAAAAATCCGGGTTGATGCACGTTCACGACCAAAAACCCAGGTTTTTGCTGTATATCTGATAGGGGTATAAGGGGTAAATTTACTAAGATGGGCGTTCTATTATTAAGAAGTGATGTTGCCCATAGCAACCAATGAGATTCCAGGTATTATCTTCTAGAAGGTGCCAGATAAATGAGAAGTAGAATCTGATTGGTTGCTATGGGAAACATCACTCTATAAATAGAACTCCCATCTTAGTAAATTACATACTGAGACTTTTCCCAGTAGAAGATGACTACTTATAGCCTCCTTGTTACCTAATGGCAAAGCTACATGCCTACAGGAGCCCTTTAGGACCAAAGGAGGGGGGGGGGTAAATGTATCAAACCATAAGGAGGACAGGTGGAGAAGTTGGCCACAGCAACCAATCAGTTCCAATCATTTTATAGAATGCACTTTATAATATTAACTAGAAGCCAATTGGTTGCTATGGGCATCTTCACCACCTGTCTTCTTTAGAAGGTTTGATACATATCCCCTCAAGAGTGTATGTGGTATAAGTGGCCACATCATTCACTCTCACAGTATTAGTCCTACAGGGCTTCCATAGCAATTGGGTTTATTGTAGGAACAATATTGTGCTTATGGGGCCCATTTACTGATTATTGAGTTTTAGACCTGATAATTATAATTACTCATCGCTGCTACTCGTAGCAATAAGAAATGATCTACCACAGGGATGTATTAAAGATCACATTCAGGGACAGGACCTCTGATAGTCCTTGTTTAAAGTAAAGTGAATGGCCATTCCTAAGCAGTCAACAATTCTCTTGACGACCCTGAAACTATTTCAGGGGTATATAGTAACTCATTCTAGGGGGTATATTAACTAAGAATCTTGTCTGGCCATTTTTACACAAGATGGGCATCACAGGGACTCACATGAGTGTTTTACGCCCCAGATCACACATGTACTGAGAATTGTATTTGCCTGACTGTTTTGATTAAATGGTTTTACTGAACGTGTTGTATTGTTTGCATGGTCAGTTGTATTGGCCCCTTCCAAATAGACTCCGCTGAGCACTGCACAGATCAGTGGCTGCTAATTGGCTAAGCATGGTCTGACTCAAGTGGGTTCAGTCATTCAGTGTGCTATACTCTACTGCAGTATAGCGGGTGTGCGGGGATCGGGTATCCTGTTTTCTTTATTTTCAGAAGACCTAGGATTCTACCTAGAGAAGGGGACAGACCACCTCCTGTTGAGCAGTTAAGTATATAGTGTGAGGGAATATGTAATAAAGGGTTAAATCCTTTGGTGTGTACTGTATTCTTTTTTATATTTCTTTTACAGCGGGGTTGGTGAATGCTTTGGCAGGGGGACCCCCACACTGTTTGTTGCAACAGGGGGGGGGGGGCGAGCACCTCGATTCATTAGGCTTAATTGGCTCTGCCCCCGATGCAGCCAGTCACTGTGAGGAGGAATTGGTGTGTCTGGGGGGGGGGGGGGGGGGGGATTCTAGGTACTTAGAAACCTCCCCCCCCCCCTACATGTGCTAGCATGTGGAGCCGGTCCATTTCCTCCCTAGATGAAAGCTGATGCAGCAGCGACTGACTGTGCTGCTGTATTAGGTAGAATAGCTGCGGCTGCTGAGTCGTGGACAGATGTCATCTGTTCTCGGCAGGGTTACATCGACCTGTGTAGGAGCCCCTCTTTGTGTGGGCCCCTTAATTCAGCCCTGATTACCACCCCAGCTGGTTCAGTCTGATGCTGTTATAGGAAATTTGGTGGAACCCCATGCTGGTTCCCCTGCCCCCCACCCAGTGGTGTCACAAGGGGGGTGCGGTGGGTGTGGGCCGCACCAAGTGTCACCCTCCAAGGGGGTGACACCAAAATCCGACTCATCCCCGCCCCCCGCTCAGCAGAGCCTGCACTGCAGGGAGACGCCAGGCGGGAGAGGCGCTCTCCCTGCAGCAGCTGCTGAGACAGTTATTACTTCTGCCGGCTGCGCTGCGCCTGTCACACTGAGACAGCCAGCGGCAGCCTTCTATAAGTGGCAAGTGCGGCTGTGCTCTTCATACAGTCCCCTACATGTGGGGAAGGGGGGGGGGGGAGAGGAGCGCTAGAGCCATGGGGCTGATTACCTGCTGTCAGTGTAAAGATGATCAGCCTGACTGAACCCGCTGGGGTGGATGGCAGCTGAGCTCCTGCTCCTCCTCTCTTCAGTGAATCAGCTAACTCCCTGACATCACGCTGGGAGCAGGCAGGGACAGTCTACAAAACATTTGCCAGTTTACAAGTGTATTCAAATACTGTTGATTACACTTGAATACTGACAAGTAGTTTGTACACTGTCCCTGCTTCTTCCCAGCGTGACCCTCTGACCTCCCAGTCAGAGAGAATGAGAAGGAGCTGGGAGACAGCAGCAGCAGCAGCCAGCACAGTGACTATGGTCTAATGTATACAGTAGGTGTAATGGGAAGTAACTAATTCAGTGAGGAGAGAGTGTCTATGCTGGGGATGGTGTATTAATGTATGTGCGTGGGTATACTCATTGTGTTTCTGTGTGTATAAGGGGTGTATTCATGTTATGTGTTATATGTGGCTCAATGATGGTCTCTGCATTATATGGCGGTTACTACGACGCTCTCTGTATTATCTGGCGGTTACTACGACGCTCTCTGTATTATCTGGCGGTTACTACGACGCTCTCTGTATTATCTGGCGGTTACTACGATACTGCATTATCTGGCGGTCACTACGACGCTCTCTGTATTATCTGGCGGTTACTATGATGCTCTCTGTATTATCTGGCGGTTACTATGATGCTCTCTGTATTATCTGGCGGTTACTACCATGCTCTCTGCATTATCTGGCGGTTAATATGATGCTCTCTGTATTATCTGGCGGTTACTACCATGCTCTCTGCATTATCTGGCGGTTACTACCATGCTCTCTGCATTATCTGGCGGTTACTATGATGCTCTCTGTATTATCTGGCGGTTACTATGATGCTCTCTGTATTATCTGGCGGTTACTACGACGCTCTCTGTATTATCTGGCGGTTACTACGACGCTCTCTGTATTATCTGGCGGTTACTACGACACTGCATTATCTGGCGGTTACTACGACGCTCTCTGTATTATCTGGCGGTTACTACGACGCTCTCTGTATTATCTGGCGGTTACTATGATGCTCTCTGTATTATCTGGCGGTTACTATGATGCTCTCTGTATTATCTGGCGGTTACTACCATGCTCTCTGCATTATCTGGCGGTTACTACCATGCTCTCTGCATTATCTGGCGGTTACTATGATGCTCTCTGTATTATCTGGCGGTTACTATGATGCTCTCTGTATTATCTGGCGGTTACTACGACGCTCTCTGTATTATCTGGCGGTTACTACGACGCTCTCTGTATTATCTGGCGGTTACTACGACACTGCATTATCTGGCGGTTACTACGACGCTCTCTGTATTATCTGGCGGTTACTACGACGCTCTCTGTATTATCTGGCGGTTACTATGATGCTCTCTGTATTATCTGGCGGTTACTACCATGCTCTCTGTATTATCTGGCGGTTACTACCATGCTCTCTGCATTATCTGGCGGTTACTATGATGCTCTCTGTATTATCTGGCGGTTACTATGATGCTCTCTGTATTATCTGGCGGTTACTATGATGCTCTCTGTATTATCTGGCGGTTACTACCATGCTCTCTGCATTATCTGGCGGTTACTACGACGCTCTCTGTATTATCTGGCGGTTACTACGACGCTCTCTGTATTATCTGGCGGTTACTATGATGCTCTCTGAATTATCTGGCGGTTACCATGACGCTCTCTGCATTATCTGGCGGTTACTACGATGCTCTCTGCATTATCTGGCGGTTACTACGATGCTCTCTGCATTATCTGGCAGTCACTGTTACACTCTATGCAATACAACAGGGGGCATTACTTCTGGGGGCAATATTATAGGGAGCATTACCACTGCCATTGTGGGCACTATTAGGGGGCATTACTAATGGGGGCACTACTACAGGGAGCATTACTTTTGATGGCACTACTACAGGGGGTGTTACTACTAGGGGCACTACTAATGGGGGCATTACTACTAGGGGCAGTTCTACTGAGGGCATTAATACTGGGGTCACTACTATAGGGGGCACTAATACTATAGAGGGCACTACTATAAGGGGCATTACCACTACCGCTGGGGGCACTATTAGGGGGCATTACCACTGGGGACATTGCATAGGGGCACTGCATAAGGGGCACCACTACTGTGGGCACTACATACAGGGCACCACTACTGGGGGCATTGTGTAAATGTGTCTGCTGGACTGGTATTTGGGGAGAGTTTGCGGAGCTGCGCATCAATTTATTTTATTGTTTTGGTGGGGGGGGTGTGTCACCATGAGTTATAGCACCGGGTGACACCAACGCTAGTGACGCCTCTGCCCCCACCCACCCCTATTTTCCTGTACAAGAACAGGCTCAGAAGTCCATGGTTGGTTATCTTTTTGGAGGGGGTCCCCACTCCGATTTCTGTCTTAAATTTTTAACCTATTACACAAAGAAGCACTGCACAGATCACACTGAGCTGTGCGGTGCTTCTACAGAACAAGCAGCTCACATGTACTTTTATTAATTTCTTATATCCTGCTCTGTGCTCTATTGTGCTTTTACAATGCTTAGTAGATCTGTGAGTTGTATTTCTGTCTATGGAAAATACTTGCGTGTTGGTTCGTTGGTCTATAGTAGGGGTGTGCAATAAGCTGCCCCCCAGCTGTTGTAGAATTACACATCCAGGCATGCCCTGCCACCGTTTTGCTATTTGACCATGCAAAAAATGCAAGATAAAAGCATCCTTGAAATAGGGCTGGCAACAAATATACAGCCATGGCCAACAGTTGAGAATTTTCAGAAAGTTTGCTGCTTCAGGTGTTTTTAGACTTGTTTGTCAGATGTTACTATGGTATACTGAAGTAAAATTACAAGCATTTCATAAGTGTCAAAGGCTTTTATTGACAATTACATTAAGTTTATGCAAGGAGTCAATATTTGCAGTGTTGACCCTTCTTTTTCAAGACCTCTGCATTTTCGCCCTGGCATGCTGTCAATCAACTTCTGGGGCACATACTGACTAATGGCTGTCCATTCTTGCTTAATCAATGCTTCGAGTTTGTCAGAATTTTTGGGTTTTTGTTTGTCCACCCGCCTCTTGAGGATTGACCACAAGTTCTCAATGGGATTAAGGTCTGGGGAGTTTCCTGGCCATGGACCCAATATTTCGATGTTTTGTTCCCCGAGCCACTTAGTTATCACTTTTGCCTTATGGCAAGGTGCTCCAACATGCTGGAAAAGGCATTGTTCATCACCAAACTGTTCTTGGAAATTATGGTCAATCCTCAAGAGACGGGTGGACAAACAAAAACCCACAAATTCTGACAAACTCCAAGCATTGATTAGGCAAGAATGGGCGGCTAGCAGTCAGTATGTGGCCCAGGAAAGAGGATCTGCACAGGTCATGGGGCTAGAATGAACACTAGTATTTCTCAGCCTACCTTTGGCAGGCACCTCTCACAAGTTATGGATGCACTGACCCCCCCCTCTGCACGCCTACATCTGCTTTCCAGCCAGGAGTCACAAGAGCATGAAGTTAGGGTATTGTTCTATAGTCTGTCAGGCATGTCTAATGCATGCTTGCCTACTTTTGAAAATGCTTTTCAGGGAGATTGTGAAAACAACACCTATGAGCGTTTCGGTAAAGTGGACGTACACCGATACTTCAATTGACTTACATCCACATGTAAATGAACCCCAAAGCAGTTAGTAAAATCTATTTGTTGATGAAAACACACTGATACTTTTCTGAAAATGCATGTAGCCATAGGGATCATTGTGCCTTATAGCCAATGCAGGGAAATTATACCAATGATCCCATTGGAGTGTGCATATATAGTTTTTTTCTTTTATATAACAGCTTCATAATGGAGCCAAGGTGCAATCAGGGAGATTGGTAGACTCTTCAGGGAGTCAGAGAGATTGCTACTATTTCAGAGAGTCTCCATGACAATCAGGGAGAGTTGGCAAGTATGCGTTAAAGTGAACGTGTACAGCTACATCTGAGGGGCGTGTCATAAAATTGACTTAACTCCACATGTAAATGAGCCTAAAAGCAGTAAGATCTGTTGATGAAAACACACAGAAAATGCATGTAGTCATAGGAATGCATTGCCTTATAAGCAATGCAGGGATATTATACTAATGATCCCATTTGAATGTACAGTATATATCTCTGTTTTATTTCTATAACAGTTTCATAATAGGGGTAAGGTGCAATCAGGGAGATTGCTACTATTTCAGGGAGTCTCCCTGACAATGAGGGAGAGTTGGCAAGTATGGCCTAATGTCCTGCGAGCTATAGATTGCACACACATTGGGCTGAGACCACCCAGGAACACTGCACACCTCTACATTAATCATCATCATGCATATTCTATGAATGTGCAGATGGTCTGTGATGCAAAACAAAAACTCATGAGTGTTGTAACTGGCTATCTGGTTCATGTCCTGATGCCTACATCCTCAGTAATTTGTCCCCCTCTGCAAAGTTCGAGGTGGTACAAATGCCAGAGGTATGGTTGCTGGGTAAGGCACCTGTATATTTTAAGTGATCAGCTAGTTGCATAATAGGTTTGTTTTTCTTTTTGTTTTGTCAGGTTGTGGATCTTCCACAGAACCAGATTCCTGGCCCCCTGCCTCCACCTGAACCCTTTCAGCAAATGATGGTTCCCTCTCCTCTACAGATGGCCTTCTCACAACCACAGCCCTCTCCTCTCTTCTTCTACCAGACTTAATAACAAAGTTTCCAAAATAATACTCAACCTAGACTAACAAACTCTTTTCACGCTAAATAGAATACCCATCTCTCTGCTGTAGAAACTCTGCTTCATCGACAAAACTCCCTTTCACTTTGCAAGGGTGTCTGCCAGGGCTAACTGGTTTTGATATTCATATTGCTTGTGGTATATATGAAGTAATACATGAGAAAGTCTGGAATTCTATTTTTTTTTCGATTTGAAGTTCAATTTTGAACTTTATTAAATATAACCCACACACCCTGCACCCATTATAGATACACCCCTGACTTGGGGTATATTTACTAACGTGCGGGTTTTTAGAATTGGAGATGTTGCCCATAGCAACCAATCAGATTCTAGCCATTATCTTCTAGAAGGTGCTAGAAAAAACGTAAGTAGAATCTGATTGGCTGCTATGGGCAACATCTCCACTTCTAAAAACCTGCACTTTAGTAAATATACCCCTTGGTGAGTCAACACCAAACACCCATTGCTAGGCTAGGGCAAATACCATATCACTTCTTCTGGCAAGATCGCAATTCTTTATACAATAAAATACTCCTGAAACACATTACTGTTAGTCCATAGTCCAGTGGTTCCCAAACTTGGTCCTCAAGGAACCCTAACAGTCCAGGTTTTCAGGAAATCTATACTTAAGCACAGGTGACTTAGGGCCTTATTCAGAGCCAGACGCTCTGACCAGAGCGCTCGCTCTGAATCAGGGCCCTCCTCCATTAAAATGGAGCGTCCTCCTGGATGCTCGTATAGCTGTGGGTCACCACCCACAGCATATACGAGCGTCCAAGAAGATGGTCGCGATGGTCTTGACCATCGCGACCATCGGACGTGCGAGGGAAACCCTGCGGTCGGGTTTCCCAGCCACAAGCCCTGGAGTGATTTTGGCTCTATCAGAGCCAAAATCACTCCCACTGACATCACTAGTGATGTCAGTGGGGCCGGCTTCAGACGGTAGGCGTTCCCATGGGAACGCCTCCGTCTGGCAGGCACGCCCCCGGCACGCCCACCAAAGGGGGTGTGCTGTCAATCAACATCGACAGCACGCCCCCTTTGGTGCGAGACCCGGAGTGATGGGAAGCCCATCGCTCGCCGGGTCTCGCGCATGCGCACGACGGAGCTCCCTCCGTCGTGCGCATGCGCAGTGGGGAACATCGACCCACTTGCGAGCGTACTGCTGCTCGTGAGTGGGTCTGAATGACCCCCTTAATTAGTACCAGAGTCAGTTTGATTACACCCAGGGCTATTTTTCAGGCAGAACGGTCCGGAACGCCGTTCCTCAAGCTATTTTGAAAAATGCTGTCATCAAGAATGGCGTTCCGGAACCTGTCAGTTGTCACCTGAGACAGTCGGATATTGAAGGAGAGGTACCGGAGCCGCTCAGGATCACCAATGCGGAATACGGAAGCTGTGCTGCAGTCCCCGCTCCCTCCCAGTACTCACTGGGCCTTCTGTCGCCTCCCCACACCGAATCTGCACGCTGGTCTACTGCTCACGGCTCTGGCTACGGTTGCTACGGCTGCTTTTGGATTCCTGCTGGGCTGGATTCGGTGCGGATGAGTCCCATGCCTCCGGGCGAGGACCACAGGATCCCGTGGACCTGTCCATTGGGGCGAGCGGGATGTGAGTGGAGAGATCGCAGGGCGCACTTCCTGGCGATACTATGGGGCTGTGGTCGGATCCTCCTATGGCTGAACAGGTGGCGATGCAAGGCGGATCATCATCCTCCCACTTCACTGCCAGGCTGCTTCCCTAACCCAGGGTCGTTTCGCTTTCATGAACCCAGCTCTACCAGCGCTTGCCCGTGGAGTCCCCCAGACACTGGCACTGCTGGAGGATACAGCTACTGGTGTTGCAGTTGGGTGACACACACACTATTAGAAAGCCTATGAACCCTAAGTATACGGTTGCCTCATTTGATTTACCCACCGTACCTGACAGAAAAATAAGCAGCTCTCAGTCGAAATGAAACGAACCTCAGCTAAATTTATAATTATATACTGAGAGATAGATTCTATATATATATTACTGTAAGTAGACAGGAGGCAGTTGTAAGTCAAGTATCCTATATTAGAAACATACAGAGTGGGGCAGATGTATTAAGCTCTGGGAAGTGATAAAGTGGGGTGTGATAAACGACCAGACAATCCGCTCGTCTGTCATTTTTCAAACAGAGTCTTTGAAATGGCAGTTAGGAGCTGAGTGGCTGGTAGTTGTTATCACTTTCCAGAGCTTAGTACATCTGCCCCTAACTACTCAACAGTCCCACTCAGAACAAGTGTAAATTATTAGGAGAGTTGCTTAGCATTTGATCCCCAATGTAGGGGAAGGTACAGGGGAGATGCAGGGTGCTGTGATCCCCATTGTAGAGGAGGGTGCGGGGGGGATGCAGGGTCCTGTGAACCCCAATGAGGAGGAGGGTGCGGGGGAGATGCAGGGTCCTGTGATCCCCAATGTAGAGGAGGGTGCGGGGGAGATGCAGGGTGCTGTGATCCCCAATGAAGAGAAGGATGCAGGGGGAGATGCAGGGTCCTGTGATCCCCAATGAGGAGGAGGGTGCGGGGGAGATGCAGGGTCCTGTGATCCCCAATGTAGAGGAGGGTGCGGGGGAGATGCAGGGTGCTGTGATCCCCAATGAAGAGAAGGATACATTGGGAGATGCAGGGTCCTGTGATCCACAATGAGGAGGAGAGTGCAGGGGAGAAGCAGGGTCCTGTGATCCCCAATGAAGAGGAGGGTGCGGGGGAGATGCAGGGTGCTGTGATCCCCAATGTAGAAGAGGGTGCGGGGGAGAAGCAGGGTGCTGTGATCCCCAATGTAGAGGAGGGTGCGGGGGGAGAAGCAGGGTGCTGTGATCCCCAATGTAGAGGAGGGTGCAGGGGAGAAGCAGGATGCTGTGATCCCCAATGTAGAGGAGGGTGCAAGGGAGAAGCAGTAGGAGAGTGGGAGAGAGCCATAGGATCCTCTGATGTAAAATGCAGTGATGAATCCTCGGCAGACTGGGGCCATGATCAGGGACTTGCAGATCCTAACCTGAACAACACAGAGACTGATAAAGCAAGCACAGAGTAAGGTACAGGGGACCAGGAAAAGAAGGAGGACGGGAAAGAGAGCAGTAGTCAGAGCAATGATGAAGAGTAGGGCAAGGAGAAGTAAGGATATCACGCAGAAGGCACAGAAACAGCAGATGGGGATAAACCAGATGAAAACAAAATGTGGAGCAGGAAGAAGAAGGGGCTACAGGTCAGGTTGAACAAGGGAGTAGTGCTGGAGGGAAGATGGGGGATGAAGCTACTGGCCAGGTAGAAACAGAGAGCAGTGTTGGAGAGGTGGCAGGGGAAGGTGGTATTTGTATCGCCCATACTTAAGACTTCTAAAATTTCCTCCCAGGGAGGAGAAACAGATGGGCGGCGTTGAGGGCAGGGCCGGACGGTTTTGCGTAATTAAGCCCCGACCTGCTAGCTCCACATATTTAAATAGAGGGCGGGGCCAAATGACGCAATTATCATGGAAATGCTTCATTAGGCCCCGCCCCATGCACACAGACCCGCCGATCCCCAGAAATATAATCCCCATTCTGCCCACTTCACTAGGAAATGAGCGGAATGTGGGAGATCTGCCTACTTTCCCGGGAGTGCGGGGGGTTACCTGAAAAATCGGGAGCCTCCCACAGGTCCTGGGAGGGTAGGCAAGTACGGTATTGCCATAATACCTACTTTATGTGGTTTTGGCTTTTTCAAAGTTATTTATGTGGATCTGACTTTTTCAATATTAATATGGATCCTGCTTTTCTTCTATATGTATTGATGTGGCTTTCCCTATATATTTAGTATGGATTCTGTTTTTTTTGTGGGTGTGTGTGAATTTACAGCAGTTTTATTTCCTATATTTCTGTATTTGTATAGTTATATACACTTATATGAAGATTGACATGTTATAATAACACCCACCCCCACAGCCTAAACTTCTGATGAAACCGGGACGCTTGAACCCGGAGAAACGCGTTAGGGACTTTCACATTAGTGCTCCTGCTTAGTATTTGCTTCACCACTATCTGTTACCTACCTTGCCTATTTGGCAAGTTTGCAGCCGCAGGACGAGCTCACATTGGCATACCTCGGATGTGGATCCAGGCTGGATTTTCTTTGAACCCAGCACACGCAATTGTTTGACTGTCACACTGTCGGACACCGCTTCCGGCTATACCTTCAGGAGCTGGTATATCATACAATTGGACCTATAGAAGTTGGAGCATTTGCTCGCTTCTTACGAATCCAGGTGCCCCGGCAGCCGCACAGAGTCTGAGACCTGTCCACAGAAGCCGGAGGTCTACTCTTTTGCTCCCGATGCCTGAAACACCTCGGTGACCAGTTAACAGACCCCCGCTGACGAGCGGCGAGTGTCTCTACATCATCGGAGTGGTGAGCATTCCAACATAATTAACGATCAAATTGTGCGTGCAATTATACTGCATATAGCAGCCTTTTATAATTTATTAAAGGAACGGGTAATATTTGGCCATTGTGAGCCATCCTTTGTGACATTTATACATTAAGAAGTATTACTATACGGGACTTACATTGAACCATATAATATCTATGGATATATGGTGTATGTTACCCTATTCATATTGAGTGAGCACCTCTGTGATATCTTAGTACTGAAAATTCATATGTTGAATATATTGTTGTTTTTAATAAACTTTCTATATTAATCAATTTTGTCTGGTATTTCAAACATCAGCGCTTCAATTTATTTGTGCATTTGTTGTTGTTTTTAGCAGGATTTGCAGATCCTGCTTATTGAAGCTGCTTGTTTGAAATTATATGCGACAGGCTGGGAAAGCGCACCTTTTGTTGTTTTTATACACTTATATGATAGATTGACATGTTATAATAACACCCACCCCCACAGCCTAAACTTTGACAATTTTCTTTTAAAAATGTGGTTATGTCCCAATTGATGCCCACCCCACTGTAGCTCCACCCACATTTCACACCCCTCGTCCCCCCAACAGTTCCTGAACCTGTTTTTCTACAAAAACAGCACTAATTACTCCATCTATGCACAATCATGGATATCCTCATAACCTGGACTGTTAGGGTGCCTTGAGGGGAACCCCTGGCATAGCAAATACTTTTGAAAATGCATTTCCACAACCATGCACAGCGCATTAAATGTGAAATGTTAAAACACATTATTACTTATACATTTACAGTAAATGACGCCTAGCTTCGACAGTTCATATGAAAAGTATAATCCCCTCAGTGCTGTGGCCACCATCTTGCCCATGTGAGCCGGGTCTCCGGCCACAAGCTCCAATGCAGCCTACAGGACAGATAACTTCGGTGGGATCTTTTCCTACACTAAAATCACTGTCGTCATCCGATAGTTTATAACTGGCTATAAAATTATAGTTGCTAGTGACTGGTGGATCAGTCGCATAAATGCATATACAGTGACAGTGCGAAAAGTCATGGGATAACAGTATGTAAAGGTAATGGTAGGTGGTGCCACCCTACTGTGACGAGTTGAAAATGCCCAGACCTGAATCTGTAACCTGACAGCTCATGAGTCAGTCTGAACACCGGCTAGGCTGCTCATGGCAAGGCAACGTGAATTATTGGAGTTCGAACGGGGCATGATAGTGGATGCCCGACGGATGGGACATAACATTTGTGAAATTGTAAAGACATTCAACATTCCTCAGTCTACTTTGTCACATGTGTACCAGGTTATACCTCATGGAAGGCATCACCACCCAGCAGTGGCTGACCACGGGTGCTTAATGATTGTGACCATCGGCATCTGGCCAGAACTGTCCGTGGTAACAGACAAGCAACACTGGCTCAAATCACATACACATTCATTGCAGGAGGTTCCAAACGCATATCCAGCAGGTCAGTGCAGCGTTCTTTAGCTTCTATGGGATATGTGTGCAGGATGACCCACCAGAGTGTCCCTGTTAACACTACGACACCAGACACAGTGCCTCACCTGTGAAAATAATAGCTAAGGTGCCAGTGTGGGTGCACTGTGTGCTGTATCTGCTGTTCTCAAACAGCTGCACACCTATCAGGTGTCTGCCACACCCCCAACAATCTAAACAATACACAAACAATTGATATTCGGCGCTAATGTTATACAGCAGATAGGAAATGAAAAGATATATATCTTAGATTGGAATATTTAATATTGAATATTGGTATACACATATAAATAAATTATCCCTAAAAGGGATTCCTAAAAAGATGTATTCCTAAAAGACATATATAAACAAAATTGACAATAAAATATATAAAAATAAAAACAACCGGTGGAAGTGGTC
Source organism: Taudactylus pleione (assembly GCA_031769625.1). Lineage (NCBI taxonomy): Eukaryota > Metazoa > Chordata > Amphibia > Anura > Myobatrachidae > Taudactylus > Taudactylus pleione. The sequence continues at coordinate 4,852,354 of JAUIMM010000334.1, forward strand.
TCCAATCCCCTATGATGCAGGGTGCCAAAGCCCCTATCCAGATCCAGTGGTAAAAGGCTGTGCACAGTGGTTACTATGTTTGCAATGATATGAATAATGTTCCCAATCATACTGTGTTGCAGACAAACCACGACTTGTAGTAATGGCAACACTTGTATAAACCCCAGTGCATGTGAGCTGAACTTCAAATGGAGGACACACTGATAGTCAAACAGTACTGGAGCAATAGTATGTATAAAAGCTCAACAGTACTCATGATCCTCTGTTAATCCAAGCCACTGCAACAATGAAAAATGCAGCCTCCATGGCTGCCAGCAGTGTCCCCAGAGTGTCAACAAGGCACCATACAGGCTGGTGGGGGTTCCATAATGGTGTGGGGTATGTTCATCATCTGGGTGACATGGGTCAACATCTCCCCAGAGGTCTTCCATCCACTTGTGGAACTGATGTAATGTCAAGTTGCTGCACTTTGCCAGGCTAGAGGGGGTCCTACAAAATACCAGGCACCTATTGGGTACGGGATCTCAGCGGTCATGATACCGACAGTCAGAATCCCAACATTATTTGGTAAGTAACCCGAACCCACTTTCCCGCAGGCACCCTAACCATCCCCTCACACAGCCCAACCCCACCGCAGCCCAACCATAAGCCTCACCTGATGCCTAACCCTAAACCTAATACTCACCTCCTTCAGGATGTCAGCAGTCTAGATCCCAGCGCCAGGATTCTGAGCGCCTGCATGCCGACTAGATCTCATGTATTTAGGCAGGGCATGCACATTTAGCACATGGATTGTGGGGAAACACATATTACTTAAAATGGCCCTAGTCCATTAAAGAGGACACCACAGTATTGCAGTGGCAAACGCAGGATTTCCAGAGGGGGGTTTAGAGCGAGTGTGGCCTGTCAATGAAGAGGGCAGAATTTGTATGACGCTTCTTAAAGCCGGTTAAGTACTAAGTGTATTGTGTGTATTAATACTAGCATATACAGGACCAGTGATCACAGTAAGCCATTAGATATGGCAGTAGGGCCATCCTGCCTCAGCTGAACATATTTATTTTAGATGTGGGCACCATTCCAGACTATTGGAGCAAGTCCGGGAGCCTGAAGGAGCAGCAGAAGAACCTAGCACTGCCCTGGACATACTGTATATGTACATATTGGGCTCTATAGCAGTGCATCGCTAACAGTGCATGTTTTCCAGATCTTCTAGTTGGTGCACAGTTTATTTATTACTGGCTGATACATGTTAAAAGATCCACGGGTGGTGATAATTATTTCATTTGTGATACTGAGAAGAACATGCAGCACTAGTAACAATCTATTATATTACTATTTCTATTTCTATTGTGGTCATGGTGTGGGCTGGGGAGGGGGGTTTCCAGGCAGCCTGAAACCCCCCCCTGCGTTTGCCTATGTATTGTATTTGGTAAATGGTGTTACAGATCTGCAGGTTGCACTTGGGATCCCAATACCACAAATATGAAGAGGAAAAAGTTTGTTTAATGTACTCAGGTGTTGCTGCTGGCTTTATATAGCTGATATATCATTATGATGGTTATTATATGTCATTAGCCATATGCGAAGCAGCTCTGCAGTTGACTAAACTCTGCATAACAATAAAGTCAGCATTGAGAAAGTCTCCGGGTCACCTACCTCTGTGTGGCAGTGTCTATGCTGACTGTCCTGCTGAGCTCCCGCAGACCAGGCACTGCCCTGTCCCGTACAAAGTCCCTGTGTTGCTGCTGTAGCAGGAGTCTGAGACTGCGCTTCATCATTCTGGAGAGAGCAGGTGAAGGGACACAGACACCCCCCTACTACACCCAAAAATAGAGAGAGAAAAGCTGGGATCCGCCCTCCTGCTTCACAAATCAGCTTCATCTCCTCAGCCGAGCCCAGAGCCTTCATGCTGAGTTAAACATTTAATGGAAACACTGACTGACCTGTCTCCCTATTTACTTTGTGAACATGCTAATAACGGTTACTGGGATCACTCCAGGTAAGTCACCCTGCGGAAGTCACTTGTGCTGCGAGCTTTATTGTGTAACATTGTAGCGTTTATTGTACGTATGTGGTGTCTGGTATATGGAAGCCCAGGCAGTGTTTCTGTGTCTAGCAAGGCTTATTATATGCTTCCATGGAGTCTCCTAGATATAGGTGACATGTCTCTCTCAGCAGGAACAGACATTTAGTACAGGACACACGTGTTTGCTTTGCAGATAACTGTCTGCGTGTGATGATGATCTTTGTATCTAGTCTGCAAACATCGGGATTAGGGAGGGAATGTGTGCGGGAAACCCACCAATCACAGAGAAGAAAACAGCCTCATTCGGCCACGCCCTTCTAGCCATTTATATAACAGAGGAGTGCTTGGCACAGAGCACAGCTGCTGTACACATCTCTGCAATGGCACCAACCAAGAAGGTAAGGGAGTAATAACTTCATACAGAATAAATCTAATCCTTAGCATGATGGGTGCAGTTATCACTTTCCAAGGAAGTTTACTGAACATTAGTCACACAGTAAAGTGGAGCTCACACATTCTGCTTTTTCTAAATTGTGACCTTTCTAAACTGGGACATGATATCTGACAGAGGTACTGAGGTTGGAAGGTACTGCTGAGTAATGTACCGTTCCAGCGATGGCTCAAGATTTGGAGGTATCTTGGTTGGTTGTCAACCCCACCCCATCCCCTTCCCTGCTGTCCTTTACTTTTTAAAAGTGGGGTCTGTATCCTTGGGCTTGGTGTGTGGCTCTCCCAGTGTAAAATGATGCAGGGTTGCAGCAGGTGGCAACTTTACATGTAAAAAGCTGCTTCTCTCATGCCAGTGCTTGTGGTGTTAGGGGGTCTGCAATGGCACACTAATACATGACCTGTTCCATTAGGTACAAAATGCTCTGCTCCTGGACTTTCTGCTTAATTTATGATTGCAGAAAAACCTGTCATATGAATTACCTAGCTCAACACAGGTGGCGGCAATCATACATTAGGTGGGACATCCAGGAGCAGAGCATTGTGTACCTAATGGAATGGGTCATGTTGGAGGGTAGGAGCCCCTTCTGTGGAGACCTGTGACTCTGACTGAATTAATTTAATATATAATTTACTGGGTATGTATGAGGACTAATCTGTTCCTAATACTTGCAAAATAAACTCTCCCCCCCCCCCCCCCCCTCCCTTATGTCTATCAAAGCTCTCTGAAATAAAATGTCTTTACACCATTCATTTGTATACAAATTCCAAACTGTTTTTAACTGCATGTAGTCTGCATTAGAACCTTTCACTTTAATCTGAATTTTTTGCCACAATGGACAATATTGAGGTCACCAAGCCTTACTGGAGCATGTTACTGGGGGCCTAACTACACATCCATTTGCTGTAGTCCACAGGATTTTTTTTTTTGGCAGGATCTATTCATTATTTATTGTTGGTGGAAGTTTAGAGTTGTAGTTTTATTAGCCATTTTTTGGCCCATCTTGGTTAGGAATTGTAGGATGATCACAAACCTACAGAGGCACACTTAAGCCAGGAGTTACAATTTGGAACAGTCAAAAACTTGGCTATGGATAGACAATGGTGGCCCCAGAAAGCTTGTGATCTGAAAAGTGAGGACTGAAGTAACTCTCTGCTTTAGACATGCACTGTGAAATCCATCTGTGTGCAATTCATTCCAGGGCCTACTGGAACGCCTGAACACTGGAGAGGTTGTTATTGGAGATGGGGGTTTTGTGTTTGCCTTGGAGAAAAGGGGTTATGTGAAAGCTGGACCTTGGACTCCAGAAGCAGCGGTTGAACATCCAGAGGCAGGTACGGCTATCTATGGATTTTTTTTATATATACAATTTGTGGTTCATTACATTAAACAAGTACTATAACATACAAAAAAACTATACCTGGGGGGGAAACCTAGTTTATGTAGTTGTGGCATAAGGAGATGCTATACATTCTAAGAAGCTAGCAAGTGTTGATATTCCATAACCAGGGCTATTTTAGCAGTTTCCAAGGTGAGAAATGCAGCAACATGTGTTGGCAGTCTGCTCTGACTGTACGATGAGTAGCTTGTAACTGAACCGCTCCAAAATATCACCAGCTGCTAGAATGGCACTAATGGCATTTTCCTGCTTTATCTTCTACTGTGCCTTAATGCCCTAAGGATTACAATCTCTATTTATTTTTTAAAAAACCTATTTAATATCAATATGACCTTCATTGTGTAATACAGCTTTTTCCGTTTTTGTAATCACACAGTGCGACAGCTACACAGGGAGTTCCTTAGAGCTGGGGCAAATGTCATGCAGACGTTTACTTTCTATGCCAGTGATGATAAGCTGGAGAACCGAGGGAACTATGTGGGAGAAAAGATTTCTGTAAGTATTTGGCACTGTGCGTAGTAAAGACCAGTTCACTAACCGCAGCAAGTAAACGAGCCTTGAGACCACTGTTGTTCAACCCCAGTCTTCATGCAGCTTGACGGCTCATGTTAGAATTTCTTTAATTGTGCACAGGTGACTTGCTGTACTTGGCCTACCTGAGAACACAAGTTGTTGAGACTGCATGAGGCCTAGAGTATTTCCTTCTAGGTTGTTGACTCAAGAAAATCCTATTGTGTCAACACAAACAAGGTTTAATATAGCTAACCTTCACTGTATGAGTTAAGAGAGTGGCAAACATAAGTTACCCTTATTTGGGAAAGCTTATGCCATGGGCTCCCAAACTCTGTCTTCAAGGTGCCCTAAAACTCCAGGTATTAAGCCTATCCATGCTTGAGCACAGGTGAATTAGTCAATTTGATTTTTAACCATCTGTTCTCTAGCATGGATATCCTTAAACCCTGTACTGTTATGGTCCTCAGAGGACAGAAATTGGATTCCACTGGCTTAATCAGTAACTAACTTAGAACTAACTGCATAAGTACCTTATTGTACAAAATCGTGGTTTCCAAATGTCGCTGAGCTGAATTCTCCACTGTTCTATAGTATTTAGCTGCAAGTCCCTCTTTCTTAATTGGATACAATTTTCAGTATTTAATGGCTGCACAATGTTTAGCACAACAAACTATCATACTTGAACCTCTTCTAATTAATGGGCTTCCATGCTGTACAGCGCTAATGCATATTCTTTCCACTTTCAAACATCTGTCAATCCTATATAGTGTAAAAATACCTTCCCTTCTCTATGAATACCTCTTCTACAATGTTGGTATTATAATGAGGAAATGCAGAAGCATAATTGTCTGCTAACCCTACTGAGACTAGTGTGCATGGGGTCCTGGCCACCACCTCCCATTCATAGCTCCATCTGAGCCAGCTTGTGTGTGTGCTGGGAGGGTGGAGAGTAGCTGATCTCACAGCTTCCTATTGGTTTGGTTACTCCCAATAGTTTGTGCACCCAGTACCTGCTTTTGCCAAGTCTGTGCACCCAAATGATAATTATGGCCCAGTGGCAAATGCAGGATTTTGAAAGAGGGATTTCCAAATAATTAGTTACAGACCCAATAACAAAACTGCTAACCAGAATATGCCTGCAACATACACTTTATTGTGTACTTCAAGTGTTTTAATAGAAATAACAAGGCTCCCACCCCCTGGGAATAACATAGAGCAGACAGCTGGCATCCTTTAATAAATATTATCCTCCCATCACCCCCCCCCCCCCCCCCCTGGGAATAACATGCAGCTGACATCTAATAAATATTACCCTCCTTTCCCCCATCCTCCCACCCCCTGGGAATAACATACAGCAGCTGGCATCATCTAAGTAATATTATCCTCCCCCCTTCACCCCCCGGGAATAACATACAGCAGTTGGCATAATCCTTCCCCCACAGTGGAATGGTATAATTTAATACATATTAATTAATGAATACATATGAACTCCTGGCTGACTGCCCCCCCTTGCTCCATATGCATCCAGCAGTTGAATGGCAATCATTTAAGAAATATTTCCGCCCGCAAGACCCCCGCCGCTTCTCCTGCATAGACAGTACTGCAGTGCAGTCTGAGGAATCTGCTGCTTTATACAATAAATATCATCCCCGGGCGGCACCCTGCCACCTACATTTTGCGGCTGAGCTCCGGACTCCACACACAGCGCTGGCAGACTTGTGGACAGATGTCCCGGTCAGCAGGCGCTCTCCACCAATCAGTCCCCGGCCTGAGGGATCTGACTGGGAGGGACTAGCACGCTGCCGCTCCCCCTACAGCCAGCCCAGGCAGTGTCTATGTAAAAAATAAAAAAAAATAATATATAATCTTTTTTGGTCAGGGCAGGGGGTGGTGTGGGGGGGGGTTTCTAGGTACTCGGAAACCCCCCTGCGTGCGCAGGTGTGGCCCAAGAAACAGCCTCACAGTGTCCAGAACTTGCTATCTGCTTCCATAACTGACATGTCTGATAGTGATGAATGCATACCTTACATAATGTTCTGTGTATCTCCAGGGTCAGAAAGTCAATGAAGCTGCATGTGACATTGCCAGGGAGGTGGCCAATGAAGGTGATGCCCTGGTGGCTGGCGGGGTCAGCCAGACTCCATCATACCTCAGTTGTAAGAGTGAAGTGGAGGTGAAATCTATTTTCCGAAAGCAGCTGGATGTCTTCGTAAAAAAGAATGTGGACTTTCTCATTGCTGAGGTACAGAGGATCAGCACTAATGTCATTTCATAGTGGTTATAGGAGCGGCCATAGGACCTCTCCATTGGATTTGCTAGTTTCTTCTGCTGCTGCCAGTTCTGTAGAATGAATGAAACGAGTAGGGAAAGTTTTCACCATGCATCCCTTAGACAGTAATACCCCTTTTACACCAGAGCTAAAACCTGGGTTATTGCAGGGTTACCCTGGGTAGCTCCTTGGTGTAAAAGGGGACGGGTTGGCTTTCCAGGTTGAGTGAAATGGCAATCCAACCTGGATAACTTGCAGGTTTTAACTCCGGAATAACCTGTGAAACCCCGCAGTGTAAACTGCGTGATTTAGGGGTCTATATACTAAGCCCTGGAGGGAAGAAAGTGGGCAGAGATAAAGTACCAATCAATGAGCTCATAGCTGTGTTTTTTTTTTTTTGTTGTTTTTTTTCCCCCCAAATGCAGCCTGTAAAGTGACAGGAGCTGATTGGTTGGTACTTTCTCAGTCCACTCTTTCTCCAAGGCTTGGTACATAGACCCTTAAGTCTTTCCCGAGGGGGCAGCATATTTACACATCCGTTACAGCAGTGGTTCTCACTCTGTCCTCAGAACCCACACAGGTCATGTTTTCCAGGACACCTGGCAGGTGCACAGGTGTCATTACTCACTGACACATTTGAAAAGATCCACAATTAGAGCTAATGTCACTTGAGACATGGAAAACCTGCACTGTCTGGGGTCCTGAGGACAGAGTTTGAGAACCTGTGTGTTAAAGCATGTAGTGGAATCCTCTTCCTCGTTCTGGATCTATTTTAGAATCTTGTGTGAAGTAGCTGCTGAAATGGGTTTGTCTTGTTTTGTTCAATCTGTATTGGTCTATAATAATAATGGCTTGGCACAAGGGTTTAACTTGTGCATATTCATTTTTTTTTTTTTTCTTCTTCTTGATTCCAGTACTTTGAGCACGTGGAGGAGGCTGTGTGGGCCGTGCAGGTGTTAAAGGAGTCTGGGAAGCCAGTTGCTGCCACCTTATGTATCGGGCCAGAAGGAGACCTGAATGGGGTGTCTGCTGGAGAGTGTGCTGTCCGGTTGGCAAAAGCTGGTGAGTTTGTGTGTGCACTACAGAAAACCGTGGTTAATCACTTTAATTTTATAAAGTGTTCACACTGCAAACAAGCGTATAAAACAAAGCGCTCACCAGTACAAAGTATATCATTTGGGCAGCAAAAATGCAAATAAATGTACCCCAATTACCTTTAGGGCAGAATATACAAAGCATCTTCTATAAGCTGCTGCTGCCTGGAAAACAGCATCTGGAGTCGGTGTAAAGCACGCCACGCTTTACACTGACTCCGAGTGTCGTTAAAATATTCACCTGCAATCCGTTGGGAAGCGGCAGCTTACAGAAGATGCTGCTTTGTATATTCTGCCCTTAGTATGGCTAAGTAAACTAAGTGCAAACTGCACCTGTAAATCTTGTTTTTTGGGTATGTCGCAGACAATACGCTACACGCATAAATCGGGACATGGTATGTTGAAACAAACTTTACTAATATCTGCACAAAACATATATAGACTGTCTTTAAACATGAAGGTTAGACACCAATTGCCAAAGGACAGTGTAAACAAAATAAATTCAGTATGTAAAATAAAAAAATCAAACAAAATCCAATAGCTATGCACAAAGAAAATGGAAGACAGTCCAAAGACTAGTTGAATTGACTTTTATAAGTCAGTACATATACATGTGTGGCAATATCCTAGAGTTATGGGACGCCACTATATAATGGATGAAAATGTCTTGCTATAGGATTGCTGTACAGAGGCGTCTGATATACTGATGGTTCCTGTTAAAACAGAGCATTGGTCTCTGGTGGGGTACCCCTAAGGTGTGCAGATGGGGGGGATTGCCTGATAGGAACCAGTGTCAGGACTCTGGACTTACTGCCCTCTCAAAGGACAAGCAATCTGTGTTCTGCCTAAGTGCAGGTGTCCCCTGATACCTCTAACAAATTAGAAGCCGCTGTAGCCTGAGGGAGGTGAATTCACCAGCTTTAAGACTTTCTGCTAGGCACCCCCTCCTCTTGCAGAGTCTTACCTTCTAGTCTTCCACCTGTGTACGACTTCACAACAAGAGCAGCAGTTCCCTACACTTCTCAAACTGGGTCATCCTAGTCGCCTTACCCCTTTGATGCTGCACACACTTGCCGCAAACAGTCTCTACATTGACTTCAGTTAAGACTCCACTAAATTGAACAGTAGAGTACAGCCAGTCCAATATTGGCACTACTTTTCCTAGGAGTGTAGAGTCTAAGGTATTCACTAGGGACCCCTGCTAGGAAGTATAGACTTGGCTGCTAAACCACACTGGTCGTGGCCACCAGGTATATACTGGATGTGACTAGCTTAGAGGTTTAGTTAAAAAAGCATAAAAATGTCCCTCTGCTTACTTTCTACAGGTAAGAGGCACCTATTATGTTTGCCAAAAAAAGTTGAAGTTTTGATTCGCTCATCTCTATAAATACCATTCCTATACAGGCCCCATTATATCCAATACAGGCTGCAGGAATGTGTAAGGAAAACTGAGGTGGAGAATCTGATTTCTCCCAGTTTTCTAAATAAAGAGAAAACAGAAGTGACTCTCTCCAGCTAAAATAATGGAGAAAAAGCCAGATTTTTGTGTATTAAATACTCCCCAGAGTTTGGGAGAACATGGGATTGTGTGAGGATGGGAGGTAATTAGCTGGTTAGCACCAAGAAGCCCTTTAACAGCATAGAGATGGTGCCCCTAGCAAACTGCCAATTACCCGGTAGTTCTGCTGTGATGTCGAGCTGTGTGGGTAAATTAGGGTGAAAGGCAGTTCTTTAGGATGAAACTTAACTTGCAAGCAGGTGGTGTAATCAACAGGCCTAAAACAATCTGAATCCACATGTACCGTACTACTGCAGCACATAAACTGTTCAAAAAAAAAATCTCCAATGTACTCACTAAGGGGTCTATTTACTAAAGGGGGGGTATCCACTAGACGATAAAGTTGAACGATTATGATAAAATCATTCGAACATCATTTGCAAATCGTGCAGTAATTGTTTCTAACTATGTACAATGCGCGCTCCCGCTGGTCGTTTGATCGTCTCCTCCATCGACTGAACATGCAGGTCAATTTCACTTGATTGCTTACAAATCGTTTACACATCGTTCACACTGAACGATCAAACGATGAACCACTATCTGCCCACTATAGCTGAAAGCTCTCAATCACAGATTCAAACAACATAGTTTATTGTTTGAAAAATTTGCAAAAGATTTGCAAAAGATCTGAGTGGAAGATCATATTTCAAGGGAAACTTCAAGGGAAAATCGTTAAGAGGTTGGACAGGGATAAAATAGTCTAGTAGATTCCCCCCCATAAGCCTTGCATGGTGCTAAAGTCCCAACTGTCAGTTTTCAAACCGTATGTAGGACAATTAACTTTCTGGGTATTCCACTCTGCTCAGCACAAGTGAGGTGAAAGGCTCTGAATAATCCTGCCCATTCTATAAAGGGGAGTTTTTTCTTTTTTGATCAGTGAGCTCAATTACCTTAGGTATCAGAACCCCAGCTGTCACATGTTTAGTGCAACACTGAGCTTAGAATGGAAACTAGAGAACACTCTAACTAGTGACCTAGCATACTGTAAATATGAACAATCTCATGTTAAGGGACTAAAGATATTTCGGGTCACATCTCCCTAGAGCTTGCTGTGACACCTGTTCCTACAGCACTACCTGGCTTTTTCAGGGCCTAATTGCAGTCTTTATAGACTACTGGCTAGTACAGAAGAGGGGCTATGTGCATAAAGGGTTTCTATAGTGCAATGTTATGTAACAGATTTTATTCTTCCTCTCTGGATAGTATACTATGGAAAAAGTTATCTAAAACTGGCAGTAACTGTATTTGCACAACTGGGACATTACTGAGAAATGTCTGGGATTTTGGCCAGACAGCTGCTGCTATTACTAGCTGAATGGCTGATTGTATAGATGAAATGTGACTAAGCTGGCTGTAATGAAACCTGATACAATGACCTTCTAAGCAGATTCCCTGTTCTGTGCTGTAGGTGCTTCTGTTGTGGGAGTGAATTGCCATTTTGACCCAATGACCTGTGTGGCAACGGTGAAGCTCATGAAGGAAGGTCTGGCTGCGGCCAATGTGAAGGCACATCTGATGACACAACCACTTGCGTATCACACGCCTGACTGTGGCAAACAAGGTTTCATTGACCTGCCAGAATTTCCCTTTGGTAAGTAACCACATTGCATAGTGCAATTCTGAAGGATTGCTGGGGTCATCCTTTCTCATCAACCTACAACCCACATAAACTGACAGGTCCAAGCTTTTAATCACGACCTTGGCAATTCCCCCACTTTTACACTGTATGGGGTCTATGTACTAAGCAGTGATAAGTGACAGAGTGAAAAGTGATAAGTCTGTGATAAGTGCCAGCCAATCAGCTTCCAACTGTAATTTTTCAAACAGCCTCTGAGATGACAGTTGGGCTTTTGCCTGTTATATGGGCTTTTAAGACTTGCATCTATTATGAATACACTTTAAGGCTAAAATATTGAAGGACTTATTTAATTTTTCAAACGAATGGCTAAGAGATGTTAGAAGTTCTTATATTGAACTGGCATCTGAGTATAGCCGAGCATGTAGCCAGTCGCAGCTCTCAACGCAAGCCCTGAAATGCTGGTTAAGGTTTGATTAGTTGCCAGGTGGAGAGTATTGTACACCTGTGGTTAGGTCACCTGAGTGGGGGTGAGAGGTGCTGGGGAAGGATTTATTACAGTATTCTAGTTCTTGATGATGAGATAATTGGGGTGGTGACTGGCTTCACTAATCTGTTAATGTGTATATTGCATAACCACTGCGGTTATTGTCACCTGTCTGGCAGCAATGACCTGAAAGGCTTGGATACTTTATACTCTGTATATTTCAGGATTGGAACCAAGAATTGTGACCAGGTGGGATATTCACAAGTATGCTCGGGAGGCCTATAATCTCGGCGTGAGGTACATTGGAGGCTGCTGTGGGTTTGAGCCGTATCACACCAGAGCAATAGCGGAGGAGCTGGCTCCAGAAAGAGGTTTCTTACCACCAGGCTCGGACAAGCATGGCAGCTGGGGAAGTGGGCTTGACATGCACACTAAACCCTGGGTCAGAGCAAGGTATGGGATCAACAGAACTCCCATTAAATTGAGTGTTTTATGCTTCATATCTATTTATTTTTTTGGGCAGATTTATCAAACCTTGGAAAGAGAAAGTATCAACTAATCTGCTCCTAACTGTCATTTCTCAAACACTGGCTGTAAAAGGACAGATGCTGATTGGTTGGTACTTTCTCTCTTCAAGGTTTGATAAATCTTCCCTTTTATCTTTGTCATGTATTTGTTTAAATTGTACCCAATGCCTTTGCTCAGTGTAGAGCCCCATCAATAGTCATGAGACCGCATCTTATCTAGTTACTATGAACCTCTTCACTATATAAAGCATTAACAGAGGAGTAAATAATAAAAGGAATGACCCATACAATGCCAAGCAGATAACGATAAAACGTCCCTTCTATTAGGTAGCTGTTCTCTTTAGCATTAACTCCATTTGATGCTTCTGTCCTTGTATTCATATGTACATGCAAAAGAGAACATCCTGATGGTGTAATACAGTGATTCCCAACCTTGGTCCTCAAGGCACACTAACAGTCCTGGTTTTAGTGATATCCATGCTAAAGCACAGATGGTTAAATCAAAATAACTGAGGTACTAATTAAGTCACCTGTGCTCAACTATGGCTATCCTTAAAACCTGGACTATTAGTGTGCCTTGAGGACCGTGGTTGGGAACCCCTGGTGTAAGTTGTCCTGGTACAACTTTGTATTGTGGTGAGCAGTAACCCAGTGTGGCTATGCAAATTGTTGTGACAGGTAGTATTGTAGTGAGGTGGTCCTCCACCAGGAGGAATGAGGGGCACCGCCAGTAATCCCCCTTATGTCATAGCACTCATAAACCTTGAAATGTGTGCATAAAGGTTGCTTTAAACTTCAGCTACAGTTTTTTGTCACTGTAACATGGGAGTTAGGAGCTGGTTGGCTGGTACTTTTATCTTGCCCACTTTATCCTCCAAGGGAAATCTGCATGGGAGGGAAGGAAGATATCCAAAATGGTGTAATCCAATAGTTTTATTGTAACCATGAGTCCCAAATGTGATAAATATAAAAAAAAAAAAATCAAAACCTTTATTAGCACTTAAGAGAAAATGGGCATGAGCAATTTGTTGGCCTTGTAGCAGAGAAGGGTGTAAATTACATGTATAACCTGAATGCTGCTGTATGATCCCAGGTGTCTGTCATGTCAGGAACGCTCATTCTGGTGCACATGACCACTTATAGAATATCGGCGTACTCCTCCTTGGCAATGCATTTTGTTTCTGTATGGAATATTTATCAGGCATGTGTGTTTTTGTGCAGTCTTTTTTAGATGCCTGTCACATTTCTTATTAAGGAATGAAAGGTTGCATCTTAATGTATATAGGTTTGTGCCACAAACCTTCTGTGACTCCTAATGAGGAAGCTTTGCTTAGTGATCTGCTTTATAACACCTGGTGTTCTTGTGTTACAGGGCCAGGCGAGACTATTGGGAAAAACTGCACCCTGCATCAGGAAGACCGTACTGTCCTTCTCTATCTAAGCCTTCTGCCTGGGGTGTGACCAAAGGAGACACTGAGCTGATGCAGCAGAAAGAGGCAACGACTGAAAAGCAGCTGAGCGAATTATTTTCCAAACAAGCAATTAAATCAGATTAGATGTCCATTTCCATAGGTGACTTCAATAGGATGAAATGTGCACACAAGTTCTGTAATCCTCCTGGCACAATGATGGGTTACAGCACACTTGTGCACATTACACAGGCTAGGAAGTTGGTCCCAAAATTTTCCTGACTGGGCTGATACTAGAATAATGTGCCAAATGATTCCTATGTTAATAAACATAAAAAAAATAAATTGCAGTGATGTTCATGAACACCTAAATGCTTGTATCAAATAATAAACACTGTTTAAACAGGTTATCCATGGTCTGTAGTTTCACTCGTGAATAAAAAAAAATGCCTTGGTCAGATTCTTGAGTGAACCAGTTCTGCCTACTCTGATTTACCTAACACTGGTGCCACAGGGAGGCTTCACTTGCCTGGGCGCCTGCTGAGTTTCTTACCAGCAGGTGCCTGGCTCCCTGCCCGCAGTGTCAGCCGGAAGCTGGAGCTCACTCATGACTGCACTGTTTGCAGTGCAGTATAGGCGAGATGTCATGACGTCTCTCTTATAGCTCAGACTGAGGAGCAGCCAGACAGACCAGTTGACAGTGGATGCAGGAGCTGGGCTTAAGGTAAGATTAGTTGTTGTTGTGTAAGTGGCTTCACAATAGGGGGCTGCTGCGTAAGGGGCACGGGCACTACTGGGGGCTCTGCGGTGTAAATAAGATGGTCTTGCGTAAATAAGAGATACTATGTGACCATGCCCCTTTTGAGACCACACTTTTTTTTTTTTTTTTTTTAAAGCGCATACAGCAATGCCTACGTCCTGTTTTGAGGTTCTGGCTGTGTGTACTGTGAGTCGGTCAAATGGCCACAATGGCTGTGTACCAGACTGAAGGCATATCAGTTATTCAACTGATCAGCGAGGAGGCATAGATGCAAAGAAACACGCTGCATTATTCTGTAACTCATGCAGGCATTTTTGACAGACATTCAAGGTACCAGTGGTAGATTTGCAGTGGGCAAAGTGACATGGACACAACCTCTAAATTAGGCTGTGGCATGTCTCTCCCTGAGCTAGGGTCAGGGTGCCTGGACACTCACTATATAATGGTGGCGGTGGGTCCTAGATGTGTAGAAGGGCTGAAGTGGGAACCGGAACCATGAACCCAGCGCTATGAGGTAGCCATGCCAACCACTACACCATCTGTGCTGTCGTCAACATTTGACATTATTGAGGACTGATTACCATAGTAAGTTAGTTGGAACCGGGTCTAAGCCTGGTGGATGAAATACTAATGCCAGAAGTCTGACAGATGAAGATCCTGACTGTGCCTAGCAAATTAGTCGGAACCGGACCTAAGCCTGGCGGATGAAATGCTGGCACCGGAAGTCCGGCAGATGTATGTATCCCTGCTCTAAACCTCCCAGCAGCTAACAGGTCCCGACCCCGGGCTTACCTACGCTACTTGCGTCGGTATTTAAACTATCATTAGTCCCATGCCGGGATTTCAGTCGCCATTTCAACCGCCGGCTTCCTGACTACATACCAAGTTAGTCACTTGTCAGGTTAAGTATCACAATATAATGGTGAAGTAACAAAAGTACATTTCTGCTATAAATAGTTTTAAACAAGTTCACTGGGATCTGCCCACAGACTTTGAGTAACATTTAACCTAGATGAGACAGCCAGCTTTTATATAGTATGAGGGTTCAGTTGTGCCTTTATATTAAGGCTGAATCGAAAAAAAAAACTGAATTCTCCATAGAGAATTCCAGAGGGTGTTTAAGGGGCTACACCTCAAAAGCTATAGGAGGTACCAAGCTGAAATTTGACATGGACAGGTAGAACTGTCACTGGGTGCTGCATGCCAAATGTCAGGGTAAAAACAAAAAAAATAAAAATGAGGATTTGGGAGTGATCTAAAGATCCAACTGTCAGTTTTTTTTTCTGACATTCTCTGTTAGGACCACTTTTCTGCTGTTCTCTATGTGGGATTTTTGGGAAGGCATAACTCCGGGTAGGGGGAAAATTTAGACTTGGGGTTTGTTTTATTAGGTAGCTATTGTTCCAGAATAGGACCTTTTAGGGTTCAGGTAATTGAGAAAGTTAATTTTGAAACTATTATCTCACGAAGGAAGTTTCAATTTGTTGCGCAGTCTCAGTAGGAGCCTCCAGCAGGTGTACTCACTGTGGCTTCACTCTGGTGCACCAAGATGGCTGGCCTCTGCGGGCGGTAGTGGCGATTAGCTCGGAGGAATTAAGTGGGTGTTAGCTTCGGGCGGGACCCGGGGATGGTATCGGGCATTATAGCGGCGGTCTGTGCGGGTGGTGGTGGTGCAGGTGTTAGGACTCGGGGGAGGTAGCAGCACACAGATGCAGGCTTGTATACCCGTGATACCTGCATATGTGTTTAAATAAACACAGAAGCAAAGATGGGTTCAGTGAGACTGTGCTTCTGTGTTTAATAAAAAAAAAAAAAATGGCGTGGACACCCCCCGCCCAAAAAAAACAACAATGTGGGCTTTGGAGACCCAGTTCTGGTTGTGCTAAATACAGGAGACAAATGATGTAGGGGGGTCCCCCATGCTTTGCACAACCAGCACTGGGCAATGAGCCGGTCCTGGTTCTGGAAATACAGGGGGAAAAAATGTGTAGTGTCCCCCTGTATTTACCAGAACCAGCACTGGACCATTTCTAGCGTGGGGGGGCCCCAGCTGAAGCATCAGCCCTATCCGCTAGAAAGGTATAAAGGGGTCCTCCTCTCCAGGGCAACCAAAACTCATAGCCCGGGGCTATCCCCGGCACCCCTGGCTGGTGGTTGCAGGGTTGATAATGTGTGGTGCAATTAAAGTTAAAATATTTGCTTTTGCTGTGGACTTCAATGGTGAGAACCAAGCGTACCCATTTCAAAAATGGTGCCTTAGTGACATTTTTGACATCTAAAAGATGGCCACCACGAGCCAATCCAGACTCGTGACGTCATCGCCCCACCTCCTCGGCTGGCTTATATAAACTCAGCTACAGTTGCCGTCCAGCCAGTCCCTCGGCCGGGTAGCAGCAGACAAAAGCTGCTGAAGAAAGAAGACACCAGGAAGTCCTGGATGAGCGGCGGCCGTGAAAAAGAGCTGAAAGGCCGCTACCCTCAAGTTGAAGACGCCGCGGAAGTCCTGGGGGGGTGACAACCATGAAAAAGAGCTTAAAGGCAGCAGATAAAATATTTTACAAAACGGTGTTTGTTTTATTTTAATATTTCTTTTGCAGAGGTACTATAGGGATCAGCGGGCCCTTAATGCCCCGTCTGCTGGTACTTGTGGTTCTCCAAGTACGAGTATGCGGAGATGCCTGCTGGGACCTGTAGTACTACTGTAAAAGACAATATTTATATTTTCATATGCACCACAGTACACAATCAACCCGGCACCCACCGCCCAGGGTTGCTGGGGATATGCTGTATACACACATAAAGATTTTCTGTCCAACCATCCAACTAGTTGATTGGTTGGAATGAAAATCTGGTAAGGTATGAAAGCAAATGACGAACAGCAATTTGCTCCCAAATGCCGGAAAATGGACAAAAACTGTTGTTTGAACAAATTGTTTAGATCAAACATTTAACAAACTTGTCTGACGACCATTTTCATCTGTTTCCTGGCATTTAGGAGCAAATTGCTGATCATCAGTTACTCCCATACGTTACCAGATTTTCATTCCAACCAATCAACTAGTTTGATGGTTGGACAGAAAATCTTTACGTATGTATGCAGCAATAGCCCCGAGCTATCAGCCTAAACCTGGGGTGCCATGGAGAGGGGGACCCCTTTTTTTTTTTTTTTTTTGGGGGGGGGGGGGGGGTTCCCCAGTTCCCCCAGTCTCCCAGGGATCCCTGGCGTGGGCTGACTAGCATTCAGTGTTAATACTTCATGCAAGAAAAAGAGGTAGTGTTCTAAAGTGCTGCACTCAAGAAGCAGTATCTCCTAAAAGTTAAACTTTATTACATAAATTAAAAGCGGATTATAAAAACAAAATGTGAACTAACATGTATGTTATATTGTCAGTTAAACAATGGACACCTCAAATATAGGGTATTCACGCCAGTCCTTGGAATGTGGGCCTTGAGTTAGAAGGCAGCTTTTGGTATTGGAGGTGTATTATTATCCAGGTCAATTATCAACATCAATTAATTAGTGGATACCTCTCCAAACCCTCTATACCTGAAAATACACTACTATCCGCTAGTGGCTTTTGTACATTATGAATCCTGCTGGTTACTGGAATGAAAATGTCATGTAACTACACATAGTAACTATTCATTCTGTTACAAAGATGCTGATCTTTGTGCTACTGGGATCAATCTCCACAGCCATTCATTCTGCTGTTCTCATCTGTTATCCACAAAAGGTCAAATCAATTGACTTATTCAGCCCTCTCTCTATACAGGTACAAACAGTGTAATACCCCTTTTACACCGGAGCTAAAACCCAGGTTTTTGAAGGGTTAACCCGGGCAGCTCCCTGATGTAAAAGGGGAGAGAGTTGGATCGCCGGGTCGAGTGACCCAGCAATCCAACCCAGGTAACTAGTAGGGTTTAACACGGGCGTAGCCCGTGAAACCCTGCTGTGAGAACAGCGCACTCCGGGTCACGATGACCTGGAGTGCGCTGCTAGCCGGCCGATTGGTCCGGCTTCAGTGGCGCTTGGAGATGACGTCATCTCCAAGCGACCACTTTCACACCGCAAAAGCCGGGTCTATGCAGACCCGACTGCGGTGTGAGTGGCGCTGACTCGGGAATATCCCAAGTCGGTGCCGGCAAAATTCCAACTCCGGGTCAGACCCGGAATTTAGGTGGAAAAGAGGTATATGTCTGCCTGCAGTATTATTCTACAATGACCAGTAAACCCTGTGTAATTCACTCATACTTTTCAAAAATCTGTGTTGTATAAACCAGTTAAACATCTGATACACACTTTAACACAATTGTGTGTGATGCAGTAGGTTATCACACTGCAGCTGTAGACTGCTAGCTAAGGCAGTGTGAAAGTATCAGTACAATTTTATGGGTATAATATTCTCATGGGATGCTTAGATACAATTACTATAGTAAAGCAAATAATGTTTAGAGCACTTGATAATGTTTTAACTTTTCACACTGATAGTCACTCTCAAGGAGATATTTATTTATGACCACAGGCAGATATCAGACACAGTAAATCATTTGTTTGCACAGGTTAAATGTCTGCTAGTAACATGCATATTGGCCCTGATTCAGAGCCGGACGCAAGTGGCTGCTCGTTCGCTCCGAGCGATGTTTGCCCAACTGCGCATGCGTACGGATCGAAATACGCATGCGCGAACCACTCAGTGCGGCCGAAAATCGTGTGCTCGCAAAATAGCGAATGCCTGCTATTTTGAGTGACAGAATGAGGCGTATGTGGGTGGTAACAGGGGAAGGTGCTTGAAAACGGGGAGTGGAGATCCGATCGCAGGCGTGCTTAAAGGTCAAAACGGGCGTTTTATGGGTGTGCATATTTAAAACAGCAGCGTCATTGACCACGTCACTGGGTTATTTTATAGCCTGAACTGCTCGCAAAATTGTGATAGCAAAAACCAACCACAAGAATAGCGAGCAACTCTTACCCTGTTCGATGTACTCGATTAATCTAATAAATAGCGGACATGACGTAGGATGCGAGCGGCCAGGGGGCGTATTTTAAAAAAAAACGAACGCCAGTTTTGTTCGCTCGTTCAGACCTAGAGGCGTGAACAGACCGCAAACAGCGAACGGTTCATTTGAATAGCCACCCCTTGTTTTAGAACGAACGACCGCAAATAGCGAGTGGCTCTGAATGAGGGCCATAGTTCTATTGAAAACACTTTCACTCCATCCTAGCTATATGCTAGGAATGTGTCCAGTGATACTCTGGCCAAAATATAATTAGAGCATTTTAGTGGGTGTGTATATCACCTTCGCAAATATAGGTGTGTGTGTATATATATATATATATATATATATATTTTATGGCCCTTATATTTGTAGAGTAGTGATCTTTACTTCAGATTTACTGTTAAGTTTGTTCTATTGCTGTGTCAGCTATAATCAGTATCACTCCAGAGTATATTATCCCTCTCGTCTGTAAATACCATTGCTGCTATGTCTTCTGCTGATTTGCTCTCAAGTTAGGTATAATTGTAGATCAGTGGTTCTCAAACGGTCCTCAGGACCCCACACAGGTCACATTTTCCAGGTAACCCAGCAGGTGCACAGGTGTAATCATTACTCACTGACACAATTTAAAAGATCCACAGGTGGAGCTAATTATTTCACTTGCGATTCTGTGAGACCTGGAAAACATGCACTGTTTGGGGTCCTGAGGACTGAGTTTGAGAACCTGTGCTCTAGATCACAGGTTCTCAAACTCGGTCCTCAGGACCCCAAACAGTACATGTTTTCCAGGTCTCCTCGCAGAATCCCAAATGAAATAATTAGCTCCACCTGTGGATCTTTTAAAATATATTAGTGAGTAATGAGTACACCTGTGCAGCTGCTAGGTGACCTGGAAAACGTGAACTGTTTGGGGTCCCGAGGACCGAGTTTGAGAACCACTGCTCTAGATCACAGGTTCTCAAACTCGGTCCGCAGGACCCCACACGGTGCATGTTTTCCAGGTCTCACAGAATTACAGGTGAAATAATTAGCTCCATCTGTGGATCTTTTAAAATGTGTCAGTGAGTAATGATTACACCTGTGCACCTGCCTGGAGACCTGCAAAACGTGACCTGTGTGGGGTCCTGAGGACCGAGTTTGAGAACCACTGCTCTAGATGATATGCAGTAGCCTGTTAATTAAGGCATTCAGTATATCTGAAGATCCCCCATTCAATGGGCACGCTGATCTAGGTTCACCTGCTAGCAATTGCTGAATAAAGTTTTTTTGTTAATTAGTCTGCCTCTCAGGTACAACATAACCCTGTTTGTGACACTATTATAAATGCAATGTTTCAATAGTGGAGAGTGTTTGGAGAGTGTCATTGTATTGCTATTATTTCTTATAGCTGATGCTGTCAGCATTGAAGATAAATCCCCTTGGGGGCTACTCTCCAATGAGAGGTTCACACTGCATACCAGATTTCAATACACATCAACGCCATTATGCACATAGCAGGAGGTATTGCTGCAAAATAAAAATAAATGTATTGCTAACTGCCTAAATAGAAACTAGCTTGGCCATTTTTAACATTAAAAGAACATATAGCTGTCCATCAAACTGCATCCGTTTAACATACGTTTCGCATCCAAGATGCTTTTTCAAATGGAGTAATGAAGGGTTAATGCTTCGGCTGGGGGCCTCGGTGAAAGGGCTCCCCTGACTGTGGCATTAGCCCCCCACTAGAAAAAGTCTGGTTCTGGATTAACGATACTGGATCAGAACCTCTATATACCCCTGCTTGTACCTTCTAAAATCCTACCTATAAACCTCTAAGGATGACGCTAATTTGCGTACGCAGTCATACAGTAAATAAGAGACTCCAGACTTGGAACATGTGGTTCCGAAGCACAAAGTGTTATTCAAGTAAAAGTACAGTCAGTTACACGCTATTGATTCAGACACAATTAGACGCAAAGGAATTATACAGACCCCAAGTACAGTAAACATACGCAGCGCTTCCGGACCAGATGATAGGTATCAGCAAGAAACCCCTTGGCATTCAGCATTCAGCACGAAGACTAAAGACCCAGTGTTTGAGCACACAGATTTATACCCCCCCAGAATAGACCGGACAATAGAGAAGTTTGTTGCTGATGTCATTGGTTCCCAGGGAGGAAGCATTTATTACAGAGAGTTTAACAGGCTGGTTCAAATAGACTCACCCAGCCTCTAACAACTGGGGGTCTCTGCCCTCCCGCCCCCATGCAAAATCCTAACAGTTATTCATTTTTGTTGCTTGTAGTCTCTGCGGTCCATAAGTTGAGAATGCATGATGCGATCTCCACACCGATAGTACCGGAATTCTGTTGAAAGAGTACGCATCAGTACGAAACCAAACACGGCTCTCTTAACATGTATAAAACATTAGTTATCAAATATCTTTATTTCACAGCGTTTATACTAACTGAACCAACTTAAATCTTATACTTTAAAGCTTATTAAACCTTATGTGTGAATATGTAATGTGTGAGTATGCGGGGTTTGATATAA
This sequence comes from Taudactylus pleione, assembly GCA_031769625.1. Classification (NCBI taxonomy): domain Eukaryota; kingdom Metazoa; phylum Chordata; class Amphibia; order Anura; family Myobatrachidae; genus Taudactylus; species Taudactylus pleione. Next base: position 4,873,953 of record JAUIMM010000334.1, read on the forward strand.
GAACGCTAGTTAACTTGGGGCAGATGCGTGCGCATAAAGCTAATAGAACAGCAGTTTCATACAAAGTCCTATGCATTCGCTAATATGCGACTAGTTAACAGCGCAATCATGCGTATTAATGTGTGTATGAAAAATGGTGAAAAGATGCAATCACATGTTGTTAATAGTAATATCGCCACATGTACTAAAGTGTGTTTATCGCAAAATGGCGTCTTGCGATCTAATTTCCTAAAATGGTGTCTTGCGGCCAGTCGCAAGATGGCGTCGCTGCGATTCAATTTTAAACTGATCTTGTCTCAGCCAATTATCCAGCTTCGACAGTCCACCCTTTGATAGCAAACAACATGCTATCACAATATGTTATCTGGATTTTATCTTAGGCTTACATTTACATATTATTTAGTGTTATTATGGGATGGCACAAGGTGGTTCTTAATCCATCAATAATGTGTCTCTGGGTGGGGACATAAAACTACTATTATACGCACACCGCGGATCTTGGAAGATCATGTGAAAGGTGTGGGAATGCACCAATCTTATAAAAGCAGTCTTGAAGGAGAATTGAGACTTTACATTATCTGAGGTGTTTTAAAAAAAATAACATTTCAATAATACATTCTATTCATGTCTAAATATAATACATTAAATTATGGTATTTCCTAGCTCAGGGTTGTAATGCAGTTCTGTATTTACCTCGGTATTCATACTGGTCACCATCATAATTTAATTCTTTCGTTTTACTCTATTTTTACATTTTCCACACTTCAACACAATAGGAACACACCGGACGCATATGCCAATTATTATGATGACAATTAGTATAAGGATCAAGAATTTCCCTATGCTGGCGATCACTTCCTGGACCCATTCCCCTACACCTGAGAACCATTTCACTGGGTTCAGCCATGACACCCATCCTTCTATCTTTTCCCCTACTTCAGCCACTGAAGCGTTATGGTTCTTACGAAATTCCCATTTTAGCTGCAGAATTTCATCCATCTTCCGGTCTATCACCTCCTTAGGGTCGCTGGTATCATTGGTGACATAAGGGCAACATTTTCTCCAAATTTTGTGGCTAATGTTACGCAATACCCTCCAGTAACAGCAGTTAAATAATTCAAGACTAGCCTGTGTTGCACCAGTTCTTTCTTGTACGCTTGCAATTCTCTCCCTGTATACCTGAATGTGTCATCATACATCTCGGTGATATTATCTATCAATTTAGCAAGTTCCTGAATATAATTAAAATTTAATGTTCCCCGAGCGATCCTGGTGGGATCCAGTGCGATTAAAACTTGAAAGCCAGTTGTCTCACTAATTAACTGAGCGGCTTTATGAACATCACCAGGTATCATATTTCTCTTGCCTCTGTGTTCATATTGCATGTGAAGATATGGTGATGGTGTGTTTTTATGTATACCAAGCATTTCAACATGTGTGAGGGTCATAACTTCTGGGACTACTCTTCCCAGGTAACACAAACCTTCGGAACTCGGGGAGAGCCATTTATACGCTTTTCTTCCACATACAAAATATACATTATCAGGGAGAACATAAGGGATGGTATGCATCATTATTATCAAGCACATTTCTCTTGCAAACAATCCTATTTCTGGGTCTTCCATCTGGTTCATGCAAGTCTCTGGCTGTATTATTTTAGCACAATAACCATCTGGCACCTTACCAATAATCTCCTTGGTGGAACTCAGTGTATACCGATACCTAAAATGTTTCCCACTAGATTTAATTGAGCATAACAGATCATGGTTTATGGACTCATTATCAGCTCTTTGTGAGAAGGTCATTGTCTGGTTATTCCCCGTCACTTCCCAACTCCCGGGTTTATTGGGGTTGGTTATGTTTAAACACAAAAGTGATCTATCTACTTGGAATTGATAGAGTTTGAAATGAGGTGGTTTGGATGAGAGGAATTTTCCATCCAAGGTTTTCCCTTTTTGTAATTCTAAACTTTCCATGGTATTCAGCGGAAATGGCACCAACCCTACGTTATGCTGTCCCTGTGGCACATGTGAACACACCCAGCAATCAGTTTGATTTAACACTTTGCCTACCATGCTATGATAATGCTTTAGAGGATACCCACTCCAGTACGGGTTATATTTAGGTTGGCACCGTTGGATACAGTTCTCATCAACTAGGGACCCACAAAGCTCACAAATACAGGAATATTCAGACGATAAACCTCCACACCTTCCCCGAGTATCCGGAATGACAGCTCTCTTAACAATAACAGTACTAAGATTGGTCAGACACTCCCCTGATTGGCATTGCACTCCTCCTTTCTCCACTCCATCAGCACTGCCATCAGCTCCCATTTCCTCAATCGGTCCCCCATCACAGACACTGGATATTCCTGAACTGACCAGGATGGTGAACACTCTAAAAGAGAATATGAAAATGAACACAGCAGGCCCGTCCATTGTCACAACAAGTCCGGCAAAATTTCTCTCAGTTCAGGTATCTCACTACGACCTTTTCAATCCTCCTGGAACAAGCTCGCGAGCGACAGGTTCACACTATCAGCCTTGTCTCCGACTTCTTTCTCCACCGGTTGATTAACCTTTTTGCAGTGAGTGGAATGGACCCAGGTATCTCTCTCGGCCACCTTCAAAGATGTAGTACTCGTTAGCAGCACCTGGTATGGACTTTCCCACCGATCAGTCAAGCAACCTGAATGCAAGAAATTTCTGATCATAACATATTCTCCTGGTTCAACATCATGACAGTTAGTTTCAGGCATATCATTAGACAACAATTTCAGTTTCTGCTGCTGTTGCTTTAACTGCTTACTCATTGATATAAGATACTTTACAGTTACCTCGTTGTTACCCTTCAAGTCTTCCTGTGGACTTATAATCAAATGAGGTTGTCTACCGAACAATATTTCAAATGGGGACAGATTTAGAGGGGGTCTAGGAGTGGTCCTTATGCTATGTAGGACCAAAGGTAATGCTTCTGCCCATCCCAGTCCAGTCTCTGCCATAATTTTACTTAACTTAATTTTAATAGTCCCGTTCATCCTCTCTACCTTGGCACTGGCTTGCGGTCGGTAGGGGGTATGAAGTCGGCTATTAATACCCATCAGCTTACACATATTTTGAAAAACATCACCTGTGAAATGAGTACCCCTGTCGCTCTCGATGATTTTAGGGATACCGTAGCTGCATGCAAATTCCTGGACTATTTTCTTGGCAGTAAACGCAGCAGTATTAGAGGCCGCTGGGTGGGCCTCAACCCAGTTAGAAAATACATCGGTACACACTAATACATACTTAAGGTTCCTGCAGGGTGGTAATTAGATGAAATCAATTTGTATCACCTGGAAAGGTCCATCAGTCGGTGGAATGTGGGATGGTTCGGTAGGGATCGCTTTCCCTATGTTCTTCCTCAAGCAGGTCAGACAGGACATTGCTATCTTTTCTGCTTGTGAAGAAAAACCTTTTGCGCACCAGTATGCCCTCACCAACTTGCACATACCTTGTTTTCCCAGATGAGTCAGACCGTGTGCTGCCTCAGCCAGGCTGGGGTAATATGCCTTGGGGGCAACTGGTTTACCTTGTCCGTCCCTCCAGAGCCCGGAGGACTCTTGCCCACATCCCTTGGACTTCCAAATGGATTTTTCCTGGATTGAACACAAATTTTGCATCTCAATTAATTTCAGCATATCAATTGTTTGGAAAGACATAATTTTTTCAGTTGGAGAAAACATTTTCAACCCTGCTGCCCATTTTGCAGCTTCATCGGCCCTGTTGTTGCCTAGTGACACCGGGTCATCCTCAAATGTATGGGCTTTACACTTAATTACTGCCACTGTTTTGGGCAGATGGATTACTTCTAAAAGATGTTTTATGTGTCGGGAGTGTGCAACTGGTGTGCCTGCTGCTGTCATAAAATTTCTCAGACACCATAGAGCCCCAAAATCGTGCACCACCCCGAACGCATACCTTGAGTCAGTGTAAATGTTAGCAGATTTGCCTGCTGCCAGTTCACACACTCTAGTTAGTGCTACTAATTCTGCCACCTGGGCTGAGTGAGGAGGACCAAGAGGTTTAGCTTCTATGATGTCTGTCATTTACAACAGCATAACCTGTACATAATTCACCTGTGTCTGTTTGTCTATGACAACTCCCATCCGTATAAAAAGTCACATCCACATTCTCTAAAGGTGTGTCATGTATGTCAGGTCTAGCAGTAAAGGTCTGATTCAGATATGTCATACAATCGTGCGTATCATTATGTCCGCTGAACTCACCTCCTGCCAGCAACTCATCTCCCTCCACCCTTTGTATATCATGTTGTACATATGGTAAATACGTTGCTGGATTCAGCATGCTGCAACGTTTAACAGTGATGTTTGCGGGTGCGATTAGGGCTAGTTCTCATTTGGTAAACCTAGCTGAAGAGACGTGTCTCGTTTGAGCTGAGCTCAACAGAGCAGATACAGCATGGGGAGTGTAGACAATCATATCATGGCCCAGTACTACGTCCTCACTTTTACTCACCAATAGAGCGGTAGCTGCTACACTTCTCAAACAAGTGGGGAGTGATCTTGCTACCGCATCCAATTGGGCACTGTAGTATGCTACGGGCCTACTGGCATCACCATGTTTTTGTGTAAGGACACCTGCAGCACAACCATTGGCTTCTGTACAATACAAATCAAAAGGTTTTTCATAATCAGGTATTCCCAATGCAGGAGCTTTTGTCAGGCTATCCTTAAGATTAAGGAAAGCCTGCTCTGATTCCTCTGTGTGTATGACACGATCGGGCTTTGAGGAAGAGACTAATTCCTGTAAAGGCAAGGCCAAAATAGAAAAACCTGGGGTCCACATCCTACAATATCCACACATTCCCAAGAGGGTATGGATTTGCTGCTGATTCTGCGGCAGCGTCATGTTTTGTATGGCCTGGATTCTATCATTTGTAAGATGTCGTAACCCCTGGGTTAGGCAGTGTCCCAAATATTTTACTCTGGATTGGCACGGCTGTAGTTTGTCCTTAGCCAGCTTGTGTCCTGTATGCGAGAGATGAAGTAACAAAAGTTTAGTATCATTCAAACATGACATAAACGAGTCAGAACAAAGCAATAAATCGTCCACATATTGAATTAGAACAGATCCATTGGCAGGTTGAAAAGATTGTAAACAGTCGTGCAATGCCTGGGAGAAGATACTGGGGCTGTCTATGAAACCTTGGGGTAATCTAGTCCATGTATATTGCACACCTCTGTATGTAAATGCGAATAGGTACTGACAGTCAGGGTGGAGAGGCACAGAGAAGAAAGCAGAACAGAGGTCAATGACAGTGAAATGGGTTGCATTTGGTGGGATCTGCATCAGGATGACAGCTGGATTTGGCACTACAGGGAATTGGCTCTCTACTACCTTATTAACACCTCTAAGGTCTTGTACCAGCCTATAACCCCTCCCACCACTCTTCTTTACTGGAAAAATTGGACTTTGGCTACACTAGCTGTACGAACTAAAATTCCCTGTTGCAATAATCGCTCAATTATTGGAAACACCCCTAATTCTACCTCCTGTTTTAGCGGGTACTGGGGAATTTTTGGAACTTGCCTACCACTTTTTAAGTTTACCATTACAGGGCTTACGTTTGCCATTAATCCAGTGTCCTGTCCATCCTTAGTCCAAAGAGAATTTGGAATTTGGGACAACATTTCCTCTACCTGTGATGAATTTTCTTTTAAAACTGTAGAGTGATACATTATCCTTTGAGGAGTGTCTAACATATCCCGCACCTCGTATACCATTCTCTCTGGGATATCTAAAAATACACCATCAGGGGTGCAATATATAACACATCCCATTTTACATAACAAGTCTCTTCCCAGCAGGTTAGTAGGAGTCGCAGCAGCCAGAAGAAAAGAATGTCTGGTATGCAACGGCCCAATAGTAACCTCTGTGGACTTTGTTAAAGGATAACGTTCCACTTTACCTGTTACACCCATTGTTGGTACTGTCTCGTTGGTCACTTGTAAATTAACGGGAGATTTCATCACTGACCTGGTCGCCCCTGTGTCTACAAGAAAAGGATATTCAGTACCAGCTACATCAACCATCATGACCGGTTCTTCCCTAGTACTTCCCGTTAACCTGACTATCTGTAGACTACAGGTATGACCTGACCCCTAGCGTTGGTTACCATTCTCCAATAAAGCATTTACGGCCACAACAGGAGCTGGTGCCTGTTGAACATTTGCTGGTCTCTGTGCATATCCCTTATGGGGATATCAAGGTCTTCCCTGATTTGGGGTTCCTACTCGTTTTACTGTACAATTTCTACTTAAGTGTCCTGGTTGTTTACAATTAAAACATGTCCGTGGATCAGGTGAAAACATGTGTTGTGAGGTTTGAGCAGAGGGTAAAGGTGGTGGATATGGGTAAGGATAGGGAGGGTAAGGGTATTGTGGGGGATATGAGTATGGGACCTGTGGTTGTATTGGGTTAGTGGAGTAGAGCTGTGTTTGTTGTTGTGTGGGGTTAGTGAGGGCAGGTGTAAGTGTGTGTGCAGGTGCGAGTGTGTCTGTTGGCTGTGATGTTACAGTAATTCCTACCAGAGCTTGGATACTGACAGCCATTAGTTTTTCGCTCTGGGTCTCTCTCTTTTTTTAAATGTTTTTATCATGTTCTATGGCAGACTCTATGAGGTTATCTATTGTGAGTCCCCTCCAGCCAGGCTGTGAGGTCTGAACCTGAGTCTTTAAGTTCTCTTTCAGACCATCCATGAGTACCGTGACTATCATTCCCCTGTGGTGAGTGCTATCTTTAATATCTTCTATCCCAGTGTACTGGGTGATAGCCTGCAGAGCCCGGTCGCAATAATCTTCTGCAGTTTCACTCTCCTTTTGCTTGATTGTGAAAATTTTGTTCCAGTTAACTACTACTGGAAAATATATACCCAATTGAGTCACAATGCGGGAAATGTTACCTTGGTTTACTTGGTCTGTTAAAGGAACATCACCATCCAATACACAATCCGTGATAAATTTTGTTACGTCGGTATTGCGTGGCAGACAGGCCCGTAACACCACACGCCAATCTTTATTAGTTGGCTCATGAGAACTACCCAAATTTCTCAAAAATCTTTGACATTTGGCTAATACCTTTTTGGGATCGGGGAAATCATTTATGATGGAATTTAGTTCTGCTCTTGTCCATGGACAATGCATTACTAGTTCCCTCGTGGGCACTACACCGTTTGCATCTGCATTTCCATTCGGAACAGTTATTGTCCGAATGGGATGCAGACCGGTAGCGTTGCTACCTCTGACCTGGTTACCTGGCTGGGGGTTTAATCTGCTGCTGCTACGTATGGTATTAACAACTTCCTCTATGGGTGCAGAGTGTGTTAACACTTCCCTTGCTGTTACCGATGGAGATGGCGGCACCACCCGTGATTGTGGTGATGCAGCATCTATCATTTGTACAGCATGGGAAATGGCAGACATTACAATAGGCTCATCATCCACATCATAAACATTTTCTTTATGGTTACTTAAGAGGGGGTACAAATTTTTTGTTACATTTTTATGGGTATTTTTGGTAACTGTACTTGCACCTCCATCCACATAAGGTGGGTGAGGTGAGCGTGAACTTCTGGCAATACTCTCCACAACGCTACCTTGCTGCACGTGTGCGCCATTTTGCGGCTCGCCCGCATTGCAATTCAGCGTTTTCTGGCAATGCGCTTGCATCGCTAGTTTGCGTCGCTTGCACATTTTTAAGCCACGCATCCCCTTCATGCTGCTACAATTTTAAACATTCACAATATTTGACCTTTTTCTCTCGGGAGCGCATCAGACTGATGTGATCCCGGACATTATGTAATACATCCTTATCAAAACTACCAATTCTGGGAAACGGTCTAACACTCTTCATCATCATTTTAAACCATACATCACAATACCTTATTGCATAAGTACCGTACTTAGTATGCATAATATGACAGGCAGGTCCGATCGGCGCCTCCATTAGCAGCACATCATTGTCTAACATCTCTACTGTTTGCATGGCTCCCATTCTGAGAAAAATCCTACGCTTTTCAATAAAGATTTAAACTGGTGAAAGACAATCAAGATACTTTCACTTACCTGTGGACGATTTAAGTCGGCGGCGCCCACACACCTGGATAAGATTTGAAAAAGGCAACTTCCACACCCGGATAAGATTTAGTAAGGCAACTTCCACACCTATGGAAGTTTATATGTCGGCCACTTCCACGCACCTCTCTACAACAAAGACAACATGTACACCTGCAACTGTGTATAGAACGGTAAAGCTACTTACCGAGAGGCTAGACTAACCCTTGCACCTAGCCTTTAAGGATCATACGATACCCTTAACTTTGTCCAACAAATATTCACTGTTACACACTTTTTTCCTGCACAGAAAAATAAATGTTAACCCAGATATTGATAACAATTGAAAAAGGTAAACCTCAACGGCTTTGTTAAAACACGTGGCAGCAGAACCGGAAGTGCGTATACGCTATTGTGCGACCAGCCGCATACACAATAATGCGACTACCACACAACCGTATAATGACTTTAGCTGCGTACGCAAAAGTGCATTTTTACTGTACGCAAAACTGAGACTCAACCACGTACTCAATACTGCGGCACCCCTTTTAAACGTTAGGTTCTATCAACAAAGGAAAACAGACTTTTTCCTTTCTTGTCCCTGGATTCTAGTCAGCTTCCTTTGCTCACACGAAAACGGATAGCGATCTCTCAGCACAAAGCGGTTACAGGAAAACCCTGCATGTGGCCACTCCACCCTTTGCTGAGATATCGATAGCCGTATGTGCCGTGTGAGTAGGTAAGTGACCTCACTACTACGAGCCCCCAACTAACGATACTGGATCAGAACCTCTATATACCCCTGCCTGTACCTTCTAAAATCCTACCTATAAACCTCTAAGGATGACGCTAATTTGCGTACGCAGTCATACAGTAAATAAGAGACTCCAGACTTGGAACATGTGGTTCCGAAGCACAAAGTGTTATTCAAGTAAAAGTACAGTCAGTTACACGCTATTGATTCAGACACAATTAGATGCAAAGGAATTATACAGACCCCAAGTACAGTAAACATACGCAGCACTTCCGGACCAGATGATAGGTATCAGCAAGAAACCCCTCGGCATTCAGCATTCAGCACGAAGACTAAAGACCCAGTGTTTGAGCACACATATTTATACCCCCCAGAATAGACCGGACAATAGAGAAGTTTGTTGCTGATGTCATTGGTTCCCAGGGAGGAAGCATTTATTACAGAGAGTTTAACAGGCTGGTTCAAATAGACTCACCCAGCCTCTAACAACTGGGGGTCTCTGCCCTCCCGCCCCCATGCAAAATCCTAACAGTTATTCATTTTTGTTGCTTGTAGTCTCTGCGGTCCATAAGTTGAGAATGCATGATGCTATCTCCACACCGATAGTACCGGAATTCTGTTGAAAGAGTACGCATCAGTACAAAACCAAACACGGCTCTCTTAACATGTATAAAACATTAGTTATCAAATATCTTTATTTCACAGCGTTTATACTAACTGAACCAACTTAAATCTTATACTTTAAAGCTTATTAAACCTTATGTGTGAATATGTAATGTGTGAGTATGCGGGGTTTGATATAAGAATGCTAGTTAACTTGGGGCAGATGCATGCGCATAAAGCTAATAAAACAGCAGTTTCATACAAAGTCCTATGCATTCGCTAATATGCGACTAGTTAACAGCGCAATCATGCGTATTAATGTGTGTATGAAAAATGGTGAAAAGATGCAATTGCATGTTGCTAATAGTAATATCGCCACATGTACTAAAGTGTGTTTATCTAAAATGGTGCTTAGGCGGCCATTCACAAAATGGCGTCTTGCGATCTCATTTCCTAAAATGGCGTCTTGCGGCCAGTCGCAAGATGGCGTCGCTGCGATTCAATATTAAACTGATCTTGTCTCAGCCAATTATCCAGCTTCGACAGGATAATGCAGGGGGACCCTACTCATTTTCCCCCTTATATTTCCAGAACCAGGACCGGATCAGAGCCTAGTGCTTGTTGCGCAAAGCACAGGGGACCCCCTACGTTGTTTGTCTCCTGTATTTTGGCAACCAGGGCTGGTTCTGACTGGCCAAGTGCTGGTTGTGCTTAAATACAGGGGACACCTATGTCATTTGTCCCCTGTATTTAAGCACAACCAGGACTGGCGGTGAAAAGCCTGGGGCTGGTCGTTCTTTGGGGTGGGGGGGGACCTTTCTGTTTTATACACATTCAATTTTTAACATAGATGCATAGATGGATCTCACTGATGTGCCCGTGCATCTGTGACTTATTGATTTTATTTTCTCAGGTGCAATCCCAGTACCGGTGAGCTTGCTGATGCCCCTGTGCACTGCCCCGCTGCTGCCACTGCTCTTCATCCGCACTGCTGCCGCTACCTCATATGCCTACAGCCCATCCCGGCAGCCGTCTCTCACTCTGCACCTCCCAATCCACTTCCTGTGTGCCGGCCCCTCTTCCACCTGCGCTAGTGTACCATTTTTTTGCCCTTCTCCCCTGCAGGTGGCCCGGTTTGCTCCTCCAAACCATGATAGTTAATAGATTTTAAAAAAGCAATGAAATTCCCTAGACAAAAAACTTTACTTTCTGCCACTCAAACTTCAGAAAGCAATGTAATCACTGCTGATGCCTTAATGGACGTGTTCCTTGCGTAATACAGATATGGTATGCCATGACACCATGTGGTTAACTGCACTCTCACAGAGGGAGATTGCTGTCACTCACAAAATGGTGGAGCTGCTAATTCATAGAATTATGTGCTCATTGGAATACACACATGCAGTCTATGCAACTGAGGTCTGACCAGTTATGTGGCTCCCACATCCCACTCATTGCCCACAATCTTCCCATTCAGTCACCACAAGAATCCCATTGGGTTTCAACATCCTTCTTACTTACTCAGTACATCCGTCTCATTCATTCTACACATTCAGCTCCCTAATTACTAAAACTATCATATTCTGTCTATGCATGTATACTATCTTCACTTCCATGCTGCTATAACTTCTCCAATCCCTACAGCTGTGTGTTATCCCAACCGTGTTGAATCTGCAGTTAACCACATGGTGTCATGGCATACCATATCTGTATTATGCAAGGAACACGTCCATTGTGAAATTTCAGATCATGTCTAAGAAGCCTTAATGAGACATGTGAAACCGTAAGGATTTTTGTCTATGGGAAATATATATATATATTTATACATTTATATATATATATTTCTTTCTCTCTCTCTCTCTCTCTCATTGAACCTATCATAGGTCTGATTAACTGGCGCATGCCATCACTGAGGGTCAGGCTGTGAAGAATGGGGCGCCTGCTCCTACTCCTGGGAGCAGTGATGGCTGCTGGACCTAAGTCCCACCCCCTCCCCGCCAGAACAGCGCCCCTAACGTGACCGCCGGCTTGCCTACAGAGAAGCGCCCGCTGATATAGCCAGTAGAAGGCACCGCTGACTCTTGCTGTCAGCCAAGCAATCTGAATCAGCACCGCTGACAGCTGCCTTCCAGCGCCGCCGCATTCAATCTCTCCCCCCGCGCTGTTTCAGCAGGCTGCTGCTCTGCCTCAATTTTACCTCCTCCATATTAAAATAATCCCCAATATCTGGGTTTGAATGAGGTCTGAACTCATTAGTACCCTTTAGTCCTTGACGCCCTTACAGCCTACATACATAGTGGAGGACCCTGGGTGGCAGCCTTAAGGAGAGAGGTAAAGGAGGGGAGACGGGCCACAGGTTAATTAATATCAGTCCCCTGCTAGTCAGGGGAAGAGGCATACTTACCAAGCTGCTTGCATCAGGTCCTGCGGTGGCCGTGGTGACATGGATGTAAGAGGGATGAGGCACGGTGCCTGCTGCCGTGCAGGTGTACTTCTGTATCTTACCTCGCGTCGCACCCTCTCACCTTCAGGCCGTATGTTGCTCAGACGGTCCTGGAATTCCAAGCTAGACATGGAGACGACTACCTAGGAGGAAGGAGATGATGTGTGTACCTCACGTCAACCGACACGCCCTACCTGACCGAGGAGCCCTGCAAAAAGATTTGGGTTTTAAGTGAAGATCATCACTGGCACTTTTGGCCTCAGATCCCGAGTTTCACCTATAGGTACTCGTGCACCAGATGAAGACTCGACCTTGCAATGGGATGCAAGGTCCACTGTCCGCCCAGAAGGAAGATAGACAGAAAGGAACAAACAGACAGTGAGAGACAGTACGCACAAATATTGCTCACCGTGTCCACTCTTGCTCTTCGTCCGCTCACCCGCCTACAGGTCCCTGTAAGGAGATACACACCACAGCCGTGCAGGGCATAAACCTGTGACACACTACTACACATGTTATGACAATATCGCATGTATAACAATAAACAACTAAACTTTTGCCCTGCATGTAACAACAATCACAGACGGTACTCACACAAGAGTAAAACCACGGTGCTATACCCTGTAAATGTTTGCTACCTGCCTATCAAGAGCTGGCCAGCTCCTATTCTAGGTGTCTGGGAAAATTACCTGCTATCATATTGGGAGCCTGACAGCTCTTCACTGGGTTCCAGTGAGGGTGAGCGACATACTACAACTCACCAGGGCTCAGGTTTTATGCCTGCCTAGTACAGGGCACAGAATGGACTTGGGCCTACTGCCCAGAATCCCCTTTTCATAATGTGGCCTCAGGCCTATAGCCTGCCTAATGGTGGGCTCAGGTAGTGGCCTGGGCCTAATGCCCAGTGCCACTTTATACAAGTATCAGGCCTATGGGCCTGACTAACTGGGGCGCTACTTAGTGACCTAGGCCTAATACCCTGGTCACTCACATCTATTTAAATACCTTTTATTGGACCTAATGCCCCCTATATAGCCCGGGCCTTATGCCCGCCTAAATGCTTGTAGGCCTAATGCCTGTGCGCCACAGGCCTAGTGCCTGACAACCCTTGTAGTCTAGGGTGGGGTTAACACCGGTGGCCCAAGATCGCCTGCCGGTACGTTGGGAGAGGCTTCAGTGGGGAGCTTCGTTAGCTCTTTTGCTTCCCACCACTGCAGCACTTCTCTGGTCTTCAACCGTTTTCTTCTGCCGCAGGCCCGTCCTGGCCAGCGGCGCCATTTCCTCTTCTCCACGTACAGCCAGCCCCTCCTATCTTCCTTCTTGACAGTGGTGTCTTCTGGCCTCTACCGCGGCCGCCGGACCTGTTGCCGCGACGATCTTCTGTTCTTCGGGAGGTCTTCTCTCCTCCCCCTCCGCCTTCATAAAAAAAAATCAATGCAAAACACTGCAAAGGGGTACCAGGCCACTGCCAGGCCCCTCCAAAAGACATAGGCCCAGGCAAATAGTGCCCACCGCCCCTGTAGGTGGCCCTTACCGCTACACTATAATGACGGATAAGACTTCTGTTTTACCTGCACCCCTAATGAACCCAATACATATCACACAAGACAATCCAGTGAATCCTTTGTAAAATCACATCTATGCCACAACGCCATTGGTGAGTAGCAAATGTAATCGCAACCAGTGGCGGCTCCAGAGGTGGGGCTGCAGCGCAGTCCAAAATTCAAATAGGGGATCCCCACCAACTGCCAGTGAGTCTCGGCTGGCAATGTTTGGAAGGGCAGTTGGTATGTCTCCCTTATTTAAATTTTGGACAGCGCTGCAGCCCCACCTCTGGAGCCACCACTGATCGCAACTGCAATCTGCAAGCCGGCATAAAAATGCCCACTGCTGCCTTCTCATATGAGTCCAAAATTGCTCTCCTGCATAAACATCGGTACCATCTACGCAAGGATCGCAACTGTGATTAAGCACACAGACAGGCGATTGTTGTGTTCTGCGCATGCATATGTATCGCAGTGCGTGTGCGCAAACCAGTTACTGCGATCAGGACTGTGGTTGCAGTGACTATGCAGACCCATTGCAGAGTGATTGACAGACAGTACTGTCTGGTGGAGGTGACGGGGGAGGCTGGCGAAACGCAGGCGTGCCAGTGCAGTTGAACGCTGTTGCAAGGGCGTGCAAAATTAGCAATGCGATGGAAGACACAGCCTGAGCTCTCACTGCATACCGGAAGGTTAGCAATTCTTGAGTAAGGTCAGACCTTGTGCAAGTGTGCGTGAGGCTCTGATGGCACTCGATGTTACCGATGTTTTCACAGTCTTGCTAAATATTACGAATGTGTGTAAGGTAAGGTGTGCGTCCTTATATTGTGCTGTGATGGCATAGCGATCGCAGTGGATTAGCATGTCTTCGCAGTGAGACTGCGTGTGTAATCGCAGCCGCGATCGCAGTTGTCATCCGTATTGAATCAGGCCCTTAGTTCTGTTTTTTATATTACTGTCATTTTAAATCTTGCAGCTAGACTGACAAAATCGCATTAGTGTCTGCTACTCACGTTATTACATTTGTAACAATGTCTGTCATAGAGAAGACATATTGGGTAATGGCCATGCTAGGTTTGCAATTCCTATAAGACAATTAGACCTTTTTATCATATTGGGCTTGATTGTGCGGTAGACACAGAGGCGCCTGTGTGTGCTGCCCCTTGGTGTACAGCCGTGCATCTGCATGTGCAAGTACTGAGATGCCCACTTTGAGCCTCTTTAGTAGCTCAAATACCACATGGTGCGTCATTAGATGCCACCATCGATCGCACCATCAAAACTACCACCAGCCCTATAGTAGGTGTAGATTTTCCATCTGAATATGGCCTCCAATGTGAGCGATTAGGCGTCTGTGTGCGCAACCACTTCAGTGACATTCTCATCCTACATCGACATAGCGCGCGACGCAGAGCCAGGCCCATTAGGTGAATCATCTTTATAAAGACACATTACAATCATTAATGATCATACATTATTTGTGTAGAATTAATGATCAAGTGAGTCAATTAGCATCAAATAAGTTTTCAAAGATATCAAAATGAAAATATGGACAAACGACACATTTACTCAACATTGTTGTGCCCTGGTAGAAAATAGAGGACATCAGAAACGATTTGTAACAGCCTTAATCGGAGACCCCAGAATCAGACCCCGTCACTTACCTTTGCGGGCGCTGGCCCACGGCGTCTTCCGGCTCCCACGCTGTGCTGCATTGGCTCCGTCCTCTCTGGCGGGTCCCGCTGGTCTCCTCTCTCCTCACAGGCATCTGCACTCTCCCCGCTGTAGTGGTCCTGGCATCCCACGTGGTCCCATCTTGGACAAACCTATGTGACACCACTTCCACCAATGGAGTAACTTCTCCTCAGTCCTCAGCCAATCAGCATGCTGCAGTCCCTATAAAGAGACTTCCTGCAGCAGTATCAAGTTGCCAGTGTAACAGGACTCATAGCCTTGTCAGTGAGCTTCCTTACTGTGCTCCTTAGAGTGATTTCTCTATATCTTCCGTGAATTGTGCTTGTGAGATTCAGTCCGTCCTCCGGTACCAGCTCGGAGTCCAGTTACCCTCCGGTACCAGCCCGGAGTCCAGTCGTCCTCCAGTAACTACTTGGATTCCAATTATCCTCTGTTATCAACCCAGAGTCCAGTTACCCTCTGGTACCAGCCTGGAGATCAATTATCCTCCGGTACCAGCCCCGAGTCCAGTCATTCTCCAGTATCTACTTGGAGTCCAGTTCATCCTTATTCTTCCAGTACATGACTATAGTATGCAGCCAGCCTTCTAGTGCTACATCTTCTCTTCGGATCGTATCCTGTAATTCTACTCTATGCGCAGGAACTTCATTAAACCCAGTAGTTCCAGCATGCAGCTGATCCTAACAAACCAGACCGAACTGCCAGCCCAGGACCATAGCCTCAAATCCCTATGTCTGTGACACGATTGTGGATAACGTCTCTTGTGATGCATTTCTGTGCTTGCTGTTCTGTTCAGGATGCTGATAATAACTGGGCTATGATAGGCTGTTTTTGGAGTAGTGTCCGTAGATTATTGAAAACACAGAAGCTGGAAGATAAGGTCGAAGATAAAACTTCAGAGAGATAAGAGGATCTATCAGAGCTGTCATGTTCATGCGGAGCTGAAGTTAGTCCTAAGATCCATCCTCCGTTTCTGAAGGATATATGTCAGTGGTTCTCAAACTCAGTCCTCAGGACCCCACACAGGTCATGTTTTCCAGGTCACCCAGCAGGTGCACAGGTGTATTCATTACTCACTGATACATTTTAAAAGATCCACAGGTGGTTATAATTATTTCACTTTTGATTCTGTGAAGAGACCTGGAAAACATGCACTGTGTGGGGTCTTGAGGACCGAGTTTGAGAACCTGTGATATATGTGATACCCCATATTTGTGGACATTTGTATGTTGCCCTGAGCTGGAGAATGTTCTGGAACTGAAGTGAGGAGGTGCACTAGGATCCAGGAAATCCGGCAGAGTGTGCTTCACTAGTGAGCTCAGACTAAAAACTGGAACAAAAAGGGGAGGAGTGAGAAGGACCCTGAAACTGGCTGAGAAAGCACATGTCTGGTGTGTGAGGGGACTGAGAAGTAGGCTGTGAGGAGTCCAGCACCTGGGATTGTTTGCAGGGCTGTGACCAGAAGCCAAGCCGTGGAGTGAAGAAGCTGTACTGCCAGATCAGAGGACGCAGTGGGCAGCAAGTAGCCGGCAATATGATGTAAGAGACTCCTAGTGAGACAGAGAAAGAAGGAGCAGGTGCAGTGATCGCAGGCACAGTGATATCCTAAAGTGTACTGTGGCTCCCATTATCTATTATGAAAGACTCAGTAAGGCACAATGAGTAACAACCCTTACAGCACTATAAACTGAACTTTATCCAAGATTTGTTTTCCCTCCCTTTACTACCAAGGGATATTTACCTTAAGAAAGCAAAGCAACCAGCTACCAGTCTATAGTAACCAGTGGTGTGCATTGTATGTGACTTGGGATTCATGCTGTTTAATGAACTGGTTAGAATAACAGCCTGCATAGTACACAGTTAACCTAATTGAAATACTTTACCTCTTTGAACTCAATCCAAGAACAGAAGTGTGATACATATATTCTGTTAGCAGACAACCAAGAGAACAGAGTGTTACTCCCTTTGCATACAGTTATCAAGGACAGAGCAGATATATATATATATATATATATATATATATATTCTACTATCTGGAAGTCATTGAAAGCAACGTGACCATTAGTCTGGATACATTTAAGATATTATCTCAGTGCCACCACCTTGTGGATAATAGTAATACGTTGACATTCCCAGTCCAAAGTGTGGAGAGAACTCTTTTGCTTTCTGCCTGTAGCCATTAAGACTTTGGTGCAATATGTGTTATTGGGGGAGACTACATTAAGGGAAAACAATCTGTTGCAGAACTTCCTGATATTTCCTAATGGTAATGCCAGATTGTTAGCTTATTTGTGAGATATTAGAGCGTTTATCATCATTGTATTGTTCTTTGTAAAATAGCTATAACTTATTATGAAAGGTTAAACTATACTGTGTGTGAAACTGAGTTTACTGTTAACAAAGTCATATTGCTAAACTGTGTATTTATATTGAATTAACATTACAGTGATCTACCATTCAGGAAAAATAAAACATTTTGTCACTGTCCACACGTGTAGTGACTTGTCAGGGGTTTTTGGTGGGTTCCCATCTCTCTGCCTAACCACTACAGAATCCAAGAGCAGCAGCAGGTCAAAGACTATTTGAAAGGCCGGGATTGACGACTTCTGCAGGGAAACAGGTACGACTCACCTACCAACACCCCACCACTAGTGACTTATTACAACTATATAATTTTTCTGCATTTGAGATAGAGGATCCAGGATGTAGTCAATTCAGTAGGCCGACATTTACAACATCAACATTCATAATGTCAACCCCACAATGTCGACAGTTATGATGTCGACATCGTTAAAATGTTGAAAGGCAAAATGTCGCCATTCTCAGAATCAATGCTGGAAGTGTGCCAGAATAAAATGGCATGGTATACTGGTACTTCAAGCACTGAGCTGCCCGCTGTCCACCAGCAGACATCCATGAATAGAGCGTATAAATCACAATATAAAACAGTCACCAGAGCGCACAGGAATATAGGACATGAACTGGAAATCCAATGAGGTAAGTAGTACCCCTATAATAACAATATACAAAATATTCAAAAATATTAAATTCTTGCAGTCTTTCACCGTAGTCACAATAGGAGGGTTTATTTCTATATGTATCCATGATGTGTTATTCACAGAGATCTTCTCACTCCCATATCACATTCGTGCATATGAAAAAGAGGGAGAAAAGACCATCGTAGTGCATTACCATTTATTTAAATGAAATAATTTGACATAAAACATATCCACCAGAATATGATAAAATTCAAGGCGTACCAGAGAATGGGGGTGTAGACAGAATACACCAAAATCGCTAGTAGAGCCCTTCGTGGGAACAAGATTCATGGAACCCCAACGACCTGCAGTGTCTCTGAAGAATCACCACTTCCTGGCCCATGCACTGGAACACCAACGCGTTTTTTCAACTATAGATTTAGTCTTTTTCAAGGTGTAATAAAATGGTGGAATTAGGTCCATATATATACTCCCCTAGGTATCTCATTGGTTAGTCTTTCATTGGTTGTTATTCTTAAGAAACATAGCTTGTATAAACAAATATACGATGGAAAATGATGAAATCCACATAAGTACTTTTGCATGTATTGCATATTCATATATACATAGAGAACATAAAAACATTTAGAAATGATTAATAACGCTAAATAGTGTCTCCCTTCCGGTTCAATGGTGACACGCAAGTGTCACTTCCTGCTTGCATAGAGGCGAGTGGCGTCAAGTGACTTCCTAATTGGTGGCACGCAAAACTCCATCACATCCGGTCCAGGGTGACATGCAAACGTCACTTCTGGCACCGGACAGACTTGGCTTATTGGTCGTCAATAAGTTCTATTGTTAGAAGGCACTATCCCCGCTATTCTATGCACGAGTGTGATATGGGAGTGAGAAGATCTCTGTGAATAACACATCTTGGATACATATAGAAATAAACTCTCCTATTGTGACTACGGTGAAAGACTGCAAGAATTTTATATATTGACTATTTTTGAGCATTTTGTATATTGTTATTATAGGGGTACTACTTACCTCATTGGATTTCCAGTTCATGTCCTATATTCCTGTGCGCTCTGGTGACTGTTTTATATTTTGATTTATACGTTCTGTTTGGGGGTATTTATAGGGATTACCCTTTGACACCAGTAGCTGCCCATTGTGAAGCGCAGGTTCCTATATTTTTATTCTTATCCATGAATAGAGACTTGAAGAGACAACGGCACCAAGCCACCATCATTTCGAGCCAATTGGAGCTTGCGGACCTGCAGCCAATCAGGAGCCGTCACAGCGGCAGCTCCTGATTGGCTTGTAGACAGAGCTAAATTTGAAATGACAGTGGAGCGGTGCCACTGTAGGGGCCAGGCACCAAATACACATGGAGATGAAAGTTTCCTTGGCTCTCATCATGTCATCTCTGTGAGACTGACGCTGCTGGAGGGACGGCTGGGAAAAGGGAGGTAAGAGGCTGCAGGGGGGGGGGGGGCTTTACTGTAGGGTATAATGTTATAAGGGGCATTTCTATGTGGCATAATGTGTAAGGGGATTAATACTGGGTGGCATAATTTGTACTACAAATTTTGTAGACAGCATTACAGTGTGGCATCACTTGTAAAGGACATTACTGTGTGGCATCATTTGTAAAGGGCATTACTGTGTGGCATAATGTGTATAATGGGCATTAGTTTGTGACATAATGTGTATGGGCATTATTGTGTGGCATAATGTGTAAGGGGCATTATTGTGTGGCATAATGTGCTATAAGGAGCATTACTGTGTGGCATAATGTGTATTGGTGCCATACTGCACGGCATTATGGGTCTATTTTTCAAGCAGTGAAAGTGTGGAGAAGTGGACCAGTGGAGAAGTTGCCCATAGCAACCAATCAGCTCCTACCTATTATTTTATAGACTGTACTTGATAAATGCTACTTGAAACCTGATTGGTTGCTATGGGCAACTTCTCCACTGGTTCACTTGTCCACACTTTTCACTGCTTGATAAATAGACCTCTATGTGTTATAAGAGGCACTACTACAGCATGGCATAATGTGTTAAAAGGGGCATTACTATTATGTGGCATAATGTGTATGAGGGGTACTACTATTGTGTGGTGTAAGGGGTTCTATTGTGTGGTACACTACACTGATGAAAAAGGGGCGTGCTTTAATGGCACGCCCCCTTTTGAGTGGTCATACCCCCTTTTCCGGCACACGCGCATAAATTTAACCTTAGATTTTCTATACCCCCACTTTAAAATTTCCACTCCAACCACTGGTCAGAATGTTAATATTAAGGTTAGCCTTCAGGCAGAATGGTTAGGGTCAGGGGGGGGGCGGGGGTTATGAAGGTTAGTTAGGCCCTAGAACAGGGGCGCCCTCCAGCTGCTATTGAACTGCCAATCTCAGCATGCCTTGCAATAGTTTTAACATGGCCAAATAGCAAATCTGTGGCAGGGCATGCTGGGATGTGTAGTTCTACAACAGCTGGGGGCCACTTATTGCCCACCCCTAACCTAGAGGGATGGTTAAGGATAGGGGTAGGGATAAGGGAGAAATACTCACCAGAAAGCTGGAGCATCTGAGGTCTGACCCGGAAGTGACAGTCACATGACTGCCGGGACCCAGAAGCCACTTTGGAGCAGCTGTAGCCATCAGGAGCAGGTAAGTCACCGCTGGGTCACCAGGGATGATATGTCAACATTCTAACATGTTGACATTTCATCACTTTCTAGATGATGAATGTCGACATGGTAAATGTCGACATTATGGCCATGTTGGCATATCATACCACACCTGAGGATCCCAGCATCAACTATACCAGGGGTGTTCAACAGCTGTTGTGGATCAGCACATCCCAGCATGCCTTGCCATAGTGTGCTGTTAGGAAATGCTGTGGCAGGGCATGTGTAGTTCCATAACAGCTGGAGGTAAAGAAAGCTTCCAATTTGTCTATGTTGATTTTTAGCTTATTATCACATTTTGTAAATAGGATTCAAACCTGTAAACACAATCCGTCAGCATTTTCCCCTTATACATAAATATTAATTGTCTGAGCTGTAAGGAACAAACTGTTGGCGCTTGATTCCATTCCATAAACTCCTCAGAATAAACAGGTGTATATGTTTCTTTGATCACACCCCAAGGAATCAGACCTTCTTCAGACAGAATGTTACAGACACAGAACCCACCAGCAGCGCCAATGTGCCACTTTGTATGCTTTGTAGGCTGCTGGCGGGAAGGTTAGGCTGCGTGGAGAGGTTAGTGTTATGCTGCTGGCAGGAGTGGTAAACTACATGGAGAGATTAGGGCTAGCCTGCTGGCGGAAGGATAAGCTGCATGGAGAGGTTAGGGTTAGGCTGCTGGTGGAAGGGTTAGACTGCATTGAGAAGTTAGGGTAAGGCTGCTGGCAGGAGGGTTAGGCTGCATGGGAAGGTTAGGGTTAGGTTGCTGGTGGAAGGGTTAGGCTGTGTAGAGAGATTAGGGTTATACTGCTGGCGGAAGGATAAGCTGCATGGAGAGGTTAGGGTTAGGCTGCTGGTGGAAGGGTTAGACTGCATTGAGAAGTTAGGGTAAGGCTGCTGGCAGGAGGGTTAGGCTGCATGGGAAGGTTAGGGTTAGGTTGCTGGTGGAAGGGTTAGGCTGTGTAGAGAGATTAGGGTTATACTGCTGGCGGGAAGTGTAAGCTGCATGGAGAGCTTAGGCTGCTGGCGGGAGGGTTAGGCTGCATTGAGAAGTTAGGGTAAGGCTGCTGGCAGGAGGGTTAGGCTGCATGGGAAGGTTAGGGTTAGGCCACTGGCGGAAGGGTTAGGCTGTGCAGAGAGATTAGGGTTATACTGCTGGCGGGAAGTGTAAGCTGCATGGAGAGCTTAGGCTGCTGGCGGGAGGGTTAGGCTGTGTAGAGAGGTTAGGGTTATACTGCTGGCGGGTGGGGTAAGCTGTGTGGAGAGGTTAGGCTGCTGGTGGGAGAGTTAGGCTGCATGGAGAGGTTAGGGTTAGGCTGCTGGTGGGAGAGTTAGGCTGCATGGAGAGGTTAGGGTTTGGCTACTGGTGGGAGAGTCAGGCTGCATGGAGAGGTTAGGGTTAGGCTGCTGGTGGGAGGGTTAGGCTGTGTGGAGAGGTTAGGGTTTGGCTGCTGGCAGGAGACGTAAGCTGAATGGAGAGGTTAGGGTTAGGCTGCTGGCAGGAGGGGTAAGCTGCGTGGAGAGGTTAGGGTCAGGCTGCTGGCAGGAGAGGTAAGCTGAATGGAGATGTTAGGGTTTGGCTGCTGGTGGGAAGGATAAGCTGCGTGGAGAGGTTAGGGTTAGGCTGCTGGTGGGAAAGATAAGCTGCGTGGAGTGATTATGGTTAAGCTGCTGGCGGGAGGGTTATGCTGCGTGGAGAGGTTAGTATTAGGCTAATGGCAGGAGGGGTATGCTATGTGGAGAGGTTAGGATTAGGCTGCTGGCAGGAGGGTTAGGCTGCGTGGAGAGGTTAGGGTTACACTGCTGGCTGGAGGGGGAAGCTATGTGGAGAGGTTAGGGTTATGCTCAGTGGCAAACGCAGGATTTCCAGAGGGGGGTTTAGAGCGAGTGTGGCCTGTCAATGAAGAGGGCAGAATAAGTACTTAACCAGCTTTAAGAAGCGTCATACAAGGTGTATTGTGTGTGTTAATACTAGCATATACAGGACCAGTGATCACAGTAAGCCATTAGATGCACCAGTAGGGCCATCCTGCCTCAGCTGAACATATTTATTTTAGATGTGGGCACCATTCCAGACTATTGGAGCAAGTCCGGGAGCCTGGAGGAGCAGCAGAAGAACCTAGCACTGCCCTGGACATACTGTATATGTACATATTGGGCTCTATAGCAGTGCATCTCTAACAGTGCATGTTTTCCAGATCTTCTAGTTGGTGCACAGGTTATTTATTGGCTAATACATGTTAAAAGATCCACAGGTGGTGATAATTATTTCATTTGTGATACTGAGAAGAACATGCAGCACTAGTAACAATCTATTATATTACTATTTCTATTGTGGTCATGGTGTGGGCTGGGGAGGGGGGTTTCCAGGCAGATGGAAACACCCCCTGCGTTTGCCTATGATACTGCTGGCAGGAGGGGTAAGCTGCATGGAGGGCTAGGCTGCTGGTGGAAGGGTTAGGCTGCATGGAGAGGTTAGGGTTAGGCTGCTGGCAGAAGGGTTAGGCTGTGAGAGAGGTTAGGGTTATACTGCTGGCAGGAGGTGTAAGCTGCATGGAGAGGTTAGGGTTAGGCTGCTGGCGAGAGGGTTAGGCTGTGTGGAGAGGTTAGGGTGCTGGTGTGAGGGGTAGGCTGCATGGAGAGGTTAGGGTTTGGCTGCTGGAAGGAGAGGTAAGATGAATGGAGAGGTTAGGGTTAGGCTGCTGGTGGGAGTGGTAAACTGCATGGAGAGGTTATGGTAAGGCTGCAGGTGGGAAGGATAAGCTGCGTGGAGTGATTATGGTTAGGCTGCTTGCGGGAGGGTTAGGCTGCATGGAGAGGTTAGTGTTAGGCTACTGGCAAGAGGGGTATGCTATGTGGCGAGGTTAGGATTAGGCTGCTGGAGGGATGTTAATCTGCGTGGAAAGTTTAGGGTTAGGCTGCTGGTGGGAGGGTTAGGTTGCGTGGAGAGGTTAGGGTTAGGCTGCTGGTGGGAAGGTTAGGCTGCGTGGAGAGGTTAGGGTTACACTGCTGGCTGGAGGGGGAAGCTATGTGGAGAGGTTAGGGCTAGGCTGCTGGTGGAAGGGTTAGGCTGCATGGAAAGGTTAGGGTTAGGCTGCTGGTGGGAGGTATAAGCTGCATGGAGAGGTTAGGGTTAGACTGCTGGTGGGAGTGGTAGACTGCTTGGAGAGGTTAGGGTTAGGTTGCTGGTGGAAGGGTTAGACTGTGTGGAGAGGTTAGGGTTAGGCTGCTGGCGGGAGGGTTAGGCTGCGTGGAGAGGTTAGGGTTATGCTTCTGATGGGAGGGGTGAGCTGTGTGGAGAGGTTTGGGTTAGGCTGCATGGAGAGGTTAAGGTTAAACTGCTGGCTGGAAAGGTGTAAGCTGCGTGGAGAGGTTAGGGTTAGGTTGCTAGTGAAAGGGGCAAGCTGTGTGGAGAGGTTAAGTTTAGGCTGCTGGTGGGAGGGTTAAGCTGCGTGGAGAGGTTAGGGTTAGGCTGTTGATGGGAGGCTTAGGCTGCATGGAAAGGTTAGGGTTAGGCTGCTGGTGGACGGGGTAGGCTGCGTGGAGAGGTTAGGGCTAGGCTGTTGACGGGAGGGTTAGGCTGCATGGAAAGGTTAGGGTTAGGCTGCTGGTGGGAGGGGTAGGCTGTGTGGAGAGGTTAGGGTTAGGCTGTGTGGAGAGGTTCGGATTAGGCTGCTGACAGGAGGGTTAGGCTGCATTGAGAGGTTAGGATTAGGCTGCTGGTGGAAGGGTTAGGCTGCGTGGAGAGGTTAGGATTAGGCTGCTGGCAGGAGGGTTAGGCTGCATGGAGAGATTAGGATTAGGCTGCTGGCGGGAGGGTTAGGATGGGTGGCGAGGTTAGGGTTAGGATGCTGGCAGGATGGGTAGACTGCGTGGAGAGGTTAGGGTTACGCTGCTGACTGGAGGAGGAAGCTAAGTAGAGAGGTTAGGGTTATGCTGCTGGCAGGAGGGGTAAACTGCATGGAGAGGTTAGGCTAATGGTGGGAGGGTTAGGCTAGGTGGAGAGGATAGGGTTAGGATGCTGGTGGGAGGGTTAGGCTGCATGGAGAGGTTAGGGTTAGGCTGCTGGCGGGATGGGTAGGCTGCGTGGAGAGGTTATGGTTAGGCTGCTGGCTGGAGGGGTGTAGGCTGCATGGAGAGGTTAGGGTTAGGTTGCTAGTGAAAGGGGTAAACTGCATGGGGATGTTAAGGTTAGGCTGCTGGTGGGAGGGTTAGGCTGCATGGAGAGGTTAGGGCTAGGCTTTTGATGGGAGGGTTAAGCTGCATGGAAAGGTTAGGGTTAGGCTGCTGGTGGGAGGGTTAGGCTGTATGGAGAGGTTTGGATTAGGCTGCTGGCGGGAGGGTTAGGCTGCGTGGAGAGGTTAGGATTAGGCTGCTGGCGGGAGGGTTAGGCTGCTGGTGGGACGGTTAGGCTGGGTGGAGAGGTTAGGATTAGGATGCTGGCAGGATGGGTAGACTGCATGGAGAGGTTAGGGTTAGGCTGCTGGCAGGAGGATTAGGCTGCGTGGAGAGGTTAGGGTTACGCTGCTGACTGGAGGAGGAAGCTACGTAGAGAGGTTAGGGTTATGCTGCTGGCAGGAGGGTAAACTGCATGGAGAGGTTAGGGTTAGGCTGCTGGTGGGAGGGTTAGGCTGCATGGAAAGGTTAGGTTTAGACTGCGTGGAGGGGTTAGGGTGCTGGTGGGTGGGGGAAGCTACGTGTAGAGGTTAGGGCAAGGCTGCGTAGAGAGGTTAGGATTAGGCTGCTGGCGGGAGGGTTAGGCTGCATGGAGAGATTAGGATTAGGCTGCCGGCGGGAGGGTTAGAATGCTGTCAGGATGGGTAGACTGCGTGGAGAGGTTAGGGTTAGGCTTCTGGCAGGAGGCTAAGGCTGCGTGGAGAGATTAGGGTTACGCTGCTGACTGGAGGAGGAAGCTACGTAGAGAGGTTAGGGTTATGCTGCTGGTAGGAGGGGTAAACTGCATGGAGAGATTAGGGCTAGGCTGCTGGTGGAAGGGTTAGGCTGCATGGAGAGGTTAGGGTTAGGCTGCTGGCGGGAAGGTTAGGTTGCGTGGAGATGTTAGGTTTAGACTGCGTGGAGAGGTTAGAGTTAGGCTGCTGGTGGGTGGGGGAATCTACATGGAGAGGTTAGGGTTAGGCTGCATGGAGAGGTTAAGGTTAAACTGCTGGCGGGAAGTGTAAGCTGCATGGAGAGGTTAGGGTTAGGCTGCTGGTGGGAGGGTTAGGCTGCCTTGAGAAGTTAGGGTAAGGCTGCTGGCGGGAGGGTTAGGCTGCATGGGGAGGTTAGTGTTAGGCTGCTGGTGGGAGGGTTAGGCTGCATGGGGAGGTTAGGGTTATGCTGCTGGTGGGAGGGTTAAGGTGTGTGGAGAGGTTTGGGTTAGGCTGCATGGAGAGATTAAGGTTAAACTGCTGTCGGGAAGTGTAAACTGCATGGAGAGTTTAGGGTTAGGCTGCTGGCAAGAGGGTTAGGCTGCATTGAGAAGTTAGGGTAAGGCTGCTGGCAGGAGGGTTAGGCTGCATGTGGAGGATAGGATTAAGCTGCTGGTGGGAGGGTTAGGCTGTATGGAGAAGTTAGAGTTAGGCTGCTGGTAGGAGGGATAGGATGCGTGGAGGGGTTAGGGTTAGGCTGCTGGTGGGAGGTGTGTAATATGCGTGGAAAGGTTAAGGTTAGGCTGTTGGCAGGAGGGTTAGGCAGCATGGAGAGGTTATGGTTAGGCTACATGGAGAGGTTAGGGCTAGGCTACTGGCAGGAGGGCTAGGCTGTGTTGATAGGTTAGGAATAGGCTGCTGGCGGGAGGGTTAGACTGCATGGACAGGTTAGGATTAGGCTGCTGGCAGGAAGGTTAGGCTGCTGGTGGGAGGGTTAAGCTGGTTGGAGCGGATAGGGTTAGGATGCTGGTGGGAGGGTTAGGATGCGTGGAGAGGTTAGGGTTAGGCTGCTGGCGGGAGGGGGAAGCTATGTGGAGAGGTTAGGGTTATGCTCAGTGGCAAATGCAGGATTTCCAGAGGGGGGTTTCCAAATGCTTAAGTTTAGAGCGAGTGTGGCCTGTCAATGAAGAGGGCAGAATTAGTACTTTACCAGCTTTAAGAAGCGCCATACAAAGTGTATTATGAGGTTGTGTGTATTAATTAATACTAGCATATACAGGACCAGTGATCACAGTAAGCCATTAGATGCACCAGTAGGCCATCATGCCTCAGCTGAACATAGTTATTTTAGATGTGGGCACCTTTCCAGACTATTGGAGCAAGTCTGGGAGCCTGGAGGAGTAGCAGAAGAACCTAGCACTGCCCTGGACATACTGTATATGTACATATTGGGCTCTATAGCAGTGCATCTCTAACAGTGCATGTTTTCCAGATCTTCTAGTTGGTGCACAGGTTATTTATTGGCTAATACATGTTAAAAGATCCACAGGTGGTGATAATTATTTCATTTGTGATACTGAGAAGAACATGCAGCACTAGTAACAATCTATTATATTACTATTTCTATTGTGGTCATGGTGTGGGCTGGGGAGGGGGGTTTCCAGGCAGATGGAAACCCCCCCTGCGTTTGCCTATGATACTGCTGGCAGGAGGGGTAAGCTGCATGGAGGGCTAGGCTGCTGGTGGAAGGGTTAGGCTGCATGGAGAGGTTAGGGTTAGGCTGCTGGCAGAAGGGTTAGGCTGTGAGAGAGGTTAGGGTTATACTGCTGGCAGGAGGTGTAAGCTGCATGGAGAGGTTAGGGTTAGGCTGCTGGCGAGAGGGTTAGGCTGTGTGGAGAGGTTAGGGTGCTGGTGTGAGGGGTAGGCTGCATGGAGAGGTTAGGGTTTGGCTGCTGGCAGGAGAGGTAAGATGAATGGAGAGGTTAGGGTTAGGCTGCTGGTGGGAGTGGTAAACTGCATGGAGAGGTTATGGTAAGGCTGCAGGTGGGAAGGATAAGCTGCGTGGAGTGATTATGGTTAGGCTGCTTGCGGGAGGGTTAGGCTGCATGGAGAGGTTAGTGTTAGGCTACTGGCAAGAGGGGTATGCTATGTGGAGAGGTTAGGATTAGGCTGCTGGAGGGATGTTAATCTGCGTGGAAAGTTTAGGGTTAGGCTGCTGGTGGGAGGGTTAGGTTGCGTGGAGAGGTTAGGGTTAGGCTGCTGGTGGGAAGGTTAGGCTGCGTGGAGAGGTTAGGGTTACACTGCTGGCTGGAGGGGGAAGCTATGTGGAGAGGTTAGGGCTAGGCTGCTGGTGGAAGGGTTAGGCTGCATGGAAAGGTTAGGGTTAGGCTGCTGGTGGGAGGTATAAGCTGCATGGAGAGGTTAGGGTTAGACTGCTGGTGGAAGGGTTAGACTGTGTGGAGAGGTTAGGGTTAGGCTGCTGGCGGGAGGGTTAGGCTGTGTGGAGAAGTTAGGGTTATGCTTCTGATGGGAGGGGTGAGCTGTGTGGAGAGGTTTGGGTTAGGCTGCATGGAGAGGTTAAGGTTAAACTGCTGGCTGGAAAGGTGTAAGCTGCGTGGAGAGGTTAGGGTTAGGTTGCTAGTGAAAGGGGTAAGCTGTGTGGAGAGGTTAAGTTTAGGCTGCTGGTGGGAGGGTTAAGCTGCGTGGAGAGGTTAGGGCTAGGCTGTTGATGGGAGGGTTAGGCTGCATGGAAAGGTTAGGGTTAGGCTGCTGGTGGACGGGGTAGGCTGCGTGGAGAGGTTAGGGCTAGGCTGTTGACGGGAGGGTTAGGCTGCATGGAAAGGTTAGGGTTAGGCTGCTGGTGGGAGGGGTAGGCTGTGTGGAGAGGTTAGGGTTAGGCTGTGTGGAGAGGTTCGGATTAGGCTGCTGACAGGAGGGTTAGGCTGCATTGAGAGGTTAGGATTAGGCTGCTGGTGGAAGGGTTAGGCTGCGTGGAGAGGTTAGGATTAGGCTGCTGGCAGGAGGGTTAGGCTGCATGGAGAGATTAGGATTAGGCTGCTGGCGGGAGGGTTAGGATGGGTGGCGAGGTTAGGGTTAGGATGCTGGCAGGATGGGTAGACTGCGTGGAGAGGTTAGGGTTACGCTGCTGACTGGAGGAGGAAGCTAAGTAGAGAGGTTAGGGTTATGCTGCTGGCAGGAGGGGTAAACTGCATGGAGAGGTTAGGTTAATGGTGGGAGGGTTAGGCTAGGTGGAGAGGATAGGGTTAGGATGCTGGTGGGAGGGTTAGGCTGCATGGAGAGGTTAGGGTTAGGCTGCTGGCAGGATGGGTAGGCTGCGTGGAGAGGTTATGGTTAGGCTGCTGGCTGGAGGGGTGTAGGCTGCATGGAGAGGTTAGGGTTAGGTTGCTAGTGAAAGGGGTAAGCTGCATGGGGATGTTAAGGTTAGGCTGCTGGTGGGAGGGTTAGGCTGCATGGAGAGGTTAGGGCTAGGCTTTTGATGGGAGGGTTAAGCTGCATGGAAAGGTTAGGGTTAGGCTGCTGGTGGGAGGGTTAGGCTGTATGGAGAGGTTTGGATTAGGCTGCTGGCGGGAGGGTTAGGCTGCGTGGAGAGGTTAGGATTAGACTGCTGGCGGGAGGGTTAGGCTGCTGGTGGGAGGGTTAGGCTGGGTGGAGAGGTTAGGATTAGGATGCTGTCAGGATGGGTAGACTGCGTGGAGAGGTTAGGGTTAGGCTGCTGGCAGGAGGATTAGGCTGCGTGGAGAGGTTAGGGTTACGCTGCTGACTGGAGGAGGAAGCTACGTAGAGAGGTTAGGGTTATGCTGCTGGCAGGAGGGTAAACTGCATGGAGAGGTTAGGGTTAGGCTGCTGGTGGGAGGGTTAGGCTGCATGGAGAGGTTAGGGTTAGGCTGCTGGCGGGAAGGTTAGGTTGCGTGGAGATGTTAGGTTTAGACTGCGTGGAGAGGTTAGAGTTAGGCTGCTGGTGGGTGGGGGAATCTACATGGAGAGGTTAGGGTTAGGCTGCATGGAGAGGTTAAGGTTAAGCTGCTGGCGGGAAGTGTAAGCTGCATGGAGAGGTTAGGGTTAGGCTGCTGGTGGGAGGGTTAGGCTGCCTTGAGAAGTTAGGGTAAGGCTGCTGGCGGGAGGGTTAGGCTGCATGGGGAGGTTAGTATTAGGCTGCTGGTGGGAGGGTTAGGCTGCATGGGGAGGTTAGGGTTATGCTGCTGGTGGGAGGGTTAAGGTGTGTGGAGAGGTTTGGGTTAGGCTGCATGGAGAGATTAAGGTTAAACTGCTGTCGGGAAGTGTAAGCTGCATGGAGAGTTTAGGGTTAGGCTGCTGGCAAGAGGGTTAGGCTGCATTGAGAAGTTAGGGTAAGGCTGCTGGCAGGAGGGTTAGGCTGCATGTGGAGGATAGGATTAGGCTGCTAGCAGGAGGGTTAGGCTGTGTGGAGAGTTTAGAGTTATGCTGCTGGCATGAGGGGTAAGCTGCGTGGAGAGGTTAGGGTTTGGCTGCTGGCAGGAGAGGTAAACTGAATGGAGAGGTTAGGGTTAGGACACTGGTGGGAGGGGTAAACTGCATGGAGAGGTTAGGGTTAGGCTGCTAGTGGGAAGGATAAGCTGCATGGAGTGGTTATGGTTAGGCTGCTTGCTGGAGGGTTAGGCTGTATGGAGAAGTTAGAGTTAGGCTGCTGGTAGGAGGGATAGGATGCGTGGAGGGGTTAGGGTTAGGCTGCTGGTGGGAGGTGTGTAATATGCGTGGAGAGGTTAAGGTTAGGCTGTTGGCAGGAGGGTTAGGCAGCATGGAGAGGTTATGGTTAGGCTACATGGAGAGGTTAGGGCTAGGCTACTGGCAGGAGGGCTAGGCTGTGTTGATAGGTTAGGAATAGGCTGCTGGCGGGAGGGTTAGACTGCATGGACAGGTTAGGATTAGGCTGCTGGCAGGAAGGTTAGGCTGCTGGTGGGAGGGTTAAGCTGGTTGGAGCGGATAGGGTTAGGATGCTGGTGGGAGGGTTAGGCTGCATGGAGAGGTTAGGGTTAGGCTGCTGGCAGGATGGGTAGGCTGCGTGGAGAGGTTAGGGTTACACTGTTGGCTGGAGGGGTGTAAGTTGCATGGAGAGGTTAGGGTTAGGTTGCTAGTGAAATGGGTAAGCTGCGGGGAGAGGTTAAGGTTAGACTGCTGTCGGGAGGTTTAGGCTGCATGGAGAGGTTAGGGCTAGGCTGTTGATGGGAGGGTTAAGCAGCATTGAAAGGTAAGGGTTAGGCTGCTAGTGGGAGCAGTAAGCTGCATGGAGATGTTATGGTTAGGCTGCTGGTGGGAGTTTAGGCTGCATGGGGAGGTTAGGTTTAGGCTGCTGGCGGGAGGGTTAGGCTGCATGGAGAGATTAGGATTAGGCTGCCGGCGGGAGGGTTAGAATGCTGTCAGGATGGGTAGACTGCGTGGAGAGGTTAGGGTTAGGCTTCTGGCAGGAGGCTAAGGCTGCGTGGAGAGATTAGGGTTACGCTGCTGACTGGAGGAGGAAGCTACGTAGAAAGGTTAGGGTTATGCTGCTGGCAGGAGGATTAGGCTGCGTCGAGAGGTTAGGGTTACGCTGCTGACTGGAGGAGGAAGCTATGTAGAGAGGTTAGGGTTATGCTGCTGGCAGGAGGGTAAACTGCATGGAGAGGTTAGGGTTAGGCTGCTGGTGGGAGGGTTAGGCTGCATGATAAGGTTAGGTTTAGACTACGTGGAGAGGTTAGGGTGATGGTGGGTGGGGGAAGCTACGTGTAGAGGTTAGGGTTAGGATGCATTGAGAGGTTTGGATTAGTCTGCTGTTGGAAGGGTAAGGCTGCGTGGAGAGGTTAGGATTAGGCTGCTGGCGGGAGGGTTAGGCTGCATGGAGAGATTAGGATTAGGCTGCCGGCGGGAGGGTTAGAATGCTGTCAGGATGGGTAGACTGCATGGAGAGGTTAGGGTTAGGCTTCTGGCAGGAGGCTAAGGCTGCGTGGAGAGATTAGGGTTACGCTGCTGACTGGAGGAGGAAGCTACGTAGAGAGGTTAGGGTTATGCTGCTGGTAGGAGGGGTAAACTGCATGGAGAGATTAGGGCTAGGCTGCTGGTGGAAGGGTTAGGCTGCATGGAGAGGTTAGGGTTAGGCTGCTGGCGGGAAGGTTAGGTTGCGTGGAGATGTTAGGTTTAGACAGCGTGGAGAGGTTAGGGTTAGGCTGCTGGTGGGTGGGGGAATCTACATGGAGAGGTTAGGGTTAGGCTGCATGGAGAGGTTAAGGTTAAACTGCTGGCAGGAAGTGTAAGCTGCATGGAGAGGTTAGGGTTAGGCTGCTGGTGGGAGGGTTCGGCTGCCTTGAGAAGTTAGGGTAAGGCTGCTGGCGGGAGGGTTAGGCTGCATGGGGATGTTAGTATTAGGCTGCTGTTGGGAGGGTTAGGCTGCATGGGGAGGTTAGGGTTATGCTGCTGGTGGGAGGGTTAAGATGTGTGGAGAGGTTTGGGTTAGGCTGCATGGAGAGATTAAGGTTAAACTGCTGTCGGGAAGTGTAAGCTGCATGGAGAGTTTAGGGTTAGGCTGCTGGCAAGAGGGTTAGGCTGCATTGAGAAGTTAGGGTAAGGCTGCTGGCAGGAGGGTTAGGCTGCATGTGGAGGATAGGATTAGGCTGCTAGCAGGAGGGTTAGGCTGTGTGGAGAGTTTAGAGTTATGCTGCTGGCATGAGGGGTAAGCTGCGTGGAGAGGTTAGGGTTTGGCTGCTGGCAGGAGAGGTAAGCTGAATGGAGAGGTTAGGGTTAGGACTCTGGTGGGAGGGGTAAACTGCATGGAGAGGTTAGGGTTAGGCTGCTGGTGGGAAGGATAAGCTGCATGGAGTGGTTATGGTTAGGCTGCTGGCTGGAGGGTTAGGCTGTGTGGAGAGGTTAGTGTTAGGCTACTGGCAAGAGGGGTATGCTACGTAGAGAGGTTAGGATTAGGTTGCTGGTGGGAGGGTTAGGTTTAGGCTGCTGGCGGGAGGGTTAGCTAACGTGGAGAAGTTAGAGTTAGGCTGCTGGTAGGAGGGATAGGATGCGTGGAGGGGTTAGGGTTAGGCTGCTGGTGGGAGGTGTGTAATATGCGTGGAGAGGTTAAGGTTAGGCTGTTGGCAGGAGGGTTAGGCTGCATGGAGAGGTTATGGTTAGGCTACATGGAGAGGTCAGGGCTAGGCTACTGGCAGGAGGGCTAGGCTGTGTTGAGAGGTTAGGAATAGGCTGCTGGCGGGAGGGTTAGTCTGCATGGACAGGTTAGGATTAGGCTGCTGGCAGGAAGGTTAGGCTGCTGGTGGGAGGGTTAAGCTGGTTGGACAGGATAGGGTTAGGATGCTGGTGGGAGGGTTAGGCTGCATGGAGAGGTTAGGGTTAGGCTGCTGGTAGGATGGGTAGGCTGCGTGGAGAGGTTAGGGTTAGGCTGTTGGCTGGAGGGGTGTAAGTTGCATGGAGAGGTTAGGGTTAGGTTGCTAGTGAAATGGGTAAGCTGCGGGGAGAGGTTAAGGTTAGACTGCTGTCGGGAGGTTTAGGCTGCATGGAGAGGTTAGGGCTAGGCTGTTGATGGGAGGGTTAGGCTGCATTGAAAGGTAAGGGTTAGGCTGCTAGTGGGAGCAGTAAGCTGCATGGAGATGTTATGGTTAGGCTGCTGGTGGGAGTTTAGGCTGCATGGGGAGGTTAGGTTTAGGCTGCTGGCGGGAGGTTTAGGCTGCATGGGGAGGTTAGAGTTATGCTGCTGGTGGCGGTTAAGCTGTGTGGAGAGCTTAGGGTTAGGCTGCATGGAGAGGTTAGGGCTAGGCTGTTGATTGGAGGGTTAGGCTACATTGAAAGGTAAGGGTTAGGCTGCTGGTGGGAGTAGTAAGCTGTGTGGAGATGTTATGGTTAGGCTGCTGGCGGGAAGACTAGGCTGCGTGGTGAGGTTAGGTTTACTCTGCTGGTGTGAGGATTAGGCTGTGGGTAGAGGTAAGTGTTAGGCTGCTTGCGGGAAGGTTAGGCTGAGTGGGGAGGTTAGGGTCATGCTGTGAGGGAAGGGGGGCTTAGGGTTTGGAATTAGAGTGAGGGTTAGGGGTGGGAGTAGGGATTAGAGAAGAAACATTCACCTTAGTACCAGGGGATTGGAGGTCTGACCTGGAAGTCACGGTCACATGACTGTTGGGCCACCAGGGATAATATGACTTTCTAACATGTCTACATTTCATCAATGTCTACATGATGAATGTCAACATGGTCAACATCGACATTATGGCCATCTAGACATTCTAATGACAGAACAACGTCCATGTGTGCCTCCCCAGTGTGATGATTACCAGTGACCACTCCTTGTAAGCCATCAAGAACCCAGGCTACGAGGTCTTCCACCACTAACAACCGCCCATTGTTCCCTTAGAGATAAATCACTCACTGGTACTTAGGCAGCCATCTTCTACTACTCAGAGTAGTAGCAGCTTACAGGAGTGTCAACTGGAACCCTGAGATAAAAAGAAGGAGTCTTGTACAGGAAGAGCAGATAATTCGGATGGAGAGATATGGCTTGGGAGCTGATGGTGTGAAGTGTGCCAATGGTGCAGCAAATGTGCCAATTATGCAGCAATAGCCGTAGATAGACAGTTTATGGTAATGCTGTGGCTTTGGGAACCGATTGTGCAGCTTGTGTGCTGATGGTGCGGCAACAGCCGGAGATAGGTTGTTAAAAGTAAATGCTGCAGCTTGGAGAGCTGATGGCAGCACAGAGGTGTAGGCGTGGCTTAAAAGCTGTAGAAGAAGCTGGAGAACAGGGAACAGGAAGGAAGTTGTTGGTGCGGCAAAAGTGCAGAAGGTGCGGCAAAAGCCAATGGTAGCAGTAGGTAGTCGGTGCTGCAGCTTGGAGAGCCGATGGCAGCACGGTGATATAGATGCGGCTTAAAGACGTAGAGGAAGTTGGAGAATCCGGGGACAGCACGGAAGCTGTTGGTGCAGCAATAGCCAAAAGTAAGAGTAAGTAGTTGGTGCTGCGGCTTGGAGAGCCGATAGCAGCACGGTGGTGTAGGTGCGGCTAGGAAGCCATAGAGAAGCTGGAGAGCCAGAGAAAGCACAGAAGCCACTTCGGAAAAGCCAAAAATCACGAGGAGGAGCAGAACACTGACCATGCAGCCTAGCTGAAGGAACCCACAGATACGCTATAGTCGGCGAGACGGCAAAAGTCCAGAGTGTACAAAAGGAAGGACCAATCACGCTGCACTGAGGATGACACGTCACTTCCTGAGGCATGCCGATCGCCTAGCAACAGGAAAAACTGGAGTAACCCCGTCCTGATTGGGTAAACTGCTCGAAGGAGACAAGTCATCAACGCGACTTTTAACAGTACCCCCCTTGACGCGGGGTTGAATAACCCCCAGAACCTGTTTTTTCTGGAAAATCATGAAAGAAATGTCTTCTCAGCCTGGGAGCATGTAGAGTCGTCTCAGGAACCCAGGAGCGTTCCTCAGGACCATAGCCCTTCCAGTGGACTAGGAACTGCAGATGACCCCTGGATATTCTAGAGTCCAAGATCTTCTCTACTACAAACTCATGTTGGCCATGGACCGCAACTAAAGCAGGCCTGGCTGAGAACCTAGGTTTGAACTTGGCTGAAGAGACGACTGGCTTGAGCATGGAACAGTGGAAGGTATTTTTGATATGGAGAGAGTTGGGTAATTGAAGTTTGAAGGCTACCGGGTTTGCCTGTGAAATGATATGAAATGGACCAATAAACCTAGGACCCAACTTCTGCATAGGTTGGCAGAGCTTGATGTTTTTGGTGGAGAGCCAAACCAAGTCACCCTTCTTAAATCCACATGACCCCCGATGTTTGTCAGCAGCATTTTTGAAGCAGAGAGATACCTTCCAAAGGCTTTGATGAACCTTACTCCAAATATGACGGAGCCAAGAGACAGAAGATGAGGCTGGTGAACTGGAGTCGAAAGTGATTGCCCTTGGATGTTGCCATGTAACACAGAAGAATAGGGATACCGAAGATGCAGAATGGCATGAATTGTTAAAAGCAAACTCAGCAAGCGGTAGATGGGATACCCAGTCATTATGGCAGTTGAAAACATAGCAGCATAGATATTGTTCAAGACACTGGTTAACGCACACAGTTTGTCCATTGAACTGTGGATGGTACCCTGAAGACAGGCTAAGGTCAATGCCCAGGGAAGTACAGAACGCTCTCTAGAACTGTGCCACAAATTGTGTTCCTTGATCTGACATGATATCCCTTGGTAAGCCGTGTACCCGAAAGATGTGTTGGAGAAACAGGCCAGAGAGTTCTTTGGCAGAAGGAAGCTTTGGCAATGGTATGAAGTGTGCCATATTGCTAAAGCAGTCCACCACCATCCAGATCACAGAACATTGAGCACACATTGGGAGGTCGACAATGAAATCCATGGCAATGTGGGTCTCCTAGGTATGGAAAGCGGAAGTAATAGACGTGAAGTTGCTGTCCGAGGTGTCTTATTCCAAGTACAGACCTCACATGCCAGGAAAATTCACGCACATCTTTGGTCAATGAAGGCCACCAAATAGAGCAGGAGAGCAACTCTAAGGTCTTACTGATGTCTGGGTGACCAGAAGCTCGACAAGCATGAAAATCCAGGAGAACTGCTCTTCTGAACTTCTCTGGAACAAACAAATGATCAGAAGGCTTCTCAGGAGGTGACTCCGATTGACAGGCGTCTTACTGATGCCTGGGTGACCAGAAGCTCGACAAGCATGAAAATCCAGGAGAACTGCTCTTCTGAA
Source organism: Taudactylus pleione (assembly GCA_031769625.1). Lineage (NCBI taxonomy): Eukaryota > Metazoa > Chordata > Amphibia > Anura > Myobatrachidae > Taudactylus > Taudactylus pleione. The sequence continues at coordinate 4,910,406 of JAUIMM010000334.1, forward strand.
CTTCTCTGGAACAAACAAATGATCAGAAGGCTTCTCAGGAGGTGACTCCGATTGACAGGCGCGAATGAGATCAGCCAAATTTTGGGTGATGGCACAATGGCCGAAATGATAGCTTTGTCTGCCCTGGAGACCTGTTGTATAGGTTCAAAGCACCTGGATAGGGTGTCAGCCTTGATCTTCTTTGAACTAGGATGGGAGGAAATTAGAAAGTTGAACCGGGTAAAAAATAATGCCCAACGTGCTTGCTGCGAGTTCAACCTTTTAGCAGACTGAATGTAAGACAGGTTTTTGTGGTCAGTAAAAACCATAATTTGGTGTTTAGCCTCTTCCAGCAAGTGTCTCCAGTCGTCGAAAGCCCCATTTAATTGCCAGCAACTCTCAACTTCCCACATCATAGTTGTATTCAGCAGAAAAGAATTTGCGAGAAAAGAATGCCCACGAGTGCAACTTATCATCAGAAGGTAAGGGATATGAATTTTTGACCATGATGTTATTAAGTCCTCTCAATACAAGGACGAAGGGATCCATCCTTCTTTCCCACAAAGAAAAAGCCAGCTCCCACTTGTGACTTAGAGGGTCGGATAAATCCTTTAGCCAAAGTGTCCTCGATGTACTCTCTCATAGCCTTTTCCTCCGGTACAGAAAGGGAATACAACCGACCTTTGGGTAGTTTAGCACAAGGGATCAAGTTGATGGCACAGTCGTAGGACTTATGTGGAGGAAGGACATCCACAAGATTTTTGGAAAAAACATCAGCATAATCACGGTACTAGAGTGGAATGGCTGGAGGAGCATCGGCATTCGCAGGTGGTATTGACCGAACTAGAATGACCAAGCAATGATTTTTGGCAGGCATGACTCCATCTGATTATATCTCCAGACTGCCAATCAATAACGGGATTATGATCCCTAAGCCACAGAAGACCAAGAACGACAGGAGCCAAGGGACAATCGAGAAGGTAAAAGGACAAAGTCTCTGAGTGCAAAATCCTGACTGACATCCAGAGAGAAGGTGTTCTAAACTTGGCATGACCTGAAGAAATCAAGCCTCCATCCAGACCACAGATTGGGATTTTCTGCTTCAAAGGGATAGCTGGTACACCCAGTGTGTGGAAGAAAAGGAAATCCATGAAGTTGCCAGCCGCCCTGCTATCCAGAAATGCCGAAGTAGTCAGAGTGGAGTTAGCAAGTTGGATGGCTGCTGGAACTAATATAGAATTTTTGGAGGAAATGGGAGCCAGGCCTAAGTGCAAATCCTCCCGAACACCTAGGCCTTGCCTTTTACCGGTCTGAGCGGACACTTATTAACAGAATGCCCCTTGTCACCGCTATACATGCAGAGGCCTAAAGACCATCTTCTGCGTCTCTCTTCAGGTGACAGGTAAAATGCACCAATCTGCATTGGCTCCTCTGCGTCCGAAGGTGGAACCCAAGTAAGAGAACGAGGTGATCTGATGGGAAGGTTCTGCTCTCGTCTTTTTTCCTGTAGGCGATGGTCAATCCTAATGGCCTGTTACATTAGATCATCCAAGGACTCAGAAGGTGAATGTTGAACGAGGATGTACTTGATGGCCTCAGAAAGACCAAGGTGGTATTGGCTGCATAGAGCCGGATCGTTCCACCCGAGTCAGTTGCCCATCTGCAAAACTCTAAGGAGTAATTCTCCACCGCCTTCTGACCCTGTTTGAGGGAACGCAAATTAGACTCTGCCACAGCAGTCCAGTCCAGGTCATCATACAATAGGCCCAAGGCCTTAAAGAAGGTATCCATGGTCTGTAATGCAGCATGGGTTGAAGGCAATTTGAAAGCCCAAGTCTGTGGATCCCCCTGAAGGAGAGAGATTACCAGTCCCACTCATTGCAACTGCATCCCTGAAGAGACTGTACGAAGTCTACAATAGAGCTTGCAACTCTCGCAGAAGTTTAAAAACTGTCGGCAATCCCCAGAAAACCAATCCGGCAAGTTCATTTTCGATTCTTGGATAGGAACTGGGAACACAAGAGAACGACTTGCTTCAACCCGTAATGAGAGTTCCTGGACCTTCTGGGCGAGAGCTTGAATTTGAGCTGCAAGCACCTTGGCAGGATTCTGCCCCTGTTCCAAATTAGCTGAAGTTATCAGTCCGATACAACTCTTTCTTTCACTATTTTGGGCCTACTATAATGTTATGATTACCAGTGACCACTCCAAGTAAGCCGTCTAAGGCTCAGGCTATGAGGTCTTCCACAACTAACAACTGACCGTTGTTCCCTTAGAGATAAATCACTCACCGGTACTTTGGCGGCCGCCTGAACTTACTGCTCGGAGTACTAGCAGCTTACAGGAGTGTCAACTGGAACCCTGAGATAAATAGATGGAGTCTTGTACAGGAAGAGCAGATAATTCAGATGGAGAGATATGGCTTGGGAGCCGATGGTGTGAAGTGTGCCAATGGTGCGGCTACTGTGCCGATGGTGCGGCAATAGCCATAGATAGACAGTCTATGTTAATGCTGTGGCTTTGGGAGCCGATGATGCGGCTAATGTGCCGATGATGCGGCTAATGTGCCGATGATGCGACTAATGTGCCGATGATGCGGCAATGGCCATTGGTAGACAGTCAATGTATATGCTGTGTCTTTGAGAGCTAATGATACGGCAAATGTGCCAATTATGCGGCAAATGTGACGATGGTGCAGTTGTGTGCAGACGATGTGGCAATAACCATTGGTAGACAGTCAATGGATATGCTGTAGCTTTGAGAGCCGATGATGCAGCAAATGTGCAGATAATGCAGCAAATGTGGCAATGGAGTGGCTTGTGTCCCGATGGTGTAGCTACAGCTGGAGATAGGTTGTTAAAAGCGGCTTAGAAGCCGTAGAAGAAGCTGGAGAACCGGGAACAGCCAGGAAACTGTTTGTGCGGCAAAAGCCGATGGTAGGAGTGCGTAGTTGGTGCTGCAACTTTGGGGATCCGATGGCAGCACGGTGGTATAGATGCGGCTTAGAAGCCGTAGGAGAAGTTGGAGAATCCGGAGACAGCATGGAAGCTGTTGGTGCGGCAATAGCTGAAGGTAAGAGTAAGTAGTTGGTGCTGCGGGTTGGAGAGCCGATGGCAGGACGGTGGTGTAGTTGCGGCTAGGAAGCCGTAGAGAAGATGGAGAGCTGGAGGAAGCATGGAAGCCACTTCGGAAAAGCCAGAAATCTGCACCACGAGGAGGAACGGAATGCTGACCATGCAGCCAAGCCGAAGGAACCCACAGATACACTATAGTCCGCGAAGCGGCAAAAGTCCAGTGTGTACAAATAGAAGGAGGGAGCAATCACGATGCACTGAAGATGACACATCACTTCCTGAGGCATGCTGATTGCCTAGCAACAGGAGAAATTGGAGTAACCCCATCCTGATTGGGTAAACTGCTCGAAGGAGACAAGTCGTGACCGCAACTTGTAACACCCAGCCACTGGCCTTACTGCATGTCACTGCTTTAATCCTAGATGAATATAGTCACATAAACCTTTATGTAGGTATCCCACGTAGGTATACAAGCACACCATCTGACATAAACTATCTATATCAGACGCAATAACAATTAAGATAAAATAAAAAGCAGGTGTTATCCGTAATGTAGCTCCCAATCAGTATTCTGGAATACTAAACATTCATCAAAAAACACAAAAGCACATACGGAGTGCTAGTAAGAATAATTACATAGTAATTTAATAAGACATAATTTGGCAACCATACATTATACCATAAACACAATAATAAAAACCACTCAATATGGCCAATACCCGTAAATATAGAATAGAATAGATAAAAAGGTTCCACATTAGTTTAGATGATGGTAAGTATATGTTTGCCAAATTATATCTTATTAAATGACTATGTAATTATTCTTATTAGCACTCCCTATGTGGTTTTGATACCTTACATCATCGGTGAGCAGTTATGAATAATGTGTAACAATTAAAACAAAGAAGCAACACATAATTATACCTTATATTTCTTTTATCAACTGAATCGAATTCCCAAACCAACCCCTCAACCCTCCTAGGCTATTCCTACAGTTAGAGAGAAAATAAAGTCAATTGTGTCAGGACACATATCAATACTTAAAACGTAACTGTTAAAAGTTTGCATATAGAATATATGGGGCCTATTCATTATACCTTAATTGGCTCCGGTGTGCACGACGCCGACTCAGGAATAGTCTGGGTCGGTGCCGCAGTTTGAAAGGGTTCTGTGCCAGGTCTGATCCGGATTGGAACAGTGGGCCCGATTCAGACCCACTCGCTAGGCTGCGTTCGCACGTAGCCTGCCGATGTTTGCAATGTGCGCATGCATATAACACACAGTGCGCGTGAGCAAACTAGTCCAATTGACCGGGAGTGTTCGCACCCTGTACATAGACTCCTCGCTAGAATGAGTGACAGGACGAGCCATTTGTGAGTGGTGCCAGAGTTGGTCGATGGAAACGGGGGTGTAGTGGTGCGAACACAGGCATGTCTGTGCTTCTGAACACCGTTTCAGGGTCGTGCATAATTAAGACACAGCGTCATAATACACATCACATGGCTGAATTACACACTGAAGCACTCGCAGTGCTTGCGGTAGGGTACGGTCAGCCACAAGTGCTGCATATGGGTCCGATGTTGAATACATTTCCTGGAGATGACGTGGCTGGTGGGCGTCTAAATACACACCACAATCATACGCCAAGACGTAGTGGGCGTGCTAATGTCTTGCCGTGCGATCGTGGGATTGGCATACTTTGGCAGCTGACAGCTGCGTGCGAACGCATCTATCAAGCGGGTCTGAATCGGGCCCCGTGTTCCAACTCCCGATGTAAGTCAGTGCTGTATCATGGGATAATGTTTTAGCGAAATAACAGACATACAAATATATGATGCGATATAAAGAAAATTAAATGATGCACACAAATATAAAAAGAAAAAAGAAAATAAACAAGTACAATGATTTAAAGTTGCATGTGTGTCATCCTTGGTTCTAAGGCACGGTATTAAATACAATGATATATTTAGATTACGTTATCGCAGTGAGCACACGTCTAATATCCATTTCTAACATGGGATATATGAAATATATAGAAAACAAAGTATGATCCGGTATTGGACTATATAATATAGAGTTAACACATATATAGTATCAAATAATTGCCTGTAAAAGATTACCTTATAATTTAATTCACATGCTTAAATTGGCGGTGATCCCAGGAATAAAGTAGAACTACTCAAAATTATTTTAGCAAGAGCTAAAAAGAAAAATACATTTGTTTTTGGGGAGCATTCTTGTGTAAGAAAAATGTATTGAATGATAAAATTCTGAAAATATGATGTAAGCTAAAACGTACCTTTTATGAATGTTACTTTTAAGAAAATAGGGCATATGGACTCTTAAAGATAATGAGTCCACCCAAAAACACCATCTCGACCATCGGGGCTTGCGACGAGACCCTAAGGTTGGGTCTCAGCAACCGCAAGCCCCAGGGAGCTTCCTGCTCTGATCGAGCAGGAAGCTCCCCACTGACATCACTGACATCACTGATGATGTCAGTGGTGCCGCCCACAAAACGGTGGGCATTCCTTAAGGAACGTCTCCATTTTTGAAACCACCCCCCCGGCCCGCCTACAAAACGGGGCGAGCTGTTGATCAACATCGACAGCCGCCCCTTTTGTAGAGAGCTCCGGAGCGAGAGAGTTTCTCGCTCTGAATCAGGGCCGTCCCTCCTCCTTTTTGGAGTGGCCTCCTGGCCGCTCGCATAGCTGTAGGTGACCACCCACAGCTATAGTGAGCGGCCAAAATGATGGTCGTGATGGTCAATACCATCGCGACCATCGGGCTTGCGACGAGACCCTCGCTGCCGCAAGCCCTGGAGTGCTTTAGGCTCTATCAGAGCCAAAAGCACTCCCACTGACATCACTAGTGATGTCAGTGGGGCCGGCCCCAGATTGTATGCGTTCCCATGGGAACGCCTCCGTCTGGGCAGCCCACGCCCCCGGCATGCCCACCAAAGGGGGCGTGCTGTCAATCACCATCGACAGCACGCCCCCTTTGGTGCGAGACCCATAACAACGGCTTGGTCGTCGTAATTCGGGTCTCGCGCATGCGCACGACGGAGCCGCCTCCGTCGTGCGCATACGCACTTGGGCAACATCGACCCGCTTGCGACCGCTCAGCGCTCGCGAGCGGGTCTGAATCAGGCCCTCTGTTAGAATTGTTTTGGAGTGCAGATTAGGAATGCGACACCACTGAACACACTGTCACACTGGAAAGATAAAACAGTATTTACATGTTTTAAGTAATTTCTTTGTTTTTTAGACATAGACAATACTGCCAATTGTTTGCATGCACTTGGAGGAACAGGTCTCTGTGAGAATTGTTTTGGGGTGGAGATGATGGGGGGACACCACTGCACACAGAACAGTATAGATCTTCTTGGGGTGCAGCAGCCTCAAGCACAGTATTTTTTTGACAGATAAACAATATAGTATACTGCAGTGATAGGTCTCCTAGAGAAAAAAAGTGCAGGTTTATTTTAAGAAACAAAAACAATCAACAGCACCGCACACAGACAGTAGCCTGTTTTTTGTTTGCACTGCAGTGTGTGAGTGTGTAGTGTGTGTGACAAACACACATACACTGGTAAGTGACAATGATGCCTGCAGTTACACTTCCCAGACACCTGTCTCCAGATCTACCTATTAATCTCTAAACCTAAACTTGATGGGTTGCTAATGGCATTTTTTTTTATTACAGTGCCTCACAGTGCTCCAGCCTACAGTCCCTCACCATCTCCCTCTACTCTCCTGTGTGAAATGGCGCCCGATCACAAGGGAGAGACTTTTATATGCAATCCAAAACACGCAAGATCCGACTCTGGGAAGATGATGTTTTGATTTATTTTGGGATCCAAACTTGGTGGGAAGATCTGAAATGGGACACTTTTAACCCCTAAATTTTGTTCAGAGGTTCACAAAGTCCGCCATTACAGTCCAGGTTTTAAGGATATCCATGCTTGAGTCCAGATAGTTAAATCAAATTGACTGTGGTACTAATTAAGTCACCTGTGCTCAAGCATGAATATCCTTAAAATGTGGACTGTAACGGCAGACTTTGGGAGCTTCTGCTGTAGATAATATAGGATGGATTACCGAAAAACTGAAGAAAACTGTGCAGTTTGCCTTATAGCCACTAGATGGCACTGTTAACTAGAAAAAGACTAAGGGCCGTATTCAATTGCCGGCAAAAAGGCGAGTTCGGCGAAAAGTTCTCGCCGGTGACATCATTTCGCCAGGAGAGAACTTTTCCCCGTATTTCCACCGGTGCGAAAAGTCTGCCCCTTGTAACCATCGGAAAAGATTCGCCACTGTAAGGAGGCAGAAAAAAAGTGCAGTTTTGGGGGTTTGGGGTGCAAAGTTGCAGGAACACCTCTGCAGCCTTGGGAAAGCCCCCCAAAGGTAAACTGTGTCAAAAAAATACTTTAGATCAACCCCAAAAAGTACTTTTGTTTTGGGGGTGAAAAAATCCAAAGTTGGGGGACAAAGTTAAAAACTAGCAAAATAGACTTCAGGGGGTCCCCCAAGTATGCCACAGGTGTTTTTTTGCTTGCCGGTGCTTGCTGAAGATGCGTTTTTTAAAACGCACTTTAGCGATTTTTATCCATGCTTATACCCATTTTCATGTACCCCAAATTTGCTGGGACTAGTTATTTTTGCCAAAAAAAACTGCTAAATGCTATTCTTCACCACTTGTGCAAATACGCTAAATAGACAGGGCTAAACGGGGCTATCCATAGTGATCCCCCATGCCAGTGCATCTTTTGGGGAGTGTCAGGCTGATTTCCCCAAATCATACAGTACTTTTCACCGATCTCAGTTTCGCTGGGACGCATTCTCACTTCCTTTGCAATTGAATAGGGCGAATCGCGGTGACGACCGCGATACTTTTCTGGAGCACAAACTGGCGATGACAGAGAAGACTCCAGCATGAGAAAAAGTCCGGGACTTTTCCCCAGCATTTGAATTGGCCCTAAAATGTCTTTGAAAATACAGGACCTGAATCAGACCCACTCGCTAGATGCGTTCACTTGCACCCAGCATATGCAAATTTGGCTAAGTGACGGCATGACAGGCGATCGCAAGGCAAGGCATTAGCACGCCCATTATGTCTTGGCGTGTGATCACTTTGTGTATGCAGACTCCCCCAGCCTTTCTTAAGACGCCTACTTGCGCATGTCATCTCCAGGAAGTGTATGCAACTATCGGTACATCGGTTACCATCGGATGCGATCACAGCGCTGAGGTTGACTATACCCTGCTGCAAGCACTACGATCACTTCAGTGTGAAATACAACCAAGTGACGTGTACTATGACGCTGCCTGCTAATTATGAATGCTCTCTGAAACGGCGTTAAGATGCTCAGGCACGCCTGCGTTCGCACCTCCACTCCCCCATTTCTAGTGGCCAGCCCCTGTCACCACCCACAAACGGCTTCTCCTGTCACTCACTCTGCTGGGCTGTCTATGCGCAGCGAGCGAACGCTTCCCGATCTCTCGCACTGGTTTGCGTACACACACTGTGATGTATATGTATGCGCAGAAAGCGACAATCGCCCAGCTACGAGCGAACGCATCCTAGCAAGTGGGTCTGAATCAGGTCCACAGTACATTGTATGCATATCATGGGTATTCCAACAAGCCCTTCAAGGATCTTATTCATGTGTTATGATGACATCAGTAGAGGATTCCAGACCATTCCAAACTGCAGCTGTCTCATGTGCATCTTTCCACCCTGTAATTCTGCCAGCCTAGACACCTGAATATTTCAATAATATCATATTTTTGCATGACACAGATATGCTACATAACATTTATACTAACAAACTGTGTTGTACAGAATAAAGACCCTTGCCCCAAAAATGGCATCAGCCCCCACAAAGGGCCTGATTCAGAGCCGTTCGCTATTTGCGGTCGTTCGTTCAAAAACAAGGGGTGGCTATTCAAATGATCCCTTCGCAAATTGCAGTCTGTTCCCACCTCTAAGTCTGAACGAGCGCGCAAAACATACGCTCGTTTATTTGATAGAAACGCCCCCTGGCCGCTCGCACCATACGTCATGTCCGCTATTTATTAGATTAATCGAGTACATCGTACAGCGTATGAACTGCTCGCTATTCTTGTGGTTGGTTTTTTCAACCACTATTTTGCGAGCAGTTCTGAGTTAAAAAAAACCAAGTGACATGGTCAATGACGCTGCTGTATTAATTATGCACTCCCTTAAAACGCCCGTTTTGACCTTTAAGCACGCCTGCGTTCGAATTCCACTCCCCCGTTTTCAAGCACCTTCCCCTGTTACCACCCACATACGCCTCATTCTGTCACTCAAAATAGCAGGCACTCGCTATATAGCGTACAAACGATTTTCGGCCGCACTGACTGGTTCGTGCATGCGTACTAAAAACCGTACGCATGCGCAGATGTGCGAACATCGCTCGGAACGAGCGTACTGCCCGTAGCGAGCGGCTCTGAATGAGGGCCAATATCTTTTCCTTAATCCAACAATGCAGTTAAAGATGGGTACACACTATGCGATCTGTCTTACGATATATCGTTCCAACGATTGTATAGTGCAGAGGAGATGGGATGATGCAGTGAACAATGCCATGCTATATATTGTGCGGTTGTACACAGGATCATGTAGGGTATACGGCCGGTGTGATATATCATTCCATCGCGTTGTGTCGTCGATGGGTACACATATCGTATAGTGTGTACCCAACTCTATTCTTAGCAGTGCGGCCCCCTTCACTGGAATGAGCTCCCTCGCTCCATTAGGCTCTCCCTGACCTTGCATAACTTCAAACGTGCACTGAAGACCCACCTGTTCATCCACCACATAACCCTGTCATCAGGTCACTCACCCCACCCTCCTGCCTCTGCAATTCTACCTCGCCTACTTCCTGCCCTCAGGTCCCCATCCTCATGCCTCATGTCATCTGTCTGTCTCCCCTCTCCCCTAGATTGTAAGCTCCTAGGAGCAGAGTCCTCCTCCCTACTGTTCTCACAGCCCTCTTCTCTAGCATTTCAATGACAGCCTTCACCTTCCCAGCTGTATTGTGTAATTGTGGTGCTAATTGTTACTTGTGCTCTGTTTATGTTTTGGTTACTGTAATATAATGTACTGTTCTGTGTACCCTGTACTGTCCTACTACTGACATATGTATAGTGCTGCAGACCACTTATGGCGCCTTATAAATAAATGTACTAATAATAATAATGATGTGTTACTGGAGTCATTAACTGCGTCTGGCTTTAGTGAAGTACCTACATTTTATATCACTTTATTCATAATACTAAGGTGCATATGTTTTAAGCAATAAAATAAGCCATTTTCGGGGGGTTCCTACAAATATTAAGGATCCCCCATATGTACCATCTCCACTATCAACCGCATTCTCTCCATTTTCAACAGCAGAAGCAGCCCCCATAAGTTTTTATGGTTCTAGGCTGTCAGATTGGCATTAGAATTTGTATTTTATGGGCTATACTTCACACAAATTAGTCAGCGCAGTAGAGTGCAGGGGTCCTTAGAGAGGAGAGAAATAATCACATCAGCATCACTTCTACACATCGCAGGGTTCTTGCAGTGTGTATTAGTACATTTGGGCAAAACTTAGGGCCTGATTCAGAGCCACTCGTAAGCGGCAGCTCGTTCGCTCTGAGCGATGTTTGCCCAACTGCGCATGCGTACGGATCGTTATACGCATGCGCGAACCAGTCAGTGCGGCCGAAATTCATGTGCTCGCAAAATAGCGAATGCCTGCTAATTTGAGTGACAGAAAGAGGCGTATGTGGGTGGTAACAGGGGAAGGTGCTTGAAAACGGGGAGTGGAGATCAGAACGCAGGCGTGCTTAAAGGTCAAAACGGGCGTTTTAGGGTTGTGCATAATTAATATAGCAGCGTCATTGACCACGTCACTTGTTTTTTTTTAACTCAGAACTGCTCGCAAAATAGCGGTTGAAAAAACCAACCACAAGAATAGCGAGCAGTTCATATCCTGTTCGATGTACTCGATTAATCTAATAAATAGCGGACATGACGTATGGTGCGAGCGGCCAGGGGGCGTTTTTAACAAATAAACGAGCGTATGTTTTGCTCGCTCGTTCAGACTTAGAGGTGTGAACAGACTGCAATGTGCAAACGGATCATTTGAATAGCCACCCCTTGTTTTTGAACGGACGAACGCAAATAGCGAACGGCTCTGAATGAGGGCCTTAATTCCTTCTTGCTGTGAATAATTTATAAATATGGACTTAATAGTTCTAATGTTTGCAAGACAGGTTTAGTTTTTTTGTATGAAGGAGAAACAGGCTTTCAGTGTGGCATACGTTAGTAAGGATGTTGTACAAGCAGATTGGGACCAGGTCCTTGGGGAATCAGAGGGCATGTATTATTATTATATCCTGATTCTGTTCCCTGAAATGTTGGGGATATGTCTATAATCATATGGATTGACCATACTGTATGTTAGTGTTTTTATCGGGTGGGGGGGAATAAAGCGTATGCAGTCGGCATACCGACTGTCTAATCCCAGCAAGGGTCTAATGACAGGCATCGAAATACCGATGCCTGTCATTTTACCTACACCCGGCATCCCCATCGTAGGTAAGCCGGGCGCCGGGCACGGACAGCCACGGGGGTGGAGGGTTAGGGTAGGGGCTCCCGGGGGGGCTTAGGGTTAGGCAGCCCCCCAGAGGGTTAGGGTGAGGCTATGGGAAGGGGGGTTAGGGTCAGGCACCCCCAGGGGAGTTTAGGGTTAGGCACCCCCTGGGAGACTTAGGTTTAGACTGCGGGGAAGGGGGAGTTAGGTTTAAGCACTTAGAGGGGGATTAGGGTTAGGCACTTGGGGGGTAGGTTAGGGTTGGGCACTCCTAAGGGAGGGTTAGGGTTAGGGGAGGGGTTAGGTTAGCGATACTTACCTAAATTAGAAGTTGGGATCTTCACTGCTGGGCTTCCAGATGTGGCCGGCGGTAAATCATACTGATTCAGGATAAAAGACCCCTATACAGAAAGTAATAAAATAAATGGATATATATAGTAGTGGCTAAACTGCACAACATCAACATGTCACTGGCAGAAGGGATACTCCATAGCCAGGCAGAACATAAATGTTTCTTTAACAGAGGTTAGGTAGAGTAAAAAATATTGGGGGTAGGTAATACTTCCACATTATGGGTCTGATTTAGAGAAGGACACAGGGCCTGATTCAACAAGGAACGCACAGGAGAGAACGCACGCACTTGGCCGATGTTTCCGTACTGAGCATGCATCGAACAGCACGTGTGCGAACTACCCGGTGTGATCTGGTAAGCGTACACTGACTACACGCAGCAAGTACGTAGACCCCTAATAATATTGATTAACAGGAAGTGCCATTGGTGGGTGGTGACGGGGGGTGGTCGTGCGAACAGAGGGCCTGATTCAGAGCCAGACACTATTTGCGCTCACTCGTTCAGAAAAAGGGGCCGGATATTTAAATAGAGCGCTCGCTCTTTGAGTTCTGTTGACGCCTCTATGTCTGAGTGAACAAACGAAATATGCTTTCGCTATTTTGTAAAGACGCCCCCTGGCCGTTCGCATCATACGTCATCTCCGCTATTTATTAGATTAATCGAGTACATCGAAAGGCGCCTGAATTGCTCGCAGTGCTTGTGGTTGGATTTTCCTACCGCAATCATGCGAACAGTTCAGGCTAAGAGCCAACCAAGTGACGTGGCCGATGACGCTGCTTTGTTAATTATGCACTCCCACTAAACGCCCGTTTTGACCGTTTGGCACGCCTGCGTTCGGATCTCCACTCCCCGTTTTCAAGCACCTTCCCCTGTTACCACCCACAAACGCCTCATCCTGTCACTCAAATTAGCAGGCACTCGCTATTTTGCGAACACACGATTTCCGACCGCACTAACTGGTTGGCGCATGCGCATTACGACCCATACGCATGCGCAGATGTGCGAACAAAACTCGGAGCGAGCGAGCGGCCGCTTACGAGCGGCTCTGAATCAGGCCCAGAGGCGTGCCTGTGCGTTGGAACTCCGTTTTAGAGGTATCCATAATTAAGCCAGTGCAGCGACAGACACAGTGATGAGACTCCGTGCACACAGGAAGTTGCCAAGATCCTGCGCGAGGTCTGGTCAACCACTATTATGCAAAAGTGGTCGATGGTTCTCGATGTTACCGATGTTTATGCTATCTTGCGTACTGATTAGGCTGTTAGTAAAGGGAGATGGGCGATTTAATATGGAGCTGGGCGTATTCATCTAGTGCTGCTGTCTCCATGCGTATGCATTGATTAGCATATTCTTGCAGCGGCTGGGTGCGTGCATCTGCTAGCGTGTGTTCCTTGCTGAATCAGGCCCCCAGTGCAAGTATTTATGCAGCTTAACGATGTTTCACTACTGCGCATACTCGAGAAGTCCAGAAAACCCTCACTGCGCACTTATCCTATGCCGTTCACAACTGCATACAGAATCGCTAACACTTGAGAAGCACTTTGCAATCCCTGGGTGTTTCAGGGTGGAGACTGGGAGGTGACATAGGACCTCATTCAGAGCCGCTCGTAAGCGGCAGTACGCTCATTCCGAGCGATGTTCGTACATCTGCGCATGCGTACGGTTTTAATACGCATGCGCGAACCAGTCAGTGTGGCCGAAAATCGTTTGTTCGCTATATAACGAAGGCCTGCTATTTTGAGTGACAGGAGTAGGCGTATGTGGGTGGTAACAGGGGAAGGTGCTTGAAAACGGGGAGTGGAGATCAGAACGCAGGCGTGCTTAAAGGTCAAAGCGGGCGTGCGTTTTATGGGTGTGCATAATTAATACAGCAGCGTCATTGCCCACGTCACTTGGTTGTTTTATAGCCAGAACTGCTCGCAATATAGTGGTAGGAAAAACCAACCACAAGAATAGCAAGCAGTTCATACGCTGTTCGATGTACTCGATTAATCTAATAAATAGCGGACATGACGTATGATGCGAGCGGCCAGGGGGCGTATTTTTCAAATAAACGTCCGCATGTTTTGTTCGCTCGTTCAGACATGGAGGCGGCAACAGACCGCAAAGAGCGAACGGTTCATTTGAATAGCCACCCCCTTTTTTTGAACGAGCGAGCGCTAATTGCGTCTGGCTCTGAATCAGGCCCATAAAGTGATGGCAAAAAGGGGTATTTTCATGGGAGTGTTAGGGGAGTGTCACGGGAATGCCGCTGCGTTCTCAATTGCAAATCCACAGCTTCAGAGACCATGTTTAGTTGGATTAGAGGAGAACAGCTAGAATAGACCCTAGACTACCGCAAATGTTGATGGTGCATCAGATGTTGCATCGAAGTTTGAGTGTTTACAGTCTCGATTGCAGTTGCACAGACCACACAGCCTGAAACTGGGCGTCTCACTGCTCGTACACTCCGTCGCACAGGGGAGCACACAGGGAAGGCTGAGATTACCATTTGCATATTCCCACAGCTGCCATTGTGAAAGTGTTTGAACGCGGCTGCATTACTAACCATCTCTAAATCAGCCTTACATTATATTATATCATACAGGGCCTGATTCAGAGCCGAACGCTCTGACCAGAGCGCTCGCTCTGAATCAGAGCCCTCCTCCCTAAAAATGGAGCGGCCTCTTGGACGCTCGCATAGCTGTGGGTTACCACCCACAGCTTATGCGAGCGTCCATGATGATGGTCGCGATGGTCAAGACCATCGCGACCATCGGGTTTGCGACGAGACCCTGCGGTAGGGTCTCGCTGCCGTAAGCCCTGGAGTGATTTTGGCTCTATCTGAGCCAAAATCACTCCCACTGACATCACTACTGATGTCAGTGGGGCCGGACTCAGACGGTAGGCGTTCCCATGGAAACGCCTCCGACTGGCAGCCACGCCCCCGGCACGCCCACCAAAGGGGGCGTGCTGTCAGTCACCATCGACAGCACGCCCCCTTTGGTGCGAGACCCCGAGCGACGTATTCCTCGTCGCTCGCCGGGTCTCGCGCATGCGCACGACGGAGCTCCCTCCATCGTGCGATTGTGAATTCGGCCAACATCGACCCGCTTGCGAGCATCCTTCGCTCGCGAGCGGGTCTCAATCTGGCCCACAGTTCAGTACAGTGAATATCGCTCTTTTTAAAATTATTTTTAAATCAATAATAAACCGTATATAGGACCTGATTCTGAGCTGGACGCAATGGTGATTATGGATGCAGAGCGAGCGATTGCCACTGCGCAATCATGCATAGAAGCCGCACTGCGCGTGCGCAGCAATCACAGGGCATGATTCAGACTCCTCCTCTGTGACAGGAGCCGAGTGCTGCAGGAGAATGTCACACTGCAGCACCCAGCTCCTGTCACTGCAGAGGAGCCAGAAATTTGGTGTCACCCTCTCCGAGGGTGACACCCAGGTGAGCCCCACACCCCCCTCATGATGCCACTGGGGCTTGTGCAAGTGCCAATACTCGTGATTACTTTGCAGTGGCTGATGTAATGGAAGACAAGCCCTGGACAGGGGAGGAGGGGCTTTGAATATTCTGAACCAGGGGAGGGGTAAGGGTGGGAGGCAGTGGATTTGAAAATGTGGGACTAGGGAATTTAACTGTTAAAGGTAACTTTAATTTAGGGATGTGCAGGCTCGGATAGGTTCGAGTTTGCACACCGAGTTTGGATTTTTCCCTCCAAAAAAACGGAACTCAGAAAGAGGCAAAACGTCATCTTGCATGGACAAACATCATCATTCAAGTCCAGGAATGATGATGTTTGTCCGTGCAAGATGACGTTTTGCCTCTTTCTGAGTTCCGTTTTTTTGGAGGGAAAAATCCGAACTCGGTGTGCAAACTCGAACCTATCCGAGCCTGCACATCCCTACTTTAATTACACCCTGGAATTTATAGAACACAGTCAAAGCTCAACAAAAAGTAATTTAGGTCCGTTGGAAAAAGAGGACACCGTATTTAATAAAGTCAAGGGGATTTCAGGATAACATTCAGATTGCAGCAGAACAGACTGAACTAATATTGGTATAGATCAGACTGACAGCTCAGTTCTCAAATGTTCTTTTTATCAGGTAGTGATTTCCTTTAGCTCACTAGAAAAATAGTTGCATCCTGCTTTACCGATCTGTCATTAACACTGAATGTTGTTTTTAAAGCTTGTTTGTTTGTTTTTTGCTGTTGTT
The DNA here is from genome assembly GCA_031769625.1 of Taudactylus pleione. Lineage (NCBI taxonomy): Eukaryota > Metazoa > Chordata > Amphibia > Anura > Myobatrachidae > Taudactylus > Taudactylus pleione. Next base: position 4,926,628 of record JAUIMM010000334.1, read on the forward strand.
TTTTTTTTCACATACTTGTTTAATTTCTATTTAGACTTAATAAAAAATGCATTATCATGGATGAATAATTATCTATCCAGCTGAGCAATATGTATTCATTACAGCCATAGTATTCAACGGGGAACATAAGGTGATCTACAAAGCAATGGGAAAGGAATCCCCTTTGCACAGACTGCATTGTGCTGCTGATACATTACTACATTGTTACATCACATTATAACATTGTAAAGATGCAGAAAATACGTTTGAAGCAAATGGTTGGTTGCAAAAATGAATGGAAAAGGCTGAATTATTATTATTTTCTCTTTCTTGGCAAACAGTAAAACCATAAATACTGTACTTTGGCCTGGTCAATTATTTACTAGACATTCGCAGCATTTTTCATTTATTTTTTAGAGTAACGCAATATACACAGCAATAGAGGTGAAGCAAAAGGATTCATTCAAGACAGCTCAACTGAAATTAAGTGCAAGCTTGTCATATTACAACCTTTATATTTCTTGGTGCACCATATGTGTAATGCTCATCTCATTAGTTATGATGATTGCCTTGTTCTTTGAAATGTCATTGCTCTTCTTTTGAGAATGAAGACCCTCTGGGAGTCCAGTTACCACCCCAAGGGCATCATGTCGACAGACCATATGGTCTAGCAACAAAAATGAAAGAGAGAAAAACCTTGAAAGCCTCATTTATCTACACAAACACTGTGGACGTTTTGCTGACCTGTGTCTCATCAGCTGTTGTGGAACAAGTGTTAGCTTACCCAGCAGCCACTGGCTGAGACTTGTAGTCCTATAAACACTACAAAGCTACAGGTCGCCTTCTTGTGTAAATCACTAGACCTATTTAAGTGCTTTATTTTTGACTACTCTTTTCATATGATGGTAGAGGCTATATAAAATCATGAATTAAATAAATGGTAAATAAATATGTGAAGTTAATTGTGGTAAGTGATTTCAAAGCCACAATGATTATTCATACCAGGCTATAATTAAAGATAAAGGGGTAAATGTAACATTATTATTATTATTATTATTATTATTATTATTATTATTATTATTTTTATTATGTTTCCAGGGGTGAATTTAGAGAGGCGGGGGCCCGTGTTCACTCACCATCCGGGGGCCCCATCCTCTCTCTCCGGCAGCCGCGGCTTACTGACACATTCAGTAGACTCCACCGGGAAAATGGCTCAGCAGCCATTTTCCTGGCGATTCCCCTACTGTGCACGCGCAGAACGCAGAGAAAGTGGCCACTGAGGCCACTTTCCGGGCGTTCTGTGTAGCGCCTCTCCAGCCGACGTGGGACTTCGGAGAGGTATTTGGAAGTATGGTTGCATGGGGTGCATTGTGGGTCCCCCTAGAGTCAAACCCATTATAGATACTCCCCTGTATGTTTCTTATATAGCGCAGCATATTCCGTTGCACTTTACAATTTATAAACAACATTAACAGAACAAAACTGGGTAATAACAGTCAGACATAGAGGTAAGAGGGCCCTGCTCACAATCTTACAATCTATAGGGAAATAGGCATTGATACACCAGGTTAGGGGCTACATATTGCATATTGGTCCAGCCAGATTACAGAGGTTCTTGGTGGGCTGTATGATCCAGTCACACAGAACTGTTGGCCTAGGGTTAGGAGCAGTGGCGGGCTGGGCCGGGGGGCAGGGTGCCATGTGCCCCCCGGGCCGCAGCGTCATGCGGGCCGCGGGCAGTCTGTGTCACTGTGTCGTCAAGAAGTCTTCTGGATGTTTAAAACCAACTCTCTACATCCAGAAGGCTTGAATGAAGCGGTTGAACTTAACTCTTTCATATAATCACGAGACATCTGGATAGGTAGATAGGGTCCCCGTCACCTTTGCGTTGTGATTGAGAGTCTGGTTGTCTTTATTTTATTTAACACATCTCCATTGATCTCTCCTATCATAATCCCACAATTTCATCCTATTAGTCTTAGATATACACTTGTTTAGGCCTAGTTGGATGATATCATTCAAAGGGAGCAATTCGTTTAGAATATAGAGGCATTTTACATGTTGTTATAACTATAGGAAAATATTTGATCTTTATAATTAAATAAATAAATTTATTATTATTAATCTTGTTTTTATTTAATTTTATTTACTCATTTATTATTCTTATTATTTTCATTTTTGTTAAATATTATTTTTATCATTTATTAATATTTTTATCTATATGCCTTTATATGCTCTTATCATGTGACTCTCAATGATATTCACCCACTACAAGCAGAGGACATGTTTTTTTGAATGATTCCAATCATATGTACTATTGGGACATGTTACTGAATGTGAAAAGCAAAATAGTAAAATAATAAATTATAAGCAATATGTATTTTATAGCGTAGAATGGAATCTAATTATCATGTGACCATCAATATCACATGATAAAGAGGGTCACGTGTTTTTCGGTTAAAACACGTGATGATATGCCAGTACTCGGCTCCCCTATATGGTTGGACCATATCGCGTGGTGAGTAGTGCGCTGCGTATTTCCTATCACGTGACATGGTGGTATATACGCGACCATACTTGTTTGTGTCGCGCGATCCGTGGTGAGTGATGCGTTGCGCACTTCCTATTACGTGATATGTGTTGTGTTGGTGGTATCCATGCGACCTCACTTGTTTGTGTCACGTTTTCTATGACTGGGCACTCCTGGTTGATAGGTGGGATTAGGACACGTGACCTTTGGGCAATTCGATCATGTGACCGACCATCGCTATGTATTTTAGAAAAAGTATGTATACACTATTTATCTTTATAATAAAAGCAATATAATTATTTAAATAAATAAATGTATGTGTTAATCTCCGCTATAAGGCAAAAAGGAGACCAGTAGATTTATGTGTATGGCTTGACTGACAGGCTAATTAGTTTCACACAGCTGTTGCACATTTCTCATTAAGAAAAGGGTATTTAAACCCATGGTTTTTATTGAAGGGGATATGCTATTGAGGAAGCTGCGGGTTTTCCGCAGGGAAACGCGTCTAACCCCCCACCGCATGTGGCTTGCATTCTACTGTTGGAAACTTTGTTGTGGCTTGTGGACTCCGGACCGGCTTCTTCCATTTCTCCAACCACGGTGTCTCAGGTTCCTCACCATCTGTGGGTACTTCACCTACTCATCAGGACCTTTGCTTCCTTCAAGTTGGTAATTATTTTCAATATAGCTGGACATTATTCCGGATCCCATCCCTTGAGGAATACCATTGACTTATTATTACTGGCCCATGGACTGAGTTTTCCCATTCCTACCCTTGTGACTTTTATTCATCTGATTTTATTCTGCATTAATTCATTTTTCAATCGTATGATACTGTTTTATTGAATTATTTGTGCACTAATGTGTTCTTATTGGCATGATTAAACATGCACATTAAATTATATATTTATACCGCCAGTCAAGCCTTACATTTATCTATTGGTAATATTTATGTGTTATATACTTGAGATTTGTGAAATTACCTCCTAAATTAACTTAAGCCTAGTGATATATTCACATTCATGTACATTCGTGTCTATGTATGTTATCTGTAGCGCAGGTTCTCTCATTATTTGTGGTTTTCTATTAGCTAGGAGAGTGACATCCTCCTTGAACCAGCAGCTGTCAGACAGCGCCATCTGATATTTTTTCCTATTGTCACTGTGACACAGACTGCACCGCGTGTCTAGCTCTGACCGGACGGAGTTCGGTTAGCGCTACACAAGTGACAAACACACAGCCGCCGGCTCCGGCAGCTGTGTGTTTGTTGTAAGCAGCAGCCAATGAGAGTCTGTCAGACTCTCATTAGCTGCTGCTGCGCCCACTGCAGGAGCCGCTCCATCTTCCGGCTCCCGCAGTGGGCAATGGGAGAGGCGTCATGACATCATATGAGGTCTCTCCCATAATGCCCAGGAAGGACAGACGGAGGAGCGGACGGCGACGGCGGGAGCGGGGATTCAGGTAAGTGGTTTTTTTTTTTTTTTTACTACGTGTGGCTACTGGGGGGGAGGCTGGCACTACAAGGGGGAGACCACTACTGGGGGCACCACAACGGGGGAACCACTACTGGAGGCACTGCAAGGGGGGACTACTACTAATGGGGGCAATACAAGGGGGGGACTACTACTACTGGGTGCACTACAAGGGGTGGGACTACTGATGGCACTACAAAGGGGGAACCACTACTGGACTGGGGGCACTACAAGAGGGAGGGACTACTACTGGGGGCACTACAAGAGGGAGACCACTACTGGGGGTACTACAAGGGGGAGATCACTACTGGGGGCACTACAGGGGGGGCACTACAAGGGGGGACCACTACTAGGGATTATAACTGGGGACACTTCAAGGGGGGGACTGCAACTGGGGGGACTACTACTACTAGGAGCACTACAAGGGGAGGGTACAACTACTAGGGGCACTGCATAGGGGGAGGGGACTACTACTAGGGGCACTACATAGGGGGGAGGGGACTACCACTGGGGGCACTGCATCGAGGGACCACTGCTGGGGGCTCTATAAAAAGGGCAATACTGGGGGTACTGCATAGGGGGAGACTACAACTGGGGCCACTATTTAAGGGGCACTGCATGGGGTGTGGACTGCTACTGGGGGCACTATATAAGGAGCACTGCATAGGGGGTACCACTAATGGGGGCACTATATAAGGGGCTTACTACTGGGGGCACAAGGGGCACTGCACAGGGGGGACCACTACTGGGGGCACTGTATAAGGGGCACTGCATAGGGGGATCACTACTGGGGGCACTACTGGAGGCCTGCATAAGGGGATCCTCTCCTGGGTCACAGGGGGGCACTGCATATGGCCACCATGATGGGGCTGTTCCTAATCTTTATTTTTACTTTACATTAATCCCATATGGACCTGCCTCCTCCCTGGAACACTTGAGGGGGGGCGCCATAGCACGCATGTTCTTCGGGCACCCTGGCTACAGGCTACCCCTCTGCCAGGGCCGCCTGCATGCATTTGCCCCCCAGGCTAAAAGTTGCCAGCCAGCCCCTGGTTAGGAGGATGTGAAAGTGAAGAAAGAAAATATATGAGGTTATGTCTGGACTGTAAGAAGGAATGTAATTAGATAGGGAAGATATGAAGGTTATGTTTGTAGTTCTGGAATCTGATAAGCTTGTCTGAAGAGGTGAGTTTTCAGGGAAAGCTCGAAGGTTTGGAGACTAGCGGAATGTCTTATTGTGCGTGAGAGCAGGGGCTGGTTGGCAACTTTTAGCCTGGGGGGCAAATGCATGCAGGTGGCCCTGGCAGAGGAGTAGCGTGTAGCCAGGGTGCCCAGAGCACGTGCGTGCTTAGGCGCTCCCCCCCTCAAGTGTTGCCCCGGAGCACATGCGTGCTTAGGCACCCCCCCTCAAGTGTTCCAAGAAGGCGGGTCCATATGGAATTAATGTAAAGTAAAAATAAAGATATGGGGCAGCCCACTGTAGTGGTGCCCATATGCAGTGCCCCCTGTGCCACAGGAGAGGACCCCCTTATACAGGCCACCAGTAGTGATCCTCCTATGCAGTGCCCCTTATACAGTGCCCCCAGTAGTGGTCCTCCCTGAGCAGTGCCCCTTATGCCCCCAGTAGTAAGCTTCTTATATAGTGTCCCCAGTAGTGGTCCCCCCAGCAGTGGTAGCCCCTATGCAGTGCCACCAGTAGTAGTCCCCCCCTTGTAGTGCCCCCAGTAGTAGTCCCCCCCTTGTAGTGCCCACAGTAGAAGTCCCCCCCTTGTAGTGCCCACAGTAGCAGTCCCCCCTTGTAGTGCTCCCAGTAGTAGTCCCCCCTTGTAGTGCCCCTAGTAGTAGTCCCCCCTTTGTAGTGCCCCCAGTAGTAGCCTCCCCTTGTAGTGCCCCCAGTATTGCTTTCCCCCTTGTAGTGCCCCCAGTAGTAGTCCCCCCTTGTAGTGCCCCTAGTAGTAGTCCCCCCTTTGTAGTGCCCCCAGTAGTAGCCTCCCCTTGTAGTGCCCCCATTATTGCTTTCCCCCTTGTAGTGCCCCCAGTAGTAGTCTCCCCCCTTGTAGTTCCCCCAGTAGCAGCCCCCCTTTTAGTGCCCCCAGTAGTGCTCTCCCCCTTGTAGTGTCCCCAGTAGTAGTCCCCCCCCCCTTGTAGTGCCCCCAGTAGTGGTCCCCCCCCCACAGTACACACACACAGACGTAATAAATAATAAAAAAAACCACTTACCTGAATCCCCACTCCCGCCGCTGCCATCTGCTCCTCCGTCTGTCCTCCCGGGCCGCTCTGCATTATGGGAGAGACGTCATATGACATTACCCACTGCGGGAGCCGGAAGATGGAGCGGCTCCTGCAGTGGGCGCAGCGGCAGTCAGTGAGAGTCTGACAGACTCTCATTGGCTGCCACTCAAAACAAACACACAGCTGCCGGCGCCGGCAGCTGTGTGTTTGGCACTGTGTAGTGCGAACTCCGTCCGGTCAGCGCTACACGTGCAGTGCAGCTGTGTCACAGAGACACAGACTGCCCGCCGCCTGTGGCCCGCATGGCGCTGCGGTCCGGGGGGCACATGGCACCTTGCCCCCCGGCCCAGCCTGCCACTGCATGAGAGGGCATTCCACAGAGTGGGTGCAGCCCGAAAAAAGTCCTGTAACCATGCATGGGAACAAGTAATGCTTGTGGATGAGAGACACAGATCTTGTGCAGAGTGGAGAGGTCGAGTTGGGAGATATTTTGAGATAAGTGAAAAAATGTCTGTTAGTTTGGTTTGGTAATTAGCCTTATGTGTAAGTAAAAGTATTTTATATTGAATATGGTAGAAAACCAGAACCTAATGGAGGGACTGACAGAGCGGATCAGCAGACTATGAACCTCAGAGCTGTATTCAAAATTGATTGTAGTGGCAAGAGTCTGTTATTGAGAAGACCATTAAGGAGACTATTGCGATAGTCAATGCGGGAAATAATGAGTGGATGGATTTGAGTTTTTTAATTGTCTTTTAGATGTATGTCACATGATTTTGAGACAGATTGAATATGGGGAACAAAGGACAGTTCAGAGTGAAAGATGACACCTAGGCATTGAGCTTGTGGGGTAGGGTGGATTGTTGAGTTATCAACAGTGATAGAGAGATCAGGTTGCTAACTACTCTTGGACAGTGGAAATTTAATTAGTTCTATTTTGGAATATTAAGTTTGAGGTGGAGAGAAGACATTCAGTGACACGGATCAATACAGATGGTGACAAATCTGGGGAGGATAGGTAGATTTGAATATGCTTTGCGTACAGATGATACTGAAATCCGAAAGAGCTGATGAGCTTCCAAGAGAGGTGGTATAAATTGATAAAAGCACAGGACCTAAGTCTGAGCCTTGCAGTACTCCAACTGATAGAGGTGGTGAAGAGGAGGCAGATTCAATAAAACGAACAGTGAAAAAGCGAATAGATAAGTAGGATGAGAACCAGGATAGGGCTGTGTCCTGAAGGGATTGTAGTGTTTATATGAGAAGAGAGTGGTCAACAGTGTCAAAAGCAGCAGAGAGATCTAGAAGAATAAGAAGTGAGTAATGGCCTTTAGACTTGGCAGTGACCAGATTATTCACTACCTTTGTCAGTGCTGTCTCTGTGGATTGTTGGGAACGAAAGTCTGACTGAAGTGTGTCCAATAAGTTGTGTGAGTTAAGAAAGTGTGTCAGGCGAATGAAGGCAAGTCTCTCCAGTAGCTTGGAGGGGCATGAGAGTTAGGGTCAGAATTTAGGGCCTGATTCAGACCCACTCGCAAGCGGCTGTCCGCTCGCAAGTGGGTCAATGTTCTGCACTGAGCATGCGCACGACGGAGGGAGTTCCGTCGTGCGCATGCGCCAGACGCGACGAGCGAAGGACTTTCCTTCGCTCGTTGTGTCTGATCAAAGGGGGCGTGCTGTCGATGTTGATTGACAGCACACCCCCTTTGGTGGGCGTGCCGGGGGAGTGCCTCCCTGACGGGGGCGTTCCTAAGGGAACGCCTCCCATCAGAAGCCGGCCCACTGACATCACTAGTGATGTCAGTGGGAGTGATTTTGGCTCTGATAGAGCCAAAATCACTCCGGGCCTTGCGGTTGAAAACCTCAACCGCAGGCTCCGGCTCGCAGTTTCGATGGTCGCGATGGTCAAGACCATCGCGGCCATCAAACTGCACGCTCGTATAGGCTGTGGGTGGTGACCCACAGCTATACGAGCGTCCAGGAGGACGCTCCATAGTTATGGAGGCCGGCCCTCATTCAGAGCGTGCGCTCTGCTCAGAGCGTACGGCTCTGAATGAGGGCCTTAGTTTTTTTAAGAATGGGAGTAAACTCTGCATGCTTGAACAGTGATGGAAAGATACCAGGAGAGAGAGAGAGAGAGAGAGAGAGAGAAGAGAGAGAGATGACAGAGTTTAGTTAAGGTTTACTGATTTGTGACATTGGTGGTAGGGGCATTTTAAGAGAGGAGGGAGCCCATGTGGAGACTTAATGCAGGCCCCCTCCTCTCTTTGGCGGTGCCGCGGTGCAGCAGTAAGCCAGAATCTACTGTGCATGCGCGGGTCTCTGGGAAAATGGCACCCACACTGTTCTACCAGGGACAGCAGTACTGCAAAAGCGCTAGTCACCGAGACCTCCTGCACCCTGCACATCCTGCACCCATTATAGATACGCCCCTGATCGGTTTTGCCTTTTAAATTATTGATATTTTAAGATATCAGCCAGACTTGTCGGTAACCAGCTGATGCCTGCAGTTTCAGGCCATTACCTTTGTATACAGTACCTGAAAATACTGTATAATCTGTGGCAAGGCTTTTGCCAACTTTCATTATCTTACTGCCGTAAGTGAGTGCCAGTTTGCAGAACTCCCATTCATGCCAAATGTCTCATAGCCCAGACCAAACATCCTTTTACTCTCCTGGAGAGGTTTGGTGGTGGTATGTAGTGAAGGAAAGAGATCCAATCAGATACGATGCTAGATACCAACAAAAGAGAGGCTTCACATAATACCTTTCCCGATATGTGAGAAATGTAGATATGTCTGTAGCAGAGGAGAAAGAGGCCACCAGTCAGGAGTCAATGGGCCTGATTCAGAGCCGTTCGCTATTTGCGCTCGCTCGTCCAGAAAATAGGGGTGGCTATTCAAATGAACCGTTCGCTGTTTGCGGTCTGTTCACGCCTCTAGGTCTGAACGAGCGAACAAAACTTGCGTTAGTTTTTTGGGAAACTACGCCCCCTGGCTGCTCGCATCCTACGTCATGTCCGCTATTTATTAGATTAATCGAGTACATCGAACAGGGTATGAGCTGCTCGCTATTCTTGTGGTTGGTTTTTGCTACCACAATTTTGCGAGCAGTTCTGACTATAAAATAACCCAGTGACGTGGTCAATGACGCTGCTGTTTTAAATATGCACACCCATAAAACGCCCGTTTTGACCTTTAAGCACGCCTGCGATCGGATCTCCACTCCCCGTTTTCAAGCACCTTCCCCTGTTACCACCCACATACGCCTCATTCTGTCACTCAAAATAGCAGGCATTCGCTATTTTGCGAGCACATGAATTTCGGCCGCACTGACTGGTTCGCGCATGCGTATAACGATCCGTACGCATGCGCAGTTGGGCAAACATCGCTCGGGGCGAACGAGCTGCCGCTTACGAGTGGCTGTGAATCAGGCCCAATGACCGCTATTACAAAAAAGAGCAATGCCTAGAAATGCTCCAATAAAGGCCCAGATTGATCAACGAGTGATATTCTTGTTATTGCTCATCACTAATCTTAAATGGTGCTCCAACCAATCAGCTCCTAACTGTCATTTTTCAAACACATGACAGTTAGAAGCTGATTGGTTGGAGCATTATTTAAGTTCAGTAACGAGTGATCACAAGATCACTCAATCAGCTTCTAACTGCCATTTTTCAAACACAGCCTGTACTTTATCTCTCTCCACTTTATCTTTCTCCACGTCTTAATACTTCTTCCCCAAAGTACCAACCAATCAGCTCCTGTCATTTTTCAAACAGTTAGAAACTGATTGGTTGGTACTTCTCTCTCCACTTTACCTTTCTCCAAGGTTTGATACATCTGCCCCCATGAGTCCTCTGTTATTAAGTCCCTTGGTTAACTGGCAGCGAATACATGGATTGGACACCACACATCAGTTGATGCCAGCCTGGCTAGCTTCTGTAATGACAACTTGACCCAGTAAACCATCCAAGAAGTGACACATGAGGTGTTACTGTACATGAGAGTGGAATCTCCGGAAATGGATCTCTATGCAATTAAACTGCGCAAAACCTCAAAAATGATTGAAAAAACACTAGACATCTTGGATCCCATCAGGGATGCCCATCAAAGATGGAATACAGACAATCAGCAGGCTGAATAAGATTGCCAGAGATGTGGTCTTTCAGAGATCAGACTTACTGTAAACTATCCTGTGACGCCAGGGTGTGTACATAATATATGCAGAAGCTGAGTTATACATATATACAGAGGTTTCCATGAAGCAGTGAGCTATTTCCTTTAATGTATTCTACTACATCGGAAGTACCAAAGTGTAGCACATGGCCATATTAAGAAAAACAAGGCAGTGGGTCAGGGTCCGGACTCGGAGTCTTCTTAACCATGAAGTTCTGTGTGTAATGGATCATGATAGAAAAGCCGAGTATTTTGAATACTTTCCTGTCTTATATGAAACCAAAAAATGAAGTGGAGTAATGCGACTAATTGTGCGTCATGCTTATAAGACGATGCTTCCAAAGCGCAGAAATGTGCTCAAATGTGATGCCTGTAATCTATACTCTAGAGATGCAAAGGAGCAGAATCATGTGTAAGTATTACCTAACTATGGGGGAGATGTATCAAAACTTGGAGAGAAATAAAGTGTAGAGAGATAAAGTACCGACCAGTCAACTCCTGTCATTTTTCAAACACAGTCTATAAAATGACAGTTAGAAGCTGATTGGTTGGTACTTTATCGCTCTCCACTTTATCTCTCTCATAGGTTTAATACATCTCCCCCGATGATCCTATGACCCACACTTCTCATAATCACTGTAGTTTAAGTCTCATTTTACTCTCATATTTCAATTAAAGCCCTCAGCTGAATGTAAGTTCTATATTCAAAAACATTGCTTTACACTGATTCCCTCCCATCGAAAGTATGAGCGTACATATCCTCCGAGTAGGACAAAAATCCAGATTGTGAAACAAACGGCAGGCATATAAATTTGACCAGACAATACCACTTTTGCTCATTCAAATGTCAGATTTGCAAAGCCACCATTTTGTTTTTGTCATACATACTTAGGGGCAGGGGAGTCTTAAGAGAGGAGGGGGCCCGTGTGCACTCCCCGTGTGGGGCCCCCTCCTCTCTCTCCCGGTGGCCAGCAGCCGACTAACGCGGCTGGCCGGCCACCGCCGAAACAGTGGACTCTGGGCACTACAGTGTGGCCAGAGTCTACTGCGCATGCGTAGAATGCCGGAAAAATGGCCGCGGTGGTCATTTTCCGGTGTTCTGTGCAACGCTGACACTTGACGTGGGACCACGGACCGGTGAGTTTAAAATAATATCGGTGCAGGGTGTGCGGCCCAGGGGCACGTGTGCCCCGCACACCCTGCACTCATTATAGATACGCCCCAGCTTAGGGGGTAAATTACTGCACGCTAATTGATCTCCTGGGGCTATCAAATATTTTGCCCCTGAAAAATGACCAGGGCTAATTGAATACCAGCAGTAAATATAAATATATTACACCAGCAGAGAATAAAAGAGTACATAAACCAATGCACTATTTATGTGATTGTGAGCAGGCAGCTGTTGTGACCAGTTGAATTTATGGATAATACTAGCTACAATGTCCTCAATGCCTTTAAGTATCCCTTAACATCCCACATCCTACCTAGATCTAGAAATCATTGGACATGATTCAGTATTGATTGCAATTGCGATCGCAGCTACAAAATTGCTCGCAATGCAGTTGCGAAAATATGCTAATGTTTGCCACAGCTCAGCCGGCATAGAGACGCCCACTGCTGCTTTCTCATATCTGTCCAACCTCGCACTCCTGCATAAACATCGGTACCATCGACATACATCGGCCCGTCGCACAGATTTACCAGCTGCAGAAACTGCAAGTCTCGTCGCACGCAGTACTTAAGCTGTGTATGCCATCGCAGTGGCTAATTTATGCATGCCCATGCACCGGTGTTCAAACAGACAGACACACCTGTGTTTCTCAAACTACTCCCCCTACACCACCCCCAAACGCTCACGGCCTGTCACTCACTTTGCGATGGATTTATCTATGCATGTGTGATTGCAGTGCATTCACAGGGCACGCGCAAGGCGGCTTATACGCATGGGCAATGGAAAACAATCACTCGGTCTGCGTACATAGTTGCATTTGCGGTCGCTTCTGGCCCATTGCACCTCTGGAACATTAGCCTTGTAATTATGAGTCTGTAGCTGCATACCTTGCAGTGTTTCAGTAGAGTCTGGCAGCAAGTTTCGAATTGTCAGGAGGGGCCTCTCAGATAATAAAGGTGAATGTGCTGCTTGAGTTTATAGTTTTATATTATGTGTATGTGACATTAAGTTGCTAAGTCCAACATATGCTCATAACTGTAGCACTCTTATGTAGGGCAGTGAAGGCAGACAAAACTCACACTAAGAATTCTATCTGTTATTTTTGCTAAAAATGATGGGAAGTTATGGACTAAAGACTTTGAAACGATCTGTTAAACTTTATCATGGTGCATATATATTATATTTACAATCGAGAATCATTTACATACAATAATATTTAAGCTTACAAGGCCGGTACATTTCCAATGGAAAACAAAGTCTTATAATTATCAACCCAAGGCCCATAGCGGCACAGAAAAGAGATTGTTTTAAATCGTGTTGGGTTTGAAGATTGTATTGTATTACCATGTGATGTGTGTTTTTTTGGTTTTCCTGACCAAGATAATTGTGTGGCCGACAGTCTCAAACTACATTTCCTTCCTGATTAATACATACTGTGTAGAGCTGCGCTTTATCACAAATTAAATGTGTCTTGTACTAAGATAAAGAAGGAAAAACCTTCACAACTGTTAGCCTTTTTGGAAAGGAGTTCATCATAAAAAAATGGGTCATTTGGTAGCTGTGAAAAGACTACTGCCCTAACGGGCATAGCTCTCAGTCATTTTACTAGCATGCTCATTCCAATGACACTCGGCAACTAGTTGGTTTATTTTCACTAATACGGATATCCATATTTTTAGTAATTTTCCTCACTAGAAATGGGAAGCTGAAGATAATGCTACTGTTGGCCTTCCTCAGTCCCAGCCCTATGTTCAAGCAGAGCCATCTTAACAGCATTGTAGGCCTTGGGCAAAGCAATGCACTGGGGCCCTTACCCACCCAGTCTCCAGAATAAAAATGTAAATGGTCAATAAAATAAATCTATTGTTTTTTTTAATATATATTTATTGGTACTTTTAACAAAATCAATTTTTATACATAAAAAAAAATTATGTCCCTGCTCTGCACTGCAGCTGTGATTAAAGTATGGGGTGCCCACTTAGAGTGTAGGGCCTAGGGGACATGTGTCATGATTGGTGTCTGAGAGTTACCTGACTCAGGTGTTGAACTGGATTCAGCGGAGACCGGCTTGACTGCAACCATGGATGATATAATAGCTCTGTTTGCATAAGAATTGTATGGTAGTGAGAACTGCCTTTGATGATAAATGACAGAAACAGGAAACTTGTATGGCTGGAGTGGAACCAGTGGAAAACTTGGAGGAACTGGACTAGGACCAGCAGGAAGGCTTGCTGAGCTGGTACCAGTAGGTAGATTTGGTGCGGCTGGGAAGCCGTAAGGAGAATGGTAGTAGCACGGGAGCTACTTGATGCAGCTGGGAAGCCGTATGGAGAATGGTGGTAGCACGGGAGCTACTTGATGCGGCTGGGAAGCTGTATGGAGAATGGTGGTAGCACGGGAGCTACTTAATGCAGCTGGGAAACCGTATGGAGAATGGTGGTAGCGCGGGTGCTACATGATGTGGCAGGGAAGCCATAAGGAGAATGGTACAGTGGAAAGTAGGAAATACTCTGGGAGCACAGTGAGGAGACTCTTTAGACAACAAAAGGACTTGCTGAATTGGACCCTCCAGGTGAATGGAGGACGGCTGGATTATCAACGGTTAGGACCGGCAGGTAACTGAACTCCACATAATTGGAGGACGGCTGGTTCACTGGTGTGAACCAGTAGGATTTCCAAATGTGCCAGGTATAGCTATTAGCAGGACTGCTAGATGACTTGGTCTGGGAACCAGCAGGTTTTCTGGGTATGCCAGGTATTGCTGTTAGCAGGATTTCTGGGTATGCCAGGTATTGCTGTTAGCAGGATGACTGGTTTGAGAACCAGCAGGTTTTCCAGATGCACCAGGGGTTACTGCCAGCAGGAGCCTGGGATACACCACAGGAAGTAACGAGATGTTCAGGCACAGAATGCTATCAGAGGAAGATGTAAATGCCCTGGGTCTAGCAGGAATTGGTGGATACAGTCAGGTAGTCTGGTAGTAACACTTTGAGTGGTGGAGGGCACAACATCCAGAGAGAGCAATCCTCTCTACAGAACTGAAGTCAGAACTACACCTGCAATTTCAATCAAGGCTAGCAGTGTTCACAGACAGAGGGCCCAGGTGAATAATCACTGTGGAAAGGAGAGCACAGTCCAAATGCACACACAGAAGTGTTACAGCCAGTATGATTTAGAGCAGATCTCCCAGGCAAATTGTACACACAGACCCACGGGGCTGCTGGCAGAGGTAAGTCTCAAGACAAAAGGTAAAAAACTAGCCAGGGTTGTGACAACATGTCTTCTGTACCCCCCTTAATCCAGCTCTGTGCCTGCAGGCTGGGAGGTAAGTAGAGAATGCTGCCTAGCTGCTCTCATTGTGTGTAGTTCACAATCAGAGCGGCCAGGGAGCATCTTTCTCTGGCTGTCCCACTGCTGGCTGCTCTATGCACTGAGCTAGCGGCCGCACAGTCCATGTAGATGCCCCCAGCCCGCCCCTGCTCAAAGGCCCTTAGAATCGTGGGGCCCTGGGCAGCTGCAAGTCACCTCCTCAGGCAGTATGGGTTGTTGGGAAGGGAGAACATCATATTATCCAATATATACCCCAGCCTAAGTAGCATTTATAATCAATATTGGCTGTGAGGATATGCAGCAATGGGGTACACCCTGCTGAAGCAGGTGTCACAAGATTGAATGTTAGCTGATCATATGATGCTACCATGTGGCTTTCAACCAGGTATGCCCTGCTGATGATAGGCCTCCCAGCTGAAATGAATACATATTCCTATTCAGCTTTGGCTACTCATCCCCTTTAATTGTCTATTAAGAATATAAAATACTGGCTGATGTATCCGGTTTCACCTGGGTAGACCTATTTACTGTTTCCATCTCACCACTCCAATAATACATTAATCCTTCACCTCTATAGTAATGCATCACTGCTATAGTAAGACATTACCTTCCCTCACCTGTGGACTAACACATTCCACTCCCTCATGTCTGTAGTAACACTTTTCTCTCCCTCGCTCGACATTCCCCTCCCTCACTTGTGCTGAAATACAATCCCTCCATCACAACTGTAGTAACACATTACCCCACATCACCTCTGTAGTAACACATTACCCCGCTCACCCCTGTAGTAACACATTCCCCTCCCTTACCCATGTTGTAACACATTCCCTTTCTTCACCACGTAGTAACACATTTGACATTCCTCTCCCCTCCCTCACCTCTGTAGTGACACATTTCCTCCCTTCGCTATTCAAATAGGGGAGCCACACCAACTGCCAGTGATGTTTGGCAGCACTTGGGATGACAGTTGGTGTTTGAATATTGAACTATGGGCCTGATTCAGAGCCAGACACTCTGACCAGAGCGCTCGCTCTGAATCAGGGCCCTACTACCTAAAAATTGAGCGGCCTCCTGGCCGCTCGCATAGCTGTGGGTGACCACCCACAGCTTATGCGAGCGGCCAAAAAGAGGCATCGCGACCATCGGGCAAGACCATCGCGACCATCGGGCTTGCGACGAGACCCTGCGGTAGGGTCTCGCTGCCGCAAGCCCAGGACTGCTTTTGGCTCTATCAGAGCCAAAAGCACTCCTACTGACATCACTAGTGATGTCAGTGGGGCCGGCCCCAGACGGAAGGCGTTCCCATGGGAACGCCTCCGTCTGGGCAGCAACGCCCCCAGCACACCCACCAAAGGGGGCGTGCTGTCAGTCACCATCGACAGCACGCCCCCTGTGGTGCGAGACTCATAGCGACAGCTTGGCTGTCGCTATGCGGCTCTCACGCATGCGCACGACGGAGCTCCCTCCGTCGTGCGCATGCGATTAGGGCACCATCGACCCACTTGCGAGTGCTCAGCGCTCGCGAGCGGGTCTGAATTAGGCACGGTGCTACAGCCATGATGAGTCAGTCAGGCAGGGACACTGCACAGGGGGAGGAAATACTTTAGCCCTTTTCATCCTCTTAGGAGTCAAATTTTTAAAAATCCCTTCTTAGTGGGTACCTATGTCATGGAAGGCATATAATCCAGATTTGAATGTTTCTAGGTCCAGGGGCTTGTGCTGGGCGTTGATCAGTCAGTCAGTCAGTGTGGCAGGACATAAAGCTGACTCAAAAAAAAAATGGATTTCTCCGTAGACAATTCTGGAGAGGGGGGGCATGGTATTTAAGGGGCTACACCTCAAAAGCTATAGGAGGTACCGAGCTGAAATTTCAGGGCAAAAAAATAAAAAACGAGGATTTGGGAGTAATCTAAAGTTCCAACTGTCAATTTTTTCTGACACCCTCAGTTAGGACCACTTTTCTGCTGTAGTATACAGGGGGTTATTTGGAAAGGCATAAGTCAGGGTAGAGTGTACTCCTAACTCCCCAATTGGCACCTAACACTTGGTTGCTTATGCCCTGCTGATTGTGGTATGCAGCAATGTTTATAAACCATGTCCTTGTTTTGCATGGTTTTGTACTACTATTACTGTTTTTTCTTGTGTGCTCATTTAAGTACTGTGTAAGGCGCTGCAGAACCTTTGTGGTGCCATATAAATAAAGGATAGTAATAATAATAACTGCAGCGGTGCGGGCTGCAGGACTCGGGGGAGGTAGCGGGTGTTAGTGGCAGACAGATGTAGGTTCGTATCAGGAAGTTCTGGAATTTACAGGGAAAACCTATGCATTTTTTCCCTTGTATTTCCAGAACCAGGACCGGATTTGAGTCCAGTGCTGGATGCGCTTAATACAGGGGACCCCTACATCATTTGTCCCCTGTATTTTGGCAACCAGGACTGGTTCTGAAAAGCCTGGTGCTGGTTGTGCTTCATACGGGGGGACTCCTACGTCATTTGTCCATAGAGAATTCTGGAGAGGGGGGGCATGGTGTTTAAGGGGCTACACCTCAAAAGCTATAAGAGGTAGCGAGCTGAAATTTCAGGGCAAAAAATAAAAAATGAGGATTTGGGAGTAATTTAAAGTTCCAACTGTCAGTTTTTTCTGACACCCTCAGCTAGGACCACTTTTCTGCTGTAGTATATCGGGGGATATTTGGAAAGACATAAGTCAGGGTAGAGGGGGGAATTTAGACTTGGGGTTTGTTTTATTAGATAGCTCTTGTTCCAGGGTAGAGCCTTTTGGGGTTCAGGCAATCAATAAAGTTACAGTTTTTAAACAATTATCTCACAATTGCGCCATTATACAGGACTGGTTCTAAAAAGCCTGGTGCTGGTTGTGCTTCATACAGGGGGACCCCTATGTCATTTGACCCCTGTATTTAGCACAACCAGTACTGGGTCTCCAGAGCCTTGGGCTGGTTGGGGGACTTTGCTTTCATGTATATATATTTTTTTTTTTTCAGCTGCAAGCCACACGGATCCCACTGATCCGAGCTTGCATCTATGAATCGTTTATTTTACACAGATGCCTGTATCACGGATCTCACTGATCCATGTATGCAGTCAGCTATCTTTAGCTCTTGCACAATAGTTCTTAAGTGAAAATGTATGCTGTCCACTCCACCACCTGTGCTAGTGTACCATTTTGTTGCCCTTCTCCCATACAGGTGGCCCGGTTTGCTGCTCCCGACCCTGATGCTTAATAAATTATAAAAATCCAATGAAATACCATAGACAAAAAACCTTACGGTTTCACATGTCCCATTAAGGCTTCTTAGACATGATCTGAAATTTCACAAAACCTACTTAATTTCTGCCACTCAAACTTAAAAAGCAATGAAATTCCGATCATTAAGGCTGACGCCTTAATGGACGTGTTCCTTGCATAATACAGACATGGTATGCCATCATACCCTGTGGTTAACTGCAGTTTCAGCACTCTGACAGAGTGAGATTGCTGTCACTCACAAAATGGTGGAACAGCTAATTCACACAATTGTTTGCTCAATGGAATACACACATGCAGTCTATTCAACTGAGGTCTGAGCAGAAGAAAGAGCTGCGCAGATGGGATAAGAGTGGAGTGGATGGGGGAAGAGACAGAGCGGTGTGAATGGGGGAGACAGGCGTGAAGAAGGGGGGAGATTAAACAGCACAGATGGGGGGAGCCAAAGTGATGCAGATGGGTGGAAAACAGTGGTGCGGATGGAGGGGACAAAGTGATGCAGATGGGTGGAAAACAGTGGTGGCAGAAATTCAGTAGGTTTGGTGAAATTTCAGATCATGTCTAAGAAGCCTTAATGGGACATGTGAAACCGTAAGTTTTTTTTTGTCTATTGATATGGAATATATATATAGATGAACAATGTAATTTCTTCAGTGAGCGTCCTGAACCGATGCTATCAATTAAAAAAAAGGTCTGAACCTGAAGCTATTGTGTGGTTATTTAATTATTAATTTAGCTGGCATCTTGTATGGTGTATTGCCTGTTTCATGGCAGTATGTCCAACCCTATCAGCCTCTTGTATGATATCTGATATATTTTGCCAGGTCAGCAGTCCCCTTAAAGAACCATGGCTACATTAAGTACCAACACACTTCCGGCAGCCAATACAATGATGTGTAGAGAAGAGCCTGGGTGCATGTGCCTGCATGAAGGTAAACATTGAAGTGTGAGTGGGCATTAAATTAAGCATCAGAGAGTACCAGTTATCTCCCTTTCCCCTAAGGAGTATAATGGTGGTCACATGGTGGTCATATCCTGGTTTAGTAGAAACTCACCCCAGCTGGATTGTAATTCCAGGCATGATAGTCAGGAGAATTTTTAATGAAAACAGCACACTACCCAATTACCAAATAGCAGCTGATTGGGCAGAACCACACCTTGTCCATTGAGAATCTAAGAACTTTACAGTGAATGACCTACATCCTATGCAGGATGCCTTACTTGGTGATGTCAACCATTGTGTGTTGTCGAAGCTGGATTTTTGACTGAGACAAGATCAGTTTAAAATTGGATCACAGCGACGCCATCTTGCGAATGGCCGCAAGAAGCCATCTTGGAAATGAGATCGCAAGATGCCGTTTTGCGAATGGCCGCCAAAGCGCCATTTTAGATAAACTCACACTTTAGTACATGTGGCGATATTACTATTAGCATCATGCGATTGCATCTGTGACAATCGCCATAAGTTACGGCGATTCATCAAAAGCCCATTTCATGACTTTACGTAGTTTGGCTGCTCTGGATAAAGTGTGTGTATTATTATAATTCCCCTAAAGGATATATTTCAGAAATGGCTGTACAGTATGTAAAAATTGGATTGCATTAGCTAAACAGAGCAAATGGCCACGTGACAACTAGTCTGTGAAGACAAGCTTCATGGACATAACGTCTGCTCTCACTCCAGGTGGCCCTGCTCGAATACAGCAAGAGGGTCGTTTGTAGCACCTTACATTAGCATGCTTCCTACAATAAAATACCTTCAAAGCCAAGAGTGTTTTATCTGAGGTTTGGGTCTTGTAGCTGTGCTAATTTGCATCCACACAGGCCCTGGGAGAACAAAGACCAGTATTTTGGAGCCTGAAAAGGGTAGGGGCTGCTGGGACATGAGCAAGTCATGGAACTATAATGCTCAGCATTCCACACTGCTAGGTGTTCTCATATACACATTTAATACGCACAATTGCACTGTTAACTAGTCGCATATTAGCGAATGCATAAGACCCTGTATGAAAACGCTGAATAATAGCTTCACACACACGCATCTGCCCCAAGTTAACTAGCGTCTTTACATCAAACCCCACATACTCACACATTACATATTCACATACAAGGTTCCATACGCTTTAAGGTATAAGATTCGAGTATGCACATTTATTATCATTGCTAGGAAATAAAGGTTATTTCGTAACTAAGGTTTTATACGTGATAAGTAAGCCATGTTTGGTATTGTACTGATGCGTACTCTCTCAACAGTATTCCGATAATATCGATGGAGAGATCGCAACATGCATTCTCAACTTATGGACCGCAGAGACTTCAAGCAACAAAATGTACATTATATGAACAACTGTTAGGATTTGCATGGGACGGGAAACCAGAGACCACTAGTTGTTAGAGGCTGGATTGTGTCTATTTGAACCAACCTGTTAAATGCCTTGTAACATATGCCCTCTCCTTTAGGACCAATGGTATTAGCAACAAACTTCTCTATTGTGTTGTTTATTTCTGGGGGGTATAAATATGTGTGCTCTGACCCTGGGTTCCTAGTCTTCGTGCTGAATGCTGATTGACGAGGGGTTTCATGCTGATGCCTAACATCTGGACCAGAGAGCACTGCGTATGTATAATTGTACTTGGGTCTGTATAATCTCTTTGCGCTAAGATTATATGAGGATCATAGCGTGTAACTGCTGTACTTTTACTTGAATAATACTTTGTGCTTTGGAACCACATGTTCTAGGTCTGGAGTATTTTTTTTCTATATGACTGCGTACGCAAATTAGCGTCATCCTTAGAGGTTTATAGGCAGGATATTAGAAGGTATAGGCAGGGGTATATAGAGGTTCAAAGGTAGAATCCTTAGTGTGTTGGACATGGTATATTTATCCAGAACTACTGGGAATTTGTGCATGAAATTCCAAACCACACTTTTTTTGGTGGGGGAGAGGGGCGGGGGTTGGTGAACATTGGTCCAAACTTGTCTGGATTTTACCTTTAGGTATTATAAATGTGTCGTACGTATATGTATTGAGGCTCATATGAAAATGTCCTATGCATCAACTTGTCTACTAGAAACATTTTTTATTAGCTCCTATCCTCAGTGATGGTCATTATATGGATCATGGGCCAGTTGTCTGTGAGAATCATTCAGCAGAAGCCAAGATGTTGGTTCCTCTCAACAGCATTAGACAAGTACTGTGATGATTTTGGCAATGATTACCCTCCAGTGTCCTATTTAGGATGTGTATGTTATTTTTTACATTTTGTTGCACTGATTATAATATTTCTCAGACACCCACTAGGGATCGGAATGCCTGGCAGCCTGAACAACAAGTGATTCACACAGGAAGTTTTACAAACACTTGGACTCATTACAAAGGGTGTGATCATGACCTGGCTATAAACTCCTCTGTGGATGCCTTGTGACACCCAATTATTTTCAAATGCCATATGGTTATTTATGTTATCAGAACAGGACAATAAGAAAAACAGCTGCACATTATCCAGAATACAAACTCAAATATTTAATAACAATTTGTCATCACACGGCAACTTGCATCTCATTAGTACATATGGCATAGAATGACATAGGGGCCTATTCATTAAACTTAAAAATTCTCTGGAGATAATTAGCTTTAGAACTCTCATGGCGTTCTAGCTAATTATAGGTGGAATTCACCATTCCACCTCTCCATAAGTATCTATTCCGAAAAGCTGTCATTTTTACGATGACAGCTTTTCGGGAAATAGATACTTTTCCCTGCCTACACTACCTTTTCGCATCTGGAAACAGTGCTGCGCATGCGCTGTTACATCTGTAAAACCAGCGCATGCGCAGCACTGCCTACAGATGTGTTAAGTTTGTGTACCCCCCCGACCCCCACCCCCACCCCCTTCCCTCCTCCGCTCACCTCCTCCCCCCGACTTACCTGTCCGCGCAGCAGCCTCCGGCTCCGTCCTGCTGGTCTGTCATGTGGTTTCCCAGCAGACCACATGACAGATTAGAAAAAAACATTTTTTTTTTTCTTTTTCGAAACTTTCTTGTGCTCTGCTGGGGAGCACACATGTCCGACCAGCCTCCGGAGCCTGAGGACGGAGCAGAGCGCCGGAGGGACTCGTCGGGGGACCTGCACACGCAGATACAGGTAAGTTTCACCTGCTATTCACCACCTCACAGTGGCGAATAGTAACTGCATCAAATTCCGAAAATTGATAATTTTCGGAATTTGATGAATACCACAATTTCCACATGGGGAGTGTGGAAATGAACGCAGGGGAACTTAGCAAGGAGATATCTGTGATATCTCCTGTGCTAAGTGGCTACATGAATACCAAAATAACGTTATTTAAGGAAAATGTCCTTAAAAACTTTATCTTAGTGTTGATGAATAGGCCCCATAGTCAGTGCTTATTTTCAACAGCTTATCCATATGTCATTGTCGAGTTTAATCTTTAAGCAATCAGTGAATCAAAAGTTTGATACAACACACACAAAAGAAAAAACAACTTAAAACCCTAACACGTTTACATTTAGATATTTTAAATGGTGCTTGTGTTAGCTAAGTAAATGCAAGCAATTGTTCTCTGTAAATCAGCCAGAAAAAGTTCCAAGGCACTCCTGGCAGGTTTGTGTTATAAGTAGCACGTCACATTACAGCAGAAGAGGCATTAGCCACATAATTTAAATAGAAAGCAAATTACACAGATCTAATAGTAAGGCAATCAGACCAAAGAGTGAATGAGGTGGGCTCCAGCAGTATTTGCATTGACCAACTGAATTTTCCCTTATGACTAATACATACGGTATTCAATCAGGAAACCGGTTGACGTAAGCCCAACAGCTGGCTTCCCGATTGCTTTATCCCGGCGAGGGATAAATGACAGGCGTCTAAATCTAGACGCCTGTCATTTTTCCGACGCCGGGAGACCGGCGCCTGGCATCCCGATCGAAGGGATGCCGGGCGACACGAGCGGACAACCGCGGCGGGAGTGGGTTAGGTTTAGGGCACCCGGGGGGACTTGGGGTTAGGCAACCCCCCGGGAGGGTTAGGCTAGGGGGAGGGAGGGTTAGGCACCCCCGGGGGGACTTAGGTTTAGGCAGCGGGGAAGGGGGGGGTTAGGTTTTGGCACTTAGGGGGGGGGATTAGGGTTAGGCACAGGGGGGGAGGTTAGGGTTAGGCACCCCTAAGGAGGGTTAGGTTAGTTTGTACTTACCTCTGGACGATCGGGATTTCCAGCGCTGTCGGGATGCCGCTGCCGGATCTCTGCATCTGTCGGACTGACGCTGCCGGGAATCGAACTGCAGGCCATGCGTCAGCCGGTATTTCATACCGATTCCATACATACAAATCTGAACATCTGAGTACGCTGAGTATGCAACTTAGATGGTGAAAGTGTCTCTTTTTGACAGAGATAAGGTTTCTTCGTCTATTGCCAGCAGTGGCCTTTGCAGAGAATCGCTGGGGCGGCCCTACTGACATCACTCTTGATGTCAGTAGTGGACTTCCTGCTCTATTAGAATATTATTATATTTAAAAATAAAGGGATGCCCTGATTCAGAACGAGCGCACGCAAACAGCGTGTGCCTCTGAATCAGGCCCTTGCTCCTCATGACCCCAAACAGTGCATATTTTTTCTGGTCTCCTCACAGAATCACAAGTGAAATAATTAGCTCCACCAGTGAGTAATGAATACAGCTGTGCACCTGCTAGGTGACCTGAAAACGTTAACTGTGTGGGGTCCAGAGGACCGAGTTTGAGAACCTCTGGCTTAGAGCAACAATGGGAATCCATCAGGACGCATGCACCGTACGAATCCAACGCATACGCAGTAATTGAAACATTGTCCAACTGCGAAAATATCGGGTTTGTGTCCATCTCTCCATCAGGCCCAGAAAATGAAAGATGTGCAAAGAAGAAATACTAACTGTGAGGGAATGGGTTAAATCAGGGGTGTGCAAAATAGGACCTGTGTGCCGGATACGGCCCGCAAGGCAATTGGGGCCAGCCCGATGATGCTGCATAATCTGCGCTGGTAAAGGCGTTGGCTCATGATCAAAGTAAACTAGCGATGGACATCAGAAGCCATCGATGTTCTCGATTCGATAGAAGTACATTTTTAATTGAATTGTAGGAGTTTGATGGTTGCCAGTCAGTGGATGCAGCTTTCCGATGCCCATCCAATGGCTAGCTACTATTGTGCAGCCGCAGACAGCTGGAAGTGTTGTACGGAGTTCAGCTAATGTGAGCAGGTGGTCCAGAGCCACTTGTCTCTGTATGTCACACCTGCCGCTATATGTCAAACCTGTGTTTGTCACTCCTACCACTGTATGACACACCTGTCTGTGTATGTTACACCTGTCTGTGTACGGCACACTTGCAGCTGTATGTCAGACTTGTCTGTGTATGGTGCATCTACCTCTGTGTGTCAAATACACCGTACAGTGATGTAAACCATCATTACTATTTTGGCTTTACAACATTAATATGATGCTTTACCATCAAGTTGTAACACCAAGACGGTAACAATGCTTTAAATAGCTGATCTAGCATGTTGGGTCCTACAAACCGCTGTCCCCTTCTGATTGTTAACATTGTGAATTTTTAGAAGCCATACTGAACCTATTTATCAATGGGGGAGGGGTGTTAGGACACATCTGCGACGGGGGGACGGGGAGTCGCGACATGGGTTCTAGACTCAACAGGGGGGATCGGGACGGAGCCATTGCAGGGGGGATAGACGGATAACAGCAGAGATGGGGTAGGGCAGAGAGGGGTTGGGGGGTTGGAGACTGAGGTCACCCAGTATTTTGGTAAATTTATCTAGTATATATACACAGTACATTTAGAGAGAGAGACATATTGTGGGCTCTATTTACTACAATCCGCATTTGTAATGCAGATTGTAGTGTGATATTACCGACTGAATTCGCATTGCGAATTCAGGCAATATCACAGGGATTTACTACAAATCCCTTGCAGGGACAGAGCTTGCGATAAAGCTCTGTCCCTGCGAATCCCCTCCGCACACCAGTCACGGTATTTTCGGAAAAAATGCTGTGACAAAGTGCCCTCGCATGCGCCGACCGGCCGCCGCTGCTACCCCCGGCGCTAAGCCCCACCCCCCGGTGCTAAGCCCTGCCCCCGCGATCGCGGACCCCCCCTCCCTCAATAGCACTTACCTGCAGTCATCGGTGCTCCGGTGATGTCTTGCATGCCTCCGGTCAGCTGACATCCCATACTGCACTGGGACACAGTCACCTGATGACCGGGCCGCAGTGCAGCATGGGACACCCTTTTTCACTTTATTTTAGTAAAAATAATGATAATAAATAGAGCCCTGTTTCTTAAAAGAGAAATCCCACAACGGCCCAAACTGTGAGGAGTTTGTATATTCTCTCCGTGCTTGCATCGGCTTCATCCCAAAATAAAAAAATAAACTGGTAGGTTGATGGGTCCCAACAAAAATCTACCCTATGAGTGCGAATATGTGTTTGGGTATGTAGATTGGAAGCTCCCCTGGGACAGGGTCTGATGTGAATGGCCAAATATTCTTTGTAAAAGCACTATGGAATATGTGTGCATTATATAAATAACTGTTAATAAATAATAATAATAATAATAATAATAATAATAATAATAATAATAATAATAATATATATTTATTCTGTATATAAATGGCATTTATGTAATGTAGAGGGGTCGGGGTCCTGCTGTTGTGTGAAGTAGCTGAATGGTATTGCTGTAATGTGGGGGTGGATATTACTGTAATGTAGGGTTGGTATAACTGATTGCTGTAATGATTATCACTAAAATGTGTGGGCTGTATAGCCGATTATTGTAATGTGGTAGATATTACTGTAATGGGGGAGGGTGGTTTCTATCGTGTGTGAGAATAGCTGGTATTGATGTAAAGTGTATGTCAATTTACTAAGGAGAAATAGGTGTATCTCCCGTGCATGAAGACACTATACTCTTAATTTCTACCACAGGGGCCCCCAATGTCTTAATCCAGCTTCTGGATATCAGTGTCTGCCTACACAGTATATATGACATAATGAGCTCGATCCAAGTAGGAGCAACTTACTCGCGGAGTGTGTACATGTGGCTGTATGCCGCACTTACTGTACCATCAGACTTGCACATTTTTGTTTGCAGCCCTATATAAAATAATAATTAAATAATAGCTAATCAAATGTTAATAGAAGACTTTGGTATTTGCTATTAACCATGTAGCTAAATTTTTAAGTCCCCCCCCCACACTCCAGTATCTGCAACTCCCAATAACTACTTACCTCTCGCTCACCTCAACTGTTTATACAGTGGAAGGTTCTTAATTTTTTCCCATTCAAATGTTCAACTCCAATACAAAGAATCAGTATTATAAACAAAACATTTGTAGGTTTCTGTCAGATGATCTGGAGGCGTGCGGAGACTCCTGAATATCGGGTAGCTTTGCCCAATTGGCAGACATTCTCATCTCTACTTACTTTAGTCGGAATTTAATGGGAGGCAGGTGAGGTGATTGGATCCTTCCAGAGACAACACTTCTGATCAGTTACAATTTTATTCTCTGGAGATGATTCTTTTGAGGCCCACATAGGTCCAATGGTTTGACACATTTTCCAGAAAAAAAAAAAATTAGTAAATTTTCTTAAAGAAATCTGACTGTGTAGTCACTATTTTGTTAAGAGTTGTAGTGCTATTGTTTATTTGTCTACTGTATTGTACTGTACTGTCTTATTGTTTTGCCCTCTGTACTGCGCTGCGGTCGATTAGTGGTGTCTAGTAAATAAAGTTTATTATTAGTAATAATAATAATAATATTCTTAATAATATTAAACACAGAAAATAAAACAAAAAAATCAAACAAAATAAACAAACAACCAGAATATGCCAACCACACATTTGTCCTGTGTATACCTATAGGTAATTTTTGTCTTGCAAAGTGCCATAACACATCGTTCTTTAAATGAAATCTACCATCAAGAAACATTTCTTTACCTTGAGGATACTTCGCCTTTAAATATAACTTAACAATCAAAGCGAATGGCACACAAAAATCATATTGCTGCAGATTTAACATAACTATTCTTATTATTTTTCTATACTTACAATTGTAATTAGCAAACTAACTTGTTTTTATAATACCAGTCATTAAAATGAATAAGTTGTGAGCTATTATTAAACCCAAATGGCATGTACTAAGCTCCGAACCTGTGCGAGAAGAAAATTACTGCACAGCTAACAAGGATATGATCACCCCTGACAGCTGGCGCTACGTGCGGCTTACAGATTAGTAAAAGCTCAATGTAATGCTATAGACAATATGGAAGCTTCCAGTGTATGATCCATCCCACCTGATAAAGTGTGGGGGATGGAAAAATGATGAAAACACAAAAGAAACACATATCACATATACACAGTTTGGACTGCTAAACCCATCTATGTCAATTGACTTTGTAAACAAAGCAATACTATCTTAATAAACCGTGTAATACCAGGCACACACATGAAGTTCACAGGCAGCATTGATGCAATGAAATATAGGTTGTATGCTTACTATCAGCAGGAAGGAAACAGCGTGTCAGGTGAACTAAATGTAATTCAGCTATATAGTGTGTATATTACATATATTCTGTTTCAAATGGTCATCTGGCAACTATCTATTCGTTCGTATGGATATTATTATCGCTTTTGGGAGGTGTCTATAACGCAGGCATGCACAGCTCTCCAATAAGGCAAAAAAAAGTTGCACAGAAACTTTCTTTTTATTATAAATGACACAAACACATCCAATCGTCATGTGTTTTACAGTACATTCTTCTGGGATGATTGTTTGTCCCAGAAAGCCTGTAAAAAAAAAAGATTTGGGAAATCCCAAAGGAAGGGAAATAAAAGTATAAAATAGCACTGGGCTGCTTCAAATGCTAAAGAAGAACATATGAAGAAAAACCTAATTTATACTTTCTCCATCACTTAGCTACACTCTATCATTCACTCAGCTATACTCCTTCATTCACTAAGTTATACTACATCATTCACTTAGACTAATTCATTCACTCAGTTATATTCCTACTGTACATTTACTCAGCTATATACTCTTTCATTCACAGTTATGCTACTTTATTCAATCAGCTATACTCCTTCATTCACTCATACCGCTTTTCCACTTAAGTCCTGTGTCTGACCCGAGACATAGGACCTGATTCAGACCCGATCGCTAGGATGCGTTCGCTCGATTTTCGCATTCTGCGAATGTGTATGCATCGCAGTGGATCGCAGAGATCGGGAAGCGTTCGCTCGCTGCGCATAGACAGCCCAGCAGAGTGAGTGACTGGAGAAGACGTTTGTGGGTGGTAACAGGGGCTGGCCATTAAAAACGGGGGAGTGGAGAAGCAAACGCATGAGTGCCTGAGCGTCTTTATGCTGTTTCAGAGGCGTGCATAATGAAGAGGTAGCGTCATAGTACACGTCACCTGGCTGGATTTTACACTGAAGTGCTCGCAGTGCTTGCAGTAGGGTATGGTCAACCACAAGCGCTGCGATCACATCCGATGCTACCCGATGTACCGATGGTTGTATACACTTTCTGGTGATGATGTGCACAAGTGGGCGTCTTAAGACTGGCTGGTGGGCGTACACAAAACGATCGCACGCCAAGACATAGTGGGCGTGCTAATGCCTTCCAAAATTTGCATATGCATCGAGCGAGTGAACGCATCTAGCAAGCGGGTCTGAATCAGGTCCATAGTTCCAAACTGGGTCAGAACCGGGACAGATCACTGTTCCACTACGGCGCTGAACCAGGTTATTCATGGATCGGCACCGTTCACACTGCAGTGCCGGCGTTTGGAGATGACATCTCCTTGTGCTGGAATGCGGCTCTCCTCGTGCTGTAAACGTGTCCTGGGTCGGATGACCATGGTTACACGTTTTCTCTGAGCATTACCCGGGTGCCTCCCGGGAATAACCCTGCTCGTTAGCAGGGTTGTCTTCCCGGGTGACTGGACCTGGGTGGAGCTGTTTCCACTTAACAAAATCCCGGGTAGATGCGCGCTCAAGGGGAAACAACCCAGGATTTTGAGGCTAGTGGAAAAGGGGAATCTGTCATATTCCTACATTCACTCAGCTATACTATGTAATTCACTCAGCTATATTCCTTCATTTATTCAGCTATACTCCTTCATTTACTCAGTTATACTCCATTTACTCAGTTATATTGCTTCATTCACTCAGTTATACTCCTTCCTTCACTAAATTGAAATACTTCCTTCACTCAGTTATAGTCCTTTCCATGTTCAATGATATTTTCTTGTTCAATGTAATATTTCATCCTTCTCTGTTCTATTCCTTCTATGTTATGCTCACTCCTATACACAGGGAATCGGTATGAAATACAGATGTACTGGATGCCGGCTGTCAGTAACCAGACAGCAGCATCCCGATGGTTCAAATCCCGACAGGGGAACAGTGAGTACTGTTCCCCTGTCATATTGACCCCCTAACCCTCCTTTCCTGCACCCTCATACTAACCTTTCCTACCCCGCACCCTAACCCTCCCTTTAAGTGCCTAAACCTAACCCTCCCCCCTTAGTGCCTAACCCTAATCTCCCCCCGGTGCTGCCTGAACCTAACCACCCATCTAGAGCCTAACCCTAACCTCCCCCTCCCGCAGCCTAACTCTAAGTCCCCCTAGGGTGCCTAAACCTAACCCTCGCTATGTTATACTCATTCCTTCACTCAGTTATATTCCTCCCTTCTATGTTATACTCCGTCCTTCACTCAGTTATATTTCTCCCTTCTATGTTATACTCATTCCTTCACTCAGTTATATTCTTCCTTTCTATGTTATACTCACTCCTTCACTCAGTTATATTCCTCCCTACTATGTTATACTCATTCCTTCACTCAGTTATATTCTTCCTTTCTATGTTATACTCATTTCTTCACTCAGTTATATTCCTCCCTTCTGTTATACTCACTCCTTCACTCAGTTATATTCCTCCCTTCTATGTTATACTCATTCCTTCACTCAGTTATATTCTTCCCTTCTGTTATACTCACTCTTTCACTCAGTTATATTCCTCCCTTCTATGTTATACTCCGTCCTTCACTCAGTTATATTCCTCCCTTCTATGTTATACTCATTCCTTCACTCAGTTATATTCTTCCTTTCTATGTTATACTCATTCCTTCACTCAGTTATATTCCTCCCTTCTGTTATACTCACTCTTTCACTCAGTTATATTCCTCCCTTCTATGTTATACTCCGTCCTTCACTCAGATATATTCCTCCCTTCTATGTTATACTCACTCCTTCACTCAGTTATATTCCTCCCTTCTATGTTATACTCATTCCTTCACTCAGTTATATTCTTCCCTTCTGTTATACTCACTCTTTCACTCAGTTATATTCCTCCCTTCTATGTTATACTCCGTCCATCACTCAGTTATATTCCTCCCTTCTATGTTATACTCATTCCTTCACTCAGTTATATTCCTCCCTTCTATGTTATACTCGCTCTTTCACTCAGTTATATTCCTCTCTTCTATGTTATACTCTGTCCTTCACTCAGTTATATTCCTCCCTTCTATGTTATACTCATTCCTTCACTCAGTTATATTCCTCCCTTCTATGTTATACTCACTCTTTCACTAAGTTATATTCCTCTCTTCTATGTTATACTCACTCTTTCACTCAGTTATATTCCTCTCTTCTATGTTATACTCTGTCCTTCACTCAGTTATATTCCTCCCTTCTATGTTATACTCACTCTTTCACTCAGTTATATTCCTCCCTTCTATGTTATACTCGCTCTTTCACTCAGTTATATTCCTCTCTTCTATGTTATACTCTGTCCTTCACTCAGTTATATTCCTCCCTTCTATGTTATACTCATTCCTTCACTCAGTTATATTCCTCCCTTCTATGTTACTTACTCTTTCACTCAGTTATATTCCTCCCTTCTATGTTATACTCCGTCCTTCACTCAGATATATTCCTCCCTTCTATGTTATACTCACTCCTTCACTCAGTTATATTCCTCCCTTCTATGTTATACTCATTCCTTCACTCAGTTATATTCTTCCCTTCTGTTATACTCACTCTTTCACTCAGTTATATTCCTCCCTTCTATGTTATACTCCGTCCATCACTCAGTTATATTCCTCCCTTCTATGTTATACTCATTCCTTCACTCAGTTATATTCCTCCCTTCTATGTTATACTCGCTCTTTCACTCAGTTATATTCCTCTCTTCTATGTTATACTCTGTCCTTCACTCAGTTATATTCCTCCCTTCTATGTTATACTCATTCCTTCACTCAGTTATATTCCTCCCTTCTATGTTATACTCACTCTTTCACTAAGTTATATTCCTCTCTTCTATGTTATACTCACTCTTTCACTCAGTTATATTCCTCTCTTCTATGTTATACTCTGTCCTTCACTCAGTTATATTCCTCCCTTCTATGTTATACTCACTCTTTCACTCAGTTATATTCCTCCCTTCTATGTTATACTCCGTCCTTCACTCAGTTATATTCCTCCCTTCTATGTTATACTCATTCCTTCACTCAGTTATATTTCTCCCTTCTATGTTATACTCATTCCTTTACTCAGTTATATTTCTCCCTTCTATGTTATACTCCGTCCTTCACTCAGTTATATTCCTCCCTTCGATGTTATACTCATTCCTTTACTCAGTTATATTCCTCCCTTCTATGTTATACTCCGTCCTTCACTCAGTTATATTCCCCCCTTCTATGTTATACTCATTCCTTCACTCAGTTATATTTCTCCCTTCTATGTTATACTCATTCCTTTACTCAGTTATATTTCTACCTTCTATGTTATACTCCGTCCTTCACTCAGTTATATTCCTCCCTTCTATGTTATACTCATTCCTTTACTCAGTTATATTTCTACCTTCTATGTTATACTCCGTCCTTCACTCAGTTATATTCCTCCCTTCTATGTTATACTCATTCCTTCACTCAGTTATATTCCTCCCTTCTATGTTACTTACTCTTTCACTCAGTTATATTCCTCCCTTCTATGTTATACTCCGTCCTTCACTCAGTTATATTCCTCCCTTCTATGTTATACTCATTCCTTCACTCAGTTATATTCCTCCCTTCTATGTTATACTCACTCTTTTACTCAGTTATATTCCTCCCTTCTATGTTATAGTCATTCCTTCACACAGTTATATTCCTCCCTTCTATGTTATACTCCGTCCTTCACTCAGTTATATTCCCCCCTTCTATGTTATACTCATTCCTTCACTCAGTTATATTTCTCCCTTCTATGTTACTCACTCTTTCACTCAGTTATATTCCTCCCTTCTATGTTATACTCCGTCCTTCACTCAGTTATATTCCTCCCTTCTATGTTATACTCATTCCTTCACTCAGTTAAGTTCCTCCCTTCTATGTTATACTCACTCTTTTACTCAGTTATATTCCTCCCTTCTATGTTATAGTCATTCCTTCACACAGTTATATTCCTCCCTTCTATGTTATACTCACTCCTTCACTCAGTTATATTCCTCCCTACTATGTTCTACTCATTCCTTCACTCAGTTATATTCCTCCCTTCTATGTTATACTCCGTCCTTCACTCAGTTATATTCCTCCCTTCTATGTTATACTCACTCCTTCACTCAGTTATATTCCTCCCTTCTATGTTATACTCATTCCTTCACTCAGTTATATTCTTCCCTTCTGTTATACTCACTCTTTCACTCAGTTATATTCCTCCCTTCTATGTTATACTCCGTCCTTCACTCAGTTACATTCCTCCCTTCTATGTTATACTCATTCCTTTACTCAGTTATATTCCTCCCTTCTATGTTATACTCGCTCTTTCACTCAGTTATATTCCTCTCTTCTATGTTATACTCCGTCCTTCACTCAGTTATATTCCTCCCTTCTATGTTATACTCATTCCTTCACTCAGTTATATTCCTCCCTTCTATGTTATACTCACTCTTTTACTCAGTTATATTCCTCCCTTCTATGTTATAGTCATTCCTTCACACAGTTATATTCCTCCCTTCTATGTTATACTCCGTCCTTCACTCAGTTATATTCCCCCCTTCTATGTTATACTCATTCCTTCACTCAGTTATATTTCTCCCTTCTATGTTACTCACTCTTTCACTCAGTTATATTCCTCCCTTCTATGTTATACTCCGTCCTTCACTCAGTTATATTCCTCCCTTCTATGTTATACTCATTCCTTCACTCAGTTAAGTTCCTCCCTTCTATGTTATACTCACTCTTTTACTCAGTTATATTCCTCCCTTCTATGTTATAGTCATTCCTTCACACAGTTATATTCCTCCCTTCTATGTTATACTCACTCCTTCACTCAGTTATATTCCTCCCTACTATGTTCTACTCATTCCTTCACTCAGTTATATTCCTCCCTTCTATGTTATACTCCGTCCTTCACTCAGTTATATTCCTCCCTTCTATGTTATACTCACTCCTTCACTCAGTTATATTCCTCCCTTCTATGTTATACTCATTCCTTCACTCAGTTATATTCTTCCCTTCTGTTATACTCACTCTTTCACTCAGTTATATTCCTCCCTTCTATGTTATACTCCGTCCTTCACTCAGTTATATTCCTCCCTTCTATGTTATACTCATTCCTTTACTCAGTTATATTCCTCCCTTCTATGTTATACTCGCTCTTTCACTCAGTTATATTCCTCTCTTCTATGTTATACTCTGTCCTTCACTCAGTTATATTCCTCCCTTCTATGTTATACTCATTCCTTCACTCAGTTATATTCCTCCCTTCTATGTTATACTCCGTCCTTCACTCAGTTATATTCCTCCCTTCTATGTTATACTCATTCCTTCACTCAGTTATATTTCTCCCTTCTATGTTATACTCATTCCTTTACTCAGTTATATTTCTCCCTTCTATGTTATACTCCGTCCTTCACTCAGTTATATTCCTCCCTTCTATGTTATACTCATTCCTTTACTCAGTTATATTCCTCCCTTCTATGTTATACTCCGTCCTTCACTCAGTTATATTCCCCCCTTCTATGTTATACTCATTCCTTCACTCAGTTATATTTCTTCCTTCTATGTTATACTCATTCCTTTACTCAGTTATATTTCTCCCTTCTATGTTATACTCCGTCCTTCACTCAGTTATATTCCTCCTTTCTATGTTATACTCATTCCTTCACTCAGTTATATTCCTCCCTTCTATGTTACTTACTCTTTCACTCAGTTATATTCCTCCCTTCTATGTTATACTCCGTCCTTCACTCAGTTATATTCCTCCCTTCTATGTTATAGTCATTCCTTCACACAGTTATATTCCTCCCTTCTATGTTATACTCCGTCCTTCACTCAGTTATATTCCCCCCTTCTATGTTATACTCATTCCTTCACTCAGTTATATTTCTCCCTTCTATGTTATACTCATTCCTTTACTCAGTTATATTTCTCCCTTCTATGTTATACTCCGTCCTTCACTCAGTTATATTCCTCCCTTCTATGTTATACTCATTCCTTCACTCAGTTATATTCCTCTCTTCTATGTTATACTCACTCTTTCACTCAGTTATCTTCCTCCCTTCTATGTTATAGTCATTCCTTCACACAGTTATATTCCTCCCTTCTATGTTATACTCATTCCCTTGGATGTAGTTGAAATCCCAGCTGTTGGGATGCCAGCGCTCAGAATGCCGGCACCAGCATCCTGACAACAGAGAATCCCCGCGTCAGCATCTCGATGGTAAGTACTGGGGTTAGGGGGAGAGTTAGTCAGGCACTAGGGGGGAGATTTAGGTTTAGGCACTAGGTGGAGGTTAGGTTTAGGATGCTGGGAGGGAGGGTTAGGATACTTACCGACAGGTGTCGGTATCCTAACCCTGTTGGGATGCCAGCATCAGGATTCCGACCGCCGGGATCCCAAGTGCCGGCATCCCGTACCCAACCTCACTCAGTTATATTCCTCCCTTCTATGTTATACTCACTCCTTCACTGTATTATACTCCATCCTCCACTCAGTTATATTATTCTCTTTTATGTTAGTCACTCCTTCACTCAGTTAAACTTCGTCCTTCACTCAGTTGTACTCCTATGTTATACTCATTCCTGCACTGAATTAACTCCGTCCTTCACTTGGTTATATTCCTTCTATGTTATACTCACTCCTTCACTGAATTATATTCTGTCTGTCCTTCACTTGGTTATATTCCTTCTATGTTATACTCACTCCTTCACTAAATTATATTCTGTCTGTCCTTCACTTGGGTTATATTCATTCTATGTTATACTCATTCCTTCCCTGAATTATATTCTGTCTGTCCTTCATTTGGTTATATTCCTTCTATGTTATACTCATTCCTTCATTGAATTATATTCTGTCTGTCCTTCACTTGGGTTATATTCATTCTATGTTATACTCATTCCTTCCCTGAATTATATTCTGTCTGTCCTTCACTTGGTTATATTCCTTCTATGGTATACTCACTCCTGCACTGAATTATATTCTGTCTGTCCTTCACTTGGTTATATTCTTTCTATGTTATACTCATTCCTTCCCTGAATTATATTCTGTCTGTCCTTCACTTGGTTATATTCCTTCTATGTTATACTCATTCCTTCCTTGAATTATATTCTGTCTGTCCTTCACTTGGTTATATTCCTTCTATGTTATACTCATTCCTTCCCTGAATTATATTCTGTCTGTCCTTCACTTGGTTATATTCCTTCTATGTTATACTCATTCCTTCCCTGAATTATATTCTGTCTGTCCTTCACTTGGTTATATTCATTCTATGTTATACTCATTCCTTCACTGAATTATATTCTGTCTGTCCTTCACTTGGTTATATTCCTTCTATGTTATACTCATTCCTTCACTGAATTATATTCTGTCTGTCCTTCACGTGGGTTATATTCCTTCTATGTTATACTCATTCCGTCCCTGAATTATATTCTGTCTATCCTTCACTTGGGTTATATTCCTTCTATGTTATACTCACTGCTTCACATAGTTATACAGTCATTCCCTTAATCTACAACAATTTCACATCAATTACTCCCCTTCTTTCAGTAATTTCAGGATCCCATATATTACTATATAACCTTTTGGATATATCCATTCAGAGTGCCCCCACATAGAGATAGCGAATTTGCTTTTTCTATTTTTTGTCCTGTATATTCACTGCAGTAGAGGTTTTAGCAGCAGGTAAGCAGGGCTGTTGTCTGGGGAGCTGTGGACTGAGAGCGCGGCCGCAGTCACCCTGCCCACGCCGTCTAATGTGATGGTGCCCCCCCCGCTCTTGCCCGCTGGAGCTGCCATTATAGTTATAAACTGCGGCGGTGCCATATTACCAAACTGAGCAGCTGCTGTTCTCTCCCAGTATCCCAGAATGCCAATGCCAAGGCATGACGACCTCATGCTGTGTGACATCGTCGCGCATGGCATTGTGGGAGAGGCCGTGGTAAGAAGAGGAGGGATTCGGAGCAGCAGCAGCAAGGAGGGACCCGTCTGTCTTCACAAGGTAAGAATAAGGCAAACGGCACCCCCCTGTGCAGCACACGGCCCCGCAATTAGTATTTTATTTTCTTTATAATTTTTTTTCCACCCATGGCCACGCTACCAATCAGGCCACGCCCCCTGAGCTCAGGACGCCAATAGAAATCTAAAACCAGCTCTGATTCAATGTACCACATCAGTGTGGTAGCATAAACCTACATTGTGACACTGGGATTTCTATATAATAGCTAAGTATTGCAAGGTTTTGTGCAGTGGTTAAATACTCTCTTCTTTCAGGTTTTATTGTACAGGTTGAGTCTCCGATATCCAAAATGCTTGGGACCAGGGGTATTTTGGATATCGAAATATTACGTATTTTGGAATAATTGCATATCATAATGAGATATCTTGGGAATGGGACCCAAATCTAAACACAGAATGTATTTATGTGTTATATACACCTTATACACACAGCCTGAAGGTAATCTTATACAATATTTTCAATAATGTTGTGGCTCAAACAAAGTTTGTGTACACAGTCATACATGAAATTATTTTATGTTTCATATACACCTTATACACACAGCCTGAAGGTAATCTTATTCAATATTTTTAATAATTTTGTGCTTTAATCAAAGTTTGTGTACATTGATCCATCAAAAAACAAAGGTTTTACTATCTCAGTCATGCTAAAAATATTCCGTATTTCGGAATATTCCGTATTTCGGAATATTTGGATATGGGAGACTCAACCTGTAGTACACCTTACTGAGAGGATTACATAGAATATAAATTATACCATTACCCGCAGGGGAAGCAGGACTTGACAGTGGGCTCGGGGTTGACATCTAAGGCTTAAGTAATGGGCCTGGGATAAATAATGTCAAGAGGGCCATAATTCTTATGAGTGGTTCTGAGTGGAAACATTATCAAGCACTTTAGTTGATATAGAGATGTGTCCTCATACACTGTTGCTCAAGTCGTAGCAAATAGCCCCTCCTGTCGTGCCAGGTCCCTTGCGACCCTGCTTGCACCGAGCGTATTTTCTGGCAGAAAATGCGTCTTAGACGCAATGTTATGTGACTGAGTCTGAACCTGTATACAAAGCTACTTTCCATGCTAAGTTCTGTTGTGCTTCATTTACAGACTCCGTTGCACACAGATATGCAAATGTTGAACATAAAATGAATCAGTGCAGTCTCCTGGTTAGTGTCAGTCACATCCCATTGCGAGTAAAACGCATTTTTGTGAGAAAAAAAAAAAGACGCTCCTCAGTGCAAACAGAGATGAACGGAACCTGGTGGCTCCATCACGCCAGGCGTCTCGCTCCACTTGGCGTATTGAGGATAGGTGTATCAGGACACATATCTTAAAGACATCTGTTAGAAAAGACCCTGTGCTGCATAATATACAACACGGTGGTGGCTGATAAATAACTGCGATAAAGAAAATCACTGGTGTTTGATTTAAGTGGGCATGCTGGAATTATTCATAAATTGGCTGCATGTAAAATGCCCTAGGCCTGCACTGTGAATACAAAGGCCAAAACAGTAGAGTACATCCAGTCTGAGAATGCACAGTACCTGTCTCTCCAACAGTGGCAAATGAGCCAAGATTTGAATCTTGGATGAAGGCCTAGGACAGCAATGTCACAGCTCGGGATGTAATCCTATTCAGGAGATGCCATTAAAAAATACTGTATTTCTATATACGATAATTATTTAATGAATGGAATAAAAAAGAGACGCACAATTTTCTTATATACGTGGAACTGGTAAATCATTCACTATTTCCATAAAAATTTTTCCATGTTTCCCTGTATTTAACTTTCATAATGAGGTATATATATATATCCAGTATTTATCAATATGACCCAATAACACAGATTTTCTATCACCGCTTTTAAAAATAATAATAATTTGGGCCTATTTACCAAAACAATTTTGCCTGGCACTTGCAGATTCTCTACACATAAGTAAAAAAGATATTTATGCTGATATACTACAATAAGAAAGACATATCTGCCCTGGAAAAAACAACAACAAAGAATTAGCAAAATGTGAATATTTTTGGGGGTAATAAAGAGGTGAACCCCCTGCAGTGTTTAAGCCATTAAAATTCAAAAAAATATTGTGTGCATGTGTTCTGTTTCCACTAAGGAGCAATAAGCCTCCCAGGCAGTATTTTACAAGCTAATGTAACCAATGAGGCTTTTCATATTGATCATTATAATGTTAATGAGTGAGGTGACCTCAATTTATCACTTCATGCAATGGACATGTGTAAGTGCAGGATTAACAAGGGAGATTCTGTCATTTTACTAATATCAGCCATGGTAATTGTAATTAGAACAATTAGCATGCTTCATTTTGATTTGCAAGCATGTTTAATCATGTAAGTGCAATTATTTAAATATGAATACAGCAGAATCAATTAATTAGTTAGCGATTATCACTATTATGTAACACTTAAACATGTAATGTATCAGTTTATTAATAAAGCTGAGCTCTCACCATAAAATCACTTTTTTTTTATTTATTCTAGCCAGCAGTACAGAATACAAGAAGAAACAGCCAACTGACGGTGCAATACAAATAGAAGAAATAATTGAGCAACCAATATAGAAGTTCTCTCCCATCTGAAAAATATTAAGAAACCTGGGAAGAGCCAACGGGATTCATAAATCTGTCTATGGAGGCAAAGGAGACAAAAGTTAGTACATAACAGAAAGGGAGGTCAGGTTATACAATGAAAAAACTCTTAGGTGTTTTTAACGGGATGAACTTATGAGACTGGCGGCTGCGATGCCGCTGGTCTCAATACCGACAAGGAAATCCAGACAAGGGACTTAAAATAATCGAAATACCGACGCCTACCTTAATCCCGAAGCCGGAATGCCGAAGGACGCCAGGCCGAACGAGGTGAGTCCGGGGCGCCCTTAGCGTTAGCCGTGGGGGGTGGGGCTTTTATGGAGTGTAGCGGGGTTAGGGTTTGGGGGGCGGAGGTTAGGGTTAGGCACCCGTAGGGTGGAGGGCTAGGGTTAGGCACCCCCGGGGGGGGATGTTAGGCGCTAGGGGGGGAGTTAGGGTTAGGCACCACTAAGGGAGGGTTAGGGGGGGGAGAGGGGTAGAGATAGGGTACTTACCTGCCCTGTCGGGATCTTCTCCCTTCGGGCTGCCAGCGTTTTTAACCTATATGGGTAAATATGGGAAAAGGAGAAGGGTACAAACCACCATAGGTATATAAACTGTTAGCAAATTCCTTTGAACTCTCCCCGGCACTCCAGGACACGATATGGTGTCCAACCTGTCCAAAGATCTTAAGATGTATCGTGCATTGTGTACGATTTCCAAATCGTGAGATCGTGCACGATAAATCGTTCGTTTACCAAACACCTGACAATTATCTTGAAAATTTCAGCTACAATTAAATAATGGACGGGCTTAACTAGGGGGTATATAAAGCAGACGCCAATTTAGGCCTGTGCACTTCTGCTGTGTGACTAGTGAGGCTTGGTGTATACCTGCTAAACGCTATACATTGCTATTGTGTTCTGCTTTGTTTTGCCTGGCTTAACAAAGTGTGTTCTTCCTGCATTCTATCCTGCATTCTGTGCTGATGGATCCCTATTGGTATAGAGTCCTGCTATCCTATGCCGGGGCTAAGGTGGTGAAGTAGAGGGCCCAGCAAATGGTACCAACAAATTTGTCCACGTCTGTATGTATGTGCATGGCCACTGCACTGGAATTCCAGTGGCTTTTTATTCTGGGGAGGTGCAGCTGGTGGTGGGCATGGGGAAAGAGAGACATCCCCCTCACTTTCTCCAATCAGACTCAAGTCTGGAGTCCCCGCCAAGTCCAGTTCTTGGGTGGGAGTCTGTAGAGGAAAAAAAAAGCAAAATATTAATGTTCATGTTGTAACCAATATTTTATTTTTTTCTAGTTTCCTGCATCTGTGGAAGAGTGGAAAACCATTGCTGAAGACTATGTGTGGCGTTGGAATTTCCCTAACTGTGGGGGGAGCCATCGATGGGAAACATATCCGCATCACCCCACCTGCCAACAGTGGATCCTACTATTATAACTATAAGGGGTACTTCAGCATCGTTCTCATGGCGGTGGTGAATGCCAATTCCGAAGTTGTCTTTGTGGATGTTGGCAAGAATGGTCATGCTTCGGATGGTGGGTCGTTCAAACAGATGGCATTCTACCAGAGACTCACCTCCAAGACCCTCAACTTGCCGACAGTGGAGGAGGCCAAACACAGCCTAAACTTTGTGTTTGTGGCTGATGAGGCTTTCGTATTACAGGAAAATCTCATGAAGCCAAAGGGGCCTGACCATAGAGAAGCGGATCTACAATTACAGGCTTTCCAGGGCATTCCGTATTGTGGAAAATACGTTTGGGATTCTAAGTAACCGCTTCTGCATTTTCCACACCTCAATAAACCTACGTGTGGACAAGATAGACTGGGTCGTCTTGGCGTGCTGTGTCCTGCATAACTTTCTATGGCACAAAACAGCACAACAAAGGGTATCAGGCACAGCTATGTCAGAAGACCCAGACCAGCCTGAAGAGATTTGCCAGTTGTCATCTGTGGCAACACCTCCACTGAAAACCACAGGGACTGCATGGGCAAAACAAGCCATGAGAACTGTCTCAGATAAAATAAAATAAGAGTGGACATTTGGGGAAATGAAAAGAAGTAATGTTAAAAAAAAAAAAACATGGTGTGTATGCACTGTGGGGTAAATTTACTAAGATGAGAGTTCTATTTAAGATGTGATGTTGCCCATAGCAGCCAATCAGATTCTACTTCTCATTTATCTAGCACCTTCTAGAAGATAATACCTGGAATCTGATTGGTTGCTATGGGCAACATCCCTTCTTAATAGAACTCCCATCTTAGTAAATTTACCCGTGTCTCTACTTACTAAACCTGCCTCTGACGCCACGCTGTCAACTTCGACCTCCTCCTCTTCTCCCTCTCGCTCGGCCATCAGGACAAGTGACTGTCACTGAGGTTCTTGCTCCAGAAGTAAGGAGATTATATTGTAGTACCACAAGGTGGGTTGGTACATTTCATCGGCGGAGGCTTCAGATCTTTTGGATACTTCCACCTTCTTCCGCTCTTTCACAAAGACTGTCCTAAGATTCTGGATTTTATTTCTCATCCATTTAACTGTTGCGTCACTGTAGTACGGCCTGCTATATTGGACCAACTCCTCCAATGCCAATAGTTTTTTGGACTTGTTGGAATAGTCACGACAGGTGACCCTCCAGAGACACTCTTTAGCTTCATAAAGCCCCAGGAAGCCAGTTGTAAATTTGCGTTCCTTATCCAAAGAAATTGCTAGGGGGAAAAATAAATAAATAAATGGGCGCATAAGAATTTATGATTTTAAAGAGTTTGATTATTTGTTAGTATTTATAATGTTGATATGTTTTGTTGTTTTTAATGTTGTTTAGTTTTTTTTATGCTGCCATGTGTTGTTGTTTTCAATGTTGTTTATAGTTATAGTATTTTTATTGTTATTTTTAGATATGTTATTAATAATATGGTGTTTTAATGTTAAAGTACATTTTTTCTTCTTGCATTTTAATAAAGTTTTTAGTATCATTTCATTATTTTATTATGTTCATAATATGAATTAAATATATTATATATACACAATAGGGTTAAGCACGGAATGGAGAACAGTGGGTCATGCATTTAATACACATTGGTGGACAGTGGGGCATGCATTTACACATTAGTGGTCAGTGTGTGGGTTATGCATTAATAAACACATTGGTGGTCAGTGGGTGGGTCATGCATTATACACATTGGTGGACAGTGGGTCATGCATAGTGGTGGATCCAGGGGGGGCGATCACCCCCCGTAACACACATCCCCTAGCCCTACCACCTACTTATCCTGCAGGCAGCAGAGGCAGGGGTGAGCTTCGGGTGGCAGCCGGGACCTGGCCGCACCAGCCACATGCAGCTAGGGACGGCCGGGGCTGAGACGAGTCAGCTGTCAGCCCAGTCACCCAGCCGGCCAGAGAAGGAAGTTGTGTGGCATGGGATATGTAGTTTTTGTTTTACTGCTCAGACTCTGAGCAGCAGAAGATAAACTACAAATCCCATGAGGCATTGCGCCCTTTGCAAAAATGGCCGCCGCTGGAGCAACTAAACTCAGTATGTGAATTGAGAGACTGAGTGACAGCCTCACCTGGCTGGGACCAACACATGGCAGGTCACTTATAACTTGAAGAGGGAGAACCCTCCACCACCAGGTAGGACCACTTAGTGGCTGATCCAAGGGGGGGCAGGGTGAGTATTGGGTGTTGAAGGGAGGTGAGGTGAGGAGGGTCCTCTTCAAGTCTGCAGACAGACTCAGAGCAGTGAATGAATTCAATCATACACAGCACTGACTGTACAACAAATCAGGTGTTTGGTAATGGAATTGTGATGTTTTAACTGTTTTTTTTTTTTAATCACCACTCTAATTAACCCCTCTGCTGCTATAAGGCTTATGGTCAGCAATGCATATATCACTTGCTTAGTGGCATCTGCATTGCTGCAGTTGGTCATTTTATTTTATTTTTTTTCACATTTGATTTGAAATTCAACAACTGCTTGCTATTTAGGGCAGTGGTTCCCAAACTTTTTCGAATCACGGTGCCATAGAGCATTAGCATTTTTTCCACGGCACCCCTGGGCCAGAGGTTTCTTATTGAGAAATTCAGAAAAAATTAACTGAAGTAAATTGTGCTTATATGTGGTGGTTGATAGGGCTGTACTTCTTTTTGTCCACATATAGGCCCTCATTCAGAGGCGGTCGGAGGATGCAAGCGGTCGCTCCGAAATTGGGCGGCCGCTTGCATCCTGACCTTCCGCCTTTGTTTCGGTCGTTAGACTGTGGGTTTACACCCACAGCTCTAACGACCGCTAGGGTGATGGTCGCGATGGTCATAGACCATCGGGGCTTACGACGAGACCCTAGAGTAGGGTCTCACTTGTCGTATGCCCCGGAGAGCTTCTGGCTCTGTCAGAGCCGGAAGTTCTCCACTGACATCACTAGTGATGTCAGTGGAGCCTCCCCCAAACGGCAGGCGTTCCCATGGGAACGCCTCCGTTTGGGCTGCCACCCCCCCGACCCGCCTTCCAAACGGGGCGAGCTGTCAATCAACATCGACAGCTCGCCCCCTTTGGAAAGAGACCCGCTACGACCGGCGCTGTCGGTCGTAGCGGGTCTCACGCATGCGCATGAAGGAGCCGGCTCCCTCGTGCGCATACGCACTGGACAAACATCGAGGCGGCCGTGTGGTCGTAGACCGTACGGCCGCCTCTGAATGAGGCCCATTGTTTTGATTGGCAGTCATTAACATGGGTTTTGCCACACAACACACCGACTAAAAATAATTTTATATTCCGTACTGGACCACCAACTCGTAGCACACCTAGAAGAGCCGTGAGGCACCCAGTTTGAGAACCACTGATTTAATGTATATAGTTGCAGCATTGCAGGTTGACTGAGTGACAGCCTCACCTGGTTGGGACTGGCACCCAAGGGTGCAAATTCTATAAACTGGGTTATGGTATCTGTTGGCTGAAATTGGAGTCAATGTGTATAATATGTCATGCAGGTTATTAAAGGTGATGTGTGTATGTATGGTATAACATGATGTGCACATTTAAGTATGCAAATATGGAATGTCAGAAAGCACTGGTGATGCTAAAAAATAGGCTCCTGT
This sequence comes from Taudactylus pleione, assembly GCA_031769625.1. Classification (NCBI taxonomy): domain Eukaryota; kingdom Metazoa; phylum Chordata; class Amphibia; order Anura; family Myobatrachidae; genus Taudactylus; species Taudactylus pleione. The sequence goes on from JAUIMM010000334.1 coordinate 4,971,041, forward strand.
TTTAAAATATGTTAACTGTAGTTAATTTTTTTTGCACGTATGTGTGTATGGGGTAGGGGGGATCCTTTAGTGTGGTGTTTGCTGGAAATGAGCATGATGTCTATGCTTCACGTGACACAATGTGCTGCACGGATACCAATATGGGCTGTCACTGTGCTTTGGGGATCAGAGGGCTGTGTTTGGTATGGACTCCGGTCACTGTGACATATATTAGGTTGTATATGCAGTTTGTAATATGTATTACTAAGGGTTGTTATTGTTAGGCTGGCAGTACAGGTATCTGAGTAGAGGAAATTTGCAAGGGACCAAAAGAGTTGGGATTGAAAATGGGAGGGAGAAGAACTGTAAGTGGGAGGACTAATGCGTAGAAAGGGGAGGGGTCAGTATTCTTAAACCGCCCCCCCTAAAAGTAAAGTCTAGATCCGCCACTGGTCATGCATTATACACATTTGTGGACAGTGGGTCATGCATACATATTGGTGGACAGGGTTTGCATACATGGGTGCTCAGCAGCACTGTCTATCATTATATTCACCAAAATACAAAGGTCCACACAATCAGGTGTGCCAGCTGCTGGAATCGCGTCCGTCTCCTTCCAAGGAATGATGCTGTGGAGACTGGGCATGTACAGGGATATGTCAGTCAAGTGACGCGGAATGGATGATAGATCGTGCCATAGATTGTAAGTGCAAACGCACATACGATCTGCACAAAATCGTGTACGACATTGGCAAATCTAGCATGCTGAGGGCAAGATCTGAAGATGCGATGTACGACCAGCGGGTACGCACATCGGCATCGAGATTGTGAGTGAACACTCATGATTTGGACATATTTTACACGATTTGTCGTTCCGATGCCTCGAAATCGGGCGAATTGTGTAAAATATTGTCTAGTGTGTACCCAAGGGAAGAGATGGGAGGAGGAAGGAGAAGACAAGGGATGGGGTGGGGAGTAGGAGGATAACTTTGGTAGAGTCTGGTCTTGTAGAATAGCATAGTAAGCAAGTGACTTCAGATATTGATGTCGAACCATAAAGAAAGCATAGCTGGGAGGGCTGCAGACGCTAAGATAGAGTTATAAGATGCCTGGATGGGAAACTACCATTATGTAGATATAAGGGATCCCACATGGAAGGCCTCAATTGTGTCATGTAGAAGAATAGTTACATACTCCATGTCCATGGATACTACATACATTTGAATGTTATTGCCCACAGGATTCATAGACGGTGGACTTTGTTTATTCCAGTTAATAGCTGTTTGCAGTTTTGCTATAGTCACATATTTATCTCTAAAACATTATACATATAATTTCTCTCAATGGCAACAGCAGTTAGTGTGTGCTAGTGTTACTCAACATAATTCTTACTCCAAAGGCAAAAGTCCAGCAAGGTTCCTGTCTTATAATTAGTAACTGCTATTTCTGTGCATAATCAGGAAAGTTCTGATAGGTAATAATACAAATGCTGAAAATGCTATAGAAACAGAAACTTGAACAATGTAGTAATGGTAAAATATAAATGCATACAATTGCCAGATTTTAAGACATACTTGCCTACCCTCCCGGAATGGCGAGGAGGCTCCCGAAAATCGGGTGGCACTCTCGGCTACCCAGAAAGGTGGACACACCTCCTGGGGGCTTGGGCCACCCAGCTGCAGCCGCCCACTTCTCCAGTGGAGTGAAGTGGGCGGCCGAAGAAGTGTTTCGCATTTACTCACGCCATCGTGGCCCCACCCCCCTGCTCCACAATTATGGTAATCTCGGCACTCCATAGTGGGAAGGGGGGGTACAATGATGCAATTGTGTCACATCCCAGACACACCCACCTCTGTCAAACCCCACCCATTGCTGCCCCATCCTCTGCAGTGCTGACATGGCTGCCTCCTCCCGGAGGAGGCAGCCAAAAAGTCAGTGACTATGTTTTAAGATGGGTTGTGCGGGGTTAACAACCCAACACCAGTTGACAAAAGTTCTCAAAATTATGAAGCAATTGAATTTATAAATACCGCACTAATGCCATGATGTGTAGATAAGAGATTGAAGGTAACATAGAAGCAGGGTTAGATTAAGGGCTATATAGACCTGGGGCTGCAAATGATCAAGGGCCTATTACAAGGGGAGGAGCTGTGACCAGTGCTGTATGGGTGTGGCCAGTACAAGGGGGCCATGTTCACCCCCTACACTATTAAACCCCAACATCTCTCTAATTAAGTAGAAAAATTGCATCATTTTGTGAGGAAAATCTAAATACAATTTTAATACTTATCATTTATGGCTGACTGTGTGGCAGGCTGGTCATCATTATGCTGTCATGATGATGTGCATATGTTTATGTGGGAGCTGGAGGCTGCAGTCTCATCCACCCAATTGTTAATCTGACCCTGAATAAAAGGTTATTTAATTTGGCATTTACTCATTTAAGACTCCACAGTTTGTGACATGTGTAATGTAAGTATAATCTATAACTGCAAGTTGCGTCTAATTGCAATTGTAATATACGCACCCCCACATATTTTTGCTAACCATGCTGAGCTGCCTGCAAACGCAAGATGCATCCAGCTCAGCATACATAGAAAATGCACCTCCTTACTCCAGCAGCTCCCGGGAACATCCATAGCAAACATTACAGTACATGGCCGGATAGTGTCATTTATAATAAAGTAAATGAAAATCGAACAAGATGCAAATACAATTTAAGTAAGTAATAATAAATGAATCAGTAGTCTTCATCTTTACAAGCTGACTAGGCTACATGTTTTATTACTGGAAACCCAGGGCTTAAAGTGGTCCTGGAGAGGTGGTGGAACTCCCCCCCACCCCCCCCGCTCGTTAGTCTCACAGGCCAAAACATGCGTGAAAACTGTTCTTTACACAAACACATACACACTGTTGTGTATAGGAAACGGTAAAGTGATTGGCTGGGGACCACCTAGGCACTATATCACCAGTGTTGTTTTTCTGCCGTGCCTCTGAGTTTTTCTATGGGGTCCCCACAAACTAGTCTATGTCACTTGGATGCCCAAAGTTTTTTTGCAACCCATCGCAAGACCATCGCGCTTGCGACGAGACCCTGCAGTAGGGTCTTGGTGACCGCAAGCCCTGGAGTGATTTTGGCTCTATCAGAGCCAAAATCACTCCCACTGACATCACTAGTGATGTCAGTGGGGCCGGACCCAGATGGTAGGCGTTCCCATGGGAACACCTCCGTCTGGCAGCCACGCCCCCGGCACGCCCACCAAAGGCGGCGTGCTGTCAATCAACATCGACAGCACGCCCCCTTTGTTGCGAGACCCGGAGCGACGGCTTCCCCGTCGCTAGCCGGGTCTCGTGCATGCGCACGACGGAGCAGCCTCCGTCGTGCGCATGCGTACTAGGGCACCATCCTGAATCAGGCCCTCAGTTCCACCCCGTTCCTTCCCACTTTAACCCCTGTGGAAACCAATCTCAAATTTCCATGTAATCCTACGAACAAATTGAGCAGTATTATTACGAGAATATTAGCATCATTGGGAGGGATTTATCGCATTCGGCCAATCAGATGTGGCAGGCTATAGTTGTCGTCATCATCAGTTTGCAATTTACACCAGAGTTCGAGCACCCGCTAGCGATCCGCCTCCAAACAGTACATGCACTTCAACAGCATTTACAGGCCCCCTTCCACTACTGTATCGGCTCCCTTTGCGCAAATAGTTTAAGTGTTATGAGACTTGTAACCCTTTTACACCGAGCTAAAAATCCTGGTTGATGCTCATCAACCCGGGATTTTTGTTGGTGTAAATGGATCCATCTGGGTCCAGGGACCTGGGGATCCAACATGGATATTTTGCGGGGTTGGTCGAAGGTCGTCCTCATGCCACCCTGCAGTATAAATGGCACGATCTGGGTCACTGTGACCCGGATTGCTCCGCATGCCGGCTGATCGGCCGGCTTCAGTGGCACTTGGAGATGACATCATCTCCAAGTGTCCACTTCAACGCCGGGTCACTGCAGACCTGGCTCCGGTATGAACGGCGCCGACTCGGGAATATCCTGGGTCAGTGCCGAGGAAGTTCCGGGTCTGATCCGGATCGGAACCCTGTTCCAACCTCCGGATCAGACCCGGAACTTTGGTATAAAAGCAGTATTGGTTGTGTGTCAGACTTCATTGTAAGTCAGTCAAGTGCTTCTCCATTCAAGGGATAAAGCATAAATGTTTGGGTAAATTAGTGGGGAAGATGGTTCAGTGGATGTCCAAGCTGGCCTATGGTGGTGATGGCAGCAACATGTTGTCCATCATTGGTGGCAGTTGGAGCTGTGGGTTAGGGGCACCTATGTGCCGCCATATAGCTCTCACTGCGCATGTTAGAGACAGGTGGTTAGGGGGAATATATATAGGATACCTTTGTTAAGTGCTGTGAAAATGTCTGCAATGTGCAGCTGTCATTATAGAGCTGTAGAGCTCCATTAGAGAATTCCTGTAGCCTTGTGGCCATGAAGCCTGTCTCCTTTCTGTTTTTCTGTCTGCAATGGAAAGACAGCTGATAATGTTAATTATTGTATACAGTGGTTGTTTTCAATAGTGTTATGCTATTCATTGGTGTTTGTTTTTAAATATAGAACTATTGATTGATTAAAGTGTAGTTTCAGCTTCATTTTTCTTGCATGCCCCAGTAGTTGATACTGATGGGCTCAGTGCTGTACGGAGCCAATATTCCCATTGTGCAATACTTTATTTTGCTTGTGATATGCAATCAGCCATAATAAATGTGTGTAATGCTGGCCATACACGGGGACGATTTTTAACACGATTTTGGAATTTTCTACAGGTTGGTCAGACCATTAGTTTGCAAATAGTTGTATTTTGAGTTTTCTGCGACCCCGATGCACGTCCCCGCCGTTGTCTAGTTTGATCGCAAATCAGATGGTTTTGCAGAGAGATCTCAACTGATCGTGTACGATGTGATACACTTCTATGCATCTTATCTTATGATCTTAATGATCAATCGTACACCATTTGACCACATCTTATGAAGATTTTCAAGGGAAATTGTACAACTGATCTTACCAACTTTGAATCTCACCGTATATGGGGGCCTTTATACTGCAAGAGGTACACAACATCTTTAATCTACATGGAAAACTTAAAACCAAAAACGGTGAATTCTAATTTTAAGATAATTGTGTCGTTCACATCATACAATTCTTTTATATTTACAAAGAAAGTCTAATAGCTGTATGCAATTGTACACATATGGAAATATGTATAGTGGTGATTTCATTGGGATATTCCAAGCGCATGTGATTCCCATTTACACTAAAAACCATGACCTTTGTTTACCTATCTCTTTTATTAACTGCTAAGTAGAGGATGACTGGTTTCATGAGCTCATTCCCACCTGGGTCTTCTAAAATTGTAACATGGCCTATTTCTCATGCATTCACGGGTGCAGTACAACAGATTATGTTGCCAAAAGTGCAACGCATGAAAAACATGATAAAATCAGATCACTAAAATGCAGATTACTTTTCATGCGTTTTTACCAATTTCCCAGCGTATATGTGTGAACAAGCCCTCCCATCGCTATTGTTTGCCATACAGTTCTGGTTTATGGGTTAGATGTATTTAAAGCTGCCATTGGATTTAAAAGGGAGCTTGCATTCCATACAAAACCAGGCATGTTTTGTATTCAGTATAATTGCCCCTTTAAATCCAGGGATCAAAACTGCAGATGACATAGAAAAGCACAACATAGTAAATATACTCCATGTCTCACACTCTTATGGTGACTGGAGAGTTTTACAAAAAGAACCCCGCCTATCACAAAACTTAATGTCTGTATTACGAGTATGAATAAGAAGATGACTACTATCTAGCTCCAAAACTGATCTCAACTCGTAAAACATTAAGGGGGGTATTCAATTAGGCTGCGAAAAGTCGGAATCGGCGATAAATTCATTTTCGCCTATTTCAATTATCCCCGTATTCAATTTCAAAGACTTTTCGCAAGTTCGAAAAGTCTTTGGAAAAAAAACGGGGATAACTTTTCACCATGTTTTACATGTCGAAAAAAGTGCAGAATTGGGGTTTAGGGGTGCAGGCTTAAAAAAAATAGCCTGCACCCTTGGGAATGTCATTTAAAAATAAACTGTGTCAAAAAAAGTTAAATAAAAAAATAGGGACACCCCAAAAAAATTAATTAAAGATTTGGGGTGAAAAAAAAAAAGGGGAACAATGTTAAAAAATAGGGAAATAGGTTCAGGGGTATTCTGCAAGTTTGCGGCAGGTGTTTTCTAGAATAGGCTATTAGCGGCAGGTGCATTTTTGCAGAATTTTTAAAAAATGACTTTAGGGACTTAAAAATATGCTAGTACCCATTTTCATGTACCCCAAATTTGATGGGACCACTTTAAAAAACGAAAAAAAAAACCTAAGTGCTCTTCTGCATCACTTCTTCAATGTTGGCGAAAAAAGCACCTGGCGCGGCTATTTAAAAACCCGACTTTCTGCAGGCAAAAACGGGGGTACCCATAGTGATCTCCCATGTCTGGACATCTTTAGGGGGGGTCCTACAATTATTTCCTGAAAATTCCTGTTTTTTTCGTAGATCCCAATTCGCCGGGTCCCGTTTTCGCTCATTTGAAATTGAATACGGGGATAAAGTGGACACGCGCCCGATACTTTATCTCTAGAAAAGCTCTGATGTGGCGCGAAAAGTCAAACATTGACTTTTCGCTCCCTAATTGAATACGGGCCTAAAGCACAGGAAGGCACGACGTCGCTGTCCAACTCTTGTAGAACAAGTTTCGATATACCTAGGCTTACCATACTATCCCTTTAAACCGGGACACTCATGAATTACACAGGTTCTGTGGCTAGCTGACATCAAGCCTGCGTTTCACCTGGTTTTAATCAGCTACATGACAGTATTAGGGTTAAGCACTAGGGGGAAAGTTACAAATCATGAGTGTACGCTCACGGTCACGATGTGCGTACCCATTGGTCGTACATCGCATCTTCAGATCTTGCCTACTGCAGGTAAGATTTGCCAATCTCATACGCGATTTTGTGCACGATAGATCTTAAGTCAGATTGGACACTTTTTAGCACCATATCGTGTTCTGGAGTGCTGGGGAGAGTTCAAGGGAAATAGCTCACACTATCGCAACATGACCACATCGTCTAGTGTGTAGGCACCTTAATGCTGGCCATACACCTGCACGATTTCGGGCCGATTGCCCGATTTTCGACGAGTCTTACGATGAATTGTGTAGAAATCGTGTATTTTTGGAGTAGGATACAATCCGATGCTCCTAAAACGGATCGTATGATCAGATGTGCAGCCCATATTATCCATCGTATCGTGTGCAGATTGTACCATGCATTTTGTGCATGCGATGCATCGTGCGTCCATTCATGTCATTACAATGACTTTTCCCTGATGAGTGCGTGAGGCACAAGATCGATCGTACGACAGATTGTGTGCAATGAAAAACAACAAATCGTGCCACCGGGACTGCCAGGGAGCTCCGGTGAATCGTATGTGAATCAGATCTTATGCTGGTCATGCAGGTATATGGCCATCTTAAGAATACTCATCAACATGCATTGAGATATTGACTGTCGGTATTCCGGAGCTGGCATTGTGACCGCCATGATTCTGACAGCCACGCACCCATACAATACAGTACACCAGGCAGCGACAGTGTTCTCACCATGCAATCCTACGGATCTCGGGACCTAACAAGATGCACGCGTCCATTCGCGGGTATGCGACTTGCGCATGTGTGCTGCAGAACGTCACAGTGCCGGCAAAGATGTAGCGGGACACATCTGTAGCGACCAATTGTGCTATAGCCTCGGCATCACAAGTTTTCATGCGCTCATTCGCCGGGTGCGAGGAAAACTTGTGAGCTGAATGGATATGATATACCATTTTGGAATGTCAAATTGTATCCTATCATTGCACTGAATTGAAATAGTGCCTACATCCCCTTCTTCACATGTATACATTTTATTTCCCAGTCACATGCACATGCTGCTGCTGGTACCTGCAGTGCCACAGCCACAACACAATAGCCTCGCGCGCACATCATTGGCCGACTGCGCGCGGCCGCCTCGCACGCACAGGCGCGCGCACTGGCTGGCGCGCTCCTTGCACTGACACGTGCGCATGTTTACGTTCCTCTAGCGGTCCTGACGTCACCGCCGCCGGCCCTGCTGCTGACAGCTTTGCTTTGTTGTCTCCATCCATCGTCCTGAGAGAGGCCGCCGCGGTCAGAGGAGTCAGGTCGCGGGGGGGGGAAGAGGAGTAAAGCCCGGGAGGCGATGCGGCCGTCGGTGATAAGACGAGCGGGGGGGGGCAGCGGGGTAGCTGCCCGGTGACTGTCAACAAAGCGCAGCGTCACGTGACTGCCGAGCGAGGCCGCTGATGACAAGAACAACAATAGGGGCCAGTGGGAGAGAGAGAGAGAGATCCGGCCGCAGCAGCAGCCACCGAGCGCAGCACCAGCCACAGGGATCCCTCCGCCGCCAGCCAACGCGCAGGCACACGGCTAGTCCGGGAAGGAGGAGGAGGCAGCGGCAGGTGAGCGTCGGGGCCCCGCGGCTGTGACATGTCGTTCAGCCTGGAGGAAACACTGGAGGCGGACTGGGTGGCCGTGAGGCCCAACGTGTTCGAGGAGAGAGAGAGGCACAAGTTCGTCTTCATCGCGGCGTGGAACGAGGTGGAAGGCAAGTTCGCCATCACCTGCCACAACCGGACCGCTCAGCGCCAGCGCAGCGGGGACAAAGGGGCCAGCCCCGGCCGGCAGGGGGCAGCAGAGGGTAGCCCGGGCCGGCAGGGGGACACCGCGCAGGCGGGGAGCCCGGCCCGGGAGCCGGAGGAGGAGTGCAGCTGGGCCGGCCTCTTCTCCTTCCAGGACCTGCGGGCCGTGCATCAGCAGCTGTGCTCGGTGAGCGGGGAGCTGGAGCACTGCCTGCCCGCCTTTCCCGAGGAGACCTCCGGCATGTGGTCCGTGCTCTTCGGGGCCCCGGAGCTGGGGGAGCAGGAGGTGGAGGAGCTGTGCTGCCGGCTGCAGCTCTACCTGGGCCATGCGCTGGATTCCTGCGGCTGGAAGATCCTCTCCCAGGTTCTGTTCACCGAGAGCGACGACCCGGAGGAGTACTACGAGAGTCTGAGCGAGCTGAGGCACAAGGGCTACGAGGAGGTGCTGCAGAGAGCCCGGCGGAGGCTGCAGGAGGTACGAGGGGGCTGCCCTGTTGGCGCAGGGGAATGGAGGTGTTATACGGGCCATACATGGTGCGATAAAGCAGCCGATCCAACGGATTAGTACGATTTGGCTGCTATATCGCACCATGTATGGGCCTGATGTCGGATCGAGGCGCACTTGTGGGGTTGTACATAGCACCCACTGATCTTAAGGTGCGTATCCACTTCACAACTGTTAAACGAGAGCACAATTACGACATTGTAATCGTGCTGTCGTTTCACAGTCTGTGATTAGCCTGCACTGAACGCAGACCCTCCAACATTTCCTAGTAAGAACCCGGTACATGGGGGGGGCATGACCGCACATGTACAAAACGGTACAGCCCCGTTTGCCGGTACAGACCATTAGAAAACGGTACTGTACCGGCTAAAACGGTATAGTTGGAGGGTATGTGAACGTTCAGTAGTGCAGTCTAGGCGCATCCAACATCCTCGTACATGCTGAACCTGACGTGATCGTCAGGTTGACCAACATGTACGGGCGGTGATGGATGACATCTACATGGCCGATTTGCGGATGGTTAGCAAGCGATTGAACGTTAACGATATCGTTCAATCGGCCTGTTTAATCGCCTTGTGGATACGCACCTTTACTGCAGGATCAGTTGATCAGGGGATGCCATGTGCGATCCCATGCAGCGCTATGCGGGTAGGGGAGGTGGGAGCCGGCATATCGGGTGGTCAGCTAACCGATCGCATCGTGTGCGGACCGCCCGATATGTCGTATGTCGGATTCCCTGACCGTGTATGCCCCGCTTTACTGAGCGGTTACTAACTTACATCATAGTATGATTATTTTCCAAACACTGTCATCAAGGTTCATTTACAGACTAGGTTTTATGGATATCTATGCTTGAGCACTGAATGTGTAAGTGATAAATCAACAAGACCGATGGACCAAATAAACTAAGCTGGCCCTCCAAGCCTTCACTTGCACCCCCCAGCTACTTACTGCTTTCTTGTCATATTTGACTTTAATTGCTTGTAATGCTTGTTTAAAAGGCCTGCTGATATATTCTTACTTATAGGTGTCTATTTCATTGGGCTCAATTAAATTCATTGCGAATTGAATAGCGTCGGGAATGAGCTCCCGGAGTTATTCAATTCAGCGCGCTGCTAAGCCCGACTAAGGATTTCTTCTCACATCCATCTTGGGATGCGAGCAGAAATCTGACAAAAGTATAGACTCGATGGTGTTTACTGCCCTTAGCGCGGCAGAAACAGCATCGCGCTGGGAAGTTTAGTCTGAGAATGCCCGTTCTCGCAACTAAACACTTTTAAGGCGCGAGAACGGGCTTTCCCTGACCCAACAGTGCTCAGAATTTAATAGCTCCTTCCCGGCGCTATTCAATTCGCGTTGAATTGAATCGAGCCCATTGATTAAATGTATTCATTTAGTACATAGATTAAGAATAATGTTTGGCCGTTTTGAAGGTGAGGGTCACCTAATCGCCCCCCTGGAGGGTATCATGTTACCTAATTAATCATCTGTTTCCATGCCTGGAATATTCTCAAAGCCAACTGCAGGGGTTCCCAAACTGGGTGTGTCCCGTGGTCCAGTACAAAATTAAATGATTTTTAGTCGGTGTGATAGGCAAAACCAGTGCTAATGGCTGTGAGTCCAAAAATAAGTGCATAACTAGAAGCGTAGCCCTGTCAACCACCACATAATTGAACCAAATGGTGACATATAAGCGCAATTTACTTTAATATTTGCTGAATTTCTCAATAAGAAACTTTTGGCCCAGGGGTGCCGTGGAAAAAATGCTTATACTCTAGGGTGCCCTGATTCGAAAAGTTTGGGAACCACTGGCCTAGAGCCTTGAGGATCGAGTTGAGGAACTGCTGCACTATGGCTTGTCCAGTCCTGACGATATGTCAGTGTATGGACCCATGGGAAACTGCTTACCATTTATGTATGTTCAGCCCAGACATTTGTCTATGTATCCCATACATTACTGTAGTCACAGCTGTTATTTTGCCTAGTAATTTTCAGAGCTCCAAAGTCCATCATACACACTGGTTGTTTACGCAGCAAGTTTGTAGTAAGTGGAGTATATGCACGCTGTTTTAACAGTTAATTATATAGCACTAGCATATCCTGTTGCGCTGTTACATTACATAATGCTTCTTGCTTGTTATACGTATATAGTACACTGTTTCCTAGTTGTATCTCTTATTTATTGTTTAATATCTTCATTAACAAACATATAGCTGGTGTATGAAATCAGTCTGGCAGAACAGTGGGGCCACTGTAACCCATTGCTGGAGGCTGAAATTAATATCCTGGAATTGTCCTGTATTTGCATTTTTGTTGTCAATTTGGCTTGTCTTTAAATTCATATCAATGGCACATTGATCATATGTTCCCCCATTAATGAGGTGATCTCACAGACTAATCTGGTACTACTTCACTATTTTCGTTTTCTACATGTTTGGTTATTCCAGTGACCTTTCATACGTCATATTATGTCACAGAATGAGTTTTCCAAAATAAGCTTAATGTACAGAACAGTTATTTTACCAAAGTTATTCTCCAGCCAGAGAATTATTTGGGTTGCTCGTCTTGGGTGCTTCTGCATACTGTCTCCAGCTAGCTTTGCTTGGGTTACTGTCACAGACTCTCACAAGCAGCCAACAGACTTCTATTGTTTATGCACATTGGAAACCTTTATAGTGAAAAGAAAATCCTACTAAGGGCTTATACACACTGTACATTGTATGAACTGCCCATGGGTTTGTATTCTACAGTGGAGAGCTTTATTAATGAATCCATTAATAAAGGTATACACTGTAGAAAACAAACCAAAATCCCCCCAGATTTATAGTAAACCATTGTACATACCAAACATATTGAGCATATTTTAAAAGGTTCTTCTGCAGCAAAACAATGGGGGTGATTCTATTCAGCGCGATGCTATTCAGTTCAGCCTGCTGTTTAGTCCGACTAAAGGATTTCTTCTCGCACCCCCCTGATGGTGCGAGGAGAAATCTTACCGGCAGCGAGACTGTTTTCCTTCTCAGTGCGGCGCTAACAGCCTTACTGCCTGCACGTTAGTCGGAGAATGCCAGTTCTCTCAAGTAAACACCCAGGTTAAGTTGCCAGAACTGGCATTCTCCGACTTAACTGCTTCCTGACAAAGTAAACATCACGGTGAATTGAATAGCTCCGGGAGCTCCCTCCCGGCGCTATTCAACATCGCAACGAATTGTATCGCCCCCATAGTGTGCAAGTGAAACCAAACACTGATTTATGTCTATGCTATTACTAATAGAATGATATTTAAAATTTGTAGGAATATAAATCTTGCTGAATAAATGTAGATTTTAATGAGCCTAGAATCTTTTTTCTTCACTTTTGAAATTGCTGTGAAATCTAGACAGAAGTACATTGTAGCGGTCTTGGCAAAGGGCATTGCATAAAGAGGTGTACTGGTGAATTAACCAGCTTGCATAATACTTAGAGAATTTGAGTTTATTCTGTTATAGCAAATATTTATTCTTGAAGTTATGCAGGTTTTATCTTTCAATATGTCACTGTTATATTTCGTTACCCACTACTTGGTAAGTGATGGACAGCCCAATATACTCCAAAGTCAGCATGTTTGGCCTTCCAGCCTCCAAAAGGGCCACACCCCACCTTTCATTTTAAAGGCTAAAAAAATCAGAGCAATCTCCGCTCCCCCCACATCACGCATACTAAAAGGTACCCACATCATTTGCTCCACATGTACCCCTAAATTTTCCCACACACTACGCACTCCAGCCCACATGTCTAAAAACGCTTGTCTGTACCAGTAGGGGGAGCATGTGGTGCCTAATACACTGCACACCCTCCTACCCTGATTGGTACTGCTCTGCGACCTCCGTGTAGTGCGGCTTCAGAGCTGTTCCCACTGCTGGACTACGATGTTGCAAATCTATTTGTTTGCATAAGTTTTGATTTATTTTATCCTTTGCATTTTATTGTAGTGATAGGATAACCTGTAGATAATACTTTCTTCCTTTTGTTGTTTTCCATGAATTGGCTGTGTGGCTACTTACAGCACTGCTACTGATATCAGTGTATAGGCCAATAGCGCGAGGCAAGTGAAGAAAGTAGACTGCAGTATATAGTTTTGTCATGTGCAGTGAATTTCACTAACCCTACAGTCTATATAGCTCATTTGATGTATAAGTAGTGTTTATTCTAGTACCCTGCACCTGTCACAACCCGTGCAGTTCCTCTTTCCTGCCTATTCTGGTGCTTCTGGCACACTCAGCTGATGCAACAAACGTTTGAGATACAGACCAGAGTATGCTAGAAACACTAGAGCAGAGAGCGATACCCCAAACAGGAAATAAGAACTGCATGGGTTGTGACAGATTGCAGGTTGCTAGAATAAACACTAAAGCTGGGTACACATCTAAAGATTATCTGTCCAATCAGCCAACTAGTTAATTGGTTGGGATGAAAATCTGGTAACGCATGGGAGTAACTTATCAGCAGTTTGCTCCTAAATGCTAGAAAACAGATGAAAATGGTCGTTCAGACAACTTTGTTAAATGTTTGATCTAAACAATTTTTTGAAACAACAGTATTTGTCCATTTTCTGGCGTTTGGGAGCAAATTGCTGATTGTCATTTGCTTTCATAACTCACCAGATTTTCATTCCAACCAATCAACTAGTTGGATGGTTGGATGTAAGTTGGTCTAGTGTGTGGCCAGCTTTAGGCAGAGGTTCCCAAACGCGGTCCTGAAGGCTCCCCAACAGGTTTTGGAGAGGTCCATGGTTAACCACAGGTGACTTAATTAGTACCTCAGCCAATTTGATTAAACCACCTGTGCTCAACCATGGATATATCTAAAACTTGAACTGTTGGGGAGCCTTGAGGAGCGCGTTTGGGAACCTCTGCACTAGGGTGATAATTAAATTGTTTTTTTGGGCATCTTAAGTAATGAGCGGAGCAATGCAGTTGTTTCATATACGCCCATTAGCTGTGGCAGACACATTATTTCTTGCAGCCTCCTGAGGTGTGAGAAAAAATATGTGAAAAGTCCATAGTTTGGGCACCAAAACTAGGACTTTAGATGCCCAAACCAGGTGTTTAGCTGATTTGAGCGTCTAAACCTGGTACTTCTGAGTGCGTTAAACACTAATGGGCATCTTATCGGAAAAACAATTGAATTGCTCTGATCAGAGCCGTAACTAGACTAGACTTTTTGGTACCCTGTGCCAGAAAGATCATTAGCGCCCCCCTCATTTTTCAAAGGGTCATAATGCATCCAAAAAAGGGTCATGGCTTCATGGGGTAGGGCCAGGGAAGAGAGAGAAGAGGCCAGGAGATGCTGGGGATGAAATAAGAGGAAGCTACAAGGAAGAATGATAATAAACAGAAATTTGACAGGCCCAAACAGCGCCCCCTGACCTGTGGTGACCTGTACGATGGCACCGGCCGCACTACCCTAGCTACGGCCCTGGCTCTGATAGACGCAAAAAAAATATAATAGAATTCTCCTCTAAGTGTATGCTCACTTCAACGTGAATTGAATAGCGGTGGAAAGGATCTCCCGAAGCTATTCAATTCAGCTGTTATGTTGGAGCCCTTTCTCGTGCCTTAAACATGGTGTTTAGTCGTGAGAACCGTCATTCTCCGACTTAAGTGCCTGCCGCGATGCTGTCTCCGCCAAGCAAAGGGCAGAAAACAGCATCGCGCCGGTAGTTTTCTCGGATTTCTGCTCGCACCCAATAAGGGGTGCGAGGAGAAATCTTTCAGTCGCGCTTCACAGTGCGCTGAATTGAATAGCTCCTGGAGCTCCTTCCCAGCGCTATTCATTTCGCATTGAATTTAATTGAGCCTCATGCGCTGAGCGCTCGCAACCGGGTCGATGGTGGCCCACAGCGCATGCGCACAACGGAGCCAGCTCCGTCATGCGCATGCGTGAGAACCGGCTAGCGACTGGCAAGCCATCGCTCTGGGTCTCGCACCAAACGGGGCGAGCTGTCGATGTTGAGTGACAGCTCGCCCCTTTGGTGGGCGGGCCGGGGGGATGGCTGCCCAAACGGAGGCGTTCCCAAGTGATGTCAGTGGAGAGCTTCCGGCTCTCTGTTAGAGCCGAAAGCTCTCTAGGGCTTGCGATAAACGAGACCCTACCACAAGGGTCTCGTCGCAAGCCCGATGGTCGCGATGGTCTTGACCATTGCGACCATCATCATGGCCGCTCGCTATAGCTGTGGGTTTTCAACCACAGCTATGCGAGCGGCCAAGAGGCCGCTCCAAAGAAAAAAAAAAAAAAAGCCCGGCCCTGATTGAGAGCGAGCGGCTCTGAATCAGGCCCTATGTTGTAAACCTAAAAGTGTTAAACAAATCAAAATATGTTTTATATTTTAGATTCCCCAAAGTAGCCCCCTTTTGCTTGGATGACAGCTTTGCACACTCTTGGCATTCTCTCGATCAGCTTCATGAGGTTGTCTCCTGGAATGGTTTTCCAACAGTCTTGAAGGAGTTCCCAGAGGTGCTGAGCACTTGTTGGCTGCTTTTCCTTCACTCTGTGTTCCAAATCATCCCAAACCAGTTCAATTGGGTTTAGGTCGGGTGATTGTGGAGACCAGGTCATCTTACGCAGCACTCCATCACTTTCCTTCTTGGTCAAGTAGCCCTTACATAGCCTGGAGTTGTGTTTGGGATCATTGTCTTGTTGAAAAACAAATGATGGTCCCAGTAAGTGCAAACCAGATGGGATGGCATGGCGCTGCAGAATGCTGGGGTAGCCATGCTGGTTAAGTGTGTCTTGAACTTTGAATAAATCACCAACCGTGTCACCAGCAAAGCACCCCCACACCATCACACCTCCAACTCCATGCTTCACAGTGGGAACCACACATGCAGAAACCATCCGCTCACCTTCTCTGCATCTCACAAAGACACGGCGGTTGGAACCAAAAATCTAAAATTTGGACTCATCAGACCAAAGTACAGATTTCCTTTGGTCTAATGTCCATTCCTTGTGTTTCTTGGCCCAAACAATTCTCTTCTTCTTGTTGTTCATCCTCAGTAGTGGCTTCTTCACAGCAATACGACCATGAAGGCCTGATTCACGCAGTCTCCTCTGAACAGTTGATGTTGGGATTTGTCTGCTACTTGAACTCTGTGAAGACTTTATGTGGTTCTTGAAATTTTCCGTATTGACTGACCTTCATGTCTTAAAGTATTGATGGACTGTCGTTTCTCTTTACTAAGTTGAGTGGTTGGTGCCATAATATGGATTACAACAGTAGTCAAATAGTGGTGTCCACTGTGTACTAACCCTACCTCTGCACAACACAACTGATGGTCTCAAACACATTAAGAAGGCAAGTAATTCCACAGATTGACTCTTGACAAGGCATACCTGTTAATTCAAAACCATTCCAGGAGACTACCTCATGAAGCTGAATGAGAGAATGCCAAGAGTGTGCAAAGCTGCTACCCTTTTAGCCCATGCTTCTATTCACCCACTGGACCTCTCACTTACTGCACTTCTCCCTGCCTGCTTCCCCCTCTTTGACCCCCTGTCCCTTTCTCTTAACTGATTCCCCCTCTCTCACACCCTTTACACCACTAACTGGCTATTCATCTCTCTCATCCCCTGCCCCTCTCATTATCATATTCCCTCCTACACCCTCCCCTCTCCCCTCTTCTAGCTAAACTGCGGCTGGAACGGAGCCGGGGCTCCGGGAGCTTTGAGTGACGTCCCTGCTGGACTGCAGTTTAATGTCCGTATCGGCTGCCAGCCAATCCCGGCTTGCGGACCGGATCACCTGCATATCAAAAAGGGGAGGCTTTTTTTTATATCTGGCGCCGGCCGCGAGCCAATGAGAAGCTGTCGCTTGGCAATTTCTCATTTGACTGGTGCTCTGTGAGCTAATGAGAAGCTGCCAGTTGGCTAGGGCCCGGCTCTATTTAGGTAGTATAGGTGGGTTAGGTTTTGGTGGGAGGGGATGTTAGGGTTAGGAACCCCTAGGGAGCAGGGGGGGGGAGGTTAGGTTTATGTACTAACGGGGAAGGTTAGGGTTAGGCTACAAGAAGGGAGGGTTAGGGGGAGAAGTGGGGAGGGTAAGTATACCAGGATGTCTGGGTATTTTGACAGGAGGCATCCTGACAGCCGGCATTACATACCGATTCCATTTTACCACATAGGCGGTGTTCTTTGACAAAACTCTGCCAGCAACAGCGAGGCCCACATCACCAGACTACAGCAGAAATTGACCTGCTGTAATATTATACATCAGTGTTTAACTTTTGGAATTCACCTTTAACTAAACTCGCATAAACAAAGTTGAGTACCTGTAATACATATATGATGGGCTGTAGTACATATATGATGTATATAGAATTCTAAAGAGTTTGTCATGTTTAACATCTACAAACCCTTCTCTTCTAGCTGGCTACAAAATGAATTAAAAAGATTAGCAAAATTATTTTTCAGTAACCATATCTTAAAAACTTTGTAATAAAAGGATTATGCGTCTGTTTTTTTCATTGCAATAAGTTACTCATCTGTCCAACCATTATTTGCTTGGCGCAGATTTTTGTGTAAAAAATGTATAGGCAACGTGTTTCCCCAAATGCCTCTTAAGCATCTTTGAGGAAATTAAATTCTCATTCTGGGGTGGTAACTCCAGGGTTAAGTGCCTTGAGCGATTCAATTGATTACATCGTGCCCAGCATTTAAGCCAGGAATTGCACCTTAATGTGACTAATACCTGGAGCTTAGCCGCGGTGCACTGCATCTCCCGGCTTAAGTGTTGGGTGAGATGCTGTTACTGCACGCGGTAACACTGCAACTAGCTCCAAGGCACTAGTTAGGGCAGATTTCTGCTTCAGGAGGGTGCGAGCAGAAATCTGCTAGTCATATGTTTAACATGCGGGCATTTGACAGGCACTTTACCTGGGAGCTACATCCCCGCATTAAGAATTGATTTCCCTCCTTTAGCTTAGCTGATTTGGCTGGTCGGCTGGATGACAATTCCTGGCTCTCTTTATCACATAGGGACTTTCAATGATTTTTCCTTTTTTATCTCCATGGGAGCAATTCCGTTCAAAGCGATGTTGCTGTTTTAGCAGTGTTACAGGTTTTTTAATCGGAGATGTATATTCCCGCAATTCTATTTTCAGCGATGTGTGTTTTAAATTGGCGATGTTAATTTTTAGTCTGAGAAATTCTGATTATTGTACTTAATTTTTTCCCTATACTCTAAGCAGACCAGACCAATTCAATTTTTTCGTGGTTTGTCTGACAATTCTAATTCCCGATATTTGAAGGTTGAAACTCTCCTTTCCGAGTTTGAAATAAATGTTTTCTGTTTTGCTTTTTTAAATCAAATTTTCTCCTTTATTGAAGCATATCAATTACAAACCTAAGAAATATCAATTCTAGTACAGTCAATGTAAATACAACATTATACATTTCTGGAACACATAACCAATATACAGCCATGGCCAAAAGTTTTGAAAATGACACAAGTATTGATTTTCACAAAGTTTGCTGCTTCAGTGTTTTTAGACCTTTTTGTCAGATGTTACTATGGTATACTGAAGTAAAATTACAAGCATTTCTTATGACACTTATGCATTTTCTTATGCATTTCTCATGACACTTGTGTCAAAGGCTTTTATTGACAATTACATTAAGCTTATGCAAAGGGTCAATGGGCTCGATTCAATGCGAATTGAATAGCGCCGGGAAGGAGCTCCCGGAGCTATTCAATTCTGTGCACTGTTAGGTCGTGGAAAGCCCGTTGTCGCGCCTTAAACAGGGTGTTTAGTCGCGAGAACAGGCATTCTCCGACTAAACTTCCCAGTGCGATGTGGTTTCTGCCACGCTAAGAAAACAGCATCGTGGCTGTACTTTTGTCGGATTTCTGCTAGCATCCCAGGAGGGATGCAAGACGATAACCTTAGTCGGGCTTAGCAGCGTGCTGAATTGAATAGCTCTGGGAACTAATTTTCAGCGCTATTCAATTTGCGTTGAAATTAATCGAGCTCAATATTTGCAGTGGTAACCTTTCTTTTTACAGACCTCTGCAATTCTCCCTGTAATGCTGTCAATCATCTTCTGGGCCACATACTGACTCATGGCTGTCCATTCTTGCCTAATCAATGCTTGGAGTTTGTCAGAATTTGTGGGTTTTTGTTTGTCCACCCACCTCTTGAGGATTGACCACAAGTTCTCAAAGGGATTAAGGTCTGGGAAGTTTCCTGGCCATGAACCCAAAATTTCGAAGTTTTGTTCCCTGAGCCACTTGGTTATCACTTTTGCCTTATGGCAAGGTGCTCCATCATGCTGGAAAAGGCATTGTTCATCACCAAACTGTTCTCGGATGGGTGGGAGAAGTTGCTCTTGGAGGATGTTTTGGTACCATTCTTTATTCATGTCTGTGTTACTAGGCAAAATTGTGATTGAGCCCACTTCCTTGGCTGAGAAGCAACCCCACACATGAATGGTCTCAGGATGCTTTGATTGACAGCATGCCAGGGCGAGTTGCAGAGGTCTTGAAAAAGAAGGGTCAACACTGCAAATATTGAATCTCTGCATAAACTTAATGTAAGTGTCAATAAAAACCTTTGACACTTATGCTTGTAATTTTACTTCAGTATACCATAGTAACAACTGACAAAAATGTCTAAAAACATTGAAGCAGCAAACTTTGTGAAAACCAATACTTGTGTCATTCTCAAAACTTTTGGCCATGGCGCTATAGTGGAGGAAGTCAGCATAGAACTGATATTTCCTCTAGTGGTCTGCAGTAGTGCAGAGGCGTTCTTACAGGTAACGGGTCTGTTTGTTCTACCGTGTTTGAGGGTTGGATTGTTGGAGGCTATATGCGGTGGCTGGAGCTGCATTGGAAAGGGAGCATTGTACAAAGAGACAGCCTGAATAGGACAGGACATGGGGCCTGATTCATATTTGTACGTAAACCCGATGGTTTACGTACAAATGCAATGCCGGGGGGGGTCTGCGCAGGCGCAAGACTTGTTCTGTGCATGTTCAGAACGGGTCTTGTTATATCACTCACAGCCCTCTGTCAGCTGTAGCCTGATTGACATGCTTTCAGGGCCGCATCCCGGATCTGTTCTTTAAAACGGGGCAGTGTCACCTCCGTTTTGAAGGCATGGTGGGTCCAGGGTCTGCTTCGTCGGGCACAGACTTCCTGTCCCAGGTGTTCGGATCCTATGGCCAGCCTGTGTAAGCTTCAGCTCCTACAAAAACCTCCTGTTGCATTTTATTGACCGCTTCCTTGCGGCTGTGCAATTTCTTTCAGTCGTGAATCAGGCACATAGTTGTCATAGCAGAGAGTAGTTGTTTTAGTGAAAATGAGAAATGGATCAAGTCCAGAGTATTCAGGTTTTGCTGTGAGCATGTGGATATGGGTGTGCGGTAAGATGAGACTGAAGGAGGTTGTGATTAGAGTGAGGTAGAGCTAGAGATGGAGAGAAAGATGCTGTAAAGGGGAGGGTCCATCACAGTGAGTGGTGGGGTATGAGGTTCAGAACAAAGGAAGAAGTGAAAGATGTTTTGTGCCAGCAGAGACAGTGGGGTTGTCAATGGAATTGTTATATTTTACTATGAGAGTAGGCAAGTCAAAGGATAGGAAATAAATGAGAGAGGCAATAAAGTTGTAAAGGAATTGGTAAACTGAATTGTGGAATGATAATAGATGGGTATAATACAGGCCTTGGCAAAACCCGGTCACCATGGAGACTAAAATTTGTGACTTGACAACTGGATTTACTAGTGGTGGGAGGAAGCAAATCCCCAGGAGCCCCAGTGAAAATTTGAGGGTGCGTTATTGCAGTGGTAGCTATCTTTTTTGAGCAGTGCTCTGGGGAGAGACGGGTTGGGCTCAGATGCCTCTGCCCTCTTCTCCAGAACAAACATCTTTACCACATCAGAGAATGTTTGTGTCTGTGTGGTCTTACTGCTGAGAATCTGGATGGGAAAGCGCTTGTACTTAAATTGCCATAGTATTTGATCTGTTTGATTTATATTGTCCTAACTATATACTTTTTCCTGTTTTGTCATTGGTGGGAGATCAATTGTTTGCATCGGCAGATGTCGGTGATGGTGTCCAGAGCAGAAATGTGCGATAAGTCTGTGGTTTCAGCGCCTAAACTGTTGCGGTCTGTGTGCCCTAGCCAGGACTTTAGATGGGTTTAGCCGTTGCATGCTGCTAAGTCCGGTCTAATTGGGCACGACAAGCAAGATAATAATTAATAGGCGCCCAAAAACAATTGAACTGCTACAGCATTATGAACTGGTGGCACTACCGTATGTCATATTATGAACTGACAGTACTATTGTATGCCATATTATGAATTGGCGGCACTATGGTATATTATGAAGTGTCGACACCATTGTGTGGTATATAGCACCACTACTGTATGGCATAACATGAACTGGTGGCACTATTGTATAGCATAATATGAACTGTCGGCACCAACGTTTGGCATATTATGAACTGGGGGCATTATGATATGGCTTATTATGAATTGGCCTCTAGAGATGGGCATATGGCTGGGTCTGAAAGGGCTTTGATTGGGGCATGTGTGGTGGTTTGTTCAGCCCATGTATAACATATGCAGTATTTGTATAATATCTGTAGCATTGACAAGTGGTCAAAAACGCTCAGTTTGGCTATGTGGGTCCAACAACCAAATTTGAGAAAGCAACATTAATCCCTGTTAAATTCAGTGGTTGAACAAATGCAAAATAAAATGAGAGATGAATAGAGATTGAGTACAGTAGATTCTTTAAACTAGCCTTAGTTTTTGTGGGATGTAATCCTGTGTGATACGGTCTTGTTTACCAACAGTGTCCACAAACGTTCAGTTCTTTATATTGCGACATTCGGGGAAAGTGGGCAGAGAGCTGAGTTTATGTGCAATCCACATTGCAAATAGTCTATAATATAGATATTTAAATCTAGGGGTCAATTCAGTTAGAAGCGAAGAATGCAAAGTCGTCTTTGTAATGGCGTTGAAATGCTACTAGCGGCCCTCGCGGCCCTGATTTTGCGGGTCTGGCTGCATATAGCCGTAATTAGTCACGGGAACACCTAATTGAATTGACGCATTAGTGTCATGTAGTAAATGTTTCATACAAAAGGCTTTATTCCTTATTTCTCTTTCTTCAGTTAGTGATTTGAAATTGGCGTGTGCAGTTCCACTGTGTCTTGCACAACAGAAAGGTATCACCTGGTGATATTGCTATTCACTATGAGTCTGCCTCAAAACACTATTGTTTATGTAGTTCTAACCCCTTTACTTATTGTTTTCTAACACAATAAAAAGTGACAAGCCTCAGAAGCTATGGGTAATGTGAGAACGTGCCAGAGATATCTATGGCACACCTACTATACCTCTATCTTTGTCTGTGGGTATTGCATCTATGGTTGGTCAGACTGGTTGTACGGAAGCAGCTGTTGCTCTAGGGATCTTTTCAAAGTTTTACTTTATCACAATTGTACTTGTGATATCCTGATGTTTCACCATAGGGAGTGTATTAGTCCTGCATATTTACAATTGGAGAGCATTTAGACAAGGACACACACTTGGGGGCGATTCAATTGTTTTTTTTTCGGCGGCGTCCATTAATGGGCGTTTGACGTAGCAATACATTTGTTTTGGGTGCCCATTCATTATTGTGCTTGTCACGCCCAACAGCACCTGGTTTATCCGTATAAAGTGTGGAGGCTGAGAGCAGAAATGTCAGCGCTGGCCTCTCTCACGCTTGAATGGAGCAACAGTTGAATTGTTCTATCGAGGGCCCATTTAAGGCGCCCCCAAAAAATTGGAATTCACCCCCATAGAGAGGAATTCAGTTGTTTCTTGCACTTGTAGCGCCTGTCTAAAGAGGCCGGGAGCTATTCACTTGTTTTGGTCGCCCATTATTTATTGCGGATTTGTGCTCGCACCCTTCTTAGGTGTAAGCAGAAATCCATCCAAAGTAGGGTTTTTGGACGCCTTAACTGCAGCGCGCCCAACCTTTGGGCACCTTTACTGGCACTTAGCACGAGAGAAGCCACTTTACGCAGGTAATCCCATGCCGCGACCAGCGGTGGTTGTTGTTGCACAAACATTTGAATAGCTCCCATAATTTGACGGGAGCTACGGATTCCCAAATCCATTGAATTGTAGAGATACTGTGGGGGTGTTTCAATTGTTTTTAAGGCACTCTAATTAATGCACAGCCAATATTACAATTCATTTGTTTGTGGGCGCCCATTAATTATCACGCTTGTTGCACTTAATTAGACTGGGTTTATCAGCATAACACTGCTAAACCCGTTTAAAGCCCTGGTTCCAAAACCTGGGGTATCGCTCTTTGCTCTGGTGCTTCTAGCACACAAACCGGGTGTCACCATCTGAGGGATGACACCAAAGTGCTGGCTCCCCCTCACTGACAGGAGCCGGGTGCTGCATTACATGCAGCACTCGGGTCCGAGCACAGTGAGGGAGTAGGCATTCAAACAGGCAGGTCCCCGGGGGCAGCCTGCACCTCCAGCACCCTCCAATGTAAAAAAAAAAAGAGGGTGTTCGGCCTGTGTGGCCACGCCCCGTAATTTTCCGGCGCGCGGCTGAGACGCGCGCACTTAGTGGTCCATTCTCTCCCGACCCACACCAGGTGCGAAGTCAGGTAAGGACGCCAATGAGGTGGGCTACCACTGCTACAGCTCTTTGAAGCATTCAAGCTGATTTCTTGCAGCTGCTTGACCATGCAACAGCTCCAGGCCTGCTCTTCAAAGCAAGTGAAACAGTGTGGTTCCTGCACCACCATCTATTGGTTGTATATGCAAAGCACACTTGAATGGCACAACAGCAAAGATGCAGGCAAAAAGCACACAGGAGAAGAGTTCAGGATGACAGAGTGAAGCACTGAGAAAGAGGTTAAAAAGAAGAGAGTGTTGAAAAAAATGGAGTAAATACTACCACAGTAAAAAAAAGCTGACTTTTACCAGAAATTATTAGGGAAAAGCGCGAACGCAGTCCCCCACTACCACAAATTTTGCAGTCGAGTTTCCCGAATTTGGAGAAATCGCAGGGGTCAACACACCCAGAGTGCAATGGATGAGCCTCGCCCTGAGAGAACCACTTTTGTGATCATGGTATCTCCTCTGCTAAGTAAGTATGAGGTGGACTTGTGCTCAGGAGGGCTGCTGCCTGGGCACACCCCTGTCAAGTGAAGGAGATTTACTTGGTGCATTCACAAGTGAACTCTTAGCTGGGGATAGCAACTGCAGGGAGGCCACATATCTCTTTGTGGATGTGTGAAGGTGGAAGAGGCCTATTCCTGATGCACCCCAAAGTATATAAATGCTACAAGTGCAAACATTCCCAGGACACAGTGCAACAGATGGATTTGCATATGATGATGTCATCCCATCATCTGCATATGAAAAGAAAAGGGATAGGCAGGGCACTGCCCACCTGTGCCCGCCGCAGGGCACAGTGGTCTTTCATTGGTGCCACCTGGTTGACTCCTAGTCCGCTCCCCCATGTGGCGTTCAAGGTGGGTCACTGGCGTTACAAGGGGGGTGCGGTCCGCACCGGGTGTCACCATCTGAGGGATGACACCAAAGTGCTGGCTCCCCCTCACTGACAGGAGCCGGGTGCTGCATTACATGCAGCACTCGGGTCCTAGCACAGTGAGGGAGTAGGCATTCAAACAGGCTGGTCCCCGGGGGCAGCCTGCACCTCCAGCACCCTCCAATGTAAAAAAAAAAAGAGGGTGTTCGGCCTGTGTGGCCACGCCCCCTGATTTTCCGGCGCGCGGCTGAGCCGCGTGCACTTAGTGTTCCATTCTCTCCCGACCCACACCAGGTGCGAAGTCAGGTAAGGACACCAATGAGGTGGGCTACCACTGCTACAGCTCTTTGAAGCATTCAAGCTGATTTCTTGCAGCTGCTTGACCATGCAACAGCTCCAGGCCTGCTCTTCAAAGCAAGTGAAACAGTGTGGTTCCTGCACCACCATCTATTGTTTGTATATGCAAAGCACACTTGAATGGCACAACAGCAAAGATGCAGGCAAAAAGCACACAGGAGAAGAGTTCAGGATGACAGAGTGAAGCACTGAGAAAGAGGTTAAAAAGAAGAGAGTGTTGAAAAAAATGGAGTAAATACTACCACAGTAAAAAAAAGCTGACTTTTACCAGAAGTTATTAGGGGAAAGCACGAACGTAGTCCCCCACTACCACAAATTATGCAGTCGAGTTTCCCACATTTGGAGAAATCGCAGGGGTCAACACACCCAGAGTGCAATGGATGAGCCTCGCCCTGAGAGAACCATTTTTGTGATCATGGTATCTCCTCTGCCAGGTAAGTATGAGGTGGACTTGTGCTCAGGAGGGCTGCTGCCTGGGCACACCCCTGTCAAGTGAAGGAGATTTACTTGGTGCTAGAAGCACCAGAGCAGAGAGCAACACCCCAGGCAGGAAAGAGGAACTTCACATGTTTCAACAGCTGCAGGGTGTCAGAACAATATATATATATTTTTTTTGTGTGTGTACAGAAAATTGCATAGGTGACATATACCCTGATGGGCAGGTTGATAAGCAGACACTTGTCTGAAAACGCATAAGACCAGCCGTAAGAATACATAGTTTTTTTTTCCAAAATGTTTTTATTTGAGTTTTCATTGCATTAGATCTAATAATATGATGAGTTGCAATAGAAACATTATAGACATCATATAACAAGTCAATGATTGAGAATATATCCCCATTTGAGAAAAAACTATACCAATCATGTAACATATAATAATTATTAATTACTCTAAATTATTGAAGAGAAAAAAAAAATGGGGACGCGATCCGACGCCCCACATACTGTATCTGGTGGTCTCCACACATCAGATCGACCCACTGCCTTGCCGCCAGATATTCCTCCCCCCCCCCCCGCTTAGTCTAGCATGAAATCATACGTTGATACTCCAGATCCCTTGTGCAGACAGAAAGATCTGGAGGAGCGACGGACAACCTCACGGGAGCTCGCATTGGCCAACATCCTGCCCATGCACGGAACGATATAGCTGCGATATCGTTCCAATCCGTCATGTCAGCTGCTATATGGCTCCTTGTGTGGTCGGCCTTAACAGAGATAAATATTTTTGTTATCTGCTTCTATAGCTGCAAGATACTGTACAGTACCAGATTCCCTGCAGGAGTATCACATGCTCAGGAAGTTTTGGTATTTGTGCAACGTCTCCTGTGAGCACAGAAACTTGCTCTGTCATCAGCCTGAACACAACATGTTCTTTAATCCACAAATCACACTAATCTGTCTGTTTCACAGATTTACTATCAGCACTTGGCAGAGCTTGCTTTGTCTTCTGATGGGTAAAGGTTTGTCAGGTAATGGAATGGGGGCTATGGTGCAGGCCTAAGCCACAGCCTGAACAAAGCACATTTTGGGCGGAATTCAATTGTTTACGCAGTCCTGATCTCCAGTCTAAAGTGACAGGAGATTGCGGGCCGCTATTCAATTGCTGCCATTTTTCGCGCTAATCGCGCCCAAAGTGGTCGGGTTTAGCCACGTAAAGCAGCTACCCCCGACCAAAGTGCTGGATGCGACCGCGAAAAGTGATGTTTGTGCGCCCAAACAGGTCTCTTTTCGCACATTTCAGCTCACGCATCCCTGGGGCTGCGAGCTGAAATGGAGCATTGATAGCTGATCGCGCCCGACAGGAGCAACAATTGAATAGCTCCGTTGGGCACGATGGGGGCAGGAAACAATTGAATTATACCCTTTGTGCCCGAACAAATACAATAGTGTGTTACTTTACATGTAGAGCACATGTGCCATCATCTTGTGTAACATTTTAAAAGACAGCACTGTATTATACTGTGATTTACCATTTACCTATAAAACATTAACAAGTTATTCTAAACTCTCAAAATGACTATATTATGCAGGGCTGGACAAATGCCGCTCACCATGACAGCTATAATGTGTCCTTATAACTGATGCATATATTTCTCGCTTTTCAATGCATAAGCCCAGACCATTCCAATGCATGAGCCCAGACCATTAACACTAATAGGGGTATTCAATATGGGAGCGAAAACTCAGTTTTTGCGATGTTTTCGCACCTATGACGTCATTAACGCAGGTTTTGCTTTTACACTGTATTCAATTTCAAAGACTTTTCGCAGGTTCGAAAAGTCTTTGAAAAAAAACGGTGATAACTTTTCACCACTGAATAGGTGGCTAAAAAAAAGTGTAGAATTGGAGTTTAGGGGTGCAGGCTTAAAAAAAAATAGCCTGCACCCTTCAGAATGACCCCTTGAAACGATCTGTGTCAAAAAAAAAAAAAAAAAAAAATCGGGACACCCCAAAAAAAGCACTTTGAATTTGGGGGCCAAAAAAAAAAATGTTGGGGAACAAAGTTAAAAAAATAGCGAACTTGACTCTGGGGCATACTTGGGGACCCCCCCAGATGTTTTTTTCATTGCAGATCCTTGCGCAAGTGGGTTTTTCACGATTTTTTTCAAGTCTCTTTAGCAACTTTAAAATATGCTGACCCCCATTTTCAAGTACCCCAAATTTGCTGGGCATAGTTATTTTTCCCCAAAAAAAATTCTAAATGCTCTTCTGCACCACTTTCTTCAAAGTCACATTTATGCATTTGCCGCGGCTATTAGAAACCCCGACTTCCTTCAGGAGTTAAAAATGGGGGTACCCATAGTGATCCCCCATGTCTAGACATCATTAGGGGGGTCCCTAGAATATTTCCCGAAAATTCCCGTTTTTGTTATCCTGTAAAAAAAAATTGTAATAATTTAGAAAAAAAATGACATAAGGTCCCCCCCAAAAGCCAAACCAGCCCCAGGCTTGCCCAGCCAGTGGTGGTTTCTAAAAATACGGGGAACAAAATGTGTAGGGTTCCACCGTATTTTAGAAACCAACACCAGGCTGCAGGGACTAGTGCTGGTTTTAAATATAGGGGGCAAAAACGACGTGGGGTACCCCCTATATTTCAGACCAGCACGTGGGCACACTCAGTTGCCGGAGCCAATCAGCGGGTGCTCTACAGTGAGCGCTGCCGCTGATTGGCTGACGGGACAGCAATGCCCCGTGAAGTGCTGGTAGCTGCCATTCAGGAGCTATCTGTATGTGTGGCAGCACACATACAGATAGCTGTGTTGCGTGGATCGGCTAAATGAGTTTTTTTTTTTTTTTTTTAATCCCATGGATTACTGCGGAGACCAGCACTGGATGTAGGCGAGTATGAAATCTTCCTTACAGGGCCAAATTTGAAGGATCTCTACTGGAGAAGGGGACAGAAACTTCTGGTATAGGTAAGTATGTGTGAATGGGTAGGTGTATGTAATAAACTTATACTGGGCACGGTGTGTGTGTTTTGTCTTTTTTTAACTATTTATTTTACAGTGAAATTACAGGTGCCGCATGTCTGCTGGCACTTGTAGTTCCACAAGTGCAAAATGGCAGGCATGCTGGCACTTGTAGTTCCACTGTAAAGTACAATAGTGTTACATTAATTGGCCCCAATATTACCCCCATACCCACCAAGCAAGGGGTATGGGGGAGAGCCCCAGGCTTCAGCGTAAGCCTGTGGTGCTCGGGAGAGGGGGGGACCCTTTTTTGGGGGGTCCCCGACTCCCCCGAGATCACCGGCTTGCGCTGACCGACTTGGGCTGTATTGCTTTGGACCTGGAGCCCCGGTGATTGGGTCTCCGGGCTGTGGCATTACACCCCGGTCGGTTGGGTCTGGTGCTGGTCTTAAATATAGGGTTGTACCCCACGTCGTTTTTGCCCCCTATATTTAAAACCAGCACTAGTCCCTGCAGCCTGGTGTTGGTTTCTAAAATACGGTGGAACCCTACACATTTTGTTCCCCTTATTTTTAGAAACCACCACTGGCTGGCAAGCCTGGGGCTGGTTTGGCTTTTGGGGGGGGGGGGGGGGACCTTATGTAATTTTTTTTCTAAATTTTTACAAATTTTTTTTACAGGTTAACTAAAACGGGAATTTTTGGGAAATATTCTAGGGACCCCCCTAATGATGTCTAGACATGGGGGATCACTATGAGTACCCCCATTTTTAACTCCTGAAGGAAGTCGGGGTTTCGAATAGCCGCGGCAGGAAAAACACCTTGCAAAGCTGTTTAAAAACCCGACTTTCTTTTGCAGGCAAAAACGGGGTTACCCATAGTGATCCCCCATGTCTGAACATCTTTAAGGGGGTCCCAGGCATATTTCCCGAAAATTCTCGTTTTTTTCCTTAAATGGGGTCAAGGGTCATTTTTTAAAAAACAGGGATAATTTTTCTAAGCACTATAGCAAGTGAAAAAAAATGCAGAATAGGGGTTTGGGGGTGTAGGCTTATAAAAAATAGCCTGTAGTTTTGGGAATGTCCCCTTAAAAGGAAATGTTAAAAAAAAAATGTCCTAAAAAAAATCGGGACACCCTTAAAAAAAAATAAAAAAAAAATTTGGGTTTAAAAAAAAAAAAAAAATGAGGTAAAAAAAAAACCAAAGTAACAAAATTATTTCTGGTGGGGTCCCCAAGTATGGGGCGGGTGTTTTTTTCAATGCCCAAAGTAGCGGCAGGTGCATTTTTGCTGAATTTTTAAAAATGACCTTTACAGACTTAAAAATATGCTAGTACCCATTTTCATGTACCCCAAATTTGATGAGACCACTTAAAAAACCGAAAAAGAAAACCTAAGTGCTCCTCTGCATCACTTCTTCAATGTCGGGGGAAAAAAAACACCTGCACGGCTATTTAAAAACCCTGACTTTCTTCTGCAGGCAAAAACGGGGGTACCCATAGTGATCCCCGAGGTCTGGACATCTTTAGGAGGCTCCTACAATTAATTCCTGAAAATTCAAGTTTTTTTTTCGCCGATCCAAGTATCGCCGGGTCCCGTTTTCAACGATTTCATATTGAATACGGGGATAAGTGGGAGCGCGCGCGATACTTTTTCGCTGCCAAAACCTCCAATGTGCGGCGAAAACCTCACTGGCGAGGTTAACGTTTCATATTGAATACCCCTCTAAGTCTAAAAATAGATGATGTAAACCTAGCGATTAGCATTATTGACACAAAATAAACATTAGATATACAAATAATATGCCAAATTCAAACAGATGCTATTCACAAATGGTGTATAAAACAGGACATTTTTTTTAACCCCTTCCCTGAAGATAACAAGTGTGCCTCGTCATCTGCATATACCTTAAAACTCCGAATGACTAGTCCAACTCGTCATCTGCAGCTACCTTACCTTCTCCCCACCGGCACTAATTACTGGTGGGGTGTCCCGAGAGCCAGGTGGCCGGTCTTAGAGCTGTGACATCCGCACACATGCGGGCTATGTCACTTTTTAAAACTTCAGTATATTCATAGAGATGGTGGGAGAGTTTTCATGTGAACGTCTAAGTGGGTATCGCCGATTATCCCCAATATTTTCTTTCCCCCGTATCCTCCCTTCACTGGCTGCCTGTCAGATGGCGAATTGTTTTCAAGATTGGCTTACTAACTTACAAAGCCTACATGACCATTGCCCAAGGTACCTAAAGAAGCTTCTGATCCCTTACCGTCCCACTCGATTACTGCGATCCGTTGACGAAGGACTATTAACATAACAGTACCTAGAATCTCCCGGAATTAGTCTGGGGGTCGAGCTTTCAATTTTGGGGATCCAACCTTATGGAACTCAATTCCCCGCACAGTTCGAGAGGCCTCCACTCTAGAATCCTTCAAAAATAGACTCAAGACTTACCACTTCACCCAAGCATCTCACTAATGTCCCTTGTTTAAGCTTATTTTCTATTTTGTACTGTAAAGGCAAATGTAAAGCACTTTGGGCGGAATTCAATTGTATTCGCGGCCCGCATCTCCCGTCTAAAGTGACAGGAGATCGCGGGCCGCTATACATTTGTCCAAGATTTTCGTGCTGA
Source organism: Taudactylus pleione (assembly GCA_031769625.1). Taxonomy (NCBI): domain Eukaryota; kingdom Metazoa; phylum Chordata; class Amphibia; order Anura; family Myobatrachidae; genus Taudactylus; species Taudactylus pleione. Next base: position 5,002,237 of record JAUIMM010000334.1, read on the forward strand.
TCGCGCCCATAGAGGTCGGGTTTAGCCGCGTAAAGCAGCTAAACCCCGACAAAGTGATGGGCGCGATCGCAAAAAGTGATGTTTGGGCGCCCAAACATGTCACTTTTCGCACATTTCAGCTCTCATCCCCCAGGGGCTGCGAGCTGAAATGTAGCGCTGGCAGCTGATCGTGCCCGACAGGAGCAAGAATTGAATAGCTCCGTCGGGCGCGATAGCAGCTATAAAGAATTGAATTCCGCCCTTTGAGTCCTTTAGGAGAAAAGTGCTATATAAATAAAAATTATTATTATTATCCTATTATTTCAGTCGAAATAATAGGATAGTTCTCCCGAAAACACACAGGATCAGATATGAGCTTATGTGTTTTCGCCATTTAGGTGGTGAAAAATATCCACAATAAGTGCTAATTGGATTGCCCCGTCGCGATCAAATAGCAGCGATACTTTAGCGCTGCTAAATGGATACCCCCTAATTGTATTTTCTTTTATTTGTGTGGGTACTGAATTTAAAAAGTCATAATATTGATGTTAAGTGGCGGGCGCTCATGGATAATGGCCTTAGCACAAGGGTGAGAAAACCCTCAGCAGCGAAGGTGTAAAGTGTATATTGTTCCGAAAAGCCCTTAGATTTCCCATTGCCTTATTTAGCAGGCCTGTATACTGTATATTACAAAACTTCTTTGTCGTGAATTTTTCAATAATTTGTCCAGGTCTGCCTAACTCAAAGTGCCTATTAAGACTTTATTTCCTGCACTTTCATATATAATCAGGTTTGAAATAAGGGGGGTGCTATATTATAGTAAACCATAGCTGTTTGGAGCATTTTAATATTAAGAGTTGTGCAGAGTATTTCGGCTCAGCCAATTCCTTATTCAGAAAGTAAGGATTGAGAGAAGACTATCATTAAAATTTTAATTTTTACGCCGTTGACAAAGGATAAGCGTTCCAAAATGCTGGGGGTAGATCACAATGGTGACAAAGGCCAAGTGGTTACTATGCATAAAGGTCTCCTTTTTTTTTTTTTTTTTTTTTCCTTTCTGTAAGTGGATGCTATCAAAACTTGTAAATGTTGTTTTCCCGACTGTCGCTTACCCTATCAGTTGACTTGCTGGTCAGCTGAGGTTTGGCATGGGATACTCCAGGCGTACATATTGATAAGGATCAGCAGGGACTTAACTTTTCTCAATCATACATTTCAATACCCTTGTGTTTAACAGTGTGATATGGGAGGGCAGGGTAACCTTAAGATGGGTACACACTGATAGATACATTGCCTGTTCTAATCGCCCCCTAACAGTAATGACGCGTATCCACACCGTGATGTTATTGAGTGATTATGACATTGTAATCGTGCAATCGCGCAGTAATCATGCGCATATTGGGCACTATTATGTCGGAAACGACCAGCGATGCGCACTTCCGCTGGTCGTTTCCGGCATCAATTATCTACTGAACATGCCGGTCAATCTACCGCTAACGACAGATTGTCCATGTTCAGAGATGACTGATGTGCCTACACTAAACGATCAATCGCTCAGTGTAGGCACTGCAAGGGAACAGCAACGCCGTCGCCTAGTGGATGTGCAGCTTAACTTGTTTTAATAGCCTAAAAAACGACACTTTTAAGCTGTGACATGAATTCCCGTAGTAGACATGCTTTGGGCACAATAATATATGGTACATTCCCACACCTTTAGTTGTTAACATTTTAGTATCATTTATAAGGGCAATATGCTGTTAAAAAATAGTTTTCTAAACTATTCCCATAGTGTTTTTTAGATGACTTTTAGAAAACTACAATTAATGTCATTACATACTTGATTATAAACCTTATATTTTTTAATTAAATTGTAAATCCCAGTGAATAATGTGAATAAACTGTGGTGTTTGCATCAATCATGCAGGATATGTATTTTATTTTGCAGGTGGTCAAAATATTAGAAACCTTTCTATATGACAGTCTGCAGTTAGGCTTCATACTCTTTATTTTTTTATGTTCTTACTGTAGCACACTGAACAGTATGAAAGTATGTATGGCTTTTTCTTATATATTAAACAAGTCTTATTTTATTGCAGTTGCTGGAAAAACACAAAGCCACTGAAAGCATGGCTGACTTACTGGAGCTGTATCAGATGGAGGACGAAGCTTACAGTACTGTTGTAGAAGCCACTACTGAACTCTACCAATACTTGTTACAACCATTTCGAGATATGAGAGAGCTTGCTATGTTAAGGAGACAACAGATTAAGGTATTATTTATTTGTATGTACAAAATCCCAAAAATGTAAACTCTTTTTTTTTTTTTTTTTTTTGTAAGGTTTTGCAGGCATTTAACACGGGGTATTTTATCAAATTAGGGGCCTGTGTGCAATTGTTGCTGTGACCCCAGGTTTGCTTGCCGCTGGCGGAGCTGCAGTTGGGGGGTCTTCTGAAATATGTCACCTGCGCAGTAAATGCAGAGACTCTTTTGCAGTGTGCGATGCAGGGTCTTGGTTCACAGAAAATGCTTGCATGCACCGCAAGTCCTGCACCCATTATAGATATGCCACTGATTTAACATCAGATTAAGTGTTCCTGTGCTTACTCCTTGCTGTGTAGAGGCTTTTGTGTTCAAAACGACTGTTTTTATTATTCGATCTAGTGACAATGATGATTGTTTTTATTGCTACACTTTCCTAATGGGCGCTTGATTGAGCAATTACATTTTTGCTCTGTTCAGGTGCGAGTAGCCGCTGGTGGACACACTCATGCCTGCACTCTCCTGAGGTGGCGAGCAGAAATGTGAGTCCGTGGGTTGGGCACGCTAACCATGACTGGATGGGTTTAGCCATTTTAAAATGCTAAACCCGGTCTAATTGGGAGTAACGAGTGCAATAATTAATGGGCGCCCAAAACTATTGAATTGCTTCAGTGGACGCCCATTAATTATCGTGGTGCTAAAAACAATTGAATCAACTCCTTTGTGGTGATCAAAGATTGTGTTACCGCTTATACAGGCCTTTCACATGCTTTGCATATCACTCATTCAGATCAGTTGCACGTGCATTAAGCCGGGTACACACTGACAGATACATTGGCCGATCAATTAATCGGCCAATGTATCTGCTGCATGCTGGCCAATGTGTACCTGCGATATGTTGCTGAACGTAGTCGTTCACTGACCTATCGTATTGGTTGTGCTGCACAGCCGATGTACAGATATGTCTGCAGACATATCTGTCCATCGCTAGGTGTGTATGGGCGGTTGGCAGACCGCCCATGAACACACAGCGGCAGCTGCGAGGAGGGGGCCCCTGCCGCCGGGACCCCAGGGCACAAGCAGATGATGGCCGTTCAGTGTGTATGAATGGCTATGATCTGCAGATATATCTGTCAGGTGTGTCCCCACCTTTAGACTAATCATCTAGCAGCGAAAAAACAAAATTCACTGTAAAGCGTGTTATAGAAGCCTGCGGCACATCTCGTGCTAGAAGCATCGGAACCGCTGTTTTGCAGTAAGTGCTTGCGGCAGCCCTTCCCCTTGTTGCCTCCTGAGGCGATTAACTTATTTATGCCAACTAGTGGTGTTGTGGATTGGAGCAGTGCGGTCATTAGTGTGCATTATCATTGTGTACCAGCATACTACTATGTTTCCAGTCTCAAAAAGTTACTACTGAACACCAGCTATTTGTTTTGTGACGGGAAAGGACCTGCTGTCGCCCGCGTGTGAAACAGTTTTGTTTGTCACTCATGTGACGTCTCTTAACTGCTGTTGCCAATAAAATGTAATATTGACAATTCACTTCCTACTTTAATAACTTATCCTGTGTCAAAGATGCAATTGGCACCTTTTCAGAAAACTGTTACCAGCCAGGTGGCAATAAGAAGTAGCCGGGTGGGGGAGAGTAATCTGGCTTGCAGATGTTGGGCGGTCATAGATATAATTGTGTCCAGTAATGCACACGGATATACAGTGCACGTATTCACACTGCGTCTATCATCTCTACAATGTTCATGCCGTCCAATTTGTGCCCTGCATCCTAAAGATGGGATCGCTGTTATTGTGCCTGCCACAGTAGCAAAAGTGCAGCGCGACTCCAATTTTGGCTGTCAGACCCCTGGAAGAGGATAGTGCCGATTGACATGTAAATAAAAGCCAGGTGGAGCACTTGTGAAATTGATCCTGGGGAGAACACTGAGAAAATCTTTTCATGCCAGACCCTATTTACTCTACCCATCTACCCCTACAGTCCTCAAAACACCCTCAAATAATTATCCACTAAAACTCCAGATGAAGTCTCTGCACACATCTCATCATAGCACCCTACAATATGCTCCCTCAACAACCAAACTCCTCCAATCTCTCGGTCTCTCTACGGGCCACATCAATGTTCTTTTCTCAACCTAAAGCTGAACATGTCCACAAGAGAGCTTGCCATTATTCCATTTCCCAGAGTCACCACCTCCCCTCAGATGTCTCTTACTATTAATAACGCCACAATTTTCTCATCATCCCTAGTTCTGTGCCCTGTGGTCACCATTGATTCTGCCTTCTTCTCTACTCTTTACTTACATTCTCTCTCCCTTGTCTTTCACCTCCACTTTAGAAATATTGCTAAAAATATATCCGTTTTGTTACCTAAGATGTAAAAACCTTCTTACCCATACTCTCATCCTCTCCTGTCTCAACTATTAAAACCTCCTATAATGGCATTCCTTCACCCATCTATCCCAGCTGAAGTAGTCTCTCATACCCTCTTAGATCTATCTATGACCTGTGCCACGCCTCTGGTAACATCTCACTCCCACCTTAAAGTCTTTTCCTGTACCACTCCTCACTAATGCAATAGCCTACCATGTCCGATCAGACTTACCCGCAGTCATCAAATCTTTGACTGTTTTTTTTTTTTTTTTAAACCTTACTTTAGGTTCCCACCTACAGTATACTACTCACACTGGTAAACCTTCTCATCTAATCCCACCTCCCCCTTAGCCACATTCCTTCCTCTTTACACTATATTATAAATCCTCCCATGAACAGGACCCTATTTCCTCACTCTTGTGCTTTACAACTCATAGGGGGGAATTAAACTATTTGTTGCGACCGCAGCACCCGTCTAAAGTGACCAGGAGCTATGCAGTTGTTTTGGGGTTCCCGTTATCAAATAATGCACAAGTAGTGCTTTCTGGCACCTTAACTGGAATTTTGCACGATGGAAACCGCTTTACACAGAAAATATTCAATTCTTTGCCAGACCAGCCCTGCTCTTGTAGAGCAAACAATTGAATAGCTCCCGTCACTTTAGACGAAAGCTACGCGCACGAGAAAACAATTGACCCCCATAGACCATAACAATTTACCAGATTAGTCATTTTTGGTTTAGAGCAGGGATTCTCAACCTTAATCCTCAATTTGGATTTCTTTAACCATGCACAGGTGAGTATTACCCCTTTCACATATGCAGCAATAACCCAGGTTATTGCACGTGAACGCGCAGCAACCCGGGTTACTGTGCAATTTGAAAGGGCCAAGTTGAAATAACCCGGGTCGACCCGACATTTCAACCCAGGTAACGAGCAGGGCTGAACACGTGTTCAATCCAGGCTCGCGGTGCAGTGTGAACGGGTAACCCGGGTCAGTGCGACCCGGTCCTGTTCACAGGATAGTAAGTGCCGGCGCTTGGAGATAATCTGACAGGATTGAGGATTGTGGGTGAGAGACCCTGGGTTTAGAAGGTTTACTGCAAGTTGAGTAAAACACATTTTACAATTTGCAACATGGATGCAGGATGCTTTTAATTACGTAATTAGTTTTAATAATGGAGTCTGTGGACCTGAATCTGTAATTGCCGTTATAAAATGATTGTTTTGTAATTGCTTTTGTGTATGCTTCGAAGTATATTCTTTTAGAACTATGTTTATATGCATTTGTTATAATGCTGCATGTTGAGTTTTGAGCCAATTTACCATTATGTTGAGTTAATAAGTTAATGCCATTTTAGCCTTTGGGTAGAAAGGCATTTTATGCAACACAAAAACTTCTAGATTGTTTTTGTGTTGTGAACTATAAATGGAATCTCATTTACTGTATCAATTCTGAGAATCTCTGATTAGGTTGAGATGTTTTCACATCTTCTAAAGACACCCATACACGGGGCGATTTGTATCCGATCCGATGGTACATACGATTTTCCTTGAAAATTCTACCTTTGACGTTCTGTACAATTTGTGTTTAGAAAGAGGTACAATTGTACAAATGACCATACGATCCGATGTATTAAGATGTCACATCGTACTCGATCAGTCAAAATCTTTCTGCAAAACCATTTGATCTACGATGCCAATACACGACTGCATCGGAATCGCAATCGTTTAGAAAACGCCATTTTTTGCACGATTGGTCGTTGCGATCAGTCTAAAATGACCATATCGTGTGAAAAATCGCCCCGTCTGTGGGGCCTTAAGACAAGGATTCTCAACCTTGTGTATGAATACACCAGGAGTTAATCGCTGGGATGTTCAGAAATACTCAAAATATTTTCTGTAATGGCTGGACAGGGTGGGGAGACATCCAAGTGATAATTAGGCACCCAGCCAAAACAGTGACCCTGTTATATTAGGCAGGAAAATACAGAGGAATGACCACTGGGGTTTCCTGCATAAAAGAGGCTGTCTGGATTTAATGAATTTTTGATCATTCTGACACCGCACCTCTAATCGTGCATGAACGGGACCTCTCCAACACCCACATCCTGCAGCACACACAGGAGCAGGTACCACCATACTTAACCTCTCATCTGTACTCTCATTGGGCAATATTACTGTTGGAACTCCTGCACCCTTATATTGGGACAACCATTAGTATACAGTGCCCTGACAGCAGGTCCCTTTTTGCCTTTTCTTACTTGCAGGTATAGGAGGACTCTTGCTCACCTCCTGTTCACTGTACACAGCAGGCAACCGCATCTTACTCCCACTACTTTACAGGTTCCTCTACTTTTCAATCTGTACACTCACAAAAGAATTATAAATAAGGGCAGATTCAGTTATGCACAGAAGGCATTGGGGCAGGTCCCAGTGGCTTCTGCAAATTAACTGCAGAAGGCAGATTATGCTTGCAGCCTATGGAGTTGCGAGCAGAATCTTCCTACCATAATAGGCAAGTAATTTAATCTACCACATAGTGTATGTATATTACTTTGATTAAGTTTTGGCCAACGGGGGATATTACATTACATATTGATTGCTGATGAGAATGCAGAAATAAGAATATAAGCTCATAAAATCCTGGTTAGGGCGCCCAAACCACGGACTTATCGCACAGGAGGCCGCTAGCAGAAATGCAGGCGGTGAAAACAATTAAATCGCCCCCATTATGATTATTAGTACTGTTGTGTTGTGCTTATAGTTCTTACGCATTTATTCGCGCGTTACTACAGAACCTATATTTCGTCTGACCACTCCCCCCTCTTCCCTATAATCTCTTCTTTTTCTGTTAAGTGATTGTGACCACTCCACCCCCACCACTAGAACTATACTGTTATTTAATAATGTGTACTTTACGTTTTTGTATCGTATTTGCATTTCTGTCTTATTACATATCCAATAAAGGTTACATTCAATATATTGTACCCCACCAAATGAGTGCTCTTCGCTTCTCCTCTGGTAACTTACTCTCGGGGAGCACCTTTATCATAATTGCCTTCAAGACATTTAATCTTTGCTACCGGTGTTTGGAACCCTTCCCTTTCCTACCTACTCCTCTTCCTTTAACAAATACGTATACAAAGCTGTTTGTAGCTAAAAAATTTTTCATTTATCTCCCCCTCCCTCCCCACAAAAAATAAACTATTCTAGGAACTTCTACAGTTTATCACATAAGATTAACTACTGTTTATTATACTTTGTAGAAGTTACAGACAGTGTTGGGATTTGTCTAGATACAGTTAGATGGAGCATGCGTTTTTTACTTTTAGCAAAAAATAGTAATGGGCACCATAAGGCGGTAGTTTCCTTCTAAAACCTTTTTTTTTACAGATTCCTGGGACGTTGTATCTGATTTCCTATTGTATTGTCTGAGCAACAGTTATAGCCTAAATTACATAACTGGTTTATATGCTGTGGTTTTCCAGACAGAAAATCAGTGTAGTGAAGCCTTTGTAATGAAGGCAAAGCTTGGTTCTCTGCCACACGGAAACCAGTTACGCTACGAGACACTTCACAATTATTTTCTGGCTGGAAACATGCAGTGTTCTTCCATTGTAATACGGGCCATACATCAGCGCCCCAATCCGCAATCGACAATCAAAGCCACTGATCATCAATTCGCTGTGGAATCGGGGATATTCTGCATGCTAAAATTCCCATATTTGTTGATTCCGATAATTTTTTGGTCGCATAAATATTTATGGGCCCCATAACTGTAATGGGGCAGTTCAATTAGCAGCAATACTCGCAAAGTGCCAGCCTTCCCACCGTTCCTTCGACACCAACCAACAGTTCAAATGCAGTTCACACATGATGCATATAATTATAGCGCGGCAGGGGCTGTAAAGTCATCACTAATGCTCGGTATACACTCTACAATTATCGGGCCGATCCGCTGATATCCTTGGATTGCCACAATAATTGTAGTGTGTGTGTGCGGTCGACTGAGGATTAAATATCGATCAGTCGGGCATGCCGGATCGTCCAGCATGCCCGCCCAATGCGATATCTGCAAGTTAAAATGTCGGCCACATCGGGCAGTGTATGCCCAGCCTTCCTATGGAAGGAACGGGGAGATGTCTCCTCCCCCAGGGGCGGAGCGCAGATATCGGGGCCAATACACTGTGAGACATCTCAGTGTATGCACGCGATATCTGCGGGCTGACAGGCTGCCAGATAAAATGTCTGTCGGTCTGATGGGCATTTTATCTGGCTATGTATGCCCAGCATAAGATACCTTTTCATGTATCCATTTTATCATACACTACACATGCAACGTACAATGTTAAGGTGGGTACACAAGGTACGATGTGTACCAACCGATGTGACGTATGATCAGAGGGCTGACATGCAGAAAGATCAGGCGAAGTGACGGATAACACCACGGGAGCACGCAATGCACAATATTGTGCATAATACACCGAACGTTATAGCTGTTTTATCGTTTCAGTGCGTCAGATCGTCGGCTATATCGTTCCATGTGTACTCTCTGGTTACTTTATTACGGTCCTGCTAAAATGGGGACATCTTGATGAAGTAGGCAGTTTGCCTTTGAATTACATCTCAAGCTGGGTACACACTAGACAATTTGTCATTTTTCGCAACGACAAATCGTCCAGTGTGTATACACTATTGCGCGCTCCCGCACTTGTTCGTCGCATCTTCAGATCAGACTGCAGTGCAGGCCAATCTGATGGGCGACACCACGGTTCTGGATGCGGCACGGGAACGACATATCGGGTGGTCGTACACGAGATCCTGCACTGTGATATATCGTCCAGTCGCATCTGCCGTCGCTGGGTACACACATTTTCTAGTGTGTGCCCAGCATAGCTGTTAGCCAAAACATTTATTTTTTATTAAAATTGAAAACTATTTTAAATGAACATATATTTTTGCCAGTTTATAAAATGTTGCACAACACTTTGTAAACATTCCAAACATAGGACTAATTTTAATGACCATTATATCTAATGGATTTGTCTCTTGAAAGGAAAGAGCATTCTTAGGGCAGAATCCAATTCCTTACATTGACACGGTGTGATGTTCCAGAGTGGTATATTGCCCCCTGGCAGCATCGGAAACTTGTGATGCCGGACCTAACATTAGTGCCCGATATGTGCTAAGCCCGCTGCACTTCCCACATAATTGAATTTATGGCTGATGTTTTTTTATCCTGCTACTGGATTGTTTTATAGCTTTGCCTTGTAATCATAGCAAATGGTGATAGACTTATGTTTGACTGGGACTGCTATAGACAACAGTTAAACAGCTTATTTGAAGAACCACCATTATTACCTTATAAGACCTTCTCCAATATCCTCTGCCCCTCCCCACACACACATCCATGTGCATTACTTACCATCCATACATTTTTAAAAGATCCAAAGGTGGAGCTAATTATTTCACTTGTAAATCTGTGAGGAGATCTGGAAAACATGCGGTGTTAGTGCTTCCTGAGGAATAAATTTGGGTAAACACCAACGTAAATTATTCCTGCTATAGTGATTGTCAGATGTATATTTATGGAACTATACCTTTGCAAATTTCACATTGGGTGCTTAATATCAGCATGTATAACTTTCTAATTGTTTTTTTGCAATCCGTTCTTAGTTGGGACGGTTGATAAATATTAGGGGGCAATTCAATTCCCAGTGCAGCGATGTAGTTTCTGGAATTTAAGTTGGGAGATGCAGGTAACCGTGATTAATGTTCGGGGCTTGAATGCTATAATGTGGTGCGCTGCGTTCCCATGCACGATCGTTATGTATTGTGAGAATTATATAGATCTAGTGCTGCCGCTGGTACTTATGGTCCTTTCCTGGCCATCTAGTTAAATATGCATTTAATTAGAGTGAGTATTTGAGTTGGGCGAAAATAAGACCTTTGAATGTTAGTGATGAGGTGTATTTTTCTTCTAAAAGGGAATTGATTTGTCAATTAAACATACAGTATTGGGTGTCAGAATAAAATAATAGTACACTTATTGTTTTATTCTGACAACCAATACCGTATCTTTAGTTGACAAATTCCCTTGTCTTATTTGTGCCCAACTCAGATACTCATCCCAATTGAATGCCCAAGGCTTAGTCGAGCTAAACTTAAATGCCGCGCGCAATGCTGCCCTGAGGCACTAGTTGTCGGATTTGTGCTTGCACCTCACTAGGGTGTGAGCAGAAATCCTCTAGCCGCGGGTTTACAGCGCTGGCAGTTGAGTTGGCCCCTTAGAATATTATCCCGCTGACGTCATTCAATTTAGATAAAACGATTTATGTTGCATATAGACTGTCTTTTTATGTCCCATTCTAAGACCAAATTCAAAACAGGCAGAAGTTGTTTTCAATATCATCTCAATTTGAGATGTTTATTTTTTTTACTTTAATTGCATGCAATTAAAGTGTTCTGTCTATAACTTTCTTGGCTATAATTCTTATTTGTTTAGAAAGAACATTTTCTTGAGTATGGTTAAGTTGAATTTCAAGTGGGTTTCTCTGATTAAATATCCTCTAGGTTAACTGAACAACATATTTCTGATTTATTGAACTTGCTGTGGTAACAGTAATTGGGAGTAGTGTATTCTGCTGATAGGACAGGTCCTCAACCCCTTACTATTCTGTGGATTGTTTCCGCACTGTCTAGAGGACATCTGAGTGGGGAGGGGGTTTGCAGTATCTATTTTCCTTTAATGCGGTGGGGGTTGTAGTATCTGTTTTCCTATAAAAGATGATCCATAATGATGAGAAGAGGGACAGTACTGACTCTCATTCACTTGCAGTGAGTCACAATAAACAAATCAGCCAACGCCCAGCAGATGTAAGTAGGTGTGGGCCCATTCCAAAATACGGGTTCCTACTGTAAATAAAATTACAAACCAATAGAAATGTTATGTTTATTAATAAAACCCAGTTTAGTGAGAAAGTTGTAGATCTATGAAGTAGTTTGTGGTCTGTTCACAAGCAGAATATTTGTTGTTAGAATCCAGAATTGATTTTCTCTTTCATCCACTAGGGAACACTGGAATGTAGTACACTGGGCTATAGAGGTGTGTGTGTATAGCTGGAGCTGGCACTTTAAATAAGTGTGAAGCTCCTCCCCCTCTATTCTCCACCAGCCACCAGTTTAGAAAAATGTGCCAAGTTGGAGCTGGTTCACTCTGGCCATAGCTCCAGTATTTTGCCTTATTTTTTTATTTTCGTTCATTTAAATATTTAACGTAGGCTCTCTGCCTAGATTAGGGACCCTTCGCCACCTATGTAAAGGTTGTGGGCCGGGTCCCTGGCCTCCCGACTCACGTCAGGCGGGAATGCACAGGGCTTCACTTAAAAGCCTCTGACAGCTCCCCTCCGCCGACGCATGAGTGACTGTGCTGCTCTCCTCTCTGCTGTCCATGTAGCAAACATGCTTCAAGCATGGATGTGATGAGCCTAAACAGGCCAATACTGTAAGCTGGACAGTTTGTGTTTACACAGGGAGTGCACAGGGCTCCTCCTAAGAACTGCTGACCGCTCCCATCCGACACAATAACAAGTGAGGCATGCGCGCGCCCCCGTCTCACGTCCACCTCCCGACACCAGCTAGTATTCATAGCTGCTTCATGGAAGCAGTGGTAGCTAGCATGTGCCCGTGATACCGCTTCAGAGAACTGCAGCGGAGCTTAAATATAAGAAACAATTTTATATTATTATATATATATATATATATATATATATATATATATATATATATTTTATGAGAGAGAGTGTCATGTCGCCGGGATGGATGGGGACGGAGCTTAATAAGCGCGGGGCTCTCATTGCACGACTAGGGTAGGCTGTAACACATTCTCCCTGTATCTCTCCTCCCAGGCAGGAGCCATTTTACAGAGACTGCAAGGCTACAGTGATTCTTTGGGCCCCTTCTGATATCCCTTCTACCCAGGATCCTTTCAAAGGCTGTGAGTACACTGGGTTGCTCTAACTGGCTGGTGCTTGTAAGGAATCCATTAATTAGGGAAGGGAGTGGTGTGATTCTCCCCCTCTGTCTTCCATTAACCTTCTGGTCTCAGACTATATATTTTATTCTTTTGTGTGAATGGGTTTTGTGTCTCTACATGACAGGCAAAGCAACCACCAAAGTTTTGCTGTTGTTTGCGCTGAATGCCATAACAAACTTACACTGCTAAATCCTACTGGAACAACAATATATGATGTGTGTACAGTAGTAGATTCCCCTGTTACTCCTCCGTGGCCATAGTTGGCAGAGTCTCGTAAGTTACAGCCCGCCAGTTGATAACTGGTCTGGACTCCGGTAATTCAAGAGTACAGCTGCAAGTTCTAGCGGAACACATATGTGAATCTGCTGTTTACCTGGGCAAAGCCTATTAGGTTATCAGCCAGATCAGTGCACGTATATCCACTTTGGCTATTGCAGCTCGTAGAGCTTTCTGGCTGCCCTCTTGGCAGGTGGATGCTGTATCCAAGCGGGTGGCTTAAGGTCTGCAGTTCACTGGTGATATGCTTTTTGGTCCACATCTGGACAAGTGGATATCCCAAGCCACAGGGGGTAAGTTTACTTTCCTCCCTTCACCTGCTCCGATGCCTTGAGGGACTTACCCTGGTTCCACTTTTCATTCCTTTTCGTGTCCCGCAGCCCTTTTGTGGTAGTGCCAGAGGTGCTTCCACGCAGGCTGGAGGTGGCAGAGGTGGGGGTCGTCCACAGACTGTAGTAGTCTCACTTGGGATCTCCTATGCTGGGAGCTTGATTGGAGCCAGACATCTTTTGATCCGTGGATCCGCACATTACCCTCCATAGGGTACAGGATAGCCTCCACCTCGTTTCTTCAATACAGGTCTGCCGGTGTCAGCAGACAAGGCCACTGTTCTGCAAGAGGCGATTTAATCTCCCCTGGAATCGGCAGTATGGTCTCTGTTCTGGTTCACCAAGCAGGACGGGTCTGTCAGGCCCATCTTAAATCTCCTGGCTTTAAATCAGTATTAAGTGTTTATCGCTTCCAATTGCAGTCAATTCTTTCAGTCATCACAGGCTTGAGACCAGCGGAGTTCTAATTTCTATGGATATAAAGGCTGTGTATCTACATGTCCCAATATGGGAAGCCGCATCTGGTTTCCCTGCAATTTGCACCATCACTATCAGTTTTGGGCACTGCCATTAGGTTTTTCCTCGGCACCCCCCCCCGTGCCTTCACCAAGGTCCTGTCTCTGATGATTGCACATCTTCGTACATCAGGTGTGGCCATTATTCCATACTTAGACGACCTGTTGATCAAGGCCCCATTGGACCTTCTTTTCTTGGACCATGCAATGCAGTATACAATACTCTGTCCAGGCATGGTTGGATGATCAATTTAAAAAAAAAAAAAAAAATAGAGGATCCAACCTAATTCCGTCTCTCAGACTCCATTTTCTGGGGCTGATCCTGGATACGAAGTTATAGAGGGTGTTTCTACCGAAACACAAGGCTCAGGATTATCGGCTAATAGTTCAGCTAGTTCTCAGACCAAAGAAGGTGTCTCTTACTTATTTGTCTTCGTATCTTAGAAAACATGGTAGCTTTCTCTGCGACGCTACAATTCGGATGATTCCACTCCCGTGTCTTTCCGCTGGACCTCCTAACGGGTCAGGTTCTCGCCTACATTGGATGAGTCAGTTGGCCCAGATAACTAGGGTGTCTCTCCTCTGGTGGATGCAACCCAACAACCTCTTGGCGGGTCAAAAATTCGGAGTGTGGGACTGTATAATTGTGACGACAGACTCCAGTCTCCGAGGAAGGGGAGCGGTAGTCCTACACTGTCAGTTTAAGGACCATGGGTCTGCACAGGAATGGTGGTGATCCATAAATGTGTTCGAACTCAGAGTAATTTACATCTCTGCTTGAAGCTGCACACTTACGAAGGTCTCAGCCAGTGAGGGTACAGTCAGAATTCTCCAGTGGGCCAAGAGTCAGTCCAGTAATCCTGTTGGTGGTGTTCATCCCAGCAGCGGACAACTGGGAAGCAGATTATCTCAGTCGCCGGGAACTCCACCCAGGGGAATCGATGCTTCACCCAGATGTATTCCAGGCCTTGGTCCCTTGTTGGGATTGACCTCAGGTGGACCTCATAGCATATCGATTAACCCAATGAGCTACCAAGCTACGTGTCCAGAACTCAAGATCCGGTTGCAGAGGCAGTGGACGTGCTAACAGTTCCATGGACCTACATCGTCTACCTGTTCCCTCCAATTCCACTACTTCCTAGTCTACTAAGACTGATAATACACGAGTTGGACTCTGTCATACTCGTGGCCCCGGACTGGCCTCGGAAAAATTGGGTCTTGGACCTTCAGACTGTCTTAGCAGACGACCCGTTCCCCCTACCACTTAGTCCGGACCTTCTGCACAGGGTCCTTTTTGGTACACCCATACCTAGCGCAGCTGGGATTATGGGGTGGCTGCTGAGGCCGCTAAGGCATCCCAGAATCTGTTATCTCCACTGTTTCGCGCCAGGAGACCGGTTATGGCTGCGCATTCCACCGCATTTGGTGGTCTTATGTAGCATGGTGTGAAGTCGGGGCCTTCCGTCTACAATTTTTATTTTATTTTAATGTTTCTTTTCTTCAAACGGGGCTCTCTGCTGGTATCTGTTTAGGGTTCTTAGCAGTGCAGACCTCTCACTTTTTGTTCCACCTACAGCTCCCTGGGACAGCAGTTACAGGATCATTTGAGGCTGACAGTATCATGTCTGTACAGTCACGGCTGGATCATAAACTGGCAAAAGTTGTCACCCTGTCCGGTACAACAGATGTGTCATTTGGGAGCGAGATTGGACTCCGTGGTGCAGAGAATATATCTGCCGGAGGAGAAGATCACGAATACGCAGGTTGCTTTGCAACAGGCAAATATCCGTTCTAGTAGCCATGCAGGTCCTGGGGTCGACGGTGGCCACCTTCAGGATGGTGGAATATGCTCAATTCCACTCCAGACCACTGCAGCAATTCATTCTGTCTCGCTGGAACAAGGATAATCGCACGATCAGGTCCCAGCTGCTGCATCTCTCTCCAGAGGTACGGTTGTCTCTGACCTGGTGGTTGCAGACAAAGCATCTCAGGCAGGGTCGCCCCTTTTGGGTGTCGGATTGGACATTAGTCAAAACCGACGCCAGTCTTCAAGGTTGGGGGGCGATGACGGGGTCACACACTTTCCAAGGAAAGTGGTCAGTGACGGAAAGCCGGCTACCGATAAATATCCTGGAACTAAGAGCTATATTCAAAGCTTTAGTGCAGGCTCAGGAAATCTTAAAGGGCAGGTCGGTGCAGATACAGTCGGACAATCGCACCGTGGTCGCCTACCTAAATCATCAAGGGGGCACGAGGAGTCGGGCCGCCTTGGCAGAGGTATCAAGAATCCTGGTATGGGCAGAGACTCATCTGCCCACGGTATCTGCCGTGTTCATTCCAGGAATCCTGAATTGGGAGGCCGATTTTCTAAGTCGGCAACAGATAAATGCAGGGGAATGGGCCCTACATCCACAGGTTTTTCGGAACCTTGTGGACAGGTGGGGTCTACCAGAAATAGATCTGATGGCATCAAGAAGGAACAACAAGGTTCCCAGGTACGGATCCTGGACAAGAGATCCGAGAGCCGAGTTTGTAAACGCCACTGACAGTAAAGTGGCGTTACAAGCTGGTATATCTGTTTCCCCCGATTGCTCTTCTGCCCAGAGTGGTCAGAAAGATCAAACAAGAGGGCAGCACAGTCATATTAATAGCTCCAACGTGGCCGAGACGGCATTGGTTCACAGATCTACGGTCTCTCCCCATAGACACTCCATGGCCATTGAGACCGGATCTGTTGCTACAGGGTCCCTGCTGGTACCCGGTTCTTCATCGGCTATCTTTGACGGCATGGCTCTTGAGGCCTCCGTCTTGAGGGAAAAGGGGTTTTCCGAGTCTGTTATACGGACGATGCTGAAGGCACGGAAACTATCCTCAGCCCGTATATATTATAGGGTTTGGCATACTTTCAGTGGTGTGAACTGAAAGGGTATGATCCACATAAATTCCTGATATCCAGAGTGCTGGATTTTCTTCAAAGCGGTCTGGAAAAAGGGCTACGCCTGGCCTCTTTAACGGTACAGGTGTCAGCTCTTTCAGTCTGGTTCCAACATAAAATTGCTCTGAGACCGGATATAAAGACCTTTTTTCAGGGGGTGTTGAGGATTCAGCCTCCCTTCGTTTCCCCGGTTGTTCCGTGGGACTTGACTCTAGTTCTGAAGGTTTTACAGGCTCCTCCGTTCGAGCCTTTGAATTCAATAGACATCAAGTGGCTAACAGCAAAGACGGTATTCCTCCTTGCTATGGCATCTGCACGTAGAGTGTCGGATTTAGCTGCGCTTTCCTTCCGGGAGCCATTCTTGATATTGCATCAAGATAGAGCAGTGCTACGTACTAGGGAGGGTTACCTTCCGAAAGTGGTGTCTAAATTTCATATTAATGAAGAAATAGTAGTTCCAGCATTTCAGGGCACAAGTCTCTCACAAGGTGAGGTTTCCCTGGATGTGGTCCGTGCGTTGAGAATTTGTTAAACGCACGAGTAAATGGAGGAAGTCCAATTCACACTTTGTGCTTTATGGTTGTCATAAGCGTGGCTGGACAGCCAATAAACAGACACTGGCCAGGTGGATTCGCATGGCAATTTCATTGGCTTATACACAGGCTGCTATGCGTGTCCTGGCCCGCCGGGATGCTTCTGCTGAGCAATTATGTAAAGCAGCCACATGGTCTTCCATCCATACCTTTGTCAAATTTTATGCCTTTGACACTTTTGCCTCTCAGGATGCCTCCTTTGGGCGTAGGATTCTCCTCTCTTCCGAGAGTCAGGAGCGTCCCCGTCCGTAGGGTTAGTGCTTTGGGATATCCCCAACGTAATGCCTGTGGACCCCATGGACCCCGAAGAAGAAAATAAGAGTTATGGTGTAACATACCTTTGTTAACTCTTTTTCTTCAAGGTCCATGTCGTCCACAGTACACCCACCCAGACGCACCTGTAGTTCTGGGGGAGGTTTTCCGTAGTTTCTTCTCTTGAGAGTCTGGACTTGTAAGTATGGGTCTTTTCTTTCTTACCCTTTGTTTGTTTGTCTCTGCCTGCTTGAGCTTGGTAACAAACTGGCTACCTGAGGCAGGAGGTGGGGTATATGAGGAGGAAACGCGGTGCATCCTGGGAGCAGAGAGCTCGTTTGTATTAACTGTTTGGTGACCGGGATTCATACCCCAACGTAATGGCTGTGGACCCCATGGACCTCGAAGAAAAAGAGTTAACAAAGGTATGTTATACCATAACTCTTATCTATCTATCTATCTATCTCATCACTCTAGGTCGGACCTTAAGCCCAAAAAAGGGACGTGGCCAAAGGAAAGGGGCGTGGTTTGACTCATCCCCATTCCATCACTCTTGGGGGTGTACCTGGCACTTACGGACATGCTGTGCAGCCCACAAGCGCCGCGGTGACTGTGAATGGATGCCCGGCGGTGACCGCTGCTCTGCCGTTTTCCCCACCCGTGGGCCGCAGTGTCCCGCGGGTGGAGGACAGAACCCGCAGGCTGTTTCAGTGGGGCGCCATGCTGGAGGGTAGGGTGCTTTCTGCCCTGCAGAAATAGGGCACGGCGTGGCGCCCCACTGAAACAGCCTATCGGGAACGCTAAAATATATATATATATACACTCACACACTGCGTAGAGGTGCTAGTAAAATAGATTTTGTTTTTTTACTCATGACTAGCATTATTTCAAATTGTATTCTCATTATGTAAGATATACAAGCCTTGCTTGGATTGTCCCAGTTGTGTCAAGTAGTTATTTCCTTTGATTTCTCATATCTCATTCCTTTTGATTCAAACCGACAACATGGGCAAGATTTTGAGAATGGCATATTGAATTAAAATTCTGTTACATCTTGGGAGATGAAGCATACTAAAACACACTCAGAGCAGCTATACAGTGTAGGTGTATTAATATGAAAGGGGATCTCTGCCTTCGGAAGTACAGTAATTCCTGATTTTACACTTCTTTTTTTTAATTGTACCTTCTTTTTCTATTGCAATTTAATGATCCAATGTTCCAGTGTGTTACTCTATATTTGTTTTTGCACTTTCCATAAAAAGGACTGTGTAGACCTTTTTCATGGCAAAAGAAACCTTTTCGCAATATAATCCAATGTAATCAATCGCAAATTGATTTGTATGTTTTTCCATTCGTTTGTCTAAATGTAGGTGTTCATAGATTATTTCTTTTTTATTATTTTACACTTAACACAACTACACCCTTCGATACTTTCCAGTGTTCTCCCCAAGCTGTTTTTTTCGGGCTTTCTGCCTGGCAAGAAATCCCCTGCTGCCCGACACTCGCACTCACCCGGCAGTCAGCTATTGCCAGCGCACACTGTACGGACGCCGGTTGGAGAGTGTAGAAGATGGCACTGTTATGTCTGCATAGCTCGACTTTCGAACACGTCACAGTGCAGGGCGGCGTCAGGCAGGAGGACAGAGAGACCTCCCCCTAAATAAAAGCAAAGGCAAGCTGTCAGGCTGGAACCGTCACCCGTGCACAATGAAGAGTGGTCCTCCTGCGTCCACACTCTCACGTCTGTGTAGCCAGCAATTGGGGGATAGTATCTGGGATCTGTTAAAAAAAAAATCTGTGTAGCCAGAAATTGGGGGGCAGTAATTGGGCAGTATCTTGGCACTTAGAAAACATATATTTGTGTTCGTGACAAAGCAATTGTATCTGGGCCCCCGGCTGAAAACATTTCTGGGGAGAACATTGCTATTATTTGCAGATCCTGATTTGTTTAAAGGTTACATTAACCTGGACAAATGCCAGTGTGCTGCAATAAATGTGCAGGGGTAATAATTTCAAGTAGTAGATTAATACTGAAGACATCAAAACTATGAAAGAACACATATGGAATTATGTTGTAAACAAAGTGTTACACAAATCAAAATGTTTTTATATTTTAGATTCCTCAAAGTAGCCCCCTTTTGCTTGGATGACAGCTTTGCATACTCTTGGCATTCTCTCGATCAGCTTCATGAGGTAGTCTCCTGGAATGGTTTTCCAACAGTCTTGAAGGAGTTCTCAGAGGTGCTGAGCACTTGTTGGCTGCTTTTCCTTCACTCTGCCGTCCAACTCAACCCAAACCAGCTCAATTGGGTTTAGGCCGGGTAATTGTGGAGGCCAGGTCATCTGATGCACTTTTCCTTTTTGGTCAAGTAGCCCTTACATAGCCTGGAGGTGTGTTTGGGGTCATTGTCTTGTTGAAAAACAAATGATGGTCCCAGTAAGCGCAAACCAGATGGGATGGCATGGCGCTGCAGAATGCTGTGGTAGCCATGCTGGTTAAGTGTGCCTTGAATTTCGAATAAATCACCAACAGTTTCACCAGCAAAGCACCATAACACCTCTTCCTCCATGCTTTACAGTGGGAACCACACATGCAGAAACCATCCGCTCACCTTCTCTGCGTCTCGCAAAGACACGGCGGTTGGAACCAAAAATCTCAAATTTGGACTCATCAGACCAAAGTACAGATTTCCACTGGTCTAATGTCCATTCCTTGTGTTTCAAACAATTCTATTATTTTTGTTGTTCATCCTGCGTAGTGGCTTCTTCGCAGCAATACGACCATGAAGGCCTGATTCACGCAGTCTCCTCTGAACAGTTGATGTTAAGATGTGTCTGCTACTTGAACTCTGAAGACTTTATGTGGTCTCTAATCTGAGGTGCTGTTAAGTTGCAGTTTCTGAGGTTGGTAACTAATGAACTTATCCTCTGTAGCAGAGGTAACGCTTGGTCTTCCTTTTCCTGGGACGGTCCTCATGAGAGCCAGTTTCATCATAGCGTTTGATGGTTTTTGCAACTGCACTTGAGGATACATTCAAAGTTCTTGAAATTTTCCGGATCGACTGACCTTTATGTCTCTGAGTAAAGATGGACTGTCTTTTCTCTTTACTGAGTTGAGTGGTTGGTGCTATAATATGGATTACAACAGTAGTCAAATAGTGGTGTCCACTGTGTACTAACCCTACCTCTGCACAACACAACTGATGGTCTCAAACACATTAAGAACACCTGTTAAATCAAAACCATTCTAGGAGACTACCTCATGAAGCTGATTGAGAGAATGCCAAGAGTGTGCAAAGCCGTCATTAAAGCAAAAGGGAGCTACTTTGAGGAATCTAAAAAATAAAACATATTTTGATGTGTTTAACACTTTCTTGTTTACAACATAATTCCATATGTGTTCTTTCACAGTCTTGATGTCTTCAGCATTAATCTACTATGTTGAAAATTATTTAAATAAACAAAAACCATTGGATGAGAAGGTGTCCAAACTTTTGACTGGTACTGTGTGTGTGTGTGTATGTATGTGTGTGTGTGTGTGTATGTATGTGTGTATATATATATATATATATATATATAATTTACTTGCGTTGAGGCATTTACAACTGGAACATATACACATGTAGCAGGATAGCAAAGTAGATGAGCTGTACACAGGACCTGGCCCATAAAATATATAAAACCAATGCTGGTCTTGTACGCTCTTACATAAACGATAGGTTCATTATTGATCATTTTAGTGATTATTTGTGTGATGTAGCAGAATCTTGTCCATATTGGCCATCCATGTAGGTTGTTAACACAGTATACATCCAACGTTGCTGAAAGTTACATTGTCCTGCACTGGTAGGAACAGAAGACTTGACTACAGTAATGGAACAGTGCTTTATCAGTTATTTATATGGTGCCACAAGGGTTCCACAGCGCCTTATAAAGTACATAAGCCTAAACAGTGCAAACAAAACAAGAGGAAAAAATAAATAAAAGGAACAATACAATATAGTGTTTTAGGGCTCTATTTATTAACATTATTTTTACTAAAATAAAATCAAAAGGGGTGTTTTCACACCCTTTTCGCATTATTTTAGTTTCACCTAAAGTTACTACAGGGCAATTGGAGTAGAATTCGTAAAATTCTACTCCAACCCCTAATTATCACTTATTTTTAGTAATCAGATTGCATTTCCCATAATTGTAATGGGAAATGTGATCTGGCCAAAGTTACTAAAAATAAAATGTGAAAAAATACCGGGGAAAGCCCTGTGATAATAACGCCACCTCTTCCCTGGTTACCGGACTCCTGCTCCGCTCTGATGGGCAGAGCAGAGCCCGGAGCCGGCCCCAGTAATAAGCTGTGTGGTCTAAACAGACCACACGCTTTTTCACTGTAAAAAATCAAACTTACCTGAGTCCAGGGACCGGAGTTCGGGGCTTCGGTGATGTCCTCCCTCCGGTCAGCTGGTCTCCCATGCTGCACTGCGGCCCGGTCGTCACCTGACAGGGTCCCTGTGCAGTATGGGATGTCACCTGACCGGAGCAACAGAGGACATCACCGGAGGCCCGATAACTGCAGGTAAGTGTAATTAAGGGAGAGGGGGGGGGGTCGCGTTCACGGGGGCGGGGCTTAGCGATGGGGCTAGCAGCGGCGGACGGACGGCGCATGCTCGGGGCACTTGTCAATGTATTTTTTGCGAAAATACCGTGATACGGTTGGGGAGAGGATTCGCAGGGACAGAGTTTTATCGCAACCTCTGTCCCTGCAAGGGATTTGTAGTAAATCCCTGTGATATTGCCTGAATTCGCAATGCGGATTGTAGTAAATAGAGCCCAAAGTAATGACACACAAAATATGGAGAAACGGGCTCAATGCCTTTAATACAAATTGCAGGAGTGGAGTGGTGGTTGTTTGTATGAGGGGATAGTTCATAAGGTAAAGTAGCAAATACAAGTTACCGTAAGCGACTATATATTTCTTATTTAATTTGAACCTTTCCCATTATCTTTTATGTTTTGATAGAAATGGTTTTGTGAATCTTGAGGGTACAACAGGCCATTTCATATATGTATAGACTCCCATTCCCCTTCCAAAGCCACCCTCTCAGCCCGGCAGGTCAGTGTCCTCTGTCTCCATCAGGCTCTACAGCAGTTCAGGAGAGACATATTGCAAGTTTATTATGTAGAATTGATTATTTTATTTGTTAGTTATATGTAGAAAATGGCACAGACTGGTAAATACACTTTACGCTATTTGATGGTCCTCACTATTTATTACCCAATTAGTTTGAAGCGGTTTGTAACCAACATATAATCAATTGTCTCTCTTGATTATAGTTACCAGGTATGTGTGTTTTACTCTATATATGACTGAGGCTAAGCAGTGCTTACTCTAATTGATTTGATGGTTTGCTGGCACTAAATGATTCAGTGTAATGGAACTGAATGAATCTATCTGCTTCTATTAGATCCACTTTGCATGAATCTAATATTCATAGAATGTCTTTCCTGTACTTCCCTGCGGCTGCCTTTTGTCGTGGGATGTTCTAGTAGTATTATAGCCGTCACACTGTTGATGTTCCCTTCCAAATGCCAGTGTGCTGCAATGGAGGTGTCCGATATCGAATCAAATGTAAGTGTGTCTATATACTACAATATATGTATATAATAAAGTATATATTGGGACCATGTTCTGCCAGTGTATTTGCCCAGGATGTCACGCCGGGTACACACTAGACGATATGTCATCAGATCCGGCAGATTGGACGACATATCTGGCACATCAGCCAGTGTGTACCCGCTATGTCGCTAAAGATGCACAGTCCCACGTGTCATCGCCTATCGGACCTGCATGCAGGTCCATCGGGCGATATAGTCAGTGTGGGCCATGCTGTCGCTCCGTCACCGCCAGCATCAGCAAGTGTGTATGCACTTGCCGATGCTGGCACCCCCGCCGGATCCCGCCACACGAGACAGCGGGCTGGATATACATAGTTAAGTGTGTACCCAGTTTAAGCGTCCTCTTCTCTTTCTCTCTAAAGCAACTAAAGGCAACTTAAAATGCAATAAACCCAAAGAAACATTAACTCATATATAAAATATCAGATATTTACATTTATATCACATGTACAACAATTTACATGTGGCCCATTATCTGCATATGTGGCTGAACTTGAGAATATTCTGATGAAAATCGCTATGATCTTTATGTGTTACATCATTCAGTTCAGATAGAAGCAAACCGGTAAGAGGCTGCATAAATTGTGGCCTCTTACATGTGTGTTGAAATTGGGCATCACGTAATCACTTTGTCACAGTTAGATGAAGTACCTGCTCATACACTGTGGTATAACATCATTACGTAGAGCAATAAGGTAAAGTACACTAGTTCTCCTAATGCTTCCTCTTCCAAAAGCCAAATACTAATGACGACCTCGGTACTCACTATTTTATACAGATAGTATTGACAGGAGGTTATTCTTCTTTTAGAAACACTTTTGTATTATAAAGAAATTTGGCAAAGCATGGAGTGAAACAATCCATCACTGACTGTACGCATGATCTTATGCTGGGTACACACTGAAATTTAAAATTTAACGTTCATACAGCAGACAAAAGATATATCGTGCAGTGCATGTGAGTACATATGATATATTTGTGAACGACATTCAAAGATCTATCGCGTTGGTCGGGCAGCACGGCAGATGCGATTATATCTGTCCGATATATTGTGCTCATCTGCCTATTTGTACGTCCCATATGCTGGCCGCAGAAACCGCCAACAAAGTTGTCAACATTGGTTCCTCTGGCCAGACATATCTCCAGAACGATTGGTAATTGGTAGTGTTAGTAGCGTATGCACAGGCACATACTTACCAAATCGGTTGGCCGGATGGACGATCAGTTGGCCAAGTGTGTACCCCACATTACTTACACTGTATATGTCTTAATTTGTGTTCCCTTTATAAATAAATGTTAATGAGTAAATTGGCTGTAGATGACTCTAAGGGCAAACAGAGGAAATGTGACTTGTAATGCACAGCTAAATCATAGACTGAATCTTGTATTAGACATGAGTATACCTCATAAATTCATGGAAAGGCTCAAAGTTCCTCATTCAACCCTCCACTCCCCTGTCCATCTTTTTCTCTCATATTTAAATTGTGGTTTGGTCTGTTGCCCCCGATGCTTTTGAATACTTACCCTATATAAAATACAAAGGCACTCTTTGCATTAGATGTTTAATGCCATATTTTGCATACTTAGAAAGGGCATGCTATTTGTACAGGTGCCTGCATTTCTTTTATTGGGATTCAATTATATAATTTTGTGTCTAAACTTTATAGTTAGGAACGGCTTATCCTGTAGAATGTGGTTCTCCTGCAGCTGGAAATGTAGCATGGATTGTGTAGTATTCTACGTGGCATGGCTTTGTGAATAGTGGGTTTTGTACATGCTTTATAGCTGCATATGCTACCATAGAACATGCATTGCTCTCAGCACTCAGCTATTTGTTTCTACCACATTAGATGGGTAATTAATAACACTGTAATTTCTGCATAGCTCGCTCTCCGCCCTGTCATTTCATGGACTGCTTTTATGATGGTTTGGGCAGCTTACACAAATGATTTATAGCCTTGCTCTCTATTCAGCGTTACATTTTGTGATGTCCTGTGATAACTTACCTGATCTTTATGTTGTTCTATCATGGAATAGTGTTGCAAATTTTCTCTCTGCTACTTAAAAATAAGTCTGTTCATGATTATGCAAATGAGAAGGTTCTGCATAGATTCCATTTGCAAATGTGTTCTTCGTGTAAACACAGCTGCTAACATCCGTTAAACTGGTTTAACAGTTCTGTGCTACTGTCTGTGACCATTGTGGACATTTAAATAATTGGTAAATTTTCTTTTATAAAGCGCTTACATATTATGCTGTGCTGTACATTGAGGGCAACTTAACACAAAAAATTTACATAGTGACATAAAACAGAAGGTAAAGATGACCGAGCACAAATGGGCTGGAGAGAGGAACACTTGTCACATAAGTTAGCCGAATAACAATTGTAACTGTTGGTGTAAAATGTATGTGTTTGACTCTAAAGGGGCATATCCATTACCCGACTTTGGGAACAATCCAACCAAAACCAGGAGGTTTTGGTCGCATTGTTCACAAAGTCGGGTGATTAATAGCCGGCAAGGACCAGCGATGCGCATGCACGCTGGGTCCTTGCCGTCCCCGACTGTCTACTGAACATGCCCATGAACCTGACAGCGCTTGTCAGGTTCGGCATGTTCAGAGATAGGAGGTCGGGCTCCTTCACTGAATGACGTTCAGTGTGGGCACCGCACCTCGGCGACCTGAAGGTCTGAACGCTAGAAGTTCAGACTTTCAGGTTGCCTAATAGATAGGCACCTTAAGACCCCAAAATGATCTACCTACAATAATAAAATAGTCATAGGTGGCCGTGGCCATCGGAAGGGCAGCATCATTGTAATTTATACTGTGCCCATCGTTACCATTTGATAACTAGTGTGCATGCGCAATGGACAGATGTAGATTGCTAATACACAATGTAGCTCTGCTACAGACAGTTTCTCCTTTTGAGGTTTACGAAATAGGCATGACAGCAGCCATCACAAAGAAGTAAATGATGGTGGCAACCATCACATTCCCATGTTTGAATTGCAAAACCATCGCCATGGGATAGTAATAGGAGACTTGAATTTCAGTGCAGCTACTGATTAGTATACTATGGTTGGAGCGGTTATACATAGTTAAAACCTGAACCAGTCACTCTACAGTCAGCTGCAGGTAACCAACCTTTACCACTTATTTTATATGAACGTCCATCCTCTCTTGGTTCTATTAGAGGCCTTTGCTTTTGTGCAGCACAGGTGCTGTTGGGGTGGTGTCAGTTTGGAGTAACTATGTGTAGGCCAGTGGTGTTTAGTATCATGCCCACTGCTGGAAAAGACGCGCTGTATCCAACGTGCTGTCAATTAGCAGCTGGTAGGGATGGTCAGCCCCAAAATAGCAATAAGCAAAAAAGAAAATGAGGAACCAGCATTGTGGTGTTTGGCTAATTAAATAGTTGGACGGATATACGATGTAATGAATATAACATTTAATAAAAGTATATTAGAACACACAAATTATATAACTCAGATAAAATTATTGCATTTGTTCCAGACACCTATACAATCAATAGGATCCTGGACTGTTCACTTGGAAATGAGTCTCCTAGAGCAGAAGCATTTTATATCACATGGTATTACCCAGAATTTGTGGATGAAGATCCCAACAAGTTCTTTGTAGCAGCACAGCATACAGAAGGTGGACAATACTCCCACCTTCTGTACACTAAGGGGGTCATTCAGACCCACTCGCAAGCGGCAGTATGCTCGCAAGTGGGTCGATGTTCCCCACTGCGCATGCGCACGACGGAGGGAGCTCCGTCGTTTGCATGCGCGAGACCCGGACTGCGACAGCCAAGCTGTCGCTCCGGGTCTCGCACCAAAGGGGGCGTGCTGTCGATGGTGACTGACAGCACGCCCCCTTTGGTGGGCGTGCCAGGGGCGTCCTGCCAGACGGAGGCGTTCCCATGGGAACGCCTACCGTCTGAAGCCGGGCCCACTGACATCACTAGTGATGTCAGTGGGAGTGATTTTGGCTCTGATAGAGCCAAAATCACTCCAGGGCTTGTGGCTGGGAGACCCTACCGCAGGGTCTCCCTCGCAAGTCCGATGGTCGCGATGGTCAAGACCATCGCGACCATCTTTTTGGATGCTCGTATATGCTGTGGGTGGTGACCCACAGCTATACGAGCGTCCAGGAGGACGCTCCATTTTAATGGAGGAGGGCCCTGATTCAGAGCGAGCTCTCTGGTCAGAGCGTCCGGCTCTGAATCAGGCCCTAAGTTTACACATAATTCAGTGAGCTTTTAGGCCAGGTAACTTAAAAAATAAAAGGCAAATATTGTTAAATTCAACACAGTATCAAATTAGAGTGATTCATTTACATCTGTGAATTGTATATATGTACAGATGCATGAGTAAAATGATCGTCGAATCCTTGGAGCAGCAGGACTAAAAATTTCCATTATTAGTCCTGCTGCTCCAAGGAGACACATTGCATTTTTTCCAAAGTGCAATGTAGAAATTTCCAGCCGTGTATATTTCTGCCACTATATGGTACTTTGTGAGTATCCTCTGCCTTTATGCATGCCCGATGAATGAAAACACTGCACAATAATGAAAATGTTTCCGATGTGAAAATAGTTACTTCTAATTGCTTTCAGCATGCAAAGAATGAATTTGACATTTAAAACTCTGTTAGCTCTGAGTTCCTAGATATAGCCCATTTATGACGATGTAGGGGTATTCCTAGTGAAGTGGGCAGAATGGAGAGAATATTACCAGCAATCTGCGTTCCGCGCAGAGGGGGCGGGGCCTAATGACCCAATTAATTAATCAGTTATTTGTCCCCTCCCCTATTCAAATATATGCGATTCATGGGATTACCCACACAAGATAACTGTGGTGCACTGAGTGACAAGCATAGTGAGCGATTCCACCAAGACATTCAGCAATGGAACAAAGATATCAGGGTAGGTGATCACTACTGTTGGACAGTGACAAGAGATGCCCCAGAAGAGGAGTACAAGCGACAAGCAAAGAGAAAGCACCCCCATGAATAGGCCACTATATTAGATAGTACTTTCGTATGCTGTCTGTTTGTTTTGTATGCTGTATGTTTGTTTCGTTTTGTGTTCTTATTTGTGATTGATTGAATTAAACTACTGTTTATTTTCTATCAAGAAAATATCAGATTATTTTAAAATGGTTTTTCACTATGACTATATTACTAATGTACATACAGTATAGTGCAAGTAGTGTAGCTCAAAAAATAGAGCTAGTAAAAACATTCTGAAATCATTTTAGTTTTTCTTGACCTCAAATTAGTAATGTATGACTATTTTTAGAAAGGAAACAAATTAAAAGTATTTGTTGTACACTGAAATCAGCACATGCAATCAGCAGTATCTGTTGAAGCAGATGTAAATGTCAAACATTTGCATAGATCATATAAAGCTGGATAGCATAGAAGGGCAAGTGAATGACCGTTACCTCCACTCAGACCCCAGATGCTGCTGGCAATACAGTACTTAAAAATAATTCTACAGAATGGGGTACAGGGTGCTCTGTGCTGACACTGGTCCATACTAGTGCCTTTGTGAAGAGAGTTGGCACCCCAATGATCCCAGTATAATAGCTAAGTATCCCTGAAATCTATAAGAGCCCTGGCCATTATATCATATTTCAGAAACCAAAAAATAAATTGTAAAAACTAAATAACCATCACCTATTGCAGTGTAATATATATAAAAATACAATGGTGCTTTAAAGTTTGTGAACCCTTAAGATTTTTCTATATTTCTGCTGAAATTTGATCTAAAACAACCTCATGTTTTCACACAAGTCCTAAAAGTAAATAAAGAGAACCAAATCAAACAAATGAGACAAATTGAGGAAAAAGATCTGATAAAAAAATTAAACATGCTCTTTTTTTTTTTTTTTCTTGTCTCATTTGTTTGATTTGGTTCTCTTTATCTACTTTTAGGACTTCTGTGAAAATCTGAGGTAGTTTTAGGCCAAATTTCAGCAGAAATATAGAAAATTGCCACCATCAAATGGTAAAAACATTGATGTTTAGTAACCATTGGAATCCTATGTCCATCCCTACGCTGAGACGGACTCCGTCCACAACTCACCGTGAAGTGCTCCCTTTCCAGCGTGGTGATCACGCTCACCCACACGCCCTAGGTGAACAGGAGGCACCTCCCATGGAAGTCAGGGCAGTTCTCGGACAGGGGCACCACGGTGAGGAAGCTCAACAGGAAGCCCAGGAAATATAGGGTACATTGTGCATAGAGGACATTGCTCATCGTTTTGGCAGCTGGAGAGGGGTGCGCATGGAGGCTGGTACAGGAGCCCCAGACCTGGGGATATGCTGCTGATTATGTTTACAGTAGCTGCAATACAAATATCTCATCCATGATCCTCCTGCCCTTCCCAGCACATCCCAGTGGCCAGGCACCATCCAGCTTGCAGGACAACAGCAATGGGGATTGTGGTGACACTAGTGAGATGCATGGGGCAGGAGTGAGGAGGAGGGGGTTGTGGTGAGATGTAGAGGCCTTTGGTGTGATGCAGGGGGCTGTCGTGAGAAGCAGGGGCATTGGTGAGTTATAGGATGCTGTGGTAAAATGCAGGGGGCAGTAGTGAGAAGCAGTAGACAGTTGTGCGATGCAGGGGGCAGCAGTAAGAAGCAGAGGGCTGTGGTGACATGGCGTAGGTCAAGGGTCTTCAACCCTGGTCCTCCAGCTGCTGTGGAACTACACATCCCAGCATGCACTGCCACCTTTTTGATATAACAGCATGCTAAAACTATGGCAGTGCATGCTGGGATGTGTAGTTCCACAGCAGCTGGAGTGCCAAGGTTGAAGACCCCTGGTGTAATTTATCAGATGCAGGGGGCTGTGGTGAGATAAAATTTCTCCCGTGCAAAGATGGGGCGGGTAGCTGTGTGTGTCTATATATAAAGTGTGTGAGTGTGTATGTATGTATGTATGTACTGGGGAGTTTGACTGAGGCGGTACACCTGTCAAACCGTAACGCAGGTGTCCTAAGGCGAGCTCAGGGAAGACAGAAACCTCCAGTGGAGCAGAAGGGCTTAAAAATGCACATTAAATAAAAGCTAATAGACCCACCCACATACCATGAACGGTCAGTTTTATTTATTTATTGTTTTTATCATCATTACTCCAAACAGTTGCGCTATGATGGAATCCGATAAAAGAAAATGTATTCATTATTATCTAAATAAATGGCAAAGCCGTTTTGGGAATCCCATTTTAATTTAAACTTTTTTTTTTTTTTTTTTTAATTCAGTGCTTTGTTTATTTGTCTATTTATTTAGTGTAATGGAAGGTGTTCTAGGCCAGAGCTTGTTTTATCTATAGCAGCTTGTGGCATCCCTGTTCTAGTGGAAGTTAAATCAGCCTGTCACTCCACAGAAAGGGCTGGTATGAGGAATTAAACTCAGATGGACTGCTCCTCGTTGTTTATTGTATGTATATTTTTACATAACCTACACAATAGTATATAGCGTGTGGTCCACTGTAATAATCCAATAGCAGCATGCAATTGTTTCATGCCAAATGTATTTTATTTTCAGATATCCATAGAAAATGATTATTTGGGCCCCAGACGGATTGAGAGCCTGAAGAAGGAGGATGCTGATTGGCAGAGAAAAGCTCATATGGCTGTGCTGTCTATTCAAGACCTAACCGTTAAATATTTTGAAATAACAGCAAAAGCCCAAAAAGGTAAGAAGATAGTTATTGCTCTGTATTATCCACCAGTCATTCTATAAAACATTTATGTAATACTTACAAATACATCAGTTTTGACTTTTCCCATTGTAAAATTGGGACACATGGGAGCCCTACATTCCTCATGTACAGTACATGACAACTGAGCTGTCCTATAAATATGATGCCTATAGTAAAGCTCCTTTTGCGGAAGTCAGCATTTAAACAACGAAACAAAAACAGTATATGTAGCTGCCTTTTAATTAGGCACAAATATCCATACTTTAGTGGACATGTATCTCTTGGTCTGGTCAAGAAACAGAGTAAAAGTTGAGGCATACCCACACTACAGTTTACTGATTCAGGGTATTAATTTCATACATTGGACCTATTATTATCTTAATCATATCTTTCTGTTTTTTTTAACCATTTGATGACATTGGTCAGTTTATGGCCATGTTCCCTTAGAAATGTCTTCCCATTGGGTGTTATTTTTTAGTGGAAAAACTTTTTTTTTCCTTTCTGATTTTGTTTTTTAATTTTTGCCACAATGTTTATATTCTATAAGTCAATTACTCTGCTCAATTTCTTTATTTATTGAAGCCCTTTAGCATTTATGCAGGACAAATTTGGAAACCGTGGACTGGGATCCAAACCCACTTAAAGTAAATGTCCAGTGTAACGCAAAGTTGTGCTTGTTGGACATATTATTCTAAGTATTAATTATTGGTTAGCTGGATAACGTCCTAGTACTGGCATGGTATACAATGCAAGGTTCTTACTCCACGTGTGTTTAATAAATCCGTTCTTGTTATACAAGTTTGTGATTGTATAAGCACATATAGATAGGAAATCATCATTTATGTGTGGGTAGTTGGCATTATTTATGATTGTTTTTATGGGTTAGATTTTTTTTTTTTGTATTTTTCTAGTTTTTTTTTCCTGTCTGTTATGAAATATTAATCTCAGCATAAAAATCTTTTGTAAAAAAACATTTTTTGTTACTTGTCAATAAGAAACACAGTGATATAACAGTCACTGAAAAAAAAGACAAGGTCAAATTAACGAGATGCAATAGTCCAATATAAATAACAAATAAAAGTAAACAATGGAACATGGGGGAAATGTTATCTGCAGTATCGAGTCACAAAGCGGTTTAGAACTCAAACAATATAGGTAATTAAACTATTTTTCATTACCATTCCTCCTCCCATTGCCAACAGTTTACCAGTTGTCCTTCCCGTGGGGATCTTGTCACCCTCTACAGAGCCCCCCAAGTGCAGTTTCCAGCCCTGTCTTAGTAATAGGCTGGTGCAGAAACAGGTGCAGCCTTTTTAGTTAGCTACTCCCAAATGCCTTTTCCTTGTTGTAGGCTGCATTTGAGGATGGGTGTGGGAGGGAATGAAGAATAGTATATATGTATATAATATATATATAAATATATCAGTTACTGCCTGGGAATGGGGTTGATTAATGAGCTACAGAGGTGAGTGGATGAAGGTGTTATGTTACGTTTAGAAGAAACAAGATATGTAGTTAAAGATGGATTTAATATAAATTGGATAGAGCAATTTTATCCACTGAATATATCAGTAAATAGACTGTCAACATTTAAAATAACATTGTTACTATAATCCCTAGGTCATAACACCTTTATCCATTCAAAAAATTGTTACATACCACCTTAATCCACTCGCCTCCTCATATGTATGCCTGTGACGTTTGGGCTGGTGTGCTAATATTGCTAACCTACATGTTTTTGTCACCAAAGCTGTGTTTGATCGGATGCGAGCAGACCAGAAGAAGTTTGGGAAGACGGCATGGACGGTGGCAGTGGAGCGCATGGAGAAGCTTCAGTATGGGGTTTCTAAGGAGACTTTACAACTGATGCGTGCAAAAGAAATTTGTCTTGAGCAAAAGAAACATGCACTAAAAAAGGAGGTAAGCTATCAATCCACCCATTCGCAAACTGTATTGTTTTTTTGTAATTTAGGTAACAGGAATGTGTGTATCTGTGTGTGTCTCTGATTATGGGACTGCTTACCCATAACTAGTGCAGCCCTAACCCACACACCAATATAGTAATTGGGTAGGTGTGGAGGGACCTTCCCCTGTGTAAGATCAAGAGGAATACTAGTTATAATGAGGAGGAGATTTCAGTGGAGTCTGTTGTACAGTTAATAAAACATTGAAATATTTGTAATAATTGATTCACACTTATTTTGCATATAGTAAGGCATTAGAAGTTATACCTACAAGTTATAGAACAATTTTCCTGTTTTTATAAATAAACAAAAGTATTTTGCTTTCAATGGTTATATTTGTCTTATGCAGTGTTGTTAATTTCAGACATAGGGCCGTATTCAATTAGCGGCGAAAAAGGTAGGTAGTTTTTTTCGCAATTGGCGAAAACGACCGTTTTGGAAAAAAAAAGGCAATATTTTTGCCACAAAACAGGTGAAAACGGCAACTGGGAGAAAAAAACTGGAGAAAAGTTTTCTCCATCCCAGACCTCGCGAAAAAAATGCAAAATCCTTATTTTTGGCTAAAAATGTGGGGATTTCTTCCAGAACCCTTTGGACACCCCCTAATGATAAATTAACAGGAAAAAAAAATTGTGAGTTGCGTACTTTGGTGAAAAAACGACTGCGCAAATTTTGAGCAAAAAAAAAAACATGATAAAAGATAGAAAGCTATTTTTTTCCAGGAAATTACTCTTCCACGTTAATTGGGGGTACATTAAAATGGGTGCGAGTATATTTTCGTGTTGCAAAAACACAATTATAAAAACCATAAAAAAAAAAATCGCCTGCTGTGACCGCTTGCGATATTTAAAACACTTGGAGCATCCATACCACCCATCGAAAAATCAGACCCAATACGTTAAAAACATTCTCAACTATTTTTTTTATTTTTATTTTTTGCCCAAAATGTGCGCGGATGTTTTTTGACAAAGTACGCAACCTATAAAAAAAAAATTCAGGTAATCCCCACATTTTCAGCCAAAAACAGGGATTTAGCTTTTTTTTTTTTTCGCCTGGTCTGGGATGGAGAAGTTTTTTTTCTGCCAGTTTTTTGTCGAAAATTTCGCTGCCTTTTGTTTACGAAAATGGCTATTTTCGTCAATGGCGAAAAAAACGTCTGTTTTCGCCACTAATTGGATACGGCCCATAGGGGGAATTTATGAGCTGAAGAAAATGCATTTAATTATTCAGAAATGTCCAGCTAGTGCATACACAAGTGCACACCTACATGCTATAGGCTGATAAATGCTCTGCACAACTACATGCAGAATTATGGCTCTATGTGGAAATGTGTGATTTGAAAAAGGATAGTCAGTGTCCCGGCGGCTGCAGTGCCGGCACTATTACCAGCGCCAGAATCCCAACTCCTATCACAATCCCGACGCTGACTTCCCGACTGCTGAGATACCCAAGGTAAGTAGCGGGGTGGGGGAGTTAGTTTGTGGGGTTAGGCACTAGGGGGAGGGTTAGGCCCTAAGGAGTGAAGGCTAGGTTTAGGTTGCGTGGTGGTGGAGGTTAGGTTCAGGCACTAGGGGGGAGGTTAGGGTTAGGCCCCAAAGAGTTAGGGTAGGGAGAGGGGGAGGGTTAGCATACGGAACAACAAGTGTCGGTATGATAACCCTGTCAGGATGCCTGTGTCAGGATTCTGACAGCCGGGATCCTGACTACCGGCATCACACACCGATTCTGCCTGGCAGAATTCTCTAACTATCCCCCTTCATTTAAATTGTTTCTCACAAAATCCTTGTGTCAAATCTTATATATTTTATAATCCCTTCTTTATATAATGTCTGTAAAATCAAGCTTTTATTTATTTTTTGTTTTTAAATGATGGACTCACAAACCAAATCAATGTATTAGGCAGAGGATTTTGTTAATCACTGTTACTGTTTTCTGGGTGTCGGTGGAGGAAGGGCGGTCTGCAGTGACATGACACGGTTTGCAGAACTATATGCACAGTCATGCATTGCAGCATGTCTCTCCTGGGACCTCATCACTTAGCTTGCTTGCCTGCCAGATTGGAGCAGCTTGTGTTTCAGTCATTTGTGTCTGTTTTCTAAAAAGTTCCACAGAATGGAATTTGAAGTAAGAGGGAAACAGGCCAGACAGTTCGAAAGCTTGGTATGCACCTTGTGATGCGACGTCCGACTGCACAATATATCAGGAGGTCGACACACACTGCAAAATGAGGTGACCAACCGCCCGATATATCGGGCACTGGCTTCATCCACTATGCCGGCTGCGTATGGTCGCGAATAGTGGGTACAACCCTGACCGATGTGGACGATATGTTGGTGGGATCGGGTCATATATCGTCTAGTGTGTACCCAGCTTAAGGCTTCATAGCAGTACAAGCTGTGTACAAACCTGTACAATCACACTTACAATGCAGTTTTACTTTCTATTGGAAGTCCCGGCCACAGTCCAGATACGTGTGTACACACTTTGCGATCTTCGATCCCCACCTGACCAAAGTATAAGAAGAAGGATGGTACCACTGCACAACACGATACAGGTTTCAGGCTACTCTGATGCCAGATGTAACACAATTAGCATAATGGGCTGGAAAAGGGCGTCATTAATAGCACATAAACATACATACAGGAAGAGAACTGAAAGCATCACATCGCCATTTTCTACATTAGTGCTGAGTGTAGAACACAGAGCCGTAACTAGACTTTTTGGTGCCCTGTGCGAGAGAGAGCATTTGCATGCCCCCCCCCCCATTTTTTAAATAGGGACATAAGATAATGCATCTGAAAATGGGCCATGGCTTCATGGGGAAGGGCCAGGGAAGAGATGGGGGGTACTCCTGGGGCAGCCAGGAGATGCTGGGGATAAAAGAAGAGGAAGGTATAAGTAAGAATGATAATAAACAGGAAAATTGATAGGCCCAAACAGCGCCCCCTTCCCTGCAGTGCCCTGTGCCATGGCACAGTTTGCACTACCCTAGTTATGGCCCTGGTAGAATACATACTGTCAACTCCCCCAACATGAGTTTGAACTGAAAAATAAACTTGTGCATGTTGTGTTGTTGTTAAGGTGACAGCACTGTAAGCAATTGGGAAAAAAAAACCCGCAAGAAGCGTAGTTGTTGGACCAACGATTGGCTGTAGAGGCGAGACCCCTATTCCCATATTCCATTGCTACAGGAGATTTGTGAGAACAATCCTGATGAATTCAGGAATTTCCTGCGTATGGATGTACGTATAGATGACAATTTCTTCCAGGAGCTTCTCCAACTTGTCAACACAATTTCTCTTCCTACAAATATGTACATGTTGGACATATAGGACCATACTAGCAATAATCCATGTAAACAGGCCAGGGATGTTTACATGTGATGTACTGTTGGTATAGCCCAATATGGCTGGCCTATACCACTATGCCAGGTTCAGTTAGCCTCAATAATTTACAGCACAGGGAAAAGTGTAGTAGCCTCTGACTTTTACGCCTGGAGCTTTTCAATTAAAAGCCATTTTCCTCACGCGGTAAATATGCGTCTAATTCGCGTTTTTCCATACCTTCCAGGATAAGTACCTGGAGCTATGGGTTAACTGTTTTCGTGGCGGTTGCAGTGGTTTCCACAGAAATTTTTTCCAGCTGGGTGGCATCCAAAAGTAGCCGGGTGGGGGCCGCGTCTAATACGCGTTTATCCATACCTTCCAGGATAAGTACCTGGAGCTATGGGTTAACGGTTTTCGTGGCGGTTGCAGTGTTCTCCCCAGAAATTTTTTCCAGCTGTGTGGCATCCAAAAGTAGCCGGGTGGGGGCCTTCGCAATTATGCGTGCGCCGGGAAAAGGGTATCTCCCAGACCAATCCAGCCCGACATGTTTCAGGCTGCTCCCCCACTGGCTCTCAGTGAAAAGTGCCCATTATGCAGTGCCCCCTGTAGTTTTCCACCCTTATACATTGCTCCCTGTAGTTTAGCTTTGCCCTTATGCAGTGCCGTCTGGCTGAAGTAGTGCCCCTATGTAGTGCCGCAGACTGGTCCCTTATGTAGTGCCCCCAGGCTGGCCCCTTATGCATTGCCCCCAGGTTTAAAGTGTCCCTTATGCAGTGCCCCCAGGCTGGCCCCTTTATGCAGTGCCCCCAGGCTGGCCTCTTTGTGCAGTGCCCCCAGGCTGGCCTCTTTGTGCAGTGCCCCCAGGCTGGCCTCTTTGTGCAGTGCCCCCAGGCTGGCCTCTTTGTGCAGTGCCCCCAGGCTGGCCCCTTTGTGCAGTGCCCCCAGGCTGGCCCCTTTGTGCAGTGCCCCCAGGCTGGCCCCTTTGTGCAGTGCCCCCAGGCTGGCCCCTTTGTGCAGTGCCCCCAGGCTGGCCCCTTTGTGCAGTGCCGCCAGGCTGGCCCCTTTGTGCAGTGCCCCCAGGCTGACCGCCCCTTTGTGCAGTGCCCCCAGGCTGACCGCCCCTTTGTGCAGTGCCCCCAGGCTGACCGCCCCTTTGTGCAGTGCCCCCAGGCTGACCGCCCCTTTGTGCAGTGCCCCCAGGCTGACCGCCCCTTTGTGCAGTGCCCCCAGGCTGACCGCCCCTTTGTGCAGTGCCCCCAGACTGGTCCTGGTCCCAGCACTTACCTTTACTTGCTGGCCGGTCTCCCGCTCGCCGCCGCTGCTGCTACCGCACGCTGACTGGATCTAACTAGATCCAGCAGGCACGCGGGGAAGGCTCCTCACGTCGCGGGTGACGTCATGACGTCAACTACCATATAATCCATCTATTATCTTGGGATCTAAACTTGCTATTAGAAGCTAAACAACAACCTTCTTTTTAAATACTTGATTCAGCGCATGTGAAGTCTCTTTTCTTGAATAAACAGTGGTTTTATGAGCCATGAAAATGGTGTCTGGGTTGTGAGCCCGGTCTAGGAGATCATCTTCTTTCATGAGTATAGGACGGTTCTTTGGACGTAACCATCTCTTGAGCCTTAGGTGTTTTCTAGATTTCACCTAGATCAGGACATTGTGTTCCAGGTGCTGTTACAGATGAGGAGGGATCTCTTCACTTAGTGGATGTCATTCGGTCATTGCTGATACATTATTTCATTAGGACATGCAAGATTTGAAAAATGTATAATCTTTTGATCTTCTATGTTGCCCAAAAAAGAGGTTGGGCTACGTCATACCATACGATGGCTATAAGGATCACTGCGCTGCTTCAACTGCCTTAGATTGGGGTGGGGAAACGGTTTCTTGCAATGTAACTGCTAATTCTACCAGATGATTGAGTGTTCCGTAAGCAGCACAGAATGGTGCTTTGCCTGAGCAACTTATGCTGGCCATACACTGTGAGATGCACCGTGTAGTGCGACTGCCGATCCGTCAGCAGACGGATCGTCCTGTCACTGCCGGCATTTGTGCGTCCCCGCAGACCGCACGATATGCCGGCTCCCCCCTCCACCATTTGAATGGGATCGTACATCGCATCCCAGGTCAGATGGTTTTGCAGGAAGACCTGGGGATGCGATGTACGACCCCGCGGGAGCGCGCAGCACGATATCTGGTACGATATCATGCCCATACACTGCACGATACAGCACCTATATCGTGCCAATCCGTCTGATCGGCACGCATATCGTGCCGTGTGTCGCCACCTTCAGATCCGGTATCTAAGGGCAACAAAATTACTGTCTGTCCATAGATGTGATTGAAATGTACAGGAGAAAAAAAAAAATCAGTGTGATAAATGTATTGCCCTCCTATAATCTGTATTAAAATATTCCTGGAGTGGAAATGCTCCCTGTACTTAGAGTTCTCTACTGTTTTGGAGGATAGTTCACTTATCTTACACTTTCACAGCATGAGAAGCACTTCTGTAGGTCTTAGAACTTGTTATTAGAGTTTATTTTGGTCTTCACTTGAGCTCTGTTCTGTATCATATCATGCTGTACTCTTATTGCTAGTCTGCTCTGCTTCAAATCTTGTGCTGATCACTTGGCAATTCTGCACTGTGTTGGAGCTTGACATGCTGTGCGTTTAATTATCTTATTCTTGGACTATTCATTTGTTATGCATTGTGCAGGGACTCTTTGCTACCTTTTAGGTCTCATAACCATTGAAACATAAAAGCAGTACATGTAGCAATTCAGAACCGTGCATTCAGTGCACATTCAGAACTCGTTCAGTATGTGTTCATTAATAACGCATTTCAATAGGACCCTGTAAACGTAAAATTTTCAAAGCCACTTATGGATCGAGGAGAAACCTTTCCTAATGTTTCTATGGCCAAGTCTTTCTGTTTATCATAAGTAAGCCACATCCTAAAAAAAGGGACTTTATTTACTTATACAAAATCTATGTGCAAACAGCTTAGGAAAATAAAAGTACGTACTTCCTGCATAGCAGAGGATGTGGAATTATGAGCACCAGGATGTGGTTTGTTGGTGAACTTTGGAGAAATTGTTTGATAGTTGTGGTCATTTCAAAATACTTTTTTAGACCATTATGAGGTTTATGCTGCAAATAATTGCTCTGAAGGCAGAGATTGAAGGATGTGTTTTAAGAGTTGGGCAATATGGTAGTAATGTTGGGTTCTCCTATAGGTACTGCTTCTCTTTAAAGCTGGGTACACACTGATATATATATATC
This sequence comes from Taudactylus pleione, assembly GCA_031769625.1. Taxonomy (NCBI): domain Eukaryota; kingdom Metazoa; phylum Chordata; class Amphibia; order Anura; family Myobatrachidae; genus Taudactylus; species Taudactylus pleione. Next base: position 5,041,769 of record JAUIMM010000334.1, read on the forward strand.
TATAGTGCATTGCCAGGTGTGTACAGCGGATATGTCTGTGAACTACGTCGTTCAGACATATCCGATCTGCTGTGCAGCACAGCAGGTGGCCGATATATCTGAAAGATACAGTATATCGGTCATCTGCAGGTGTGTACGGGCTATCCAACGATCGCCCGTGCACATGCTGCCAGACCCGGCTGTGATATACAGCTCAGCTGGGCGATTTAAATGCCCACCCATTTGAGCTGTCAAGCCCGGCACATCAGGCAGGCAAATTGGTAAGTGTGTATACACTTACCAATCGTCAGATAGGTCGACCTAGTTTATCCAGCTTTAGCTTCATGGAATTGTAGCAGTAATATCAAATGTATTATGATTAGCTTTTTGATGAGCTCCTGGAGATTGTACAACCAAATGTCATAAATACCTGTACCAACATGAAGATGACAATTAGCTTTGGAGGGGCTGCTGGTTACCTGAAGAAACTTTTATATATAAAATGTAAACATCATAAACCAAATGAGAGTCCTGAATAAAAGCATGTTCGGATACAACGACCACCTAGGAATGGTTCAATGTTTTAAAACATCAAGAAATTCTCTCCAGTTGTTTTAATGACGATAGCTGACAGTTAATTAATTAAAATTTTCAAAGCCACTTATGGATCGAGGAGAAACCTTTCCTGATGTTTCTATGGCCAAGTCTTTCTGCTCATTATAAGTAAGCCACATCCTTAAAAAAAAAAAAAAAAAAAAAAGGGACTTTATTTACTCATATAAAAATTTAATTGCTAGATACGCGATGGAAATGGTTTATATGGAATTGCCTTTGGCATATTTTCAAAAGAGTTTATTAGGTAATAAAACACCATTATTTCTTCTAATATTGGTATGGTCTTAAATATTGTATGTGCCCTACTTACCTTTGTATGCCAAAGAGGGGTATCCATCACAAAATGGAGGACATGGTACAAAGAGCTGTTGGTAATATTGGCATGCACTCCAGCGAAAATACAGATTCTTGCTTATGCCATTTACCTCTTTTGCACTTAAAAGTTAGATTCTAAGCTTGAGCTAGACATGCATACTATTGTACTATTGGAGCAGGATTTCATGTTCAATGTGAAGACAGCTGGTCACATAGTTGGAGACTTGTGAGAAATCTCATATGATGCAGACCGAGGGACCACTTATGGCATGAGAGCAGTGGGAGTGATTGCTACCAGTTTTGAGAAGTGGAGATGAAGAGGATGTATTCAGTGACAATGGGGGAATACCTCACTTTTCTCTGCATTTTGATACAGTTTATGGAACCATGGGATCAAATTAATTTGATCACAGTACATTCTTATGGCTAATCAATTTTTGTTGAGTGCTTTATCAGTTAGCAAAAGATCTAAAAGGGGAGAGTGCTAAAAACGAAACTTGGAAATGTTTTAGTGTACTTTGTTTTGAAAGTTTTGTTCCCTCTTAGAATAAATATAAAAAAAAAACCTGGAATGTATTTGTATAGGTACACGAACATTAAATATTTGTATTAAAAATGTTAAAGTTTTGGGGGAGTTCTGAAGACAGATGCAGTAATGTTTTTACTTTTTTTTTTTTTATATATCAGAGATTTCAATTAGGAAAGTCTATTTATCCAAGAGTCATGACTTCCATGGGATAGCTATTTCAGTTTGTCAAGCAAGGTCCCATAACTACCAACCTGGGGTAAATCCCCACTGATATCACCTTGGCTTTCTTTTACAAGGGTTGGTCAAGTATTACAGTTCTGCTAAACTCAGAAAAAAAAAGAGATTTGCCCCCCAGCACACTGCAGCAAAAACAATACTTAAATCCTACATGATAATAGAGATTTAGAGGTATTAGTTACACACATTTGCAAATATATGAATAAGCGCCAGGCCAATCGTCAAGGCTCCTCTATACTGGTGTCCCTAATATTAAGGGGCTCACGTCCGAGAAGCAAGGCACCCCAAAAAAATTCCAGCCCAGGGCATCACAAGAAAAAGGGAAAAAGGTGATATTGATTTATCTTTACACATCTTTTCTTTATACTTCACTAAGTGTTAATGAAATGATAAAGATTTAAAATTACATAAATAATGTACAAACAAATAGAGAAGTGATAAAAGTATTCTATGTGAATTAAGTGGTGATGCCATGAGAAAGGCCCAGTCAAAACCCCCCCGGGGGCCCCACTCCCAAACGCTAACCCCAAAATAATTATTGCTACATAATGGTAGCACCCACTCTGGGTCATATAATTACAATTGATGTACTGCATGATAACAGTACATATATAAGCTGAGAGCTAACTTACCTTGGAGGTACCCCAAAAAACCTCCACATGGCACTATAGGCATCAGCACCTTCTCCTAATGCTGACTGCCTTCATGCCTCTCCAAACTTGCAAAAAAAATTATATATGTACTGTTATCATGCAGTACATCAATTGTAATTATATGACCCAGAGTGGGTGCTACCATTATATAGCAATAATTATTTTGGGGTGAGCGTTTGGGAGTGGGGCCCCCGGGGGGGTTCTGACTGGGCCTTTCTCATGGCATCACCACTTAATTCACATAGAATACTTTTATCACTTCTCTATTTGTTTGTACATTATTTGTCATTTTAATTCTTTATCATTTCATTAACACTTATTGATTTATCCTTACACATCCTTTCTTTATACTTCACTATCACCTTTTTCCCTTTTTCGTGTGATGCCCTGGGGATGGCCCTTGGCTGGAATTTTTTTGGGGTGCCTTGCTTTTCGGACGTGAGCCCCTTAATATTAGGGACGCCAGTATAGAGGAGCCTTGACGATTGGCCTGGCGCTTATTCATATATTTGTAAATGTGTGTAACTAATACCTCTAAATCTCTATTATCATGTAGGATTTAAGTATTGTTTTTGCTGCAGTGTGCTGGGGGGCAAATCTCTTTTTTTTTTTCTGTGTTCGGTGTAACCCCCGCCCTTTACAAGCACCTGTGTTATGCAATTAAGCTGATCTGAGCAACTATCATTTTTTTTGCAAGTTCTGCTAAACTATAAAAAAAATATCCAAAAGCATAAACAAAATAAGTAAATAAATTGGGAGCTGAGTTATCCTCCTACTGTTTTCTTGGGCATACTGTTCCATACTTTATAGTTAAACCAGCACTTAAGTTTTTTTCTTTCGTAAAAGATATTTTATTGAAAAGTTTAATTAGTATATAATAATTGCAGTAGAATGGTATTTGTACAGTGCATAAAGCCAAGTTTTTTTTATTTTAATAACAAATTAAGTACTTTTTAAAGCATACATTTGACCATTTTCTTATCTGTCCTGCTACAAATCATTATCTCTATTTCAAAATGGTCTGAAGAGTGCAGAGTGTGGCTGCCAATCACACAGACACATGCTCACGCTCTCAGCATGACACTTGTGGGTCAATCCAAGTATCCGCGAATACACCACTGGTGTGAGTTAGTGTCAACAGCTACACTTCACTGCAACCTAACTTTGGCGAAAACTGCTCGCAGCCCCATAGTGAATTTGGGCTGCGAGGGGTGTGAGATTGGAGTTTTAACATCGTAGCAACAGCAACTCGCACCGTTCATAGGTAATTGGATTGACCCCATGGGGTGAGGATGAGGGGGACGTTTCTTACGGTATGCTTAGTGTGCCTTTTTGTCATGTTAGGCCACGATATACTGCATATCTATAAATCCTTAATAGCAGGGGCGGATTTACCGCTAGGCAACCTAAGCGGTCGCCTAGGGCCCGGCGGGTCCCAAGGGGCCCGCAGCCAGGCCCCCCTGAAATCCGGCCCTGGAGAGCGCAACAGCCGGGGAGAGGAGGAGCGGAAGCAGTATGGTACTGCAGCAACAGCACGAGGGAGGGGGCGGGGGGAGGAAGCGGAGTTGCAAACCTGGGCTGGCCCATCTCTTTCATTAGCAGGATGTGTAAAGGCAGCGCCGGTGAGTCTCTCACTTGGCCCCCAGCCCCACCCCTCTCCCTGCGCTTTTAGGAGGCTTGGCCCTGCTGAGTTGCGGCGTGATGTCCAGGGCCTCATTAATGGCGGGCGCAGGAGGCTCATACTTTCGGGCCCCCCGACTCTGGCACTGCTGTCTGGGAAAGATATGCTCATGCCCAGCCTCCGCCGCCCCGCTGCCGGCGGTGAAGGCTGGAGGCTAGCAGAATCATTCCCTCTCTGGCCAGTGTGATGTCTCTAGCACCTGGCCTTTCAGTCTCCTCCGGCGGTGACGAATTTGGGATAAGTGTCTTATGCCCCAAGAAGAGGACTGGAGCAGGACGCTGAAAACTCTGGTGCAGCCAGACAGCTGGGACTCTGGGAGGATTTAGGTAAGTGACAATAACTGTCAGGATATGAGATTGAGGAATCATCAAATATATAATGGCTAGGGCTGAGGGGGGTTCATATTTTGTTTATATATATATATATATATATATATATATATATATATATATATATATATATATATATATATTGGCTTGGGGGTGAGGGGGTTTCATTAAATATACAATGGCTTGGGGTGAGGAGGGTTCATTAAATATACAATGGCTGTGGGTTTTCATTAAATATATAATGAGGGGGCTGGGTCATTATATATATATTATATATTAGGGGTGGTTCATTAAATATATAAGAAGGGGAATCCTTAAATATATAATAAGGGTGGGAGTGATGAGGTGGAAATAGTAAAAATTGTAATATACATATGCATGTATATGTGTGTGTATAATATATATATATATATATACACACATACTAATATATATATATATATATATATATATATATATATATATAATTAGTATGTGTGTAGGACCCGTGTTGCTGCCTGGTGGAGGTGTGTGGGGAGGAGGATGACACACAGCTGGCACAGCCAGGAGAAGTGGTGCTGTCAAAAGGGAGAGGGTCCCGCGGTCTTCAGGGCCCCGGGCCCCCAGAAGGCTTAATCCGGTCCTGGTGACATCATTACGTCACCTCACAATTACACTTACTGACTGGGAGGCAGAGGGTGAGCCGCTTGAGGAGCCATGCAGGTCCGCTGCAAAAATACAAACGGTCCCGCAGGTAAGTTGGAAGGGGGGAAGGGAGAAATATGTTGTGAGTGCAGAGGGAGGGGAGGGTCTGTGCTATGAAGACAGATGGTGGGTCTGTGCTGTGGGGGCCCTGTGCTTTGAGGGCAGAAGGGGATCTGTGCTGTGAGGGTAGAGGGGGGGGTCTGAGCTGAGAGGGCAGATGCCGGAACTGTGCTGAGTGGGCAGAGGGGGGAATCTATGGTGAGAGGGTGGATCTGTGCTTTGAGGGGAGGGGGGCACTGTGCTGTGAAGGAGGAGGGTTTGTGCTGAGAGGGGAGAGTGGTCTGTGCTGTGAGTAGAGGGGTGCTCAGATGGGAAAGGGGTCTGTGCTGAGAGGGGTTCTGTGCTGTGAGACAGGCAGTGAAGGGGGCAGTAATTGGGTCAGTGTGTGTGCTGTGGGGGCTCGATGTGCTATAGGGGGGCAATAAGTGAGCTGAGATGGAGGTCAGTGTGCTGAGTGAGTGATTGCTGTGAGAGGGCAGTGAGTCATGTGCTATGGAATGCACTGGCAGTGAGAGCTATAGAAGGGGCAATCAGAGGGGTCAACTCAGAAAAGCTTAGCGAAAGCTAGCAAAAAACGTGTATTATACATTGCCGCAGCCTTGAAAAGTCGGCTGACTTTTTTTTCAGGGTGCTGTACAGTGGCATGAATTGGGAAAAAAGTATTGTGCTATGAACTGTTTGAGGGAGGTGGGGCCCAGAACCAGGATCTTGCCTAGGGCCCCATGAGGTCTAAATCCGGGTCTGCTTAATAGCCATCTGAAGAAACAAACCAAAGAAAATGGCAAATACAACTAGGCTACTGTATGTTAAGAAATAGACCTCATGGGGTTGCTGCTTCACTTAGTGAACTTTCTATGGAGTCCTCAAATTAACCATATAGCCATAGCATATTAAAGTTATTTTTCAATTTTGATACATAGTGAAACTATTATATAACAATGTATGATGGCTGGATCCAGTTAAACATTTTGGAGCAGCTGCACTTTGGCCCATGGGCTGACAGTCCTGGCTTCCAGCACTTATTACTTGTTTATAGCATGTTTGATTACACTAGTAAAAGAAATGTGTTCTTTGCGGTGTTTATAAAGGTTATCCAGAATAACGCTGCCTTTCCATTATCACTGAATGTACATACACATGTATACAATTCATCATCATAATAAGCAAGAAGGTTACAAACTTTGTTTATTTACCTTTTTTTTTTTTTACCTTTCGAGTCTTCCTTTTTGCATCTTTACTCTGTATACAGAAGCTTTTTGTAGACTTCCCTCCCCCTGATTAGACTGTGGCATTACAGTGTTGGCATCCCTTTCTATGTCTGCATGCCATCACAAGACCTGATGCTTTTAGGCTCTCGTATTCCAGGCTACTGCATGTTTATTTTAATTTAAAAGCCAAAGGATCTTATGAGATGAACAAGTTAATAGAACAATATTACCCTTTTTTGGTAAAGTAAAACCTAATGTACTGAAGTGAGCTAATTAAGTTTTTTTTTTACCTTGTTACTTAGATGCAGAGTTTACACGGTGGAACAGAAGCAATAGTCGTGTTGGACCAATTAGAAGCGGATTATTATGATCACCAGCTTCAGCTATATGAAGTACAGTTTGAGATTCTCAAGTGCGAGGAGCTGCTGTTAACTGCTCAGCTGGAAAGCATCAAGCGGCAGATCTCAGGTGCGGACTGTTACGCAGAGTTTGACTCACTTGCCACTTCATTATTTCAATTATTGCAATATGTACCTAAAAGCGAAAATTAATCTGGATGTGTGTATTGTTTAATTACTATGGTCTCAAATTGTTACCCAATACATTCACTTGTGTCTTCATAAGTAAACTATTTTGAGCCAAAAAGGGTAAAGAATGCAATACAAACAAATTAACCATTTTAACTTAAAGAAAAGGTGCACATCTAAAAGGGCCATTTATTCCACCAAGGTAGTAAGACTGAGGTCCCGGTCTACTAAAGATGACCAAAACTACTGACTTCCATCAAGATTTCTCTCTGTCTTGGCTGAAACGCAGTAGGCTGTCAGTTTGGCATCATATCCGGCTAACTGATGATCATGCTGGTCTCTCTGTTAAGTCTGCCATCTTCAGTCTGGAACATGTTCTAGAATCCACATGATGACATTAAATATCTATTGTGGGATGCTGAGCTGTGGATTTACTGGGTTATAGTATGTAATAACTTTATAACATAGCATTATCCAGACGCTAGATCTAGACAAGACTGTTAGATAACCAACTGCTATTAATGCAATATCACATAACAAAGTGAAAATTACGTTTTGGACATTTGGTATGGGTGATTATTTTAAATTCATCTATAAAGCGCCTTCATATTGTCCAGGGCTTTTCAGAGAATATTTAATCCTTCACATCAGTCTCTGTCCCAGCGGCGGTGCTTAGAGCCTATATTACCTAGCACACAAGCTCATGCACAACCTAGGGTTATTGTTGGCAGAAGCTATTTATTCTATGTTTTTGGACAGTGGGGAAAAACTGGAGCTCACAAAGGAAACACAGGGAGAACGTAAGGGCCTGGTAAAGGTGCACGATATTCATACGCGGATGCGATTTCTTGTGGATTTGCATTTGTGAAAATATAGAAATGCAAGTTTAAGCACTCCCCTTGTGCAGTAATATGCAAAACCCTGCAATGCCCACTTTCCATATCTTAGCAACGCTCAAGTCCGCTGGTGGAACCGACCACTACAAATCAACACACTATTGTCTCCTTGAGCAGCCCCTGGCTGGTACAGAGCCTAGCTTATAGCTTAAAATATGACCACTGTGGCTGCGATGCTGCGAAAGAGAATACAGCCATATGCCGGATCGCGCCATTATTGCGTCCACTACAGGTCACCTTTCAGTATCCACACTGAAACGCACATGAATCGTAGATGCTTTCTCTAATCCTAGCGATGTCATACGCAACTGCGTCCGCCATCGCACACCTATGTGCACAGTAAGGGTTTCCTAGACTTTATGCGCATGCGTAGTAACTTAACATCGCTCATCTGCACAAACATCAGCACTGCATCCACCTCTGAATCAGACCCATAAATACACCACATACATGGGGCCTTTTTCGGAATCCAACCCATGACTGCAGTGTTGTGAGGCAGCAATGCTAACCGCTGTGCCACTATTCATTTGGGTCTTAAAAATGTAAAATTTAATATTTTAATGACAACTTTGCCTTACCATAGAATGTCATGATATCTTTCATTTAATGTACCCAATATTTAAATGTTATGTCATAATTATTATATAAGGTTGAGCAAATAATTTTTGCCAACGTCTAGTCTGTTATGTTGGAATCTTATGAACAATATACCAATGTGTACTTGTTATACCACATAGGCTATTCTAAAAAGCTGTGAGGCATTCATACCTATTATCTCTCATCCTGTTTACTATAAGTACATTTCATGACTGCTGAAACTGAACTTCACACCAGGGGGGATATTGCATGTTTTGTTGATCAAAGACGTTCCAAATACACTGGAAACAAAAGCAGTGTAGGCAAAATGGCAGTAGTGTGAATTCAACATATTTAGGTCAGTCCCATAGGCGACAGAGAAGAAGCGAAATATTTTTATTCAAGGATTGATACTGTCATTTTTTTCACGGTTGATTTTGCGTATATGTTTTTATCTATTTTTTGTGCCTCTTAAAGAAATTTGAAGAAAAAAGGTAGTAGTGTAGTTTTATTGGGAGAATTTAACATTTTGAATATGACAGAGGGACTGAAATCTTTATTCTCTTGTAATCTGAAAGTCCCCTACACGTACTGGATGTGCTGGGATTTGTTGTTCCACAACAGCTGAAAAACTACAGATTGCAAAAGTGTTACAGGTGTAAAGAGGGCATCACCTGCATGTTACAGACGTGAAGTGGACATGACCTGCATGTTAGAAGCGTGAAGAAGACATCATCTACATGTTACAGGCGTGAAGAGAGCATCATCTAGATCTTACAAGTGTGAAGGGGGCATCCCCTAGATGTTACAAGTGTGTTGAGGGCATCACCTAGATGTTACAAGTGTGTTGAGGGCATCACCTAGATGTTACAAGTGTGTTGAGGGCATCACCTAGATGTTACAAGCGTAAAGAGGGCATCCCCTAGATGTTACAAGTGTGTTGAGGGCATCCCCTAGATGTTACAAGCGTAAAGAGGGCATCCCCTAGATGTTACAAGCGTAAAGAGGGCATCCCCTAGATGTTACAAGTGTGTTGAGGGCATCCCCTAGATGTTACGAGTGTGTTGAGGGCATCACCTAGATGTTACAAGCGTAAAGAGGGCATCCCCTAGATGTTACAAGTGTGTTGAGGGCATCACCTAGATGTTACAAGTGTGTTGAGGGCATCACCTAGATGTTACAAGTGTGTTGAGGGCATCACCTAGATGTTACAAGTGTGTTGAGGGCATCACCTAGATGTTACAAGTGTGAAGAGGGCATCACCTAGATGTTACAAGCGTAAAGAGGGCATCACCTAGATGTTACACGTGTGAAGAGGGCATTGGAGCTTTATGATCAATCACAATAGGTATATGTTGCTTAATAGCTAAAAACTCCCGCCTTATTGAGGTTCATAGAAAAAGCAGAAATACATTGCATTAGTAGTAAGGGGATATTTTTCCTTTGAAATATCGAGGAAGGTAGAGGGCTCAGAGTTAGTGTATTCTCACTTTTTTTACTACCATTTTTCCCTTGTAGAGAAAAGAGATGAAGTGGTTTATTACGATACATATGAAAGTATGGAGGCAATGCTTGCAACTGAAAACATGGCAGCCTCTATCCATTTACAGAGGGAAGAGCTACATAAACTTCAGCTAAAAGTTCGGCAACTTGAAGCAAAACGTGGCCGAATTTCAGCCAAGAAAGCCTACCTCAGAAACAAAAAGGTACGGTACTTACTGCACGAGCAAGCTAACATAAACCTGCTCTTCTGTCTCCAGTACCCTGCTTACACTCCCTACTTGCTGTAAGTTATATTGAAGTTAGTTGCTTTTCATTTTCTTTGGCAATAAAACATGGTTGTGAATGGCTGTTAATCCATTAATATGTGCCTATCTTATTTAACCAATTGTCTGTGTGTGTGCGACAAAATATTTAAGTAGCTTTCAGTGTGGTAGTGACCGTCAGACACGCAAACATAAATGTATAAAGAACAACACCAGTGCTATGTTATATTGGGCTACCAGCTAATGATACTCTTGGGCTTCATACCCATTGCTTTTAATTACATATATTTTTACTAGTGTTTTCAGAAAAAAATCTATGCACATTTATATCTGAATATACAGTTTTACGTGTGTTGTCCCTAATCTGGTATGTCATTCACTGTCCCTATTATGTTTACTTGGTGAAAAACAAGATAACTAAATTTTTACATCCGTTTTATTTTATTTTTTTTCTATCTTTTCAGGAAATCTGTATTGCTAAGCACAGGGAAAAAATACAGCCAGGTCTTCATAGTGATGAGGAATATAGAGTACAACATGCTGCACAGGTAATGAGTTCTATTGCTAAATGTTTACACATGTTTCACTGACAAGTTGGGCATTGTATTATATATTGTGTAAGTGGTCAGCGATCAAGAGTTTGTGGTTTACAGGCAAGTGTGTGAGTATATATGTATATATAATCTATATAATATATATGTACTGTTGCTTGTTTATGTAAGTGTTGCTACTAGTTTGTAAATGTGTTTTTTTTTTTTTTTTTAATATTATTGACACAAGAGTATCCCGATACAGTTGCTGAACCAAAGGCGGTCAACAATCTAAAATCTGGGCTGGTGAGTGACTGAATACACACAATACCTTGCATCACTGTATTACAGGTATGTGTATGTATGTGTGTATATATACATACTCATACCTGTAATACAGCCTTGCAAGGTATTGTGTGTATTCAGTCACTCAGACTGAACTGGGGCTGGCTGGTTCAGTGAGGTTTCTTTATTAGCATACAGATAGATGGTGCTCACACAACTGACAAAAATAACTGACCAGCCCAGATTTTAGAATGTTGACCCTTTGGTTCAGCAACTGTATTGGGATACTCTTGTGTCTATAATACAAACAAAACACATTTACAAACTGGTAGCAACACAGTACATTGCTATCTATCTATATATAGCATGAGGTGCGGCACTCTCATAGAATAAACACACACGACAACTGTGTCTGATTACTCACACAGTTGTTGTGCGTGTTTATTCTTCGACAGTGCCTCACCTCGTGCTTTGTATACCTCCTATCCTGTGAGTGCACCTCTAAAAATGATCATGAGTTTCGGGGAGTGCCAGACATGGTGATGACTATACACTTATCAGGCCGGATGACAGTGCCGCTCCGATACTGGCACTGAAACGTTGCTGATTATTTTGCTACTGGAATAAAAGTTCTTCATTAGTCCATGAGTGCTGCATCCATTCGATAAGTATCCATTTTTATTATGCGGGCACTGTGGCATATTGACTTTTACCTGGGAGAGCTAAATCCAATGTTTGTGTGTATATGTGTGTGTTCTATTGTAACTAAATAACTGGACTACAACAGGTCTCCTCTGGTTACTTTACTTCCATATTTCACAGGCATTCAGGAGGATAGTTTCCTAGGCCTTTCTCTATATGTAAACCAAACCTGATGTAGGGGACTGTGTGCAGGATGTTTACGAGCATCAGATGTCCAGGTTTTGTTTATCTTTATATCATTTTGATTTCCTTTTTAGTGTTCATGTCTTTAATTAGAGGTTTGGCAGTTGTAACCTACCGTGTTTATTGGATTTGTGGAGCTCTTTTTGGACTGTTTTATTTGTGGAAACAGGATCTTAAAGGTTAATGCTGAGCTCTGCTGTTACAATTGCTGTAGTTCTATGATTTTCACACACAATACTTCATTGTTCAGCGTTTCCACTCACATAGTTTAGGTTTGTGGCCACTATTTGTATTAGCTGATGAGGTCTTCCCATGCTCTATGCATACCGTCATAAACGTAGGAACCATTGTGCTGGCTGCACCAACTAAAGTGGCCATTTATTTTTATGATCTATCTGTGTGTGTCTGTGTGTGTGTGTGTGTGTGTGTGTGCATATATATATATATATATATATATATATACACACACACACACACACACACACGTATATATCCCCCAGATGTTGTCAGATTGACACAATTGACCATTAAAATGAAACGCAATAGGTTGTACCTCATTTTGCTTGTGGTATTGCTATTGGCTGACTGGCTCATTGATGGTACCATTTGACTGAATAAAACCACACCTGTATAATCATATATGCTAATTTATTGTCATTATTTTTTATATGTAGTTCCTATATGTTGTAATAACTATTTATCATTGTGCAAACCTATACTATAGTCCATTTGAATTCTGTGTTTATTTGTTCAGATAATTTTTTGATGCAGGGCCATCATATTTATATGTTGCGGTAACATTGTTTTTTTGGTTTTTTTCTCATTCCATTTTTTATTGAATTTTCACATAATATAAAGGGTACAGAAAGAAAAGAGGATTTTGGGGTACTTACCGTTGAATCCTTGTAGTTGGGACTGCAGGAGCTGGCACTTAAATTAAACCTGTAGCTTTAACCCGAAGCTCCTCCCCTCTGCAACCCCATGATGTCAGTACAACTTCAAAAGTGCCTGGTAAGGGGAAGCAGTAACCCAGTTAAACTGTTATATCCAAAAATAAAAACAGAACCGCAGGGACCAACCGGTCAAATAACACAATGCAACACGACTGAGCGTGAGGGAGGGAACGCAGTGTCCCCCAGCATGACTCAGAGAAAAGGAAGGATTCAATGATAAGTACCCAACAGTCGCCTCTAGGGGAGGGAACGCTCAGGCTCCCTGAACAGAGAACATGCACGCCCGTCGCCGGAGGCAAAAAAACATGAAACCTATAAAACCAAGCAAACGTGTGAACAGAGGACCAGGTAGCTGCGCGGCAGACCTGTTCAGCCGAGGCCCTGTGGCGTGCCGCCCAAGGAGGTCGCCACTGCCCTCGTAAACTGAGCTGTCACCCTGTCAGGTGCCGGTCGCCCTTAGTCAGAATAGGCCCGAAAATGACTGATCGGATCCAACATGCGATGGTCTGCTTTGTAGCCGGCGAGCCACGCTTCTGAGCATCGTAGAGAATCAGTAGGGAATCCGTCCGACAGAGGGCCGAAGTCCTGCCCAAGTAGATCTGCAAGGCCATGTCGACGTCCAACAGAGCCAGATCGTTACTGTCCCGGGAAGTCTCCAATGGGGAAAACACAGGAAACACCATGTCCTGGTTTAAGTGGAAAGCCGAAACAACTTTTGGTTGGAACGAAGGTACTGTTCGGAGTACCGCCCTATCGTCATGGAAAATGAGGAATGGCGGTTTACAACACAAAGCCCCTAACTCAGAGACCCGCCGAAGCTATGGTCATAAGGAAAACCAATTTCCACCTGACAAGTCGAAGGTCCACAGAATCCAAAGGCTCAAAAGGAGAATGCTTAAGAGCGGAGAGGACCAAGGTCAGATCCCACGGCGGCTGAAACAGAGGTTGAACCCACAACACTCCCTGCAAAAGGCCCGAATCCTGGCAGAAGGGCCAGATGCCGCTGAAACTTTTAAAGAGCAAAGCCAAAATCTGGCTTCCAGACTTCCCTGAAGGGAAGCTAAAAACCTTGGCAGGCGAAATCGGGATGTGTGAACCTCACGCCATGCAAACCACAAGATGTAGATCTTCCAGACTCTATTATAGTTGCGTGACGAAACCGGTTTCCGGGCCTGCAACATAGTACGGACCACAGAAGGGGAAAACCCCATAGCCCTTAAGAGCTTGGTCTCAAAAGCCAGGCTGTTAAAGCCAATCGAGGAAGGTCCTCGTGCTGAAACGGATCCTGCAGGAGCAGATCTGGCCGCCGTAGAAGGCGCCAATCTGGACCTACGGCCAGCTTTGAAACCGTGGCATACCACGACCTGCGCGGACCGTTCGGAGCCACAAGGATCACCGGAACCTGTTGCTCCTTGATCCGCCGGAGTATTCGAGGTAACATGGGAATCGGAGGAAAAACATATGCCAGCCGAAACTGCCTAGGGACGGTCATGGTATCCACTGCGAAGGCCAGTGAGTTTCTGGACCTCGCATAAAATCTTGGCAGTTGTGCCGAGACACCATCGGGTCTACCTCCGGAAGACCCCACTTCCATGCCAACTGTTGGAAGATCTCCAGATGGAGAGACCATTCCCCCGGCAGGAAGCTGTTCCTGGTGAGGAAGTCCACCTCCCAATTCTCCACTCCCGGCAATAAACACTGCCGAGAGTGCCGGAACAAAGGTCTCCGCCCAAGCGAGAATGTGAGCCGCCTCCGTCATTGCTGCCGCGCTCCTGGTGCCGCCATGGTGATTCACATACGCCGCCGCCATGGCGTTGTCCGACTGGATACGCACCGGCCTGCCGGCTAGGATAGACTGGGCTCCCAACAGAGCCAGAAAGATGGCACGGATCTCCAGCACATTGATCGGCAGGGCAGTCTCCGACACGACCAAAGACCCTGAAAATGAAGGTTCGACATCACAGCTCCCCAACCGTGGAGACTTGTGTCTGTGGTCACAAAGACCCAGCCTGGAGTAGCCAAGGAGTGACCTCGGAGCAGGTGATCGGAAACCAGCCACCACTGAAAGGATTGCCGAGTGCTGTCCGACAGAACCAGATGCTGAGAGGAGAGGTCCTCAGTTCGACCCTCCCAATTGTGGAGCATTTCCCACTGGAACTCCCGCGAGTGGAAACGAGCATACTGGATGGTCTCAAAGGTGGAGATCATTGTGCCCAACAGCTTCATGCACATCCGGATGGAAGGGCGAGGGACCGACAGCACAGTCGTGACAAAATCCTGGAGGGCCCAGGCTTTGGACTCTGGCAGGAAGACTCGTTGGAGAGAGGTGTCGACTGGAGTGCTAAGGAGAGAGATGCTGTTAGCACGCCCCCCTGCCGTGGCCGGCATCCGCCGAGCTGTGCCTTCCTGCCGCTGCTGCACTCAAACTGTGCGCTGCTAGAAACTCTTGCTAAAAAGGAAAAAAAAAACATTTACAAAGTAAATAAAAAAGAGTTAGCTAGAGCAGCCCCAACCCCTGCCGAACACCTCAGGCACTCCATTTACACTGACATCATGGGGTTGTAGAGGGGATGAGCTTAGGGTTAAAGCTACATGTTTAATTTAGGTGTCAGCTCCTGCAGCTACAACCCCATGGTCCAGTGTCCCCCAGCATTCAGGAAAGAGAAAAGAAGGGAGAAACACAAAAGGGAATGGGTGCACAAATATTTAGGATAAAAAATCCTATAACAAAATACACAACACAATTAATATTGCAGGCTAATATAGCATAAACCTGGGATTGAAGGATAGTTATATCAATAGTCCTGCTCTTACCTATATTAATTCCACCGGGACCACTTCATATAAGGAGATGAAGCAGAAGTGGAATATTTACAATCTTGGCCACAGTGTTTTGAATATTATGTAATTGCACTAGGAGGCGCCCTTGTTCGTGTTTTATTCACAGATTATCACTTTATTCTCAAGCTGGCCACACACTAGAACAAGTTACATCCAACCAGCCAACTTGTTGATTGGTTGGAATGAAAATCTGGTAAGGAATGGGAGTAAATGATGATCAGAAATTTACTCCTAAATGCCAGAAAACAGATGAAAATGGTCGTCAGACAAGTTTGTTAAATGTTTGATTTAAACTATTTGTTTATACAACAGTTTTCGTCCATTTTTCAGCGTCTGGGAGCAAGTTGCTGATTGTATTCTTTACCAGATTTTCATTCCAATCAATCTACTAGTTGGCTGGTTGGACAGATAATCTTTAGATGTGTGGCCAGCTTTAGTGTGGTCATATGAGGTGGCTGCCACTTCGTTTTTAGAACGTTTCTAGGCACAAAGAAGAATCTTAAAATTATATAAATTAATTTTGGTTATTGGACTTTATTAAAATTATAGGTGAAAGCATTAACCATAGCACCACGATTTACTTCATTGGTGACATTTCTTATCCATAACTGGAGTTCAGTAGGGATGTTTACCACATTGTATATACTTCTCACCAGATACACCATAACACTTGTATATTTTCCAACCCAACATCCTGGGATTTGCATTTGAAAAATTGACGCTTTAAATCCTGCAGCAAAAATTCCTGAAAATCTGTGATTTTGACCAATCGTATTAAATAATCCCTGGTGTGTGCTCTGTGTCATGGCACGTTATCCTGCTGAAAGTAGATAGGTAGACACTTTCCATAAACACATGCACATGGTCAGCATCAGCCAGGTAGGCTATGGCGTTTAAATGATGCTCATTTTGTTTTAAGTAACCCAGTGTGTTCCAAGGAAACATTTCCCAAATTAGTACACCATTACCTGTCTGAATCATTGACACCGTTCAGAATGGATCCATGGATTCATGTCATTCTGACCCTACCATCTGAATGTCGCAGCAGAAATCAAGATTAGCCAGACCTGGCAATGTTTTCCTGTATTCAACTGTACAGTTTTGGGAAATCTGTGCCCAAAACCCTGTGTGGTCTTCTGCTGCTGTAACCCATCCACTTCAACATGCTGTACACTCAGAGATGCTCTCCTGCAGACCACAGTCTCCTGTGACCTCTTTCATGGCCAAGGCTTTGTCTTATTTTTTAAACCTACTTATTCATTGTATCTTGAAAACTATACTTAGTTAAACTTGTCTGCCAGAAGATGTTGGGATAAGGTGTTTTTATATTTGATTTGTTTGGGGGAAGTAGGAGGGGATGAGAGAAGGTTTTAAAGTTTTTTGTTTTTTTTTGTTTTATTGTTTTACCTCCGAAGCTACAGGATGAAGAAGAACGAAAAAGCACTTGGTTTAGTCAGGAGCGGCAGAAGACCTTGGATAGACTGCGCACATTCAAGCAGGTTTGTCTGATCGCATGCTGGTAGCTGTGGTTCAGCAACATTTGCAATATGTTTCACAAACAGTAGTAGTAGAATGTGACTTTTACACTACTTGCTCCAATTACATTTTAGGATATATTTTTTTCATTATTTTATTACAGTATATATACATACAATTAATGGGCTTTGCCCTTTTCTCTTCACCTCTGCATTCCCTTTATCTAACAATAATAATGATAGCTCAATCGCTGTTTTGTCAGTCATTATAAAACGAAATGTGCTCTATAATACTATAAATGTGTTTGTTTGTTTTTGTGTAGTAGAGTACAATTAAATACATTTAAAAACATCCAGCAAAACTCGACAAACATCGATATTTTTGTTTTGAAAATTTTATCAGCAATAGTTTTTTATGACTATCCATCCGAACATGTAATGCATTGTAAAGCCCCCACGGAACCTGCTAAGCTTAAATTTGTTTATGTTTAGCGCCATCCTGGGCAAGTGATACTTAAATCTACAAGATTGCGTTTGACTGATGGCAGAAGGAAAACCACAGCAAGAATTGCCCCCAGCATTGGTGAACCAGAGCCCCTCTCTCTCAGTATGCACAGAAAGGGGATACATGATCTGGAAGCGCTGGGAAAGTTGCAGCGTATGAAGGTTCATAAGCTTGAAGGCCAAACTCAACTTGAAGATAATTTACGATCTTGTGATGTAGTTATATCTGAACTTACGAAAACAAGTTCACTCCCCACTTTCTATAATGAAAAACTTGAATTTGATGCTGTACAACCCCATTCTCTCCCCATGTCCTCTCCCCCACCTCCTCCACCCCCTCCGCCACCACCTCCCCCACCTCCAAAAGAAGAAGCAGATGCATTAGAAATGAGAGTTATTCATGTGAAGAAGGAGACAGAGGACACTGCAACCCAAATATCCGGTACTGTCCCTTTGTCACAATTATTTGACAGTAACCAGCTTCTCAGTGCCAGAAACAAGCTGAAAAAGACTGGAGCTCTGGAAGGGATACAGAGGAGAAGAGGTAAGGTGCTGACCGTCCATATACTGTCACTTATTATCTGGAGGGAGGCAGTGTGTGTTATTGTGATGTATTATGCATACAGAGCTAAGATTTGCTCTCCAATCTTTTAGTAGGCCGTGTTTTAATCTACTGTGTGTGATTTGATTTCATGAGCCTACAAGATCTGTTTTTGCCCCATAGACTAACGTCCATTGATTCTGTCACTTTACGACGTGCCTGGCTTGAGTGAGTCGCCAGGTTCCGTGCAACTTTGCTAGGGTCTGGTATGTTTTTTTGCAGCATTTTTTGTTTTTTCTTTGACATAAAACTGGTAGTTCTGTAATCTAAGACATTATTCACCCCGAACTGTCCCTTGCGGTGTAAGTGGAAAAACACTTTTCCATGATCCTTCCAAAGCTAAAACCATTCATATGTTTCAGTAGTCACCCTAACACTAGACTGACCAGCTAGTTCTCCCAAGTATAATAAGTGACATTAATTTGTACAAGATCTGCTTCACAGGACCAAACCAAGAGAGAGAATTTGTTTTAATTTTTTATTTTTATTTTACTTTGAAGGTATGTTACTGCTTGCATATGAATGCTGCACAAATCTTTTTTAGTACATTGTAATAGAGGATGGCATGGGCGTGCAAACATTATGGTGAAGGTGCCTTTAAAAGAAGTGGCTAAGCAGTAACTTGCATCTAGTATCCGTATTTGGCCAAATATTTAGCAAATATTGTCTTCTGACGTGTTGGCTATTTTTGTCAGGCAGTTTTTGATTTTGACTGAGCATTGTAGAGACAGATAGGTTTGGATAGCATATAGCCAAGACCTTTAATATATAATTAACCAAAAAAAACCTAGAGGGCGCTAAACGGAAACAGATGTGAAAAATTCCACAAATTAGTGCTTTGTGGAACTTATAGATATATCTGTGGTCTTTGTGGCTGTGCCGTAGTGTGACGATTTCTTCTTTTTCTTAAAGCCACAACTGAAATCTCACAAGTACTACTGAAAGGACAATAAGAGATTTATTTACTAAGCGTCAGGTTCTAAAAACTGGCTCTTCAGATCATGTGTATGCCTGAAATTTTAAAAGAGCAATTATTTTATTAGCAATAAACTCCTAGAAGTGTAGGCCTTCTGCAGGAGTCTATACATGGTGTGGGGTCTATATTGTTATGCTTCCCCTTTAGTAAGGATGTATACATGGTGGGGTCTATACTGTTATGCTTCCCCTTTAGTAAGGATGTATACATGGTGGGGTCTATACTGTTATACTTCCCCTTTAGTAAGGATGTGAACCATCTTGTCTAATTTGCATTAATGATTTAAAATTATTTGAATGACCAAGAAAGCTTGCATGTAGAGGGTTTTTTTAATTGTGAAAAAACATAGGACCATAAGTCGTGATCAGTGACTGTTTTTGATGCTATTACCATGCTTTGTTTTGCAGTCAGCTCACCAATGGATGAAGTCCTGGCTTCCCTAAAACGTGGCAGCTTCCATCTGAAAAAGGTGGAGCAGCGAGCGTTGGCTCCTTTCCCCGACGAGGATGAGAGCAATAACATATTGGCACAAATCAGAAAAGGGGTAAAATTGAAGAAGGTACAGAAAGACGTTTTAAGAGAATCCTTCACACTTCTGCCCGACGCAGATCCTCTTACACGCAGCATTCACGAAGCACTTAGGCGAATTAAGGAAGCATCCCCCGAATCAGAGGATGAAGATGAGAGTTTGCCATGCACAGACTGGGAAAACTAAATGGTAATATAGAAATATAAATGCATTTTTTTAAATATATTTTTTAAATTATTCTTTTTGTGGTTTTAGCGTCTAGCGCTGTATTCTTATCAGGGTTTAACTTTCAGGAAGATCTGCATATAACCCCTGCATTGCTGTGTGTTTTTCTCACCCCTGTGTTGAGCCTATGTTGGCACTTTTTGGTTTAGTTATATTCCATCACCAGTCTTAGTAATTTTCCTGTGCAGTACACCCCTTCTTACTTATATGATGTAGACATTTTAACAGTAATGACCTAAAAAGTGTTTTTCTGTTAAAGTAGCTAGAAAGTGAAATGTGTAAACATATGTGTTTTTAGTTTTTGTTTTATATTTTTCCAACTCCACGAGAAAAACTTTGGTTACTGGTTCGGTATCGGTATACTTTTCCAAAATAGCAAAATCCAGATCAGACGAACACATTTCCAAATGAAACCTGGATATGAAAATGATACGACCCTTTCACAATTAATTTGCTAATGTCCACTGTCTTGCATATATTGTGTGATGATGAAAGGTGCGGCTTGTTCATGCTATCACACTTGAATTAGATTGACATCACTGAGGGAAGGAAATAAAGGGATTATTGGAAAGAGGCACAAACAATAACACTGAAGTTAATTACTAGCATACTTCATAATACCCTTTTTCAAAATTAGGTTACGTGCTGTGATAGGTGTATTTTTATGCTTTCTTAAAAATGGCCTGTCTAGCCTAGACTTATACAACTCCTTTTCGAGCAGTCCTGTCTCATATGTAAATAGAAAGTATGGTGGTCGCTCACATCAGCTTAATGATATTGCCCAGGTGCTTGTAAAGGGCGGGGTTTACACTGAACCACAGAAAAAAAGGGATATTCCCTCCAGCACACTGCAGCAATATTAGCAAACATAGTTGAGTCCTACATGATAATAGAAATTCAGAGGTATTGGTTACATACATTTGCAAATATATGATTAAGCGCCGGGCCAGCGTCAAGGCTCCTCTATGCCGGCGTCCCTAACATTAAAGGGTTCACGTCTGAGGCGCAGGGCACCCCAAAAGAATCAAGCCAAGGACCATTCCCAGGGCATCACACGAAAAAGGGAAGACAGGTGATAGTGAAGTATAAAGTATAGATGTGTCAAGATAATCAATGAGTGTTAATATAATGAGAGAGAATTAAAATTACATAAATAATGAACAAACAAATAGAAAGGTGATGAAAAAATATCTGTGAATTAAATGGTGATGCCCTGAAAAAGGCCAAGCCAGAGCAACTCTGGGGCCCCACGCCCAAACGCTCACCCCAAAATAATTATTGCTACCAAATCGTAGCACCCACTCTGGGTCATATAATTACAATTAATGTACTGCATAATAACAGCACATGTATAAGCCGAGAGCTGACTCACCTAGGAGGTACCCCAGAAACCTCCACATGGCACTATATGGACCAGCACATCCTCCCAATGCTGGCTCCCTTCATGCCTCATAGAACTGCAAATAGAATAGATGGTGGTCGCTCACATCAGCTTAATGATATTGCCCAGGTGCTTGTAAAGGAGGATTGGGAGGGAATATCCCTTTTTTCTGTCTTATATGTATTTGTGATTTTCTGAGCAGCATAAAAACAGCATGCCATTCTTAGCACTTAATTGTGTGCTGTGGACTAGCTCCGCTAGAGCTTTATTGAAGCCTTACTTTACATGAAGGTCGGCATTGATTTAAGAAAAAGTGGGCCAGAGTGAACCTGTCACATTGGAGAGATGTTACTCCTTTATTACATTAGACCAGGGATGGGGAACCTCAGGCCCGGGGGCTGTATAAGGCTCTCGGAATCATTTGGTCTGGCCCTCGGAGCTGTTTTATGCTAACCTCATCTGGCTAGCAGGGTGTCTAGAATGGCACCCTGCGGCCAGAATCTATGCAGCAGTGCCGCCTGGTTGTGAAATTGCTGTCCTTACAGCTCTCCAGAGCATCCCCGGGATGCTTCGGGCATTGCTGTAATCACCGGCAACCAGGCCCGCAAATGTTATATATATCAAAATGGCCCTCGGCAGAAAAAAGGTTCCTCACCCCTGCATTAGACCAATATCTTTACACTGCTTTAAGTCCCGGTTTTCATGCCATGAACCATCCGCTGCGCTGTATTTTGAAATGAAGCCATAATTGCAAAGAGAACATTGGGGTACGTTTAATGCGCCGTACTGTTTCTTCTCTTTGCACACACAGGTGAGTCACATGAACCACTGGGATAGCTGTATTGCAGCAGGATGGAGGGGATCCTATTTATTGCTGCATGAAGAAACGACAGACCAGGAAGCAAATACTTCTGGCACATTCACAGACTTTCTACTATTAAGAAATGTCCTATAAATGGTAGCTAGGGTTGAAGCAAAAGTTAGGTGATTCTTTCAATCGAGACAGATTTTACGAGCTTTGCCCTGCTTCCAAAAGCACCTTTTTATTTACATATGTACCCTAATGGCCAGTTCAATGTTTTGGTCATTTTTTCTTTTTAATGGCAAATGCTATTTGTTTTGATGTTTTTGAAGTTGCAGTTTACGAAGGACATCTATGAAATGAATATCACTGGATGCACTGAATCCGATTCGCTTGAAGGAGGATGATTAGAACTGACCTTTTTCAGCAACACTATCAGACCCTGCATTGGCCAGAAGTAGATTGTGTTTACTCTGCATCAAGGATTCAAGAGGTATGCAGGGAGACTACAGCGGCACCAACGGTCCTGTAACTAGGCGACCAAGATTAGGAGGATACCATAAATTACACATACAGAATATCATCCCCATGTCTTTTGAGGAGATTTGCAGGTTTACCTAAAACTAGTTGAGCAAGTAGAATGGCATGTGTTCATCCTCTTCAGCCCTGCTGTACTATCGTGGTGGTCGGAGGTTGTCTTCTGTACTCTGTAACGAATAGATCTAGCTGCTCACTTTTGCTATAATCATAGTAATTGACCATTTGCTATATATTAAGGGGCATTTAGTCGTTTTACAAAGTTTTGCATTTTTATTATTTATGTTTGACTGCTTTTAATTTGTTTTGACTTTAATTATTTTATGCAAATATGGTTTGGACTTCCTGTCGGGGTTTCTGGAGGAAAATGCAAACATTATATTTATACAGTACATTGATCAGAAAGGTTAGTATTATTTTCTGCGCGGATGTTATTTTGATTTGAAATGGTTGTTTGACATTTTGCATGCGATGCTCATTTTATTGGTTACTAGTGAGGTTAAAGTTTCTGCTAAGAATTTCTTTTTATGAGCACAGAGACACCTAATTTTATTTACACGGTCTAGTTATTGAGTGTATTCGTGGATTTAGGCCACTAAACGTCAACTTTGGCTGCTCAGTTCACCTCATATAAGGGAGTCACAGGAACACATTATATTTAGTTTTGATAAAACCAAAAAGAAATGGTTTCTTTTTCATAGATGATCTCTTTCTGAAATAGTTTTGACTTTACAATCTGCGGGCATAATGCTCACCTAATGCTCCAGCATCCGTTTCCTCCAGTGGTACATCGCATGCACAGTTATAAAGCAGTAATGTATGAAGTGACTTTAAGCCTGTGGCATTATAAATGGGGCATTGGTTGAAAACCAAATCCTAATATTGTTTTGAGTGTTCGCCATAATGTAATGGGTTAGGATACTATTTTAATCTACATCAAGAATATGTTTTTGTACTATCGGTTCACACTATGAAATATTCCTTACGTTTGGTATTGGAAGCGAGGTAAGCAGAAAGATTGCAGAAAAGTTGAAGTGAGGATTTTAAACGTGTATAGATTTATTTTTAAATATTAGCCACTTACAATTTTTTTACATGATTCCTCCAAAAACATAACCTATGCAAGAAATTCTTTTACAAGCTCATAACACTAACGTAGCACTGTGTATGCTGTGGGAACTGCATTTTTCAGCATTAATTTATATGTCAACACTAATATTTGATTCCTATGGTTGGAGCATTTTATTTTTTTTAATTGCTAATTTTAGACTCCTGTGCATGGCACTATGGGAGAGCTCAAGCAAAGGGCATGTCTTACGTTGCAGTATACGAGCCTCTTAATGAACATTTGGTGCAAATCTACATTATTGTGGCCATTGTTGTTTTTCTAGCAGACTTATAGATTGGAGCATGCCCTTTGTCTTATCGGGGTGTGTTAGGATCCAGGTTCCATACTAGCTGGAGAGACACAGGTTGACTTCTGCAAATACTTTTTTTTTTTTTTGGTAAGGAAAAACTAATGGCCCTAATGAGGTTTTAATGCAAAATTAAAGAATTATTCTTTTTCTGACCATAAGAATATATCCTATGTAAAACAATCACCATTCCAGTAATTAGTTCTAAACTGCTTAAGATAATGAATGAGTGATCTCAAAGTACTTATCTCGTAAAAAGAGATTTGCTAGGAAAAAAAACAAGCACAACTCCAGATGAAATGGAGTCTTGTCTATATTTTGCGTGATATTTTACATTGTTTGCACATATTATATGTTTAGAAGTATATTTTGGAATACATGTGCCTTTTTAAAATGCCTGCAGGACCCCCTTGTTCTATTTTTTAGCACCATGGTAAAAGGTGAATCTAAACTGCATTGTACAGGATGTGACCCCTTTTCATCATAAATATCATTATCTCTGCATGTACTTGAATCTTTATTAGGTATATTTTCTGTGTGTGTAATATCAAGAGAGGAAAATGTAAAAAATTCTATAAATAATGTATATTATTGCTATTAATCCTTTTAGGTTTCATTTTTTTTCTCTTGAATGATTCAAAAAACAAAGTACCTAATTTTGTTAATGACCAGACACATTAACTAGCTATAGGATTAAGGGGCATATTTATTTGTGAGCTGCATCTGGTCCAGAGATGACTGTGTGTTGCTGGTTGGATAACTGTGGTGTAAATGTGCCATGGATCGGGGCAATTCCCCGTTTTGCAGATGATTGGGGGAACAAATTGGCAATGTATGAGGTACACCAGGGCTTGACAAATTTTTTCTAAGATCTAGGAGCCAGATCACTGCCCCCCCCCCCCCCCCCCCCCCAAAAAAAAATACAGGACTGAGTGAGGAGCACAGCTCTGTGTGTTATGCAACTGTTATACACACCATATCCATTCAACTGGGATCATTTCGTGGACTAGTATAGTAACATGGAGGCCCCCTCACTGCTCTGCACAGCTCCTCTGTTCCACCCCCCACCCTCCAGTAATAACGGACCACATTTCATATAAAACAATGGTGCCAGAAAGTACAACAGAACCCCCCTCCCCTCGTGGTCACATCACTATTCCTCTGAAGCCGCTCCGCAATCCCTGGCCATGCATAGACCCTATTACCGGGGAGCTCTGTGCAGCTGGAGATAGGGGACAGTAGACAGCCGGGACGTACTGGAGGATCAGCATAGACTGGGACAGACAGCTGGGATCAGAGCAGGACAGGCGTCGTCAGCACAGGATGGGACAGACAGCAGGGATCAGAGCAGGCCAGGATGGAGAGGAGTAGTCAGTGCAGGCCGGGACGGACAGAGACACAGCAGTCACTTCAGGCAACACTCAGCACATGCACTCCTGTGCATGAAATGAACGCAGCACGAATCTCTGCGTGAGCTGATGAGGATCTGCTTCCTCCCTCACTGCAAAATCTGGTAGCCATGGCGACCTGGCCCCTGGGATTTGTGAAGCCCTGAAGTACACCAGTCGCCATGATGGTAAATCAGGTTGTCCATCACAGAGCAATCGAGGCTGTAGATTGCTAGTGTACGGTAACTAATAACATTATGAGCATTTCAAGGTTGGCAGATCTGTCTTTGCTGAAAATGATCTGTAGATCACTGAAAAATATCTGTGATGTATGGGCGCAGATTGGTGGATTGGGGAATCTTTAATCGGGATAAAATTGCAGAATCTGTGATTGTTTGTGATTGCTGATGTAGGAGCCCCTTTAGGCAGGACCACTCAAATGTGCTGCGGGTGATGCCGTTTTACTGCTGCCAGCATGGAGTCAGTCACATATTTCTGTGTGATTCAGCCTCAGTGTACATTGCAGTAGTAGGGAGAGAGAGAGAGTTGGACTATTGGGGGTAAAGGAGAGACGCAGTTGGGAGACAAAGAAAGTGGAGGTCATGCAGGTAAGGGAAAGAAAAAGGTGGCGAGTGGGTGGGAAAGAGAGATGGATATTAGGGTGTCTGAGTGCTGGAATGAGAAAGTGGAGGGCAAGCTGAGGGGAGGGGAGGGGTGGAGATGGCATGATCTTATGTAAAATGATTGGTTTGCTGAAATCCGTTGTATGTGGTTAGCGAAAAATGCAGTTGTAAAAAGCTGTGTTACTCATTCCATGAACTTTTGTGGCAGTTACAGGCGAGACTGAACAATGAACTGACACGGAGGCTCCATGTCCTAATCTCTTCCCCTCCTTCCAGATTTAACTTTGACAGCTCATATGTACCTTCAGCGCACTGTTCCGCCCCAATGAAAAAGTTTATATACAGTGTACATTGAATCCAGTACAAATGTACCACTGATACAAGAGCGTTATCCATGTCTATAGGCCGGATCGCCTCTACAATCCTCCTTTCCAGTACAGTGTACCAAATACTTCATAGTTACTGCTTATATCAATTATTTTGACAAAAGTATAATAAACTTTGTAAACCTTTTAAGTTCTAATTCATATAAAACAAGTATGATTTTTAGGGTGGGAAAGTGCCCTTGCACTAGTATATGATATGTAGTGTCATGGTACAGCTTATAGAGGACATACAGCTATTTGGGACTGTACGCTGATTTTTCCCTCAATCAATTTTGACTTTATGGACCCTGGAAAAACATCTCTTGCACATTATGTTAACACTATTGACGACAAGTTTTGTTTTCGTATCTGTTTAGAAACAAATCTGTGTGATGAGTTTTATACATGATCACACTATTAACCAATCTTTTACATCGATCCTTTAACTCATCACACTTCATTTAGGATTGCTTTACCGTTTAATTGTGCTTTATTGCCAGAAAGATTGCAAATTTGTTTCTAGAGCTATTTATGTTGAGTTGCCGATTACAGTACATCAGTAAGAACAGCTAGGTCAAGCTTGTGTTTTGGGAATAAATGATCAGTTCAAAAGAGAAGCACATCTTTGATGGTGTAGAACTGTTCTTTAATTCATATCCTAATATGACTGCGTTCACTTGAAAAAGGTGATTAACTTGTCACCCAGTTTTCCAGTTCTACTTTAAAGAGCTTCCTTTTCTGCTCCTAGAATTGTGATCATAGAGATTTGTGTTTCAATGAGAATGTTTCCTTCACAAATACAGACAAAGTGATGAATGTTGGAGTCTGCAAATTAATTGGAACAAGGCTTTATTTTTTTTTATTTTTTTGCTGTGTTGTTAATTATAACAATACATATTTACATAATAATGATTATTATTATTATGGCCATCCTCCGTTGCTATAGCTCGTTTAACATTTTTTCTTTATTTTAGTTGCATGGGGCTGATTTTCTTGAATTTTGCTCCGCAATGTTGAAGAATGCATAGGTATAAAACCAGCTGCTTGTAAGTCCTTACTTGTTATATCTGGACAAATAGCACTTTATCTAAGCAATGCTTTGTCATATAGGGATATTGTACATTTGGATTTTACTTTTTGTTTTGATGACAGATCTGGTTTTGCCTTGAAACACTTGATTTACTAGCACAGTCTTCAATATCACAAAGTCTTTCATAAAACTTTTCTTTCGAGTAAGTAAGGATTAGCTGCGATGCTGCGACCGGAGCTATTCAATTGTAGCAAGCGCTAACCTCGCAGGCTGCACTTAATGCCGGATTTCTGTTCACCTCCTGCTGACACTTGAACAGAAATCTGCGCTAAGTAGGACTTTATCTACAGATAGCATTTACCCATAGATCTGGGTACTTCTCCCGGAATCTATGGATTATTGCACGTTAGCCACAGATTTACCACGCAAGGAAAAGAGCTTGTAATTGAATAACTCTGGGCGTAAAAGTCCGAGGCTACAATCCTTTTTCTTGTGCGGTAAGAAAAAGCGGCTAATTGAATCTGGCTCATACACTTTCTCTGTCCCAGTTAATTTGCACACCACTGTAAAAGTGGCAACAATATTATATATTATTCCCCATATGTTTGTTTTTATTTAATTTTTTTAAAGGCATTTTTGTTGTCAAAATGTTGGCTAAAGTTACAAACTTATTTTTGGGCCCAGAGCAAGCCATGCTTAAGTACTGGATTTAATTTTTGGCCAGCACAATAAAACATTTATGAGCTTATTCGCAGGAAAATCTAAACTAAAAATATTACTTTGTCCCAATGACACCTACTTCAATCTTTGAAACGTATGCAGTCATGTGGACGACAATCCCTATGTGTACAGTATGTTGACATCACAATGACGGTGCCAGAATTCCAAATTGGGTTTAATGCTCCTTATAGCATTTTACCCATGCGGGTGATATAACTTTAAGCATTCCGATAACTGGCATGTTTAAAGTTATAACACCCGCACGGTTACAATTCTCTAAATAACATTACACCCTTGTCGGGATCCCGGCGTACGAAATGCTGGCTCCCCCCTCCCCCACCCGCATAGCGCTGCATGGGATTGCACCTCACATCCCCGGATCGGCTGAACCTGCAGTGAGATCTGGGGTTGCGATGTACGACCCCATGGGTGCTTGCTTTGTCCGATATTATGCCCATACACTGTACGATATAGCAGCCAAATCGTACCAATCGGTCGGATCGACTGCTTTATCGCAACGTGTATGGGCACCTTTACGCTGGGTACACACCTGAAGATTTATCTGTGCAATCTGTCTGGTGGGAAGGAAAATCTGGTAATGTATGGGAGCAAATAACAATCAACCATTTGCTCCCAAATGCCGGAAAACGGACAAAAATTATTGTTCGGATAAATTGGTTAAATCAAACTGATTCATCCAATTTGTCTTAACAACGTATGTAATTTTTTTCTAGTGTTTGGGAGAAAATTTCGATTGTCATTTTCTCCCATACATTACCAGGTTTTCCTTCCCACCAGACAGATTGGACCGATAAATCTTTAGGTGTGTACCCAGCCTTAAGGCACACATCCACTAGATGATTAAATTGAGCGATTGAACGATAATGTTGTTTAATAATCGTTTGAAAATAGTTTGCAGATCGTTAAAAAAAAAATCTAAAACGACCAGCGATGCTCTCCCGCTGGTCGTTTAGACATCAATCATTGCCCGAATATGCCGGCCAACCTGACGATAACGTCAGCTTCAACATGTTTACAGATGATTGATGTGCCAACACTGAACAACTGCTTGTTCAGTGTAGGCACATCACAGACAGACAAACGACTGCACGATTACAATGTCGTAATCGTGCAGTCGTTTTCATGTCTAAGTGGATGGCCACCTTTTCAAGCTTTGCATATTACTATCTTAGACAGGGCACCTTTTCATGTTCACTATTGCAAGGTAAAATGAATAAGTGAAAGCCATACTTACTATATATCATGGGTTTTTTTTTAATTAAATGATTTTGCTAATTAGGTACACTGTTGCATGATAAACTGCTGTTGCCATATAATACAATCCGACAACTTTTCAATGGTCGGTGTTTATTTTTTTTTTCTTCTGTTTTTAACCTCTATGATGATTGCACTTTAGCCTGTTGTACCATGTAAAGAAAGGCTTGAAACGTTACTTAATCCTTAAAATTTACGCTACCCTTCAAAAAGCAAGTGATGTGTTCCAATATTGCTCTACAGATGAAAACATTCCTTGTGATAAGGGGCCTCTCCTGATAATATCTAACCTGTATTAACAAATTCTTGCTTTCCCATGTGGTAGAGGTTGTGTGTATAATTAATGTGTGTACAAAGTGCTACAGATATTAAGAGTTCCATTCTATCTTTTAAACAATGGTTTTATTACAGCTGTGCTTAATACCAGGGTTTCTCAGTCTTGTCTAATGTTGCCCCTTATGATGGCAGATGTTTACCAAATGCCCCCTATTGTGTATCTTGTATACATGTATGCCAGGTATCCCTTTATGTCAGTAGAATACTTATTCTATTACTGCTTTGATATTTTATTCATTACTTCTATAGTAAACTGATATTTTGATTATCATGTACATTTTTTTTTTTAACCTATTGACGTATCATCTGGGTACACATACCACAGGTTTAACCTTTGTTAGGGTTTATAAATTCATTCCATGTATGTCTGCCCTGTACCAGTCCCTGTATATCTCTCTATAAAATAGATGTTACTGTCAATATAAGACCAGCTTGTCTTGCTAATGTGAAAAAAAACTGACATTAGCCACCAACACTGACATTTGCTAGAGCTTTGACAATAGCCATTATTTATTTATATTGCCTATTGTGACTTTCCCACATGTTCCGTAAATCTGCTACTGATGCAACAAACGTTAGGTTTGTCTCTTATCCGCATGAACCAAAGCCTGCTTGGCGATTTAATGTACTTGTCCGCTCCATTGTCTGTACAATTCACCCATTAGATTCTTTATTGTTGTCCACTTACATTAGTTTATTTGTGTGACTGCGTTGCATATACGACTGCTTTGTATGCACTATTTGTACGGGTGAAGACAAGTAGGAAACTGTTTAAATCCTGGGTCTGCATGCAGCCGGTGCCTACTGCGCCCTCTGATTAAATAGATGTACATTCTCTCTGCTCAACTGCTTAACAATGCAAGTTTTCACATCAGCGTTGCGAGTTTATTTTTGTATAAACACTGCGATGGCACAAAACGTAGCATTCTCTTGGATGACCATGCCTGTTACTGGTAAACGTTCAGTACTCTTATTCAGTGAACAAAACTGACCTCTCTGTATGTATGGGAAATAGTCATAGGATAATGCAAACCGCTCTTGCAATAGCTTTATGCAATATCCTAAAAGTGAAGCAAATACTAATATCACTGCTCTTTGGACCAGACAAAATCACTTTTTAAAAAAAATAAATATATTTTTTTTTCAAATGCACATTGTATTATAAATTTGCGATGCAGAGAATACCATCAGATGCGTAATCTAAAGTATTTATTGTGACAAAAGTATAATTTTGTTTTTAAAACAAACATTTATATATAGCAATACTATGAAATAAAGATATCTGATTTGCGTTTCTGCCTCATTTTTACTTTTTTTTTAATTAGTTCAACCTCTAATGTTTCTGTTGCTTTGTTGCACCCCTCCTTGTTGTTTTTTTTACTCTGGTGTGTTGAAATTCTTTGTTCTTACATCACTTTTTTCATATTAAATGTATCCGCATACTCACAGTTTTGGTGCTTAAATCTATTCCTTTGTTTTCTTGAATAAAGGTTATTTATTTCAACCAAATGTTATTTTTGATTTATTGGTTAGGTTGACAATACCGCCAACTGTATAAATTCTGTGATGTGACTTTTTAGAATCTGTGTTGAAACACAGGGGTCTATGTACAAAGCCTTGCAGAGAGATAAAGTACCAACCAGTCAGCTGTTACTATAATCATCTGCTCCATTGTTAAATAATTCTCAGCTATCCATCGGGCACTCTAGATGTAAGTGGTGAGGAATCGCACAAACTGTGCCTGATGGTGATACCGTGTTTTACCATCACTTTGTCAGACTCTACGCGCTCTTCTATGCATTCCAGGATTTTATTTACAGGTGCAAAGTCCATTTAATGTGCAATTAGCGTAGTCCTTGCCATTGCCTACGTGCATAACCCTACAGTTATCTGTATTGGGCTGCTGCCCAGTTTTCCATTTTGCAGCAAGTTACGAACTTTCTGTGTTAATAACACTATAACTTAATGTTATCAGCAAATATGGACATCTCAGGCCATTTAAAAGGTTATTAAAAAGATGACTACTTTGTATGGATACTTGTCGTATAGAGTGATCAGCTTTAGCCCAAAATAAATATTACTTATATCTACCCTTTTTTTTTTTTTCAGCCATCACATCAATAACACCAATTTACTGTGCCTCTCCTTTATTCCTCACATCAAGTCTCTCTACATCTACAAATATTGGCTGGATGTGCACTTTCCTTATCCAAAATGCTATTAAAGCTCATATACTCTTATCATATCTTGCCTCGACTACTGCATTCTAAACCTATCAACGGTGAGAGCTCTAGAGCATGAAGGGCCTAATAATAGAGGCCCACAAAGGGGTGTGGACAGTCACTGGAAGTGATGTGGCAAACTATAATGGGAAAAAGTATTTGTATAATTTATTACCCTTTTATATACTAAAAATAGAATATTATAAAACACTCGTGTGTGTATGTATGTGTGTGTATGTATATATATATATATATATATATGGGAGAGTTCACTAATCTACTGTGCATGGCAGTCGGTTATGTGGGCAGGGGTTAGTTATGGGGGAGGGGGGGGGAATCATGTAGGCAGTGCAGTATTTGGTATGCAGAGGCTAGGGGCATAATAGTATATACAGCAGAGAGATAGTATTTGGTATGGAAGGGTCAAGGCAATAGTGCAGATTAGGTAGTGATGATTGGAGAGGTCAGGGAGGAGGTAGTGTTTGGTAAGTAGGGATCGGGGAATTGTAGATAGGTAGTGGGGAGTATACAGGGGGTCAGGGAGGTAGTGTTTGGTAAGGAGGGGTCAGGGAGTAGTGCAGATAACGGTGAGTATACAGGAGTCAGGGAGGTAGTGCACAGAGAGGAGTCAGGGAGGTAGTGCACAGAGAGGGGTCGGGGTAGTGCAGAAGTGGCATAGCAACAGTCCCTGCAGACCCTGTGGGGACGCGACAATGGGGGAGGAGGGAAGTTGCTGGAAGGGCAGATACAGCACGACCTGTGGGAAGGAGGAGTGGGTCTGCTGCCACCTCTCTCCCGGAGATCAGGACAGATAAGGGCAGTGATAAAGTGATGGCGGCCGGTGTTAGAGGCAGAGGAAGGAGAGGTGTCATAGTGAGTGGTCCCAGTAATACAGGGGAGAGGGGTGGACATTGGTCTATGGAGGGGTTCCCATCAGTCTCTAGGAGAGTAATAGGGGTATTAGTAGTAGGGACAGATGGAGAGGGGTCTGTAGGTGGGCAGCAACGTTTTTGGCAAGGGAGAGCATAATTTATAGTTGCACCACTGTAGTGCAGATAGGTAGTGGGGAGTGTGGAGGGGTCAGGGAAGTAGTGGTAAACATGGAGGAGTCAGAGAGGTAACGGTGAGCCACCCAGTAACCCTTGCAATGCTGGTCAGTTGTGGGTAAATTAAATCACTACAGATGTATTAACATACCACACTGTAGTGCCCCCCATATTATGCTACAGTGTAGTTTTTCTACATTATACCACACTAGTACCCCCTACATTATGCCATCTGTAGTGCCCCACATTATACCACACTGTAGTACCCACACATTATGCCATCTGTAGTGCCCACACATTATGCAACTTGTAGTGGCCACACATTATGCCACCTGTAGCGCCCACACATCATGCTACACTGTAGTGCCAACACATTATGCCACACTAATGACCCCCTACATTATACCACACTGTTGTGCCCACACAGTGTACTAACCAGAAGCCACAGCATCCTCAGGCTGCCGGCACTAGAAGTCACAGTCTCACAGTGAGTCACAGTCACACCCATGAGGCTGTTCAGTTGCTGAACGCTGATCTTCATGGGTCAGAGGAACATGTGATGGGGTCATCCAATCAGAGCTCTGCACATGCTCCTCTGCAGATATTACTGGGAGTTATTACCGAGTAGTGCACTGCTGACTGCAGTGTGCTTCAGTCCCCTGGGTGTAGCTGCCGACCATGTCAGTCACAGCTTTGATGACTGCCAGCAAGCAGCTGCAGTGCAGCCTGATGGGAATGAATGGTGCCGTAGTCCATGCTCTCCTGCGATAGGGGACGTGGCTACAAACCACCAGGGATTTCACAGAATCCCCAGCGGCCCAGTCCGAGCCTGCCTATTCTGCATTTCTCTCATCTGTCATTTCCCAATGCATCTTAAATGGTGCCGCAAGACTGATCTCTCCCTACTCCACATCTTCCCCTTGGTAAAACTTACACTGGCTCCCCCCTGTCCTCTAGAATCCAATTCAGAGTATGGACCCTGACCTGCAACGTTCTCAACTACCCCCCTCCCTTCTAACATCTCAAATTTAATCTCGCCCTCTGACCTGCACCTCCTGTCACCTCTCCCTACCTTCCATGGTCCTCATTCCAGCCGAATATTCTCCACCTGTAGCTGCACAAAAATGTCAATCACTAGTGTTGTCAGTTGCTGTGGCTGCACACACTTTCCCCATCAACTGCTACAATTGTTCTGCAAAATTATGTATATATTGCCTCCCTGCACCTCTTTGGTTGTAAGATCATTTGGGCTGGGTCATCTTTACCTTCAAGTAATTGGGCCTGATTCAGAGATGGACGCAATGTTAATGATGTACACAGTTGAGCTATTTTTGTTTTTTTTTGCTTCTGAGCATGCGTGAAAACTCCATGATACACTTCACTGCATACACGCAGTCCAATGTCACTTGCAATTGGTTTGTAATCCATATTTTAATTACTTATATAATTTTTGCACTCTCACAAAAGGCAGAATCTCGTGAGAATGCAAATGAACAGCTAAAGAACAACAAAGCTCTATATCAAACTCAGGAGTGGTCCAGACTACCAGAAGGTGGTTCTCCCCAGCAGGGCCGGAGCTGCAGCTCCAATAGGCCCACATGAGACTGAAAGCGTTGACAGGAAAACCTTTCTCCTGTCACCTCATACTGCTTCCGCCGAACACATGTAATTTGGTCAGTTCAGTATATGATGCCCCAGTGCGTTCCAAAACCAAACTAAATATGAATGCAGAGAGAGGTAGGACTCCAGGGACTGGCACAATGTAGAAAAATACTTGTCACCACATATTTTTTTTATACATTGTGCCAATCCCTGGAGTGCTGCCTCTCTCTGCTTTTACATATGTAATCTGGGTTGGACTGGCCCACAGGGGTACAGGGGAAATCCCCAGTGGGCCCCACTGCCTAAGGGCCCCATCATCACTAGATTTAATGTCAGGTTCCAGACTGTGCACTGAATTTATATATTGCTACTCTGAGGGTCAGTTACATGGTCTCTAATGTCTGTCCAAGTCTCTTTGTGTCTGGCCTCATCCCCTGTGGTAACTGTCCACACCCCAAAGCATGGGGCCCTTCATGATCCAGTCCGACACTGTATGTAAAGTATGTGTTTGTGCATATATATGTATAAGCTTACTTTACAGTAGCTTAATTTTTTTTCTTCGTTCTCACTGTGAGGTATAGTTCTAATATCGTCTTGGTATAGCTATTAATAAGATTAGGTCCTTTTTTTATATAGAGAGATGTCACATTCATTACATCACTAAGTGACCCACATGCTCTTCAGTAGGGAGTTTTAAGTCATGTGATCACTAAGTACAATTTTTTATTTTTTTTTTGTCACGTTAATAAGGGGTATTTCCTTTTGTTTCTAGACTTTCACATTACACTGCTGATATAAGCGGAGTGGAGAGTACAATTGAGGTGATTGAAAGAAGGCACTAGCCTCATCCCATGATGCAGGCCACACCCCCAGTGCAGAACACCCCCCCCCCACGGCACTGGTCATGCCCCACCACATCACTAGACACACCCCCTGCGGCGGAACACAATAGGCCCTTTGTAAATTCCAGCTCCAGGCACATGTTGACCTTAATCTGGCACTGAGTTGCACACGTTAGCATGCAATTCCTGTGGATATGCTACGTGAAAGGAGTAACTCAGACAAACTTTAACATTTAAGTGGTAGTTCAGTTGTAAGAGGCGACAGGTACTACAACTTATATAAATTCTTGTGAGCTTTCTATGTATGTAATTTTTAATCCTTTGGTGTGATCCAGTTTTTCAGCTTTCAGTCTTCACAGACAAATTGTCAGGCTACTGAAATGATATGTACAGCTGCTGCAAGAGTTGTGGGTATTCTTTGCAAAATACCAAGGAAAAGAGCAACAGAAAAGTATGAAGAGGGTGCATCACCCAGACTCATTTACCAACTGTTATCTCCATAAGCTGTGGAGAGCGCCTGTGGCGTAGCATTGGTATATGTAGTATTAGTGATATCAACTATTAAAAACCTAATGTGTTATTTAGTCCTGCTGCTGTTTTCTGCCAGTCGTAAGAGGAATCATTTGCTCAGTGTGGCTTCTATCTCATGAGCAGTCTAGCGTTACACATACGTATAAAACATAAAAGGAAAATAAAACAAATTAAAATAATTATCATGGAAAGTATAAAAATGTGATGATCCCTATACATGAAAATAAAGAGGATAAGATAATACAAGAGGAAGACAAATAGGAGAGAGGAAGCATCCTCACAAAAAGGGGAATATACAATTTTTTCACTTATACCCCTTTTAGATCAACGACAGGAAGTTCCTGGGTCTCAGTCCATGACCCTGGTAAAGAGCCGGGTCAGTACCCTTCACACATACAGATAGTGTAGGACCTGCAGAGAAGTGGGGTCCCGTGATATGGGCTGCAGGCTTAAATGCATTGATCAATCCATGAACCAAAACCCCATTATTTACAGTATGTACTATTGTGAGTGAGTTAACAATGGTGAGTGCAGAGTTTTCTGTTTTTATTTATTTAAGCAATGTGGTCACAAGCCACTTGCACCACAGGACTGGGAATGGCGAGTGCAGGTCTGCACCCCAAATCTGGTAGTGGCGAGTGCAGTGGATTTCTGACTAATATATATATATATACAGTCAGGTCCATAAATATTGGGACATTGACAGAATTTTCATATTTTGACCTCTATTCACCACCACAATGGCTTTGAAATGAAACAAACAAGATGTGCTTTAATTGCAGACTTTCAGATTTAATTTGAGGGTAATTACATCCAAATCAGGTGAACGGTGTAGGAATTACAACGGTTTCTATATGTGCCTCCCACTTTTTAAGGGGCCAAAAGTAATGGGACAAACTAAACAATCCTAAATCTAACTTTCACTTTTTAATACTTTGTTGCAAATCCTTTGCAGGCAATTACAGCCTGAAGTCTGGAACGCATAGACATCACCAGACGCTGGGTTTCATCCCTGGTGATGCTCTGCCAGGCCTCTACTGCAAATGTCTTTAGTTCTTGCTTGTTCTTGGAGCATTTTCCCTTCAGTTTTGTCTTCATTAAGTGAAATGCATGCTCAATCGGATTCAGGTCAGGGGATTGACTTGGCCATTGCATAACATTCCACTTTTTAGCCTTAAAAAACTCTTTTTGGTTGCTTTTGCAGTATGCTTCGGGTCATTGTCCAACTGCACTGTGAAGCGCTGTCCAATGTAGGGATGTGCAGGCTCGGTTCTACTCGGTTCCGTTCGTTTTTTTTTACCGAATCTTATTGGCTTTCCAAAACTCGTGACAGCTGAAACCCAATAAGATTCCGGAAAAAAAAACGAACGGAACCGAGTAGAACCGAGCCTGCACATCCCTAGACTCCAATGAGTTCTGAAGCATTTGACTGAATATGAGCATATAATATTGCCCGAAACATTTCAGAATTCATTCTGCTGCTTTTGTCAGCAGTCACATCATCAATAAATACAAAGGAACCAGTTCCACTGGCAGCCATACATGCCCACACCATGACACTACACCACCATGCTTCACTGATGAGGTGGTATGTTTTGGATCATGAGCAGTTCCTTTCCTTCTCCATACTCTTCTCTTCCCATTACTCTGGTACAAGTTGATCTTTGTCTCATCTGTCAATAGGATGTTGTTCCAGAACTGTAATGGCTTTTTTAGATGTTGTTTGGCAAACTCTAATCTGGTCTTCCTGTTTTTGTGGCTCACCAATGGTTTGCATCTTGTGGTGAACCCTCTATATTCACTCTTGTGAAGTCTTCTCTTGATTGTTGACTTTGACACATTTACATCTACCTCCTGGAGAGTGTTCTTGATTTGGCCAACTGTTGTGAAGGGGTTTTTCTTCACCAGGGAAATAATTCTTTTGTCATCCACCACAGTTGTTTTCCGTGGTCTTCCGGGTCTTTTGGTGTTGCTGAGCTCTCCGGTGTGTTCTTTCTTTTTAAGAATGTTCCAAACAGTTGATTTGGCCACACCTAATGTTTTTGCTATCTCTCTGATGGGTTTGTTTTCATTTTTCAGCCTAATGATGGCTTGCTTCACTGATAGTGACAGCTCTTTGGATCTCATATTGAGAGTTGACAGCAACTGATTCCAAATGCAAATGTCACACCTAGAATCAACTCCAGACCTTTTACCTGCTTAATTGATAATGAAATAACAAGGGAATAGCCCACACCTGTCCATGAAATAGCTTTTGAGTTGATAGTCCCATTACTTTTGGCCCCTTAAAAAGCGGGAGGCACATATTGAAACTGTTGTAATTCCTACACCGTTCACCCGATTTGGATGTAATTACCCTCAAATTAAATCTGAAAGTCTGCAGTTAAAGCACATCTTGTTTATTTCATTTCAAAAACCATTGTGGTTGTGAATAGAGGCCTTAATCGGATAATTCTGTCAATGTCCCAATATTTATGGACCTGACTGTATACACACACGTGTGTGTATGTATGTATATATAATATATATATATATATATATATATTAGACACATGCGCATATGTGTGTGTGTGTGTGTATATATATATATATATATATATATATATGAATATATATATATATTAATATGCATATGTTTGTATAGATATATATATATATATAGTGACTTTGTTTTAATGCATTTAAAAAGCCCGATCTAGATCTAGGTAACCGCCTGGCCGGGGGAGGAGTGAGTGGGGTGGTGCCGGCTGCACAGGACAGGGACAGAGTAGTAACCGCCGACGATGCGGCTGCTGCTTCTGTAGCTTTGTTACAGGCGGGCGAGGTGGACAGAGCAGCAGCCAGGGCTGACAGGAGCTGCAGCTGCTGCTTCTGTAGCTCTTATGTCACCGGCAGCCAGCGCCGGTGATGGAAGGGGTGGGAGAGCCGCCGGCTCCCCGAGAACAGAGCAGCAGCCGCGGCTTACAGGAGCCGCAGCTGTTGCTTCTGTAGTTCTTATGTCACCGGCGCTCCCCGGGAACAGAGCAGCGGCTAACAATCCGCCGCTGCTGCTTCTATAAGTCAAAGCCACGCCGGGGACAAGGAGGTGGGGATCCCGCCGGCTGCCCAGGCCAGGGACACAGCAGGGCAGCTGCGCCGGGAGGGGAGTCACGCCCGTTGCCCGATCACTGCTGGCCACAGTGATGGGGGTGGGGGGGCAGGAGGAGAATCCGGCGATGCAGAGGGACCAGCAGGTCCCTTATATAGGCAGCTGCGGAAAGATCAGCTTCCCGCAGCCACACAGTGGGCATTTTGACTGGCAGGTAAAGTCCAGTCTGGTATGGTCGTATCTGATACGACTGTGCCAGGCAAGTGGTTAATCATACACCTGACTATAATCCTACAAAATCCCTGACTTTGTGCAAGTGCACCTAGATGAATTGATGCTGGTTTGAAGGCAAAGGGTGGTCACACCAAATATTGATTTGATTTAGATTTCTCTTCTGTTCATTCACTTTGCATTTTGTTAATTGATAAAAATAAACTATTAACACTTTTATTTTTGATAACATTCTTACTTTGCAGCATTTTTTCCACACCTGCCTAAAAAGTTTGCACAGTATTGTATATATATGACGTATATACAGAAGTAGATTCCTAATTGTGCCAAACTTATTATGGTAAATGTGATCCCAAAGATTTAGCACTAACTTAATTCTGCAAATGTTTATAGTGATACAAAATATGTGTAATTTTCTATATCCGAGCGATCCGACCCCATGTAGCTGCTGCTATCTGTCAGAGAGGTAGGGAATCGTCAGTTACAGAAGGAATGGTGTAATGTAGGTCTGAGAGTACCCGAAACAAGCACATTAATTGCTTCTTTCCCCATCATTCTCAATTTTTAGCTAGAAAATGATTTTTCAAAACTAATGGTTTTTTTTCTTTTAATTAGTAATACAAATGCTTGTGGGAAAAAGCAATGGTTAGTAAAACCCCATGCGACTGAAATCAACCTATTCAGTAATTTAACGTTCTGAATTAGTACAGGGCTCTTGTTAACCTTTTGTAGGAAAGAAAGTGTGGGTCTCTCCACTGTGTGAAAAGCATCTATCCAAACAGTTCAGTTACAAAATCAGCCGTCACCTTGCCTGTAGTTTCAGTGCTATTAAACAGTTAATTAGCTAAGGTAATGTAAGGTAATAAGCAAAGGAAGTTGTCATAGAAACTATATACTGCTGCTGCACATACAGGACTGAAAGATCTCACTAGTAAAGGTTTTTTTTAATGAAATTTACATTTTGAGGTATCCATTCACATGGTTGACAGTTACCATGTTGACAGTGAAACACATCCAGGCTGGGATAACTTCATTATTAGTAGTGGTCAGTACTGGGTTCTGTTCTTTTATTTTATTTTTTTTATACATTTTTATTGATTTTTCAAAAAGTAATATAAATGGCAGGGCAATGGGGATAAAATATGTGATCATTACTTACAGACATAATATAATGTTCTGAGTGATTTGTCAAACAGTCTTTATTGCTTTATGAGTTGAATGGGTAGGAGTGGTGAAAATAAAGAGGGAGGAAGGAGGGGGGATAAGGGTGGGAGTAATTGGAGTCACTGTCCAAATCAGTGGTTTGTGTTGATGAGGGATAGTTTAGTCCTGTAAAAGAGGAACGGCCTTGTAGTAAGTAGTGCAAGGGATCCAAGTAGTTGAGAACTTGTTGGGGGTGCTGTAGAGGATCTTCTATTATAATTTTCTAAGGCAGTGGTTGCCAAACTCAGTCATAAAGACACCCTAAGGCTATCCATGGCCTAGCACATATGGTTAAATCAAATTGACTGAGGTACTTATCAAGTCACCTGTACCCAAGCATGGTTATCCTTAAAGCATGTACTGTTAGGGTCATGCATGAACAGTAGGAACCAGGGCACACTCCAACGGCTTACACTGCCAGGGAGACAGAACAGACCTAATCTAGGAGGAGGACCTGGCTGCTAGGAATAAGTATGAGACCTGGACAGAGATGCAGGAGAGAGGGGGGGAGGGGAGGGGAGGGGGGGGGCTGGCCGAGGCCTAGCCAGGTCCATTTACTAGTGTTATATAATTTAAGAGGTTTAAAGTAGACACTGCCTACTCCATAGAGGGAGAGCTTTATTCCACAAAGACTGTTTTTATGGTGAATTTGCCTGTATCTTACTTTGCCTGAGTTTTATTATTCCACCAAAAGCCTTTATTTTAACACAAAATCGGTGTATACAATAAGGCTTGCAAAAGGTGTGCTTTATGCATAAAAAAGACCATTGTAACCTGATCTTATTGAGGGGATTACTGATCCATTCCTTGCTGAT
The DNA here is from genome assembly GCA_031769625.1 of Taudactylus pleione. Taxonomy (NCBI): domain Eukaryota; kingdom Metazoa; phylum Chordata; class Amphibia; order Anura; family Myobatrachidae; genus Taudactylus; species Taudactylus pleione. The sequence continues at coordinate 5,083,080 of JAUIMM010000334.1, forward strand.
ATTTCCTGAATTTTAGAAGACTATTGTATGTTGTATAACCTTCAAAGTAAAGGATAACCCCTGAGAAGTCTTATCAGACGAAACACGTAGGGTTGTTTTTTAATATTCGCTTTCAAAGTAAGCAACTGGTAAAACCAGTGGGGGCAGGGCTGTGATGATGCAAATCCAAGCATCACACCCCATCGCTCCCACAAGGACCTACCTCTCTACTGATCTCCTGGAGGCCCCCCAGTGAAGGTTGGTAAGTAGATGTTGAAGGTTGTCTGAAAAGTAAGTATCCATGTTTACTGACACTAAGCTATGTATGTTAGTAACAGAGCAAGATGGTAACTAGCTACTTAAAGTGAAAGCAAAATAACAAATTGGGCAGCAACAAAGTAATCGAACTATAATATAGTTAATTGTATGGCTATGCACCCAGACCATGGTAATAACTATGCTATCTATACATTAAATTAAATACAAAATGGAAGGGGGCTTTGGATAGTAGTTAACAGAGAGTTGCATTGGCTGCATGAAATTGTATGTGTAGCTACAATCAGTGGAGAATAATACACGGGGTTGATTCAACAGGCATACAGTATTTTGGGTAGTGAAGGAATCTTTCTCATTTTGGAGATAAATTAGCAGTTATTCTATGCACAGCCAGGAAACAGTGTTTAAACGGTCCCAACACACCGGCACTTGCCTAGCCGCCCCCCCACCCCCCGTTACCTCTCCCATACGCTGATGAACTGTCACTTACTTTGCGAGTGAATTCTTTGTGCGAGTGTGATTGCAATACAATCGTTACATGTGCGCAGTGTGGCATTCCCACATGCGCAATGGCTAACAATCGCTCGATCTGCATAAATATCAGCATTGCTTAAATCTCTGAATCAGGCCCAGGGGCCGCGGTTCAGGCATGCATGGGTACAAAAGTCCAAAATAATGTTTGCCTGTTTGAACAAAGTAGGTGTAGCCTTATGCTTTTCCATTTAAGAGAACAGACACTATAGCAGACATAGGCAAAGTAAATGCCTAAGGCATTTGGAATGCCTAGGGACATCCAAGCCCGCCTAGGGCTGGTGGTTGGTGGTGTTTGGGGCAGGCACTGAGGCATGGGAAACCTGCCGGCTTGGGCAGCTGCTACTGCCACTGTACTGCTTCCACTGTTTGCTGATGCCGGGCCCGATCAGAGCTGTGAGCTGAGCTCCGATCAGGCTCGGCAGCAGCAAACAGTGAGTGGGTAGGCAGCAGTGGAACAGCCAGCGACAGCTGCAGGAATGGGGCATCTGGGTGTGGATCTCTGCTAGTGGCTAGGTGGCCATGATCGAAGCTCTCAGCTCTGAACAGGCAGCAGCTGCAGCAGGCAGCTCACAGCCAGCAACGGCAGCCTGCCACTGTGGTAGCAAGCAGGTCTCTGCAGAGTGGGGGCACTGGGCATGAACAAAAATGGCTGCTGGTCTCTGGAGGAGGGCTGCTGCGCATTCCAGCTAGTTTTTAAAAGAAAGTGACTGTGTTCTAAAAATATTTTGATTAAAGTCAGCTCAGCACGTAGTGAGTGGTGATGAGCACGGCCGTAACTAGGGTAGTGCACGGCAGGGGGCGCTGTTCGAGCCTTTCAATTTTCTGTTTATAATAATTCTCACTTGTAGCTTCCTCTTATTTTATCCCCAGCATCTCCTGGCCTCCCCATCTTTTCCCTGGCCCTTCCCCATGAGGCCATACCCCTTTTTCTGGTGCATTTTGTCCCCATTTTAAAAATAGGGGGGGCGCCAATGCTCTTTCTGGCACAGGGCACCAAAAAGTCTAGTTACGGCTTTGGTGATGAGCTGACTGCTGTGAGAGGTGCTGGTTCTGAGTGCTGGCTGGGTGAGTGGTGATTGTTGTTGGGTGTGGCTGTGATCTGTGCTACTGGATGAAGGCAGAGGGGTTCTGTATGAGTGGTGGTGTGCTGGGTGACGGGTGCTGGATGAGGATTGCTTAATTGCCAGGCCCTATGTATTGGCTGTGTGTGCTGCATCGGGCACTGCTGTCCTCTGCCATCTCCTGGCCCAGATAAGAGTAGCACAGACTCAGCAGTGAGCTTTATGTACTGTGTAGCTGCTGATACCACCAAGCCTTTGAAGCCCCAGAAAATTGTGTGCAAGAGCTAACATTTTAGAGCTACAAAATAAAATTCGGTTCAGAGGGGAAATGAGCTGTGATGGTTCTTGTGCGACATCTTTACAAAACACTGAAACTTCAGTCTTGGACAAAATATGCTTAGCAAAACCCAAAAGTGTATTTAAAGTGTTGATAATGATAACTTTCTATTGCAGCAAACAATAAAATATCACTGTGTCTGCTCAACGATACTCTCGGGGAATATGCACGTGTGACCCAGCTACCTGTTGCTTTCAGTTCCACTAATAAAATAAAAAGTTTTAAAATAGGCATACCCAGTGCTCAAAGTGGTCCTAGAGAAGTGGTGGAACTCACCGCCCACCTCGGTGATTTTTCAATAAAGGGTCAGTGCGAGCCGCAGGCCAGCAACACAATTTTTTTTGTGGTCTCAAAAGAAAGGGGCATGGTCACACAATAGTATTTCCAATTCAAATTACGCCACACAGTATCACAATCTTGTTGATCAATTTTAAGTCAGACTCCAAAGGAAGCAAGGGGAGCATCTGAAAAAAATATAAAATCCTGGGAAAGGATATCATTTTAATTAACTGACATCTCCCGAGAATTGAGAGTGGGAGGTGTTTCCATTTTTTAAAATCTAGAAGTGTACGTTGTTTTAGAGCAGGGAAATTGACTGAATATAGTGCCGAGGGATGTGCCGCAATATTAAGGCCTAAGTATTTTAGAGTTGTCTTGGCCTATTTAAATGGAAAAGAATATTTCCAATTTTTTGTGGCGTCCAAGTGTATGGCCAAGGCCTCTGTTTTGTTATAATTTATCAAAAAACCAGAGATGGTATGAAAATCCTTCAAGATATGAAGAAGTTTAGGTATAGCAGAATGTGGGTTCTCAAAATACAGTAATAAGTCATACGCATACGCGGAGACTTTCAAAGTGTTATTTCCGATATTTATTCCCTGCCATTGTTGACATAACAAAAAGGTGCGGATAAGAGGATCTATAGCCAGGTTAAATAATAAAGGGGATAGGGGACAACCCTGTCGGGTGCCCCTATGTAGTCTAAGGGATGGAGTATTCAGGCCGTTAACTGTTAGCAATGCTATAGGGCAGTGTTGGCTAACCTTGATACTCCAGCTGTTGTGGAACTATATATCCCAGCATGCCCTGCCACAGTTTTAGCATGCCTTAATAGCAAAACTGTAGCAGTGCATGCTGAGTTATGTAGTTCCATAACAGCTGGAGTGTCAAGGTTAGCCAACACTGCTATAGGAGTATGGTAAATTGTTTTAAATAATGTGATAAATTCGGGACCAAAATTTTGTAACTGGAAGATGCGCAATAGGTGATCCCACGACACCCTATCAAAGGCCTTGTCAGCGTCGCAGCTGACAAGGAGCATTTGGTTATTTCTCATTTGGTGAGATTTAGTTAATCCTGCAATCAAATGTCGCACGATGATCACTGAGTGTCGTCCTTTCATAAACCCAGCTTGTGCTGTGTGTATGAGATGTGGCAATACTAATTGTAAACGTTGAGCAATAATACCCGTGAGGATTTTAAAATCCTGGTTGAGTAGGGATATTGGCCTATATGATTGGGTCAATGTTGGGTCTTTCTCAGGTTTCAAGAGAAGGATAAATCGGGCCTGATTAAAGTCTGGTGGTGTTGTATCTCCCTTTAATATTGAATTAAATAAGGAAACTAAGTGAGGGGTTACAAGCGGATTTAATATTTTGTAGTACTCAGCACTAAGGCCATCTGGGCCAGGTGTCTTTCCATTGGCCAGGGATTTGATAGTTAGAGAAACCTCCAGTTCCGAAACAGGGGTTGTTAGGGAGTCACGGGTCTCCTCAGAGAGGGATGGAAACTTAGCCTCTTTCAAAAAATTCATCCCCAGAACAGGATTGTCATCCTGTGCGGAGTATAAATCTGTGTAATATTGTAGGAAAGAGGCCACAATGTCTTCATTTTTATGTAATGATCCTAGGGGCTTTTAAGAGAAAGAATGGGAGAGGATGTTTTCTGACTTCTCACTATATTAGCCAACAGCATGCCCGCTTTATTTCCCCAACGGAAATAGCGATGTTTCTGGAAATCTAGATAATATTGGACTCTTTCAGTGCACAATGTGTCGTATAAATTTTTGTTATTCAAGCAACTCCGCCGTGTCTCCGTGTTGTTATTCTGTAGCATAATAGCATACGATTGTTATAGGGCTTTACTCAATTCCGTGAAACGTGTGTTAAGTTTACGGCGTTTATGGGAAACATATCCCATAATATGCCCTCTCACTACCGGTTTAGATGCGGCCCAGAACAATGATATGTTGTCAATATGAGAAGCATTATCATTATTATAATTAAGGAATTGTTGTTCTAGGTATTTTTTGAAATCTGGAGAGGTGAATAAGTATGAGGGGAATCTCCAATTGAAGGAAGATGTTTTGGGGGTAGATAATTGTAATGTGAACCATGTAGGCGCATGGTCGGAGATGACTATGTTTTCTATATGTGAAGTTTGAATCCTATTAATTAATGAGCTTGAGACCAGCCAGAAGTCCAATCGAGCTGAGGAGTGGTGGGGGTGTGAATAAAACGTGTAATCACGTGCTAAGGGGTGGAGGTGTCTCCATGGGTCTACTAGGGCGAGGGATTCAATTAGAAGTTGTAGTGTTGGAGATGTGCTGCCCCACCACTCACCGGACGCTCCCGTTCTGTCCAAACTAGGAGAAAGAGTAGTGTTGAAGTCTCCTCCTATGATAAGGGCACCTTCCGCCCAATTCTGGAGTCGGGCGTAGAGATCGGAGAAGAATGCATTATTGTGACCTATGGGAGCATATAAAGTGACAAGTGTGATTAATTCACCTTCTAAATTCAGTTTAAGAAAGAGAAATCTACCCTCGGTGTCCAGGATCAAGTCTACAACTGTGTATTTTAAGGATTTATGAAAAATCACCAGCACCCCTCTTTTTTTGGATGTGAAAGATGCAGCTGTATAATCTTTTATCCAGGAGTCCCTAAGAGTATTGGGGTCACTCTGGCTCCAGTGGGTCTCCTGTAGTGCTGCTATGTCAGGTTTAAATTTTTTAAGTTGTTGTAATATTTTACGCCGTTTAATTGGGGTGTTTAAGCCCTCTACGTTCCAAGTTAAAAATCTTATGTCTTTTTGTGTTTTGGTGGAATCAGTAATAGAGTGAGACATACTGTATTATCCTATACCTGTCCTGTAGATCAAAGAAGTGAACCATCGTATAGAGACTGTGACGCTCTCAGGGTCTCATTCAGACCCGCTCGCGAGCGCAGGATGCTCGCAAGCGGGTCGATGGTACCCAAATGCGCATGCGCAAGACGGAGGGAGCTCTGTCGTGCGCATGCGCGAGACCCGGATAGCGACAGCCAAGCTGTCGCTCCGGGTCTTGCACCAAAGGGGGCGTGCTGTCGATGGTGATTGACAGCACGACCCCTTTGGTGGGCGTGCCGGGGCGTGGCTGCCAGACGGAGGCGTTCCCATGGGAACGCCTACCGCCTGGGGCCGGCCCCACTGACATCACTAGTGATGTCAGTGGGAGTGATTTTGGCTCTGATAGAGCCAAAATCACTCCAGGGCTTGTGGCAGCGAGACCCTACCGCAGGGTTTCGTCGCAAGCCCGATGGTCGCGATGGTCTTGAAACAATGGGAATGAATGCAAATAGAATTCTACAAATATGATATAGAGTAATATAAAAGTACACTCCTCAAATATTCATAGCCAAAAATGTTTAGTAAAAACTTTATTGAATCTAAAAATATCCTTTGCTTCTTGTGCTCGGAGTTTAGGAGTATCTAGGATTGTCTGCAATGTATATGCTTCCCAAGGCAGGTAATAATGATTTGTATAGAGGACCAATTTAGAAATGGACAGAGGGCCTGATTCAGAGCCGGACACTCTTTCAGAGCGTTCGCTCTGAATCAGTGCCCTCCCTCTCTTTTTTAGAGAGGCCTCTTGGCCGCTCACATAGCTGTGGGTGACCAAAAAGAGAGACAGGTGGGCGGCCATAACGAGCGGCCAAAAAGATGGTCGTGATGGTCAAGACCATCGCGACCATCGGGCTTGCGACGAGACCCTTGTGGTAGGGTCTCGTTGCCGCAAGCCCTGGAGTGCTTTTGGCTCTATCAGAGCCAAAAGCACTCCCACTGACATCATTTGTGATGTCAGTGGGGCCGGCCCCAGACGGTAGGCGTTCCCATGGGAAACGCCTCCGCCGGTAGGCGCTCCCATGGGAACGCCTCTGTCTGGGCAGCAACGCCCACCAAAGGGGGCCTGCTGTCACTCAACATCGACAGCACGCCCCCTTTGTAGCGAGACCCATAGCGACGGCTTGCCCATCGCTATGTGGGTCTCGCGCATGCGCACGACGGAGCTGGCTCCCTCATGCCCATGCGCACGTGGCCAACATCGACCCGCTTGCGAGCGGGTCTGAATCAGGCCCAGACTTCTTCCATTTGCACATAGTATAATAGTGTGCTCCAAACCCTTTAAAAATATGTATTTATATACCTGAGCACATCATCCTTTTCCCCCTGCTATTTACTGTTTACTAAGTCCTGGATGGAGATAAAGTGAACGGAGATAAAGTACCAGCCAATCAGCTCCTAACTGCCATATCACAGGCTGTGTTTGAAAAATGACAATTCGGAGCTGGTTGGCTGGTACTTTATCTCCGTCCACTTTATCTCCAACCAAGGCTTAGTAAATAGACTCCTAGATTACATGAATGGTATGGTATGGAGACTTCCTTAGGCCCATGAATAATTTTTGTAGCAAAACAAAAATCATTTACTGTATATGAATGGGTCAAAATAGTTGAATGGATAAAGAGCCTATTGTGTTTGGCAATCTGGATATACCTTCTCAGGGTCACCCTCGGAAAGGTGGGTCCTAGTGGCCAGAAACCCCCTCTGGGTGAGCACTGCAGTTGGCTGTCAGCAGAGGTGAAGGGTGGAATTCGAAGCTCAGTTGTGTGCTAAGGGTCTCTTTCCTGCACACAGCTTAGTGAGGAGGAAACTCCCCTCAACAGAGTCTGTAGTAGATGCCTGATGATCCACAGTGGAAATAGGTTGGGTGAGCACTGTATTCCTGTATTTTAGCACCAGCAGTGGGACATATTCAATTGAGGTCGAGGTAAAAAACCTCACGCCCAATTTTGGATTACCGCGGGTATGTGTTCTCCAGATATGCATGATATCCAATTTAAAAAAAAGTGGTTGTGGAGTTTTCAGAGCTGAAAACCTGCACCGTGTAAAAAAATAAATAAAAAAATATGTCTGGGTATCTCCCCTCCTTCTTGTCACTGGGGAGGGGGCTTCTGGGAGTCCCGGGGATTGCTGGGAGGTTCCGGGGGCTGCTGGGTGGTGCAAGGGCTGCTGGGAGATGTAGTTTACCTCGCTAAACCTCACACCCAATTGGATAAGCCCCTAGGTAACCATGTAAAACATTAACATGTAGCATTGTCCAGTTTTTGCTTGAATCTTTCCACCAAGTTCAGATCTCAGAACATGGCAGAACGTCATCTTTCACGCACAACAATGATGTTTTGTCTCATTCTGAAATCCCGACTTAGGCACGTATTCAATTTGAGACAAAAAGCCAGAATCCCCGGAAAGTTTCGCCGATGACGTCATTTCACCAGGCGGAAAAGTATCGCCGTATTCAATTTGAAAGACTTTCCGCCTAGGCGGAAATTCAATGCAATGTAATAGGCGAAAAGTTTCACCTATGAATAGCAGGTGGAAATAAGTGCAGAATTGGGGTTTTGAGGTGCAACGTTGCGGGAACCCCTGTTCAGCCTTCAGACAGTCCCCCAAAGGTAAACTGTGTCAAAAAATGTTTAAAAACACATAAGAACACCCCAAAAAATAACTTTGAATTTTGGGGCGAAAAGTAAAAATGTTGGGGGAGAAAGATAAAAACTAGCGAACTTGACCCTGGGGGGATCCCCAAGTATGCCCCATGTGTTTTTTTCGTTGCAGGGGCTTTTTTACGATTTTTTAAACTTCACTTCAGCAAGTTTAAAATATGCTGGCCCCCATTTTCAAATACCCCAAATTTGCTGGGATAAGTTATTTTTTGCAAAAAAAATCCTGAATACTATTCTGCACCAGTGGCGTAACTATAAATTTTGCTCCCCCATGCCAAAAAAGTTTCAGGCGCCCCCCCCCCCCCCCGCCCAAAGATCTAACACACCCAAAGACTACGTTTAAGGTGTGTGGTTACATGATACAACAACGTGCCTTACACATTATGACACACTAAGTAATGCCACTTATAACAGTGTGCCACACCAGAATGCCCCTTACAACACATTATGCCACACCAGAGCGCCCCTTACAACACATTATGCCACACAGCAATGCCCCTTACACATCCCACACAATAATACCACATATAACACATAATGACATACAGTAAAGCGCTTATAACAAATTTATGCCATGCTGTAATGCCCCTATTTCACATTATGCCACACTGTAATGCCACACACAACAGATTATGCCACATACAACACATTATGCCACACAGTAATGCCCCTTACACATTATGCCACACAGTAATGCCCCTAATAGCACATTGTGCACACAGTAATGCCAAATACACATTATGCCAAACAGTCATAATCCCACCGTGACAGATCTACTTCACCAACCCTCCTTTCTGCTCCTGCCAGTCCGTCACCTCAGCTCAAGACAGGTTGCACAGTTTTTATGTCCGTGTAGAACCAGATTATTGGGAACATAGTTTATAACCTGTAAACTGTGTATCAAATTAGTGCCCCTTATACAGTGCCCCCTGTAGTTGTGCCCCAAAATGCAATGCCCCCTATACTAGTGCCCCTTATGCAATGCCCCCTGTAGTAGTACCCCTTATGCAATGCCCCCTGTAGTAGTGCCCCTTTTGCAATGTCCCCTGTAGTAGTGCCCCTTATGCAATGTCCCCTGTAGTAGTGCCCATTATGCAATGCCCCCTGTAGTAGTGCCCATTATGCAGGGACCCCTGTAGTAGTGCCCATTATGCAGGGCCCCCTGTAGTAGTGCCCATTAAAGTAGTGCCCCCTGTAGTGCCCCTTCTAGTAGTTAGCCCCCTGTAGTGCCCCTTCTAGTAGTTAGCCCCCTGTAGTGCCCCTTCTAGTAGCTAGCCCCCTGTAGTTAGCCCCCTGTAGTTGCTCCCCCCCTCCACGCGCACACAAACAAACACACACACACACAAAGAAAAAAACACAAACACTTACCTTTATCCCCGCTCCAGTGCGACTGCACCCCCTCCGTAATTACTACTACTGCCCCCGTCGCCCCCAAGCTACCCAGCGCCTCCAAGCCACCGCGGGGGCTGAGGGGGCAGTAGTTACGCCACTGTTCTGCACCACTTATACAAAAACGCTATTTAGCAGCTATTATGCCCATTTAAAAACACCAAATACCTTCAGCAAGCCAAATTTGGGAGTACCATAGCTAACCCCCATGTCAGAGCATTTGGGGCGTGTCAGGCTAATTTTCCCAAATCTGACAGTACTTTCCGCTTCGCCGGGTCCCGTTTTCCGCACTTTCAAATTGAATACGGGGATATGCGGGCACGCACGCTATACTTTTCCACCTACAAAACACGCGATGTAGACGAAAAGTCTGGGAGGCGGAAAAGTATCGCGGGTCTGCTCAAATTGAATATGGCTCATAGTGGGAAGATCCGAGCCAAAACTGAACAGCTCATCTCTAAGTTTAATTGCAGTCCAATCAGCACCATAGAACACATGGTGTATACAGGAACAACTATCTTCACTATGCTAAATGTACATATCTTACTGCAACACTGAACGGTTTGTGTGGTGAATGCAGCCATCTTCACTGCAGGTAAAATGTTATTGTATAGTGCCACCACCTGTGCCTCTTGTGCCATCCCCCATGTGTCTGTCATGCCATCCCGTGTCTCTAGTACCATTCCCCATGTCTCTTGTGCCACCTCACCTGTGTCTCTCGTCCCCCCTGTGTCTCAGAAAAATCAAAGATCAAAAATAATCTTAAAGTCTCTCGATAAAATAAAAATATTCCCAATTTGCCCATATAAGGGTAACGTTCCTATTTATGGGATTGGTTAACTCTCATTGGCTCCGTTCTGGAGGCCCCAACAGTCTGTAATCCAGCCCAGATTGCAGGATCATCTACAGTATGGCCTGTTTGCATTCAAATCAGCCTCAGACCCACATTATTTATTCACTGTTACTGTATACTTGCTGACAATTTCATTAAGAAATATCTTCCATTGCAGATACCCAAATATCTGATGACCTAAGTAGGAAATCCTTAGCTTCCTGTAGGTTTATCACAACAGCACTCCATTAAACTGTCTCCAGTAACTGCTGTCTGGGACATTCTATGTTATCAATATTTTAAATTTCAATTATTTTGAAAGGTCCATAGAGAAAATGGCTAGTCTGGAAAAGTAATGAATTGTTTGCCCATGATAAGAAACCTCTAATGTCATTGATTAATTAATATTATAAGGATATGAAGATATGCATAGCTGTGACTTCAGAGCCCTTTTAAAAAACTTTTATGAAAACTAATATAGAGGACAAGTTTTGAAGGCAATATAATAACCTAGAACAGTGTCTAGAGGGCAAAGATAACAAAAGTGTTTTTATTTTTAGCAGAATACCACAACCTTTTATAACAAACAAACAAACCACCAAGTGCTTACAGCAGAGGTTCCCAAACTCGATCTGCAAGGCACCCTAACAGTCCAGGTTTTAAGGATATCCATGCTTCACCACAGGTGACTTAATTAGTACCTCAGTCAATTACATTTAACCACCTGTGCTCAACCATGAACTGTTGGGGTGCTTTGGGACCGCGTTTGGGAACCTTTGGTGGGGAATGCAGTAAATAGTTATCCCACTTATTCTGTTAATCGTAAATACTCCTTTTCCACTGACCTGAAAATCCTGGGTTATTGGACGTGAATGCCCCTCAACCTGAGATTTTGATCAGTGGAAACCACTCCAACTGGGTCCAGTCACTTGGGAAGTAAACCCTGCTAGCGAGCAGTTTTTTTCCCAGGAAGGCCCAGTGTAAACGTGTTACCCGGATCATGTGACCAGGGACCCGTTTACAGCAAGAGAAGAGCCGCATTACAGTGCAAAAAGTTGATTTAATCTCAAAGCGCCGGCACTGTACCCAGGAATAACCCAGATGTATAAGGGGTATGTCCCGTGTCTGACCTGATTTGGAACCATGTTCCAAATCATGGGTCAATCCCCGGACATTAGTGTAAAAGGGGTATAAGTTTCCACTAGTAAAAATTGTAACTGTCCCAGGAAAACCGTAACACATAGACCCCATGATTCATAGTAGTATGAGAATACACATCTGCAAAAATGCTGCTCTGACTGCCGCTTAGAGCAGTGTTTCCCAAACTCATTCTTCAGGGAGCACTAAGTGCATGTTTTCCAGGGGTTGGGTATGAAATGCCGATGGCCAGGAAGCTGTCTGACAAAATCCCGACGCTGCAAGCACAAACGCTAAAAATCCCGACTGGGGCTGGTAAGTACCCCAACCCTCCCCTCTCCCCCACCCTAACCCTCCCTTAGTGGTGCCTAACCCTAACTTCCCCCCGTGGGTGCCTAAACCTAACCACCTCCCTCCCCGCACCCTAAACCTAACCCTCCCGGGGTGGTGCCTAACCCTAACCTCCCCCCAGGGATGCCTAGACCTAACCACCTCCCTCCCCACACCCTAACCTTCACAGGGTGGTGCCTAACCCTAGGTCCCCCTGGGGGTCCCTAAACCTAACCCTCCTCCCCCGCGGCTAAGCGCTAATACTGCCCGGCTTACCTTCGTTCTGGAAGCCATCTGTGTAGATTTCAGTGTTGGGATTTAGACAAGCATCGGGATTTCCACGCCTGTTTTTAGTCCCCCATCGGTATTTAGACGCTGGTATTTAGATAGATGTTCTCTCAGCCGTCTGCATTTTGACTGTATCCTGTTTTCCAAGTCTCCTCACAGAATCACAAGTGAAATAATTAGCTCCACCTAGGGGTCTTTAAAATATGTCAGCCAGTAATGAATACACCTGTGCACCAACTAGGAAATATGAGAACCAGGCACTGATAGTGCTCCCTGAGGAATGAGTTTGGGAAACACTCAAACATAGGGTTCGATTCAACTGAACGCGAATTAAATAGCGCTGGAAGGAGCTGACGGAGCTATTCAATTCTGCACACTGTTAAGGATTTCTTCTAGCATCCCTCCAGGGGTGTGAGCAGAATCCAACAAAAGTACAGGCGCAATGCTGTATTCTGCCCTTAGTGCCGGGCAGTATAGTCGGAGAATGCCCGTTCTCACAACTAAACCCCATGTTTAAGGTGCGAGGGGCACGAGAATGGGCATTCTCCAACCTGACAGCGAGCAGAATTGAATAGCTCCGGAAGGTCCTTCCCTGCGCTATTTAATTTGCGTTCAATTGAATCGAGCCCATAGAGTCATGGATACAAGAGCCAGTGATGCATGGCTGTTTATATACTAATATGTAACGTCTGGATAACTTAGTCTGTACTGATAAAGCAGATTTTAATGGAGCACTGAACTTTCTTGACACATGACTTAGAATAGAGATCCGTGACTTGCTGGTAGAGGTCTACTTCAAAGCTACGTATAATGCACACCAAAGTTTGCTCCATCTGTAGCACACATCCCTCTCCCCATTTGCACATGCTGTATAAGGGCTTATGCAAATGCCTGTATATGCGGCCCTGCATGACCCGTGCGCATTTAACACTTATACCCCTTTTACACCAGAGCTAAAACCCAGGTTATTGCAGGGTTAACCCGGGTAGCTCCTTGGTGTAAAAGGGGACAGGGTTGGATTGCCGGGCCGAGTGACCCGGCAATCCAACCCAGGTAACTTGCAGGGTTTAACACGTGAAACCCTGCAGTGTAAACGGCGCAATCCAGGTCACGATGACATGGAGCGCACCGCATCCCGGCTTCAGTGGCGCTTAGAGATGATGTCATCTCCAAGCGTCCACTTCCACGCTGGAAGAGCCGGGTCTCTACAGACCCGGCATCAGTGTGAACGGCGCCAACTCGGGAATTTCCTGGGACGGTGCCGGCTAAATTCCGATTCTGATCCGGTTTGGAAGCCTGGGGCCTGATTCAGACCTGTTCGCAAAGGCTGCGTTCGCACACAGCCGTAAGCAGCCAAAGTATGCAAATCACACAATTGCTAGTAAGACATTAGCACGCCCACTATGTCTTGTCGTGTGATCGCGATATGTATTTAGACGCCCACCAGCCTGGCACAAGACTGTATGCTGCTGAACAGAGGGGTACGCATCTCCAGGTGTGGGGAAATACGCTATTTATTCCGTGATGAGTAATTTCTGCCTGTTTTGCTAATAACACTGCATGGACCTATAGGGGTCAGTTTAGGTTAGGTTTAGTGAGTAAATATTGAATGCACCCATTTAATATTAATCTAAACAGGGAAAAAACAATTTGAAGCAAGTCTCCACACTTTCTTGATCATTGTCATTTGCTTCAGTCTGCTTACTCTAGAATTACAATATATTAAAAAGTACTTGCCATCTACACAGGCAGGCTGCCATGTTGTGTTCTGAACTAATATTCAAGAGAATACTATCAATTAAATCGGAGTAATCTTTATGATACTTCAGGACAAATACACTAATAACAGCTTGCATTCTGGGGATTATAAATTCTGCCTACAAAATGGCTGCCATCTCCTTGTGCAGGTGATAGGTGCATACTGTGCTGCATTCCTGCAAGAATACTATCATTTTCTAGAAATCCTCTGTAGAAATAATAAAAATACAAACTGAAAAGTTGCATTCCCACTGGTGTGTGATTTGCTTTCAGTAAACTGTGACTCAATGCACCAGAATACATGTAAAAACACACTTGAGTATGCTACCATTCAAAACAATGGGTTCCACTGACAGACCATTTACATGTGAAATAAATGGTCCTGATTCAGAGATGTATGCAAATTTTGCTGCCGGTGCGTCTCTGTACGCAAAGTCTGTGCCATATTGTTCAAAAGCCGCAGGAGGTGTCTTAGGTCATAAGACACCCGCATTTCTCTGATCCGCTGCTGTGAATGAAGACACAGCATTGTATCAACTGCGTAAACATCGGACATCAGAGTAACCATTACCTCAGGTGGTTACTCAGGATGTCAGGCAAAATCACGCTGTCGGGGCCAGTGAAGCTGCATGCAAGGAAGCAGCCAGTTGCTTCTGCATGCCCAAAAAATAGGGCTGACATGCCCGTTTTCTGGAATGCTTCCCATTGTTGCTCCCGAATGCCAGCAGCATGTAAATCATGCTGCTTCTTTTGGGTCACTGCGACTGGCGTTGCAGGACCAGATCTGCACATGTGCAGTACAGCTCCCGCACATGCTCAGATCATTAACCGTCGGAGATTTGCGGAAACATCGGAATTACATAAATCTCTGAATCAGACCCATTATAAAGCTAATCAACACAGTGGGTTTTTTGTAACACCAGTATGTGTCCCATCCACATTTTCCTGTCAGACTTCCTGCATTAAAATGAAAAAGTTACTGGATTCATGATAATTATACTTCTCTCAGCCATAATTAAAAGGCATTTAAACAGTTGAATCGATTTATCGGTTATTGCTAATTTTTCGTTAAGAAAAATAATGTGACACTGACTGTAATAAATAAACTGACACTAAAACAGAGTAAGAAGTTTCTTTAAATCAGTGACATCAGTTTAAAAGAACTGTTAACACCTTAGGCACAGCCGAGGGAGGTAAAATGCCCCTCTGCACCATAAGGTATTAGGCCCGCTGTACAGGTAATTGTGAATTTACATAGAATTCTCAAAATATGTACAGAAGGAAAAAGAAAACAGTTATAATAGAAATTACGTATGCCCTCTGTCATATCAGAACCTGATAACATATCACATCATGTCAATGTGGAGACCGGGTATACAGATTATCTAAACCCCATTGAGGAACAAGATGTCTTACAGTAACTATATTATATTATTATGCAGTTTGCACTCAGAAATAAAAGAAAATCTATCTTTCAAACATGTTTCTTAAAATAAATATATTATAACAAATGTATGGTTGTCAAAAGTTTGCGAAAAGTACATTTGAACAACTTTTATGTAACCATTCACTTTCAAACTAGGTTTTCATTTAATATGCAACATTTCGGAATAATGCTGGCTATAGTTTTGAAAACGATGATTAGTAATCACCCATATATAATATGCATTTAGCCCCTTCATCCTTAACAATCCTTAATTAGCTATATTAACATTCCAGGTAAGCAATGAGGGCTGACTACATCTCATGTGGTCTTAAAACAAATGGAAACATCCATTATTTTTTTTTACAACCTCTTTTCATCAACCACCAATAAAAATGCTGATTTTGAAAACCTTGTCTTTGTTTTTTATTTTGTAGATGCACAAACATTGTCAATTCCCTGGTTTTATAAAGCTGCATTCAGTTGCAAACTAAAGTTAAAAAGATTTTCTTTGTTCGTAATATCAATGTTTTTGACTACAAAAAGAATCACTTGTGTTAATGCCACAATAATTGCAAGAAGCAATTTCTGTTATATTACAGTGTAGTGGTTAAGGCAAAGATTGCACCATTATTGTATCAGCCTAAAAAAAAGTGTATATTAAATACCTGCGGAATAAAAGAGTAAACTGATGAACACTTAAACAAGGGGAGGAAGGTGTCCTTTGATATATCAATGATAAGCATAAATTAATAACTGTGAATGCACAATCAAAGTGGTAATGAGATTGAATGGCTATTATTGCTTCAACATACATTTTACTATGCAAAGAAGAGTATAGTAGTCGCTGGCAATTATGTCTATTTGTGAATCTTATAAGCAGCCGGGAAGAGTCACTCCAACGCCCCTTTATTGGCAGAAGTAAAACATAATGACATGTCAAAAATAGTATCTGCCTTCAAATGTGGGCATATAGACCCCCTCCGTTTAGAGGCTCATACAAGTATAGAACTCTGACATTGTAAACTGACAGAAATCCTAATTTCTATAATAGTGACTTTTAAAAGTATTCAGCCCCCCTAAAAAGTTATCAGATTTGTCTGTATTACAAGTGACACTTACACAGATTGTTCCAGACAGTATTTTTATTGCCAACCAGTAGGCTCTGCAAAACGGATTGCAAAACGGATCTGCTCTGAAATCACCAGGGGACAGAGAAGCAAGCACTGCTGCATGGGTTGCGACTGTGTCAGCGAAAGCCTGGCTGGCTGCGGACGCATCCCATGCCACCATGTCAGGTAAGTGGTAAAAGTAAATGGTCATATTTATAATTCATTATTTGTCTGCAGATTATTTAATAAAAACTTTAAAAAATGCTGCTTGCATAAGTATTTAACCCCTGTGCTGTGGAAGCTCCAAGTTTACAAAGATGAAAGATGGCTATCAATTATCCTTTACCTGTGAATCATTAAAATAGGTCAGATTTTATGGATAAAAGTTCTCTAAATTCAAACTACATACTGTGACTCTCAGAGGAAGCTGTGCAAATGAAGACCAAACAGCATTCTGAGAAAATGAAAGACATAGTTACACACATGCAGAAGACAGGAAGGGGCTACAAAATTCTATCCAAGTACATGGATATCCAAGTGAGCACTGCTGAGTCCATTGTGAGGAAATTAAAACTGCATCATACCACCCAGGCACTGCATAGACAAGGCTGTCCCTCAAAACTCAGCAAGACTTGTAAGAGAAGCCACAGAGAGGCCAATTATCTCTCTGAAGGACCTGCAGACTTCAGTGGTGGAGTCAGAAGTGATAGTGCACCAGTCAACTATATCAAGAGCTCTGCATACCACTGGCCTGAATGGGAGGGTGGCTGGAAAGAAGCCATTACTGAAGAAAAACCACAACAAGCCCGTCTGGAAATTGCCAGAAAACATCAGAGTAAACTAACTAAAATATGTGATAAGGTTTAGTGGTCCGGTGAGATAAAAATGGGGCTTTTTGGCCCCAATTCAAAATTATATATGTACAGTAGCAAGAACCGAACACTGACCATTCCTCAGCAAACACCAACCCAACAGTGTAGTATTGGGGTGTTTGAATCATGGTGTGTGGATGCTTTTCCTCAGTGGGGACTAGGCATCTTGTTAAAAATGAGGGACTGATAGGACCGATGCAAAACACAGAGGGACACCAAAGACAACCTGCTATAGCCTGCTACAAAACTACAGTTTGGGAGAAATTTCCCTTTTCAGCAGGACAATGATCCCAAGCGCAAGGCCAAAGCAACACTGGCATGGTTGAAGAACGAAAAGGTTAATGTTTTACAATGGCCAAGTCAAAGTCCAGATCTCAATCCAATTGAAAATCTGTGGTACTATTAGAAAATTGCAGTACACTATCGTCATCCAACCAGGGGCGTAACTAGGTGTTTGAAGGCCCCATAGAAAAAAGTTTGTAAGGGCCCCTATGTACCACTCAATGGTGACAAGGAAGATGGGACCCCCTTCAGCTCTGGGCCCCATAGCAGCTGCACCCCTTGCACCTATGGTAGTTACACCCATGTATCCAAACTGCAGCAAATCCATAAAGATACATATGCAATAAATTACTCCTAAACAGTGTGCAAACCTGGTAGAAACAGACAGACTTCAAGGTGTTATTGCAGCAAAAGGTGGTTCTATCAAGTACTAGTTTGCAGGTGCTGAATACTTACAGTATGCAGGCAGCAGTTTTCAGATTTTGATTTTTAAATGTGCAGAGAAATAATGTATAATGAGTTTTAATATTTATTTTGGCCAGGATGTACTAAAGGAAAAATGCGGTAAAAACCCTGTTTGCAGGGGTTTTACCGCATTTTCGTATGTACTAAGCCCCGGCCGCCCTATTATCGATGCAGAGGGTAACGCTAGAAAAACCTGGCGTTACCATATAGAAGCCTATTGGCTTCTTACCGCATCCGACACCAGACGCTTCGCACTGCCTCGCCTCCCCAAAGTCGCCCAGCACTAGCCCCCACTCACGTTAGTCTCCTGGTCGCCGGCCCTTGCTCCTCCTAGGTCCTCCACCTCCTTCTCCTCCTAATCTTTCGAGTGCAGGGAAGAGGAGGAGGAGCCCGGGACTTCCTGCAGAGGTCACCAACAGGAAGTTCCCGAGGCTCGGAGGGGGCGGAGTCCCACGGAGACCCCCTCACCCGGCGTCGGCTGCTTCGCAAAGGGGATCTCTTATCACAAGAGCTGTCCTATGCGATATTAATCTCATATGTTAGTACATATGTGATTAGTAAGGTTGCGGTGACTGGCGGGATGTACACCGCAAGGTTAGTACATCCCGGCCTTTAAGAGCCCACTCTTTCACAATAAATATACTACTGTCTGAAACAGTCTGTGTCATTTCTAAAACAGACAAAGTTGTAGGGGGTGGAATCATTTTGCAAACATCTATATATAAAATTACACTTGGTTGAAAAGTTACCAAGTGAAAGATACATTTCTTAGGTGTGATTTATTTTACAGGATTCCTTATCAGAAGTGTTCTTGATGGATGAAGGGGCTAAATAGGGAACATTACCCACATTTCCAAAGTTCAAGAAATCGAGTTCACAGTTTGATCAATTAAAATGAGTAGCTTCCCAATAGCAGTATATCTTTAAAAATAAATAAGAACAAACAGTATTTCCTATTATCACTTACTACGTACATTGAGATGCATCAGACGCTCAGAAATGATGTCTTCCAAAATACATAAGTAAACATTTTGCATTCATTTCAAAACATACTCATATGCAGTTAAAAGTCCATATATTAAACTCTTGTTAAATATTCTTTGTAATGCTCTTCAAATATATACTAATGTAACAACTTCAATCTCCCTTATATTCAGCTGCCTTTGGAGTTGGCTTTACAGTGTATAAGAAAATGAGACCAGTTTTGGAAATAAAATAGCGTTAAAATGAAACAGAAAAGGTAAACTTTACACTAGACATTATAATAAAGAAAAAAAAACCTCACCAGAGTGAATTTCATACAGAGACATCTTCCAGTATAAAAAGGAAGAACATTATACAATGGGTAAGATACTGTAACTGGTTTCAGCTAATGATGTATTCTCTCTCACTCCTGGCTAGGTAAATTAGTAATGCACTTCTTTTCAACAGTGCAAAAATATCCTGAGATGTTCAGATTACAACCAAAAATAAAGGGAGACTTCACTAATGCTGTTGTTTGTTTTTCCTTTTGCACAAAACACTGCGAGCAGGTATTTCATAGAAAAGAACTAAAAAAAGAAAAAGACATAAAAAATAAAATCAAAACCTATATATATATATATATATATATATATATATATTTATTATGTCCAAAAACCATAACAAATTAAACACTGGCAACTAATTATTTTTTTTTTCATCTGTTTGCAAACCGAAAGGATTGCTTTAATCTACTGGTACTAATGTTGTACATTCAGGGCTAGAGTGTCTGGCACTGAATGTGTTAAAGTTCATTATGGCCAATAAGGGAATAAGGAGGTAATTTGTAATTCAAGTTTTATTTTTAATTTCCTCTCTGTTAGCTAATAAAGCAAGTCTCAATTTCACACTTCAGCCAACTACGAAATTTGCAATTAAACTCTCGGAAAGGAGTTTTCCCATTCAGATTTTGTGCAGCTCTGATGCAGAGCCCGCCACCGTGCTGTGAAGAGAGACGGCGCGTCATTAAGAAGGTTGTTGGTGGCAGCCCTTTTGCCTTTTTAACTGCACTCTATCAACTTGGCCAGGTTGTCTCGCAATTCAGTGAGTTCAAAGATTTTCCCATCCAGGATTTCTAAAAGAGTCTTCAAGTTATTGCGAAATGCGTCCTGCTCGCCCTGACTTTTCTCCAGTCGTTGTTCCAAGTCAGACAGCTGTCCTTCCAGGTCTTTGTTACGTGTCTCCACTTCCTACAGTTAAAAAAAAGGGCCACAGTATTAACGTTTTGCAGATTGATTCCTCTTGTGTGCATGTAGTAGCAGTGTGTAATGAGAAAATTACAATATTACATATTTGTAGATTGACTCATCTGGTGTGGATGTAGTAGCATGTTGTGAGGCCCCCCTCTAATTTAATGATGGACAGCATTACCCTCCTAGGGGGCGACTCCATTGTTTTCAGCACCGCGATAATTAATGGGCACCCAATGTAGCAATCCAATTGTTTTTGGGCAGCCATTAATTATTACGCTTGTCACGCCCAATTAGACAGGGTTTAGCCAAGTATAGCAGCTAAACCTATCTAAAGTCCTGGTTAGGACGCCTCAAACCACAGACTTTTCGCACATTGTCGGTGCCGGCAGCTGTTCGTTCCCGAATGGAGCAACAATTGAATTGCTCCATCGAGTGTCTGATCCCAAACTACACTCATTGTGTATATATATATTATATATATATATATATATATATATAGCCAAGTCCATATGAGACAAAAATCCAGCACACCTTTTAGAAAAATGATTCAATACATTTAATGGAATAATACCATCAGGGTTAAATTAGCCATATTATAAGTGTATAAAAATACTCAGCACAAATCATGCAGTTTTCTGACATCAAAGAGGGCTAGTGCATAGGGAGCCATGCTCAATGAACCCACTTAGCCCCTTCATTATGGCTGATTGATTGTTGTTTATTGCTCTAATCTGAAGTCCATGGAGTGCTGCTCTGCAGATGAATTTCCTATATGTTTTCTTTTGTTCTGGCACCCTGGCAAGTGATTCAGTGGAGAGTGGGAGTGCCGATCATTCGGTATATATATATATATATATATATATATTTGGTTTCACTAGTCTTCTCATTTACTGTCCCGACTTTTAGAGCTTTATAAAACAATTACTTACTAACAATCCATTTAAATTTGGTAGTGGTTCCTCTCCCTGGACCCTTTTCCACTGCAATGTGGGACTGACCTGAGGATCTGTTGTGTTTCATACACAGCAGTCTATAAAGTGCCTATTCCCTCACCTCGTCACTCAATGATTCTGCATGCCCACTGCATGCATGCATGTGAAAGTCCCAACGAGCTTACTATTGGTGCTGGGATTTTCCCAAAACATACTGTCAGCTTGCAGAAGTGGCACATAAAATACAAAGAGAGAACATTTATCTTTGTATTTTACTAAATAGTGTTAAAAAGCATATAACATGATGGGTCTCATTCTATCTCGGCATGTAGTCATTATGTTGACATTCAGGATGTTGACACCAGAATGTTGTCATGGTCTGAATGTCAACATGGACAAAATGCAGACATTGAGAATGTCAACAGGCACAATGTCGACAGTTCATGTTAGTGTTAGTTTGTGGTTAGGGTTTGGATGCAGTTTGAGGGGAAGGCTGGAAATACGCAAAAAAATGCTATGTCCACATGCCAACGGTCGACATCCCTGCAATGTCGACTTTATGTCCATGTTGATATTCTGAATGTCGACATTTCATACCATACCCGTATACCACTTCTCCCATGTCACAAATACACATAATACACCTAGACAGACAGACAAGAATAGAGGCTGTATGCAGGAATCTGTCGCTGTCAGTAAAATACCTGCCTTTGTCACCTTAATAAAACTCCTGGCTTGTTCATCCTGCTGAGGTGAAGTTGCAAAAGTCTTAAGAACATCAGTGCCAGGTGAATTAACTTATAACTTAGAGTGCATCTCTATTGCTGGCTGAATTATACAAGCAGCAGCCATTTTTCTGAAGACCAAAATGCACTGAGACTTATGAAAATAAAAGCCACTATGGCTTCAGGATTTAAGAGAGATTGATTGTACAATTGATCCCCAAGTGGTGAGTGAAGAAGAGAACTCTTAATGAATGTCGGCATATTATACTGTCTTATACCAACTTACTTCAACCATTGGTTATAATTATCCTTTAATATGTTTTCATCACAGTGTAGGATTCGAAAATCATATAGTTAGTTTGTATTGTACACAAAGGTATATCGATAGTAACTATATTAACTAGCACAAATGGTTTATCTGCTCACAAGTTTACATAGACTATTATAGGAAAAAGTTACAATTACAAAACCACTATATCAATTTACATTCCTGATACCTTGTATGAAATATGCTGGTATGTTACTGATCTGTGGATCACGGGGAACCTTGGCCACATACCCGCATAGTAGCTGTATACTGTAACTGGGCGATTACAGGTGCACTAATTGCAGTGCTTAAGGAAGTCCTGCTCTCCTTTAGTGCAGCCTTCATTACCACCCGGGCCCCTGGCCAGCCCTCTGCTACACCAGCCATCATTCAACCACAACTAAAATAATCCTAACCCAGTAGATGAGGAAAATTAAACTTGCAATCCATCCCCATCTGGAGAGCTACAGTACAGATTGACTGACCAAGCTTAAACAAAGACATTGGCCCTGATTCAGAGCCGGACGCTCTGACCAGAGCGCTCGCTCTGAATCAGGGCCCACCTCCATTAATATGGAGCGTCCTCCTGGACGCTCGTATAGCTGTGGGTCACCACCCACAGCATATACGAGCGTGCAAAAAGATGGTCGCGATGGTCTTGACCATCGCGACCATCGGAACTGCGAGTGAAAGCCTGCGGTTGGGTTTCCCAACCGCAAGGCCAGGAGTGATTTTGGCTCTATCAGAGCCAAAATCACTCCCACTGACATCACTAGTGATGTCAGTGGGGCCGGCTTCAGACGGTAGGCGTTCCCTTGGGAACGCCTCCGTCTGGCAGGCACGCCCACCAAAGGGGGCGTGCTGTCAGTCACCATCGACAGCACGCCCCCTTTGATGAGACACTCCGAGCGAAGGAAAGTCCTTCGCTCGCCGGGTCTCGCGCATGCGCACGACGGAGCTCCCTCCATCGTGCGCATGCGCAGTGGGGAACATCGACCCACTTGCGAGCATACTGCCGCTCGCGAGTGGGTCTGAATGACCCCCATTGTTTTAATATTATTATTGTATTTAAGTGCCTGACTTTTTAAATTATCTGTGTATTATCCCTAAACTTTATTTTAGATTAATTATTTAATGCTTATCAAGTGTTCTTTCATATTAATTTCGCCTAGATTGCTGTATCTATAATATTGGCTTCTGGATGAACAGTGCAATTAGAATCTTATCAGTCTGAATTATTATTCATTTAATGATACATTGAATCTGAATACTAAAGCAGATTTTGCATTTCATGCTAAGCTAAGCGTTTTGACAGTCTCCAGTTGAAAGGGGAGAAATGTTTTCCTAAAAATGGAATTTCCTCTGTATGTAATACACGGCCAGGTAGTTGTCGTGCATTCAAGTTGACAAATGACAATCACGGAGCAGATGGACATGTACCTGTAATTTTTGGCTCAAAGAATCTCTCTGTTCCTGCAGCTCTTTAGCATGTTCGATTTCTTCCTTCAGTCGTTCTATTTCCTATAAAAAAAAAATCAGTTTAAAGCAACAAAACATTAACGTTTACAAACCAAAAATGTCTTATATAAACCACCTCACAAACATGTAGCAACATCTACAAATACACATTTCCAGGACCTGTCAATAGATTTGAGATAAGTCAATTTATCAAACACCATTCCCCTTATTAACCACCAAGTTATTGCACATTCAAAGTTAATTTAATTATCCATTGTGTAGCAAAAAGGTAGAGCACTAAAGTGTATAAAGTGCTTGCAAAACAGCATCAATTATAGTTCAAGAGCATAAAACTATCAGGTGCTAATATGATGCTGCTCTAACCATGTCCTTTCTGACTTTATGGCCTGGAGAAAGTGGCAATTTGTGCCTATTGGGTTGTCAGGTTATATAATGTGTAATATAGGAAGTGCGCTTTTACTCAGGGGAGACAAGGTCAATTTGCAAAAATGTTAGGGTGGTCACTCTGCGTTTGTTGGTGCACAGTACCTGGAATGCGCTTTATATTTTAGGAGGTTTTTTAATTTTTCCCATTCTTCACTGTTTTATACTTGACCTTTGTTGCTAAAAAACAGCATCATGTTGCAGAACTTAGGGTCTTTCTCATGAAGCAAATCTGATAGACATATGTTTACACCCAGGGGACACAAGTCGGGAATTGCAAGGAGATCCATGCAATTCCAATAGGCGTTGCAGGGCAGTGTCTAGGAGAAGGGGTGGCTATTGGAGGTGGGCATGCCGGTGTCTGGGACTGCATTGGAAGATGAAGTTCCACCATCACCAGAGGCCATGTACTGTTGGACATTCTAAGTAACTATAGTGTTGGTGAATATCTGATGATGCAGCCGATTTCCGATTGTGCACATATCATTGGACTCGAGCCGCTGACAGTGGGCATCTCAATAGAACGCCCATCAGCATTACCATACAGACACAGTAGCGGCTGCGAAAGAAGTAACAGTCGATACTGCATCCACCTCTGAATCAGGTCCTAGGCCCTGATTCAGAGCCGGACGCTCTGACCAGAGCGCTCGCTCTGAAGCAGGGCCCACCTCCATAACTATGGAGCGTCCTCCTGGACGCTCGTATAGCTGTGGGTCACCACCCACAGCATATACGAGCGTGCAGGATGATGGTTGCGATGGTCTTGACCATCGCGACCGTCGCCACTGCAAGCAGAAGCCTGCGGTTGAGTTTCTCAACCGCAAGGCCAGGAGTGATTTTGGCTCTATCAGAGCCAAAATCACTCCCACTGACATCACTAGTGATGTCAGTGGGGCCGGCTTCTGACGGTAGGCGTTCCCTTGGGGGCCGGCACGCCTACCAAAGGGGGCGTGCTGTCAATCAACATCAACAGCACGCCCCCTTTGATCAGACACTACGAGCGAAGGAAAGTCCTTCGCTCGTCGCGTCTCGCGCACGATGGAGCTCCCTCCGTCGTGCGCATGCGCAGTGCAGACCATCGACCCACTTGCGAGCGGACAGCCGCTCGCGAGTGGGTCTGAATCAGGGCCCTGGTCTTTTAGCCAGGAGACACAAGCTAATAAACTTAATTTCCTTGTGATGGTTGTGTGTTATGTCTTGTAACATTAGGGCTTCCATTATATCAATGTATGAGGTTCTCCCTTGGACACACCCGATAGAAGATCGACAATGTAAAGGTTGGCAGTCAATGGGTCGACACCAGATGGTGGACCTGCAATTGGTCGACAGGTACAAAAGGATGACTGACAAAAGGTCAACTGGGTTAAAAGGTTGATAGGCTCAAATGGTTGACAGACATGCGGTCGACACATGTTTTACGGTTTTTCAAAAATGTTAAGGTTAGGGTGAGGGTTATGCACTTGGGGGAGGGTTAGACTGCCGGAGGGGACTGTTAGGGTTAGGCACTAGGGAAAGGCTTAGGGTTAGGCACTTGGGGGAGGGTTAGGCACTTGGGGGAGGGTTAAGGTTCGGCACTAGGGGAAGGGTTAAAGTAAAAACAAAACAAAGAAACATGTGTCGACCATTCTTGTGTCGACAATATGCGTGACGACCATTTGAACCTGTCAAACCTTTAACCCTTTCGGGCCTTCTGCACCATTGACCTATTGCATGTCGACAATCTGTTGTCGACCCATTAGCTGTCGACATTTACATTGTCAATTTTTTGTACCACACCAGCTCTTAGGTGCCACTTCAGTGATTCCATACAATTCTAATAGTCCTCCACCTTGGACTAACAAATTCATACACTGTCAATTACAGTCTGTAGAGCAGCCATCTCTAGGGTTACACACATAGGGAAAGCTGCTACAACAGAGACATGATTCTTATCCTGCTTTTCCGGGAAATACCTGTCTGTGTCTAAATTCAGCACTGACTGTCTGACTGTTTTAAACTGGACTCAATTAATGAATTGGCATAATCATCTTATTTTAGATCATTTAATTATTGAGAGGCAAGTTCAGTAGCAGTCATATATCTCCCAAGTGAATGGGTCAGGTGTATGAATCTATAATGGGAGCTTGCATCATCTTCCTGAAAGCATCAATGGAAAGATGGCGCCACTAGCAGATGTATGGCGGAGGGTTGGGGGCTGCACACTGCAGTGGTTCCCCCAATGATTTATAGGCCTCTGACCACCTGAGTTTCTCTACAGCATGAAAGCAACAGCCTCCTCTAGTAACAACCTTCCAACACCAATGGTAGCTGCGCAGAAACGCCATTCGCCAATTACTTCTTTATTGTGGGAAGCTGATAATGTTGCTGCCTAACAACAGCTAAATGTGCTTCCCCCACCAAATATTATACCGCTACCTTCTGTATTATTATTACCCACCCACCTCTTAGATTGTAAACTCATTTGGGCAGGGCCATCTTTGCCTTCTGTTTTATAGCACTGTGTGTAATTTGTTTCTGTTACGTCCCCTCGATGTACAATGCTGCGCAATATGTCAGCACTTCAAAAATAAAACATAGGACTGGGCGGGGGCTCTGCAGAGGGTAGCAGGGTTGCGTAGCAGCACCATACACTTTACAGTGATATATTTCTGAATTACAGTGAAGCCACTGAGTAATTGGGTTGGGTATAAAATCCCTATTCAGTCGCCGGTTCACATCCCAACTCCGGAAGCCCGAACAATGAAGATGCCGATAGGGGCTGTAAGTAGCCTAACCCAACCCCTCTCCCACCCCTAACCCTCCATTAGTGGTGCCTAACCCTAACCCCCAGTGGTGCCTAACCCTAAACCTTCCTTCCCGCACCCTAAACCTAGCACTCCCCGGGGGTGCCTAACCCTAACCTCCCCTGGGGGTGCTTATCCCTAACTCCCCCCTCTCCGTAGCCTAACCCTAAACTCCCCCTGGGGTCCCCAAAACTAACCCCACGCCCCCCCCCCCCCCCATCCCCGTGGCTAACACCTCACTGTGCCCCGCTTACCTTCGTCCGGGATGCCGGCGTCGGGCTAAAGATAGGTGTCGGGATTTCGATGCCTATCTTTAGTCCCGGGTCAGGCTTCTGACGCCGGTAAATTAACTACATCCCGAGTAATTCTAGGCCTCATAAGCACAAATCATTGTTGGTATCATGTTTGTTTGTAAGTGAGCAGAATTTGCCATTCCCAGGGAGTATAAATCTGCTGAAGAATGGGGTAGATAACAATACCGTGTTCTCTTCCCAGCATTCGTTACAGGGCATTTGTTACAAATTATAGATTTCATTTAATTACGTGTCACTTAGAACAAGCCTGAAATGCTGTTACCTCTTCTTTCTTTCTCAGCGTAGATTCTAATTCTTGTATTGTCTGATTGAGCTCCGTTTTGTGTGTTTGCACTGCGTTCGCTTGGCTGCTGAGACATTCTAATTCGCTCACCTGCAAGAAGATAAGATCAGAGTGAATCATTTATCAGCATAGAAAATACATGAACCTTTCTATACTAGTGAGCTCTGCTGTGCTGTGGTGGCACCTACCCTCATCACCATGCGGTGTCACTGCATTGCAAGGTGTATTCTCGTATTTATGGTACACTGAAGTGTGTACACAGTATGCATATATCATTAAGCCGAAGTCAGCTAAAAGTGTAACCGTGCTGAAAGAGAATGTAGTGTTTCTACTGTGATAGTTCCCATTCTGCTACATTTTTACATTTGAGATCCCCTCTGTAATTCTACACTTTCCCTTGGTGCTTACTGTTAGGGCCATAACTCGGGTAGTGCAGCCGTGCCATGGCACAGGGCACCACAGGGCAGGGGGCGCTGTTTGGGCCTGTCACTTTTCCTGTTTATGACCATTCTCACTTGTAGCTTCCTCTTTTATCCCCAGCATCTCCTGGCCTCCCCTATGTCGTCCCTGGCCCTTCCCCATGAAGCCCTTTTTCAGGTGCACTATCTTATGTCCCCTTAAATAAAATGGGGGCGGGGGCAATGCCCCCTTCCTTTTATGACACCTGGAGTCAGAGTGTCCTGGATTGTAAATCCCAAAACCAGACCTCTTTTTAAAGAAAGGAACAGTACTCCACTCATAGAGAATCCTGTGTGCATCTCTGTTGTGCTATAGAAGGACTGTGGGCCTCACTCAAACCCGTCCGCAGCGGGTCGCACGCGCAGCGGCCGCACTGTGCGTGCGCAAGCCCCGGAGCGAGAGAGAGATTCTCTCGCTCCGGGGCTCACTAAAAAAGGGGCGGCTGTCGATGGTGATCGACAGCTCGCACCATTTTGTAGGCGGGGTGGGGGGGTGGCTGGCCAAACGGAGGCGTTCCCGAAGGAACGCCTGCCGTTTGGGGCGGCCCCACTGACATCACTCGTGATGTCAGTGGTGATCTTCCGGCTCTATTAGAGCCGAAAGCTCACTGGGGCTTGCAGTAGACGAGACCCTATCACAAGGGTCTCGTCGCAAGCCCCGAGCAAGCGGCCAGGAGGCCGGCCCTTTACAGAGAAGTGGCCGCCCTCATTCATAGCAAGCGCTCGCATTTTGCGAGCGGCTCTGAATGAGGTCCTGTATGCTTACATTGACCCAGGAAGGTGGGGGTTGAAGAGGAAGTTATGTAGTCACACATCTTTAAGACAAGACCCTGTTGGTTTGGCCAGGTAACCCTGTATTGGAGAACACAGGGGCCCTCTATTGATCTCAAGCCCTGTTGACCTGATATGGAGAACCTGTTTAAGTAAGAAAAAAGAATTAGAGGTCTATAAAAAGAAATGCCATCCAGCAATCAATGTTCATTCACTGGGCAGAGCAACTATATGCTGAGATGCACCAAAATCTTATGTGTGAAATCCACCACATTCCACAGTGCTAAGGATTTCGTTGTAAGTGTCTTAAAACTCTGTGTTATTCAATTTTATTTTTTTAATTATTTGCATGTATAAGTCTCTACAGTATGTCAGGGGTTCCCAAACTGGGTTCCGTGGCACCCTGGGGAGCCTCAGGTTGGTGGTCCAGTACAAAATAAAATTATTTTTAGTCAGTGTGATAGGAAGAACCAGTGCTAATGGCTGCCAATCAAAAAAATATGTGAATAAATAAAAGCGTAGTTCTGTCAACCACCACATAATTGAACCTAATGGTGACATATAAGCACAATTTACTTCATTACATTTTTGCTGAATTTCTCAATAAGAAACTTTTGGCCCAGGGGTGCTGTGGAAAAAATGCAGATGCTCTAGGGTGCCCTGATTCGAAAAAGTTTGGGAACCACTGGCCTATGTTATTTTATTTACTTTTTGTGATTCTTATTGAACCTGCGAGACTGTGAGGCCCCACCACTTTCAGCACTTGGCTGGTGAGCTCTGGATAGGTTCCATAAATGCATAAACCATGTGCTGGTCAGCATGGAGCTAGTTTTCACTAAGGCAGAGGAACCTGTTATAGTGTAAACCAACCTACAGTAGGCTATATAGCACTGGGCTGCTTGAGGATTAGGAAGAGAAGAGGCACTCTTCTTAATTTAATAAAATTGATTGTTGAACTTTATTTTTTTACTCAGGGCCCTTGTACATGTATGTATTACAGGTGATGTAATACAGGGGCACATGTATGTATTACAGGTGATGTAATGCAGGGGCACATGTACAGTATGTATTACAGGTGATGTAATGCAGGGGCACATGTATGTATTACAGGTGATGTAATACAGGGCACATGTATATATTACAGGTGATGTAATGCAGGGGCACATGTATGTATTACAGGTGATGTAATACAAGGGCACATGTATGTATTACAGGTGATGTAATACAGAGGCACATGTTTGTATTACAGGTGATGTAATACAAGTGCACATGTATGTATTACAGGTGATGTAATACAGAGGCACATGTATGTATTACATGTGATGTAATACAGGGGCACATGTATGTATTACAGGTACTGTAATACAGGGGCACATGTGTGTATTACAGGTGATGTAATACAGGGGCACATGTATGTATTACAGGTGATGTAATACAGGGGCACATGTATGTATTACAGGTGATGTAATACAGGGGCACATGTATGTATTACAGGTGATGAATGCACTTGCAAATGTTTTTCACTACGGAACTCTCCCTCTCCTTTACTTACTTTGAAGACCTGACTATACCATCCAACATTTCTCACAGTTCCATCTTCAAGTCGCAGTCTATCGTCCACCCACTGACCCAGCTTCTCAATTCCTTGACAACTTTGCAGCTTGGCTTTATTACTTCATATCCACTGATGTAACCACTGTCCACTGTCATTCTTGAGAATCTCAACATCCCCATCATAAACCCTACTGCTGCCTCTCCTTTACTTCATCCTTTGGTCTCTCCCAGAGAACTTTATCTTCCACCCATCTCCAGCCTCTCCAAATCGTTCTTCATAAACTCTTTACTGTCCTTTCCTTGTGCCTCATCTTGCCTCCTGCAGCCTCTGCACCCAAATCCATGTGTACATAGCAATGCCTAAATGCTCTTTGCCCAATCCTCTCTCCATCCTCCTTTGTACCACTCCTCTCTCCTGGGTCAGTAGTCTCTTGCTACAATACTACACTTACTGCAGCTCTCACATCATCTTTGGTAATCCAAACCCCAAATTTGGCACTCATAGTAGATCTGCCACTTGCAAAAGTACATCCATGCCAAAAGGCCAAAAAGCTGGTCCACTGCTGACTTCGGAACTTCATTTATTCCATCTTCTAACTACATTGCTTAGCAGATCTACCTTTAGTAAAAACCCTCATTTTTTCTGCAACTTCAACACACTCCTCTGCCCATACTTCTGTCTCCCTCCATTGTCTTCTCTGTTCCCATATCCATCTTCAGTTCTTCCTTTCCTGATACTGAGGTCTTTACACTCCTCATTTTCTCTTCCACCTCAAATTTCACCTTGAACCCATTCCCTTTGAAATCCTCTGTTCCCTCCCGCCCAATGCTTTCCCACACATGCTTCTAATGAAGGACAGTCCAAAAGCTTTAAGTGTGGTGACTATTTTACTCTATGGGAACTTGCTGACATCATCCTTGTTTGCCTGAAGGGAACCACTGTACTATGTTATTTGATTTACTTTCCGTGATTCTTATTGAACCTGCGAGACTGTGAGGCCCCACCACTTTCAGCACTTGGCTGGTGACCTCTGGATAGGTTCCATAAATGCATAAACCATGTGCTGGTCAGCATGGAGCTAGTTTTCACTAAGGCAGAGGAACCTGTTACAGTGTAAACCAACCTACAGTAGGCTATATAGCACTGGGCTGCTTGAGGATTAGGAAGAGAAGAGGCACTCTTCTTAGTTTAATAAAATTGATTGTTTTACTTTATTTTTTTACTCAGGGCCCTTGTACATGTATGTATTACAGGTGATGTAATGCAGGGGCACATGTACAGTATGTATTACAGATGATGTAATGCAGGGGCACATGTATGTATTACAGGTGATGTAATGCAGGGGCACATGTATGTATTACAGGTGATGTAATGCAGGGGCACATTACATCACCTGGATCCTAGGACCCTGAACCTCTAAGCCTCATTCCATCTAGGAGGGTAATACTTTTGTGAAAGAAGCAAGTTGATATCCCATCTTATACCATATATGGTTAGATGTTATTTGGAGTTTTTTTAAAATGTGAGTGTGATGGGAAAAATAAATTTTTCCCCCAAAAATTGTTTTTGCCTATATTGCACCATGTCCTGTCTTCTTCTTTTTTATATCAACTATTGAGGATTTTACTGAAGAAGGAGAAAGATCTTTGTCCTCAAACGAGATTGAAAGAATCATATTCATTGATTAAGGGATTCTCTCTTTTTTACGTAAGGACTGTTTCACGTTATTTGCGCCACCTGAATAGAAGTTGTTTTATGTATATGTGATTATTCTGAGGATTTGTGAAGAGTTCTTTATTCTTCCCAGGGGCTGCATTATACGTTTTTTGCGCTGTCATTATTATTGTTTATTATAACATAGCTCACCTGTTTAAACTCTCGATTTCCACTTACACGTTCCCTTTCATCTTTAAACATGTCATAATCTCTCCACTCTATGAATGCCTGCACCTACTGCCTGGTTTGTCTTTCTTTTTTGATTCCAAACTATTTGAAGTGCTTGTGTACAACAGCTTAACCCTTTTTTCTCTCCTACATCTCCCTGCTTGCTCCATAGTAAATGGTTTTCTGCCTTCTAGATTACACCAAGACTGCCCTCACTGAAGTGACCAACGATCTGCTCTAGGGGCCGGGACTCCATACTCATTTTTCTTGACAGCACTGCAACATTCACTACAGTCAGCCACCCATTTCTCCTGCACATGCTTCACTCTGTTGACCTTTGTGGTTCTCTGCCCACCTAGTTTACCTCCTATGATTCTGAATACCCTGTGCCTTGCCCAGGAGCGCTGATGGGGGGGAGCAGGTATTCATTATCTGGGCCTATTGGAGGGGTCCGGTGGGGCCCCGGGTCAGCTGCAGTGCATCATATTTTACAGTGACTTTTTTCAGAGGGTGTGTGGCCACGCCTCCCAAATTGGTCCACACCCCCTATGTACTTAGGCCTCAATGGCCCTGGCCTTGCCCTAGGTTTATTTATAAAATTCTTGTCACCTGTCCTCTTGTCACCAGGCCAGACTCTCACCCAACCTGCAATCTTTCAAGTAATCTCATAAAACCCATCTCTTCCAACAAGCCTTTTCCACCCCCACCTGATACTACACTGTCCAGGCCTACCAACTACCCCACCAGCTCCTATTGTCTCAGCATTCCCCTCTCTCTCTATATATTGTAAATTCTCATAATTAAGGACCTCTCTACCCTCTGGGCTTAAGTTTATTAAGCTGTGTTTGTTTGTGTCGAAACTGAATTTCTCGATCCCTGGTGGTTTCTAATTGACAACCCACTGTGGCGTCTTTTATTTGACCGCGGTTTCTATTGAGACTACTGCAAAATAAAAGCAAAATAATAGACTAAGTTTGAGGGTGAAGCACTGCACATATCATTATGATCGGTGCAAGCTTCGTTAGGCTTAAAAGTATAGAAATAGTTAAATCTTCACACCTGTAATAAGAACAGCCCAGATGTTCCAGCTCAATATTGTAGCTTTATTACCAGTATAAGTATAAGTAAGCATCCAATCTGTTAGGAGAAGGTCAGTAGCTTTGCCCTGATGCATCTATATGTTTCTAGAATCCATTGTTTTGGAAAATAGGAAACTAATATGGCATGTGACTTCCTGTGGATATAATAAATCCCAAACTGGCTGTTACATGTTACCAACTGCTCATCAGTGCTGTGATCCAAGGCAGCGGGAAGGTGCCAGTACCCACCCGTTTGTGGAGACGCTCTGCTTCATCCTGATATGCAGCAAGCTGTTGTTTCCATTGTTTGACATTGGCAGTAGACTCCAGCAAGGCTGCTGTGAGTTTGGCATTATTTCCTTTAAGTGTAGCCAGTTCTGCTTCCCAGTGCTTGTTAATTGCAGAACTGCTATAACAAAAACAAAAAATACAAAAGGAGATTTTACATGACAGTCAGTTCAATGAGCAGTAATAGCATATGCACCGTTCATGCAGGAAACATACAATATTGATTAGATCCTGTGAGGTTCATGTATTTTACGTGGAAATTAATATTCCTGAATTTCAATGTTGCAGGGAGTGATGTGATGATAGTGTAACAGTCTAGCAAACTAATCTAGTTAAGCTGGGTACACACTTGAGCATCAGGCTTTCGTTTCGACATCGGAACAAATGCACTTGAACGGGGATTTCCCGCGCACACCGAGTTAATGAACGACGGAAGGATCAATGGGCCCAATTCAGACCGGCGCGCTAGGAAGCGTTCGCACGCAGACTGCTGATGTTTGCATTGTGCGCATGCATCGCAGTGCACATACCAGTCCGTGCGATCGCCAGGCGATCGCCCCTTGTGCATAGACGCCTAGTTAGCTTGAGTGACAGGACAAGCCATTTGTGGGTGGTGACAGGGGTTGGTCGATGAAAACGGGGGATGGAGGTGCAAACGCAGGCGTTTCTGAGCGTCTTAACGCCGTTTCAGAGGCGTGCATAATTAAGACGGAGCGTCATAGTACATGTCACATGGTTGAATTTCACACTGAAGCACTCGCAGTGCTTGCGGTAAGGTATGGTAAACCACAAGTGCTGCGTATGCATCTGATGGTACTCGATGTACCGATGGGTGCATACACTTCCTGGAGATGACGTGCATAAGTGGGCGTCTTAAGACAGGCTAGTGGGCGTCTAAATGCACACCGCGATCGCACGCCAAGACATAGCGCGCGTGCAAATGCCTTGCTGTGCGATCGCCTGCCTTGCTGTGGGTATGCCGGATTTGCATACACTGGCTGCGTGCGAACGCATCTAGCGAGCGGGTCTGAATCGAGCCCACTGTTCCATCCTTCATTAACTTACTACAGATCGCTAGCTATATTGCTAGGTTTGATGTGCAGCACATCAAACCTAGCGACCGTCGCTACCGACTTCGGAAGAGCCTAATCTCCCGTACACACTGAACGATGTAGGCAATGAAGGCCAGTGTGTACCCGGCTTAACATTAGATATTAGCTGCTAGTGTAATGCTAGAAGGAAATTAAATGGTTATTGATGCACTACCAATTGGTACACTGCTATCTTGAGAGAAATGTAATGAACTTAATTTCAGTTTCTTCAGGGAAGATTTTAGTAAAGGCAAAGCATGCCAAGTTTTGCCTTTACTAATATCATATATAAAATACACACTGAGCACAGTGTCGAACATCTTTAGGGTATCAGTGTACTCAGGGCCGGCTCCAAGTGCTGCCGCGCCCTGTGCAAGTTCCGGACTGCGGCACCCGGCAACCCTGCCAAACATGACCTAATTACCATAGGCCACACCCCCTTAGAGACGTATTTGGGGGCGCACCCATATGGCATGCCTCCCATTTAACGCCAGGCTGGGGGCGAGCCCTGCACTTCTTCAGTAGCTGTGCTGCCCCCAGCCCTCTCCCTGCACTGAAAGGATGCCATGCGCCATTCAGCTTCTCCGGGGTCTGGCACCGACCCACAGCTGCGGCTGTGGCGTGCCCAACCTCCCGACCGCCCGTGGAACACTACAGCCCGCGGGTGGAGCAGCGAGGCAGTGCCCAAAGAACGGGACTGTCCCGCTGAAATCGGGATGGTTGGGAGGGGTGCGCACTCTATGGGGTGACGCCCATGTTCGACTGCACTGGTCGAACGTGCCTTGAGTCGGCCCTGAGTGTACTACTAAGGCAATTTACATTAAATGAAAGAACTGAAGGAAACAGTGCTCAATGAGACTAAATATAATTTAACATATCAGTTATATCATAACTATTTGAGCATATGTATTTGTGAATGTTACACAGTGCTCCTTTAAGATGCATTGGCTCAATAGGAAACAGCTAGTTTGAATCCCTCAGTAGAGGTTTCAGCAACAGTTCTATAAATTACTTTTGATCTTAGCAGTCAGTGTTCAGCTTTAATCATGCATAAATCTGCAAACAGTTCAAAGCACATCATCCAATTTACACAGAGTGATAGGGACAGGTTTATTTAACAGAGGAGAGAGAAATAGTCAAATATATTTAGAATTGGTAAAAGATGTTTTTGTTTATTACCCAATTTTTTTTATAGCACCAGCGTAATATGCAGCGCTTTGCAGAGATTGTTGTAACCATGTACATCAGTCAGTCCGTAACCCCATGGAGCTTACAGTCTCTACTGCACAAAAACACGCACACTCCGTCAACTGATTGGTAACCAGACACGGGGAGACCATACAAATTCCACACAGATAGTGCCCTGGTTGGGATAGAAACCATGATACCTGAAATGTGAGGCAGAAATGCTTGCCACTGTCATGCCATACCACCCTCCATTTAATAAGATGCACAATATTATAGTTACATAATGGAAACTGTAAATCAGGAAAGCATTTCTTTAATGCTTAATTTATATTAATTGAACATAAAGAGAACTGGTACTCAATTGGCAGCCTGTTGTCCATATCAGGACCGCTGCCACCAGCTGTTAGGACTCTGGGGGCGATTCAGACCCGGACGCTAGGCAGCTCACTTTCATTGCCAAAAGGGGCAGGGTATACAAACTCTGCGATCACACTCTCTGGTGTAAGGACGCCCTCTATGTCTTAGATAGCGGCGACAGAGTGAACGCACGCCAGTATAAAGACGCCCACTTTTCTTTCTTAGCACACGTCACCTCCAGGAAGTGCATCGAGAGCTATTGGAGCTGCACGCAGCGCTTGAGGTAGACCCTACCCCACCGCAAGCACTGCGATCACTGCAGGCTAAAATACAACCAGGTGACGTGTACAATGACGCCTCCATGCTAAGTATGCACACCCATAAAACGCCATTTTGACACCCAGACACGCCTGCATTCGCAGCTCCACTCCCCGGTTCACAAGCACCTTCCCCTGTTACCACGCACAAACGGCGCTATCTGTCACTCAAAGTAGCGTACAGTCTGTGTAGTACGAGCGCACAATTCCCGAGCACAGTGAGTGACTCGTGGATGCGCATATTGATTAGGGATGTGCGCCGGACCATTTTTGCCGGATTTGGATTTGGATTTGGTTCTAATTCGTCGTCCGGCTTTGGATTTGGATTTGCCAAACTGCGGTGACTGGCTTTGGATTTGGATTTGGATTTTTTTACAAAAATTGACAAAAAAAGCTAAAATCACATAAATTGGTCTTTTTTTTCTTCCTAGAGTATTATTAACCTCAATAACATTAATTTCCAGTCAATTTAGACCATATCACAGCTTATAATATTGTTTTCAACATTATTGGCCAAAGGTTGCAGTGAGCTGACTGGTTACTAAGCGACAAAGCAGCGGCACAACGACACAGACACCACAGTATAAAGCACATCTATGACACATTGCCACACAGCAGTGGCAGAAATGAAAAGTAGTGCACCCACCCAGTGGGGTACGGCCAGCAGAGTCACAGTACTTGTTTACAAAGTGGGCTACGGCCCTAGGAGTCACAGTGCACAATCTTATTAGCATTACACCGCACATAGGGCCTGATTCACATTACACCATAAAGTAGTGTCTCTTATTTATGTTACGACACACAGTAGTGCCCCTTTTACACAATGCCCACAGTAGTGACCCTTTTACACAATGCCCACAGTAGCGGTGTCCCTTACACAATGTCCCCCAGCAGTGGTGCCCCCTATGCAGTCCCCTTAGTAGTACGGTCCACTATGCAGTGCCCCCAGTTGAATGCTCCCCAGTAGTATGCCCCCCAATAGCAGGCCCCCCCAGTAGTATGTCCCCCATTAGCAGGCCCCCCCAGTAGTATGTCCCCCATTAGCATGCCACCCAGTAGTATGCCCCCCCAGTAGTATGGCTCCCCCAGTAGTAGGCTGCCCCAGTAGCAGGCCCCCCCAGTAGTAGGCTGCTCCAGTAGTAGCCCCCCCTGTAGTATGGGCCCCCCCTGTAGTATGGCCCCCCCTGTAGTAGGCCCCCCCAGTAGTATGGCCCCCCCCAGTAGCAGGCCCCTCAGTAGTATGGCCCCCCCAGTAGCAGACCCCCCCAGTAGTATAGCCCCCCCCAGTAGCAGGCCCCTCTGTAGTATGGCCCCCCCAGTAGTATAGCCCTGCCCAGTAGCAGACCCCCCCCAGTAGTGCAGACCCCCCCAGTAGTATAGCCCCCCCCCAGTAGCAGGCCCCTCTGTAGTATGGCCCCCCAATAGTGCAGATCCCCCCCAGTAGTATGGCCCCCCCAGTAGCAGACCCCCCCCCAGTAGTATAGCCCCCCCCAGTAGCAGGCCCCTCTGTAGTATGGCCCCCCCAGTAGTATTGCCTCCCCCAGTAGCAGACCCCCCCCCAGTAGTGCAGACCCCCCCCAGTAGTATAGCCCCCCCAGTAGCAGGCCCCTCTGTAGTATGGCCCCCCCAGTAGTATAGCCCCCCCCCAGTAGCAGACCCCCCCAGTAGTGCAGACCCCCCCCCCAGTAGCGCCCCCGGACCTTTGACAAGTAAAAAAATAAAAAAAATAAAACTTACCTGTATCCCCGCTCCCGCGCCGTCCGCTCTGTCACACGCTGAGGAGGGAGCCGGAAGACGGAGCTCATGTGTGAGCTCCAGCCGGCTCCCTCCGTGCAGCAGCCAATGAGAGTCTGTGTGACTCTCATTGGCTGCTGTAACAAACACACAGCTGCCGCTGGCGGCTGTGTGTCTGTGTCTGTGTAGGGCAGAGCGCTATCACTGCGCTCTGCCCTACACGCGAGGAGACCTGATGTCGGATTCTCTAGTGAGAATCCGACATCAGGCGGCCGCCGTTCGGCCCCGAACGGGGATCCGAGTCAGGCGGTGAACACCCGAACAGGGTTCGGGTGGACTCGGATCCCCAATGTTCGGAGCGGTTCGGATTCCACAGAATCCGAACCGCTCATCTCTAATATTGATGTATACGCATTCGCAGACGGCCAACTATCAGTCATAGCGTGCGTCCGCGGCTTAGTGTCTGGGTCTGAATCGGGCCCTCTGTGTCTCTGCTACTCTCTCTCTATTACATAGAGACCAGTGTGTAAAGGAGTGATAACATTAGCCATAATATGCAGACAGCTTTCCAGATCTTTGCCCATAGGCTGGGTTGTGCTGTGGTGAAGCTCTGTTTCTAAAGGCTCATACACAGACATATAACGATATGCTCCATGAGTGATATCATTAAGTGTTTTCCCTTGAACTGCTTGGCTCAATGTCGGGAACGACATTGAGCATACACACTGAATGATATCGTTAACGATATCGTTCAGTGACGTCACCCTCCCTCATCATATCATCAGTTTGCCCTGCATGTTCAGGTGACGGCAGACATTAACGATATCAGGCATACACACTGGACGATACTGAACGCTGTGAACAATAATGATATCATTATCGCCCAATTTATCATCTAGTGCAGTGGTTCCCAAACTTTTTTGAATCACGGCGCCCTAGAGTATCAGGATTGTTTTCACGGCACCCCTAAGACAAACGTTTGTTATTGAGAAATTCAGATAAAAATGTTGTAAAGTAATAAAGTGAAGTAAATTGTGCTTATCTGTCATCCTTAGGGTCAGTTATGTGGTGGTGGACAGGTTTGCGCTTCTGTTTGTCCACATATTTACATTACATTGACCATAAATAATTTGATTTGCTGCTGGACCACCAACCTGAGGCACCCAAGGGTGCCACGACGCACAGATTGGGAAACACTGGTCTAATGTGTATGAGCCTTAAGCCTGTTTTTGGGGTCCTGGTGTCTTTGAGGGCAGCATGGCTGGTGAACCAGGCCAGGACACATCTCAGCCCAGAAGAAGTACCACTGCTGCACTGTACTCGGATTGCTGATGCCATCTCAGAATGGCATTAGCCAGTGGTGCCCTTTGGGAAAATATGTTA
The DNA here is from genome assembly GCA_031769625.1 of Taudactylus pleione. Lineage (NCBI taxonomy): Eukaryota > Metazoa > Chordata > Amphibia > Anura > Myobatrachidae > Taudactylus > Taudactylus pleione. The sequence goes on from JAUIMM010000334.1 coordinate 5,122,538, forward strand.
TATTATGTTATGTTCAATTAATATAAAGTAAGCATTAAAGATTATGCTAATATGTTATATTATGTTTAGAATTCTTTTTAAATTTTATTAAACAAACTGGCTCATGCATGCGGTAACTGACTGGGTGGTGTGGCGGGCGGTCAGACTACTGTTATCACCGATGTCCAATGTCGCCGGGGAACTGAAGATTTAGTTGCAATGAGCAGTGATATAAAAAATAAATATCTATCTATCTATCTCTATATATCTCTATATATCTCTATATATATATATTATATATATATATATATATATATATATATAATGCACCAAAAACATAGGCGGCACTCGGAGACTGGAATAACATGTAACACCCTCGACAGAGGGACTTTATTGAGTCGACGTTTCGGGGTCTTCCGCCCCTTCCTCAGGACAACAGAATAACACCGAAACGTCGACTCAATAAAGTCCCTCTGTCGAGGGTGTTACATGTTATTCCAGTCTCCGAGTGCCGCCTATGTTTTTGGTGCATTGTGCGTTGGGGGTGCTGTCCTCCTAAGGAGGGCACCGGAGCAAGTACGGACTACGTGTCCAGAGACACAGCGTGGAGGAGTGCCGGAGGATTGTTTTTCTATTTATTATATATATATATATATATATATATATATATATATATATATTTATATATATATATAAAATTTCTCGTTATATTGAAAGAACTGTAAAGTAGACATTTGAAGCTTTGCCCCTGAAGCTCTATCATAGACATGCAAAATACTGTATATTGCATTGTTGGCAGGTTTTGGCTGTATCAGAATTGAGCATTATGATTGTCCCAGGATGAACTCAGACATTTTGTACAACTGCTCTCAAAAATGTTTGTACATACTGACATCTATAACTTGAAGAGTAAAGTTGCTAGTCTGTGGGCTTTATTATATAGAGTGTGAGGAGTACTGTAACAGATTTAAGCCTAGTTTTTAGATAGGTCTATCTTCAAAATCCACAGTACCGGAGGAAACCCATAGAAGCGTGGGATGAACATACAAACTCCACCCAGTTAGGGTCTTGTGGGAATCGAAACCAAGACGTCAGTGATGTGAGGCAGCAATGCTAACCACTACATTAATAGTGCTGCCCTTTATAAAAGTCTTTGGCGTTTTTGTCATAAAATGTCTCTGTGTGTTATTTTCCTTAGGACGGCTCTAGAATCAAGAACCTCTCCCCCACACTGTCACAGACTCGCTGTCCTCATAGGTGAACTCTATTCCGAAGAGATTTTATAGACAACCTGGTTTGACACAGATAGCTGTCCTAAGTACGGGCTTCTAACACCTAACTAACAACTGACTAGCCTGGCGAGTGGTAAGACTACCCTTAACACTGTGGCCGGTGTTGCAGGAGAAGTGAGCATCGCTCAGCTGCAACAGTGAATTTTCTTATGTGAAGATTTTCTATAGTTCCAATGAGCAGTGTTTTCAGAGGGGTTTTGTTAATATATATATATATATAATTTGAATTTCTGATTATCTTTTAAAAACCTCCAGATAAAACAAAGCCAGAAGCACTGGATCAGTATTTGCCCCTTAAAATCTATCATAAACTGTCATGCAACATAAAATATTGTCTCAGTATTACGCATCATGGTTGTGAAGGTAGTATGCTCTAGAACCAAGAACCTCTCACTGCCACAGTATCCGTACATGTCCTGACAGATTAGTTATATTATGAAGAGCCTGAGACTCTATAGACAGCCCTGGTTATACTCAGTAATGGGGTGGGGAGGTGTATTTACGTACTAACATGGTGCAGCCTTTTAGCTACCAATCAGATATTTGCTTTCATTACCTTAAGTTTAACTCTGATTGGCTGCTATAGATATTTTGTGATCATACGATTGGTAAATGGTAGGTGCTATTCACTAGGAGTTGGTATGTTTTTCACCTTGGGTGCCAGACATTCAAAATTACAATCCAGAAAAGTTTCCAGAGTGCCACATTTATAATTTATACAAGTATTTACAAAATTAATAGATGTGCGCAACAAATGTTATTGGTTTCTCTGTCCTTCCTTTTTATTCAGGTTAGGCTGATAGTTTGTAGTCTGGAGACAAAGGCATTCTTCAGAAAGTATTTCGACTATGGGCAGGACTAACTGTGGTAGGGTTCACTTAGCAGAGGCTGACTTTGATAGGGTTTGCAGGCCACCAAAAGGGTATCACCTGGTGCACCAAAAGGGTTTCACCTGGTGCACCAAAAGGGGTCCTCTGAGAGGGAAAGAGGTGGAAGAGGAGGGGAGGAGCACACTTTTAGGATAGGGACTGCATGAGTACCAATCAAAGAATCCTTGTGTGCAACCTTATGGCACTAGAGCCAATAGTTGATTAGCCCTGCTATGCACCAATTAGAGTGCCAGGAATTGAGGATTGGTATCTAACTCCCTTTGAAGCTGGGTCCCAGACCCAGCAGAATGCAGCCGCAATAGAAGTCTGGCTTTTGGCATCAAAATGCTTTTAGTACTCTGACTAGTGAATGGCAAGTGTTATCAACCAATCAGAGTGCCAGAAACTCGCTATGAGGTTTCTGATGCACTGACTGATGCATAGCGCCAACGGTTTACAAATCACCAAGTTACCCACTTAATGTTAGCTGCATTCTAAACTGATGCAGAATTGTTAACCAGGTTTGGTTGCTAGGTTTGGTACTACAGCAAACTGCTCATACTTACTGACTGCTCCTACTGGTGATTGTGGGAGGGGGATGCCCAGAAGGAAGGGCAGGGGATTGGTGCAGATATTTTCTTTATTGTGGCCCCACCCCTGTGACATAATGGGGCATATGTATCAAAACTTGATGTGAGATAAATCTGTGAGATATATATGACCAACCAATCAGCTTCTAACTTACATTTTGCAGGCTGTGTTTAAAAAATGATAGTTATGAGCTGATTGGTTGGTGATATATATCTCACAATTTTATCTCACATCAAGCTTTGATACATATGCCTCAATGCCACAATTTGTTGCACTATGTGTTGGGGAATGGGACCATGATGATATATTTCATAGCAAATCCTGCCATATGCACTGGTTCCACCCACTTCCCAGGAGTATGGGTGTGGTCAAGGAGGGTTGAATATTCTCCAGGGATCTGGGACAGTAGGTTAGTATGAGACTGCTGAATGTGATAAAAGCAAAAGGAAATGCTAAAAACAAATCAGTCTGGAATATAAACATAACCCAAGGTGCTAGAATGCATTGAATAAATTGTATTTAAGTGCAAATTTCACACTGAAACACAGCAACCAATCAGCTATTAGCTCTTATGTGTCTAGTTCATTGATGAAAATGAAAGTGAGTGTCTGATTGGTTCAAATTATTTATTCCTAATGATGTATCTAAATGCAATGTAATACCCCTTTTACACCGGAGCTAAACCCCGGGTTAATGCAGGGTTAACCCGGGCAGCTCCCTGGTGTAAAAGGGGAGAGGGTTGGATCGCCGGGTCGAGTGACCCGGCAATCCAACCCAGGTAAATAGTAGGGTTTAGCAGGGGCGTAGCCCGTGAAACCCTGCTGTGAGAACAGCGCACTCCGGGTCACGATGACCTGGAGTGCGCTGCTAGCCGGCCAATTGGTCTGGCTTCAGTGGCGCTTGGAGATTATGTCATCTCCAAGCGTCCACTTTCACACCAGGAAATCCGGGTCTATGCAGACCCGACTCCGGTGTGAGCGCCGCCGACTCGGGAACATCCCGAGTCGGCACCAGCTACATTCCGGGTCTGATCCGGATAGGAACTCTGTTCCAACTGCGGGTCAGACACGGAATTTTGGTGGAAAAGGGGTATTAGTGAATAAACCCTGCTGGCTTAAATGGGATAAGCTTTCTATAAATAAAGACAAAATACAACTGAAGGGAAAGAAAACAAATATATTTTTCCTTTGCTGACAGAGAGCTGCTGTGATATCTGAAGAAAGATAAGCTATTGCAATTACATGTACATTATATTACTATATTTCAAAATACCTTTTAACCATGGCTGCCCTTTAATGTGGCGATTCAAGTCCTTGTGACAACAAAACCACTCAAATGGAATTAGGGTTCCCTTAAAATAAAACACAAATGCGTCCCAGTGAGTCCTATTTCAAATACTCACAGCTCTCCTGATTAATTTAATTGCGTGCATCAATGCTATTTCAAGCTGTTAGACCATAAACCCAGCTGAACGAGCTTCTCTCCATGTTGGAAATTATCATTAGAATTAATGCAAGTCATTAAAGAAGTACCTTCCCTATCTGTGCGTCGGATCAGAATTCACTGCCAAAGGCTATGAAAGCAGTTTTATTTTCTGCAAAGTAGGTCAGTTATGAAAAATAAATCCCATTAGTATCACCATATGGAGTATTATTTGGCACAGAAGATAAGCATACAATTATTTAAGCTCACCCAAAAAAAAGTGCAGCACAAGAGATTATCTGGAACATAGCTTTCTATATAAGGTATTATCCCACTCAGGTACAGAATAGAAACAAACATTCCACTAAGATTTGCAGAGTATGATTTTGAAGAGAACTCTGCACCAATCAAAAATATAGAATAAAATAAACCTACTTTATAATACGCCTATCTGCATTTTATTAGAATTGTTGTTATTTATAAACCTATTTGTACTGAAGATTTTATTAAACATTCATCAAGCATAATAAAAAGATAGGACTCCCCCCCGCCTTGAGTTAGTTTTACTTTGCTGTCATAATATAGCCGCATTTTGGAGAACAGTTAACCCTTGCCCTGCCCCTGTTCTGTGACTGCAATATGAAAGTAGCAGAAATGCCATTTGCATTAAGGATCATTCATCTTTAGGGAAACGTATCCACAGTACTGTATATATCAGTATTCAAAGTGAATCCCTGTTGGACCATAGGCGAGAAGTTACTACATGCTGTGTCCATGATCCGTCCACTGTCACAATAAAAGCCAGAGTCCCTTGTGGGCATCTTCTCCCTAGGAATCAGCATTATGAGCAAATGCACTTATGCTGCATTCATCGTGGGGGTAAAAGAAGTAGAGGGCAAGGCATCATGGGTAGATGTAAAACAGATGATCCCACAAGACCTATATGTATATGTAAGTATCCAGTATTACTGTCACATTTCATCTTGCAATTATTTTAGTAATATTACTTTATCAGCATTTGAATATTAAGCAGACAGTTCAACTCTCCGCTACATCGCAGCATTAACTTGTTGGATGGATGACTATAATATTGATTCTATCTTCATACTCAATAGGATAGCAGGGGAAAACACAGGATTTCTAGAGGGGGGTTTACAAAAGATTGATTTTGGAGCCTGGGTGGCCAATCCCATGAAGGGGGTATAATTAGCACTTAAGCTATAGTCTGTCTCATCAGAGCAGTAACGGTGCTTAACAGTACCCTGTACCGCCCACTCCCCCAGACCACATGATGTCACCAGGTTATGCTGAGGGTACAGGGCTTCCAGGGACAGTAAGGACAGCAGCACTGCCGAAGCATCCTCAGGATGATCCCAGGTGCTGTGCAAGCTGCCGGCTCCATGTCTGGAGCGTCCAAACGCGGCGCTGCAACAGTGACACTGACTGCCGGGTGCCGCTACAGGGTACGGGATGCCAGCGCTCGGGATCCTGGCGTTCAGAATCCCGATGCCAGCATCCCGACAGGGTTAGGATACCGACACCTGTCGGTCAGTATCCTAACACTCCCCCTCTCCCTACCCTCCCTCCCCGATGCCTAAACCCAACCCCCCCAGTGCCTAAACCTAACCACCCTCCCTAGTGCCTAACATTAGCCTTTCCTAGTTAGTGCCTAACCCTCCCCCAAGTGCCTAATCCTAACCCTCCCCCTAACCCCAGTACTTACTGTCGGGATGCCGGCACTGGGAATCTGACTGGTGTCAGAATTCGGCACCGACATTCTAAGCACCGGCATCCCGACATCTCGTTCCAGGTACCCTGCTAGCCAGATGCAGACACTGTAGGGCGCGTCAGTGCTGCCCATAGAGCCCTGCGATTTGTGTGCCGCCACCGCTCGCTCACCCCAAAATACAGCCCTGTGCCTCATACAAAGTGCAGTGTATGTAATATGTAAAGGAAAAAAATGCAACATACAAGTAGGACCCGTAAGGCGCTTATGCAGTGAATAGTGAGTACGTTTTTGTAAAAAAGTATATCATTTACCAGTTCAGCAGCTATTAAAAAAAAACTTCTACAAGTTTTATAAAGAAACAAAGGAACAATGCGTGATATGAATTGCACTACTCTAGCCAGGTAATTGGAACTCCACCACCTCCTGAAATTTGCCTATGGATAGGTGTTGGACCCTGGCCAAGTAGGTGTCAGTGATGTACCTCTAAAGGTGCGTACACACGTAAAGATTTTCTGTCCAACCATCCAACTAGATGATTGGTTGGAATGAAAATCTGGTAAGGTATGAAAGCAAATGACAATCAGAAATTTGCTCCCAAACGCCGGAAAATGGACAAAAACTGTTGTTTGAACAAATTGTTTAGATCAAACATTTAACAAACTTGTCTGACGACCATTTTCATCTGTTTTCTGGCATTTAGGAGCAAACTGCTGATCATCAGTTACTCCCATACGTTACCAGATTTTCATTCCAACCAATCAACTAGTTGGTTGGACAGAAAATATTTAGGCGTGTACCCAGCTTTACTATTAAGAGATTACAACATACTGCAGACAGGTAGTGCGGGAGAATGACATCCCACTATTCACTTTATGTTTCTATGGAGACAGATGATTTTTTTTTCCGGGCACTTAGACATTAACTATACAAGAAAGATGTTGCTTCATATAATTTTGGCTAGGGATTTTACACAAAACATGCAAAAATTTCTCTTCTGTGAATGCTCATAATTTTTATAATTTCATGCATTATTTTTTTGCATTTACATTGTAGATTTTATTCATAGGAATTCGATCTTTGATTAGGCAAAGTATGAAATATTGTTCAAATTCATATTTTCAGCTGTGTGGCAGAAAGTGATCTTCTCCCATTATTACTTCTGGTAGAATACAGTAATGACAGCCATGTATTTATTACATCAGATACTGTAGATTCCTGTACTGTCAGCCATGTATCTATTACATCAGGTAGATTCCTATACTGTCAGCCATGTATCTATTACATCAGGTAAGTCCTGTACTGTCAGCCATGTATCTATTACATCAGGTAGAGTCTTGTACTGTCAGCCATGTACCATGTATCTATTACATCAGGTAGATTCCTGTACTGTCAGCCATGCACCATGTATCTATTACATCAGGTAGATTCCTGTACTGTCAGCCATGTACCATGTATCTATTACATCAGGTAGAGTCCTGTACTGTCAGCCATGTATCTATTACATCAGGTAGAGTCTTGTACTGTCAGCCATGTATCTATTACATCAGGTAGAGTCCTGTACTGTCAGCCATGTATCTATTACATCAGGTAGATTCCTGTACTGTCAGCCATGTACCATGTATCTATTACATCAGGTAGATTCCTGTACTGTCAGCCATGTACCATGTATCTATTACATCAGGTAGATTCCTGTACTGTCAGCCATGTATCTATTACATCAGGTAGATTCCTGTACTGTCAGCCATGTACCATGTATCTATTACATCAGGTAGATTCCTGTACTGTCAGCCATGTACCATGTATCTATTACATCAGGTAGATTCCTGTACTGTCAGCCATGTATCTATTACATCAGGTAGATTCCTGTACTGTCAGCCACGTACCATGTATCTATTACATCAGGTAGAGTCCTGTACTGTCAGCCATGTATCTATTACATCAGGTAGAGTCCTGTACTGTCAGCCATGTATCTATTACATCAGGTAGAGTCCTGTACTGTCAGCCATGTATCTATTACATCAGGTAGAGTCCTGTACTGTCAGCCATGTATCTATTACACCAGGTAGAGTCCTGTACTGTCAGCCATGTACCATGTATCTATTACATCAGGTAGATTCCTGTACTGTCAGCCATGTATCTATTACATTAGGTAGATTCCTGTACTGTCAGCCATGTATCTATTACATCAGGTGGATTCCTGTACTGTCAGCTATGTATCTATTACATCAGGTAGAGTCCTGTACTGTCAGCCATGTATCTATTACATCAGGTAGAGTCTTGTACTGTTAGCCATGTATCTATTACATTAGGCAGAGTCCTATACTGTCAGCCATGTATCTATGCTGAAGACATCAGGTGACACACCATACCTCCCTCTGCGTCCCCCGTTACATTGGTAAAATTCTGATGTGCTGAACTCTAAGCCAACAATGCTTTCATAGGTATCATAGGTATAGCTGTACACATGAGACCAGAGCTGGGAAACTCTGTGCTACATCCTCACATACTTGCCCTCTGCTGCCCTGTCTGCGTGTCTATGCAGCTCACACAGTCACAACGACTTTCAGGGCAATAAATCTGTTGGTTTCTGTGAGACAGCGACCAGGTGCACACGTGACGCTACATCTATGCACATGCTCCATTCTGAATGTGTTGAATGTAGTTGACTCAATGACTATGGGAGAGATGTATCAAACCTAAAGAGGAGAAGTGGAGAAGTTACCCATATTAACCAATCAGATTCTAGCTATCATTTATCTAGGACAGGGAGTCAGCAACTTTTGGCATGTGTTCCACAAGTGGTATGCAAAGCTACTTCGGGTGGCACTCGCAGCTCAGGACAACTCGGGCACTTTGGAGATGTCTCCCGTCCAGAGCTCCATCACTCAGGCAGTCCGTCGGGTTATGTGACTGCGCCAGTATTCTATTACGCAGCCAAGCATTTGTCCTCAACCTCCCTGCTTCTTCTCTGCCCCTCCTGCTCCGCCTCTTCTTCATCAGAGGACCCATTTTCAGCGCTCTTGCCATGCCACATGGAGACTGAGAAGGAGCCACTTTGGACACACATATTGTGACCAGGGGCGCCGAGAGGGAGGGGGAGCGTGTACAGATTACCCAGGCCCGGGCTTCCTGAGGGGTCCGGCGGGGGCCCGGGTCCAGCACTGCTCCCCCCCCTCACAGCAGCCCAGCACACAGCGTGTGCTGAGCTGCAGTTGGAGACTGTTCGTGGCTGCTGAGCAGCAGCCACAGCAGTCTCCTATGCCTGTGCGGGGGAGCGATCACACTGATCGCGCCCCCCCTGGCTTTGCGCCGGGCTGAGGGGGCTCAGAGCGACCCCTCCCCAACGCGCAGCGCCGCTTCGCCGTGCTGCAAATCTTTTTTTTTTTCTTGGCAAGGGGATATGGCCACGCCTCCCACGATTAGGCCATGCCCCTATTACCGGGGCCCGCCACGGCTCTTGGCGGGCCTGATTGTGACACTGTGACTGTATCAAGGTATGCACACTTAGCATTGCACACTTGGTTGTGCATGGCTGGAGGGTGTTAAAATTAATGTGTTATTATTTAATATGGCCTCCAGTGAGTGGTAAGGTTGAGTTGAGGTTGGGCATGGGTAAGCTGATGATTTTCATTAATGAATGCCTTGTTCAATGAGTGTGGTGGGAGGGAGGTGGATAGGTTGGTGGTATTAAACAAACTATTGTTTAAGTTTATAGACATTTTGGGGGCTTTTTGAACTTTTGCCACCCAAACAGTAAACTGTTGCCTACCCTTGATCTTGGACATTCTATAAAATGATATGTAGAATCTGATTAGTTGCTATGGGAAACTACTCCATTTTCCCTCTTTACAAGGTTTGATACAGTAAATCTCCCCTCAAATCTTAGTCTAACTGAAGTCTGGAGACAAAGGGTTCACTACAATTGTGTATTTTGGTACCAAACCCTAGAACAAAAATATGTGAGTGAAACTGGGGCGATTTAGTGTGCCGCTGGTGGCGTTCCAACACCGTTGTAATGGCATATTATGGGCATCACCTGCAATTGAAAAAACCTCAAAGTTTGAACACAACAATTGAATACATCTCTCCCAATGTACCATTATGCTGTATTATTGATAGCATGCCATTATGTTGCACTCCTATTTAGATGAACTACGCAAACTGGCGTAGGGCTAACACTGCATCAGCCCCTAAATCATTAGCACACTTTCATGAAAAAACAAGATTTTGACATGTTGGACAAAAAATCAGGAGACATCCTGTTCTGTTCATGGGAACTTTCAGGAGCACTTTCATGAGGAAGCACACCTGTAGGCTCCTCTTGGGTAATGTGTCACATGTATTAAAGACAGATGTGCCCCAAAGTGCCAAGATTAGAAATGGACATTATATTACAGGCTCAAAAGATGAGTTATGAAAAGTGAGTCAGTGCTCCTGAACCGCCAATGAGATACTTTTACTGTAATTCGGGTTGAATAATCCGGGTTGCACCCTTTCAGACCGCAGGAAACCCGGGCCAGACCCAGGAATATCCCTGGTAGAGACCAGGGTCGAAGACCTGTTAATTTCAACCTGGGTTGACCCTTTCACACATAAAAGGAACTGGGTTTACCCAGCTTGCCCCGGGAAATTGCCAGGTCATTTTCTCTGTCTGAAAGGAGCATAACTAAACTGGCCTTAATGCTCATTTGTTATGTGCTTAGGGCCGGATTCAAAGACGCAATGCCGATATTTTAGCAGAATGACAGATTGCTTGCTAATGCGCATGTGCACACGCGCAGCATTTGCATTGTGGTTACTCTCGTACACAGGAACCACTCGCAAAGTGAGTGACAGGTAGTCAGCGTTTGGGGTGGTAAAGAAGGGGTGGTTAGAGAAACACAGGTGTGTCTGACTGTTCAAACGCTGTTTTGTTGGCGTGTCAGGAGAGCTGCAGTGTTTGCGGTTGGTCAGACTTGCCTTACATGCTGCATGACTCCCCAATGTGCATCGATAGTACCGATGTTTACGCTGTTGCACGTAGTCTGACGGATATGAGAAAGCAGCAGCGGGCGTCTCTATGCTTGGCTATGCTTTGGAAAGCATTAGCATATTTTTGCAGCTGCATTGCATCCAAAATTGCAGCTGCGATTGCATTAGCGTAAATCTCTGAATCAGGCCATTAATCAGAACAAATGCACAAAAGTAAGATGTGAAACTACCTCCGTCAGGTGTAGTAGGTATTACCGCGTGGCCGGCGGTTCAAATCCCGACAGCAGAAGCCCGGTACAGGTGAAGATCCCGATCGCTAATAAGGTAAGTATAACTAACCTTATTTTCCCCCCTAACCCTCCCTTAGGGGTGCCTAACCCTAACCACCCCTTCCCCGCAGCCTAGCCCTAAGTCTCCTGGGGGCATGCCTAACCGTAACCTCTCCCGGGGGTGCCTAACCCTAACCCTCCCAGGTAGGGGGGGTGCCTAACCCTAGATCCCCCCTGGGAGTCCTAAAACCTAACCCTCCCACCCCCACGGCTGTCCGCACCCGGCTTACCTTCATTCGGTATGCCAGAGGCATCGGGCTCCCGGCGTAGGTCTACTGACAGGCATCAGGATTTCGACGCCTGTCATTAGTACCTTGCCGGGATTAGACAGTCGGGAAGCCGGCTGTCGGTATTTAGACTGTGGGCTTCCTGACTACATCCCCCTCCGTCTGCTCCACTGAAATAGATCTCTAGTCTTGTGTCCACCCTCTATCTCACCTAAACTACAGATATCCTTATAGACATTTCGAGGTGTGATGATTACTTCTTCAATTGATGCGTTACAGAGGTAGGCAAGCTAAGGTTCTCCAGCTATTGTGTAGTCCCAGTATATATACTTTATAGGGAACTATTCACTTCAATAGCACTGGAGAGACCCAAGTTCCCTACATTAGAAAAAAATTTATGAAATCTTAAAGAAGTTATAACTTAGTTATATTAGTCACTAAGAACAAACATGTTCCTTCATGAGCATAAAATACAAAGATAAGAAAAATAAGAAACAAGTCTACTTAGACATCTGTCACAGCGTTGGTGGTGTTAGAAAGTGTTTGAGAGTAGAGTGAATGTAATAACATAGGCATGTCTACCAGATAAGTCAGGAATGTACTATGAAACCAAGTTTCTTAAAAAATAATTTCTTAGAAGTTAGACATTTATTATGACATAATCAATTATCAAAAACATTGAGTGTAACGGTCTTCTACTAAGAATTCAACCTCTATTTTATTTCCATTCCTATAAAGGGCTATGTCACCTATATAAATGTGAGCTTTTTATCTTCTTTTTTGGCCCTATTTTATTCAGTATTAACAACAATTTAATGTGTTTTTTTCCATTTCTAGCCAACACCTACTTATTGGTTTAAAATATGTTGGTTTTTTAATCATAAATTTCCTTCATTGCATATGAACGTAACTGCCAAGGTAGTGAATCAATTAGCCTTTATTTTGTTTAAATTTACAAATATTTTTAATGCATATAGTATATTTTAGATGCATTAAAATCATAGGTTATTAGATATTATTTGTGTCATCACAAGATTTCCAAAGCACCACATAAAGGGGATTTAAAACACATCAGCGTTATAAAAGTACAAAGGTGAACATGTAGGATGGATATAGACAAGTTCAATACATATATACATAAATACAGAATTACAATTAAATCAAGTCCAAGTAAACTGTTTTTGTGCAAAGTGATTTACAGGTAATTTTCCAGAAATGGTGGAAGCGCCATTACTCAGATGTGTGATCTTGAAGCCGGATAATTGGATGGTTTGATTGGTGGAGTTGATTCTTCCCAATTTGGATAAAAGATGATGCATTCAAAGACTTTTGTATTTTCTTACTTCTATGACTGTTTCTTGACATATTCAATACCTGGTCATAGGCTAATAAACAGTGGTCCTTTTCCAAATGTTTATAGCCTGAAATTGTTCTATAATTAACTCTACAGCCAATAATATATTTTTTCCAAATGTTTATAGCCTGAGATAATTCTATAATTAACACTACAGCCAATAATATAATTTTCCAATGGTTTATAGCCTGAGATTGTTCTATAATTAACACTACAGCCAATAATATAATTTTTCCAAATGTTTATAGCCTGAGATTATTCTATAATAATCACTACAGCCAATAATATAATTTAATAGAGCATTATTCATAAATAATTTGCAGTTTATAAGAGGCATCTTAGTTACAATTGGGATATATCATCTACAGTATGTTTGTTTATTCATGTGACTATATGCTTTGAATGGTCCTTTAATGTTGAAGTTATGCCTAATAAAGAATATAAATTGTTTATAGTTGTATTATTTGCATTCACTTTTCTAATACATTTTCTGCCCTGCTTTGGATTTTCTGTCCTATTTTGTTACCCACCTCCACAAACTAAAGAGGTAAGTATTATTAACAATCTCTACTTCCACAGATATTTTCCACCCCAGCAAACACATATGATGCTCCTACCATCCAACAGATCACCTAACTAGACCACACAAATATCTTCAACCTACATCAAAACACCGATCTCGCTTGCACCTCGGTACTACTAAAATCACTGGATGGCAGCAAAAACACGATCAACCACTCACTACCCTACAGCAGACAGTCTTCAAGCTCCTTTACTAAAATTGCCAGTTATGTGGTTATATTTATATGGCTGTATATTAGGTGAAAAGTCAATGGGTTAGCTTTAGGGTCACACTCAGTTTGGTCACATTGTATGCTCGGATCTCTGTATGTAGTTAGAGCTGTCTACATCTATGCCCACCCTCTATCCAGCAGTCATCACTATCAGAGTGCACTAGCCCCAGATCTATCCTTGGTGCAAGAGATGTGTTGGAAATCAGATCGCACTCTGTATATGCAAAACTCTTCCATCGACATGCCCACAGGACACTTATCATACGCCCAGGTGTGCCAACTCGGGTGCAAGTGGTTTTATAAGACTGACATGCGTACGATTCAGAATCGCCCATAGTGGCATATGAAGGCTCCGGCACAGGGGCAGTTGCCAATGGTGACAGAGATCCGCCTGAGCAGACTTTAGTGCAATGCTGAGTCAGGCCCAATATGTCCTTTTACATTTTTTTAGATCAACCTTTGGAGTCTACTGTTTTGACTAGCGTTAGCAACTCAGTTGTACCTTTCTCCTGCATTATGCCCCCTTCCATTAGTACTCCCACACTTGAAGTCTCTAGTTGGGTTGGGTAAGAAATGCTGGCGCTCAGGATCCTGGATGTGAGAACCCAGACGCCGGCATTCTGACTGGGCTAGAATCCAGACACCAGCTGGTAATTACCCCCGCCCTAACCCTAATACTTACCTTTGGGAAGCCGGCGGTCGGGATTCCAGGGCCAGCATTCTGACTGCCAAGATGTAAACTACATCCCCTCTAGTTGCATATGAGCAAAGCTAACCACAGGCATGTTTTCTACAGGTGATATTTGATTTTGACACACTGATATTCAATCTCTTGCAGAATCATGCACTTAGAACATGTTCCCTCTATCCGCCCCCTTACATTATTAATGACACCACTAAAATATAAATACTTCTCCTCTTGATTATTGCAATCCCTAATAATTGGACTTCCATTAACCCAACTGATACCTCATCAATGCATCTTTGATTAGGCTGCCAGACTGATTTCCTTTTACTAAAGCTGCCACACTCTCATAGTATACGATGTATCATTTAATTTTTTTATTGCCATCTGCAAAGCCAATCACGAGTGCACTCAGATCTGCAAATGACCTTTGCCTGTCATCCTCCCTTTTCACCATCTCCCAAGATTCTACAGTACAGCTTTGCCCTGAAATGCACTATCTGGGAGATCAGGATAAATTAAACCTCTAATCTTCAGTGTCTTAATTGTTCCCTGAAAACAGATTTTGAAAAATACCTAGGAAATTATTATTTTGCTGCAAGTAATATAGAACCTCTACCTATACAGCCAAGCATTCTCCTGGCTTTTCACACTGCACGCTTACTACCATCATGTCATCTAAAACTAGAACTCTATGGCTCCTTTATTATGATAATTCTTAATATTATCATCGTTGTTGATTTGTAAGCACAGTGCTCTGTATCATTGTTGCTGACATTACATCACCATACAGTCTATATTCTGCACTACATCCTCTGTGATCTCCTTCCCAGGTTTTGCTTCTCAACACTCTATATTTCCATGTTTGCATAGACAGTAACTGGTGATGTTACCAGGTAGATGCTTTCTTTGTTGCTTGTGCATAAATTGTTTTTGTGTCCATGTTTTAGCAATTTTCTGTAGATTTTTCTTTGTGCACAAGACAAACTGTATTAGAGAAGTTTTATATGTTTTACTGAAGCCTGATAACAAATGTGCATTTCATGAGAAATATAAATGGTTACAAACATGGGTGTAACTGTACGTGACCTATACCTGGCGCATATGGTACTGATTATGCCAGGCTGCACGTGTCTTGTGATGGTTGCAGTTTAGCAAACGCACATAGATTAGTACTGTAGCAGACCTTCTAGAACTGGAAAACAGGGCAAGACTGTGGCAATGTATCTGCTCTAACGAGCTGGGATGCTGACTACATCCTGCTCTAACTTTTCTGGAACACATGGCAAGGCTGTGACAATGTATCTCTTCTCACTAAGGGGCAGATTTACTAAGCTCTGGAAAATGATAAATTGGAGAGAGATAAACTGCCAACCAATCAGCTCCTGTCATTTTTCAAACACAGCCTGTAACATGACAGTTAGGAGCTGAGTGGCGGTAGTTTATCACTTTCTAATTTATCACTTTCCAGAGCTTAGTACATCTCCCCCTAAGGGGAAGATTTATCAAAGCTTGAAGAGAGAGATAAAGTGGAGGGAGATAAAGTACCAGACAATCAGCTCCTAGCTGTCACTTTACAGGATGCGTTTAAAAAATGACAGTTAGGAGCTGAATGGTTGGTACTCTATCTTCCAATTTATCTGTCTCCGAGCTTTGATAGATCTCCCCTAACTCCCCTCAAATATTCACTGTGAAGCTTTTTCTGGATTATAGGATTAAGATTTGGATTTATTTTTGGAGTCACTCAAGGCTAATGGTATGGAAGCCTGGCATAAACCCTTCCCCTAGGATTTGATAGCTAGGATACAAACATCACTCGATGGGAAGATGATATAAATTATTACAAAGGAGTTAACTTTATGCTATTGCTACAACTATACACCACAATATTAGTGTTTTTATATAGTGTGATCGCTCAGAAAACATTTGTGATACAGAAGCCCGCTTTTACGGGGCATCACTCATATAATGAGAGTTCACTGATGGTCCCTTCCCCATCCTGTGACAAGTAAAATGTCTCTGCAGCTGATCCCCTCAGAAGAGCATTCAGTTGTGGTCTAGTTACATCACCTGACCCCCGAAAGGTACTTTGACATATAGAGGACAGAAGCCAACTTTTGAACATCTTTGTGGCACGATGTTCCTGCCATCACTCTAAAGCTGGGTACATACTGGCGATATATATCGGCTGTTCAATATATTGCGAGCACGTCGGCGGGTGTGTACCCCCGATATAGTTCACAGACATATCGCATCTTCTCTGCAGCACAGCAGATGGGCAATATATCTTAAGATATATCTGTGCATCTGGCTGTGTGTACGAGTGGTCAGCTAGCCGCCCGTACACTTACTGCAGGAACCGCTGGTGACTTACATCACAAGTGGGTGGGCAGTTGTAATGTCAGGGAACACACATCTGAAAGACTGTATAGCTTACCTGATTGTCCGCTGTGTCGGCAGATCCGCACATCGGCAGATCCGTCAACACAGTGTCTACCCAGCTTTATTCAAAAGTTATTTGATCTGAGAGAAATCCATCACTGGGGCAAACAAAAACTTTAAGATGAATTCTGTGGGCACACACATTAGAATACCTCAACATAGATAAAGTGCTCCTAACATAGAAGAAAATATATCCAGCACCTTATCAGTAAGACAATTATTTGAACCCGAGCCCACTGGTTCCATGTATATATGTTTCCAGTGACCTTTGGGCTCCAACTCCAAAAGTCTAGTGCAAATGCTGAGACAAAAGTGTGTAATCATCATTAATACTCCTACTGAGATAACAACACCAACACCCATCTGGGCAATGTCAGTCTTTTCTGACTGGTGGGTAGAGGACATTGTGGGTTGTTACTGCATTAATAGCGTGCCATCACCTGTACAACTAATAATCTGTATTGTAAGATAAGTGGTGACAGATATAGGACATGAAATACTCCTGGCAAATTGTCCCTTTCTCCAGTTATCAGCTTCCAAGGAATGTTTCTATGAAGTTGATGCTTTAGAGAGTGGCCATAGCGGGTCTCTTTCCAAAGGGGCCGAGCTGTCGATGTTGATTGACAGCTCGCCCCGTTTGGAAGGCGGGCCAGGGGGGGTGGCAGCCTACCGTTTGGGGGAGGCCCCACTGACATCACTAGTGATGTCAGTGGATAGCTTCCGGCTCTGACAGAGCCAGAAGCTCTCCGGGGCTTACGACAAGTGAGACCCTACCCTAGGGTCTCGTCGTGAGCCCCGATGGTCGCGATGGTCTCTGACCATCGCGACCATCACCCTAGCGGTCGTTAGAGCTGTGGGTGTAAACCCACAGCCTAACGACCGAAACAGAGGCGTGCGGTCAGGATGCAAGCGGCCGCCCAGTTTCTGAGCGACCGCTTGCATCCTCCGACCGCCTCTGAATGAGGCCCTGAGTCTCTATAGCTGTTGCCTTGGAAAATTCCCCCACTGCCTCCATTTCTATCAAAACAAGAAGTACAAATCTCAGCTCTTTATAGCACTATTATTGCTACTGTAGCTTAGCAACATGAAATGCATTTGTAGTGTATAAGTAACACATTCTAACAGAGATTTAAATAAAATCAGTCTGTGCAAATGCAAGGCCAGCACCACCCATCACTGGCAATGAACTCTGTCAATGTTCACCACTAGTATGTTCTATAACTCTTACCTTCCCTATGCCGCAATGGGTGTGGCTCAAAACGTTTTCCCATTAGAATGTAGCTCTCTCATAAGCAGGGCCCTCCCTACTATTTGTTTTCATATCTGCATTTACATGTTACTGTTTTATGTCCTGCTTTTCCTCCTGTATGGTGCTGAAGGGCACTGTGGCGCCTCACAAAACAATGACAATAATAACAACAACAGCCATCTGCCAGTATTATTTTTGAGTTTGTACTTCTTCCTATGCTACATTACTACCACACCTCTATAGTAACACATTCCCCTCTCACTGCTGTTGTAACACATTTTTCTCTCCCACATCTGTACTAACCATTGTCCTTCCATACACATTCCCTTCCCTCACTATGCAAATAGGGGAGTCATGCCAACTGCCAGTGATGTTTGGCAGCACTTGGGATGACAGTTGGTGTTTGAATATGACCTGTGCTGCAGCCACGATGAGACAGTCAGTCAGGACATTGCACAGGGGGAGGAAACATTTTAGCCCTTCCCCCCCCCCATAGGAGTTGAATTTTGAAAAATCCCTTTTTAGTGGGCACCTAAGTCGTGGAAGGAATATACTCCACGATTTTCATGTTTCTAGGTCCAGGGCAGGCTATATATATATATATATATATATATATATATATATATATATATATATATATATATATATTAGAGATGAACGGATTTACTCGGATCTCAAAACAGTATTTTATTGGCTATCGGCTATCACGTGTTTTGGATAACCAATAAAATAAATCCAAACTAATCCGAACTTGCAGTAAAGAGGCGAAAAGAACCGAGTAAATCCGAACCCGCTCATCTCTAATATATATATATATATATATATATATATAAAACACGTTGATATATTAAAAACGGGATGCAGTCACAATGGGTTAGGGGTAGGATTAGGATTCTGACCGACAGGTGCCAGTATCATAGCCTTGTTGAGATGTCTGCGTCAGGATTTTAACCGCCAGCATCCCATACCCAACCTTTAGAAATTAGTCACGGTGAACCTACTTTGATCTTCGTGTACGAAATCCATATGTTTGTGATTCTGTGACTACTGGGGAATAGAGGGCAGAGATGCCCACCTATGCACATATCGACTTTTTACATTAGCGCCAACATGTTTTCCCTAACACCCCTATAGGACGGCACATTGCATCCTTCACACAAAGTTTCATCCCCCCCTTAGTCCTGCTACATGCTCTTCCATCCTCCCCGGATTCAGCTTCTTATGTATTGTTGTCATATGAGTATTATGCCATACCATGACATTATATAAGTGTATTCGTAGTACTTTCAAATGATTCCTTATCATGTTTGCTAAACTTGTCCTCCAGCGAGGGTTTATTCACTTGCTGTGTATGTCTGTCTGCTTCAGTGCCAATATACAGTAATCTTTGTTTTGTTATTGCACCTTGTGTCTCTGTACATTTGCACAGCTGGAAAATGCTCTACAAAATGACTAAATCTGACAGTATAAATAATGCTAAATTAATAGGAGTTCCTCATTTATTTTTCTTACCCAGCTGTTTATAGTCAGCTATGGGTCACCTTTGTAATTCACACTATAACAACTAAAAGTAAAGACAGGACAAGCTTTCTAAAGTAAAATAATAACATACTCAGCATATATAATATGCATTATAAACTTATGCTGGCCATACACCTGCACTACCAGCATACGATAAGTTTCAATTCACGATTCCCTGGAGCTCCCTGCAGTCCCAGCGGCACGATTTGGTGTTTTTCTTTACACATGATCTGTCCTACAATCGATCGTGTGCTTCACACGCTCATCTGGAAACTGTCATTGAAATTACATGAATGGACGCACGATGCATCGCATGCACTAAATTTACGGTACGATCTGCACACGGTACGATGGACAATATGGGCTGCACACCTGATCACACAATCCGATTTAGGAGCTGCAGGAGCGCGCATCGGATTGTATCCTACTAGAAAAATACACGATTTTCACAGGATCCATCATACAACTCGCCGAAATTGTGCAGGTGTATGGCCAGCAATACTAAGGATCAAAGGGAGCTTGACATTACTTACTAATTGTTGGTAAGACCCTTAATCAATAATCTGATAGACACTTGTAAGTACAGATTGTAACTTTTACTATAATTCCCACTATGGCTATTCCAGCATGTTCAAGCATTCTAATTTAGGTTAGTGGACTCTGAACTCGATCCTTATTTAGAAATGTGTCCTCATACATCTATAGCCTCCTTGCGCATTAAACAGCCCTTCTAATCACGCCATGCCGTGGTGTGATTCGGTAGCGCCGAGCGTCTTTTTGTGCGACTTTTTACCATCAAATGAGTCCTATTCACACAGCGATGCAAATAGCTAGCACAAGCACTTTCTGCTGATAAAAATGATATGCAGCATGCCTATGTTCTGTGAGCGTCTGTGGGTGTATCTGCATGCGTAACGCTACGGTACAGTGCCAGCGCTTGTAACTCTGTAACGTTTTGCATGCAGACGAACACAGGCATGCTGCATATCATTTTAATCAGCAGAAGGTGCTTATTCTAGCTATTCACTTCGCTGTGTGAATAAGACACATTTGAAGGTAAAAAAAAATCGCACAAAAGACGCTCATCGCTATCAAGGCACTCAGAGCTCCAGCGTTATGTGTGGCGCGACTTGTAGCGCATGGAGGATAGATGTATGTTGACACGTCTGTAGCTGTCTGAAAGAGGTGTGGTGTTTATGGTATTTTTTTTTGCTTTCACCAGTTTTTGATCCGACTTATTATTAAAATCAAGAAAAGTACCAAAAGGCATAAACAGGTGGTTGCAGAACCAGAGAATATTCATACACAATGGCACATACTCTAATAAATCAAAACTCTTCTCTCCTGCCCCAAGCCTGTACAATGCTGGAATACGATTCATTCAATATTATTCAAAAAAAGTATTACTTTATCACAAATGAAGCCTATTTATTTAGTTAGTATATTGAATTTGTAAAGAACACAATCATAACAAATGTGTAAGTTGATGGAGTGAAAAGGTAACACATGTAAATTGTAACAATATATTGCACACATAACTGCACAGTGCATATAATGGGCCCCATTTACAAACGAAGGGAAATACCAGCGGGAATTTTCGTTTAGTATCACTGTGATACAAACGAAAATTCCACTGGTATTTAGTAATACTTACCCCTCCGGCGAGGTCCCGCGAAGTCCAGCGGAATCCTCGTCCTCAATGAGGTCCTCTGCTGGGCTGCTGGCAGCCTAACGCTGCCAGCGACGGGGCTCCAGGGTCATGCGCATGCGCAACGGTCCGTCTGCGCATGTGCATGACAGGGTGACCCGGCAGTGCCTGGAAGGCTTAGATGAAGCCAGAAAGGCACCGCCGGGTCTCCATTGCCGGCAATGGGGCCCGCCTCGCTCTCGCCATCTTTTAGATGGCGAGAGCGATGCTGTACAAACAGCGGTAATCTAAGATTACCCCTGTATACTAAATACAACAAGATGGTATAACCCCTTTAGCGAGCGCTAAAGGGGTTATATTTCGTTTGTAAATGGGGCCATGTATGATAGGTCACTGGCCTTAAACAAGATCTGCTGACAGATTACCAGGAAATATCTGCATTACATGAAATTTATATCCAATAATCCCTGCATACATCACACACAACCCTACTGTAGATCTTCATAAGAGAGTCCCATCTTGTATTGCAGTTGTGTTCCCCGGGGATCATACTGTAACCCTCTTACAGGGATTACACTGTTATGTGTGCAATAAAGACTAACCCTCTTCTTGCTTAAGGAATGAGACACAGTGTTACTACTTAACCTTCTGTGTCCTGAACACATGCTGTATTATAACGTGGTGCAGAACATAAACTATGACATTTCTGTTAGATATATCAGGAGGCTTTCATTGGCTGAATACTCCATAGAACCCAACACAATAAAGAGAGAGACAAAGGCTGTGTCAAAGCTTTATTTGGAGGAAAAAAATAAAAAAGATTCCCTGTCGGTCATAATTCTCTCTATGGTCTACAACGTATACTGTCTGGGAGACTACCGAATTTTGGGCAGTTCTCCTGGAAACCTAGGAAAGTAAACCAGCCTCCCTTGATTCTGCCCACTTCACCAGCTAAGTGGAATTCCTGGATACTTGATGACGCTTTTCGTTTTGAGTTGTGTCATTGTAGCCTGTCCCCACTGCTCAGTGGCACAATCTCAGACAGGTCTGCAAAGTTTTTAATTGTTCTACACTGAATTGTTCAGTAAGTAGTGAAGTAATGAAATAATATTTATGTTGACCAAATTGGTAAGCATACACACTTAATAAAATGTGCCCGTCCAGTCGTGATATTATTGTTGACAGTTCCTGCAGCCAGCATAATGGGTCAGTCATCGCTGATACACACCGGCAAATGCACACGATATATCTGCAAGATATATCGCATCTGAAGTGCTGCACAGCCAACATGATGTATCTGTGAATGACGTCGTTCCCAGATATATCGTGTGTACGAACGAACCGATGGACTGAACGATATATCGTTTCCCAGCTGTACGAGCAATATATCGTACAGAGTGTACCCAGAATAAGAATACTGTTTGTAAGAACTAGAGAGCTATATGATTATTTTGCATTTTAAAATCCAACTGTATTCCTAGCATGATATTAAACATAACAAACATTAAAAATAAATGTAATTATCTGTGAAGCTGGCGTGCAAACATCATAATTTGCCTGCTGGGACATCAGTGATACCTGCAAGCCTTTTATCTAGCAGAATGTTTATATTCAGCAATTAAAAACTAAATTTAGCTACTCATGCAGTTTGGGAATATATTCTTGTAATGAATAAAATGAAAAACACTGTTATTTTACTTATTAATAAGGCATGTCTGTATTATATGCCCAATAGTGCAAATGTTTATTTGAAGGAATATTTTAGTTAATAAATGGCTATGACTTTTGACACTGAAATTGATGCTCCATATTAATTCTCTGCAACAAACAAAACACAGCTTCCTTGAGAAAGCCCGCTGCCGGCAAAACGCGTGTCGGCACACCAGCTGGGGGATCTCAGTGCGCACTGGGTACCCCTCCACCCCACACCCCTTTGGAGAGTTACCTTTTCAGGTACTGCTTTTATCTTCTTTCCTGCTCTCTCATTAGTTGCCCATTGTGTGGGTCCCTGCGCTGCCTTAGCAACAGGGATACTACATTTATTGTGGCACTAACAGCAGAAGCAGACTGCACTGTTTCTATGAGTGCCATGCGACAGTGATACTCATTCCTCGTCCGCTGATTTTCATGACGTGGAACAGCAGAATCTGACCAGTAAGAGCACCTACACTGCTTTTCATATCTATCTAGATATTGTTGTTACACACTCTCCTTTATTTAAACAGAGGGATGCCTCTTTATCTTATTCCAGATATATCTGGTTAATATTGGGGTGTGGTGTGCAGCTTTTTAATTATGTTATGTATGTCATATTGTCAAGTTATATATGTTATGTTTTGTCTTATTTTCGCCTATTGATGAGGATTTATCCTCTTTTCGAATTATATTTTATATATAATATATATATATATATATATATATATATATATATAAAATTCTCTCTATAGTTTGATTGTTACCTGTGGCACATTATTAGCCTACTATATCATTGTCATTTGGCTCCTGTGATTATTGTTATAGAGGGTTAATTATTGTTATTCCATTTAGAATCAATTTTTTTCATTATCAATTTTCATCATGATTTGATCATATCTATGTGTATGATTGTCTCATATCTATGTGTATGATTTGATCATATCTATGTGTATGATTGTCATAACTTTGTATTTAGTCTCTATATCTACAGGAGTAGACTTACTGTGTCACATGTTTTGAGTCATTTTTTGTTCTTTTTTTGTTGTTGTCTCCGTCCTACTTGTCATGTAGTTGTCTGTATGTTGATATTTTGTGCATTGGTTTAAGCTATATTTCCTCCATTTTAGATTATTTAATAAAGGTTATTTATTTTATTTCACTCTTTAGCAATCTCATACACGTATTCTATTAGCTACTTTCTGTATCTCATGTCTGGGGTGTGCCTCATTTATGAAGTCCTTTTTTTCTTTATTTGTTCTTACAAACAAAACACTGCAGGGATATATTTTGCAATAATAAGGTTTAATAGTCTATAAGACAATCAGTTAGAAAGAGAGACTCTTCATTGTTAGCACCAAAAGATTTAATCAGTTTGACCAGACTGGGAGAATATAACACTGAACAATATTTTTGCATATACTGGATTTGCACACATGCTGAAAACTAACAAGAAGGACATCTTAGGCCTGATTCACTACCGATCGTAACTGCGATTACGCACACAATCAGCTGCCTGTTGCATTCTGCGCATACATCGCGGTGCACAAAGACTTCACTGCAATTGGCTACGCAGACCCATCGCAGAGTGATTGACAGGAAATTACTGTTTGGGGGTGGTGAGGGTGGGGGGCAGCGAAACGCAGGTGTGCCAATGCAATGCGTTTGAACGCTGTTACAGGGGTGTGCATAATTTAGTCACTGTGATGCCATACGCAGCATGGGCTTGCACTGCGTACAATGAGGCTACCAATTCCTGAGTGAGGTCAGACCTTGTGCAAGTGTGCGTGAGGCTGTGATGGTACTCGATGTTACCGATGGTTTCGCAGACTTGCAAAGTATTACGGATGTGTGTATGGTAAAGTGGGCGTTCTTATGATTGGATGCGACTGCATAGCGATTGCAATCATCGGCATATTTTCGCAGTGAGACTGCATGCGTGGTCGCAATTGCGATCCGTAATTAATCAGGCCCTTAATACGTTAGAGGACCATAAAGGCATAGACTACACAGAACAACTAGTGTGAAACCAATTGACAAAAATATACAAAGTTTTTGAAAACAAGACCATTGTGTAAAATTAGTGTAGAAATGAAAGTCGTACAATAGTTAAGGCGACATAATGAGCACATTTTTTGACAATATGAGAACTTTTTGCTTAAAAAAAAAAACTAAATGAACGCTGCAATTACTTTTATTATAAAAAACATGAATACTTTATATATTTACTGATCAATACGGATATGTTTCTATTTTAGGTTGTGGCGACCATTTGCAGGCAGTGTTAGTCTGAACCTAGATGAAGTACAGGTCATTGCCGTACACAGGGCTGATTCAGCAAGGACCGCAATTGTAAAGCTGCACGCAGACAGTTTTGCAATCCTTGCTGTTATGCAAATGCAGCAGGAAGTGTATGACACCCCCTGCTGCATTTGCGATCCCAGTACTGCGACGGAAGGTCGGAGGCTGGGATCACCATGACCTTCAACGGTCACGATATTGGACAGCGCTAAGCCGTCGGCCAGCTCAATAAGCCTCAGTTTACTCAGGCTGGTCGGCTTGCGAGCTCAGGACACTGCGTTGATCAACGCACATCCTAGGCTGGCCATTCCCAGAAAACAGGGCGGACACACCTCATTTCCGGGAACGCCGGCTGCCCCCGCCCCTTATATGCCTCTGCCTGACAACCCAGTTACGACCGCTCAACTCAAGTGGAGGTGCTGACCTTTTGGTAGACCTCCAGTTGGCAATGCGGGAAGTGTAGCGCGGAGGAGGTGGGCGGGTATGGGGGGGCATTTCATCGTAGCCTTGCCCAAACCTATACAATGCTGTGATTACTGGCATTGTGAAGCAGAGGGGCAGGGGCGGAAACACGATGACGCGATTCAGACGGAATTGCGCCATCGGCCGTCTGTACCACATCACTCGGGAAGTGGGCAGCTGGGTGGTTCCAGCCTCCAGAAGACTTGCCCACGTTTCTGTGTGACTAGGAGTGCCGTACGATTTTTGAGAGCCTCCCGGCTGTTTTCGGAGGGTAGGCAAGTATGACGTACATACTTATGGATGTAGAGCATGCGTAGAGTGAAAAAGCACAAGCTCCACAAATAGGTTTATATCAGACTCTATATGGATATTTGCATAACGCTTGTATACAACACTTTATCTGACTAACACAATCACTTAAGATTTGCTCCAGATATGCAGCCTTAGGGTAATGTTCCATGCCGCAATTTTAGTTAAGCACTTAGGGCCCTATTTATCACAATCCATATCTCGAATGCGGATGTAATGCAGATGTAATGTGCTAAATTTGCCAATACATAGCAAGGATGTATGATATATTGCATGCAGGGACAAAGATTCCGAGAGCGCTCTGTTCCTGTGAATCCTCTTCGCACTTTTTTCCAGTGCGTCGCTGGCTCTTATCACTCCTTCCCTGCGAGCGCAACCCCCACCCCCTCCTGCCTCCCACGATTATCACAGGTCCCCCCCTCACCCTGTTTTTTTTTTACAATTCAACTTTGGTAAAGTTGAAGCAGATCACATTTCAGCATGGGAAATGCAATTTGCTTACTAAAAATTTACGAATTAAAGGGCTTGGAGTAGTTTACTAAAAAACTGCTCCAAAAACCCTTTAATACATTTAGGTTACACTAAAATAATGTGAAATAGGTGTGAAAACTAGAGATGAGCGGTCCGGATTACCTTGATTCCGGACAGCTCTGACTTTCTTAATTCAAGCCAGATCCGAGCCCTGGATCAGGGTTTTCAGCCTGGCTCGGGCGTCAGACCAAGGCTGAACGTCATCGCCCCGGCGTCGGATTCTCATGGGTTTTGGATCCTATATAAGGAGCCGCAACTGGGACTTGGCGCCATTCACTCCTAGTCCAGTTACACTTCTGCATTCTGCGCTCTGCTCTGCTGTGTCTAAGTTGGGCTGTGTCCATCTCTAAGGGGCTGTGCTGCTGGGGCTGTGTCCATCTCTAAGGGGCTGTGCTGCTGGGGCTGTGTCCACATCTAAGGGGCTGTGCTGCTGGGGCTGTGTCCACCTCTAAGGGGCTGTGCTGCTGGGGCTGTGTCCATCTCTAAGGGGCTGTGTTGCTGTGTCCATCTCTAAGGGGCTGTGCTGCGGTGTCCATCTCTAAGGGGCTGTGCTGCTGGGGCTGTGTCCATCTCTAAGGGGCTGTGCTGCTGGGGCTGTGTCCATCTCTGAGGAGTTGTGCTGTCACTATGTCCATCTAAGTGGCAAGCTGTGTCCTGTACCCTTAGTGTAATTAATCTAATTCCATCACAGTGGTGCTGCACTGACTCCACCCACTGCGTTCACAGTGTGACTCCATAGTCAGCAAAAAAAAAAAACTGTTGTATTTGTACTGTTCTGCGCACTGCACCCGAGTACACTGCATTACCCCACAGCGTGTGTGTGCCAATTTAAAAAAAATAAAGTTGTATTTCTTTGTACTGTTCTCCAGTAAGCTGTAATACCCTAGAGCAGTGTTGGCTAACCTTGACACTCCAACCCAGCATGCACTGCTACAGTTTTGCTATTAGGGCATGCTAAAACTGTGGCAGGGCATGCTGGGATATATAGTTCCACAACAGCTGGAGTGTCAAGGTTAGCCAACACTGCCCTAGAGCATGTGTGAAAAAGTAGTCTGACTCCACGCAGCTATGAAGTGGTCAAAATTGACTGGAAATTAATGCTATTGAGGTTAATAATACTCTAGGGGAAAAAAAAGGCCCAAATTATGTGATCTTTAGCTTTTTTTGTAAATTAAAAAAAAAAAAAAAATGCAAATCCAAATCCAAAGCCAGTCACACCGGTTTGGCAAATCCAAATTCAGCAAAAATGGCCCGGCGTGAAAACACCCTTTTTAAAAAAAATAAAATTAATAAAAAGAAAGAATGATAAAAAGGTTCTTTAATCACTATAGCACTGATATTGTACCTCTAGCTTGTGTATCTGTCTGTGGGTCTGATTCTAAGTTAGAAGTAAAGCAAAAAGAGCAAGGTGAGGCAGATGTTAATGTACAGAGAGATTTAGATTAGATCATAATTGTATTGTAAAAATAAACCTGTCAGGCATTTACCCTGCATGCAAAAATATACATACGTATACTACTTGCACCTTTTGAATTGTAACTTGGTTTGTTCCAGATACAAGGTTCCTTGCTTTTTTGCTCTCACCTCTCCTCAGCCCCTGTGCTCATTACCGTGTGTCAGTGTTGTAGCCAATAAGCACTTCAGTCAGAAACAATCGTTTTAATCCTATTGTCACAATCCCCAAAGGTTAAAGCATTTATGAATGGAACTGAAGTTATGACAGTCAGGCAAATCGTTTTTTTTATTTTTCCAAATGAAAAACATAAATAACGTTCCCGTTATCCAGCTATTAAACACAACACACACCTAGAAGTGGCAGGACACATATAATATACTGAATACAAATGCACACAAATGAATGTCTCAGTTTACCCATAACAAGCATAGGAGCATGTCTAAGGTCTTGGCAAGCTGTGATAATTATTTAATTGCTTTTGTCAGTTTTAATAATGGTATACGGAGAAGATTAATGTAGATCATCTCTTCCCAGACCTTTATAGGCTATGTAGATATATATTGCTTTGACCTATGGATGTGTGTACTAACAATATGTAAAGGGAAGCATGCAATGTAGATACGATTTTCATCAGAGCACTCACAGAATGAGAATGGGCTTGATTCAATTCAACGCAAATTGAATAGCACCGGGAATTAGCCCCCGGAGCTACTTAGCGCACTGCTAAGCCCGACTAAGGATTTATTCTCCCACCCTCATGGATGCGAGCAGAAATCCGACAAAAGTACAGGCGCGATGCTGTTTTCTGCCCTTAGTGCGGTGGAAACAGCATCTCGCCGGGAAGTTTAGTCGGAGACTGTCTGTTCTTGCGACTAAACACCCTGTTTAAGGCGCAAGGCACGGGAAAATGGGCATTCCCCGACCTAACAGCGCGCAGAATTGAATAGCTCCGGGAGCTCCTTCATGGCACTATTCAATTCGCATTGAATTGAATCAAGTACCATGGTTGGCTAATGAAATACTGAATCCAGTAGAAACATATCTAGGTTTATGCAGGCAGAAGGGCTTTCAAATGCCAAACACATGGTTGCTGATGCAGACATACACACAAGTCCACCACCAAAGGATCTCGCATCTTAGCGCGTAGCCCTATGTAACTCAGTCAAAACGCCACTTGCGGCTGAAGGGGAGTGAGGGTAGTATTGGGGCACTCGCAGAAATGCAAAGTTAAGAAAGGTTGTAGCTGCAACTGTGGCTGTATAGTGTTGTGCATACACGAAGATTTCAGATATCGCTTTCCCCAAGGATAGGGCTATAGTGCAAGTGAGAATTGTTAATGATGACACCTAAGACATGAAGTGTACGGATAGCGGACGTCGCGTACAACTTTACATATTGCATAAATCCACATTTTCATCCCTGTCAGTAATGTGGGAGTACATACGGCCAACCTGCATTCAACTCTACACCAGGCCCTATATTAAAAACTAATCTGCTAGATGGCACAAAATAACATTAAACATTAACCAGCAATACTGTGATTGAGATTTAATCGTATAGATCAGGGTTGGAGAACCTCAGGCCCTAGGGCCGTATAAGGCCCGCGGAATCTATTGGTCTGGCCCTCTGAGCTTTTTTCTGCTAGGCTCATCTGGCTAGCAGGGTGCCTAGAATGGCACCCTGCAGCCAGAATCTATGCAGCAGTGCCACCTGGAGTGTCCATAGGATGCTTCAGACGCTGCCCTTGCAGCTCCCCGGAGCATCCTCAGGATGCACCGGGCATTGCTGTAATCACTGGTGAATGTGGCCCCGCCCCGTGTGATGTCACATGGAGGGGGTGTGGCCTGCACCGGGCCCACAAAAATGTTATATATATGAAAATAGCCCTCGGCAGAAAAAAGGTTCCCCACCCATGGTATAGATCATAATGCTGGGTACACACTGGCCGATATATCTTGTGTGCGTCGGCCAGTGTGTACCAGAAATATGTCTGAACGATGTCGTTCATAGACACATCGCGACGGCTGTGCTGCACAGCCAATGCCCAATATATCTGCAGATATATCGGTGCATCGTGCTGTGTGTACAGGCTATCAGCTGACCGCCCATACACTTGCTGCACAGGCCGGCGGTGATTAACAGCTCAAATGGGCGGGCGTATGTTAATGGGCGTATGTTAATGCCCGCCCAGTTGTGATGACAGTCGCGACATATCAGCCAGTTTGGATGCAGAACATATGTTCTGCACAGTCTGCAGATATATCTGCAGATCAGTCGATATCTTAAGGTGGGTACACACCTGACTGATATAAGGAGGTAGATCGCTCAGTTTATTACTATAGTTACCTTGTTACAACTAGAAACATTATTCCTTATTTTTAGTGCAGCTAAGAATCCTTTGGTGAAACAGGTAATAGTGATTGGATACTGATCATCATATATTTCTTACTGTCAATCAAATGCTTTTACTAACAAGGTGACAAATAATATGTTGAATAATGAGAATTACTGCTGAAATATAAACCAGCCTTCATTGCTAGACCATAGTCAGAATTAAAAATGATATAGGAAACAAACTAATATTTCTCTTACTAGATGTGCACATATCACTGGGTACACAAGTCACATGATTTAAACAAAGACGGAAAGTCTGGCCAAAAGGATCAATAGGAATATGGAGGAAATTGGTATGACATACCGCCGGACATGTAACACAGACGCCGGAAGGCAGAAGACTGAAGTTCCCGACAGGGTAAGTATTTTAACTATCCCTAACCCTCTCGCCCCCCTAACCCTCATTTAGGGGTGCCTAAATCTAACCTTCCCCCCTAGTAGTGCCTTATCATAATATCCAACCCTCCCGGGGGAGTGCCTAACCCTAAGTCTCCCGGGAACCCCTAAACCTAACCCTCCCCCCGCGACTGTCCGCTCGCGACACCCGGCTTACCTTCGTTTGGTATGCCGGGCGTCAGGATTTTGCCAGGTGGATAATGATAGGCGTCGGGATTTTGCACCTATCATTAGTCCCATGCCAGGATTTCACAATCGGGAAGTCGGCATTTCAACCGTCGGGTTCCTGACAGCATATCATATGAACTGTATCATAACCATGTCAAATTTGGAACAAATATCAGCAAATTGGCCATTAATTAATGTATGTGTTTCATGCATTAGAATGAATGGGACCAAAATTAATCCTATTGTATTTGGGGATGCCCAAACATCTGGTTGGCAGGTAGCTGGCATGAGCTATTGCATGCAGTTATCTGCTGACCACACTAAAGCTAGACATACATTGTCACAATCCTGGCTAGTTTTTACCTTTTGTGACTTACCTCTGCCAGCTGCTCCATGGATCTGTGTTTGTAATTCTCCTGGGACATCTGCTCTGGCTGAATCATGCTGGCTGTAACATCTCTGTGTGTGCAGACTGCTCTCCCCCCACACTGATTAAACACCTGGACCCTGCTCTGTCTGTGAGCATTGCTAGTCTTAATTGGAATCACAGGTGTGGTCCTGTTTCTCAAGGGCTGCAGAGATGAATACTCCCTCTGCATGCTGTGCCTTGCTCCACTCTGACTGGCACTGCCAGACCACCTGTCTGTATCCACCAATCGCTGCCAGACTCTAGGTATATAGATCCTCCTCTAATAGCACTCAGTGCTTGAACATCGTGTTGCGTTCCGTGGTGTACTGCTTGTGCTATAGCTGTACCTCTGTGTGCCAGTATGTCCCAGGCTCCTGCTGGTTCCTAGACCAGTGCTATCCGTAAGCCTGCTGCGTTCAGCTATCCACGCTACCAGCTACTCCACACGGCTCCCAGGCTGCACCAAGTAGCTTCTACGCTACCCTCTCTCACCCACGGTTCCCAGGCTGCACCAAGTAGCTTTCACGCTACCATCTCTCACCCACGGCTCCCAGGCCGCACCAAGTAGCTTCTACGCTACCCTCTCTCACCCACGGTTCCCAGGCCGCACCAAGTAGCTTTCACGCTACCATCTCTCACCCACGGCTCCCAGGCCGCACCAAGTAGCTTCCACGCTACCAGCGTCTACCCACGGCTATCCAGCCGCTCCCCAAAGCCATCCAGCTACCAACGTCTACCCACGGCTATCCAGCCGCTCCACGTAGCCACTCAGCTACCAACGTCTACCCACGGCTATCCAGCCGCTCCACATAGCCACTCAGCTACCAACGTCTACCCACGGCTATCCAGCCGCTCCACGTAGCCACTCAGCTACCAACGTCTACCCACGCCTATCCAGCCGCTCCACGTAGCCATCCAGATACCAGTCTTCCTGCCGGTCCCAGTCCGTTTCCTCCAAGTCCACTGACCTCACGGCTCATTAGCTGCACCAAGTAGCTTCGGTGCTACCATCCATCTGCAGGCTCATCTACTGGTACCCCGACCAGCTCAGTCAGCCTACCTGCCGGTCCCAGTCCGGTCCCTCCAAGTTCCTTCTGGTCTCATTCCAACGTCTCCAGTTTCCAGTTCCAGTCACTCATCACCAAAGGCAGTTCTCACTGCTACCCACTTCTTATAATAAAGAGCTATTCATGTTAACCAAGGTTCCAGTCCAGCCGGCCTCCAGTGATTCCAGCTCATCACCTGATACAGGTAACTCGCTAGCACCAACTGTGACATACATTACGCAATAATTTAGCCGATCAGCCAATTTTTGGCTACTTGGTCCAATAATCTCAGAGTGTGTACACAGCACCTAGGGCCGAATCGGATTCCAGCAATTGGACTAACAGAAAAAAATATGCATAAAATGTCTGAAGAAGCCGGCGGCGGCAGTCACGTGAAACACGTAACAAAGTTTATGCAGTTTATCACACAAAAAGTGAAAAGTGCACTCTTGCATGAATGTTCAGTTTTGTGGATGCTCTGCTTTTGACCTAATTTTTTTTTTTTCATGATGGACTAGACAGTGCCCAGGGTAAATTAAAAGACTTTACAAATCCTTTTATATCCTTCCACTGACTGATGCTTTTATTACATTTAATGTATTCTTTGACCTTCATGATGAATCTTTTGTTTGGCAATGCAATTGAGTGACCATTGACATGTATTGATTTATAAATCAGTTTTAGCTCCTTAATTGTACACAGGTGGTCTCCAATAAATTAATCCAATAAGCTCTAAAAACATCAGACTGCACAAGGGTTCAGACAGAGTATTTGGATATTGGCCCTGAGTCAGAACCGGACGCTCTGACCAGAGCGCTCGCTCTGAATCAGGACCCACCTCCATTAAAATGGAGCGTCCTCCTGGACGCTCGTATAGCTGTGGGTCACCACCCACAGCATATACGAGCGTCCAACAAGATGGTCGCGATGGTCTTGACCATCGCGACCATCGGACTTGCGGGTGCAACCACAAGGCCAGGAGTGATTTTGGCTCTATCAGAGCCAAAATCACTCCCACTGACATCACTAGTGATGTCAGTGGGGCCGGCTTCAGACTGTAGGCGTTCCCATATGAACGCCTCCGTCTGGCAGGCACGCCTCGAACGCCCACCAAAGGGGGCGTGTTGTCAATCAACATCGACAGCACGCCCCCTTTGGTGCGAGACCCGGAGCGATGGAAAGTCCTTCGCTCGCCGGGTCTCGCGCATGCGCACGACGGAGCTCCCTCCGTCGTGCGCATGCGCAGTGGGGACCATCGATCCACTTGCGAGCGTACTGCCGCTCTCTAGTGGGTCTGAATGACCCCCATTATCCATTGTGAGAATTACTGAATAAATCAATTGTTTCCAAAATATTAAAACATAAAATTTTTAAAAAAAGTCAGAAACATTTATATGAAATGTAATGATCGACTAACTTTAATGTATATTGGTTTATGTATTCCAGAAATGTATAATGTTGTATTTCCATTGACTGTACTATAATTGAGATGCTTCAATAAAGGAGAAAATTTACGATATCTGTGAACAATAAACGATATCGTTCAAAGATATATCGTTAATTTTTATGCAGTGAATGACCAACGATGACCATTCCAACATGAACGATATCGATGATCTTTTGTACATGCAGGCCAACTTGCACGATATTGTCAACTTTGCCTGTTCAGAGATGTCCGGCTGTGTACAGGCGGGATTCGTCATGGCAGCATACTGACAGGCTCTTCTAGTGGCAGATTTTCTATACTACACACCGGCTCCCTGGAGGTGAGCGCTCAGGTACTTTTCATACTACACTTTCTTTAGCGCACTGAGTGGCTTTATTTAACAGAGACAAGTTTGTGACCCTGCAATACCTTTAGGGCAACAGAGCTCCACTTGTCCTGTACTAGCCATAGTGCAGCTACACTCATACTCTTTCTTCCTATCACTGCATATGCGATCTGGGTTTCCCACCACTCACCACTACCTTTGGTATATGACTGGCAGCAGCACAGATCGCAAACCTATGCTGTGTTATTTCATTACGATAACTATTGTCTCTATGAGTACTCTCATTGGGGTGCGCCTATTAGAGGTTCCTGCAATGTTTACACCAGGACCTTCTTTTTAACGCAGTCCAACAGCAGATACTCATTGTACTTATTCCCTACCCTGGGAGTACCTTTATAGTAAGCTCACATGCCATTCAATGGTTATACAATGGCATGCAGCAGCTGCTATTTTGTAAACTCCACATAAAGGAGTAGCTTTACTTTTTCCTATAACCTTACTGTCTACAAGTACCTGGGTGGCATCACAGGCGACCTACGTGTGATCTGCCTCTCATTACAACCTGTGATTTACTTATATTCATTTTGATATTTGCAGGGTCAGCTATTATTTCATCTGACCCCCTTATCATTGTATTTCTCTGATTACTGTTCAGTGTTATTGTGCTGTGATATCTCACGTAACCTATATTGAATATTGTATGGTTATTATCACATTCTTTTCTAGAAGATTTCCTTGTATGCTTCTGCCGTAATTCTGATTAGCCATTGTGCTATGACGACATTATGAGGTCATTGAACTAGTATATGTTTTATATAGGTCTCAATATTGTATGAGACAGAGAATTATAGACCTATTTGTAATATTTCACTTAGCTTCACATAATTGTGATAAGTATTGTATTATGTTGTCTTATGTTCTATGTATGTTCGTGTTCTGCTTGTGATAATTTATAGCTGTTATTCCAACAGTAATGCCAATAAGTAACAGGCTCAGACTTGTTTTTGGTATTTTAAAATATATCTAATAAAAGTTATTTTTTATATATTATTCTTATTATAACCTTTACATTCGAGTGCCCCCAACAAGAGAGTTTTCTTCTTCTCCCCCATACTACGTTTATCTATACTCTCATGGGGAGCACCTCCACACTTTACAATATTTTTGCTTGACACCTATACTAGGGTTTGATATTTATAATTGTGGATTTTCATTATTCTTTTGACTAATTATATCCAATATATTATATCCTGTGCTCAAACTATATCCCCCTATTCCCCCCTTCCCTGGTCATTTATGTTTCTGTTCAGAGATGTAGCAGGATGACTTCACTGAAAGGTATCTTTCAAGTCGTTGGTGGTACAGATCGTACCGTGTGTATGCAGCTTTACTCTATGGCCCGTATTCAATTTGAGCCAAGCCACGTTAACTTAACGCGGCCCGGACTTAACGCCGACTTCGCCTGTTTTGTAGGCGTTAAAGTATCGCGTGCGTGCACGCTTCACCCCATGTTCAATTTGAAAGTAGTGTGAACGGCACCCGGCGATACTGTAACAAGCGGAAAGTACTTTCATTTTTGCGGACATCAGCCTGAAACCCCCCAAATGATGCTCTGACATGGGCGTTCACTATGGTACCCCCCGATTTGGCTTGCTGAAGGTATTTGGTATTTTTAAACGGGCTCAATAGCTGCTAAATAGCGTTTTTGTATAAGTGGTGCAGAATAGTATTCAGGAGTATTTTTTCAAGAAAATAACTTATCCCAGCAAATTTGGGGTACTTGAAAATGGGGGCCAGCATATTTAAAAGTTGCTAAAGTTAAGTTGAAAAATCCACCTGCCGGAAAGCACCTGCAATCAAAAAAAACACCTGGGGGATACTTGGGGACCCCCCCAGATTCAAGTTCGCTAGTTTTTAACTTTGTACCCCAACATTTTTTTTTTCGCCCCATTTTTCAAAGTCAATTTTTGGGGTGTCCTTACATTTTTTTTTATTTTTTTGACACAGATTACCTTTGGGGGACTGTCTGAAGGCTGTACGGGGGTTCCCGAAACTTTGCACCCCAAAACCCCAATTCTACACTTCTTTCCGCCTGCCATTCATAGACGATACTTTACCGCCTACTACATTGTATTGACTTTCCGCCTAGGCGGAAAGTCTTTCAAATTGAATACGGGGTAAAACCAAAACAGGCGATAATGACGTCATCGGCGGTAACTTAACCGGACTTAACGCTTCAAATTCAATACGGGCCCAAGTACCTTATACAGGACACAGATTTTGAGATCACTTGAATCCGCCATACGTTTTGCAACTTGATGTGAGATCTGAATTGTATTAATCTGTAATATCTTTGACATGTTGTTAAAAGAAGCTAAACCAGGATTACTTTCATCTCGTGATCA
The DNA here is from genome assembly GCA_031769625.1 of Taudactylus pleione. Lineage (NCBI taxonomy): Eukaryota > Metazoa > Chordata > Amphibia > Anura > Myobatrachidae > Taudactylus > Taudactylus pleione. The sequence goes on from JAUIMM010000334.1 coordinate 5,158,981, forward strand.
GTGCAGTTTTGTGTGTTCAGAATTGAATGTGTTGGTTGTGGAACATGGTAACAGAGCCAATTCATTCACATCTGCTGTCATTTCACCTTTCTATCAAGATGATGCAGTTATTAGATGTGTACAGTAGTAAAAGCATTATTTGTTCATTTAATGCAAAGCAAAACAAATTTCCCTATTTATGTTGCCATGAATCTGAAATATCTTGAGAAATTCTTTCATACTGTACATCGCTGATATATAAAATGCATATAATCATGTTAGAAAATGTCAATATCTCAACCGCGGGGATTCTGGCGGTCAGAATGCTGGCGCCGGAACACCGACACCTGTCAGAATCTCGACCACCGGAATCCCGAAGTTAAGTAGTGGGTTAGCGTTCGGGTTTAGGGTAAGGCACTAGGGGGAGGGTTAGGGTTAGACACTAAGGGGGGAGGGTTAGGGTTAGACACTAAGGGGGGAGGGTTAGGTTTAGAGTGCGGGGAAGGGGAGGTTAGGTTTAGGCACTGGGAAGGCGGTTAGGTTCAGGCACTGGGGAAGGAGGGTTAGGGTAGGGAGAGGGGGAGAGTTACAATAACGACCGACAGGTGTAGGTATCCTAACCCTGCCGGGATGCTGGTGTCGGGATTCGGACCGCCGGGATCCCGAGCACCAGCATCCCGTACCCATCCCGTTACTAAGGCATCCCACCCAAATACAGTATGTAATTGTTTGTGTTTTTTTTGTTTTTTTTAATAAAGGCTTTGTAAATATTGCTTTACCATATAAAAAGTTAATTTAAGGCAATTATTATTCAGGAATACCTGTTAATATAAAATCAATCCATTTCCTTCAATTTTGAGATAATTTACATTTTGAATATTATATCACTTTAATTTGAGATATAGATAAAATAAACCATTTAGATCACAAATGCAGCATTACATATGTTTGGGTGGGATGACTCATAATCTTCTGTACCACAAAAACATTTTCATGGGTCCACCTATCACAACAGCTACAACGAGTAGTAAGAAGTTGTTTTTTTTTATCACAAAAATAAATTTTACAATGTTTTGCATAACTATATATCACATGTACAAAAAATACCATAGTTTTTACAAAATATTCCAATATTACAATCATGCTACAAAGATAGTATCAAATTTGTAATAGAATGTGTGACAAGTACAGTTTAAAAGTCAAAAACTTGTGATTCTATATAGATAAAAAAAAATTTGTGGAAGCAAAGTATCTAGTGTTTCATTTCCCAAGCACTGAATGACATCTAGAAAAGGCTGTTAGAATAGTTTATACACAGAATATAATAGATATATACTGTATGTGTATATATTGTTTAAATGAGGCAATAAGACCAAGGAGTTAAAAAAACAGGACACAATATAATAAGGTCACTTTACAAAAATAGAAATCCTGATCAATTATTAAAAAGGACACTCTAGGTCAAAGAAGTGAAGGATGGATTTAAACCACATTCAGTAGTGTGCATGCACAATATTTCAACTACACATTTCTGATTAAACTGGTACCCATGAAAGACAGGATAATAACACAGTACCTAAAATACCATATGCAAATCCTTGAGGTTGAACACTAATATTATACATACTCTGCACCAATAGAGATTGCATAATGCTTTAACAGCTTAAGTACCAGACATCAGATTACACAGATTACATTACTTAACCACAACAAATAAATTGAATATTCCACCTTGATAGTCATTTATGACATACCACCCAATAACTTTTACTTTATAGTTTGCTGTTCATTTTTCTTCTGTGTTTGTTAGCCATTTTTTAATATAATTAGACACCATTGATATGGCTCAGCCCTGCACATCGATATACTATTATGTGCCGATAACAAAACCTATTGCAGTTCTAAAACAATTTGTCATCACAGCAATTCACTAAGCGAATATTGATGAAGCCGCTAAGTGATATCTGCCCAGCGGTACTGGCCGCCAGCGGTAAGAATAGTCCTGCCACTTTGCCAGTCATTCTTGGTGGATTTGGGCATGCATGATCTGGCTTCGCTGGTTAACACATACACAGCAGAACTGGAAGAATTGTTTCATTCATTATTTTCTCCTATTGACAAACTGAGATGACAACAGTGTGAGGAGGACTGTGCCGGTATATGTACCTCTGTGATCCTGGTAATATAAATACCCCTTTTAAACTACCCAAATACCTCAAGTTATTACTGGGTCAACCCAGGTCACGCCTCAGTGTAAAAGGGTCCCAGAAAAAAATACTTGGGTCGACTGACCTGGCAATCCAACCCTGGTAGCGAGCAGGGTAGGACATGGGAACAACCCGGGTAAAGGGGCAACGGTCCGAGACGGGTTTTAGCACACGGCTCACCACAAAAGCCGCTGATTGGAGCTTCCTGGGCGCTGGCAGGTGATGTCATCTGCCAGAGCCCTGCAGAGCAGACACAGGAGAAGGAGACAACATGCAGAATAGTAGAGAGGATACGCAGGAGACTCAGAGCCACCATATGCCAGCATTTCCACCTGGTCTGACGAGGAGGTGAGGGGGCTGCTCTCCATAAGAGGAGAGGGGGAGCTACTTCGGCAGGTGACAGGGATGGTTAAGGATGCTGTCATCTAAAAGAATATCTCTGAAATCCTGGCTTTTAGGGATATAGGGGTCTATTCATCAACACTAAAATAACGTTTTTAAGGACATTTTGCTTAAATAACGTTATTTTGGTATTCATGAACAGACTTAGCACAGGAGATATCACAGATATCTCCTTGCTAAGTTCCCCTGCGTTAATTTCCACACTCCCCATACATTAGTATGGGGATGTGGAAATTGTGGTATTCATCAAATTCCGAAAATTATGAATTTTCGGAATTTAATGCAGTTACTATTCGCCACTGTGAGGTGGCGAATAGCAGAATCGACTTACCTGTATCTGCGTGTGCAGGTCCCCCGACGAGTCCCTCCGGCGCTCTGCTCCGTCCTCAGGCTCCGGAGGCTGGTCGGACATGTGTGCTCCCCAGCAGAGCACAAGAAAGTTTAGAAAAAAAAAAAAAAAGTTTTTTTTTTTTTTCTAATCTGTCATGTGGTCTGCTGGGAAACCACATGACAGACCAGCAGGACGGAGCCGGAGGCTGCTGCGTGGACAGGTAAGAGGTCACTACAGCAGGTAGTGTACAAGCTGACAGTTTGTCATCCTCCATTGGTGGCAGTGCACAGGCCTCAAGAGGAGAAAGCAGTCAGAGCAGCACTCAAGTGCCCAATGCTGCCCATCGCAGATGACCCAACCGACTCAAGCGATAAGGAAAGCTCCACCCTTACTGACACCTTATCCCTACTATTACAGAGACAAACAGCGGTGACTCTGGGATGACCCAGAATACCGACTCTCCAGCTTTACGCACAAATAGTATGTACTGCAGTCTCCAAAATACACACAACATTTATTTTAAAAACACACACGTAATGAACTTATCTTTATGAGCCTGAAAATGGTAATTTCTTATGACATCCATAGGGCTGACCCGGGTTCAGTGTAATTGGGGCCTACTTTGGAATCACCTGGGTTGGAGATACATTGTGAAAAGAGGTCTTCCCTGGCTTTTTCCAGTGTTCAAAATACTGTGTCGAACCTGGCATTTTGTTATAAAAGGGGGATAGCTATCACCAGATATAAGCAGCAAATCGCTCTGCAGGCAGGGTTTCTTGATAGCCTGGAAGAAACTTAGGGGTCAATCCAATTAGGTGCAAATTGTGAGTTGCTATTTTCTCTTCAAATTCATATAGCAAATGAATTTTGCAATCTAGTTAGCAACTCGCACTGAACCAGTCATAGTGAATTCGCATCTTTCCATTTGCACCTCCCTGAGGGTGAGAGTTGGAAAGGAAAATCTTTTTTTTTTTTAAGGTTAAAATGTCGAGACACCGTGCTGAACCCCTTGGACAACCCCCATAATGACTAATTAGGCAATGGGAAGTTTCCAATTAGCTTAATTAGTCCAGTAATGACATGTCACTTTTTGGGTTAAAAAACAAAATGGCCTCAAATTACCCCAAAATCAACTTTTTTCATTAGTTTAGGTACCCCAAATTTAATTATAGTAATTTGTGAAAAAATATTTTTTTTTATAATTTTTTTTTGTACAATTTTTCAAAGTGCCCTCGAAGTTATCAATATTGGGGGAGTCCAGGATGTCTCCCCACTTTTTCTTGCACTTCGCTCACATCGCATTTGGCAGTCATTTCGCAAACCTCCACTGCGAGTCCCGTAAATAGGCATTTTTAATTGGATTGGAGATTTCTCAGGTGTGCGTATTCGTGCAAAGTCGCCGAATTTCATGAAACAAACTCGCTACTCGCAATTCGTACCTAATTGGATTGACCCCTTATTATATATATATAAACAGTAGCAACAATAATATTATTCTGTATTTATCTCCCTTTCATAAACAGACCCGCTGTTGAGCTCTTTGCCTTGAATATAATTATATCCAGAGAGGAGCACTGGGCTGTATTTCAGGGCACCGAAAACAAAACAATGATACCAGATGGTTTAAATATATGGCTGAAGGGCACAGAGGAAAGCTACAGTAGTTAGGAAAAGCAATGTATTTAGTAAAAGCTGTAGGAGGTTATGTGACAGACAACAAATTAAAGTCATCTAGAGGTGGAAACTCCAATTAATCAAGGAACAAAATGCCAATATCATGACACCTATAATAAAAACAGACAACTCTAACATCAGTTCTGCCTTGAAATATGGATAGGAAAGAATAGTTAGGCATAAAAGAGGTCTACTTGGTAGAACTTTGGTGCATTCCTTATGGTGCATGAATAATGAGCAATGCTACAAGAAGGGTTATCCTATACTTTACATGATAAAAGCACAGACTAAGCTGCTGTATGCGCTATTTTGGGCAGTTTCTCCCAAACAAAGCCACATACATTTCAAATAGGGCACAATGATCCCTATGCCTGCAGCAACAGCCTCCACTATTCTCTGTTTGCATAACATATGATATCATCACTCATAGGTGATTTAATTGATGTATATGAATGATAGCTGTTGTCACGAACTCTCTATGGGGTCTATTTATTAAGCTTCGGATGGAGATAAAGTGAATGGAGATAAAGTCTCAACCAATCAGCTCCTAACTGTCATTTTTCAAACACAGCCTGCAACATGGTAGTTAGGAGCTGATTGGTTGGGACTTTATCTCGGTTCACTTTATCTCTTTCCAAGGCTAAGTAAATAGCTATAGTATAAATGCCGGAGCAAGGAAAATATTGCATATCATTTGCAAATGATTCAGCAGGTGAGGAGATTCTGCCAAGGTTATAAGAGAGTTCTCATTGGACCTAAGACCACCAAATGGTGATACATAGCAGTAACAGACACACATCAGTTAATCAGGATTTGTGATTGGTACCTATGTGTAAATGGCAACGCATTCTGCGTAGGTTCAGCCCTTGGTTCGTAGTTTTGGGTCACTTCTGGGGTTGTTCCTTCATCGTCCGTTCCGTTGATGCTTTCAGGGGTTAGAGGAGACTGGATATCCCCTCCAGCCGATTCCTAAAATGAATTATTTTAAATAATTAGTAGCGAGTAAGACAATGCCTATGATGCTTCATAGACAGCATTAATTGATTCAGTCTTTAGTTAAAAAGAATTGCCATGCTATTTCATGGAGTTCCACTGTGTAAGCTGGCCGATTATTAACTGTAAGAAGAAAATCAGAAATGTTTAAGGTAGAAGACTCAACATCACTTAAAATGCAGCCATATATCAGGAGCCATAGAGACAACGTTACAGTAGCACAAGTGTCCTGCCTTAACATATGACTCCATGATATCTACCTAAAGTCAGGGAATAGCTGACATCTAGTCAGGGGGTGGCAGGCATAGGGGAGAAGATAAGAGCATGTGACTCATACAGTGCGGCCCACACCTTTAATAGGCTGTTATGGGAAGATTTTTCTTGCAATGTGCAATTCTGTAGTAGGCTGCGGCCTACTACAGAATTATAATATTTAGACCTGTTGCATATAGGCCAGTGTCATCCAATAGAGTCACAGAGTCCTTAGCCGCTATATGCAGTGCTTAGCACTGAAAGACTCCCTACAACCTCTCCATGCTGGCCATCATATATAAAAACAGGATGGGGAGGGGGCATTTGGATTTTTTTTGTCCCCCCCTGCTGAAAGAAAGCAGAAATAGCTTTTAATGTTATTCTTAGGTAATAAAAAATGCAATTTAAAATGTTTAGCCTATACATGTAACTCTGGCCTGAGGGCCTGGTGCAGAAATGGACAGAATTACAGACACACACACACACACTCTCACAAGCAGCTGTGCAATTCCAGCTAAAATGCTAATGCAGCAGAAGGTGTCTATAGGAAACAGACATCTCCTTGCTGAATCTGCGATCCCAGCACTGCAACCGAGGTCACAGCCTGGGATCATCATCGCGACCAGCAGTCAATGCGTTTCGATAATGTATCTCTTCCTCAGGGCATTCTCAAAATGCACAGGGAGGCAATAATTTTGTGGACTCCAAAGACAGAAGGACAGCTTTCCTGACTGAGTGATATCAGTAACCCGAGAGCCCAGAACCTCAAAGTTTATACTACACTCCCATTTTTATCACCTCTCTGGTAAAAGTCCCTAGATTGGATTATTTTATTTATCTTCTGTTTCATAAAATTTTATATTTGGTTCTGTATATGTGATTGTTCGAATACATTTTTGATCTTTAATATTGTCTCATTATTTTATGTATGGTTCACATACTTTAGTAGACAAGTACATCTATTTGAGCGAATTAACTTTTACCATCAGACATTATTGCACTGATATTGTGTTTTTGTGTCTTTTCATACCCCTGAGTTGGTTAGGTATGAACTACACACCACAAAAGAGCAGTTTTAGTTTTATTTTTTTTTCTTTATACATTTGTTTCTTACCTACCTATATACCTATCCCATACCCTACCCTACCGGGATCTGTATGAAACACCGCCGTACGCTCAGCAACAGAAGATCCCGACAGGTAAGTTTTTTCTCTATTACTAACCCTCTCCCCCCCTAACCCTAACCGTCCCTTAGGGGTGCCTAACCCCAAACTCCCCCCCTAGTGCCTAACCCTAACCCCCCCTGTAAGTGCCTAACCCTAACCTGCCCTTGGGGTTGCCTAACCCTAACCCCCCCCTTCCCCTAGCCTAACCCTAACCCTCCTGGTTAGAGTTAGGCTAGGGGAAGGGGGACTCCTGTGGGGCTGCCTAAGCCCCCCCCCGGGAGCCCCTAACCTAACCCTCCCCCCTGTCCGTGACTGCTGCCCGGCTTACCTTTGTTTGGTATGGCGAACGTCAGGTGCGGTTTTCACGTTTTTAAAAACTTCACTTTTGCTATTTTTAACCATGCTAGCACCCATTTTCATGTACCACAAACTTGCTGGGACTAGTTATTTTTCCCAGAAAAACTGCTAAATGCTATTCTTCACCACTTGTGCAAAGATGCTAATTAGCAGCTAATGAGAGCATTTCAGTACCCCAAATAGCTTCAGTAGGGCAATTTGGGGGCAACTACATTGATCCCCAATGTTAGTGCATCTTTTGGGGGGTGTCAGGCTGATTTTCCCCAAATCTGACAGCACTTTTCTCCTGTTTGAGTTTCGCCGGGTTCCATTTCCGCGTCCTTTGGAACTGATTAGGACGAAAAGAGGGGCAGCGCATGAAAAGTTTTTGCCTCCAAAACACGCGGAGTCAGTGAAAAGTACGGCAGGCGAAACCTTTCTGACTTTTCGCGTGTAATTGAATATGCCCCTCAGTCTCTTAAAACAGAAACATATCCTTATCTAGTAGGTCTTTAAATCACCTTGTGTATGAATACACTGAGTTTATACTGTATAGTATTTCTCCAAAAAGCATATTTGCAATTTGGATGTAGAGTGTGTATCAGGATAGTGATACCATTGTTTTAATTACAGGGCAGAGGATCATCTGAACATGGGGAACTTTCCCACTTAGCATTCCAGATCCTGGGTGTTTACAACAGAGTTTCATCATAATAGACAGAAGGCCGGTGCCTAAAGGTATCAGAGGTGGAGAAGTAATTATTTAACTGCACAAAAAAAATTATTCAATCTTTCTTTCATCAGCTGCTAGCGGGTGGGCCACAGAGGGGAATGTGTTTTACAAGTGCTCCCCACACTCGTTCCTAATACGCCACGGGCTTCTATAATTCTTAGCCCTTAACACCTGGATGCAGAGGGGATAAGCGCAGGCAAGAGTCTACTACATTGACCGACCCCAGGCAGCACTGAACCACCGTGTGGCCGCCATCGTAGCGAGCAGTCTAGCTCTCTGCTCTCTTCACATTACTACTCTACTCCCTCCCCTCTACCTAGCGGTCTGGACGCTCCCTAATGCTGACCGAGTGTGGTGGGTGCAGTCTGTGTCCCCAGTTCCTGCACACTAATGCACAGGGAGGTCTCTCCCCACACACAGTGAGTGCAGGAGCCGGGACACAGGGGTCTATTTACTAAGCAGTGTTAGGAGACAGAGTGAAGAGTGATAAGGTGCCAGCTCCCAATTGTCATTTTTCAAACACAGCCTGCAAGATGGCAGTTGGGAGCTGATTGGCTGGTACCTTATCACTTTTCACTCTGTCTCCTAATACTGCTTAGTAAATAGACCCCACAGTCACAGGCGGAGCTCCGGAAAGAGAAGGGCTGTCCGGGCGCACTGCTGCATAACATACATCAAAGAAGGTACCTGGCAAATACAGATTGCGGTGGCGGATGGTTCCGTCCCAGGGCATCCAGTGCTCTGTGCGACAGCTCCGGCCGCACCACCCTAGTTACGGCCTTGATATTTACTAAAGTGTGGATTATTAAGAGTAGAGTTGTTGAGCATAGCAACCAATCAGATTCTAGCTATGATCTTCTAGAAGGTGCTAGATAAATGCTACGTAGAATCTGATTTCTTGCTATGGGCACTTTAGTAAATATACCCCTGAATGTTCACATAAAAATTCTGTCCCAATAAAGGAAAAAAAAATACTTCTGTGTATTTCCAGATCCGTCTAACTCCAAAACCTCGTTATTTCTATGACCGGCATATTTTAACCATTCTAAAGTATTTACTTATTTCTCAGTAAAAGGATGCAGTTTGACAGCGTTAGTAATAAATACGGAAATTACATTTTCCATATAAAATGTAATTAAATACTAGCATTGATACATTTGTTTACTGGTTTAAAAATTGAATTAAGAAAATGTAATTAAATCATCTCTCCCGCAGTAGCTCAAATGGAAATGACAAATAAGTAATACAAATAGACAGCAGTGACCTGACATAACATAGCAGTGGCACTAATGATATAAGGGCCTGATTTCAGAGATGTACGTTAATTCGATGTGCAGACCCGGGCTGCGATGTTGCTCGCAGGGCCTCTAATGGTCACAGGCACAGGTCACATGCTGCTGGTGTTTGGGGAGTAGTTACTGCCCGGGTTTCAGAAAACGGGAACGCGTCGGCTTTGTTTTCTGGGCGTGCCAAAGCTAGTGGCTGCATTCTTGGATGTAGCTTCACTGGCCCTGGCAGCGTGATTTCACCGGACATCCTGAGTAACCTCGGATGCAGCCAGGGATGGACTGGGGCTGTATATCAGCCCTGGCAGTCCGCCCTCGGTGCGCATGCCTTAGGTGCACTTGCTCGCAAAAGGGAATTTGTGGTTATTTCAAGGGGGCACGCCCGTCTCTTCCCGGCCCAACACAGCGCACCGCCGGCCCATAAATGCCTCCACCCCTTCAGTCTTCCTGAGATCATAGTGAATCTGGAGCCGTGGGGTGGAGGGCGGGGGAACCTTTCCTTCCTCCCTCCTCGAGCCGACCCTAAGGCCATCGGCCATTCTAGCATATGCCAGAAGTTCCCGATGGCCAGTCTGGCCGGATGCAGCTTTCGGATGACCTAAGCCAGCAGTGGGCATCTTTTTACATATGACGCCTCCTGCGGTTTCTGTACCTTTTCTCACCATCGAAGCGTACAAAGATTAGGAGGCCGTGTGAATAGCATTCATCTCTGAATCAGTCCCTAAGTACTATTAGCCAGAGCAGTCAATGTACAAACAGCCAATCAGCTAGACAGCGTTGCGGATGGTCATCATTATCACTGTATATCTTTACACCAGCCATCCAGTGCGTACGTCTCCTACGAGGGGTGTTTGGGGATGCATCCACATCTCATTATGGGCCTTAGTCAGAGATGTCTGAAACATAATCACAATTTACGATTTTTTAAAAAGTCTCATTTCTGCAACCTATTAATAGTCTGTCGCATCTGCAAAACTGGACCTGGGACTTTATCCCCTTAGCTGCGACTCCATCCCCTTGTCATACCTGGCTATGAAGAGACTGGAGGCGTGGCTTCAAGGACAATACTGAGACATTTATTAAAAATTGCTGCACATAATAAAAATATATTAAAGTTAATGGCTGGACTGTGTAGCTAATAAATACCTAAGCGGCTTGGAGCATCAGAATTGCTCCGCAAATCAAACGCAAATGTTATTTATTTATGACATTTCCAAACTTATAAATATATATGCAGGTTTCCTATTTCCCAATAGTGCATGAATCAGTCTGTATTTGTGACATACTACGATTCCGTGCAGTGTAAAACGCCTTTATAAACCCGCTTCTGCCATTTTACTGGATTTCTCACAGTTGCAACCAACCGAACGCAGTCATCAATAGCAGCTTCAAAGTCATCACTATAACCCTAACCTCCCAAGTGCCTAACCCTAACCTCCCCCCAAGTGCCTGAACCTAACCTCCCCTTCCCCGCAGCCTAAACCTAAGTCTCCCGGGGAGGGGTGCCTAAGCCCCCTAACCCCCCTTCCCCTAGCCTAACCCTAACCTACCGGGCTGGTGCCTAACCCCAAGTCCCCCCCAGGAGCCCCTAGCCTAACTCTCCCCCCCCCCCCCCCCACGGCTGCCTGTGCCCGGCTTACCTTCGATCAGTAAGCTGGGTGTCGGTCTCCCGGCGTAGGTCTAATGACAGGTGTCGACGCCTGTTATTAGTACTTTGCCGGGATTAGACAGTCGGGAAGCCGGCGGTCTTTATTTAGACAGTCGGCTTCCTGACTACATCCCCACTCTAAATATCTCAGCCCCAGGCTCAGCGACTCAAGTCAGACTTGAGACAAAAAAAAGACGTGAGACAAAAAGACGTAAAGCAAAAAGAGGTCTTTACTTCAGTTAAAGCTGTGTACACACTATATGATGTATGTATACAGCGATGTAACAATGTGATGTAAAGATATGTGTACAATACACACTACACGATCAGGTATAAAACGGCGCAATATATCGTTACATGCTGCAAGAAGCAGCATGGCGTTGTTCATTGCATCGTCCCATCTGCTGTGCAGCACAACAGATGGAATTATGTGAAGAACAACTGGCATGTGAGCGCAATCGGGCATACACGCTAGGGGCCTGATTCAGACCCGTTCTCTAGATGCGATTGCTCACTCCCAGCGTATGGAAATTCAGCTAAGTTGCGTCAAGGCACCCGCTTCTGTCTTGGCAAGTGATCACTTTGTGATTGTAGACACCCACCAGCCTATCTCATGATGCCCACTTGCGTACGTCATCTCCAGGAAGTGCATGAAACCATTGGTACATCGAACACCATCGGAAGCAATCACAGCGCTTAAGGTTGACTATACCCTGCCGCAAGCACTGCGAGGACTTCAGTGTATATTTCAACCAAGTGACGCGTCCTATGACGCTGGCTGTTAATTATGCACGCCTCTAAAATGTCATTGAATTTCACAGGCACGCCTGCATTCGCACCTCCACTCCCCCGTTTGAAGTGGCCTGCCCCTGTTACCTCCCACAAACGGCTTGACCTGTCACACATTTACCTGGGATGTCTATGCTTGGTGAGCGAGAGTTTCCACATCGCTCTTATTAGTTCGCTTACGCGCATTGTGAAGCGTACGCATGCGCACATTGAAAAACATTGCTCGCTCCGAGCGATCGCTTGCTAGCGAACGGGTCTGAATCAGGCCCTATATCCCTGCCGGAACGATATATCGTACGATATATCTTATAGTGTTTACCCATCTTAAGACTGACTCTGAAAAAGGCCCTATGGGTGAATACTAATTTACTATCCTTAGTTAATTGTCTGCCCCCATTCCGCTTCTCTGTACATAAATGATTACAAGTCTATAAATACTCACAAATGTAGATAGAAAGCCATTTTGGTGCTCATGCATTTATCAACGTCTGAAAAATTGACTTGCGCCCCAACTCTAAAGGGTCTATGTATTAAGCCTTGGAGCAAGATTAAGTGGATGGAGATAAAATACCAATCAATCAGCTCCTAACTGTCATTTTTCAAACACATAGCCTGTAAAGTGACAGTTAGTAGGTGATTGGTTGTAACTTTATCTCCACTAACTTTATCTCTCGGATCATTAAGCTCTAGAAAGTGATAAATTGGAGAGTGATAAAAGACCAACCAATCAGCTCCTAACTGTCATTTTTCAAACACAGCCTTTAACGTGACAGTTAGGAGCTGAGTGGCTGGTAGTTTATCACTTTCCAGAGCTTTGTACATAGACCACTGTATGAGGTCCTATGATGTACACATGGTGTGCTCAGGCTTGTAGTCCCAATACACCTGTAGAACCAGTGACTGTGCAGACATGACATATACAGTATACGCAAAGCAAGTATTGATAAGTGCACTCAAGAAATGTGTGAAATGTGTGTGAAAATGCCTGCCAATGGAAAAAGTAATGTTAAAAAATTCAACACAATTGTTTACATATAACCCCAGGACAAGAAGGATTAAAACATGCATCAACCCTTGCAGTATTATATCATTCCAACACAGCGCAGATCAGCAATACTGTCACATACAGTACATTAAATAAAACTTCACATTTATTACGCATTTCAAAAATACTTTTTTTTTTTTAGACAAAATAATAACGTTTATTTCGCTTTAAAACCAATCTTACTGGAAATGAAGGATTAAGAGAAAGTAGTTAGGGAGTATTTATATTGCATTATGACATAAATACATGCATACTGAATATTAGAAATAATAAAATCTGTAGTGCACTCAAAACCATTGATTATTATTATACACAAAAACGATACATTGAAAAACATCACATGTGACTGACGTCCGTATGGCTTTATAACATCATCACAAGAATCAGTCTCCAAACCTTCAAGCATTTCCTGAAAACTCACCTCTTCAAACAGCTGATCAAATTCCAAATCTACCCACGTAACCCCCATAAACTAGTCTACTGATTACCTCCTCTACACAGTCCACACCAAACTTTTATATGTTCTCTTTCTACACTACAGCTGGGTTCACACTATACCATTTATTGTTTGATATATCGTTCCAATGCGGATAGGAACAATATATCGTACACATCGTATACCATGTATGCGCGATCCATCATTCATTGTATTGTCCCATCTGCTGAGCTACACATCAAATGGGACGATTCCACGGTCGATGCGGTGGTGTTACATACAGCATGTAATGATACATCGTGCAGTCATACGGCGGATCGTGTAGTGTGTACGGCGATGTGTTTTATCACCACATCGCATCGCTGGGTCGCATTGTCATAAGGTATGTATCCAGCTTATCCCATCCCACTGACTCTAGGTCAACATAGCTATGTGATTGGATCATATAGTCCACCAAGAACCTCTGCAGTCTATCTGGACCACTTGCAATATGTACCCAGTCTTGTTATGCTGATGCTATATAAGTAACTGGTAATAAATCAGAGTACTTTTAGATTAATTAAAAAGAAACAATAATTTGGAAAAGTAACTGGAATAAAATGGTGAGCACAGAAAGTGACTAAATGGTTATCAATCCCATATTTTACCAGTCAGTTCACTCATTTCTTCCAGAAGTTGAATGGAGTTACATTTCTGCTTTGGGAAATGACAACAGAAAACAGAAAATACCTAGACCATCAGTTGTTATGGTTTTGTGGTAGAAAAAAAAAAATGGGATTTTATCCCCAACGCTGACATTCAGCTAGAATTCAACACATGTCCTTATGTCCACTCATCAGTGGGACAGTAAACAGCTGTCACCCCATGAGTGAGAAGATCGGAGCTCTTGGCACTGGCCAAGCCCCACATAAATAAGACCCATAAAACTGACAATAATATCATAACATAACCTTGAAAAAAAAGGTTTTCCAAATATCACCCAGTAAAGAACTATCGAGATTCCAGAATAAAATCAGTAGTGCATAGCTAGTTTGGTATATGCCCGTGTAGCTCCACATTAATAATCTAACATGAATAGTACATTCTTCAGCTAAAGGTACCAGAATAAATGTGACCAGTATGCACATAACTGGATTAGAGCCTTGTGTCCGCAGGCTCTCAATCTCTGGTCCCTCGTAGGGTAAGCCATGCCAACTGCAAGTGCAGTTTTTCCAAGCCAATTTGGACACTAGAAGCTGGACCACAACCAATTCCTTACTCTACAGGAAATGGGCAGTGTCAGGTACACATGGCTTTCAATCAAATATAGCACATTGGTGAAAGAAAACTAAAATAGGACACTCTTAAAGCTAGGGAATCATTAGATGACACGGGCGGCAGAAAAAGACAGGTGTTAAGTCATTCAAAAAGTTATATATAGTAGAATATCATCATCAAATAGACGTAACATAGTTTATGTTTTGCTGTATAATGTAGCATGGAGGTTAGCATTGCTGCATCACTGTTCTGAGGCCTTTGGGCTTATTCTAACCTAATGGTACTGGGTACATTGCGTTTGTATGTCTTGTCCGTGTTCATGTGCATCTTCCCTATAAACTCCACAGATGACCGATGATTTAGGAGAATACAGGGTCCGATTCAATTCGGGGGGACAACTACTGGGGGCACTGTATAAGAGGCACTACATAGGGGGGCCCAAAGCATATTCTTGTACCACTCTCTAGTTCCGCCACTGCATTGACTAACATGATTTTTGACATCATTTTTTAAAACAATGTAAAAAATCATCTGTTCGTACAGTAAATGTGTGACTTAGACGTATATTTACTGAAAGTCGATTTGGGTCGATTTTTGGTCTATGTTTGGTGAAATTTTGGTTGATTTTGTGTTTCAGGGTCTAAATCATACATTTACTTAGAGATTATATTTTTTGACATGGCTTTTAAAAAAAACAAACAAAAAAAAAAAGATGTAAAGTAAATAAATCATCTTTTAGTAAATGTGTGATTTAGGGGTCTATTTACTAAGCCTTGGATGGAGGTAAAGTCGACGAAGAAGGTACCAGCCAATCAGCTCCTAACTGTCATGTCACAGGCTGTGTTTGAAAAATTACATTTAGGAGCTGGTTGGCTGGTGCCTTATCTCCGTCTACTTTATCTCCATCCAAAGCTTAGTAAATAGATCCCTTAGACTCAAACACAAAATTAGACATATTAGATATAATAATTGCTTATAGAGGAGTCTGATGTTATATCTTTTTCTGTTTATTGAAATATTGTTGGACCCTCCTTATTACACATATAGTAATTTGATACGATTATCCACCCAAGACTTTGTCGATCTTCTTATGTATTTTTTCTGTTCAAAAAAAGCAGATTTCTAATTGAATGGTAAAAAGTCACGACCACGAGTTTAACTCCTGTTAAGAAATTTACGGCCAACTCGCGGCTAACAGAATCAGGCCCATTGTGCTTCAGATGCAGTTTAGCAGAAATATAATGAAGCCATTTGAATGTAGTTGTGTCCCTCTGTCATCTACGGAGTTTATTGGAAGTATGATGGATTCTGGGTGAGAGAACCAGTGCTGCGATTTAAAACATAAAAGGAGTGCAGTAACTGGACTCAACTTCAACGTGACACCACGGTTTAAAAGACAAACTGGGAGGTTACTCTGCTTTCAACTAAATTGTCCTTACTGGGGATTTGCACTAAGTTCACACTAGGTCAGGACTGATGTGCCGGAACATCATGCTTCAATTCCACATTACTATGAAATATATTGGCACAAATAAAGTCATTTTTTTTTCTTTTATATTTTATAGAAGCCTACACTGTATACAGATGCAGCGAATATGAATAAATGAATATATTCACTTCTCATTAAATGGACATTAAAAGCACAAATGTGGCTGGACTGAGCTGTATTTTAGAATAAAAAGGAAAAATGTAATTGAATGAAGGGCACAGACGTAAAACCAGTAGCGGGATGGTTGTTGCAGTGAGCACTTTCCAAAGGGCAGTTACAAACAAACAGAATATTCATGTATGCCAGTGAAGCAGATTATTTAGACAGCTATCAATCTGATCTTCAATTTAAAATTTTCCTAGTACATTCTATTCACAGTCCCTTGTAAAACAGCTTTAATAAACGTCTACATATGTTTGATTAGAAGTACATTTGTATCTAGTGCTATGGTACATAGTCAAAACTACCAAAGGAATGTTCCTGAGCTGCTAACGCTCATCACACATTACATACTGTTCCATGGATTCCGCACATTACCTGTGACGGTGTACTGGTCAACTCCATTTTTTCTTGGGATTTCTCCTTTGCTAATCGAGCAGCTTCCTTAAATTCCTGAAATTTTTCTGCAAACTGAGTAAAGAAAGAGACAATTACTGTAAATGAGAGAGAGACCCGGCCATAGTTAGAGGCCCAATATCCAGCATGGCTAGTAAGGGCTATAGGAAAAAGGAGCAATAATAACATGAGAAACTGGTTTAATCACTCATCAAACAAACAAATGTGAGTAAAGCCTACCTACGCAAAAGCTCATATGGTATAATAATAGTGAGACGAGACCTGAAAGCGCCATTTATGCCCAAGCAACAAAAAGCTATGATAACAGTAGAGATAAGTGAGCACCCAATATCAGACTGGTCCAGCTGCCTTATAGAAAACAAATACCAGAACAGTATAAATGAAACTAACAAAGTACACATCAGTCATTAACTCTAAAACATGGACACATAACAAAAACATCATTATCCCACCTTTTTCCCACTATGTATACCATAGCCCCCAATTACACTACTCTACCTAAGAAAATGCCCCCTCCCCACCCTGCAGTACAGTATTACTATACTAGGATAAGGCTAATAAGAACTATGCTATAAATGGCCATAGAACAAGGAGCTGTCTGGCAATATAGTGCCTCAGTAAAGGCAAAAGCTAGCACCAAGACACCCAGGAGACTTGGGAAAAAAAAAAGGTACTATAATAGTAACAAACAGCGGGAAGACATACAGCATGAAGGGCCATAACAGGAACGGTCAGAATCAATCACATATGGATGCAAACCACGAAGTATTGCAGCACAACGGTGAACTGTAAGGTGCTCTACAGAGCACGACAAATGCTCATGAAATAGTCAAAGAACCGCCAAGTAGTAAATCCTCTAACACAGTACATTTTGGATGGGTTGCCCTATCCATACAATGTCCAAGTATTTTGCACAAGGAGAAGGCTTGACAATGGAGATCTCCAATATTAGAATAGGAGAATTCCTGACGCAAGGAAGCTGAATGGCAGCCAGGTGCCCTCCGACTGAAACTGGATATGCATGGACCCACCACACAAATAGGAAAACATGAGGTTGAAAAGCTTGTGGCACGGCAAGTCAGGTGAGATTGCCAAGCAGGTAAATCCCAGACCAGCATCCTTATCTCCAGGATTCAGTATAATAGGCATGAAAATGCTACAAGCTTAGTCCACAAGGTGACAATCCAGGAACACATTCAATTCAAAGGATGCACTAGGTAACAAAGTCCCAAACATCAATTGCTCGTCTTCCAGAAGCAGCCCAATGTGATGAATAGTGCGATGATTGGGAATATGTGGCAGCGATTACATGGCATTCATCAAAGTAGCGAGGGCACTGATCAGAGATGGGATAGAGGAACAAGCATTGTCGAAAGTAGACAGAGTGGCTTCAGCCTCTACACCACTCTCCTTCACCATTTGCAGGTCACACATTCAAAGCACCAACTCGAGCCTCAGCCCTTCGATATTATCAAGTGTCCATTGGGTATAATTATTCAGGGCCACCAGCACCTGATGCATGTCAATTGCGGTAGATGTAGAAGCAAGATTCATAACTGGAACCACAATTGTAGTTGAGAGAGACTCATCAGGAAATGCAGAAAAGCATTCCAGCCCACCATGCACAAAGCCAAAACTCTGTTCCCGCATGATGAGAACACAGATAATATGTTGGGAGACTGATCAAGGTACACAGGGACCACTGGACAAACAAAGAGCAGCAAATTGGTGCAATCGCCCCCCAGCAAGCAGAAGTAGCTGACACCCAACATGGGTCCAGCTATGGTGGCTGTAAGGTACTGTACAATGGCGGCCACGAGGACCTGCCACTGGAGGAGGCCGTGCAGCAAAGTCAAGTCACTGAGGGTGAAGTAAGGCAGCACTGCTTCAACTCACAAAGCCTCCGAGGTCTCAAACACAAGGACCAGCGTCTCCAGGCCAAAGAGCCATCTGATGACCACACAACATCGCAGAGGGGTCACAGGAACCAGCCAGCTATCCAGGAGACGTGTGTACAGAGAGTGCTTCAACCAGACCAGGAAATACAGAGGCAGGATATAAATAAGGATAATTGAGCCACGGAGCTAACAGAGACACATCTCACTCCTTGCCCCTCCCCTTACATGCCCCCCCCTATTTAATACATTTAATGGAACTTACAGCAGGTATATGTGTGTATAATATATATTATACAGTCAGGTGCATAAATATTGGGACTTTGACAGAATTTTCATATTTTGGCCTCTATTCACCACCACAATGGCTTTGAAATGAAACAAACAAGATGTGCTTTAACTGCAGACTTTCAGATTTAATTTGAGGGTCATTACATCCAAATCAGGTGAACGGTGTAGGAATTACAATGGTTTCTATATGTGCCTCCCAGTTTTTAAGGGGCCAAAAGTAATGGGACAAACTAAACAATCCTAAATCTAACTTTCACTTTTAATACTTTGTTGCAAATCCTTTGCAGGCAATTACAGCCTGAAGTCTGGAACGCATAGACATCACCAGACGCTGGGTTTCATCCCTGGTGATGCTCTGCCAGGCCTCTACAGCAAATGTCTTCAGTTCCTGCTTGTTCTTGGGGCATTTTCCCTTCAGTTTTGTCCTCATCAAGTGAAATGCATGCTCAATCGGATAAAGGTCAGGGGATTGACTTGGTCATTGCATAACATTCCACTTTTTAGCCTTAAAAAACTCTTTGGTTGCTTTTGCAGTATGCTTCGGGTCATTGTCCATCTGCACTGTGAAGCGCCGTCCAATGATTTCTGAAGCATTTGACTGAATAAGAGCATATAATATTGCCCGAAACACTTCAGAATTCATTCTGCTGCTTTTGTCAGCAGTCACATCATCAATAAATACAAGGGAACCAGTCCATTGGCAGCCATACATGCCCACGCCAGGACACTACCACCACCATGCTTCACTGATGAGGTGGTATGTTTTGGATCATGAGAAGTTCCTTTCCTTCTCCATACTCTTCTCTTCCCATCACTCTGGTACAAGTTGATCTTTGTCTCATCTGTCCATAGGATGTTGTTCCAGAACTGTAATGGCTTTTTTAGATGTTGTTTGGCAAACTCTAAACTGGTCTCCCTGTTTTTGAGGCTCACCAATGGTTTACATCTTGTGGTGAACCCTCTATATTCACTTTTGTGAAGTCTTCTCTTGATTGTTGACTGACACATATACACCTACCTCCTGGAGAGTGTTCTTGATTTGGCCAACTGTTGTGAAGGGGTTTTTCTTCACCAGGGAAATAATTCTTCTGTCATCCACCACAGTTGTTTTCCGTGGTCTTCCGGGTCTTTTGGTATTGCTGAGCTCTCCGGTGCGTTCTTTCTTTTTAAGAATGTTCCAAACAGTTGATTTGGCCACATCTAATGTTTTCGCTATCTCTCTGAAGGGTTTGTTTTGATTTTTCAGCCTAATGTTGGCTTGCTTCACTGATAGTGACAGCTCTTTGGATCTCATATTGAGAGTCGACAACAACTGATTCTAAATTCAAATGTCACACCTAGAATCAACTCCAGACCTTTTACCTGCTTAATTGATAATGAAATGAGGGAATAGCCCACACCTGTCTATGAAATAGCTTTTGAGTTGATAGTCCCATTACTTTTGGCCCCTTAAAAAGTGGGAGGCACATATAGAACCCGTTGTAATTCCTACACCGTTCACCTGATTTCGATGTAATTACCCTCAAATTAAATCTGAAAGTCTGCAGTTAAAGCACATCTCGTTTGTTTCATTTCAAAACCATTGTGGTATTGAATAGAGGCCAAAATATTAAAATTCCGTCAATGTCCCAATATTTATACACCCGACTGTAATTATATATATAACTAGTATTACGATTTGTTGCTGTAGTGTTTTATTTCTAACTGACTGCTTCTCCTAAACCTCATTCTCTACCCAAGCTGCCCAGGCGCTAATGATTCATTAGTAGAATGGCTGCACAACCTCCATCACCCTCTGCTGGCGTCACATTCAGCGTTACATCCTCGCCCTCACTCCTCTGACATCTACTAATTAGTAGAGCAGTAGCTGCAGTCCGGCAACACATACCAGAAATGTTATTAACTACACATTGCCTACAGGAAGAGGTGATAGTTATGAATCAATGAGATCAGATACAGCTAGCATGTTTAAAAAATAAATAAATAATAATACATATATAAATATATATATATATATTTAAAAAAAAAACACATGTATTATTCTACAAATACATTGATTATTCAGATTATCTCCTTTGATTCTGTTGTTATATGCCAATAAACGGAAAAAAAAAAGCATTATATAATAGAATACGCCACAGGTATTAAACTTGGTTTAGTGTGGTCAATCATGTGACTGTATGACTTAATTGTGCGTTTCCCATGCAGAATATATGGACTATTTAGCGGTGCCCATAGTCATTCATCATCGGTTCTCCCTGTTTCAATCTTCCAGTAGGTGGTCTTTAGCACTACTCTGCCTTTCCTATCTCTGTAGGATGACTGGTCAGAAGAACTAATGTCTAAGCTATAGTCCTGGGCACCTGAAAAACAGGTTATGAAGCAGCTGCCATGCTCATGAATTCCGCATGAATACCTCCCATGTCAGCAGCAGGGGGCACTCTCGCTGAAATCCTCGCTGTAGGGGAGAAGCAGACGATATAAAGCAGGAAGACTCACCTCACTTACACAGCTGCCATATACAGAATCTAAAAATAAGTTATCGATGGAAAAACACTGAGAAGAAACAATGCAGCCCTGTACTTTACAATGCCATCAGAAATAAAACCCACAAGAGCAATAATATATAACTAATTAATATACTGTAGTAACATAAGTTAACAAGCGTCTAAAGAAATGACTACAAATAATGTGTTTATTCATATAGAGTAATGCACTGGATTTCAATGAATAATTTATTTAATGAAGTTCTAATGCTGAAATACTTTACATTTATATTGTATGTTAAATGATATAGGTTCATGCTGCAATAAACAATCCCAATATGATACGAACATGTACAAATATGCACCACTTCTAGCCCCAATTATATTACTGTCCACCCACAGCCGGGATTAAAACTACATCCCGATTTATTAAATGGTATAGACTGAGTAACAGAACAGTGCCACGTTACACAGTGGTGAAGCTATGGCTGTTGTAGGGAGCTGATGTAAGGGAGCCCCCTAGCTGCCATACGCTCTGTAATGACTATAGTCCTGACTCTGCCTGGTCCTACCATCAATCATCATGTCAAAGCTAGCTCTGTTATGTCTGCTCTACTGGCAGGGTAATTTAAGGTAAGCTCTCGCGGACACATATACAAAATGAGAGAGAGAGAGAGAGAGATATGTATAAGTCCCCTATGACAAAACCTGGCGCTTTCCCCCAAACATGAGAACTGTATCAAAACTGTATTCATGCAAATTTAAGAACAATTGCAATTGGTCTGCAAATCTGGAAAATAATTTCTTACAGCAAAGAAGAGTCTTCAGTTACCCAATACTGTATACGCCATCTTTCCTTTGCATGTTACATTTGCATAGTTTTCTTAATAATGGTGACGTACTGAAAACTGGCTGACACACTGGGTGACCAAAGGAAAAGGTATCAGGAAGCGCATCCTGTGACGTCCTCTCCCACAGCCCACTCACTTTTGTAAGATGATGCTCGGAGGAGAAGCCAAGGCCGTACACTGTGTTCGCCCTGCTATCTGCCCACTGGCCAAACTTCTGGGATGTTTTAGTGAAAGTCATGTTGGGACTGATGGTGCTATTGATTATTGCCTGTAAGAACCAAAAAAAATATATTAGCATTTGTACAATGAAGAACGGATTAAATCACTGAAGGGGAGATGTACTAAGCTTTGGAGAGAGATAAAGTGAATGGAGATAAAGTACCAACAATCAGCTCCTAACTGTAATCTTTCAAACACAGACTGTAACATGGCAGTTAGGAGCTAATTGGCTAGTACTTTATCTCTCTCCAAGGCTTAGTACATCTCCCCATTATACACTTTATAGCGCTTACTCTATATTAGACGCATCCGTGACAGCTTTTCTGTCTGTCGGCTGCAGCATCCTCCATCTACCTTATGCTAATGCAGGATTCGGCCATGTATGCCAAGTATTAGGGCGTCTGCCTGCAGAGGGCCAGCACGCCCACTGTTTTTCCATCCGCAGGCATCATCATTAGTATCAGGACTTAACCCACCCCAGGCCGGGTGCAAAAGATCCATCAGAAACAGGCGACCCACCTCTGTCCACTACTGACAAGAACGGGAGTCAGCCTACGCGCCCACAACACTCCAGCAAGATGGATTGCTGCCCAGTTACCACCCAGTAAATGCCCATTCCATGGAAATAGTGGTCCACCGATGGACAGATCAATTTGCCTGCACTATCCCTCTACGTCCTTGTGTGTACGCAACGGTGTGGCAAATGCGCAGTGTGCAGATATCCAAGTGATCCGTCCGCATTTCCATTTGCGTCTGATTTAGAATCAACCCCTACATATCTAAACCATACAATGGGCCTGATTCAGATGTCATGGCAGCTGCCATCTCTCACGGAATGCAATTGCTAAAATATGCTAATGACTCACTCCCCATCCAGTACTTAGATTCCCACTGACAGCATCTCACATCCGCCGCTCACGCACCAACCAGGAATCACTGAGCGCAGATCAGCCTACTGAGTAAGTCTAATCTGTCGCAGGTACAGCGGGTCTCCAGACACACAGAGGGCTCTCTGCTGCGAGCAAGGATGCAGCGGCTAATTTATGCACGCCCAGAATACAGTGTTTAAACAGTCTGACACGCCTGCGTTTTTCTAGCCACCCCCATTACCTCCCCCAAATGGTGACTACCTGTCACTCACTTTGCGAGTGTCTCCTCTGTGTGAGTGTAATTCAATTGCTACGTGTGCGCAGTGCAGCTTACACGCATTAGAGCAATAGCTGACAATCGCTCAGTCTACATTGTGTCCACATCTGAATTGGGAGCAATGTTAGGCATAGAGCACTTGGATGTTATTGGTTAACATCTGGTTGTTGCTGGCTTCACTACGCTTAAGGAATAAAACTTTTCAGAGTGGGAAATACAGGTATATTTCTCTATCACTAGAAGTATATAACAATCACAGCTTTGTCAGAACAAATAATGTGTGTATGA
The DNA here is from genome assembly GCA_031769625.1 of Taudactylus pleione. Taxonomy (NCBI): domain Eukaryota; kingdom Metazoa; phylum Chordata; class Amphibia; order Anura; family Myobatrachidae; genus Taudactylus; species Taudactylus pleione. Next base: position 5,182,756 of record JAUIMM010000334.1, read on the forward strand.
AAAGAAAGACAAATGGCTTTTTTCTAGTGTGCTACAAAAAAAATGCTCAAAGTATTTTCCTGAAGGAGCTAAGGAAGGTTCAATAAACTGCAAACATATGTTGACTTCTATGAAAGAGCCACTAGTGGAGCCAGCCACACACATTCCAGCCAACTTCATATCCTGGTCGGCAGCATAGATGAAGGGGTAAATGTAATAAATAGCCTGCGGACTTCACGCATCGGCAAGTTCCGTAGCAGTCATTTAAAAGGCAAAGCCAGGTTGATTCTGCCTTTTAAATGACTGCTATTTTAAAACATCGGACAGTCTCGCACGGAACTCGCCGATGCCTGCGGTCCGCAGGCTATTACATTTACCCCGTTATTAACAATGCGATCATTAGCAGACAGGAATTTATGGGGGAGATGTAAGAAGCTCAGAAGTGGTATCAGCGCGCGTTATGTGTGCTGATACCGCTTCTAACCGATGTATGATTGGGGGCTTGGCGGTAAATGACAGGGGCGCCATGAAATGGATGCAATGTGATGTTTATGCAGTTCAGCGATTATCTGCGATCCGTCAATGCGCCTGGGTCAAGTTTCATTACCACTCACAGCGCGGATTTATTTGTAAAGTGACTGACAGGCAGGACCAGCTGCGGGCTGCAACGGGGGAGGGGGACTGAAATGGCGGCGTGTGTCTCAGCCTGCGACTCTGATCCTATACGCAGTAAAATGGTTCTGGCATCTCAGTGCCAGCGACCATTCTGAGTAACAATAGGGTTGCTCAGAACTTCGGTAAAGCGACGGATCTGCAACTGATGCTGCTTATTTGCAGTCGTCTCAATACAAATATCCCGCGCAGCTGCGACACTGGCATATTTTTGCACAGTCTCTGCGTACAAATTGGTAGCTGAAATGGCATTAGCGTCCATCTCTAAATCAGGTCCAATAACTATTATTAACATAAACTTATATCGCGCTTTACAATCGGGCAAACTGTTCTACAAGCACAAACATACATATAACATTCTGGCTGCTTATCAGAAGATTCAATAAGCACACCAGCTCATTAATGCAAATATCTAATCAGCCAATCGTGTGCTTGCAATTGAATCCATAAAACAAATGAAAAAAAAAAGAAACGTTATCAAAGGCGACTATGAAAAAAATTGCACATGGTCACAAATTCACAATTATCCATAATATGCAAAATAATGTTACTAAAATTAAAAACATAATCCTAAAAATACGTGGTAACCATGTCATTCAAACAGAAATATTTTCATTCAATAACTCACATACGTATATCAATATCTTAGATAGAAGTTTAAAGCAGTGAAGACACTCAATTGCACAATATCAATTCAAAACTGTATTAATTAGATCTATACCATAATGTTCAACTTGGGATCAGGCATCCAGACACATAAGTCCTCCGAGAGATTGTTGATAGATACGCTGCTGTATCAGTAGTCATTAGCCCAGATAGGGAGAAAATATTCCATGCCATGATGGTTATTATGGAAGCAATACTGCAGTATGGCTTTAGTTATATTATGCACAAACATGGCGGTAGTTCCAGACCAGACACATCTCACCGATGTAATAGCGCACATCCTGTCGCCGTCCTTGATTTATCCGGGTGGGTGAGCTGCAGTGAAGTTTGGCTTGTGCTCTCTTGTGCAGTATGTGTAGTGCTTTATGCTCACCCTGCAATATTTGCAGTTTCCATTTGTCAGCCTAAACACTGCAAAAGGCTCCATTACCGCTTTTTTGCTACTTAACAAAGAGTTAACACCAGAAAAAAAATAAAAGTATTTCTCTGACCTTAACCCATTTTGAGTACCTTATAACTGTCCCATAGACTCTATCGGGACTACTGTTTAACACTATTTGTCAAGCAGAGAAGAGCCTCACTTTTCGCCTCTATGTAAGTTAGCAATGGGAACCACTGAAGCTGGAGTGACTTGGTTGATTCCCCACTGGGTTGAACAAATATGAGCCGTAGCCGTTCACCTACTGTAGATTCTTCTCTGGCAGCATTAGGCTCCTGATTTCCAGGAAGAGGAGGGAGACATCACTATCACCAGATAGGTAAGTATTGATGAAAACTGGAGGTCCCTGAATATGTATCGCTGAGAGAAGCTGCGATACAAGGAAGAAAGTACCACCAGCTGAAGTAGGTGTTAATAAATGGAGCACTATAGTGTACAGCTGGCCACACATCTAAAGATTATCTGTCCAACCAGCCAACTAGCTGATTGGTTGGAATGAAAATCTGGTGAGGTATGAAAGCAAATGACAATCAGCAGTTTGCTCCCAAACGCCAGAAAATGGCCAAAAACTGTTTAGATCAAACATTTAACAAACAATTTGTTCAAACTTGTCTGACAACCATTTTCATCTATGTTCTGGCATTTAGGAGCAAATTGCTGATCATCAGTTACTCCCATACGTTACCAGATCTTCATTCCAACCGATCAACTAGTTGGCTGCTTGGACAGATAATCTTTAGATGTGTGGCCAGCTTTAGTCATTTTAACCTGCATTATCCTTTGTTTTGTATCGCTATTTCTTGCAGGGATACATGCTCAGATACCGCCAGTTTTATCAATATTTACATGTCCGGTGATGTGCGGCATTATCTCCCTCCTCGACGATGTCTTCTTCTGGATTGTCAGCAGCCTAACGCTGCTGGAAAAGGGTGAGTGTGAAATTAACATGTACAGCAGCCGACCGTGCATTTACTGTATATTGTTATTTAACATGGCGGGGTCCTAGCAAAGCCTCAGGTCCCCATTGAAAGGTATGGGTAACGCCAAGATGGTATTACCCAGCAGATAGAGTTAAGCGTAACCCTTTGTTAAATTGCAAAGAGAGTTGATCAAGCCTGATGCACCTATGAAATGTCTCTCCACCGCTTGATAAATACAGCGCCAAGTAAATTCCATTCACAGGGAAAAGTAGAATCATCACAAAAAGTTTGAAAACATCTGCCATAGAAAAGCAAGGACTGGTATTTGCTGACGATGTCTCAGATCCACAAATATAGCTCAGAGCCTAAAAAAAAAGTTAATTAAACTGCTGCATGCCCAAAATGAATGTTTATTTAAACTGTCTGCTAGAAGGTGCACCTCTCCATCAATGTTGATAATAAAATAGCTGGCTGTTGCGGAAAGACTCAATGCTATGACATATATAAGAATGAGTCAGCCCTGCAGCTGTATGTGCAGCATCAAAATAGCCCGGCCTATTCATAAAGATAATACATGTGGTATTGTCAGGGCTTGATATGGTTGGGCTTTTAAGTCAACAGCGTGAATAGAGATTAAAGTCCGAAATAGAATTACATAATAGCGGAGTTATTAGCAGATGTATTTTATTTAAAGATGTTTCTTAAGGTACTTTAGGCAGCACCATTGCCACCCACATTACACAAGCTGAAGATGAGAGCCCAGAACATAGTTTTATTTTGTTATGGATTAAAATAATTATTTGAGATTTCGTATCCGGCATATGGGTTTAAGTCAAGATATAGGGTTACATTTACTAAGTGCGGGTTTTTAGAAGTGGAGATGTTGCATATAGCAACCAATCAGATTCTACTTAACATGTATCTAGCACTGTCTAGACCAGTGGTGTCAAACTCTGGCCCCTCTAGCTGCAGTGGAACTACATATCCCAGCATGCACTGCCACAGTTTTGCTATTAGGGCATGCTAAAACGGTGGCAGGGCATGCTGGGATATGTAGTCCCACAGCAGCAGAAGGGTCAGTTTAACACCACTGGTCTAGACGATAATACAGTGATTTTCAACCAAGATTTTAAAATTGCCAAGGCACACCATCCGGCGATGCAGCGTGCATGACCATTGAAAAAAACGTAAACATTGACTCCCACATAAAAATATACACACATATTGGCCTCCTCCGGAATATAACACACTACAGTGGCCTCCTCAGGAATATAATACACTACATTGGCCTCATCAGGAATATAACACACATATTGGCCTCCTCAGGAACACCACACACTACAGTGGCCTCCTCAGGAATATAACACACTACATTGGCCTCCTCAGGAATATAACACAGTACATTGGCCTCCTCAGGAATAAAACACACTACAGTGGCCTCCTCAAGAATAGAACACACTACATTGGCCTCCTCAGGAATAAAACACACATATTGGCCTCCTCAGGAATAAAACACACTACAGTGGCCTCCTCAGGAATAGAACACACATATTGGCCTCCTCAGGAATATAACACACTACATTGTGTCACGATCGGGGTTTCTCCGTATGGTAGTCGACGGGTAATACCTGTGAGGACACTATGGCGAGGGGCGTCTGGCGTTGGCACTGGTGCCTGGCGGGGAGCATTGGCTGTGGTTCGTGTGGGCATACTGTCACTCTGGTCTGGTTAGGCCTGGTGGTGCTTCTGTTCCGTTCTGGCATGGGCGCCGCCATCTTGTCTCCGGTAGGTGACCTAGTTGCCCTATCCTGTTGTGTCACATGCTCCTCTCTGACCAGTCACGGCTGAGCACTGGGGATTTAAGGGAGTTCAGAGCTCCCTTGCATTGCCAGTGCAACGTGTTTCTCAGTGAGAGCTGAGAGAGTGAGTTCCTGTGCTTTCACCTGGTTTCATTGCCTAAGCCTGCTTCACCTGACTTGCTCCAACCCTGCTGGATTTCCCTGCCTCCTGCAATTACCTTTCCTATTGCCTGAGCACCTGTGTCGGCTAGGCTTACCCTGCACCCTCCCTTTACCTTTTCCCCTGCCTGAGAACCTGAACCTGCTGTTTCCCTGCACCTTACCTCCATTTACACCCAGCTGGACTTCGTTACCTCTGCCTGCATTTTGTTACAGCTCACCATACCTGCATACTGGACTGTTCCTACCTGTCACTTTCTGGACATTCTCCCATTTACTCCACTACAGTTGTTAAGTGCACTTTAGTGCTATACCTGGACTATTTCTTGCCATTCCCATGTCTGTTAAACCAATCATTAAAAGTTCCACGTTTACCTTTCAATCTGTTCCTGTGATCGCTCCTGCTACCACCCCGGGTCCACAAACAACCCAGAACATAACACATTGGCCTCCTCAGGAATATAACACACATATTGGCCTCCTCAGGAATATAACACACTACATTGGCATCCTCAGGAATAAAACACACTACATTGGCCTCCTCAGGAATAAAACACACTACATTGGCCTCCTCAGGAACATAACACACTACATTGGCCTCCTCAGGAATATAACACACATATTGGCCTCCTCAGGAATATAACACACATATTGGCCTCCTCAGGAATATAACACACATATTGGCCTCCTCAGGAATATAACACACTACATTGGCCTCCTCAGGAATATAACACACTACATTGGCCTCCTCAGGAATATAACACACTACATTGGCCTCCTCAGGAATAAAACACACTACATTGGCCTCCTCAGGAATATAACACAGTACATTGGCCTCCTCAGGAATATAACACACTACATTGGCCTCCTCAGGAATAAAACACACTGCAGTACAAGTGCGCTGAGCTGACCGATGCGGCATACTTGACAACCGCTTGCGGCACACAAGTGTGCCATGGCACAGTGGTTGAAAAATGCTGCAATAATAGCTAGAATCTATTTGGTTGCTATGGGCAACATCTCCACCTCTAAAAACCCACACTTTAGTAAGTATACTCCATAGTTAGATGTGGCCCTGGATGTAAGGGTGACAAAGTGATCAATGATATAACATGCACGCTGCATTACTTTAGGTTATAAGCTAAACAATAATGATGCGTGTATCAAATTGTCTGTGTTAAGGTACATATTAGAAAGAGTGACTACCAACACTCTCCTTCATTTGTCATTTCCTATTACTATTTAATAAGATATTTAATCTGCCGGTTACTAGACTTATAGATACTGATGCAGAACAGAATGCCATTCACCTGCAATTGCTTTTGCATTAGGTGCATTGAATGAATCGTGTATATTAGCCCTTATGCATTGTTGTACACATCTATGCTGTCACGCGCTTGGTTTAATACCCATCATCACCATTAGTGCACACTTGCGTCAGCACTATACTATATGCACTACTATACATAGCTCGCTATTCCATCATCGTGCCCTGACTGAACTTAGCGTACATGAGTATTCCCTTTTACCGCCTAGTTATTATACCCCTTAGGAGGCGTGGATGCTCTAGGTTGGCATACATCTCTGCATTGCCCATAGTTACACCAGCTTGGTTTCAGAGCATGTGCAGAGTGAAAACACACAAACTACACTCCCTTAATAGACTTGCGTTCCACTTTGCATTAGTCTCATTGATGGCAGACATTTTTTAGTCATGCCAATATTCGTGACTTAGTGATACGCAGGGCCAGATTAACAATCGGGCTAAATGGACTACAACCCCAGGCCTCCACATAAAAATAGGCCCATCATGACAGCAAGATTATGACCAGTCGCCCACATGGCCAAATGGTCGGCCATGTATCATTAAGTATTAAAATGGTATTTCTATTTGCCTCAAAAAATAATGCAGTTTTTACTTTTTATGTATTTAGAAAGACCTTGGCGTAGATAGTGTAGGGGTGTACACGCCCACATGGCACTGGCCACACCCACACGGCATTAGTCACAGCTCATCTGCTTCTAAGAATAAGCTCTTGATTGTTGTCAACTCAAGGCCCATGGGACTGATTCAGGTTGGATCACAAGGCTGCGTTCGCACGCAGCCAGCCGATGTTTGCATTCTGCGCATGCATATAAGATGCAGTGCATGTGTGCGAACCAGCCACTGCGACCGGGAAGCGGGGGTGGTCAGAGAAACGTAGGCGTGCCTGTGCGTTTAAACGCCGATACAGGGGCATGCATAATTAAGCTCCTGCGATAACATATACTGGCAGAAGTCTAGATGGCGACATTAAGTTTAGCAGTTTGTGCGGTAGGGTCAGTTCAACCACAACTGTGCGGATGGTTCCAATGTTACTGATGTTTTCGCTGACTTGCGGATGCATGTCATGGGAAGTGGGCGGCTTTATACAGTCGTGGGTGTCTTGGTTTAGAGCTGCGGTTGCTGTGCGATTGCATTCATTAGCATATTTTCGCAGCGAGCGGGGTGTGTGCGAGCGCAGCCTTGTGATCCAACCTGAATCAGGCTCTTAATCCGTTCCTGGTGATGCCTGCATTTCCTTCTGAACTGGGCCTGCCTGCAGTCTGATGAATATTGAATCAGCCCACACAATAGCGGCCTCCTCTATTCAGTCAAAACACTGAGGGGCCCATTTATCAAAGAGAATTTGAGGTAAATTCCCTGAAAACACCTGTTTTCGGGGGTTTACCTCAAATACTAAGTATCCTCCGGATGTATGAAGAAGGGACCGCAGCAGGTATCTCCGATACCTGCTGCGATACCTCCATTGCCACCGGCAGCCGCCTCCCCGATAGGTTTCTATGGGGGAAGCGATGCTGCCAAATGTATCAATATCGGGAATGCGAAGATAGCGTTAGCCGCTGTAGCCTATGGGGACTTACCGCATGTCAGCCTGCGTAGGGATCTCCCAGATCCCTCCGCCAGCAATGGGCGCCGCTCATGTGCAGTCCCCGTGACTGCGCATGCGCAGCAGCCTCCGGCCACATCGCAGGAATGGGCTCCTTTCGGAGCCGTCACCCTGCATATGCCTGATCATACATTCGGCCGCTATGAACGCATTTTGCAATGCGATCATGGGCGGTACTGCATGTCCTGATCGCATTGCAAAATGCGATCATTAATAAATGAGCCCCTTAATGTTCTTTCTAGATTTTCACTGTAAATGTCCCAGAGTAGCCTCTACTAATGCTCCAAACCTGTATGCATGATGGAACAATATATATATGTATGTATCTATCTATCTAGTTGATGGATATAAATTTCAGTTCAGTATAAAAATGATGCCACTTTAAATCAAGGAAGTGCAATAAAAACAATAATATAGTCATTAATGTACCCTCTTGTCCGAGAAAGTCGTAAAGGGGTGGCAGACACAGGGGGCCAAAGAAATGACGGAAAGAGACAAACAGGTGAAGGGGAACAGAAATGAGAGACAGACAGAGGACCTCATTCAGAGTCGAACGCTTGCTGCAAGCGATTGCTCTGAATGAGCAGGAAGCTCCCCACTGACATCATTGCTGATGTCAGTGGGGCCGACCCCAAACGGCAAGCGTTCCGTCGGGAACGCCTCCGTTTGGCCGGGCACGCCCCATGCACGCCTCCCAAACGAGGTCTTTGGTGCGAGACCCGTAGCGACGGAGCGCCCATCGCTACCCCGGTCTTGCGCATATGCACGTCAGAGCCGGCTCCGACGTGCGCATGCCCAGTGGGGATACATCGACCCGGTTGCGAGCGCTCAGTGCTTGCGACCGGGTCTGAATGACCCCCAAGAGTGTGTGTGGAGGGCAGAGTTGGGAAGGTGGGTGAAGACAGAGGAAAAAGCTCACCTGTCACTGACATACAAAGGAAGTGGTTTGGTTTTTGCTTCATTAGCAAACTACATAACCACTGATTTTAACATTCTGTATTCAATATGAGTTTATAACACAAGTGACTGTCTGTAAATAAATATAGAAATAAGATGATAATTGTACCAAATTAGAATAACTGAGCTTTTATGTGCATTTAACCTTCGTTGCATTATTTTATTATTCTTGTTGCATTTCAATGTATCTGAGCGTTACACCCCAGTAGCAAACTTATTTAATCTCACTAGGGACACATTGCAAACACAATCAGATGCGGATAAGAAGCATTTACATATTAATTTAGCTTAGACAATAAGTTCCTGTGTTATCACAGACGCACGATTACAAGAACACAGACTGAACGCACTTGTCAATGCACTTACATTACGGTGCATATACAAAGAAAACACAACAAGGAGAAGGGTGGCCTCTTTACCTTCGACCCATCCAGACTAATTATCCTGTAGACATTCCTTGTGCTATCATAGAAATAGGACACAGTAACTGCATGTTTGCTGGTGGGAACCCAGTTCTTCTTTGTGTTTGGATCAATCTGGAAGACATGAGCTTTGGTGCTAAATATGGGTTGCTCCCTAAAGGGGAAAATAAAAAGAGAGAAAACAAAATTAACCAATTTAATACAGTAACTATTTGGAGCACCAGGACCCATGTTATTATTATTATTATTATTATTATTATTATTATTATTATTATTATTATTATTATATATCGTCAAAGAAGAATGCAGAGTTATAATATTTACCTTCTACTGTCAGATATTCAGTGAGATTGGTAAAAAGAACATTGCTATGAAAAACTCACAACCAACTGAAATAAGCTATAAAATAGCCAAATATAGACACTTGCATGGTCCACCTGCTTACACGGTCTGTCAGTAACATTCTGCACGGCTTAGCAATGGATTCCACCTACTTTTGCCAAGTACTCAAGTACATTTAAGAGCATGTGCTGATCCCAAACCTCAATAGGTGGCTCATGTTCATTAATACACAGTTGTTACACAATTCCAAAATTAAAAGCACCTTGAAGAAGAGCACATATACGATTTATTGTGAGATCTAAAGCATTAGCGTTCTCTGCCCAGCATGCTAAAATAACATTAAGGGGTCTATTTACTAAGCAGTGTTAGGAGACAGAGTGAAAAGTGATAAGGTGCCAGCCAATCAGCTCCCAACTGTCATCTCACAGGCTGTGTTTGAAAAATGACATTTGGAAGCTGATTGGCTGGCACCTTATCACTTTTCACTCTGTCTCATAACACTCCTTAGTAAATAGACCCCTATGCATCCTATTTCCAATGGTCTACAGACCGATTCTGCATCATTGTGCCCATGCATATAACACACGCAGCCACTTGTTTCAACATTTTGTTTTGATGCCACCTGCAAATGGCAGCAGTGGTAGAGTCTGAGCCAGGAGACCAATCGCAAGTAGCTAACATTGGAATGTGACTTGCGATTGGTCCTCCCAGCTTTTTCCCCTCAGTTCTCAAACAGGGCTGCAAAAGGACCCCTGAATCTCCTGCTGGTTAAGAGGGGGAGACATTGTGGTGTGATGGTGTCATTTTAAATACATAGATTTTTATATACCAAAATTATTGGCACCCTGGGCTGCAATACAGACTTAGGGCAAGATGTAATAGGGTGTAAGTTTTGAAATTGAGCAAGTATAGAGCTATACCCGCACATTTTCAGAATTCACCCAATGTAATAGGGTGTGAGAACATGCAAACTCGCATGCCTCTGACACCTCCGCTACTCACAATGGCAAAACATGTATCCAGATGTTTGGCCATTGTGAGCATAAAACTCAGGCAATGTAATACAGAGTGTAGGTGTTTCACTCGCACACTGCTTTAGGTTAGGGAGTCTGGCCTGAGCGGATCCGAGTAACACAGAAAGATGCACAGATCCGTGAGACCCATGCATGTTTCTGTCTGTATAAAATAAGTAAAAATAAAATATTACATCAGATCCAATTATATGAACCCTACGTAATATCAAAACATTTAAAATGCATATATAAAACACCAGTAGGTGTCCTATTTTGTGCAATGGTGTAAAGAAACCTTGATAAGGAGATATGCCTGTCCCACTACCATGCAGGACATCTAATAAATACTAAATGAGCTGTCTCTTGGGGATACTGAAGATCCAATTGGTAATGCCATGTATGAGGATTTAGTAGTGAAATGACTGAAATATCACCACAAAACTGGACAAACCAGAAAAAAAAAAAACATGAAAAACCTCCATAGATCCTGCACTGTGACTTACCACTGAGATTAGTATTGCATTACATATCACAGCATCATTGTGGTCCAATGCAAACAGAACAAGTTGCAACTACAAACATACCCATTTGAATCCAGGGCCTGCTTGCCTCTTGATTGGACTATCATCCATACAAATTACTCTATACATCCCAAACACAGCAAGATCAGTGGGCACTGAGCAGCTGTCTACTAATAGATATAATGAAGTACTGTGTAGAACTCCATTTATTAGCTTGAGGAATAGAGAGACGGCACATCACTTTCTCAAGCAACAAAATAATGTGTATTACAGGAGAATCATTTCCAACAGGTAATGTGTGTAGTTAGCAACCAGGTTCAGATAAACTTCTATCGTCAGATGATAGATGTGACCCATAAACTTAAATTAAACTTAACTAAAATAAACACAGGAGACCAAGTTATGCCATTTAAATTAATTGGTCAGCTTTATTTGGTTACAAAGGTAGACATGGTGGCAGGAGAAAGAACGGCAACTAACCAGCGTCCACTTGTCTTAGGCCGGAAGTAAATCACAACTTGTGAGGGCCAACTATCCCAGACAAGGGTAGGGTGATCTTAAAAACTTGCAAGGGCCAACTATCCCTTTCAGAGCAAGTGATGCGGCCCCAACACCCATGCCAATGCACCATTCATCCTGCTCGGTCGAGAGGTGCCGCTGACCCCAATAGGGTGAAATCAGCCTATCAGTGCATTGAAGGGGTGCGCACCGCTATTACTGCTGCAAGATGGACACTTCAATATTGCCGGTCTTTCCCTGCCAATGAAATAAAGCCGACACAAGACACAAGAGGGTAGGGAGGGTGGGAGATCAATTCAAAAGAGGCAGATTTTACCACAGTAGATTCTCTACCCCTCTCCCTAACTCCGCCCCTAACCTAACGTCCTATCGCATCTGCCTATAACTGTAAACAAACATTTTTAACTTTATTAACCCCTCTATCCCTGACTAGAAGTTTATGTGCCGTCGGCTCTATTCCTAACCTCCGTTATATTAAACTTCTATCGTCAGATGATAGATGTGACCCATAAACTTAAATTAAACTTAACTAAAATAAACACAGGAGACCAAGTTATGCCATTTAAATTAATTGGCCAGCTTTATTTGGTTACAAAGGTAGACATGGTGGCAGGAGAAAGAACGGCAACTAACCAGCGTCCACTTGTCTTAGGCCGGAAGTAAATCACAACTTGTGAGGGCCAACTATCCCAGACAAGGGTAGGGTGATCTTAAAAACTTGCAAGGGCCAACTATCCCTTTCAGAGCAAGTGATGCGGCCCCAACACCCATGCCAATGCACCATTCATCCTGCTCGGTCGAGAGGTGCCGCTGACCCCAATAGGGTGAAATCAGCCTATCAGTGCATTGAAGGGGTGCGCACCGCTATTACTGCTGCAAGATGGACACTTCAATATTGCCGGTCTTTCCCGCCACAGCGGCTCTCAGGAGAGAAGCAGCTCGCCACCATGCTAACCAACCAAGCCCTTAAAAACTGCAAAAATATCTTCTAGAAACAAAAAATTTCCCTCCTCAGTAAGATGAACGCCATCCCTGCGGAAAAGGTGGGCATCCTGAATCCGAATTAAAGGATGGTGCACCACCAACCCTCCCAATTCCAGCACGTGCCTGGCCACCCATTTGTTAACCTTCCTCCTGGACCTGTCCAAAGCCACACTATTATAGCAATACCACCATGAAAGCCTGGCGATGATAGGGGACCACACCAAAAGGCAGTTAGGCAATAACCGAACCACCTCTCTCAAGTCACGAACAATCGCATGGCGCAACTCTAAGGAAGTTTGCTGGCCCAGATCATTGCCCCCGAGATGTATAATTAACACTAAAGGGGAACCAAATTCAGCTACTGACCTGTGCAAGTTGCGCAACAAAGCTTCCCAAGCATGCCCCTCTGCCCCAACCACCTAACACTCTCCCAATGTGGGAACACGGAGGCATCTACAGCAAAGCGCGACTGCCCGGCCCAAAAAATAAAAGAGTGACCAATGAACCAAATGGGCCTAGCATCCTGGACACCTGCAAATATACAGAAATAAAATAGATAAGTATATATGCAGCATGTAAATCACAAAGGAGGAGTGGGAGGGTGGGAGGGGGGGAGGAAGACTCGACCCGAGGTGAAAACCTACAAAAAAACCTGCTGGATCTTTTCTATATTTCATTCGTTCACATTAATATTATATTAAGCTAAACGATCAATGTCCAAAGCAGGGCAAAAAACAGGGCAAAATCTCTCGGGACCCCCACCGGAAAGGCAGCGAGTTGGCCAAGGCACTCAAGTCCAAACGAATAAAGTATAACAATTTATGATTCCAGACGAACATAACTTCTGTAGGCATTGGACTTCCATCTTCCGAGAGCCTGGATCTCCTGTGAAGAAAGACCCGAGGAGGCCGCAAAAGTGGCGGCACCTATTCTAAAAGAATGGGTGCCGTAATCCGAAGGGGAAAGTCCGAGGTGCCGTATGCAGCGATGGAAGACCGATCTAAATTGGAATTTAGTCAAAGGACTTCCGTCCTCATGCATAAGCCAAGCCCCCGGCCGCATTGGCCTGCAAAGAGTATATTGGGAAGCCAAGTGAACCGGACAAATCCCGTCATCAGGACAGGATTTCAGGGACACCAAGCGACCTCTACCCATCTGATTGGTCTTGGAACGCCGAATACGGCACAACAGCGTATCGCGCAGCAAAATGTGACAACGAAGCAGAGGGGGCTGAGCGCGGCGCGAAGACGCTACCAGCTCGCTGATGCGAAAAGCCCCATGAAAGGCCATCGCAAAAGCGAGGCGGAATAACAGAACCTCGAATTGCGAAGAACAAATGCCCGTCAAACTTTCACCTAGACGCTCTAACAAATCAGGGCCAATAGGACGACGCTGGTCATCCGTGGCAGGCCTGACGCGAGACCAACCCCTAAGGGCCCTTTGTATTAAAAAACTCTTAGTTATGTCCCTCCGCCCCGCTAGGCGCAAAAAGAACGAAATCCCAGCAAGCCTCTGGGCAACATAAGCCCGCGACCTGCCGGAATCGAACAAAAAACAAACGAAAGCAACCATATTAGCATCCCGAGAACTACCTGACGAACTTCGTCCTTGCAAAAAACGTCTCCCACTGTTGCCAAGATGTCTGGTAGGCCATCAACGTCCGTGGGGCCACGGACCGACATGCGAGATCTTCCATTCTGGTTTGATGATCTGCCAACAATGAAATGGACAAAGCTCACCTTTTAATGCCGTGTACGAGGCCAATTCGCGGAACCTCCGCCAATCCTGTCTGGAGAGCGCATCAGCAATGGAATTATCAGTACCTGGCACATGACGAGCTGTGAACAATATGTTAAACTGCAAAGCGCGCAGAACCAGCCAAGCAAGAAGCCGCAACACTGGTAGCGACGACGATCTTTGGTTATTGATCGCATGTACTACCCCCAGGTTATCGCACCAAAAAACTATGGAACGGTCACGCAACCGCTGACACCATAGCTCTAATGCCACCACTATGGGAAACAGCTCCAGTAGGAGCAAGTTCTTGGTCAATCCTGCCTGTACCCATTCCACCGGCCAAACTGAAAAACACCAATCTCCTCCCAAAAAAGATCCGAAACCTGATGATCCAGCAGCATCCGTGAAGAGCTGCAGGCAAGCATTAGGCTGAGGATCCGCAGGCCAAACGCGTACTCCATTAAAATCGACCAAAAATGATTCCCAAACCGCCAGGTCCAGCTTTAGTTCAGACGACAGCCACAGAAAATGGTGCGGTTGACGTAGCCCTACCAAGGCCCTCTGTAGCTTCCGACAAAAAATCTTCCCCATCGGGATAATTCGACACGCGAAGTTAAACAGCCCAAGCAGGGACTGACTTTGACGAAGTGTTACCTTTCCTCCTGCCAGTGCTAAGATAGTATCCTGCAAACGACGAATCTTGTCCGGCGGCAGCCGGCAAAGACCCTCCAAGGTATCAATTTCGATACCCAAGAAAACCAGCTTAGTGGCTGGGCCCTCAGTTTATCGTGCACAATAGGTACTCCAAATTCCGAGAATAGTGCTTGCAATGAAAAAAAAGGAGACGATTGCAGCGACGCGAACCGGCCGGACCCACGCACAAGAAGTCGTCCAAGTAATGAGCTATGCTCGTCTCCCCAGACCCCATCGCGACACACCAATGGAGAAAGGAACTGAAACACTCGAAGAACGCGCAGGAAATCGAACAACCCATCGGGAGACATTTGTCCAGGTAATAGCCATCCGGCAACCGAAACCCCATGAAGCGAAATGATTCTGGATGCAGGGGCAACAATCTGAAGGCGGACTCAATGTCCACTTTCGCCATGAAAGAACCCGGACCCACTGCGCGAACTTACGCTAACGCAGATTCGAATGACTGGTACTGTACGTGGCAGACCTCAACATCTATGGCGTCGTTAACTGACGTGCCTGACGGATGTGACAGGTGCTGAATTAAACGGTAACTCCCGGGGGCCTTCTTGGGGACGACACCCACCGGGGAAAGGACCAGATTAGGTATCGGAGGCTGCGGGAAAGGTCCAATCATGCGACCCAGCCCGACCTCCTTCATAACCCTGTCCTTAAGCACGTGAGGCAAATCGCAGGCCGAGCGTAAATTCCTAGGGGACCCGGAACCGACAGGCCGTATTGTTGGAAGCGAAAACCCCTCTGCAAAACCCTTACTTAAAAAGGCGGCGTCGTCCCGCACAGGATACCAGTCTAACCATTTTGCCATGGCATCCAAGTGGATGGGAGTTGTCGCTTTACTTTGAAGTCCCGGCCCCTGACCGTTTGGCAGAGGGTGTCGCAGCGGAGGCCTGAGCTCCTCCTGGACTACGGGAGCAGTCCTTACTGGGATGTGCTTTCGACGAAACTCTTCGTCGTATTGACGCCACGCCGTACTGCGTGAGGCCTTGAATAGGCCATGTATCAGGTGTAAATATCTTATAACATTAAGGTACTCGGAAGGCCTGGTTTTAAGTTGGCAAGTTGAGAACACGCAGAACCCAGATAACCAATTCGTGTAGGACTTAAAGGCCTCCAGACCAATACTCCCTTTTGCCTTTGCGATCGCAGCCGCATTTTTCGCCGTAGCTGTAAGGGTGAACATATCTACGTAGCGCCCTTTTTTGATCCGCTGCTTAACCCTGGTACGCATACCTCGAGTGACAGCGGTATTAGCACAGTGTACAACATCCTCCGGACCCGCTCCGCGATCTACACTGGTACTACTGCCGGAGGACCGTTCGCTAGAATGCCTATGGCGACGTGAGCGGCGTCTACGAGACCTCCTTGCCCTTTTACACCTAGCCTTATGCGAACTATCGCTTGAAGAGGAGGAGGAAATGGAAGTAGACCCACAGTCAGATGTACTGTCACACTCACCAGAAGCACTGGCAAAGGCATTGCTGCCTCCAATCCCTGCGTCAGCTGTGACTTCAGCCACCGCACTTCTGGTCGGAGCTGCGACCACTGCTAACTCCTCCAGACTGTCGTCTGTAAAAGAAGAAACTGAAGCAGCATCGTGCGCATTTTCAGTGCCCACAGCCTGATTAGGCTGAGGAAGGGAGATTGCAGAGGGAGAGAAAGAAACAGAAGGAGTTGCTGGCGTGGAAGCAAGGGAGAGACCGCAAATCCTGCCTAACTGCTGTACCAGAGGGCCAAGCTGCGTCCGGACGGCGGACGCCGCTGATGCAGAAGGACCCCCCGTTTCAGCGTTACCGGGTTGCTGGGTCAAAAGCGGCGTCAATGCACCCACCACAGAGACCAGCAGTCCGGCAATGGCACCAGCGTCAAACGAGGGAACACTCCCTGTCGACGCAGACCCTGCAGGTGTAGAGACTGCCTGTGCTGCTGCCACACCTGCAGGCCTGGAAGAACTGGCCACTACAGACATGGGGGAACCCATGTCTGAGTCACCATTATACACAGAGGAGAGCAGAATGGGAGGAGGACCAACCTGCCTGTCACTGTGCAGGCGCTGGCTCCACCCCCTTTGTCTCCGCCCCCTGCCTGTGCTTATAGTATCGTGCGTGCAGGCACCCGGCCTGCACGCTTATGCCCTCTTTTTCGCTGCCCCTCCGCCCGCACAGTGGCCGACTCAATCTGAGCGGCCACCGTGGGAGAAGAGACAGGCGGCGTTACAGCCCGCTGCCGCCCACGGGAAAGGCCAGAGCGCGCGCCCGTGACTCTCGCGGGTGCTGTAGCACGCTCGGCCTCCCCCGATCCCCGCCTGCCCTGGTCCCCGGCCGCGCTAGTACTGGCGACCAGAGGGGAACCAGAGGCAGGCGGAGGCAGAGCAGCTGATGTCTCGCGGCAGCGCCGCGGCCGCGCGCCCGCCCCGCTTCCCAACTGCAAGGAGGGCACGCCTTACCCTCCCGAACGCCGGGAGGGCAGGCCTTGAGAGAGGGGGGGATAAAGCGCGCCGGACCCGACTCCGTCTGACAGACGGGCGGGTACCGAGCGCGCACGTTGGGGACGGCTCATGCTGCTCCAACAGTGAGCAAGGGAAAGTAAGAAGAAAAAATAAAAATAACAAAAAATTAAAAATTAGAAGATAAGAAAAGAGAGTGTAGATATAGGGAAAGTATGGAGAAGAGAGTAGGGAAAGATATAAAGTAGGGAAAGAGAAAGTAGGGATGAATAAAGAACTTTAATTCACAACAGACAGATCTGCTAAGAAGGAACAGTACTTTCCTGGTCGCAGATCAATTCAAAAGAGGCAGATTTTACCACAGTAGATTCTCTACCCCTCTCCCTAACTCCGCCCCTAACCTAACGTCCTATCGCATCTGCCTATAACTGTAAACAAACATTTTTAACTTTATTAACCCCTCTATCCCTGACTAGAAGTTTATGTGCCGTCGGCTCTATTCCTAACCTCCGTTATATTATGGAAAACTAGGACACTTATGTCCTTTACTCCATTATAAAATTCACCTGACATACCTTTGTAATCCCAAATGCATCCAAACCAATAGCCACTTCAAGCCCCAAAGTCATCCAAGAGTTTATATTCTCAAACACAATAAAAGATAATTCCATCTCTAAATATTATCTGTAATAAAGTGAATATTTGTCCAAGCAATGTGTATGGGTTTTTTATTGTATTATTATTGGGCTTCAGAATTTGGGGACCAATGCATAGTTGAACGCACACTTACCTACTCTCCAGGAAGGTGCAGGAGGCTCCCAAATTTTTGGGTTGCCCCCCACATCCCCGGAAGAGTGTCCGTATCTTCGTAGTGATGTGGGCAAGATGGGGAGATAAGTGCCCTGCCCGCCTCCTCCCGGTCCTGCGATTCATGGCAGTTTGCAGTGACAGGGGCTAAGCCTAATGACATACGAACGTGGCCCCACCGCACAAAGTGGCCAAATGCGTCTCCTCTGCGGGCTTCTCCCGGAAGGATGATTTAAAATGTCGGCAAGTATGGCTGAATGTAAGCCAGCAGTACAGATGTGTCCTCATACAGCTAGCCTCAATAGGCAATGCGGCGCGAGACGCCTGGCGCAAGTGAGCAGCCAGGTCCCATGCGGCTTGTGCAGAACATCTTTTCACCCAAAAATGCGTCTTAGTTGCAATCAGGTGCGAGAAACCGCTCTATGATACTGTACTGATTCATTTCACATGCAAGACTTCTATATCTCTGCGTGTCGGAGTCTGTATACCACTTTTCACTCTATTTCCTAACTCTGCTTAATAAATAGACCCCTGTAAATAGACTTATGGTGCACAGCAACCCTGACAACATCGCAAGCGACCTATGGTAAGTTAATGAAGGATGGAACAGTGATCGTTCCATCATTCATTAACTCGTTCAAGTGTGGACAGGCAATCCCCGTTCAAGGACATTCGCTCCGATGTCGGAACGAATGGCCATCGTCTCAGTGTGTACAGGGCTGTCTTAACAGCAGTGTGGGCCCTGGGCAAAGCAATGCTCTGGGGCCCCTACCCACCCATTCACAGGAAGAAAATGTGAATGGTCAATAAAATTAAACCTTTAGATCCCCACAAGTAAATCAATATACCACAGCAGCTGCAGATAGGCTACCATGTATGAGCAGTCATGTCTCTCACACTGCCCCGGGGCTTATTGCTGCAATAATATCTAATAACTGCACAATCCTATAATTATAACATGACAAAATCGGAACACAGTGCTTTTAAAAATATCAAAAATTTACCAACTGGCCACGGCTGCAGGGGGGCGGGTTGGCGGGCCCTTGGGCAACTGCCCAACAAGCCCAATGGAATAGACGGCCCTGAGAACACGCATCAGGTGGCCCAGAACCAATGTGGCATATGCTTTTCCAGGCTATTATTGTAATGGACTACCTGAGCAGGCCTGATACAGAGTGTCTGTCCTTTCCTTCTGGTGGGAGTAGAGCGACAACATGACCCAGGCACTGTTATTCTCCCTGGTTACTGGCCGCCCCCCAGGAGACTTCCACTTCCAGGATGCAGACAGTGGCCATAGCAGACAGTGCCCATAGCAACCAGCTTCTAGCTATGATTGTTTTAGTCTGTTTTAATGGATGAATTTTAGTTTGTACACCTGCTGCTATAATTTATGTTGCAGAACCTATATAACAATGTACCCATTGTATATGTGAGTCACAGTACACTTTATATTCATGCATGAACAGACGCTGCGTTCCAAGCGGTGGAGCGCAGCGCAGTGAATGAAGGGGAGGGAGCGTACCGTGTGTTGGACCGCATCACGTGCGGTCATGTGGAACGCGCCACTTCCGGGTCTCAAATATCGGTCACATGGTATAGTGAGCGTTTCAGGACCAGGGGATGCAGAGACAGTGCCAGGTTATGTGAAGAGAGTTTATTTCATTTACATCCAATTCAAGGGGCAGCTCCGCCCATATGGGCTATATATATCAGGCTACATCACTCTGTTACCATATACCTTGATAAAGACCTCAGATGAGGTAGAAACGCGTTGGTTTTGTGGTGACTACACTTGAAGTACCCAGACTGGAAAGGTAACGCTCTATAGGGGGAGCAGATTAATACCCCTATATGCAGAACAGTTTGCCTTGCTTGAAAGGTATTTTGTGGTACGCATTAATTTTGTATGTTTTAAACTTTAAAATAAAACTGTAAAGATTTTACACTACTGCAGCCACCCTCTTTTGTCTTGCATATATGCACATCTGGAAAATCTGCACAGAGGAGGTTGAACGCTGATGAAGGATTCATATCTGATTGTGGAGTGATGACCTGATATTGTTGGAGCTACGGTGAACTATTGAAAATTATTCTTTTTAAAGACGGATTAACATTGATATAGAAGCATCAGACTATGTCTACTCAGTGGTGCTATATTACCACGAATTGACTTTATATCTTCATATATTTGATCCACAGAGAACTGTTCATTATTTTTTCCCATTAGGAGCGCTGGAGAACATTCCTTATCTTTTTGCATTCTATATTTGTGACCTGTGAAAGTCACTTTTACTCTCAGGCAGCCCTATTTAATGTGGATTGCGATAGAGAGATCTCACTCCCCCTCCCTCTCTCTCCCCCTCCATATATATATACACACACACACACACACACATATATACAGTCAGGTGCATAAATATTGGGACATTGACAGAATTTTCAGATTTTGGCCTCTATTCACCACCACAATGGCTTTGAAATGAAACAAACAAGATGTGCTTTAACTGCAGACTTTCAGATTTAATTTGAGGGTAATTACGGTACATCCAATTCAGGTGAACGGTGTAGGAATTACAACGGTTTCTATATGTGTCTCCCACTTTTTAAGGGGCCAAAAGTAATGAGGCTATCAACTCAAAAGCTATTTCATGGACAGGTGTGGGCTCATTATTTCATTATCAATTAAGCAGGTAAAAAGGTCTGGAGTTGATTCTAGGTGTGACATTTGCATTTGGAATCAGTTGCTGTCGACTCTCAATATGAGATCCAAAGCGCTGTCACTATCAGTGAAGCAAGCCATCATTAGGCTGAAAAATCAAAACAAACCTATCAGAGAGATAGCAAAAACATTAGGTGTGGTCAAATCAACTGTTTGGAACATTCTTAAAAAGAAAGAACGCACCGGAGAGCTCAGCAACACCAAAAGACCCGGAACAACTGTGGTGGATGACAGAAGAATTATTTCCCTGGTGAAGAAAAACCCCTTCACAACAGTTGGCCAAATCAAGAACAGTCTCCAGGAGGTAGGTGTATGTGTCAAAGTCAACAATCAAGAGAAGAGTTCACAAGAGTGAATATAGAGGGTTCACCACAAGATGTAAACCATTGGTGAGCCACAAAAACAGGAAGACCAGATTAGAGTTTGCCAAACAACATCTAAAAAAGCCATTACAGTTCTGGAACAACATCCTATGGACAGATGAGACAAAGATCAACTTGTACCAGAGTGATGGGAAGAGAAGAGTATGGAGAAGGAAAGGAACTGCTCATGATCCAAAACATACCACCTCATCAGTGAAGCATGGTGGTGGTAGTGTCCTGGCGTGGGCATGTATGGCTGCCAATGGAACTGGTTCCCTTGTATTTATTGATGATGTGACTGCTGACAAAAGCAGCAGAATGAATTCTGAAGTGTTTTGGGCAATATTATATGCTCATATTCAGTCAAATGCTTCAGAACTCATTGGACTGCGCTTGACAGTGCAGATGGACAATGACCCGAAGCATACTGCAAAAGCAACCAAAGAGTTTTTTAAAGGCTAAAAGTGGAATGTTATGCAATGGCCAAGTCAATCCCCTGACCTGAATCCGATTGAGCATGCAATCACTTGATGAAGACAAAACTGAAGGGAAAATGCCCCAAGAACAAGCAGGAACTGAAGACATTTGCAGTAGAGGCCTGGCAGAGCATCACCAGGGATGAAACCCAGCGTCTGGTGATGTCTATGCGTTCCAGACTTCAGGCTGTAATTGCCTGCAAAGGATTTGCAACAAAGTATTAAAAAGTGAAAGGTAGATTTAGGATTGTTTAGTTTGTCCCATTACTTTTGGCCCCTTAAAAAGTGGGAGGCACATATAGAAACCGTTGTAATTCCTACACCGTTCACCTGATTTGGATGTAATTACCCTCAAATTAAATTTGAAAGTCTGCAGTTAAAGCACATCTTGTTTGTTTCATTTCAAGGCCATTGTGGTGGTGAATAGAGGACAAAATATGAAAATTCTGTCAATGTCCCAATATTTATGCACCTGAATGTATACACAATCAAAAGATCTGAGGGCGCTATGAAGGTGCAGATATATAAATGTAGACCCAGTTTCTTAACTGTATGAATAGTCAATTAGTTCCTTGTTGTGGTGAACACGTCTTTAATTGATTCTGGTTCCTGGAACCATTGAGAGTTGAGTCTTCTTGTGTAAGTTCCAGGAATACTCCATCAATGGATTAAATGAAACTTCCTGGAATTAGACCCTCTCACCAAAGAAATCACCCGAAAAATGAGCGAATGGCCTCTTGTTAGTAAAATATCAATTTGTTTATTTTTGATAAAAAGTTTTTCAAAAAATTTGAATTTGCTTACATCCAATAAAATGGTGACCAATACATAACGCCTATGTGGGGTAGATGTAACTTCACACCATCACCCCAAAGGGAAAAACCTAACTGGTGGCGGATGGATTTGGCACCAAGGCAGACCCTATGCGTTTCGTCCCCAGCATGGGACTTCTTCAGGGGTACAATCAAATTTGGACAAATTACTCCACAGATTCATACAGAGAACAATGTCCCAAAAACGTGGCCAAGAATACGGTGTGTCAGAATGAGGCAATTGTTCCACAAATTCATGAAAAGACTTAGGGGTCTATTTACGAAGTAGTGTTAGGAGAAGTGAAGAGTGAAAAGTGATAAGGTGCCAGCCAATCAGCTCCCAATTGTCATTTTTCAAACACAGCCTGTGAGATGGCAGTTAGGAGCTGATTGGCTAGCACCTTATCACTTTTCCAAACACTTCTTAGTAAATAGACCCCTAAAGCTAAAAATGTAGCTTCAAATCCACATCAATTGTGTGCCCAGGAGAAATCTTCCATCAGTATTTACTGATGGAAGATGAGTCATGACGTCACTCCCATACTGCACTGCGGGACCTGGAATACGGAGCTCAGGAGTGAGCTCCGTCCCCGACGCCTGCTCCTCGGAACTATGGGAGTGACTTCATGACGTCACTCCCATAGTGCACTTCGGGACCCGGAGCTCAGGAGTGAGCTCCATCCTCCGGCGCCAGGGGAGTGCTTTAGGTTAGGGGTAGAGAAGGAGCCGGGTGCCTGCTGGTAACACAATATCAGCGGGCACCCGGCAAATGGGGGGGAGGTGGGGGGGTAGATCGGAGGGCCTCTAGTGGCCGGGGTGCCCCTAGGAAGCTGCCTAAGCTTGCCTAGTGGAAGCTCCGGCCCTGGAGAAGTGGCATTTTCACATCGACAAAGTTTAGTATGGAAACCATGGGGTAAATGTAATAGCCTTCGGACAGCAGGCATTGGGGAGTCCCGTGCAAGACTGACCAACGTTTTAACGTAGCAGTCATTTAAAAAGGCAAAAGCATTCAGGAGGGACAGGCGTCCTACCCATTTACACTATGGCAAGTAAGAGGTATGCAGAGAATAGAATGTTTGGTAGATAGAGAGTCACATAGGGCACTGACATTTAGTGAAGCCATTGAAAAATATAATACTTTGTCGGGATACCCCATGGCCTTCTTGCAGGCAAAACATTACGTTAATTCTGTTATCCAGGTATTTACAGAGGGAGATTGGAATAATTCAATAGATAGTTTTCTTTCTAAACCACCACTTTTGAAAAAAGCCATCTCTATCTATTATCAGCATTTTAATACAAATATGGATCATGCATCCAATACTAGGGAACTCTCACAGTGGGTTCAAAAATGTCCTACATATACGATAGAAAGTCTACTGACAGCTCTAAACTACTCCTGTAGGTCTCTAACATCAACAATTTATGTGGAGAGGTCTTTAAACATTTTCCACAGAGCTTATATATCACCACACAGAAGTTTCCTGATGGGAAGTACATCTTCTCACTCCTGCTATAGATGTGGAGAAAACTATGCTGATTTATACCATTGTTTCTGGTTGTGTCCAATAGTTAGAAGATTTTGGCTACAAGTAAAGAGAGATGCGGAATCATCTTTACTTAATTACGTCCCTTTCATAGCAGAATGGCAATTTTCGGCATTATCCCTATGGACATGAGGGCTAATAAAGGAAGTAAAAGACTGCTTTTAGCAATCAGCGCGGCAGCACGTAAGACAATTCTGCAGGAATGGGTCTCGACTACTTCCCCATCTTTTGCGTTATTTAAAGCAAAATTTTTTAACATTTTTCGAATGGACTGGGTAGAGGTAGTATTAGAAAAAGAAACCAAAATAGAAAAAATTTTCAATATGTGGGAGTCATTTATATCTACATTTTCTCTAGATATGCGTCACCAAATTTATAATAGTGTGAAGGATACCACTTGGTTTACACTCCGGAACATTGAAAATAACCCTCCAATGGATATCACTTCTATTGGTCCCTGAACAAATTGGAAGTGAGAGGAGCCTTGTTTCTTCTGGGCGGGGGTGGAGGGGGGGGCGAGAGAGAATTTTTTTTATTTTGTTTGTTTGTTAATATTTGATATAGATTTTATATGACTACATTGAAAATATCACAGAAATGTATTATGTACTGAATGTTATCATACACAATGTAATATTGTCTTTGAAATCTTTGGTTGTGAGTATGTGCAGCGTTTCAATAAAAAAAAAAATTATTAAAAAAAAAAAAAAGGCAAAAGCAACCTGTTTTTGCCCTTTACATCACTGCTGCTTTAAAACAGGATGCCAGCCTCTAATATACAGATGCCCGGAATCCCGCCGCCCGGAACAATGCTGATGCCGCTATAACGAAGGGGGATCAGGATACCGGCATCAGCATCCCGACTGCCAGAATTCCAAACTAAGGATCCGGGTAAGTATCAGCATTAGCCCGGGGATGGGGGGGGGGATTAGGTTTAGGCACCACCGGGGGGGAGGTTAGGCAACCCCCTGTGAGGGTTAGGTTTAGGCACCACTGGGGGGAGGTTATGGTTAGACAACCCCCCATGAGGGTTAGGTTTAGGGTGTGGGAAGGGGGGGTTAGGCACCATTGGGAGGAGGTTAGTGTTAGGTACCCCCCAGGGAGGTTAGAGATAAGCACCACTAAGGGAGGGTTAGGGTTAGAGGGGGGTGGAGGGGAGAAATAGGGTACTTAACTGCCCCTTTCGGGATGTTCACTCATTGGGCTTCCGGCATCGGGATTTCATACCTATTCCTTTAAAACATCAGGCAGTCTCACATGGGACTCGCCAATGCCTGCAGTCCGCAGATTATTATACATACCCCATGGTCTCCGTACTCAACTTTGAAATGTGAGAATGCCACTTCACACAGTTTTCAACACTTTCTAGCATTAAGTGTAGGTGTGATTAAAATACTTATGAAAGAGCATTGGTGACATTAGAAATATGGAGCTGGCCGCAATCCAATCACAGCTCACAGAACTGCAGCCAATCAGGTGCGGTCGCCAATACTCTTTCTCCCTGGCTGCTGGTACCGCTGCCACTCGGGCCCCCTCTCTCTCCGGAAATGCCACCGAAGCGATTTCCGGATGCCTGGCAGAAGTAACCAGGTGTGTACCCTGTGCCCCCGCTAGTCCAGTAAGCCTTCCAGTCACTGCCCAACCCTAGTTCAGCCAGCCAGCCTGCCTTCCCAACTCTTTGCCCCTACCAGCCAGAGAGAGAGAGAGAGAACTAACATTGCTTTCCTATATATTTAATATAGATTCTGTTTTTCTGTGTGTGTGTGAATTTACAGCAGTTTTCTCTCCTATATTTCTGTATTTGCAGCTTCATATATGAAAGATAGACCGTTATAATAACTACCTGTGCACCTCTTTTTTATCCATTTATAAATCTTAGAGAATTAACTTTGTCTGGTTTGTCCATTATTACACATTATTGCAAATATCACTTCAGCAACCAATATATAAATTAAATACGTTCTAAAGTAAATAAAACATTTACTGTCCCTGTATAAACTCAATATTACTTGGTGCGCTCTTCTTGTATAAACAGTGCAGCAAATCACCTATTTTGGATTATGGATATAGCTGACTATTGTGCTTTCCTTGGTCCAATCACTCAGCTGAGTCAATGACATGTCCATAAAGACCTGTTGTGGCCTAGTACAGAGTACAGAGCTCCCCATAGCGCTTTTCTCAACACCACATCTATGCCAGGTTTTAGCAGCAAATTACCCTGCAAAATGTTTTCTGGAGTCCACTGATTAGATATATTATTTAATATACACAACAGGATAGGACGGAAAGAATTGCAAATCGGTCTGTAAGATCCTATTAAAGCTATAACCAGAGGTGATTATAGGAGGCACTATGGTCACTTTAGTAATATCCATCAAATAGAACCTAACATTACATGGAGACTTTCATAAAACTGGTGCCTAGTTGTCAACGCTACATCCCCATACACGCAAATCAGCCCTGCCCATAACAACCAGCAGCAAAACAAAGCAAAAACAAAAAATCCTTTTGCTTTGGAAACGGAGAGGAAACAAATATATGACAAAGAGAATTGAATTTTGCCAATCTATGGGAATAGAGGCGCTACTATCAGGAGAACATAGTACAGTACATTTTCCTATCACCATTATACCACTTTATGGGCGGGATGCAGCAAAGCAAGAAATGCAGTCAAACACCCGGAATGCGATTTATTCTGGGGCTTTGATGCGGCGGGCATTGCCATCTTCAGATGGCGTTAGCCTATAGAAGCCTATGGGCTTCTATAGGCTAACCAGCACCTGTATCCATTCCCTTGCGCCGTGTACCCTTCTGCGCATGCACCAGAGGGATTTCTGGGCCATAGACGCTGTGTCATTACCCCCTCCTCTAGGGGTGGCCACCGAACACCCCACAAATGGTTTGCCAGGGAACTTCTGATGGAATTTCTGAAGAAGTTGGGGTGTGTGAATATCTGAGGCCTTGATCCAACAGCTCTCTTCCGGACCATATCCTTTCCAGTCTATCAAGACTTGGACTGTACCTCGAGATATTCTAGAATCCAAAATCTGTTTTACCTCATACTCCTCCTGATGATCTACTGGAAAAGCTGCAGGAGGATCATCGTGCTTTGAATATCGATTCAGAACTAATGGTTTCAAGAGGGAGACATGAAAAACATTTGGTATTTTAAGCGTGTCAGGAAGCTTTAGGTGATATGCCACTGGATTTATCATTTGCAGAATCTGGAATGGCCCAATAAATCCAGGAGCAAATTTCATTGTAGGTACCTTCAGTCGCTAATGTTTGGTTGACAACCAGACTCTGTCGCCCGCATGTAGTAAAGGCATCCTCCTCCTTCTCCTGTCTGCAAACACCTTGTACCTAGAAGATGCTCTGCACAAGTTCTTTTTCACTTCCTTCCACATACTGAGGAAACATCTAGCTGTATCATGAACGACTGGAAGTGAACCCGACCTTTTTATTGAAATAATCTTTTGTCATAAGATGAAATCTGCTCTTTGCATGTGGGCGCAGAAGTAGCTGCACTCATGTCTGATGCTTCTGATCCACTATAATTCTCTCATCAGACACAGTCTACTTCTGCACCCCGACATATACGGGCATCTGCAGATCTCACAGAAACAGGTGTATTTGTACATAGGCATGCGACGTCATAAACTAGCGCGGCACTCTCTGCAATTAGCCTTATTTTCTAATACCCCCTTTCCACTGCCGCAGGGCTGTCCGGGTCACAGCTCGGTGGAAAAGAGTCCCATAAAATATTAACTGGGGTCCAGTGACCCAGGACTCCACCCCAGGTAGCGACCATGGTTGGACATGGGAAGAACCCAAGTTAAGGGGCATAGTAAACGGGATGGGGAGATCCGGATTTCCTGGTGCTTGGAGACGATGTCATCGGCAATTGCGGCAATAACCAGGGTCGGTGACGTTTTGTGATAGGGGTCTGTCCCGTGATATTGGTGAAAAATGGGTACAAGAGACCTGCCCTGTTGCTTATACTTGTTAGGGTAACACTGTACAGTGCATATTACATTAATACTTCACCCACAATCATTTAAAGTTGTGGGTTTAACTATCGCTGCCAACAGTGAACTTTACATTTCCTGTGACTATTCCATGGATTATTCCAACTGAAAGTACTGCATCTCCAGTCAGATACCACAGACCCCAAGAAGCATAAGCTCAATCATAAAATAAATACCCCCTTCTTAAAATGATCCCCTGTGCACAATTACACAATCAAGATAGGAACGGCCATATGTAAAAATAAAGAAGCCAAATAATACCACTATTCTCTGTTGACTGGAGATATTGAGATGTATAATCCCAAGGGAGTTAGGTGTCAGCATTTGCCTGTCCTTGATTTACACAAATGGTGACTGCTATCATTTGACTGAGCGGCAGATTGTGTTTTATCTTATAAATGAAATGTGCAGGCAGGTTTAGCATGCACTTTTCCTCATATTGAAAGTGGTTTTGTAAAATCAGCACATGGAATGTGCTCCATTTATCATGATTTAAGAGAATTGCAAATGATTTTTTTTATCTGCTTATATGATGGACTAGTGTTTTAATCTCTGCATTATAAAATGTTTCTTAAAAAAAAAAAAAAAAGAAAAAAAAAAGCACTTTATTTATACCCCATGCTGCAGTGCAAACGATTTACAGATATGCTTTCACAATCTGTGATATGAAAAATCAATTACAGGCTATTGGAAAAAAATTAAACTACGAGTCTCTCATCTTGCACATTCATTTATGTGGAGAGGTTTTCTTCTGAGTGCTTTGTCCCCCAAAGCAAAAAGGGACAAACAGAGGGAGTACAAAGAACATTAAACCTTTGTAAAACCCGCATATTCTACCCGCATAGTCTAGTGACTCAATTACAAGACATAATACCACTCATTTTGGACAAAGATCTTAGTCTAAAAGATATATCAAATGATTAAGGGGTCTATTTACTAAGCAGTGTTAGGAGACAGAGTGAAAAGTGATAAGGTGCCAGCCAATCAGCTCTCAACTGTCATTTGTCAAACACAGCCTGTGAGATGACAGTTGGAAACTGATTGGCTTTCACCTTATCACTTTTCACTCTGTGAAAAAACAGAGACCATCTGGACTGACGATAGTTTAGACAGTGAGAGGTCCTGAGGTAGGTAAGATTCTTGCGGTCTGTAGACCGTCACAAGAATTTTTGCCCCCTCCAACAGGTATCGCCACTCCTGTAGAGCCAACTTGATGGCAAGCAGTTCTTTGTCCCCAACGGCATAGTTTTTCTCTGGGATAGAAAACTTGCGGGAGAAGAAGCCACAGGTGCGGAGATAAAACATTGCTTCAATTGGTTAAATGCTTCCTCTGCTTCAAGCGGCCACACCCGGGTATCTTGACCCTTCTTGGTGAGAGCGGTAATTGGAGCAGCAACATACAAGTAATTCCTGATGAACTGCCAGTAAAAAAGTTACAGAAGCCAAGAAAACACTGTATTGCTTTTAATCCCACCGGTTGTGGCCAGTTAACAATGGCGGAAAGCTTCTCAGGATCCATTTGAAGTTTAGAACCCGAAATAATTTAATCCAGGACTGGCAGCTCCTCTTGTTCGAAGGAGCATTTTTTCAGTTTGCAAAAAAAAAGTCGATTAGTCCGTAGTCGTGACAATACTTCGCACACATGTTCATGATGACTCACTAAGTCCTTGGAAAAGATTAGGATATCATCCAGATACACCACGACATACATACTTGTATAACAGGTCTCGAAAAATGTTGTTCATGTACTTTTGGAAAACTGCAGGAGCATTGCTCAACCCAAAGGGCATAACCAAATATTTGTAATGTCCATCACGCATGTTGAAGGCCGTCTTCCACTCATCCCCTTCCTGAATTCTGATTAAGTTATAGGCCCCACGGAGATCTAACTTGGAAAAAATATTTTCTCCTTTTATGCGATCAAAAAGTTCAGAGATCAGTGGTAGCGGGTATCGATCTTTAACAGTGATGGCATTCAGGCCCCAATAGTCTATACATGGTCTCAATCCATCATCTTTCTTTTTAACAAAAAACAACCCCGTTCCTGCAGGTGATTTTGATTCTCTGATGAATCCACGTTCCAGGTTCTCCTGGATGTACTCGGACACCGCCTGTGTTTCAGGAAGCGAAAGAGGAAACACTCTTCCTCGAGGAGACATCTTTCCTGGAAGTAAGTCTATAATGCAGTCCCACTCCCTATGGGACAGATGTGTTTCCGCAGCTTTCTTACTGAATATGTCCTCAAAAGGACCGGTATGGAGCAGGAAGTGAACTCTCTGGGGAGATGGTTGAATTCTGAATTGACACGCGGTGGTGGTTTGATGGATGGCAAGCATGACTGATGGCACTGTGATCCCAATGACAGAATTTGAGGAGGTTCATTCCAATCCAAAATAGGAGCATGCCTGGCTAGCCACGGAAGACCAAGAATAATTGGATTTTCTGTTGTCGGGAGTATGTAAAACTAAATCAGTTCCTTATAAAGAGCTCCAACTTGCATGGTGACCTCTGAGGTCCTGGAGCGAATGGTAGCCATAGAAAGCTTGTTCCCGTCTACTCCGATGATGCAGAGTGGTGCTTCCAATGGTATACTTTGAATACCTAACTCCTGGACTTTCTTTGCCGAGATGAAATTGCCATCGGCACCAGAGTCTAAAATGACCTTAACGACATCAGATGGTTTGTTTGACACTGGCAACATGTCAATAGTAAACTGGGAGGAAATTTTCCCTTTTGGGGTGTGCTGAAATGCACCTAATCTGACCACTCCTCGATCAATTAGGCCTTCTCATTTCCCGGATGTTAAGGGGCATCCTGAGAGAAAAAGATGTCCTTGTTCTCTCTCTGCAGCAGGTCAACGTGACTTCCCGATCTGCATAGGTTCTTCTGGAACCTCAGCCGGGGCTGTGAAATGAGGAGCAAGTTTAAAGCTGAAACGTCTGGACTGTTCTTATTCTCGCGCTCTTTCTCTGTGGCAGAGATCTACCTGGATACACAGAGAGATCAGATCATCTAATGTGGTTGGTAATTCCCTGGATGATAATAAGTCTTTGATTTGCTCTGACAGACCTTGCATGAATGCTGCTATCAAGGCCTCGTTGTTCCACCCTAGTTCCGAGGCAAAGGTTCAGAATTGCACGGCGTATTGCCCGGCAGTCTGGTTGCCTAATTTCAATTGCAGAATGGCCGAACTTGCAGAGGACACTCGTCCGGGCTCATCAAAGACTTTCCGCTATGAACTTAGTACTGTCATTTACCACAGGGTCATTTCTCTCCCATAATGGAGATGCCCATGCCATCGCCTGTCCGGACAGCAGCGAAACATAAGCCACCTTCGTTCTCTCAGAGGAAAAGTTTGCGGCCTGAACTTCAAACTGAATGGCACATTGATTAAAAAATCCCCGACAACCTTTGGGATCCCCATTAAACTTGGTGGGGTTTGTAATTCGTAATGGAGCTAAAGTTCCTGCAGTTTGTACGGACACCACAGGAGGTGGAGCTTGTTGTACCGAAGGTGGCTGAGCAGGTCCCACCTGTTGCATAAGCATATGAAGGCACTGCATAATTTGGGCCTGGTCTTGTTCCTGCTTCTCGACTCTAGCGAGGAGGTTTTCCAATAGATCTCGAGGTGAAAGATTAGCAGCGGCATCCATGTTTCTTTTAGGGTCAGAGTATTCTGTCACAAACTCTCGGACGGATTTTGGATGCGACCCGTATTTAGGGAATTGGCTAGACCTATGCCTGAGGCGCGGAGTCTAATGTGCCGGCGGTATTCACCAGGGATCCTCGCAAGATGGTATGGATTGGCTGCGTCCGACACACAGGTCACGGCCCTTAGGTTAGGTTCCCCTATACAGGTGCTGGTGCACACTGGGTGAAGTGCAGAAGAATAAACCTAGTCAACAGGCCGGTCAATACCAACAGGCAAGATGGTATCAGGGAGCAGACGTAAACAGGTCACAGGGAATAGCCGAAGTCAGAACCAGATATCAGATGCGGTACCAGGGAGTCAAACGAAATTGGAATCACAAACAAGCCAGGGTCAGGATGAGAATAACAGGTGATGCACAGGAACGCTGGAGTATGGTATGGAGCCTATACTCTGGCACTGGAGTGCTCCCAGAGTCTCTTATATATGCAGAGCAATTCCAGTCACTTCATGTGACATCACAAAAGGCGCATGTATGGCCCTTTAAATATTTAATAGGTTGGCTCGCTCCTGTAGGGAGCCGCGCCCACCTGCATCAGGAGAGAGAACGAGCGACGGGGACCAGCGGCAGGTGCCGGGAACAACCCATCCACTGTCCCCTCACAGACCAGCGCTGCTGGACCCGGTGTGTTCCGGCGTCCGGCACGCTGTGACACCTCTAGCTCAGTGGTTCCCAAACTGTGTGCCTTGTCACTCTTGGGTGGCTCGGGACACTTGCTGGGGTGCCTCAGGTTGATGGTCCAGCACCAAATAAAATTATTTATGGTCAGTGTAATGTAAATATGTGGACAAACAGAAGCATAAACCTGTCTACCACCACATGACTGAACCCAAGGATGACAGGTAATTTACTTAATCACTATTTCTGAATTTCTCAATAAGGAACTTTTTACTTAGGGG
This sequence comes from Taudactylus pleione, assembly GCA_031769625.1. Lineage (NCBI taxonomy): Eukaryota > Metazoa > Chordata > Amphibia > Anura > Myobatrachidae > Taudactylus > Taudactylus pleione. Next base: position 5,215,332 of record JAUIMM010000334.1, read on the forward strand.
TGCCATGAAAACAATGCTGATACTCTAGAGCGCCGTAATTCAAAGAAGTTTGGGTACCACTACCCTAGCTTGTTTGAGGTTTTTGTAGTCTGCTACTTCTGTTATGGTTGTTTTACTGTATGTTGTTGTCAATGAAAAAAATATGCATGTGTCTAGAGTGAGTGTATTAAGGGTATATTTATCAAGCTCTGCAGAGCTATTTTATCTAAATTACCTAGTCTAATTACGCTACCGCCCAGCGGTGGCCACTGCAGAGTATCACTATCGGTAACACGATCTATCACCTATTGAATAACTACACCACGGTGATCTACTCACTGTTGCCACCCCAGGAGGGTTGAAACAGGGACCAGTAAAGGAAACAAACAAAAAAAACATAACTTAATTTCTAAAATGAAGCTTTTGTTAAATAAATGACATGCTTTCACTAATGTATAATAATAATAATAATAATAATAATAATAATAATAATAATAATAATAATAATAAATTATATGGAAACCTGGAATTCCAGTGCAGTGGCCATGCACATACATACAGACATGGACAAATTTGTTGGAAGAAAAAAGAAGAAGGAAGAACTACTCATTTTTCTCTTTAATAAACTGACAAAAGTAATTGGCCTCCATCTTTGTGTATCGAGCGATTTCTGTAGCTCTCAATGAGACTTCTGCACCTCTCAACAGGTAGTTTGTCCAACTCTTCCTGAGCAAACTGCTACAGCTGTCACAGGTTTGATGGGTGCCTTCTCCAAACTGCGTGTTTCAGCTCTTTCCATAGGAGGTTTCCAATGTTTTGTCATTATCCATTCTTGGGTGCATTTAGCTTTGTGTTTGAGGTCATTATCCTATTGGAGGAGTCATGACGTGCGACTGAGACAGAGCTTTCTGACACTGGCCAGTTGGTTTCACTCCAGAATGACCTGATAAGTCTTCAGATTTCATTGTTACCCTGCACATATTCAAGTTCCCCCGTGCCAGATGCAGCACAAAAGCCCTAAAACATAACTGAGCCTCCTCCATGTATCACAGTAGGTATGGTGCTCTTTTCTTTTCTATTAGTTTTGTCTGAGTATGGCGCTGATGATGTGGCTTGACACAAAACTCCAGTTTTGCCTCTTCTAACCAAAGGCCATTCTACTGATGCATTGTGGCTTGTCAATATACATCTTAGCAGTTTCCAGTCTGGCTTTTTTATGACGTTTTTTCAAAAGTGGAGTCCTCCTGAGCTTTCTTCCATGGAGCCCACTCGGATGGTGTGATCAGAAATGGATGTACCTTGTACTTAGGAGTTCAGCTTGTGTCTCTTTGGATGTTTTCCTTGGCTCCTTTTCTACCATTCTCCCTGTCCTTCGGTTTATTGAAGGGTTGATTTTCCTCTTGTTACCACCTCCAAGGAGGTTGGCTACAGTCCCATGGACTTTAAACTTCTTACACTCTAATATTTGCACCCATAGTCACAGGAACATAAAGCTGCTTGGAGTTGGTCTTACCTATCAATTAATACTGTGTCTCGTTTTATAACTGTCTGTTCTCAACAGTAAAGTGTAACTGTAAATACGGTAGTGCTATGGAAATAAAAGTTTAATAAAATAAATACGTGTATGACAGTTGATAATTCTCCCTAATCCATGAAGAATTTAACAGCTCCCAAAACCGCAGAGATCATTTAATGTACACAGAATTAAATGTTAAATTCTAATGATTTATTTAACAAGGTTAAAAATATTTTTTTTTTGTTTTAACTGCAGCACAATTGGCAGAAATAAAAGCTGTGTTCCTCCAACTTCATAACCAAATGATTACTTCCTAACACACTTTGCACTGATTAGACTTTCAGCTCATGCCAAATACCCACTAATCATTCTAAAATCTAACTGTACTGGTCTCTGTTCCACTAAGTATGATGGGAATAAGCAATAAGTTGTCCACAGACGGATGACCAACATCTGCGCATTGTAATATAGTAACATAAATTATATCTGATATTACTGTATGTAATGTTCCAACATGTATACAGCTCTCTCTCAACTACCAAAATACTAACTCTAGTTTTGGTAAATGTCATGAATACTGAAGATACACTGAACCAGAGAAAGAAATAGGGAGCCCTCTCGGCCAAAATCAGACACCAAAAACACACTGGAAAAGGGTAAAGAAGATCATTTAACTTACTCTGGATGAGTTTACAGAAATCACAGGTGCAAATGTCTCCATTAAAAAAGTGGTACTGTACATGTAATCAAGATATGAAAGGAAATGTATAAGCCACATATAGGGGCATATTTATCACAATATAATGCGGTTGTGATGCAATAATTTTAACTAAATTCCCAATGAGATGTTTGCAAATATTGCATGAATGTATTATAATTCGCTGCCCGGGACAGAGCTTGCGAGTAAGCGCTCTCCCTACAAATCCCTTCCTTGGACTGCTCTGGTATTTTTTTGTAAAAGCGAAAGGCTAAATACCCTCCTACTCCTGCCCTCTTTCCTCTCATCTGTGCCCCTGCCTCATTGCCCCTGCAACCCTAACACCTTAACAATAGGAAATAAATACAATAGCTGGCAGGAAGAAGGTCCGAAGTTTATTGATCACTTCCATAAAGATGGTGGCCGGGAAAAGCAATTGCAAACTATCTGATTGCGAGCTAGGTGGTGGGCAATACCATACCCACCCCAACTGTATCCACCTCAACTTAAGTATGGAGTACCTTCCATCCAGGGGTTCTGAAGTACAACATTCCTCCTTAATTTGACAGGCGAACGTGCAAATAAAACATATGCCTATCTGCTCTACAGCTTGGGAAGAGCCTTCCCGTACATCGGTATCAAATGGCGCCGTGACATTACAAGCACGCTGCTGCCTATACCAAGGCAGTTAAAATCAGTAAGTGTGCACAATCACTACACGGCCCCAGAGGTCATATCCTCCTTCAATCCCATAGGTGAAATGTACTTTAAATGTATTACAGTTTGAAATTGCATTTCCCAACCGATCAACTGCCAAAAGAAAATATCTCTCTCTCTCTCTCTCTCTCTCTCTCTCTCTCTCTGTTAGCTTTGATCTGAGCATGGGCAGATTCTGTGGTGAAGTTCTGCAGATTACGCCTGGTTGAATGATGTGAGCACCTATTCTGTGACCTGCATTGAAGATCTGCTGGACATCTCCCCTGATAACAGGTATTTTCGTAGCCCTCCTCCACAATATAGGAGGTACACATCTTTCCGATCACTCTTTCGATGTTTTGGTCAAATTTGCTCCCTTTTGGAAGTCCCGACCACAGTGCTGAAACGCACGTACACACCTGTACGATCACCGTCTGTCTAAAATATCAGTTTCAAAAACACAAAGGCAGCAGCAGCGTAGGCAGAACGCTTTGGCAGTGCGTACACACTTCACTTTTGCTCCAATATGGCACCATTGAATCGGATGAATATTAAACAGCACATAAGATGCGATCCTTCGATTCAACCAGTTTTCATCTGACAAAACAGGATTGAAGGTGCGTTCACAACACGAATAAATGGGTCAAAATCGAAAGAACGGCCCGACGAATGTATTAGGTACGTACCCAAATTAATTGATGATGGGGGGGGCAATAACAAGCAATTTATTATTCATTTAATCAGTGCTAGCCCTCGCTCCCATTCATTAAAATCTGCACATTTAAGTTGTACTTTTCCGTTCCTAGCAATATAATAAAGATTTCAGCGATTTCACAACTTCTGGTGACTTATTTTTTATAAAAAAAACTAGTGAAATATAGATCGAGTTGACTTTAATAGATGATTAGGAAATGGTCTTCTAAACCAATAAAAGATAGTGAGATTCATCATTTCTGTAAAATGACCTTTAGTAGATCCCCCCATAAGTGTCAAAAATGAATCTCACCAAGCAAACAAAACAAACAATTGTATAACTACACAGTACATGAATGCGCTAGGTCTCCAATTTCCCATGTCCGCCACTGGATTTTACCACTACAAAGCTTTGACTATGAAAAATGTTCTGTTTGGATGACTAGAAGTTGCAACAAAAATAACCTAGAAATGTTTTCTTTCCTCTAGCCTCAGTAACTTTAACTAATGGACATAGGGCCTGATTCAGAGCCACTCGTAAGCGGCAGCTCGTTCGCTCCGAGCGATGTTTGCCCAACTGCGCATGCGTACGTATCGTTATACGCATGCGCGAACCAGTCAGTGCGGTCGAAATTCATGTGCTCGCAAAATAGCGAATGCCTGATAATTTGAGTGACAGGAGGAGGCGTATGTGGGTGGTAACAGGGGAAGGTGCTTTAAAAACGGGGAGTGGAGATCCGAACGCAGGCGTGCTTAAAGGTCAAAACGGGCGTTTTATGGGTGTGCATAATTAAAACAGCAGCGTCATTGACCACGTCACTGGGTTATTTTATAGCCAGAACTGCTCGCAAAATTGTGGTAGCAAAAACCGACCACAAGAATAGCGAGCAGTTCATACCCTGGTCGATGTACTCGATTAATCTAATAAATAGCGGACATGACGTAGGATGCGAGCGGCCAGGGGGCGTAGTTTCCCAAAAAACGACCGCAAGTTTTGTACGCTCGTTCAGACCTAGAGGCGTGAACAGACCGCAAATAGCGAACGGTTCATTTGAATATCCACCCCTATTTTCTGGACGAGCGAGCACTAATTGCGTCCGGCTCTGAATCAGGCCCATAATGCTAAGGGGCCCATTTATCATTAAATATTTGCAGCATATTATTATTATCATTATCCTTTATTTATATGGTGCCAGAAGGGTTCCGCAGCGCCTAACAAGTACAAAAACAAAGTACAGAAACAGTACATAAACAGTTGAACAGAACAAGAAAACACTGACATACAGTATAAGACATTGAAGGACAAGTACATGGTATATAAACATTGCTGCAACAGTAGCAGGATGGCAAAAGTCAAGGGTTAGGTGCTGTTATAAGGAGGATAGAGTAGATAACAATATAAGTAAAGGAAGGAAAAGCACATGAGGGAAGAGGGCCCTGCTCGTGAGAGCTTACATTCTAAAGGGGAAGGGCATACAGACAGGGGTGACACAAATGGGGTAGACAGAAACGAGGGTTAGAATGACAGATAGCTGGATTTCAGTTTTACATTATGTGAGCAAGTAAGATGGAGTAAGATTTACACCTCTGACATTCTACTTTATGTGACAGTATTTGTAGGTGTCTGTGGAAAGCCATGGTTGTTACTGTAAGTGTCTGGGGAAAGCCATGGTTGTTACTGTAAGTGTCTGGGGAAAGCCATGGTTGTTACTGTAAGTGTCTGGGGAAAGCCATGGTTGTTACTGTAGGTGTCTGGGGAAAGCCATGGTTGTTACTGTAGGTGTCTGGGGTGATACCCCAAAATTATTTTGTATTCCCTGAATTGATTATGGAGGGAATCGCAGCAGATATCTCCAATGTCTGCTGTGGTCTCTCCATTTCCACCAGCAGCCGCAACCCGTGTAGGTTTCTAGGGGTAATGCGATACCATCAATTTTACCAAGTTCGAACTTGGCCCCCGAAGTCGCGAAACTTGTTCCTTGGAGCTTATACCATCTGAAGATGGCGTTGTGCTGCTGTAGTCTATAGGCTACACATAGCAGTACTAGTCGTGAGAGGGTTCAATAGGAGCCCGCCAATGGCAATGGCAGCGCACATGTATGGTGTGTAGAACACACATGCGCAGGATCCTTGGCACAGGAGTGAAGAGACCGCTGCAGCACATCACAGGGACAGGCTCTTATAGAACCCTGTCCCTGTGGGTGTTTTTTTTTTTTTTTACTTTTAGCTGGTATGATCGCATCCTGCAATGCGATCATGGGCGCTAATATCATGCTCAGGGCCTGATTCAGACCAGCTTGTGAGCACTGTGATGGTGCCTAACTGCGCATGCACACGCACGAGACCCGGTCAGCGACAGGTGCTCCGTCGCTACGGGCGTCGCACCAAAAGGGGGCGGCTGTCGATTTTGATTGGCAGCTCGCCCCGTTTGAGGCGGGCAGGGGGGGTGGCTACACAAACGGAGGCATTCCCGAAGGAACACCTGCCATTTGTGGAAGGCACCACTGACATCACCAGTGATGTCAGTGAAGAGCTACCTGCTCTGTTAGAGCAGGAAGCTCTCTGGGGCTTGCGACGGATGAGACCCTACCACATAGAGTCTCGTCGCAAGCTCCAATGGTCGCGATCATCACCTGGCCGCTCGCAAAAGCTGTGAGTGGTCACCCACAGCTTAGCGAGGAGCCAGGAGGCCGCAAAAAAAAACAAAAACGCCCAGATTCAGAGCGAGCGCTCTTAAAGAGCATCCGGCTCTGAATCAGGCCCTCAGATCGCATTGCAAATACGATCGTTAATAAAACGGGCCTCTAAGTATGCATATTTAACTAGGCTCAAATACAATAGGTAAGTATAGGTACTACAGGCTAAATTGACTCAAATAGTTGTCAAACTTAAAAGAAATACAAAAGCATCCTAGGGATCAGGGGCAGAACTATGGGAGACAATGGAGGCGCCTGCCGCCGGGCTCCAGCTCTTAAGGGGCACCTCCTCCATTGTCCACAACATATTCACCCCACTTAGGGCTGTAACTATGTACCCAGAGTGTACCGTCATGGCCACCTAATACATGGCACCTCTTCCCGGCACCTGAGAAGCCACCATACACTAGTGGAGAGCTCCATGTCAGACCATCAGCTGCTGCCTTCTTCTATGTATAGCCTGTCTGTATATGAATTGCTACACTACAGTGCCAGCGGCTGTGACGGGAGGGGGGGCACCGAATTATAACCTGCCTCTGTCCGTCTGGGATGAACTTATGCCACTGCTAGGGATGGATTAAAAATAGGGATGAGCGGGTTCGGTTCCCTGAGAACCGAACCCACCCGAACTTCGGGGATCCGGGGCGATCCGAGCCCAAGCTCGGATCTCCCTGTCTGCCCCGGATCCCTCTCCCGAGGCAAAACCTCGAGATCTGCTGTCGGATCTCGAGGTTTTGCCTCGAGCGGCCATTTAAAAAAAAATGCCTTTGCCTTTAATGGGCAAAGTGCTGATTGGCTGACAGAGCCGTCTGTCACGGCTCTCAGCCAATCAGCATTATGGTGCTCATTTGCATGTAGCACGGACTCGTGAGATCCGTGCTACATGCATCTGTGTGATTGACAGTGACACAGAGCACAGATGGGTCAGTGAGACCCGTCTGTGCTGCTGTGTATTTCAATGACACAGATGCACGCACGGACCAGGAGATCCGTGCTACTTGCATCTGTGTCATTGACACAGAGCACTAACGGGTCCGTGAGACCCGTCTGTGCTGCTGTGGTAAATAAAAAAAAAAAAACCTGTGTAAAAAGAGAAAAAAATGGCGTCCTCCCCCCCAAAAAAAGAGCAACCAGCCCCGGGCATTAGTGACCCAGTGCTGGGTGTGCTTAAATACAGGGGACAAACGACATAGGGGTCCCCTGTACTTAAACACAACCAGCACCGGGCTAGTCAGAACCAGAGCTGGTTGCCAAAATACGGGGGACAAACGACGTAGGGGTCCCCCGTATTCTGCGCAACCAGCTCTGGGCTCTGATCCGGTCCTGGTTCTGGAAATACAGGGGAAAAAAATGAGTAGGGTTCCCCTGTATGTTCCAGAACCAGCACTGGACTTTTTCTAGCGGGGGGCTGATGCCACAGCCAGGGGAGCCCTTTCACCGGGCCCCCCAGCCGCAGCATCAGCCCTGACCGCTAGTCAGCCCAGGCCGGGGATCCCTGGAGAGCTGGGGACCCCCCCAATAAAGGGGTCACCCTCTCCAGGGCACCCCAGGCCCAGGCTGATAGCCCGGGGCTATCCCCGCCACCCCTGGTGGCGGTGGGTGGCGGGTTGATTGTGTGGTGTGGTGTAAATAAAGAATATCAAACATTGTCTTTACAAGTAGAACTGCAAGTCCCAGCAAGCCTGCCCCGCATGCTGGTACTTGGAGAACCACAAGTACCAGCATGCAGGGCATTAAGGGCCCACTAGTACCTGTAGTTCACCTGTAAAAAAATGTTTAAAAAAAACACAGGACACACACACCGTGACAGTATAAGTTTATTAAACATACATACACACACACACACACACACACACACACATGTACACATACTCACCTATGTAACCCTGTAGCATCGGTCCACTTGTCCGGTAAAGTATCCATAGGGGACCTGTGAAAAAAAACATACTCACCATCTCCTATGCGAGGTTCTGTCCTCTTCGTTCCAAAGTAGGCATCCCCGGACTTGGCAAAAAAAAAAAAACGAAAACGCGATCCACGAACTTAGTACCGTTCTATAGAACGGTACTTCCCGAATGAGAGCTTAGCGGCGGGGTATCACCATGGAAACCCCGCTGCTAAGCGTTCATTGGCTGAGAGAGGCCATCTCCCGTCTCTCTCAGCCAATGAACGGCTCCCTCCATTGTAGTCAATGCTGGGAGCCGCAAGGTTATTAAAGTTTACCCTGCGGTTCCCACCATTGACTACAATGGAGGGAGCCGTTCATTGGCTGAGAGACGGGAGATGACCTCTCTCAGCCAATGAACGCTTAGCAGCGGGGTTTCCATGGTGATACCCCGCCGCTAAGCTCTCATTCGGGAAGTACCGTTCTATAGAACGGTACTAAGTTCGTGGATCGCGTTTTCGTTTTTTTTTTTTTGCCAAGTCCGGGGATGCCTACTTTGGAACGAAGAGGACAGAACCTCGCATAGGAGATGGTGAGTATGTTTTTTTTCACAGGTCCCCTAGGGATACTTTACCGGACAAGTGGACCGATGCTACAGGTTACATAGGTGAGTATGTGTACATGTGTGTGTGTGTATGTATGTTTAATAAACTTATACTGTCACGGTGTGTGTGTCCTGTGTTTTTTTAAACATTTTTTTTACAGGTGAACTACAGGTACTAGTGGGCCCTTAATGCCCTGCATGCTGGTACTTGTGGTTCTCCAAGTACCAGCATGCGGGGCAGGCTAGCTGGGACTTGCAGTTCTACTTGTAAAGACAATGTTTGATATTCTTTATTTACACCACACCACACAATCAACCCGCCACCCACCGCCACCAGGGGTGGCGGGGATAGCCCCGGGCTATCAGCCTGGGCCTGGGGTGCCCTGGAGAGGGTGACCCCTTTATTGGGGGGGTCCCCAGCTCTCCAGGGATCCCCGGCCTGGGCTGACTAGCGGTCAGGGTTGATGCTGCGGCTGGGGGGCCCGGTGAAAGGGCTCCCCTGGCTGTGGCATCAGCCCCCCGCTAGAAAAAGTCCAGTGCTGGTTCTGGAACATACAGGGGAACCCTACTCATTTTTTGTCCCCTATATTTCCAGAACCAGGACCGGATCAGAGCCCAGAGCTGGTTGCGCAGAATACAGGGGACCCCTACGTCGTTTGTCCCCCGTATTTTGGCAACCAGCGCTGGTTCTGACTAGCCCGGTGCTGGTTGTGCTTAAGTACAGGGGACCCCTACGTCATTTGTCCCCTGTATTTAAGCACACCCAGCACTGGGTTACTAATGCCCGGGGCTGGTTGCTCTTTTTTGGGGGGGTGCACGCCATTTTTTTCTTTTTTTACACAGGTTTTTTTTTTTTTTTTTACCACAGCAGCACAGACGGGTCTCACGGACCTGTCATTGCTCTGTGCCAATCACACAGATGCATGTAGCACGGATCTCCCGGGTTCGTGCTACATGCAAATGGGCACCATAACGCTGATTGGCTTCCTGTCTGCCACTGCAGTGCCACTCCTAGATGGGCCACGTGTTTGTGCCGCCCCCTTGTGTCGCTTAGCATAGTCATCCAGCTTCCTCGGTACAACCTTTTGGCCTAAAAACAATATTGTGAGGTGTGAGGTGTTCAGAATAGAGTGGAAATGAGTGGAAATTAATGTTATTGGGGTTATTAATAGCGTAGGAACAAAAAAAGGCCCATTTATGTGATTTTAGCGTTTTTTTTTTATTTTTTAAGAAAAAATCCAGATCCAAAACACAAAACCCAGAACCCAAAACACGGAAGGGTGGTTTTGGCAAAACCAATCCAGATCCAAAACACGAAGAAAGATCCAGATCCAAAACCAAAACACAAAACACGAAAAGTGTCCGGTGCACACCCCTAATTAAAAATAAATAAATAAATAACAAAAGACCAGAAAACAATACAAATTGCAAAACTGATTACTGAAAATAAGTCACTAAACTAACTTGAGGACACTTCAAACTTTTTTTTTTTTTTTTTAAACAGGAGATATCACTAGGTAGCAAAAGAAAAACACATAAAAACAAGTGATTTATGAAAAAGTTGCACAATAACAGCAAGTAACAATACCATGCAAATTCGTGCAAATTTAGACGCTCTCCCAAGTAGTAAATGGTTTTAAGTAGGTACAGTAATCTGTACACTCATTTGGAGATAATGATGTCCTAGAAGAAAAAAATGGTAAACAAATGTAACCACTAGGGTACCACTTTGATAGCAGGAGGCATAAATGTATGTGCAGCCAAATGTATAGATGCCTCATGAAATACAAAATATCCGCTTCATGCTGTATAACTCAAGCATGTAGCACAGCAGAGGGCAGATTTGTCTTGCTAGTGCACAATTCAAAAGCTACACAGTCCCACTTGCAGACTCAAGAGGGGGAAATAACAGAAGTAAAACCCAGAGTAAGCAATGGTTTTCCATTGTCTATATCAGTAGGCTAGGAACATTGCAAAAGATTTACAGAAAAAAGGGACAGCTATAATATATACTTGCTTAGCTTTATTGCATGCAATTGCCATTATGTCCTTAAGACAGACACTGTAATATGGATTATCATGGGCTAGATATCTTAGAAAATGGTTCCCATAATGGAATATACTAAGCAAAATAGACATTCATTATATATTATGAACAGTTCAAACAGGAGCGTAAATATAACTTTGTGGCTCTATAGCAACATTCTTGAAGGGACACAGACTGCTTCAAGAGAGACACCTCTCTGTACAGCAGTTGATCACATTATGCCCTATAGTAGAGCCCCAGTTCATATTATGCAGCATGGTAGTGCCCCTAGTTCACCTTGTGCAGTACTGCAGTGCCCGCAGTTCACACTGGCCAGCTCCTGTTTACTGCGCTCCTTGACCTCAGATGCTTTCTTCTTAACCTTGTGCTCTGCACGCTGAATCTGCTGCACCCAATCCACTGTGAGGTAGCGGGCTGGTAGAAAGGAGCAGTCTACAAACTACTCATAATGATCTAGTGTCTTCAGTGTCACCTGTTCTAACTGCTCTGTTTGGCACCAAAAGCCCAATAGTAACACCTCCTGCAGCCAGTATAGTGACTGAAAACATTATAATGCCAAGCTATGTGCTATAGCTGCCTGGTAGACCAGTTCACATAGTTTCATACCTAGGGCTGACATTAGAAAACAGTCAAGCAATATGGGACTCAATATGATGGAGCAAGTTGGTCAACGGCTCAAAAACAGCAATGTAGCCTGCCAACAACCCATGGTGTGATCCTCTATAAAAATGTAGCGTTATCCACTGCAAATGTGTATGCAGATGCTATGCGAAAATATGCAAATGTCGCAAGAGTAGTGTGCCGCCCACAGGCAAAGCCAATCATCAGCGTACAAAGTCGCAGCATTGGTCACCAATTATTTGATTATCATAGTCCTAAGTGAGCCTATGATCCCACAGAATGGCCGTGGGAACTGAGATGCTGGAGCCATATTTCTTGCATAAAGAATCGCAGCAGCCGGGTGTGACACACCACGGAAATTATCGTGAAACGACTGCGTATTTTGCCGCGATTCCCTGTTACCTCCCCCAAACGCTCCCTGACCGTCAATCACAGTGCGGGTGAACAGTCGCTGCGTATGACAATGGTAACGTACATGGACGCATGCGCGGCCTAATGATAATCGTTCAACTCCGTAAACATCTGAATTGTGTACATCTCCGAATCAGCCCTATAGTTAATTGTTCTTTAGTTAAAAGACTTTAATCAGTATTTTTTAGTCAAAACTATTAATAGGTCTTCACAAAAAATGCACAACTTGCTAAGTATTGTTTGCGGCGCCCCTCGTCCGGAGAATCTCCATTACAAGCTCCCTTAAAAAAACTTTATTTATTTATCCCAAGACATTGTCATTGGGTAAAAGTAAGAACACATCCTGAAAGCATGGCCTGCATGTCCTCGCTCAAACTATTGCTGCCGTCAGAGCATTCGGATCATGATGCTCTCCAGCTTCATGCACAGTATTTTGCCATGTTGATACGATCCTCCATTTACACTGCAGCTTGTATGATACGATCTGACACAACGAACAGCGATTCCAGTGCCCACAGTATTTCTGTAGCACCTTCTTGTATTCGCCCCATCTGGAAAATGATGTTGTTGTAAAATGCTTCTAAAAGTGCTGTTCTAAATCAACCCTCAGGGATCCTTGAGACCCTCTCCCCCCCCCCCCAAAGAAAAAATATCCCACTGACGCTAAATTTTGAAGTCGAATGTTTACATGGAGCATTTGTGACCATAACCATCAAAACTGAAGTAGCTGACAAGCTGTAGGAAAAACTAATATGGGCACCAACAGAAGCTGTTGCAGGACTGGACAGGAAAGGAATAGTATTATAAAATCATTTGTATCAATTTTTGATACATGAGCTTATATGACTATGAGTTATATTTTATGTGTCAGGCTTTACAGAGTTAAGGAGGGGTAGAAATACACTGTGCAGGGTTGCAGTGAGCTGCAGATTCAGAGGTCTATTTACTAAGCTGTGTTAGGAGATAAAGTGAATGGTGATAAGGTACCAGCCAATCAGCTCCTAACTGCCGTATTTCAAACACAGCCTGTGACATGGCAGTTAGGAGCTGATTGGCTGGTACCTTATCACCGTTAACTTTATCTCCTAACACAGCTTAGTAAATAGACCCCTCAGGAGAGGGAATCTCAGCATATTTTTAAATGATATCCATAATTATTTAGAATTATATCAAGTATTTTTTTTATATATATATCTCCCAAGTTCTTCAGTGTAGATGAAGCATCCTCCTTACTGCTTTATTTTCTCCAAAAACTCACACAAGAAATAGTTGATAGACAATGAACACCATGACTCAGTTACCCACTAGACAGTTATAAATTATAGATCATCTGTCACGAACATTTACTTATAATATGACAGTAGAGAGTTATCAGTAGGCAACTAAAGTATTTCTCAAATAAACTTTGAGGGGTTGATGTAGAGTGGCACCAAAGTCTGTTTTGCGGACTGATCTTGGGTGTTTTTGCACTGCGCAAGCCCCGCAGCTGAGCGCATGCATCTACTGGTGATTCGGAGTCTTGGTCGGATCTCTACTTACGGCTGAATGGGCGTAAATGGGTTCCAATGAGGCTTTCGCACATAGGCTACATTTAGTGAACTCATTTCGAGAGCGTATACACGGGCTATGTAGAATTGTGTTACCCAGAGATTCATCTGATATTAAAATGTTCACGGCTATGAAAAAAAAATGTGTGGATATTGGCGCTACCGTCACATAGATTGTAAGCTTTCCATATAGATTGTAAGCTTGCGAGTAGTGCCCTCTTACCTTTATGTCTGTCTCCTACAATCCAGTCTTGTTCTACTAATGTTGTTTCAAATTGTAAAGCGCAACGGAATATGCTGCGCTATATAAGGAACTGTTAATAATAATAAATGTGTACAATTCTGTATACCTGTATTTAGTCCCACGCATGGGATGCAAATGTAATTGCCACCACCACCACCAGGGAAAACTCTGCATTGGCTCCCAAGACTTCAACGGTGACCATTAACTAATTTAAGACCATACTCCAAGTACTGGTTCTGGTAATCAGGTAAAAAACTGGAGCTCCTATCAATGTCCTGCTGCTTATACAGTGTCAAACACTTTTTTAAATGAACAATTAAAATCAAAACATATCTAAATATTGTATGTGCTTGTGAGAGACAATCAATATAAAGCTCTACATCAATTAACTAACAATAAATATGTCTTTGTGCCTCTTATAGACCTTGTGTTCAGACTGAAGGTGCATTAAGGCTACTCAGGACTGTAAACACTATGAAAGGAAAAGAACATCTTTCAGATGGATCTTCTTTCTGACAAGACGGTCTGAATCATTACCACATGGATGTCTAGACTCCAGTTTACAATATGAATAACGTGGATAAAAGCCATGCAATAAGAGCAATAGCAACAACAGCGGGAAAAAAAAAAAAAAAACTCACTTACCCCATTTTGCCCAGAAAAGATTTTGCACTGAAGTGACCAAAAGAACTTTATGATGTTTCTTCTTGCAACATTAGCACTGTTCCACCTTTCTTTAAATCAGAATTGGTTTCTAATTTTATCAACCTCTTCTATCTTGTGTCACTTGACAGACAGGATAAATGAAGTGTCTGGCTTTTAAATCCGAGGATAAGGACAAGAACCAAGAAGTTTTTTTTTTTATTTATATAAGTTAACGTGGTAAAAAATAACACTTGTATATTAAAAAAAGTATATCCAACAAAAGGAGAGAGCATTCATATGTCTGCTTCCCCCAGTGTCTTGTACTTTGAGGCAACACTAGGAAGCCAGCCCAATGCTTATTCCAATCATGTCCTTCTTGACAAAGATCCGCTTCCCACGTTCCTCTTCCCACACACACAGACATATATACAGTATGCACCAGTATGACCAATAACTGCAGACCTCCCAAGTCTTCTTCCTGTGCTAGAACAAAGCCTCTCCTTCCTCTTGGGACTTCTCTGCAGGACGGATCCAGTACTATACAACACAATTAAGAAGTATCAGAAAGCAGCGAAAAATGGTAATCACACAATAACTGATAAGTTCCCATAGATCCTCTCATCATATGTAGATCGATAGATCGATCGATCGATAGAGAATAAAATATCAAAATGCAAAACCATAATAATACCTGTCCAAATAAACAGACTTGTGTGCATATGGTATTTGCAAGATACTGCAGTATATTCATGGAGTTTACATGTCACAACATCAGTCAAATGAAGGAAAATAGAAGATTTGTGTTCTGAAGGACTTAAAACAAGTGGAAGGTGGTGGGGGGGTCGGTCGGTAGATATAATGGGGAGGTAGGGAAGGATACATTGCCCCTGGAATTGTGTGTTGGAAATGTACCTGTCTGGGAAGCAGGGTGCTGACCGTAGGGCCGGGGTCGGGGATCACAGACATGGATGGGGCTGCGGAGGGACACAGGCGGCGCCTTCAGCACCTCGGCCAGCGGCAGGAGGAGGAGGAGGACGCTGGCAGCAGCGGCGGTTGCAGCTTGTCCCCGGGCACCGGCAGGACGCAGCCATCCCTCAGCTGGCAGCCCCGGGCATCATGCTCTGAAACACACACAGCGACAGGGGGGTAACGGGGAGTCGGGGCGGGCACAATCGGGATAATCACCCCCCTCTGCGCCTCCCTCTCGCTCGGTAAGCCGCGGGGCTGGGGCCACCTTCCTCTGCCCTTGCAGATAAGAGAAAATGTGCCAGCGTGCATTGACAGGGTCACACGCCCCAGCCCCGGGCATTGCAGCAGAGATTCATGAAACCCACCGAGAAGCCTTAACCCCTGGCTACCCTTGCCTGCTGCCACAGCCTCACAAGCCCTAATCTGTTACAGTGGGCGCTTGGCAGTCAGGATGACCCCCACCCTCCACACTCTCACCAGTACACTGTTAAACCCTCTGGAAGACCATATACAGTGATGACATGTGTCTTATCTATACCCCTGTGTCCCTGAATGCACAGCAGCTTCCACGTTGTGTAATGACACATGCATTATATAGGCGCTAAACATACCTGCACTATACAGCGAGCCCCACAGGATGATGATGATAATAATAATAATAATACTACAGTCAACAAGTCTCACCTACTGTGTGTGCATGAATTGGCGGCCACTCACCTTGTACGGCAAGTGGAGGCCCCAAAGCAGAGATGATGTCTACTGTGTATGCATGGTGCACCTAGTGTTATCAGGCAGATGTGTGTACATGGTGCACCTAGTGTTATCAGGCAGGTGTGTGTACATGGTGCTCCTAGTGTTATCAGCTGCTGTGTGTACATGGTGCACCTAGTGTTATCAGCTGCTGTGTGTACATGGTGCACCTAGTGTTATCAGCTGCTGTGTGTGCATGGTGCTCCTAGTGTTATCAGGCTGATATGTATGCATGGTGCACCTAGTGTTATCAGCTGCTGTGTGTACATGGTGCACCTAGTGTTATCAGCTGCTGTGTGTACATGGTGCTCCTAGTGTTATTAGGCTACTGTGTATGCATGGTGCACCTAGTGTTATTAGGCTACTGTGTATGCATGGTGCACCTAGTGTTATTAGGCTACTGTGTATGCATGGTGCACCTAGTGTTATTAGGCTACTGTGTATGCATGGTGCACCTAGTGTTATTAGGCTACTGTGTATGCATGGTGCACCTAGTGTTATTAGGCTACTGTGTATGTATGGTGCACCTAGTGTC
This sequence comes from Taudactylus pleione, assembly GCA_031769625.1. Taxonomy (NCBI): domain Eukaryota; kingdom Metazoa; phylum Chordata; class Amphibia; order Anura; family Myobatrachidae; genus Taudactylus; species Taudactylus pleione. The sequence continues at coordinate 5,231,867 of JAUIMM010000334.1, forward strand.
ATCAACTGCTGTGTGTGCTTAGTGTACCTATTGTTATCTTCAGGTTGCTATGTGTGCATGATGCACCTAGTGTTATCATCAGGCTACTGTGTGTGCATGCATCATGTACCTAGTATTACTGCTATACTGCACACTCCACCGTCTGTCACAATAGCGATATAACACATGCACTATCCCTGTGTCAGTACAGGCCGGGGCAAAAGGATGCTGCATTGGATGGGATCCAACATGGCACATTTAACATGACTATAAAATTGTGTTTGTAATGTGCTAACATGTACACTGTGTGTTTGTAATGTGTTAGCATGTGTGCATGGAATGTGAGCATGTACACTGTGTCTATGTAACGTTTTAGTATGTATGCATGTGCAATGTATGTAATGTGTTAGAATCTGTGCATGTACATTGTGTGTATGTAATGCGTTAGCATGTGTGTATGAACACTGTGTCCATGTATGTCATGCATAAATATCCTGTGTGACTATTGTGCATGATGTATAGCACAGTATGGCGATATAGGTGTACGCAACTGTATATACTGTGGTGTGTGTGTGTACACTCCGGTATATGTGAGCCGCTATCTCACACAAATACACATCAGACAGTGATAGGGGAAGACTGACCGCTGGATGGATCCCGGTTACCGAGGCTCTGCAGCGTGGGAGTGGGCCTGACAGGTGCCGTGTCCTGGCTGCTGGCTCCGCTCAGACCTCCTCTCCATCCCTCTGCTCGGGAGACATTTAAATAAGCACGTCATCCCGTTCTGCCCTCCGCATTGACGTCACTCCCGTGTGGGGGATGACGTCAAAGTACTCGGTGCAGCCGGAAGCGCTTTCTAAATATGGGGAGAGAGGGAGAGGCCGGGAGCAGGGAGGGGGAAGGTGGGTGAGGAGGACCCGGGGGTAACGCTGCGCTGCTGTGCGGACAGAAATAGCTGTGTGAGGAGACATGATGCAGCTGCTCTGTGTAATAGTAATAACACCAGTGCAATCTATATTCATCCCACCCAAACACATCATCGTCAGCCGGGGTACATGGGTCACTCAGCCCTCTCAGACATGTACACATCCGGCTAACTATCTATTTATCTCATATCTGTCTATCTGTCTCATATCTATTTCTCTCATATCTATCTATTTCATAGCGCTCAATCTATCCAGAGGTGCTGAGAGCGGAGTGCGGCTCGAGCTTCTTTAAGGGGTCTGGCACTGCATGGGGCAGCGGCGGGCATGGGCACATACCACAGGATTTGGGCGCATTCAACCCATCACCCAGACCTGTCATTGTTCTCTACAGCCTTGAATGAATCTATCCATCCATCTCCTTACTTCTCTATCTTCTTCCATGCATGGGAAACCATGTTGTGGAAATATAAGTCCCAGCATAGCCCGTTAGCCTCAACTAGTAGGGCATGCAGGGACTTATAGTTGCACAATAATGTAGAGTCACATGTAGTTGATCGCTGTTGATGTAGTCAAGGCGATCTATCTAATATCTTTATTTAATCACAGATATTTTAAATTACAGTCATTTCATTCTTCCTACATAAAAAAAATCACCTGGTGCATCTCTCATCTACACAAAACACATGTCAGTATGTAGATTTCTATTCTCCCCACATGTGTGAATCATCTGATCTCTCATCCACCCCACAGATAGAATTCCGCCTTCTCACAGAAAAAGATAGTGTCTCAAAAAGGCTGTTTCACTATACATGGTTTAAATCACTATGACATGTACATACTGTGGCTACGTATGTCTCTAGCATACTGCTGTTCTATTCATCAACTATCAATATATTTTTCCTAGTTCCTTGCATATTTCCATGTACAACTGCCAGGGAAACTACACCTCTCAAATGAACATGACCTAGCACTTCACAAATAAGGAGGCCCATTTGAATGATGTGCGGCTTATTCCCCAAAAACACCCATTTTGGGGGGGGGGGTAACCGAAAGTATTTAGTATCCCCCAGATGTATTATGGAGCGTTAGCAACAGATATCTCCGATAACTGCTGCGGTCCCTCCATTCCTTCCGGCAGCCGCAGCCCCTATAAGTTTCTATGGGGGATGCGATGCTGCCAGACTTACCGCGTTAGCTTGTTGTAGCCTATGGGCTACACTTCGCATAATTAGCCTTTCAGAGCCCCTGTCCCTGTGGGTGCTGGATGATACATTCCACGCGCTATGATCGCATTGTAATATCTTGCCCAGATCATTAATAAATGGGCCCCTGTGTATTTGTCTTAAGCAAGAGCTGCATTCAGCACCATGGATAGCAAACACAAGGGATAATTATGTTATCTGCTTATTCCAAGGTCTCATTTCTGCAGTGTGGAAAGCTGACTTGCCAACCATGTGTACTGTGGTCCTGATTCGGGGGTGTACACTAATGCCGCTGTTGCTGCATCTCTGTATGTATCGACTGTGTGGAAAGGTATGCAAATATCACAGCCGTTGGGATTTGTATTGAGATGCCTGCACCAGCTTCGCTGTTGCAAGCCACTGCGTACAACGGTGCAGCATAGTTTGCAGATCAGTTGATTTTTGGTGCATAATGCCTGTGTTTTCGTGCCACTTCCCCGTTAACTCCCCCAGATGCTCCCTGACTGTCAGTCACACAGCGACCTAATCCTTTCTGCGATAGCCGGCAATAATGAAACTTGACATATGCGCAGTGCGACACAGATTCATGTGCAGATCACGATGGCCACTTCGATAGTCACTCAACTGCATAAACATTGGCATTGCATCCATCTCTGAACCAGGCCCCGTGTCTCTTGCCTGTTCTCCAAGCACTATTGAAAATTGCATTCAATATCGAAGAAATAAGGCTATTAAAAATCATTGAAAGTATGCTAGGTAGTTAATTTTTATGTGATTGTGTAATATGAATGTGCACTACAAATACACTGATGGCGGAACATGTCACCCATCTAGTCTACCATAGGGATCACCATTGGTGGGTTAATCATTGATGGTGCCATCGGTGTTTCAGATCAATGACATGAGACCATCAATGGGGAACTATTGATGATTTATACCCATGGATGGGCTTCCCTGCTCTGGGAAATAACAGATGAAGGACCAATCAGAGGAGAGGGACGAGGCTTAGCAGACTGCTGGGGCCAGGGAAGAAATAAAAAAACTGCCACGCTGAACTCAATCAATGGTGGCGGCAAACCATCTATAGTTTTAACTATTAATTGTCAATGGCAAATCCCTAGTCTACCTAATTTGCATTTTAACCTGATCCTGTTGCCTAGACAAGTGTTGGCTGTCATTTTATGGACTGAACCAATATTTATGTGAATGCAGCCTAATAACTCACTAATACCCCAATTTTTTTGCCCCTGTAATCTTAATGCCTGCCGAGAGGTGAACACCTTTCCTAAGATAGTACTTAATGTGTATGTTAGTAGACTGTAGGCTGTTAGTAGACTATGAGGGGATATATATCAGACCTTCTAGAGAGCACAAGTGGAAAAATTGTCCATAACAGCAAGTCATCTTCTAGCTATCATTTATCTAGTACAGGGGTTCTCAAACCTACACAGTTCACATTTTCCAGGTCACCTGGCAGGTGCACAGTTGTAATCATTACTCACTGACACATTTTATAAGATCCACAAGTTGAGCTAATTATTTCACTTGTGATTCTGTGAGGAGGCCTGGAAAACATGCACTGTGTGGGGTCCTGAGGACCGAGTTTGAGAACCTGTGATCTAGTACATTATATAGAATCTGATTAATTGTTATGAACAACTTATCCACTTCAAAAGGTTTAATACATCTCCTCTAATATCACAGACTATGCAGCTCTGACACATTTCAGCTCTTCTAGGCCATCAAAGAAGTCTATTTGGAATGTTGTTGACCATTAAGTTAGTCCCAATATAATAGTCTCCCAAGTAATTCTTATATAGTAGAATATTTGCTACAACTTCTTCCTCTGTAAACATGTGCTTTATCTTCTCTGTCATGCGTAATAGTTTTCTCTGGTTTATGCACATTTTTTCAACCCATCAATAAAATCAGGACAAATAATTATCTAACAGAATCTTTGCAAAATGTGCTCACATCATTTTGCATTCTCCCATTTTAATGCTTCTTGCCAATCTATCCTCTTTTCAGAAGTACAGATACTCCCACTGTCTCCCGTATGCTAGAAGCAAAAACTATCTTTAAACCTGAGTTTCCTAAATTCCGCCATTTCAGTTCAGGTTTTAAGGATATCCATGCGTGAGCACAGGTGACTTAGGGCCTGATTCAGACCCACTCGCGAGCGGCTGTCCGCTCGCAAGTGGGTCGATGGTCTGCACTGAGCATGCGCACGACGGAGGGAGCTCCGTCGTGCGCATGCGCCAGACACGACGAGCGAAGGACTTTCCTTCGCTCGTTGTGTCCGATCAAAGGGGGCGTCCTGTCAATGTTGATTGACAGCACGCCCCCTTTGGTGGGCGTGCCGGGGGCGTGCCTCCCTGACGGGGGCGTTCCCACGGGAACGCCTCCCGTCAGAAGCCGGCCCACTGACATCACTAGTGATGTCAGTGGGAGTGATTTTGGCTCTGATAGAGCCAAAATCACTCCGGAGCTTGCGGTTGAAAACCTCAACCGCAGGCTCCGGCTCGCAATTTCGATTGTCGCGATGGTCACGACCATCGCGGCCATCAAAATGCACGCTCGTATAGCCTGTGGGTGGTGACCCACAGCTATACGAGCGTCCAGGAGGACGCTCCATGAAAATGGAGCCCGGCCCTCATTCAGAGCGTGCGCTCTGCTCAGAGCGTACGGCTCTGAATGAGGGCCTTAATTAGTACTTCAGTCAATGCGATTTAACCATCTGGACTCAAGCATGGATATCCTTAAAACCTGGACTGAAATGGCAGGATTTATGAAACTCTGCACTAAACCAAAGAGATTTACAATCGTTAGAACCTACTACCTTTTAAACAATTGCTTTTACTTGTCAGCCGGTAAAGAGCTGCATTTCTTGAGCTGACTTTGAATACTGAAAATAGGTTCTACTATTGTCCAACAAATGATACAATCCAAGCATACATAGCATCATGCATCTCTTCAGCAAGTATATATAACCAGGATCAGGGATGACAGGCAATTGTGTGAGGTGACGTTACAAGGCCATGGTCTGAATTACAGGGAAATTAATAAACATGTAAAGATCTGGGACATTAGACTAAACACATGTTTTGGGCTAAACTATAATGGATCAGTCCAAGACATCTTAGATATACAAGAATATTTGAAAAGTTCAATATTATTTATCTATATTGTGTAATACATACCTCCCAACATGACCCTCACCAGGAGGGACACATTGCTCTGTTCCTGGGCTTCCCTGGTAATGTAGGATTGCCATCATCCGTGGTGAAACACCTTTCTTATCAACTAACTACTTCAACACAGTTGATAGCAATCATAAATTACCAGGGAAGTCCAGAAACAGAGCATTGTGTCCCTCCTGGAGAGGGTCATGTTAGGAGGTATAGTAATATGAGTTCTCAGTTCGATACCTGTATTGTTTTTGCTGATGGACTCACAATAATATGAAATGCAGGCAGGGGTGTATCCACCTCTTGGCCAGGATGGGGCGCCGGCCAAGGGGGGGGGGGGGGGGGGTGCTGCCCGGCGATGCCACAGACAGCCAGGAAATAGACTCACATAGTAGATCTGTGACAGAATATGTGGAAAGGGGGCCCTAGTCTGCACACCCTGAAAATATATATAATGGGAGGTGCTACCTGTGGAGACTATTGTTGCAAACATACAAAAAAGAATTACAGATGCACAACTCCAACATTACTAATTATATATGATAACACATTTTGCAATAGAATTTTGCAAATAATAAAAGAGGTTTTGGCATAATCATGGCCATGGTTATGGGCCTACCCACTGTGCTCAGGTAACCTCTGAGGGTAGGTCGATAACATACTGGGGTTGAAATCCAGAGCGCAGGACACCCCCAAACCAGCCCAGCTGAGCCTCCCCAGGGAATCACTCCAATAAGGAAAGGTGAAGTGTAAAAAGGTGTAAGATAGATAAAAGCAGCTGCTGCTGCATATAGTAAAGTGAAAAATAAAGATGTGAAAATAATACATACTATATATATTAAACAAACAATGGAAGTGCTAAAAGTGCAAGAAAGGAAAAATGTGTATATAATACGATGCCCTGAAGCAGCCCAACCAAACCAATCCAGGGGACCCATGCCCCAAAAATCAACCCATAGCTGCACTACAGTATAAACATTTTTAGGACTTAAGCTGGCCACACATTAGACCAACTTACATCCAACCATCCAACTAGTTGATTGGTTGGAATGAAAATCTGGTAAGGAATGAAAGCTAATGACAATCAGCAATTTGCTCCCAAACACTGGAAAATGGACAAAAACTGTTTGAACAAATTGTTTAGATCAAACATTTAGCAAACTTGTCTGAACGACCATTTTCATCTGTTTTCTGGCATTTAGGAGCAAATTGCTGATCGTCATTTACTCCCATATGTAACCAGATTTTCATTCCAACCAATCAACAAGTTGGCTGGTTGGATGTAAGTTGGTCTAGAGCAGGGGTTCCCAACCACGGTCCTCAAGGCACACTAACAGTCCAGGTTTTAGGGATAGCCATACTTGAGCACAGGTGACTTAATTAGTGCCTCAGTTAATTTGATTAAACCATCTGTGCACAATCATGGCTATCACTAAAACTAGGACTGTTAGTGTGCCTTGAGGACCAAGGTTGGGAATTAATGGTCTAGTGTGTGGCCCGCTTTACCTAGATTGTGCCTCTTGTTAAAGTGCAGTCAAAATGCCAGATCCCTGCTTAAAACCAATAAGGGACAGGTGGGAAGGGGTGCTAGCCTAGATTGAAGGTGTCTCATACCTTCAGTGGTGCATAGGAGCACACTAAATAGAATATGTGGATCTGTGACAGAACCATTAGGCAGGCCCCGCCTATTACTCTGTCCCTAGTGTTGATTGGCTGTGTTGTCAGAAATGTAGTCCGTTTCCTGCCTGAACTCTTGTAATGACGGACGTGCATGAACTACATTACCCGCCATTCCGTGAGTGCCATGTTGCAGCCGAGCCATATTCATTACTCTACCAGAGTTGAGCGGCAGGTTTAGTTTGCCATATCTGCAGCATTAGTTACAGTTACAGGATATCGACACCCTGCAGGTGAGGTGGTTTCTCAGGAGCCTGGGAGAGGTGTAAATGGGGGCTAAAGGGAGACAATGTGTGGTGTGGCAAGGGGACTGATAGAGAGGGGGACAAAGTGGGTTTTAGGATTAGGAGAGGTGGATACTGGGGTGGGCAGACAAGGAGCACACAGTGTAAGCATACCTAGGGGCTGTGTAGTAGAGTTGGGTGAAAGAATACCTAGGGGCTGTGTAGAAGAATTGGGTGTAATCATACCTAGGGGCTATGTAGTAGAAGTGAGTGTAATCATACATAGGGTCTGTGTAGTAGAAGTGGGTGTAGGTATACTTAGGGGCTGTGCAGTAGAGTTGGGTGTAAGCATACCTAGGGGCTATGTAGAAGTGAGTGTAATACCTAGGGGCTGTGTAGAAGTGGGTGTAAGCATACCTAGGGGCTGTGTAGAAGAAGTGAGAGTAATCATACCTATGGGCTGTGTAGTAGAATTGAGTGTAATCATACCTAGGGGCTGTGTAGTAGAGTTGGGTGTAAGCATACCTAGAGGCTGTGTAGTAGAGTTGGGTGTAAGCATACCTAGGGGCTGTGTAGTGGAGTTGGGTGTAAGCATACCTAGGGGCTGTGTAGAAGAAATGAGTGTAAGCATACCTAGGGGCTGTATAGTAGAAGTGGGTATAAGCATACCTAGGGGCTGTGTAGTAGAGTTGGGTGTAAGCATACCTAGGGGCTGTGTAGTAGAGTTGGGTGTAAGCATACCTAGGGGCTGTGTAGTAGAAGTAGGTGTAAGCATACCTAGGGGATGTGTAGTAGAGTTCGGTGTAAGCATACCTAGGGGCTGTGTAGTAGAAGTAGGTGTAAGCATACCTAGGGGCTGTGTAGTAGAGTTCGGTGTAAGCATACCTAGGGGCTGTGTAGTAGAGTTGGGTGTAAGCATACCTAGGGGCTGTGTAGTAGAGTTGGGTGTAAGCATACCTAGGGGCTGTGTAGTAAAAGTAGGTGTAAGCATACCTAGGGGCTGTGTATTAGAGTTGGGTGTAAGCATACCTAGGGGCTGTGTAGTAGAAGTAGGTGTAAGCATACCTAGGGGCTGTGTAGTAGAGTTGGGTGTAAGCATATCTAGGGGCTGTGTAGTAGAGTTGGGTGTAAGCATACCTAGGGGCTGTCTAGTAGAAGTAGGTGTCAGCATACCTAGGGGCTGTGTAGTAGAGTTAGGTGTAAGCATACCTAGGGGCTGTGTAGTAGAGTTGGGTGTAAGCATACCTAGGGGCTGTGTAGAAGAAATGAGTGTAAGCATACCTAGGGGCTGTTTAGTAGAAGTGGGTGTAAACATAACTACGGGCAGTAAGCATACCTAGGGGCTGTGTAGTAGAGTTGGGTGTAAGCATACCTAGGGGCTGTGTAGAAGAAGTGAGTGTAAGCATACCTAGGGGCTGTGTAGTAGAGTTGGGTGTAAGTATACCTAGGAGCTGTGTAGTAGAGTTGAGTGTAAGCATACCCAGGGGCTGTGTAGAAGAAGTGAGTGTAAGCATACCTAGGGGCTGTGTAGTAGAGTTGGGTGTAAGCATACCTAGGGGCTGTGTAGTAGAGTTGGGTGTAAGTATACCTAGGGGCTGTGTAGTAGAGTTGAGTGTAAGCATACCCAGGGGCTGTGTAGAAGAAGTGAGTGTATGCATACCTAGGGGCTGTGTAGTAGAGTTGGGTGTAAGCATACCTAGGGGATGTGTTGTAGAGTTGGGTGTAAGCATACCTAGGGGCTGTGTAGTAGAAGTAGGTGTAAGCATACCTAGGGGCTGTGTAGTAGAGTTGGGTGTAAGCATACCTAGGGGCTGTGTAGTAGAAGTAGGTGTAAGCATACCTAGGGGGTGTGTAGTAGAAGTAGGTGTAAGCATACCTAGGGGCTGTGTAGTAGAAGTAGTAGTAAGCATACCTAGGGGCTGTGTAGAAGAGTTGGGTGTAAGCATACCTAGGGGCTGTGTAGTAGAAGTAGGTGTAAGCATACCTAGGGGCTGTGTAGTAGAGTTGGGTGTAAGCATACCTAGGAGCTGTGTAGTAGAGTTGGGTGTAAGCATACCTAGGGGCTGTGTAGTAGAAGAAGGTGTAAGCATACCTAGGGGCTGTGTAGTAGAGTTGGGTGTAAGCATACCTAGGGGCTGTGTAGTAGAGTTTGGTGTAAGCATACCTAGGGGCTGTGTAGAAGAAATGAGTGTAAGCATACCTAGGGGCTGTGTAGTAGAAGTGGGTGTAAGCATACATAGGGGCTGTAAGCATACCTAGGGACTGTGTAGTAGAGTTGGGTGTAAGCATACCTAGGGGCTGTGTAGAAGAAGTGAGTGTAAGCATACCTAGGGGCTGTGTAGTAGAGTTGGGTGTAAGTATGCCTAGGGGCTGTGTAGTAGAGTTGTGTGTAAGCATACCCAGGGGCTGTGTAGAAGAAGTGAGTGTAAGCATACCTAGGGGCTGTGCAGTAAAGTTGGGTGTAAGTATACCTAGGGGCTGTGTAGTAGAGTTGAGTGTAAGCATACCCAGGGGCTGTGTAGAAGAAGTGAGTGTAAGCATACCTAGGGGCTGTGTAGTAGAGTTGGGTGTAAGTATACCTAGGGGCTGTGTAGTAGAGTTGAGTATAAGCATACCTAGGGGCTGTGTAGTAGAAGTGAGTGTAATCATACCTAGGGGCTGTGTAGTAGAGTTGGGTGTATGCATACCTAGGGGATGTGTAGTAGAGTTGGGTGTAAGCATACCTAGGGGCTGTGTAGTAGAAGTAGGTGTAAGCATATCAAGGGGCTGTGTAGTAGAGTTGGGTGTAGTCATACCTAGGGGCTGTGTAGTAGAAGTAGGTGTAAGCATACCTAGGGGCTGTGTAGTAGAAGTGAGTGTAATCATACCAAGGGGCTGTGTAGTAGAGTTGGGTGTAAGCATACCTAGGGGCTGTGTAGTAGAGTTGGGTGTAAGCATACCTAGGGGCTGTGTAGTAGAAGTAGGTGTAAGCATACCTAGGGGCTGTGTAGTAGAGTGGGTGTAAGCATACCTAGGGGCTGTGTAGTAGAGTTGGGTGTAAGCATACCTAGGGGCTGTGTAGTAGAAGTAGGTGTAAGCATACCTAGGGGCTGTGTAGTAGATGTAGGTGTAAGCATACCTAGGGGCTGTGTAGTAGAAGTAGGTGTAAGCATACCTAGGGGCTGTGTAGTAGAAGTAGTTGTAAGCATACCTAGGGGCTGTGTAGTAGAGTTGGGTGTAAGCATACCTAGGGGCTGTGTAGTAGAAGTAGGTGTAAGCATACCTAGGGGCTGTGTAGAAGAAGTGAGTGTATGCATACCTAGGGGCTGTGTAGTAGAGTTGGGTGTAAGCATACCTAGGGGATGTGTAGTAGAAGCAGGTGTAAGCATACCTAGGGGCTGTGTTGAAGAAATGAGTGTAAGCATACCTAGGGGCTGTGTAGAAGAAATGAGTGTAAGCATACCTAGGGGCTGTGTAGTAGAAGTGGGTGTAAGCATACCTAGGGGCGGTAAGCATACCTAGGGGCTGTGTATAAGAAGTGAGTGTAAGCATACCTAGTGGCTGTGTAGAAGAAGTGACTGTAAGCATACCTAGGGGTTGTGTAGTAGAGCTAGCGCTGATTCATGCTGCAATAGCAGGCAGCAGGTGAAGCGATCCCTATAGTTGGCGCTAGGAGGGGTATCTGACAGCGTGCTGCACTGGAGTGCTCAGGCAGCGGGTGCGCCACTGATTCTTAGCCCTCCATCAAGACCCCAGCGACGATAATCTTCCCTGCTATAGCAAACAAACTATCTTACCTTCACTCACGTCTGGGACTTGGATGTTGGTTGTCCTTCACAAACTGCCCTCCGTCTAAATGTGGGCTGGGTGATGTCGGTTTTCTCCGAATGTTGTTTGCGGGAAGCTGTAGTGACCATCACGTTCCTGCTGTCCTCGGCGGCCTTTTCCATCTCCCACCACCATCTCACTGCCCTCTTTCCATCCAGCCCAGTGCTCCCCTATATATCACCCACTGCCTCTCCCCATAATCCTCTACCTGTCACCCACTGCCTTTCATCCTCTACCTGGCATCACCCACTGCCTCTCCTTTTCTCCCTCTACCTGGCGTCACCCATTGCATCTCCCTGTCACCCACTGCCTGTCACCCTATCCCCGGCATCACCCACTACCTGTCCCTGACACTATCCCTGGCGTCACCAACTGCCTCTTCCTGTCACCCTCTGCCTCTCCCCTGCATCACTATCTCCCCATCACCCTCTCTCTCCTGTCACCCTCTGCTTTTTACAAGGCATCACCCTCTCCCCGTCACTCTCTGCTTCTCCCTATCACCCACTCCTCTTCCCATCACCATCTCCTGTCACCCTACCTCTCCATCTCAAACTATCTCTACCAGTCACCTATCTCTCCTTCCAGCCACTGCCTCTCCCCGTCATCCTCCAAATCACACCTCTTCCCATCACCCTCTCCTGTCACCCACTACCTCTCCATCTCCCACTATCTCTACCAGTCACCCATCTCTACTGCCAGCCACTGTCTCTCTCTGTCATCCTTCACATCACACCTCTTCCCGTCACCTTCTCCTGCCACCCACTACCTCTCCATCTCCCACTACATCTACCAGTCACTTATCTCTTCTGCCTGCCACTGTCTCTCCCCGTCAACCTCCACATCACACCTCTTCCCATCACCCTCTCCTGTAACCCACTACCTCTCCATCTCCCACTATCTCTACCAGTCACCTATCTCTACTGCCAGCCACTGCCTCTCTCCCCGTCATCCTCCACATCACACCTCTTCCCATCACCCAGTACCTCTCCATCTCCCACTATCTCTACCAGTCACCCATCTCTACTGCCAGCCACTGTCTCTCCCCGTCAACCTCCACATCACACCTCTTCCCATCACCCTCTCCTGTCACCCACTACTTCTCCATCCCCCACTATCTCTACCAGTCACCTATCTCTACTGCCAGCCACTGTCTCTCTCCCCGTCATCCTCCACATCACACCTCTTCCCATCACCCACTACCTCTCCATCTCCCACTATATCTACCAGTCACCTTTCTTTCCTGCCAGCTACTGCCTCTCCCCGAGGAGCCGCAGCATGTGAGGACTGGGGAGCAACGGAATAATAAGAAGAGTGTGGTAATTAAGTTAAGTGTCCGGGGTTGTGGGTGGGGGGGGGGGCCCTGGCTATTTTGGTCGTCCCGAGCCCCATGATTTCTGATGGCAGCCCTGCATATATCCACACTGTAACAAGCGGATTGCTAGAACTGTTCTTCTAGGAGTATATTATATTTTTTACTCAATTTTTACAATTTTTTAAATGGAACTTTAAAACATTTGTAATTTTATTGTGCTCTCACACCTAATTTTATTCTTTTCCCTTCCCCTCCACACTTTCCCACCCCACCCTTTTCCCCATTCGTCCTATCATTTGCCTTTCCCATGTTGTCTATGTTGGTACGTCTGTCCTGCAGTATTCATAAGAGTTAAATTAAAAAACTAATTTAAAGGTCAAAAATTAAAATAGAATTAAAAATCATGAATTCTGTTCATTTAATTATTTTTATCAATATTGTATTAAATTCATAATCAGTGAAAAAACTACATATACTGCACAGGGGGTGTGTAAGATAGTCACATCATCATATTTTGTGTGCATAAATAATATATATTATAACCATACTACATCATATTCAAAAAGGTGAGCGCTAGATTGTTTTATCTTTGTACTATAAATCTGAAAATGGGGGTGGTGATCCCTTAAATTTAGCAGCTCCCAGACAAATGTCTCAGTAAATTAAACAAAGCGCAATGCATCTCCAATATATTATGTGCTTATGCCTCCTTACACATAGAGAGATGGAATAGGTAAAGAATGGGGGCGTTCATCTCATGCAGACCACAGCAAAATGCCTATGAGTATAACTTACGGTGCTGGACCACTGGTACAAAACATACACAGATGATGATGACAGTTATCAGCCACTTCTGATTGGTTGAATGCATATTGATCCCTTTATTTATATAGTGGGATTTTTCCACGAGCTCAGTCAGATGGTGGGGAATCCCCCTTGTAATACACCAATAGCTTAAGATATGCTACAGTGTACGTTACACTATTTTCGTATTTTACACAAATTGCATAACTTGCACAATTTTGTAAATGACAAAAAAAAATACTCGTTATGCAAATTCTTTTTTCTTCCTTATTCAATCTTCACCTACGTTTTGGTTTCAATTTCTTTCAACTGTGGCCTATAGTTCCCAGACCAACACAAGATGCCACCACATAAATACTTTCTGGTGTGCACGAGGTATGACGACATCCATGAATTAGACATGGTTACAATATCAACATCATCGATGGCCACATCTACAAAATGTTGTCATTGACAGAATGTTGCCATCACAAAACTCATTGTTATGAATCACTGGGAAGATTCACAGTAAGGTTGGATTATGAGGAATAAAAGCTCATGATTAGGGGTGTGAATTGATTGATAAAGACGCTTTGAGGAGTCTATTGATAATGAAGCTTTGAGTAGTCAATTGATAAAGAAGCTGTGAGAAATTGATTTATGAAGCGCCAATTAATAAAGAAGCTTTGAGGACAGGAGTGTACTTGGCTGGGATGTGGCCTTATGGCGAAGTTGCAGCCTTGAGAGCTGATGTGTACTTGGCTGGAGTTGTGATCGAGTTGCAGCCTTGAGGACTGATATGTACTTGGCTGGGATGTGGCCAAGTTGCAGCCCTAGGGCTGATATGTACTTGGCTGGGATGTGACCTTATGGCCAAGTTGCAGCCTTGAGAGCTGATATGAACTTGGCTGGGATGTGGCCAAGTTGCAGCCTTGAAGGCTGATATGTACTTGGCTGGGAAGCGGCTGAGACAGCCGTGATGGAATAACTAAAGTCCACTCAGACGCAGCAGTGCGACTGAAACAGTACTAAAGTTGGCAACAAATAGTCCAGTCAGATGCAGCTGTATGGCTGAGACAGCTGTAATGTAATAACTAAAGTCCACTCAGACACAGCAGTGCGACTGAAACAGTTTTAAAGTTGGCATCAAATAGTCCAGTCAGACACAGCAGTGTGGTAGAGACAGCTGTAGGTTTGAAAACAAATAGTCCACCTGAACATTGCAGTGAGGCTTAGACTGTTGTGATGAAAGATATTAAGTCCCCTCAGATTCCACAGTACGGTAGTGACAGGCAAGATACACGCTAGATGGGAGAGACTGGAATGTACCACGTGGATGATACCACACACGGAACCTGAAGCCACATAATGAATGCTATAGACGGCATCCAAGCAGAGACTCAGCAGAGGTAAAAAAGGAGAGGGATCCAATCAGGACAGGACGCAGATGACGGAGTAACCAGGCAGGAGGACCTCACAGAGTGACAGCCCGGCATCACGGTCTCTTAGCAACAGGCCTGAGAGAACCGCTCAGCACATACTATTGTCAGACAAGACGCAGCAGCGGCTTGTGACAGTCATAATATCAACATTTCCATTAAGGTTAGCGTTAGGGTAAACTTTAGGCTTTATGTTACCATTAGGGATAGGGTTAGCATTAGGATTAGAAATAGAAGTACACTGAAAATACATTGTCGACATTTCTAAAATTTCGACATTGCAGCAGTGTTGACATGCTGGATGTCGACAAGGTCAAAGTCGGCATTATGAAGATGTCCACATGTCCAATGTCAATATTTCGATCATGTCGACAGTTACATGTCAACCTAATGAACGCTGATATTGTGAATGTGGACAAAATATACCACCCCCTGAGATGTACAAATATATATGAGAACTTACCATAGAACAACTGTAGTTCATGGGAAAAATTGTGAGTTTATGCAATTTGTAAATTGGCACAAACAATGAAAGCAAACATTATACATTCTAAATACAAGCGCTAAGAAACAAAATCCCCACAGGGATCCATACATGGTTTTCTTTAGACCAAGTTTTTGATAAATCATCACACGTGTCTTACACAAAGAAAATCATTTACTGAGTGACCCATCTCTGCTATTCAGTCAGCTGACAGCTGTGTTCTGGATCCAGAGATGGAACCCTTAACTCATGTATATTTTTCAGAAACTCTGGCTGAAACCCTTCATTAAAATCCCTGTAATTACGTCCTTTCAGTATGCCAACAATGCTGGGATACATCGTAAGGATCATGTTGTACCCACTATGCCTTTTGTAGAACAAAACATGCAAAACAAATGTCTCAAACACAAATCAGCAAAGGGTAAATGTTCCACACACAAAGAATAAGGATCAATTTAGTCAGATTACCATCTCCAGATAGTGTTCTATGGAAAATGTATGCCAACAAAGTAAAGTTTTTTTAATTATTATGAATTTATCACCTTTCCATTTCAAATAATGACAGTTACCATTTGTATAAAATAGACTTTGGCTCACATGCTCATTATTATTATTATTATTATCCTTTATTTATATGATGCCACAAGGCTTCTGCAGCGCCTAACAAAGTACATAAACAGTTGAGCAGAACAAGAGAACAGTGACTTACAGTACAAGACATTGCAGTACAAGTACATGGTATATAAACATTGCTGCAAAGCAGTCATATCGCTCAAATGAATAGCAGGGTGGCAGAAGACAAGGGTTAGGTGCTGTTGTAAGAAGTATGGAGTAGATAGTAGTGTAAGTAAGGGGAGGAAAAGCACATAAAAAGAGGGCCCTGCTTGTGAGAGCTTACATTCTAAAGGGGAGGGGCATACAGACAGGGGCGACACAGATGAGGTAGACAGTGAGCATGGGACAGAGGGTTAGGATGACAGATGGTTGGCTTTGATGAAGAAGTGAGTTTTGAGAGCCCATTTGAAGTTTTGTATAAGGGGTGGAGATTCTGATAGGGTGAGGTAGAGAATTCCAGAGGTATGGAGAAGCACATGAAAAATATTTGAGGAGATCGTGGAAGGAAGTATCCTTTGGCAGGAGAGGTGGAATTAATTTGCAGATTGAAGAGGGTGGGCATGAGTGTGAAGGGAGATAAGGTCAGAGTTGTAAATGGTAACAGAATGGGTTAGGGCTTTGTAAGCGAGTGTGAGAAGCTTGAATTGGGTTCTGAAGAGGAAGGAGTGCCCATGTAGGCCTTGTAGGAGAGGAGAGGCAGATGTAGTATGTTTGGAAAGGAAGATGAACTGGGCAGCATCATTGAGGACAGATTGGAGTGAAGAGAAGCGGGAGTCAGGGAGGCCAGATAAGAGGAGGTTACAGTAGTCCATTCTGGAAATGGCCAGTGAGTGGATCAGGGTCTTAGTAGCATCCAGAGTGAGAAAGGGTCTGATCCTGGAAATATTTTTGAGATGAAATGAGCAGGACTGTGAAAGGTACAGTACTGAATCTGGTTTGAAGAAGAGAGATGCATCAAGGATAACTCCAAGACAGCACACTTGGGGGCAAGAGGAAATGGTTGTCCTATCAATCTATAATGAAATTGTGGGAAGTGAGGTTATGCCGGAGAGTGGGAGATTATCAGTTCAGTCTTAGGGGCCCATTTATTAAGGATCGCATTTTGCAATGCGATCAGGGCATGCAGTACCGCCCATGATCGCATTGCAAAATGCGATCATACCGGCCGAATGTATGACCAGGCACATGCAGGGAGACGGGCTCCGAAAAGAGCCCGTCCCTGCGATGTGGCCGGAGCGCATTCCGGGCTGCTGCGCATGCGCAGTCCCGCGGACTGCACATGAGCGGCGCCCATTGCCAGCGGAGGGATCTGGAAGATCCCTCTGCTGGCTGAAATGCGGGTAAGTGCCCATAGGACACAGCGGCTAACGCTATATTCAGATAGCGTTAGCTGCTGGGGTCAATATCGGGAATGTTTCGCATTCCCGATATTGATACATTTGGCAGCATCGCATCCCCCATAGAAACCTATGGGGGAGGCGGCTGCCGGCGGCAATGGAGGGATCGCAGCAGGTATCTCCGATACCTGCTGCGGTCCCTCTTTCATACATCCGGGGGAGAGGTCAGGGTTTGGTTTTAATTTCTACGCTTCCTTTACTGTATAATGCACAGAAGCACTGCACAGATCACACAGTGCTTTTGCTGAACACACTGATCACAGGCAGGTCTAAACATTTCAGTCCAAATACAACTGAACTCACACACTTGCAAACACGATTCCACACACCATCGGAAAACAGGATTCTCAGTAAATTTGTGAGTTTGTTTGAGGAAAAACTCTCTCCTGTTCCATGATGCCCGGCATGTTTAAAACTCGGCCAGACATGGTTCTTAGTAAATTTACCCCCAGGTTTAAACATTTAAAATACATTTAGGATATGACATGTATGTAAAAAAATAGAATACTGTATTGACATACACAGGCTAATCATTAGCTGAGGTGTCAGGATTGAAAACCTGAAAATATTTTTGTATAATAAAATGTATAGGATACAGTATATCCATAGCACATTGTAGAATGTTGCAAAAGTATTTAACAAATTCCCCCATCCCCAATTTCAAAGTCATCACAGGACTAGTAATATAATAAGTGCTTTGGGTGTTCCTGCACTGCTCCCGGGACAGTCCCTCTAATATACAGACCCCGTTGACTCTGAGGGTCCTCTGCCCCTACCTGGTCCCTTGTGGGTCTGCTCTCCTTCCGTCCGAGCTCCGTGGGCGGAATTGTGGCTCCGGAGACCCCGCGGCCTACCTCACCTCCGGAAGCCGCGGGCTAAATTTGGGACTCTGCCGCTGCTTCCCGGGCCTGTGCTGCCGCGGCTGACGCTCATCATCGCCGCGACTTCTCACCGCTCTGCAGGCCTGCTCAGCCTTGCCAGGACCCCAGGTGAGACTCCACATACCCTCCTGGGACCCGTGGAGACGTCTGCGCTTGTTGCCGCGAATCGCGGGAGGCGGCCATTTTGAGGCCTCCCTTCTCCCATAGAGGTCTCTGGATAAGGCAGGGAGTGGAGGGGGAGTGCATCCAAGGGTTGACCAGGCTGTCCTACTGTCCTGCCTGTGTCTCTGACCAGCCTGCTTTGCCCTATACTGGCCCCTGATGTTACTGGCCTGCCTCTTACAGGGATAAGGCAAATAAGACACTCATTATTATCTTTCCTTGGAGGAGCTTTCTTCTGTGTAAGATCTGTGTCCTCCCTGCACCCAGTGGACACTAAGCCTTCAAATGCATGTCCTGACAGCCTTAGCCATGATATAAATATAAGGCACTGAGGGGAAAGTGTAATATGACACCCATTTTCTGCTATGCCTAGTTATCCATCCTTTCCTTACTACGTCAATTTGCTCTGATATGTTCCCTCATGGGGAGACGCAGTATTGCTAAACGCCCTGCTGCCACTCCAGTTAAACCTCCACCTAACACTGCGTTCCATACTCTATTTGGCGTTTCCACACCAGCGACTGGTACTCCTCCAGGTCCTACCTCTCCACATATGGCTTCAGGGAGCTCTGATGGAGGCTCTACCCCGCAGTCTCATTCACCCCATCTTACTCCACCTGTTCCTGCTAATTCGTCCGATATTGGGGAGATTCTGCAACATATACGGTCCTTGCCGTCTCGACAGGATATTCAACAGGATCTACAATTATTGGAACAAAGAATTCAGGAAACAGTCCAGACTCACATCTCCTCCATCCGTTCGGACCTCACTCACGTAGCAGAGAGAGTGGTTTCCTTGGAAGATCATGTGGATTCTGTCGATACCCAGCTTGGCGACTGCAACGCTTTGCTCTCTCGCCACTCTTGTATATTGTTGGAAATGCAGAGTAGACTGGATGATGTTGACAACAGGGGTAGACGTAACAATTTGCGGATCCGTGGGGTCCCCGAAGATATTACCCAGTCGGGAATTGAAGATGCTCTCACTAAAATATTTAATGAACTTCTGCATGTTGTCCCGGATACTAGGATCCAATTTGACCGAGCTCATAGGGCTTTGCGCCCTAAGGGTATGCCCTCTGAAAAACCCAGAGACATTATATGTCGACTGCACTACTATACGGTGAAGGAGCAAATTCTACTACAAGCCAGACAAACTAAAGAGATCGACTTCAATGGATGTTCAGTACAGATTTTCCAGGACCTCTCGTGGTCAACGCTTCAACAGAGGCGCCTCCTCCGCCCACTCACAGAGGAATTACACAAGCGTGACATTAAATTCCGCTGGGGCTTTCCGCTAAGTATACAAGTGATGCATGAGGGGAAGCTTCATATTCTTTGAGAATCTGCTGAACTGCCCCAATGCTGTTCTTCTCTTGGTCTGCCTGCTGTTTCGGTCCCTAACTGGCTGGATTTATTGGATACCAGCGTTCCCTTGTCATCTCGTAGGGAGACCTGGCAGCAATCTCGAGGTTCCAGACGTAGACCGGGAAGAGATCCTGCAGCTGAGAGCGAGGAAACTACTTGATCAGGAAAGTTATGATTATCCGTAATCTCCCTTTGTGTACTCATTGCCTTTTTGTGGACTTCTCGTTGATTTATGCTGTTTTCCTATACATTATAGGATGCTAGTTGCTGTTATATGTGCATCTATTTGAGATCCTGTTATTTGTTTGCATAGGTCCCAATAGGCCTTGAGCAGTTCTTCTGTTTAGCTTGATCTTTTTCATGGATATCTATAATCTACTAGCTAAATGTCTTTCTATTGATCTTACATATTTTATTGTTCTAGGCGACTATTTGTTTTTCTATTAATTTAGATAGGTCCCATTTGTTTTTGTTTGGTTTTTTTGGACCTATTTGGGGTGTCATGTTCATTACTACCCTCCTATTTCCCCCTACTCCGTTGTGTATACAATGTCCATGGACCCCTTAGGGGCTTTCATGGCCTTTATTAAGGAGTTTCATTTTATGCTATTTTCATTTTCAGTTTTGAATTGAGATTGCTAACATGCCCTTTGTTTTTTATGATTTGTTCTGTGTTTTTTTTGTTTTTTCCTCATTTCCCTTTTTCCTTCCTTCCCTTTTGTGTCTCTTTCTCCCTCGTTATTGTTTTGCTGATAGACACTATCTGTATGCAGGTATTTGATTTATGTACCCAACATTCAAGATGCTCACCCACACACTTTAAATATGGCTAAGTTATCTATTTTATCTAACAATGTAAAGGGTCTTAATATACCGGAGAAACGATCCAGTCTTTTACATACGTTGCAAACGGATAAGGTAGATATAGCTTTTATACATGAGACGCATTTTAAGAGAGGTGTGGCCCCGTCTTTACGCTCTCGTTATTTTCCAGTGGGGTACTTTAATGATTTCTCTGAAGCCAAGGCTAGAGGGGTGGCCATCTTGTTTTCTAGACATCTAGTGCTTTCTGATATCTCAGTTGTGCGTATTGGAGATGGTAGGGGTCTATTAGTTAAGGTTACCATAGCCAACCAAAAATATTCCCTGGTAAATTTATATGTTCCCAACAGGGGTCAGTCTGGATTTCTACGTAAGTCGTTAGAATTGATAGAGGATAAGTTGGAGGGCATCCGAGTGGTCGGTGGAGATTTTAATTGGGCCTTGGAGCCTTCTCTTGATTCCACTTCTGGTTCTCTGCGTACCTCTATTAAAGAGACTAAGAAATTTAGACTGACATTGCATGATTTCCAACTGGTAGATACCTGGAGACTCTTGCACCCAGCAGAGAGGGATTACACCTTCTATTCTTCCCCACATAATTCTTATTCCCGCATTGACTATATTTGTGTAGACCATTCCCACTTAGACCTTCTTGCAGATGCCACTATTGGGCAGATTTCCGGTTCTGACCACGCCCCAATATCTCTAACATTGTACCTTCGCGATCCTCCCCCGCGCCAGTGGTACTGGAAGCTCAATGAACAATTCCTTCGTGATTCATACTGTAAGGATCAAATTGGGGAAACCCTGAGAGAGTACATTTCTCATAATCTCACGGATGATGTTTCACCCGTCTCAATCTGGGAAGCTCACAAATGTGTGGTCAGAGGTAAATGTATTCAGTTAGGGTCCTATCTTAAAAAAAAGAAAACTGAAAGCAGGGATGCTTTGTTATCCAAAATCCGGATGCTCGAACTTACCCATAAAAATACTATGGCCTCTGATATATTTGTAGAACTTAAAAAGGCTAGAGATGCTCTTAACAATTTACTATATGAAGGGGCTAGGAGAGGGTTTCGAAGATGTCGCCATAAGTACTATCGTTGGGGGAACAAACCAGGAAAAATGTTGGCTAGGGCTCTTAGAGCTCAGAGATCCCTGACTTATCTCCAATGTATCAAGGATCATACGGGCAAACTTTGTCATACAGACAAAGATATTGCAGCAGTTTTTCAGTCTTTCTACTCTACCCTATATAATCTAGGTCCGGATAATGTGAATTTAGATCATGCAGCTCGGGTATCACAGATTCAGAGGTATCTAGAAGAAATAGCTTTCCCTACTCTCCCCGAGGCGGTGACAAAGGCTCTGGACTCCCCTTTTACAGAAGACGAATTATCTGCTGCTATTAAGTCCTCTCCTTCTGGTAAGAGTCCCGGACCTGATGGCTTCACGCTGTCTTATTACAAGGCGTATCAAGACATTCTCTTGCCACTTTTGTTAAGGGCCTGTAATGCTGTTTCAGAGCATACCCCTTTTTCCGGTCAATCGCTTGCAGCACACATTACGGTTGTCCCTAAGGAGGGCAAGGATCCATCATTACCGGCGAGTTATCGTCCGATATCTCTTCTAAATGTAGACGTTAAGCTTTATGCGAAGCTTATAGCCAATCGGCTTAAGCCTCTTCTTCCGTCTATCATCCACTCGGACCAGGTGGGGTTTGTCCCAGGTAGAGAGGCGAAAGACAATACCACCAAGGTCCTTGACCTGATACACCATGCAGTCTCCTCTGACATTTCGAAGATGCTCCTCTCCACTGATGCTGAAAAGGCATTCGACCGGGTGGATTGGGGCTTCATGACAGGGGTGTTGCAGCGCTTAGGTTTGGGTGAAGTCTTCCTTTCAAAAATCCTGGCTCTATATAGGGCCCCTTCGGCCCAGATATGAGTGAATGGGATTTTGTCGACTCCAGTGCATATATCGAATGGTACTCGTCAGGGCTGTCCGCTCTCTCCCTTGGTTTTTGTACTGTGCATGGAAGCCCTGGCGAGGGCAATTAGAGCAAACCCTAATATAACTGGCCTTAAAGTGGGTTCACAAGACTATCGCCTTGCCCTCTTTGCGGATGACCTGCTAGCGATATTAACTAGTCCGGTTATCTCTCTCCCTAACTTAATGAGAGAATTCCAGTGTTTTGGGGATCTCTCTAATTTTAAGATTAATTATAGTAAATCTGTTGCCTTAAATGTCACCGCTTCGGTTGAGACAGTGTCTGCACTTAGTATTTAGACATCTGTATCCCTAGACGTATATGTGACTTGTTTGCCCTTAACCACACACCGTTGCTTAGCTCCATTCGTAAAGAATTGGATCGGTGGGGTATGCAGGGGTTTTCGTGGCTGGGCCGTCTAAATATTATCAAAATGAATATTCTACCGCGCCTCTTATATCTACTGCAGACTACACCGATTGCCTTACCCTCTGGCTTCTTGTCGGAAGCACATACCCTCATCCGAAAATTTGTCTGGGGGGGTAGAAAGCCCAGATTTAAACATGAAGTGCTTTTTAGGCGGAAATGCAGGGGAGGCCAACAATTGCCAATGATATCCACATACCATCAGGCCATTATACTCGGTAGAGTTCTGGACTGGACTCGGGGCACAGTGGGTAAGCAATGGGTGGAACTGGAGGCGGAATCATCCAATCTTCATTTGAGCACTTTGCCGTGGTGCTCTAAAATTGCTCGTTCCTCACACCCAATAGTCGGCCCTACATTGGAAATATGGAAAAAATTGCGTGCTAAATCTGGGATTTCTTCAGTAATATCTCCTTGTCAAAACCGGATAATTGGCGAAGACAGAATCTGTTTGCAATCAGACGCACAATGCAATTCAGTGCTGTTTTCCCCGCATACATACATTTAGAAGCAATGGTCCCGTAACGCAAAAAGGATAATTTAAACGCAATGTTAGTATATAAAGAAATGAATGTTTTCTGTAACTATGGCTTAGTAAATGACAATTGGACTGTGTGTGGAGCCATACTGATCGACTCTGTTTCCACAGCGTTCCGGTGACATCAATATGAAGATCAGAACATGCGGCTATGAAATATGAATGTTAGAGAGAATATCTATTTGAAATGTTGTTTTCCATAGCAGCTTAGATTTACATGTGGGGGATACAAAAGGTGGTTGGAGACCTTTTGTATCCATTTGGAATTGTCCAATAAATGCCCTGTAACAGATTTCTAACCTTTACCAAAAGACAATAACATGATGTAGGCCTGTTTACATTTTTGTCCAAAGGACTGGTTATTCCAGTCTAATCAAAAGAGCTAGCTAGCTGAGAGTAGAATCTAATTAACAGTAGTCTCAGGTAACCAAAAGGATACTCCCTTTCTGATGACCTCACAGGTAAAAGGGGGTGGGAACCATAGCATGCACACACTTGGAGAAACAGACTGGGACACACTTGCAGATTTTTGGAAGGAAGAAAGAGGTTCACTCCCTGACAAGACAACGGAAGAATGGGTCTCAGTTCCTCTGGGTTATAGCTGAGTATAAAATGTGCAATATTTAGCCTATTTGGGTGTCTGTAGCTATGTTTGGTGTTAATCTGTTATTAGCTTAGCATGGTGTGTGGTTTGTAGTTTTCTAAGGATATTCATGGGTCTGTGTTGGCATGCAGTGGATGATGTGTTGTCTGGTCTGTGCTTTTCATCTGCACTGTAGGGTACAGTGGTCTGTTGTCAGCATGCAGGAAAGGGATTGATTGTGGAATTGTTGTGATATTTGTGAATGATTGATGCTGGTTGATTGAGATCCTCTGGTGTGTTCTGTGTTAGGGCCTTGCCATGTGTTCTGTGTTTGCCTTCCCATTTGTGAATGATTGATGCTGGTTGATTGAGATCCTCTGGTGTGTTCTGTGTTAGGGCCTTGCCATGTGTTCTGTGTTTGCCTTCCCATTTGTGAATGATTGATGCTGGTTGATTGAGATCCTCTGGTGTGTTCTGTGTTAGGGCCTTGCCATGTGTTCTGTGTTTGCCTTCCCATTTGTGAATGATTGATGCTGGTTGATTGAGATGCCATGTGTTCTGTGTTAGGGCCTTGCCATGTGCTTGAACGGTATCTCTGCTTGGGAGAGATGGGCTTTGTGTGTGCTGTATACTCATGAATGTGATCATAGGGTGGTGTCAGTGTTGTATCATGGAGGTTGAATTGATGGCAGCTTTGAATGGTCATGGGTGGTTGCCGTGTGGTGTTGTGTGAGTCAGATGGGTATGTTGTCTGCGGTTTGTTGGAGATGGCTTGCCTCCATGTGGGGTGAACAAGGGAAATTGTGATTCTGCCCAGTTGTGGTGTTGTGTGGGTCAGATAGGTATATTGTCTTTGTTGTAGTTGTGGTCATTGATGGATGATTTGCGGAGTTGCAGCTTGGTGCAGGATGGAGTTTGTCTAGGGATCATGAGGCTTGCAAACAAAGGAAAAACATGTGCTTCGGCCCTTCCCCTCCCCACGGTCTAGTGACTACTGGATGAGGTCTGTAGTAGGATGATATTGTTGTATATTGGAATCAGCTTGTGTGGTACATGTTGGAATATTAAATGGTGCAGTGTTTGCCTGATGTGTTGGCATATGATATCCAGCGTGCATATTTAATTAACTATGGCATTATGGGAGATTTCAATGAGGTAGCTTCATAATGGAGTTTGTTTGTAGACCATGCGGTTTGGACAATAGGGCAGGAAGCATTCCCAACCCCCCCTCACACACAAACAAACACACACACACTCCATCACCAGCCATCTTGAACATGTGCTCTCAGCAGACATTGATATATCTCTCATTGTATTTTAATGTGTCTCTCTTTCTCTCTCTCTCTCTCTCTCTCTCTCTCTCTCTCTCTCTCTGTCTCATATTGCTCATTGTATTTTGATCTTTAATAACCGTTTCATGTATTTTAACTGTACCTTATGACCTAATGTTTGTACAATTTATTTGCGCTCATTATTAGATCATAGCGTTGTAACATCTGTACTTTTACCTGAATAATAATCTTTAGCGCTTCGGACCGCTATTCAACTGTCTCGGTATTTCATTAATGGTATAATAAAAATAGCGACATCTTGTGGTTTTAGAAGGTACAGGCAGGTTTTGTCTTAGAGGTTCTAGGCAGGTGAATCTTAGAGGTTTATAGGCAGGAATGTATTAAAAGGTATTTACAAATTCAACAGTGGGGGCTCGCATCGGTTTATCACACTATCTGATACACGATAACAATCGGTCAGTCCTCTCTCAGCAAAAGGGTGGAGGCGCCTTTTGAGAGACGCATTAGTCTCTCATTACCACAGTGTTGCTGAGAGCGTACTGCCGGTTATTGTGTAGAGGAAGCGCTGATCAAAATCCAGGGACAAGAAAGGAAAAAGTTTATTTTTCCTTTGTTGATAGAACCTTACGTTTAGAGGGGTACCGCAGTATTGCGTACGCGGCTAAAACGCATTTTTGCGTAAGCAGTTAAAAAAGTCATTATACGCTTGTGTGGTAGTCGCATAATTGTGTATGCGGCCGGTCGCACAATAAGCGTATACGCACTTCCGGTTCTGCTGCCATGTGTTTGAACAAAGCCATTAAGGTTTACATTTTTTTTCTATCTACCAATATCTGGGTTAAACGTCTCTGTCTCATATTGCTCATTGTATTTTGATCTTTAATAACCGTTTCATGTATTTTAACTGTACCTTATGACCTAATGTTTGTACAATTTATTTGCGCTCATTATTAGATCATAGCGTTGTAACATCTGTACTTTTACCTGAATAATAATCTTTAGCGCTTCGGACCGCTATTCAACTGTCTCGGTATTTCATTAATGGTATAATAAAAATAGCGACATCTTGTGGTTTTAGAAGGTACAGGCAGGTTTTGTCTTAGAGGTTCTAGGCAGGTGAATCTTAGAGGTTTATAGGCAGGAATGTATTAAAAGGTATTTACAAATTCAACATCCTCTTACTCCTATCCTTTATAATCCCCTTTTCCCTTCCGGGACCTCAGGGCGGTTTTCCTCCACATGGTCTGATGCAGGGATTTCTAGGGCAGGCCACCTTGTGTCCAATGGTCAATATATAACTTTTTCAGATTTCTGTAACAATACTTCTCTTACAAACCAAAGTTTCTAGGCCTACATTCAGATTAGACATTTTGCCTCTTCTCTTGGGGGCCCTTCAGTATTAGCTAGAGATATGACCCCCTTTGAATCTATGTGTTCGCAATGGCAGTCTCCCACACATATAATTTCGGGTATATACAAGATTTTATTACATAACATGTTTGAAGATGACCCTCTTTTTGTAAAGGCCTGGGATAGAGACTTTATTAAAAAAGACATACATATTAATTGGGATAAAGTGTTCCAAGTTACTAGTATGTGTTCCAATAGTTTGGAAATTTTGGAAACGCAGTATAAGGTAATGACAAGATGGTACCGCTGCCCGGTCATTCTCCATAAATGCTATCCCACGGTGTCCCCTCTCTGCTGGAGATGTTTTGGGGAAACAGGTACGATGATGCACATCTGGTGGGATTGTTCACTAATTGTCCCCTTTTGGGTAGGGATAATAGCCTTGGCTTCGGAGATATTGGGTTACTCTGTATCATCTGGTCCGGACTTCTGGCTGCTCTCCCATACATCCGACCCGATTTCTCTTTATAAAAAGTCCCTTCTTCGACATATTAATAATGCTGCTAGGGCGGTACTCCCTGTTCGCTGGCGCTCTCGGATCCCTCCAACAGTGTGGGATTGTTGTCAACGCCTTGACTTTTACATGACCATGGATGATGTCCTTTACTCAGCTCCTGAGAAACATTCTGAGTTTATTGCTATGTGGTCCAGCTGGATTGATTTTAAATCCTCAGCCTCATATGCAGCCCTCATTCCACAACCTTAATTTCTAAATATTTCTGGTGCTCTGGTTTAGAGTTCGGTACACCCAGTGTATATATGCCCTCTCCCTCCCCCTCGTCTCCCTCTTTATCTTTCCCTCTCTATTATTTTTCTTCCCCATCATTTTTCTTTTCCTTATTTTTCTGATTATTTTATAGTGAAGTACGCTATACTTTAGACTTTACAAAATTATTTTAGTTTTGGTTTTTGTATGTCTAAGTATGGAGCTGTATTATTGTGCTTTTTCATGTACAATACTGTGTTTTGTATTGATTCTTTTTTGCTGCAAAAGTATGTCTTGTGCTTTGAAAATTAAGAAAATAAAGAATTAATAAATAAAAAATAATAAGTGCTTTGGCGAATTACTCACTGGCAGTCTGGCGCTAAGCTCTGCTGTAAAAATGTAAGCACTGTGACCAAGGCACGACAAGGCGGCGGGCAAGGTAAGCTACAGTCTATCCAACCGCTCCTCATATTGCCTGCCCAGCTCCTCAGCACACTGCCCGTGTCACCAGTCACTGAGGGCCTGATTTAGAGATTTACGCAATGCCGATATTTACACAGATCGAGCGAATGTCTTGCCATTGGCATGCGCGAAAGCTGCACTGGGTACATGCAACTATTACATTGTAATTACTCTTACCCAGAGGATTCACTCGCAAGTCGAGTGACAGGTAGTCAGCGGTTCGGGGGTGGTGATTACAAAAACACAGTTCAGGGTCTGACTATTTACACGGCGTGCATAAATTAGCCACTGCAATCTCCTTCACAGCATGAGAGCTCTCTGCGTGTCAGGAGAGCTACAGTGTTTGAGGCAGGTCAGACTCGACTTACAAGCTGTGTGACTGCCTAACCTGCATCAATGTTACCGATGTTTACACTGTTTTACGTCATGGAATGGATGAGAAAGAAGCGGTGGGCGTCCCTATGCTCGGGTAAGCTTTGGAAGTCATTAGCATATTTTAACAATTGCAGTTTGTAAGAGATTGCAGTTGTGATTGTATCAGCGTAAATCTCGGAAACAGGCCCCCGAAAGTCTGATGGAAGCGGAAGCGACATGTGTGTCCTCCCTATGAGCAGCCCTTCTACCCAGCTCCATCCAGAGTCTGGATCTCAGCTTTGGCTCCCCCGCTGGCATCCCCCCCTCATTTCAGAAGTTTCATTCAAATATCCACGCTGGTTCCTTCTCCTGACACGTATCTCTTATTTCACCTACAATGGGCGGTTCACAGGAAATCCGGCAGTGCGGAGCGTCACAGAGCAGAGTCAGAGTCAACTTGGAGTGCAGCGGTACTGCTGCTGTAATACTCGGCAGAGCCGGGCTTAAGCGCCGCCCCTGCAATTAAGCCCCGCCTCCAAGTGCTGATGCGATTAAGCCCTGCCTCCCGGTGACATTATCCATCAATCACCAGGAGGGCAGGAGGAAGCAGGCTGCACAGGGGACGTGGCCTCGCTGGAGCAAAAGGGGGTATGGTCTCGTGGCAGGTGCGAAAGCATTTATTTATTTATTATCAGTTATTTATATAGCGCACACATATTCTGCACCGCTTTACAGAGAATATTTGGCCATTCACATCAGTCCCTGCCCCAGGGGAGCTTACAATCTATATTCCCTATCACATGCTCACACATATACACACTTGGGTTAATTTTGTTCTGAGCCAATTAACCTACCTGTATATTTTTGGAATGTGAGAGGAAACCGGAGCACCCAAAGGAAACCCACGCAAACACAGGGAGAATATATAAACTCCACACAGTTAGGGCCATGGTGGGAATTGAACCCATGACCTTATTGCTGTGAGGCAGTAACGCTAACCATTACACCGTCTGTGAAAGCATCCTGAAGAAGGAGGAGTACGGCCATTTTAGGCTGAGGATTGAGGTCCCGCGGTTCCCTGACATTCAGCGCAGGGTGCCTGGCAGCTGCCATGAGCCACAGGTTATATGTACAGGGGAATGCCCCTGTAATACAGTAAGGGCCCCCTGCAAGAAGCATCTAGGCAATAAGGGGTCTTAGAGAGGCCCCTGGATACAGACAAGGGGGGAGTCACCCCTCTCTACAGTCCTGCAAGGGAGCTGCGGATAAAGGACAGTCCCACTGATATTGAACCCCTTCTGAGAAGAGGATTGGGGAGTGCTGCAGAGGTAGCAGCTGGAAGCAGAGTGCCTGTTGAGTGAGGAAGTCACTACAGAGGATCTCAGGGGAAGTGCTGCCTGATGACACAGTGGAAGATGAGAGATCTCCTGTGAAGAGACAGCCCATGTGATGAGAGGGTGAGTGTCTGTGATGTGTAATGCTGATCCCTGGTTTATAGCCCCTGGAGAAGTGCCCCATAGTGAGGGAGGGCTCAGGGCAAGATGACAGTGTGGCTAGAGAGGAGTCCTATGGAAGAATCCTGTGTAACCATGTGCTGAAGTAGAGAAGTCCAGCAGTGAAAGGGTTAACGGCATGCATTAAGGGCCTGATTCAGAGGCGGACGCAAGTGGCTGTTCGTTCGGCGTACGAGCGAAAAAATTTAAATTCAAGCGCTCGCTCGTATGTTCGCTCGCAGCTAATCTTCCGCCCCATAGTCTCCCAACCCCTCCTCTAGCTAGCGAACGTTCTAAATAGCGACCGTCTGTCTCCTCTTTGGTTGCAGGGAACACTCGCACAAGTCAAATCCGGAAGTGGGCCTGTCATTTTTCGATTGCCTGCTATTTCATTCTGCAAACATACTTGAATCGATTAATAGCAATCAGTATATTCATTAGCTTAATTGGTATTCACATCTTTGCAATCTGTTTTTTTTTCACTGTCAATAAACTTTATTATTATTCGTGTGTGTCATTCCTTCCGCAGAATACGTACGTTTGTACCAAGGGGATGGTTTTTCAAATTTTAAAGTTTGTTTGAATGCTACTATTGTTTTGCGTTAGTCTATATGCAGATTTTTCATCTTTATTAATAATATTTAAATTAGCTTACGCATGTCACTGCATCAAGCCTATCATAACTCACATTATATTTGTGAGGGTGTAGGTCACATGACTCATACAATAACCAATACAATGCTTTCTGTTAATTTTCAAAGTACATTAGCCAATCAAATTTTTTCTGGGACCTTTATTAAAACTGTTTTGTGTTGAAAAAATCATTGCCATCATGAGAGCCGCAGCATTTACTCGCAGAAAACTCCTGGTCCTCACAGATGTGATGGACCGGAGAATCACAGAGCATCCGGCCCCCATCACTAACCTCCGCAAGCGGCTCGCCTATGCGGAGGTACGGCGCCGCCTGCGTAACTTGGGCTACCGCCGCAATATTGGCCAGCTCGAAAGGCGCTGGTCAGATCTCCACCGCAGATCCCCACGCCTTTTGGCCAATTTGCGTCAGCAAATTAGCGAAAGTAAGTGTATTTTTTAACATTTTAAATGTAAGCATACCTGCGTGTGCATGTTTTCCGTCTAGCCCTGTTTCTTTATTTAGGACATACCTGCGTGTGCATGTTTTCCGTCTAGCCCTGTTTCTTTATTTAGGACATACCTGCGTGTGCATGTTTTCCGTCTAGCCGTTTCTTTATTTAGGACATACCTGCGTGTGCATGTTTTCCTTCTAGCCCTGTTTCTTTATTTAGGACATACCTGCATGTGCATGTTTTCCATCTAGCCCTGTTTCTTTATTTAGGACATACCTGCGTGTGCATGTTTTCTGTATTGCGCTATTTTTTTATTACATTTTTTGGTTGTGTAAAGTTTTAACAAAACCAAAAAAAAAAATAATATTTAAAATTTTTATCCATCATTTAGGGGCTGAGCGCAGACTACGACGTCTACTACGTCAACGACATCGGCCTCGTCCCCTATCCCCCACTCCCACCAAAACCTCCTCTCCACAACCTTCCCTAAATTCCCCCTCCACCCCAGACCGGCCAGAACGTGATGTCCCTCCCTCTCATAATATTCCCATCCCTCAAAATTCACCCTCCCCTCCACCCCCCCTCTCTTTTCATCACCTTCCCCTCCACACCAAGCCAAATCACCCCTCCTCCATCTGACCAGCACTGGCCCACCTCAGAGGAGGACGATGTTGGGGCTCCAGGACCAGTCATCATTATGACCGGTATGTTTCCCTTTTAAACTATGGTTGCTTTTGCATTTTTTTGTTTTTGGGTGATGTTGTCCTTTTGCCTGTGCATTTCCAATTTGTTAAGTATTTCTAATGTTTTGGATATATATCTTTGCCAAACAGTGTCTAGGATGTTTTCCCCTTACACATATCATACATGTCCAAACACTCATACTTGTGTCTTTCTTGTTTACGGTACCAACAAATGTAGTATTTTGGCGTACTTCTCCCTTTTTTTTGTTGTATTTTTATGTGTAATTTTTTAAGTTTTTATTTATACAATCTTTGCGTTTGCCATTACTTTGTTTTTTTTGTTATTTGTTTCTCTTTTTATAAAGTATAGTCTGATTTTTAAGTTGTTTGGTAACATATAAATTAAGGTGTCAGTTTAGTAATCCACACATTTTTTTAACCCACAGAGGACCAGAGGTGGATGCAAGAAATGCAGGATGGCTTGCACAGGTTGAGGGGCCATGTTGTAGGCATGCTCGTGGTCCTGGATCACATGTTGGCGCTCCTGCGCCACTAATTTTTTTGTTTTTTCGCCCTAAAAATGTTAAAAAAAATAAAATATATTTTGATTTATTAAAGTCTCATTCCTTGTCTGTAAATATTAGATTGTTTAACCTTACATAAGTCGACTATTGGAGCATGTTTTTTTAAGTAATGGAAATTAGATTGTAGAAAGCTCAAGTAAGTATGTAAGCTGGCACATTAAACACCTAACAATACCAATAGGTTTGTAGAATTACCATAATAACAGCGCTGTGGAACACCAATTACCAATAAAATATATGACCAACTATGTCAGAAAAAATATCAATTTAATGAGTTCAGAAAACCTTTAAAATGGATACATCATTGGCCAATGAAACATAAATACAACATGTAATAAAATTTGTAACACTGTAATAAACAATTCCACTTTAGAGAGACAACATATCTAAAATGTATCAATGGGTAACTCTGCTTATATTTGGAAAGCAGTGATCTTAACTTCAAATGGCTCCTTGATCACTCGCTGTACATATAAGGGAGAAATTAAATTCAACCTATAAGAGACTGTTAGTCTATTGACTTATTTTGTATATTTAAAGTCCTGAACAGAGGTGTATATCAAATGTTCCGTACTGTGCAAACAAAGCCAAGTTCCAAAGCCTTTGTGGAATGAGTCTTTGGATTTCCTGGCTCATAGATACACCTGTATGCTGGGGATTTTTATATGTTCTACAATGAGCTGTATGGTGCCTCACATGTAATGCAAATGCTCATTTATTGATAATGTACTCCATCTGCCTTATGGCAGCATATGGTCTCCAGACCCTTCCTTATTCTTTATGTGCACGATATGCACTAATTCACATGTATTAAGGATGGTCGGCGATGCCCCCGCAGCCGCGTGTGGTATCCAGACCTTGGTGTGGTCTATGTGTGCACGGCGTGCACTGGCTACATCTGCCCCGCAGCCGCGTGTGGTCTCCAGATCCTATTGTGGTCTGTATGTGCACGGCAAGCACTGACTTTAGTTCCGGTATCGGAGATTGTTGCCACAGCCAGCTCAGCCGCTGACGGGGGAGGGAGTCACTTGTGTATTGCTGCCTCCGGCTGAAAAAAGTTGTATCTCCCGGCAATTGAAATAGAAGAATAGCAGTCTCTCACATATGATGATAGTGGTGGCCGCTAATGCAATGCCCTGCATTAGCGGCCACCACTATCATCACGTATGGCCCCCCCACATACTGACCTCCGACCAACCTCGGGGGGCCCATCCTCAGGCAAGGCATCCTCTGGCTGCATTGGGACACCACTCCTTATGGCGATGTTGTGAAATATCCCACACAGGACCACAATTTTCGAAACCATAGCCGGCAAATACATGAGCTCGCCACCAGAGCGGTGGAGGCATCTGAATCGGCCTTTTAAAAGGCCGATACAGCGCTCCACCACCTGCCTGGTGGCTGTAAGTGCGGAATTATACTCACTTTGTGGCCCTTGTGTGGGAGCCAAATAAGGAGTGAGCAGCCAGGGCGTGCAAGGGTAACCACTGTCTCCTGTGAAAAAACAAAAACAAACATCAGGACCATTGTGTAACAAGCTTTGCATTGGTTGCAACAGAAGGTGTCAACTTACCCAGAAGCCACGCATCACCAGCTTGTAGGTTGTCTAATTTGTGCCAAATCCCTGATTGCCGGATGACGAAGGAATCATGTGCACTCCCAGGGAATTTGGCATTCAGGGACAGGATCTGGAGGGAGGCATCACATACCACCATTACATTCAGTGAATGAAAGTGTTTGCGGTTCCTAAAAATAGCCTCCAGCAAGTGGTATGTGAGTGCCATCCACAACCCCTATGCTGTGTGGGAAGCCAGCTATTTGGTAAAAATTGGCCTTCGCCACACTAAGGGAACCCATATCCAATGGCATTGTAATAAAATGATGGAGGTGTTTAAAAATGGCCTCCATCACTGCCCTCAGGATCCTTGAAAAGGAGGATTGGGAGATTCCTGCAACTATTCCCACAGTGGTTTGAAAGGATCCTGAGGCACAGAAATGTAACACCGACATTAATTGCGTAAGTGGTGGTATTGCTGTAGGACTGTCAATTTGCCATTCAAGATCACTCTCTATTAATGAGAGAGTGTCTAGGATGATTTGGGGAGGAAGACGGTATCGTCTTAATACCTCATCATCTGGCATTCCAAAAAGGGTGACACGTGTTCTATATATCTGGGGCCTTGCACGCCTACGAGGCCTACGCCTGTGACGAAGTTGAGGTTGGTCGGGTTCTGGAACCATGGCCAATATAATACGACCAACATCAACCTGAAATGGTAAGCCAGGTAGTTATTGTTTTAGACAAATGTGTAAAGAAAAATATACTTATCTTTTCTAAGAAATCCAAAGATGATTACAGGCCGGGGTCTTGTCATGAGTAGAACAACCTACCTTTCAAAAGTAGAAAATATTTTTTGCATTTTTTTGGAAAACTTGGATTGTAAACACATTTTTGGGGGGTAAAAAATAGAGAAGGGAGCACACATTAGTTCGGAAAATCGCACCCTACATTTAGTGGTAAAACATGATTTTACAATGAAAAAAACAAAACACATTAGTGCGCTAAATAGTACGCAATTTATACAGTTAAATAAGGAGACATTAGTGCGCTAAATAGTACGCATTTTTTACAGTTACATAAGGAGACATCAGTGCGCTAAATAGTACGCAATTTATCCAGTTACAGAAGGAGATATTAGTGCGCTAAATAGTACGCATTTTTTACAGTTACATAAGGAGACATTAGTGCGCTAAACAGTACGCATTTTTTGCAGTTACATAAGGAGACATTAGTGCGCTAAACAGTACGCATTTTTTACAGTTACATAAGGAGACATTAGTGCGCTAAATAGTACGCATTTTTTACAGTTACATAAGGAGACATTAGTGCGCTAAATAGTACGCATTTTTTACAGTTACATAAGGAGACATTAGTGCGCTAAATAGTACGTTCATTTTAAATTAAAAACAACTCAAACATTATTTCGCAAAAGAGTACGCTATATTTAGTGGTAAGACATGATTGGTCCAAGAAAAAAAACAAGATTACTTAGCAAAACATATGCGAAGACCAACACATCGAAATTGTAACTTCATGAAACTAAAAACACTTACCAAAAACAGACAAATATCCCAAAGTACAAAAACTTCAATGGGGCAATGCCAAAATAACTGTAAAAGGAAAAAAATTAAAAATAAGTACTAACATTTGTAAACTATTTACCATTATTTTTTACAGTGGTTTTTAAAAAGACTTACTCAAAAACTCCAAAAAAAAAGCTAAACAATAAAAAAAAGCGAACGGAAATTAAATAAGTAAGAAAACAAACAAAACGATCACAAGTGTAGAAATCCGCCTCAAACTCCAAATACCGCCAACAATCAACTCCTACGCCAAACCTCCAACATTCATAACCCGCCACCTCGACTCGAGTCACACCAAGCCATAAATAGTAAAATTAAGGACGGACAATAGGAGCGCACAATCAATGATGCGGCCGAATAATGCTGACGCATATATAAAAATGTCACTGAAAACCCCAATCGGTCTGCTGTAGTGAGACCTGAAAGTCAAAAATGGCTACAGAGCAGCAAAGCACTGGCCAAGAGGTGCCAGGTAAGTATTTGTCTTTTTGGGACTAAAGGATTATGTTTAACAATAATTTGGGTAACGTTTGACATTATAATTTTTACAATCTTTTTAAAAAAAGGAGTGGAGGATGCCATGGAAGAGGCTGCTGGGCCTAGTAGGCCAACTAAACAAAAAAAAAAAAGCAGCCACAATTCACAAGAAAGGAGATGGAGGTTTTAGTGCAAATGTGCAATGACAACCTGCCACAGGCACCAAGAAATATGGGTGCAAGCCAGAAATGGAAAATGTGGGATGACATAGCCAGTGGTGTCAATAGGGTGGGTGATTGTGAACGGTCAACCCGGGAGGTCAAACGCCGGTACGTAAAAACTACATTTTAGTAAAAAGTGTTTACAGGTCCAAATACTGCAGGAATAATGCCAACTTTTTACCCCACAGATGGAGCGACTTCAAATATCGGCTTAAGCAAAAACTGGCTGATAGGGCTAGGCATGCAGGGGGGACAGGTGGGGGTCCCACCCCTGTGTCACTGGAGCTCACAGATTTGGAGGAGCTGGCCCAGGGGTGTGTGCAGGATGAGGAGGTGTTTGGCGTGTCGAACATGGATACCGATATGCCAGACTTTGCGGCTCCTCATGTTGCCCCAGGTAAATGCTGTAATGTTAACAACTCAGAAATGTGTTTGGGACAATATCTAGATTATAATGTTACTCTTTTCTCTTTTTTCTCACAGAGACACAGGCGGATGAGTCTGCTCCAGAGGAGAGCTTTGGCTGCAGAATTTCTGCAGGGGAGGAAGCAGTAGATCCGGCTGTGGACCCTGTGGCAGACAGTCCAGGGCATTCCCCCTCGCAAGCAGTGGGCCTCCTCACTGATCTCAATATTAAAACGGATCAGCAGACCGAGATTCTGCTGAGGATGGACGCCAATCTGCTACGGGTGGCGGATGCCCTGGAGCAAAGTGCTGCGGCCAACGTGACCATTGCTAAGGTCCTGGCAGAAAATACTGGGGCCAACGTGCGAATAGCAAATGCCCTGGAGCAGCTCGTTCGCCAGCACATGTTGGAGCCGGCCTCCCTTCCTGCCAGAACATCAGGACCCTCCACCTCTGGCACAACAACAGCCATCCCTCCAAATGTGCCTAGCCCTATGCCTAGTCCAGAGGCCACAACATCTGCCTCTGGCCAGGCCAGCAGAAGGACATCCCGGACCCATTCAGGCTCCCTCCCTACCCCGGCCAAACGGGCCAAAAGGCGATGACAGCACTGGCTAATTTTCCCACAATCCTTCTCTGTGTTTGCCCCATATTCCTTAATGCCCAAAACTCTCTCTCACCTTTCTTGTGGATTTTTTATTAATTGTGTTTGTTTGTGGATTTCAAATGCCACTTATTTTGTTTGTGTGTTTTTAAAATCATTTGTTATTTGTTTTTACGTTATCAAGTTTTTTTATTTCCCCAAAATTTGTTTAGAAATAAACAAAAAAAAAAAAATACTGTTGAAAATCTGCACAATTCTATTGTTAATTTATTCAAAAACTGGTTAAAAGGTAACCCGCAAACAACATTACAAACAATACAACGGAAATCTAAACATTTTTTAGGGAAACATAAACCAAGGGTTAAAAACAATTTATGAGTTTTAATTAACACTTAGCAAAAAACAAAAGGACGATTGTTTTCTTGGCCCCTAAAGAATTAAGAAAAACAACAAAGCTGCGTACAATATTGTTGCCCGAAAAAAAAAACAATTTGGCAAAAACGCAAGTGTGAAATAAATTTGTAAGCTAGTTGATTGTCTAACCCAGAAATTATCAGCTGAGTAGTTCACCTGGGGTACGTTTTTTTGCAACTAAAAAAAGGCTATTTGCTAAACACCTTACAAGCATTTTTGCAATTCAAAACTGATTGTTTTTGAGGCCTCAATTGATAAATCTGGAAACCATCGATGAGACACGGGAAGAACGAAGAGACCATCGTCATTGCGGTAGAGAATATCAGACCACAAGCTGAGCGAGCAGTTTGAATGGAAAGTGGATCAGACAGTGACGTAACACTTGTTCCGTTCACATTGGCCGTTCGCATGAGATCATTTATGTACGCCCAAAAAACGCCTCGACACGCCTGCGTTTTCCCATCTCCACCCCCGTCACCGCCCCAAAATGGACAGTTCTGTCAATCACATTTGACATGTCACTTCCTGTTCGCTATTCGACGAACGACTGAAAAAATTATCGCAAACAGCCGTACGCACATGCGCACTGTTACACTGACGCATGCGTGGTTTAACAACATCGGATGACTACGAGTGTACGACCGCTTACGAGCGGCTCTGAATGAGGGCCTAAGTTTTCAGTAGGTCAGATGAAAGGTCCCTGGATAGTGGGACTTGTAGTAGAGGCAGAGTCCTGGGATACACAGGACATCAGTATGCCTGAAGAAAGTGTATGCGGGGTGATGGAAGGAGAGAGGGTCCCTGTGTAATGGTATGTGCCACACGTTAGCAGTCTCTCGTGAGGATAGAGATGAGTGCGATGAACTTCGCATCTGGAGTCCCCTGTATGCTGTATGAAGTATTTGTTGGACTGACATGTGTAGAACTACTGAGCCCAGCAACAGTGGATATGTGCTACTATTTCACTGCTGTGTCATATGTGTAAGTCTGTGCTGGAAGTGTTCATTTGGAGTGGAACGTAACTAATCTGTAACCATTAAGCTCAAAATACAGCATTTACCATCTGCTACAAGTATTGTGCTGGAGGAAGTTGTCGAAATAGAGCTTGTAACCGTTACGCTTACTGTGCTGGAGGATATGGAGGAGTGTAAATAAAGTTTTCCTGTTATTGCATCATGAGATGGTCTGGTGCCCAACATTTTTTTACTGCACTGCACCTGTTGTCCACATGTGTTCCCTCCATCAGGTACTTTGTGCTAAGCACCCGAGTATTCGGGCAGAGCCGGCCCTAGGCATAGGCATTCTAAGCAAATGCCTAGGGCATATGGAATTCCTGGGGGCATTCCACGCTCTGCTGTCTGCTGCAAAGTTTGATAAGAGCTCAGGGCCTGATTCAGAGCCGGACGCTCTGACCAGAGCGCTCGCTCTGAATCAGTGCCCTCCTCCCTAAAAATGGAGCGGCCTCCTGGCCGCTCGTATAGCTGTGGGTGACCATGGGTCTTTCACCATGGCGACCATCGGGCTTGCGACGAGACCCTGCGGTAGGGTCTCACTGCCGCAAACCCAGGAGTGATTTTGGCTCTATCAGAGCCAAAATCACTCCCACTGACATCATTACTGATTACGCCTCCGTCTGGCAGCCACGCCCCCGGCACGCCCACCAAAGCATGTGTGATGTCACTCACCATCGACAGCACGCCCCCTTTGGTGCGAGACCCTGAGCGATGTATTCCCCGTCGCTCGCCGGGTCTTGCGCATGCGCACGATGGAGCTCCCTCCATCATGCGCATGCACATTCGCCCAACATTGACCCGCTTGCGAGCGTCCTTCGCTCGCGAGCGGGTCTGAATGACCCCCTCAGCTCTTTGATCAGGCCAGTGGAGGGGTGTGTTGAGGGTAATTCCTCCTCTCCTTACGCTTCAGGATACATGCAACTTACAAGGAAGTGCATTGTTCTTCAGCAACCCCCTCGAGGGCCCCCCAGCACCAGCAGCGTCTGGCTACAGCTTCCCGGCTAAACAGTGAGTGGAGTGCAGTACTGCTGGGGAAACCTTCTATGAAGAGGAATGCTGCAACTTCTGCTTTTGTGATGCAGTGTATCCAGTGCCCCCATTTCCCATTTACCCCCTCACTACTTGGGGAAATGGGCATGCATTTCAGTCACTGTGCCAGCTGTTGCAACCAGCAACAACTTACATTATACAGGTACCAGCAACAACTTATATTGTCCTGTATAAGAATAGGAGGCTATTTGCAGGATGTCAGAGGTCTGTTATGTGTGTCGGTCTGGAAAGACCACACAGTTCAACATGGGTTAATAGAACTGCACTCTAACGGGGTGCAGAGGGGGTTATATGTATTGTAGCAGAACTGTCAGATCTTCTTGACAGCTTTATATATGGGCAGGGGGGAGATAAGAGAATGCTGCAAGGAAGGGAAACTAAACTACAGATGCACAAAGTTCCAAAAGCTGCCTGAATTCCCAGTTTGTTGTACTTCTATGGCTGACATTACTGTAGTCCTATGCCAGGGTGCAGAGGGCTCTCTGTTATGTGCTATAATAATAATGTGCACTGTCTGTGCTGTATGGTAGGTGCACAGTCTCTAGTGCCAGCTGCAGGACAATGAGCCATGAGGTTCTGCAGATATGACTTTTTCTGGTCCTGTTGGACTGCTGCAAGGACTGATGTGGTTCCCATTCTCAGAGGCTTCTCCAGCACCAAGGATGTCCCTGTTCTCAGTTAAAGATACATATGTATGTACTGTGTCATGGCATGTGTATTATGGAGCATGTGTATTTACTGTGACATTAAACAAATAGAGACATCACACATTTTAAACGACTTAAGTTAATGCACAAAGGAAAAACGCCCAAATGCTTCCGACATCGGCACTGCATCCAACTCATATTCAGGGTCATAAAATACCCAGATAGCTATTGAAATGCACAAAAAGTACAAAACTGAAGCTGAATTTAAAACAATGAGGTGAATGGAGAAGAAATTAGCAATAAGGGACATTAATAAAAAGCTATTCCATGGGTAATTACTATATGTATAGTACACCCACAGTCTAAAAACATACAGGTAGGCTGCAGGAGCGTAGCAAGGGCAGAGCCCGTGCTCCGGGCACCTGCTCTGGCCAGGGGTGCCGTCCTGGTTGAATTTATATATTTTTTTCTCTTCACAGCCACTACTGACTGCCATTGACAGTTCCCCTTGGCTCCATCCCTCCTGCTTCTGGTCCGCTCCACCTACCCCCTGACTTCATCCCTCCTCCTTCTGGTCCTCTCCGCCTACCCCCTGCCTGTATCCCTCCTTCCAGGGCCGAAACTAGGGATGGGGCTAGGGAGGCGTGTGCCCCGGGTGACAGATTTCAGGGGGTGCCGCAGGGCCGCTTCAGTGACTCTGCACTTCCTGCTTTGCCAAGGTGCCGTCAGGAGTCTGAAGTCCCCGGCACGAAGACCACCATGACAGCGAGTAAAGAGCCTCCCTGGCCCGTGCCTGCCAGACCATCCCAGCCAGGGCCGGCTCTTGGGGTGTTCGACCAGTGCGGGCAAACAGGGGCGCTACCCCATAGAGGGCGCACCCCCTCCCAACATCCCGATTTTAGTGGGACAGCACTGTCCCGCTCTTCCACCCCTGGGCTGAAGTGTTCTGCAGGTGGTCAAATTGAGAGGCTGGGCACCCCTCCGCCACAGCTGTGCGGCACTGCCGGACCCCGGAGTAGGTGAATGGATGCTGCACGCATGCGCGTGGCATCCATTCAGTGCCGGGAGACGGCTGGAGGAAGCCCAGCTAGTGACGGAGTGTTGGGCTCTCCCCCAGCCTGACGTTACACAGGATGCGTGCCATGCGGGCAAGCTCCCAAATAACGTCTCTTAGGGGATGTGGCCTATAGTAATCAGGTCATGCCCCCATTTTCAATTGCACACAACTAGAGATGCTTCACACCGAGCCGGCACAGGGCGCAGCTACCCCTGGAGCCGGCCCTGATCCCAGCCCTGCATATCACATCACAGCCAAGCCCAGCTCTGCCTGCTAATGCAAATAGTAAATTAAATCTTCTTATTTATGTGTGTGTGTATGTATGTATGTATGCGCCAGAATCCAGACACCTGCCAGAATCCCAGCACCGGTATCTCGACGATAAGTAGTGGGGTTAGGGTTAATGTTAGGGGTCAGGCACTAGGCACTAAGGGGGTTAGGTTTAGGCTGCGTGGGCGGAGGTTAGGATTAGGCACTGGGGGGGAGGGTAAGGTTTAGGCAGTGGGGAGGGAGGGTTAGGGGGAGGGTTAGGATACTTACAGACAGGTGTCGGTAGCCTAACCCTGTCGGGATGCTGGCATTGGGGTTCTGACCGCCAGCATCCCAAGTGCCGGCATCCCGTACCCAACCCAGCAGGAAAAGAAAGGTGAAGAAGAGGGGACAGGGGTATGATGAGGATGCCCCCAGGATGCTGAAAAAAAATGACGTGAGTTCCACCGTATATTTAAAACCCGCCCTGGACCCTTTCTAACGGGGGACTGATGCCAAAGCCAGGGGTGCCCTTTCAACGGGCCCCCCAGCCGCAGCATCAGCCCTGACCGTTAGTCAGCCCAGGTCAGGGATCCCTGGGGAGTTGGTGACCCCCCCAATAAAGGGGTCACCCTCTCCAGGGCACCCCTGGCTTAGGCTGATAGCCCAGGGCTATCCCCGCCACCCCTGGGTGGTGGGTGGCGGGTTGATAGTGTTTGGTGTAGTGTAAAAAATTGATTTATCATCATTGTCTTTACAGTGGAACTACAGATCCCAGCAAGCCTCCCCCGCATGCTGGTACTTGGAGAACCACAAGTACCAGCATTCGGGGCATTAAGGGCCCACTGGTACCTGTACTCCACCTGTAAAGAAATGGTTAAAAAAACACACAACACACCTGGAAAAGAAATCTTTATTACATACATACATACACATACATACTCACCATGTTTCCAGATGTTCACGTCCACTTGTCAACGTAAAGTATCCCTTCAAAATACCTGTAAATAAAGATCCAATACTCACCTTAATGTCCCACGATGTTCTCCGCAGAAATCCAAGATGGCCCCGGATACAATGTAACAGCATGTTACTGCATGCTGTTACATTGCGCTACTGTCTGCTCGTGGGAACGAGCAGACTTCAGTCCTGAGCCGCTGGCCAATCAGCGGCGGCTAACATTAGCAGCTGCTCATTGGCTGGGACCCACGTGGAGGAGCCGCTCATTGGCTAAGCCCACGTGGGTCCCAGGCAATGAGCGCCCGCTAATGTTAGCCACCGCTGATTGGCTGGCGACCCGGGACTGAAGTCTGCTCGTTCCCACGAGCAGACAGTAGCGCAATGTAACAGCATGCAGTACATTTCTTGAGAATTCTGCGAAAGATGATCTTAATGATTGATGAGGTGTAGTTGTTCTCTTAAATTCATGGACATTCCAGAGCAAACTCTTCTCAAAGTCACTGTCACGTTGGGGGTTTTGAGATCTGAGTCAGTACCCGTGGAGTGGTCTGACAGGTCATAGCGGAATAGTGGTGGTTGCATCAGAAGTCTACTCATGGGGTGAGACACATGTGGTAAATACCTGGTGCCTTTAGAGTGGTTAGTGACACCTGGAAGGCTCCGTGTCTATCCTTGGAACCAATTGAGTGGAACTCAAACCCCTACCCTGAATATAGGGATAAGCCCGGTGTTTGAAAACTTAGGTAACAGAGCAGTGAGTAATACAGGTAATTGGTAGCCTGTCTGGAATCTGCTGACAGATGCTGCAAACCGAATACCAGAGCCGGGTCACTGGAGCTTAGACCCTCAAAGAGGAACCTAGATCCAACATCAAGCCTAATGTAACCAGAGTGAACGCTGAAGCAGAAACTCATCATGAACCCTAACACTCTAAGGGATATATTTACTAAGGTGCAGGTTTTTAGAAATAGAGATGTTGCCTATAGCAACCAATCATATTCTACTTATCATTTCTCTAGCACCTTCTAGAAGATAATAGCTAGAATCTGATTGGTTGCTATGGGCAACATCTCCATTTCTAAAAAAAAAAAACCAGCACTTTAGTAAATATACCCTAAGAGAGGACCCTTAGGGCAACAACCACCATCAATAGAGGTATTGATGGTATAGTGAGTAGAGGGACTCAGAGTAGGTTAGAAGCTGCAATGCTGAGAGTAAGCAATGTAATTTGCAGAACAGAAGGGTGATCTGAAGTACAGTGAAAGTATAGTCCACTTGAACCTGCAATGAGCAGGAGAGTTGTACTCCGTGGACTTGCTTGTAGCCAGGACCACTGTCGGTAGTAGACTTGGCACTTGGAAGCACTAGGAAAGTCTTTAGGATGCCCAGGAGACTTAAGCCTTGATGCAGGCTGGAAATAGGAATAAGTCACAGGCTTGGACTTTACTTGAACCAAATTGGGACCAGAGGAAGCAGATGTGGAACCAAAATGGATCCAGAGACTAAAACCAGACTGGAACTGGGGGTAACAGCCGCTAAGCTGGAGTGGATCCGCAGACTTGGACCGTAGGTAACAGCAGCTTAGCTGGCGTGGATAGTAGCCAGCCGGAGTGAAACCACAAGTTTTCCGGAGTGGAAATGCAGGCTTCAATTGGGTTGGGACCAGAGATAACAGTAGCTGAGCTGGACTGGGACCAATGCTTGAACACAGGCTGGTTAGGTGAAGGCAGCAAGCAGAACACAGTACAGTACTGCAGAGTGGATGGAGCAGACTTAGAAGCAGCAGCTTGCAGGAATCCAGCAGCGCAGGTTCAGGCAGTGGATCAGACGTAGTACTCACTAGTGAGTGAGATCACTGGGAACTGAAGAACCACAGTGGTCTGACCAGGTGCTAGTGTCAGGTGCAGGTTTAAATAGGGCGTTCTTGTCAAGGATAGGATGAGGAAGTCATGACCCCCAGGAATGAAGTGACAGCACTCTGGGACAGAGTGACCCACCTTGATGAAGCACAATCAGACAGGATAAGAATTACCAAGTCCCGGTTTTGTGACAGTCATACCGTCACTTGTTCAGAAAATAGATC
Organism: Taudactylus pleione; assembly: GCA_031769625.1. NCBI lineage: Eukaryota > Metazoa > Chordata > Amphibia > Anura > Myobatrachidae > Taudactylus > Taudactylus pleione. The sequence goes on from JAUIMM010000334.1 coordinate 5,276,063, forward strand.
AGTCTATTACAAAGGATGCATCAGTCACTTTTCTCTGGTGACGGGGAATTGGGCAGAAATGCTAAGGACACCAGTAAGTCATGGCATCTTCCACAAACATGGAACCTGTTAAGTCAAGTTGCATTACAGTCAGCGGTCGCAGCGACTATTTTCCTGCAGTGTGATTGACAGTCAGGGAGCTTTTGGAGGAGGTAATGGGGGAGTGGCAGCAAAAACGCAGGTGTGTCACTACCGTTTTTGGGGTGTGTCAGAGACTGCGACCCCATACGCAGAAAAGATGACCCCGGCATCTCAGTTCCTGCTGCGATTTTGTACAACCATAGGGTGACTAAGTAGGCCAATTATCGAATAATCTGCAGCCGATGCTGCGTCTTTGTACACAAATGCTTGGATTACGAAGCCGCCAGTGGGCGTCTCACTACAAATCTAGGTGTGTGCGACATTTGCATATTTTCGCATATCCACTGCGGCATTAGCGCAAAACTCTGAATTAGGCCCTTATTGCGGAGGGTTACACTTTTATGCATGCTTTCTTGAATTTGCGACCACCTTTCAGTCCTCCTCCAGCCCCTTGGGACTTGAAGTTAGTGTTGAAGCCATTACTGCAATCTCCTCTTGAAACAACTTACAGTGGATTTAAATTTTCCCACTTAGAAAACACCATTTCCTGTTTAAACGGGCTGGAGAGTTGTCAGAGCTGCAGTGGCGTCACTAGGGTTGGTGTCACCTGGAGCTGTAACTCATGGTGTCACCGTAGCGTTGTGCGCTGGGGGGTTATTAGGCTGCCCCTGCTAGTGACGCCACTGGGGTGTACACAGCTTTGGTCAAATTTAATTTATTTTTTTCTGAAATAATACTGGATTAATATTTAAATTAACTATTTGTTTGTTACAAACAAATGGTACTTTCAATACAATCCATTTCTACTTCACAATTTGTTTTTTTATAATATTCCATTAAAACAGACAGCAAGGTATATTATATACCTAGTAATATAGTATGTAGTTACAGACTTGTGTATTTACAAATTACCATATATACAGTGTATATATGGTAATTGGTAAATAATCAAGTCTGTAACGGATCCAGTATGATTGACCGCCAGCCGCATGTGAAAATCCCGATCGCCCCAAGTAAGTATTACCTACCCTATTCTACAGGAATCCGTATGATTTACCGCCGGCCGCATGCGTCTGCCCGACACAGGAGGAAATCCCGATCATCTAGAGAGGTAAGTATAACTAATCTAATCCCCTCCCTAACCCTAACCCTCCTTTAGGGTGCCCCCCTCTAAGTGCCTAAACCTAACCCCCCTTTCCCCACCGCCTAAACCTAAGTCCCCCGGGACGGTGCCTAACTCTAACCTCCCCCAGGGGTGCCTAACCCTAACCCCCTCTTCCCCTAGCCTAACCTTAACATCCCCAGGGGGGGTGCCTAACCCTAAGTCCCCCCCGGGAGCCCTAAACCTAACCCTCCCCTCCGCGGCTGTCCGCGGCGGTGCCCGGCATCCCTTTGATCGAGATGCCGGGCGCCGGTCTCCCGGTGTAGGCAAAATGACAGGTGCGGGATTTCGACGCCTGTCATTTAACCCTTGCCGGGATTAAGCAGTCGGGAAGCCGGTGGTCGGCATTGCGTCCCATTCTACACCCTAACCCTCGATTATGGGTGCCTAACCCTAACCTCCCCCCGAAGTGCCTAACCCTAATCACCCCTCTAAATGCCTAAACGTAACCCCCCTTCCCTGCCGCCTAAACCTAAGTCCCCAGGGGGGGTGCCTAACCCTAACCCCCCCCCTTCCCCTAGCCTAACCCTAAACTCCCGGGGGTGTGCCTAACCCTGCAGAGCTGGGAGTTCTATCCTATAGTTCACCATTATTGATTTTTCCTAACAAATCTTTCCAGCCTAGAGTGATTTACAATTTCCATCTTAATTAAAATATTGTTATTACATTACTACGTCAAGACCCATCATTGGGAGAAGAGGAATCTTCCCGCCAGCCTAGCAAGCGTCCCCCTGCACCCTCTGTAGCACGGCCGGCCAAGTTGCTGGTGCAACTGGAAACACTGGTCTCTGAAACGATCAAAGACTAAAGACACCTCTGATCTCTTCAGAGGCCAACGTTCCCAGTGATGCAGCGCGTGGGTGATGTCATGATGTCACCCGCAATAAGAGGAGCCTGCGCCTGCTGCTGGATCTAGTCAGATCCAGTCAGCGACAGCGTCTACGCAGAGAGCTGATGGCATGGACTGGAGCATGAAGAAGGTAAGTACTGCACAGAGGATTGGGGCCACAACAAAAGGGGCAGTACTAGGGGCATTACTGGGGACACTGCATTAGGTTCATTACTGGAGGCACTGCATAATAGGCACTACTGGGGGCACTGCATAAGGGGTTTTAATACAAGGGGCACTGCTTAAGGGGCTCTAATACAGGGGGCAATGCATAATGTGAACAACTACAGGGGGCATTGCATAATGGGCACACCTACAAGGGGCATTGTATAATGGGCACTGCATAAGGGCCACAACTACAGGGGATATTGCATAATGAGCACAACTACAGGGGCACTGTATAGGTAGACCTATGGGGGCCCCAAGGAAATATTGCTATGGGGCCACTATACCTCTGGTTACACCCCTGGTTATTATTATGGTCGCAAAGATCTCTGTCATCAGGACTTTTGAAATCAGAAAAGTGGATGATTCCCTACCTCTATAAGATGCTTACAAGAGGGTTTGGCCTGCATCCAAACAGATAATTACTAGATGGATCACAGACTATATTGCAGTAGGAAAGATTGCTCCTTCTAGTGTAAAACCATATTCCAACAGATTGGTAAGCGCTCCCTGTACCAGCTGACCCAGAATCTCCTACAAAAGTGCATCATCTGAAAGGCTTGCACACACAGGCTTGGCACTCCATCTTCAACCCTGCAGCTTAAGCATGTCAGATAAAGCATGGTGTTATAACAGGAGTTTTAACTGGATTTGGACTTGGGCCTCAAATTAATCAATTTATCAAGCACTGCACCTCTGATGGCACTTTCATGGCCAGAATAAAGAACATGCAGAACTATTCAGTGTGTTTCGTAGTAGTCACTTTACATTTACCCGTATATGTCTTTGGGGTCTATGTACTAAGCCTTGGAGAGAGATAAAGTGAATGGAGATAAAGTACCAACCAATCAGCTCCTAACTGACATTTTCAAACAGCCTGTAACATGGCAGTTAGGAGCTGATTGGTTGGTATTTTATCTCCATCCATTTTATCTCTCTCCAAGGCTTAGTACATAGACCCGTTAGTTCCATATATTGCTTATCTCACATATTGTAAGTGTAACCTCTATAGTGCACCTAAGATGGCTGCCTCATCTGATACTTACGTGGGTAGGATGAACAATGCATAGATCTGATGATTTTGTAAGGATCCTGCATCTCGCTTTAGTATTCTGTAGCCTCCCTATTAGATGTCATCTCTTCCAGGCATTGCCTATTCCACCCAGTGTAACCTATGTAGTGCACCCAAGATGGCTGCCTCACCTAGTACCTTCATGTTTAGGATAAATAATGCTTAACATTGATGATCCAAAATGGCTGCATTACCCTGTATAATGATCATTGGTCTCTTTATTTCCTGCAAATCTAAACTTCTGCAGTATGTTCATGATTTCTGTAAAGCATCTTGAGACCTTCTGGAGAAAAGCGCCATAAAAAAATTATTATTGTTATTATTATTATTAGATTGTGCCATGCAGCACAGTGATTTTACTGTGTTGAGCTGCCCGTTGGTCTTCGGACCTCACTGTTACCAAGTTTTACTATGTGTTTCCACCTAAAAGCACCAGTTTTGGAATAAGATGTTGTGTACTGTAACTCTGTGAGCATACCCTCCCAATGGTGCAGCTTTTTTATACCTATGTTAAACCTTTTTCTCTGAACCCCTTGAGGACAATGTACACCCACCCCTACTAGTGCTACTGTTTATAGTTTAGGAATGTTTTTTTATTCTCTCAGAGAAAATAGAAAAATAGCCAAATATCCAGCAGGATGGGTTAATGGCAGAGGGATGAACATTTAACATTTTAGAATAATTTAGTGTCAACATCCTGGAGGAGAATCTATTTCCCCAAGGATAGAGTGTCCCTCAGAGGATTCACAGAAAACCGCTAAATGTAAGTATAAAAAAGTCCTGATTTTGCCATTTACCATTGGCTATAGGTGAGTGGCTCCTAATGCAAAGTGAAAAATCAGTGAAATTGACCAGAAAATCTCCACAAAGATTGGTCACAATAAGTTGGTGGCTTGGTGATATATAGCCAGAAAAATGCACTCTGGCTGTATGTCATACCTCCCAACTGTCCCGATTTTAGCGAGACAGCCCATTTTACAGGCACTGTCTCGCTGTCCCACCCGTGGGCGGGAGGAAGTTGGGGAAGACACTCTCACACCACTGCTCTGCATGACTGGAAGATGCGTACATGCCCGCTTCATCCATCTATACTTTGGCGCTCTGGAAGAGGCTGGGAGGCTGTCCAGCAGCTCCAAGAGCGGTGGGTAAGCCCCCAGCATGACAATAACAGGGGTGTGGCTCGCAGGTTCAGCATTTCCTGCAAGGGCACGCCCCTTGCTGATAGGACATGCCCCCTATTTTTGCGCGCGTGTCTACATCAGACGCAACTGACCCAACTTCCCCAGGTTGAATAGTTGGGAGGTTTGTGTATATCATCTCCCTCCACTCTCTTGTCCGCCCCCTTCGCTCAACTAATGCACGCCGCCTCTCATGCCAACTGATTACTTCCTCCCACTCCCGCCTGCAAGATTTTGCCTGTGGTGCTCCGTACCCTTGGAACTCTCTCCCTCTCCCTATCAGACTCTCCTCCTCTCTACAATCCTTCAAACGGGCTCTCAAGACCCAATACTTCATCAAAGCCTTCCAGCTCCCATCCTAACTTGCTGCAACATGCTCCTTCCTCCCTGTTTACCCCATCTGTCACACCTGTTTGTCTGCCCCTCCCCTTTAGAATGTAAGCTCTTACGAGCAGGGCCTCTACCCTCTTGTGCTTCTCCTTACTTTACTTTCACCAACTTCTTACCCCCAGAAGGGCACCTAACACTTGGGCCCTGATTCAGAGCCACTCGCAAGCTGTGAGTGACCATCGCGCTTGCGACGAGACCCTTGTGGTAGGGTCTCATCCCGCAAGCCCCAGTGAGCTTCCTGTTCTAATAGATCTCCATTCACCAAGCATTTTATTTACTTACTTTATTTTATATTGTCATTATACTGATAGAATGGGCTTAAGCACGAGTGGTCTGAAAGTAGTTTCCTGAGCATTAGTGAAGGGAAAATAAAGTCTTGTGTTATTAAATTTTGAGAATGGATAAGTCTTTCCACATAAAAGAGAAACTGTCACCATTGAGTTAAAAAGGCTATTTCACCATGTAAGTGTACTGTACAAGTAATCTGAAATTTTCTATGTTCCTTCCGCATGCCCTGTTTTCTACTGCAGGTACTCTGAGTGCTGCCCTGCTATTTGCTCTCCTCCTGACACTGCCTTTGTATGTCATGGTTCCCCTGCCGCGCAAGTGCCTGCAAGGCAGTGCAGCTAACACACAGCAGTGCACAGGGCAGCATGTGTCATGTGGGGCAACTCTCAGACGTTGATATTATAGACTATGAGCTCAATCCAACTGTCTGCAATTATCTCACGGGTGCGAGTCATCACGACAACAGCTGCACTTGACGGCAGCCCGAACTCGCACAAAAGTGCTCGCAGTCCCATAGGGCTCCAAGCAAAATTGTGCGAATGTGGGCTCGGATAGGTGCCGTTGCCAGTGTTTTTAATGCCGTGGCAACGGCAACTCGCACCCTTCGTGGCTCATTGGATTGACCCATATGGGGGAGATGTTGTCAAGCCTTGGAGAGAGATATAGGGGTCTATTTACTGCTGTGCAGGGGCAAACGCAGGATTTGTGAGGAGGGGTTTCTGCATATGCATGTATATACAATTTATATATATATAATACATATACATACCACCCACATGCCTCTCACACAGGGATAGTTAAATTTTTTGCAATGTATTGTGTAAGTATAGTTGTATTCCCAATTTTGACTACTCTCAGGGCAGATTACAGACATTTACACTGCACATTACACGCAGACATTTACTTTGCAGATTACACACACTTACACTGCACATTACACACAGACACACACTGCACATTACACACAGGCATTTACACTGCACATTAAACACATACACACATTGCACATTACACACAGACACTTACACTGCACATTACACACACACTTACACTACACATTATACACATACACACACTGCACATTACACTGCACATTGCACCAAGACACACACTGCACATTACACACAGACACTTACACTGCACATTACACACAGACACTTACACTGCACATTACACACAGACACTTACACTGCACATTATACACATACACACACTGCACATTACACTGCACATTGCACACTGACACACACTGCACATGGGATACGTTTAAGAAGCCGGCAGCCGCAATCCCGACCGCCGGCTTCCCGAATCCTCTATCCCGCCTAGGGTTAAATGACAGGTGTCTAAAATCTAGATGCCTGTAATTTTTCTGACGCCGAGAAACAGGCGCCCGACATTCCGATCGAAGGGATGCCGGGCGCCGCGAGCGGACTGCCGCGGGGGGGGGAGGGTTAGGTTTAGGGCACCCGGGGGGGACAGGGTTAGGCACCCCCCCGGGGGGCTTAGGTTTAGGCAGCGGGGAAGGGGGTGTTAGGGTTAGGCACTTAGAGGGGGGAGGTTAGGGTTAGGCACTTGGGGGGAGGTTAGGGTTAGGGGGGTTGGTTAGGTTAGTTTATACTTACCTTAGGAACGATCGGGATTTCCAGCGCTGTCGGGCTTCTGCTGCCGTGCTCTGCTATTTTGTCGGGCTGCCGAAGCCGGGAATCGAACTGCCGGTCATGCGGCAGTCAGGATCCCATACCGAATGCCTACATATTACACACAGACACTTACACTGCACATTACACACAGACACTCAGAGCAGATTACACACAGACACTTACACTGCACATTACACACAGACACTTACACTGCACATTACACACAGACACTCAGAGCAGATTACACAGACACTTAAATTGCACATTACACACAGACACTTACACTGCACATTACACACAGACACTTACACTGCACATTACACACATACACTCAGAGCAGATTACACACAGACACTTACACTGCACATTACACACAGACACTCAGAGCAGATTACACACAGACACTCAGAGCAGATTACACACAGACACTTACACTGCACATTACACACAGACACACTGCACATTACACACAGACACTTAAACTGCACATTACACACAGACACTGGGAGGTACAGTACATGTGATGATCTTGTTTGTGGCTGTGCTAATTACATGCTGTCCGGACTACAGCAGATGAGGAGGAGTGCAGTGAGTGACATCACTGGCACTCAAAGGCACATGGGAGCTGTCAGGGAGGAGCTGCAGCAGCAGCTCCCCTGTACTTTTCAGCCATCTCCATAGCTACGCGGAAGCTGCCCAGTCGGAGCTCACAGAACGGCCTGATGAGACAGAGACAAAGCTCTCTGTCTCACTTTAAAAAAAACAAATAAATACTTGTGTGCTGCGGGAATGGATTGGCCTGGCAGGGGGGTTTCTAGGTACTCAGACACCCCCCTGCGTGCGCTACTGCTGTGTTAGGAGATAAAGTGAACAGTGATAAGGTACCAGCCAATCAGCTCCTAACTGCCATTTTTCAAACACAGCCTGAGACATGGCAGTCAGGAGCTGATTGGCTGGTACCTTATCACCGTTCACTTTATCTCCTAACACAGCTTAGTAAATAGACCCCATAGTATCAAACCAATGAGCTCCTA